>CM048744.1:292120315-293410476 GCA_026315105.1 Locusta migratoria
GAGCAACTTATCAGTTGTGTACACGGCTACACCCCAGAAAAAATCTCTCTCTCTCTCTCTCTCTCTCTCTCTCTCTCTCTCTTCTGCGACTAGAATAGCTGCTGCCTTTGTGTAGTGCACCCCTGACCTAACAACGATAATCCTACAGTTCCCCGTTAACCCACAAGCATAGCATTAAGAGTCGCAGCGGTTCGAAATGCCACGTAAGCATCTGTTTACAGCAGACAGCGGAAAATACATCAGCCAAATAGTTTATTCAAATGTTATCATTCGGTTATCAGTCCCTAAACTTACAAACTACTTATGAACTATCTAATACTAACGACGGCACAAATATCCATGCCCGAGGGAGGATTCGAACCCCCGACTGTAGTGACCGTGCAGAACGTGACTAGCGCGCCGCAGACCGCTCGGCCGCCGCGGCCGGCGATAGTAGTCCCATTTGTACGACTAAAACAGAGGTGATATTTGGCGTCCGCCAGAGTAGCGTTACAAGTTCTCTGGTGTTCCTTGTCTTTACAAAGCATCGGGAGAAAATCTGAGCATCTCTCTTAGTTTACTTGCAGATAATGCTGTCATTTATCATCTAGTAAAGCCATTTTAAGACCAAATCCTATTACAGAATGATTTAGATATCTGTATGGTGCAAACATTGGCAACTGACCCTAAATAATGTGAGGTCTTTCATATGAGTAGCCTACTAAAACGAATCCGTAACGCTTCGTTTACAAGATAAATGAATCAAATCTCAAGGCCGCAAATTCTATTAACATCTGAAATTACTATTGCGACAAAGATAGGAAATAACACAGAAAAAACGGAGCGGAGAAGGCGAACCAAAGACTTAAGTTTCAGTGCCAGAACACTTAGAAGAGCCACGACTCCGTACACTACGTTTGCCCGATCACTTTTGGAGTATTGCTGCGTGGCGTAGGATCCATATCAGGTGGCACTGACGGAGGACGTCGAATGAGTACAAAGAAGAGCAGCTCTTTTTATACAACCGCAACACAGGGGAAAGAGTGTCACGGAAATGACGCTAAAGACGGGAAGGGAAACTATTACAACGCCGGCGTTTTTCGTTGCGGCGGTTTTTCGTTGTTGTTGTTGATGTTGTCTTCAGTCCGTACACTGGTTTGATGCAGCTATCCACGCTACCCTGTCCTGTTCAAGACACTTCATCTGAGAATAAGAACAACAACCTATATTTTTTTTGTATCTGCTTACTGTATTCGTCCCTCGGGCTCAAATCAAATGTTCAAATGTTTGTACATCTATCGGACCAACCTTTGTGGTCATCAATCCGTAGCTTACAAACTACTTAAACCTAGGTAAACTAACCAAAGGACAAACACACACACACACACACACACACACACACACACACACACACACGCATGCCCCAGGGAGGACTCGAACCTCCACGGCGAGCAACCGCGCGCTCCGCAGCGAGACGCTTTAGACCGCTCGGCTACTCCACCGCGGCCCCTCGGCCTCCCTTTACGATTTTTGCCCCACACAGGATATGCAGGATAGGCAGGATATGCCTGAAACTCCTTTTCTACACAATACTATTGTGCACCTCCTCATTACTTACACATTTCAAAAGCTTCTAACATCTTTTCGATCTGAATTCCTTATCGTCCACGTTTCACTCCCATACAAACCTACACTCCAGAGTGCAGACAAATGCTTTCAGAAAGGACTTCCTAACATTCGAATTAATATTGGTCGTCAACAAATTTCACTTCTTCAAAAACTCTTTTCTTCCCGTAGCCATTCTGCACTTTATATCTTGTTTATTTAGCCTTCAGAAGTTATTTTGCTACCCAAATAACAAAACTTCTCGTGCGTAATTCGAGCCGCGGTGGGGTAGCCGAGCGGTCTAAAGCGTCTCGCTGCGGAGCGCGCGGTTGCTCGCCGTGGAGGTTCGATCCTCCCTGGGGCATGGGTGTGTGTGTTGTCCTTAGGTTAGTTTACCTCGGTTTAAGTAGTTTGTAAGCTACGGACTGATGATCACGCAGTTTAGTCCGATATATTTACAAACATTTGAACATTTTTTTCGTAATTGGAGAACGGAATTGTATGTAGACAAGTAGTCTCTGCTAGGCTGAGTGTGTGTTCTGCTGGCAGACAGAGGCGGCAGCCGGCACAGCTGCGTAAAGAGTCCTGCCAGCTTCATTAGCTGCGTGAGCGCTTAACGACATTAGTGATGGCATGCGAGCCTTCGTTAGTGCGCCCGGTGTAAGCGAGTGTTGAGTAATCACCAATGAGCAGCACGCCCTGTCACTCAAAGCCGTGCGCCGGAGCTACACGAAAGCAACGGGAAAAAAATTCAATAAAATGTAATGGACGTGAAAATTCAGTTTCGGCTGCAGATGTATGGAGATTGTAGTGCAGCTTACGCGCCACGACCCGTAATTTGAAATAACTTCTAAACGAAATACAGCTTTCAAAATGTTTGTATAGTCTATGGGACTTAACTACGGGGTCATCAGTCCCTAAACTTACAAACTACTTATGAACTACTTACGAACTAGGACGGCACAAATATCCATGCCCGAGGGGGGATTCGAACCCCCGACCGTATTGGCCGTGCAGACCGTGACTGGAGCGCCTTAGTCCCCTCGGCCACCGCGGCCGGTAAGTACGGCTTTAGATGGGCTCTGGCACAATATGGCCCGATTTTCGCATAGTAACAATAGTCGGAGACACAGTAATGCCAACTGCAGACTACAAGATGGCAAAAAGCGTTAGTAAGCAGTGCCAAATCGCTGCAGAGATACGAAGAATGATAACTTAATGCGTTTTGCGTCCCGTTCTATGAGAGAGATGAGGTAGTTTTCCTCTGGTCACCTGAAGAATGAAGGATTCTGTTTTATAGGATTTATTCACGTAATGGGACGCTCTGTTCTCGGTATTTTCAGAAGTATGATTATTTCGAGCGTAAAGAAGATGTGGTGTCTAAGTGTTGCTCTTCACATGGTCGGATATCTTAAGTACGGCAATCCTCCTCTTTTAACATCAAGAAGAACAAAAAAACACTTCACGCCGCACAGAAGTCACATTAACTAGCATTACCTAACCAAGCGTACATATCGAGCAAAAACGACGTCTAAACGTACGCCGAAGGCTTTCACGACCAGATGTCACAGTTGCTGATGAATCTTCACGGTTGTATTGTCGTGGTCCATGAAACATTTTAGCTCCTGACGTTTCGTCCACAGCTGAGCTGGAAATCTTCAGAGGGGCTCCACGCTGTGCGTCTCAGTGGGCAAGTGTCAGCACCGCCAGTGCATATTTCCTCACCACTACTCGATCCCTCCTGATATGCTGTGGCCGCATCTTTCGGTAGACACTGACGTCCATAAAGATACTGGTCAAATTTCGTTAAGATTCCCCTCCCCTCTTTGAAGTTTCCCCCTGCGTCATTAAACTTAACATCTCTGAGCAGTGGTTCTCTTTCTGTGGCGTTTTGAAACTCCAACTTTAATAATGGACGCCCTGCATTCAAAATGAATAAGTGGCAGCCCTTATTTGGATTAAAATATTGTCTTATTTTGTTGATTGATACTGGGAGAAAAGACTAAACAGCTGAAAACAGTGCAGTATTAGTACTACAGAGAGAGATGCTCATATTTATGAAGATATCGTTCAAAAAAAAAAAGTTGAAATGTTTGTATAGCTTATGGGACTTAATTACGGGGTCATCAGTCCCTAAACTTACAAACTACTTATGAACTAGCTAAAACTAAGGACGGCACAAATATTCATGCCCGAGGGGGGATTCGAACCCCCGACCGTAGTAGCCGTTCAGACCGTGAATGGAGCGCCTCTGTCCCCTCGGCCACCGCGGCCGGCTGAAGATATCGGAAATGCGATATACTGATATTTATAAACTATCATTACCGGCTCTCGGAGAAAATATTGATGTATCTGCCTATAAAATTATCAGCTTTACATTGTAAAGTTTTAGACTGTAATAGTTAGGTAGGCCCTACTAATTTATTATTAGATATTCTGTACATCATTCCCCTAGAGCAAGAATTTAAAGAAAAACATTTTATATAAAAAATTGTAAGTTAATAACGGGATTTTTGCAGCTTAAAAGCTTCTGTAACAATATTTTTGTGCAGTGAATTAACAACTGTGAACTTAGTACAGTGTTTCATTCCAGTTAATGTCTCATAAATTAATTTTTTTTTATTTGTCACTGGCTACACATCAAAATAAACCTTTTTTTTGCGCTGATGTAGGAAAATTCAAAATACTTTACGCAGTGTAGTCGTTGCAAGAAGAAACTTTCGAGTGCTCCATCGAATATCCTTATGTATGGAGTCTGGCAGGTAAATTTGCCGCTTCGCCATACGGATACTAGGATTCAAAAACACATTTATCATTTGGTAACCGTGTCATTTTCAGCAACTCTTTTTGAAGAATGCCGATGTGAAGAAATAGCACACTACTGGCATTAAAATCGTTTTCTTGCGCACCCGTTGCACTATTTCTTTTTATGCGAAATCTTATTCCATTGACACCCCCTCCCCCTCCCACAACTGCAGTCAGACTTTTCTAGCGTCAGCTTACTTGCCTCGCACAGTAATAGAGAATGACAAAGTGATGAACGCTAAAAAAGTAGCAAGACTCTTCCACACAGTGAAAGTAAAATTATGTCCTACCACAAATTATAAAAGAACAATTATAAATATTGCTCGGAAATGGCGAAAAAGATATTACATAAAATATAGCCACTCGTTATTGCCTCTACATACATCGATACTTTAAAAGACCAAATGCAAATTCAATAAAAGATTTGTGGAAATTTTTCAGCAATCAGTCGCAAAAATATTTATTTATTTGCAGATCTAGATTTCAACCACTGTTTGGTCATTATCAGTGCTAAAATAAATACAAAAGAACCAGTTAGAATAAAATACATGTCACGTTATAAGCCAATTGTACAAAGTTTCAGTTAGAGTCAATGATAAAAAAACACACCTTAAAAACAATTAAAATACTTGAAACATCTCGACCTCCAGTTGGAGGCTGCGTTCGTACTGACGCAGCTGTTACAATTCTTATACAGTTGACGTCAGCATGCGTCATTTGCGACAAAGGCGCCCTTTTTGCATATATACACGGTGTCCCAGCTATCTTGTCCACCCAAAATATCTCTGGAACAATAACAGCTATTGTTAAACGACTTTCACCGGTATCAATGTACGGCTGGGGCCATGAATGTACATATTTGGAAACGTTCTAAAACGAAAGCAAATGTGTTTTTTAACGCAAACTTATGTTTTTTTTAATGGACACCCTATATTTTTTTTCTTCAGCAATCCATAGCATGACAAATCGCATAAACAATGGCGTTGATTGCATCGCAATATTCCAATTACATCCCGAGATACTGCGACGCAAAGTTGACGCTTGAAATACGCGAAACGCGCGGCTAGCGCACGTCCTGACCAGCGTGGGGTTCTCGCCTGAGTCTCAGGACGTGCGCTAGCCGCGCGTTTCGCGTATTTCAAGCGTCAACTTCGCGTCGCAATATCTCGGGATGTAATTGGAATATTGCGATGCAATCAACGCCATTGTTTATGTGATTTGTCATGCTATGGATTGCTGAAGAAAAAATATAGGATGTCCACTGAAAAAAATAAGTTTGTGTAAAAAACACATTTGCTTTAGTTTTAGAATGTTTCCAAATATGTAAATTCATGGGCCCCAGCCGTACATTGATACCGGTGAAAGTCGTTTTCCAATAGCTGTTACTGTTGCAGTGATATTTTGGGTGGACAAGACAGCTGGGACACCAAGTATATATATGTGGTATGTTTATGAAAGAAATAGTTGCGTTTTATTATACTTTTAATGGGCACTTTTACTTTAAACTGATCTGTATTAATGAGTCTCGTTTACTGTTTATCAATAAAAGATTGTTCTGGTCCAAATATCGAGAAAGTATCCGCCAGATTAATGTCATTCAGCAAATTTCTATTGGTTGTGGACCCGCTACAATTAAAATTGTCGAACTTAAAGCCGGTATTTATCGATCAACTGAAAGGAGAATACGACGTCATAAGTAAGCTTGGTTGTTTGGTTCGTTGGTTAGGTTTTTAGAGGGACTAAGTAAGGTAAGCACCGATATACTAACGGAAACTGTGTAAACAGAAGCAACAGTAACCTCTATTCTTCCTTCAGTAGCAGTAAGGGAGAATCGCTTGCCCTTTGAGACGCGCCAGTGGAGCGGACACAGTGGCTGGTGAGCGCTCTAGGTGGAGAAACCGCCGCCCCTGGAGCGCCACCGCTCCCCCCTACTATTCTAGCACACGGCGCGCTTTCACGCGGCTTTCGCCAGCCCAGACAGCGCATACCGCCGACGTCCGACAAAAGGCGGCCGCTCCGCTTCATTTCACTTTCCCGCTGACGCACTTTATTAAGCTCCGTGTTGCAAAGGCTGCCGAAATCAGTGTCACCCAAAAGTGCCGAGCGAAAAGTTCAGTGTTCTGCGCCGTCTCTGTACGCTAATACAATCGATAACAGGCGGAATACGGTCGAGCTGGGACACTACTAACTAATTTGATTATGCAAGGCCCGATGTTCTGTTAGGCATACTGCAGTGATCGGAAGGAACATAAGCAAATCTACAGTCACGCAGCAGCCATCATATACGAGGCCCGTCCAAAAAGTAAATTCCGTTTCAATTTATCTCCGCTGCAGCGCTGCGATTGCACTTCCAAAAAAAAATGTTCAAATGTTTGTAAACCTTATGGGACTTAACTACGGGGTCATCAGTCCCTAAACCTACAAACTACTTATGAACTACTTACGAACTAGGGCGGCAAAAATATCCATGCCCGAGGGGGGATTCGAACCCCCGATCGTAGTGGCCGTGCAGACCGTGGCTGTAGCGCCTCAGTCCCCTCGGCCACCGCGGCCGGCATTGCAGTTCCGCACATGCGCTGTAGACGATGTGTATCAAGGAGAAGAACGTGCGCCATTTGGAGATCGCTGTCAGTTACGTACGCTTTGTCGTGCTTGTTTGAAATGTCGGGGTTGATTGAAACTTCCGCCGCCTGTGAAATCAGGTCGGTGATTCGGTTTCTGAATGCGGGGAAAGTGAAACCAAGTGAAATTTATCGGCAAATTTGCGATGTTTACGAACCAAATGCCATGAGTGATTCGATGGTGTGAAGATGGGTCCGACAGTTCAATGGCGGACGTAGTAATGTGCACGATGAACAACTAAGTGGGCGGTAACCTTTGGTTTCAGAAGATCTGGTTCACGCGATAGATTACAAGATCCACGAAAACCGTAGGTTTACAATTACTGCTCTCGCTATGGACTTCCCCCAAATTTCACTGTTTCCAACTAGTTGAAGGCAAAGGCGGCAGATTTCTATGAAGCAGGTATACAAAACCTTGGGCCACGCTATGACAAATGCCTGCAAAATTTCGGCAGTTATGTGGAAAAGTAGTTTAAGAGTTGTAGAATTTTGTGCAATAAAAATTTGTTATGTATCTGTGTACAATTTCATTTTATTACCAAACGTAACTTACTTTCTGGACGCGCCTCGTAAATACCTAGTAATATATGCTCTAGCTTCGATTATAGCTCCAGTTCAACGAGGAAAGTAGTTCATAAATTTTTTCGGGTGAGGCATAACTGAAGCTACTGACTGATGGGATACATCCTAATATCGTATTGTATTAATTTTTACCCGGCGAATTGGACGTGGCATGGACTCATCAAATCCCCTGCAGAAATAGTCAGCCACGCTGCTTCTGTAGCAGGTGATAACTAGGTGTTCCTAGTACAGGTATACTGACGTGTCGGAACGTGTCTTCCGTCGTGGATTTGATACTAAATAGCAATCTTTTACATGTGCTTTAAGAGGGTTACTCTGCAAATCACACGTGATTGCTTGGCACAAGATTAATCGAACCTATTTTGACTATTTATCTATCGCTACATTCTCGAACTGCGCGAGGAAATAAATATGGTGCACCTAAATCTCTGCGTTCGAGCTCTGATTCATTGTATTCTGATAATCTAAGATGGTGGTCAAGTGTATTAGGGCAATTTAAGGAAAGTGTCATTTATTTAGTATTACAGAGATGCTCCAGGATTGTAAGGTTAGATACACAGTTGCCATTTGAGAATCGACGTTTGTACGTTACGTGTTGGCCTTAGTGCAGCAGCACCGCTGGCAGGAGAACCCCCCAGTGATCGAGAAGCTGTTGGTATGGGCGCCGGCGGTTACGGGTGGCGCGGTAGTAGTAGTACTGAACAGGCGTTGATGCAACAAAGTCGTTGCCAGAACGCGCTCCGTAATAAATTGATAAATACACGTAATACTATAATATTGGAGATCGGATCTGAGCAATGTTCCCCTCGGATGGGCCATCAAAAGTCAAAATGATAATATAAGTTGTAGAAACGGTAGGAGTGTACAGCATTTGATTCTAGCCGCAATCATTATTCCGCCTTGTGAAATCAATGGCAAAAGCAAGGTTACCTAAGATAAATGATAAATGTTTGTAAAGTTTATGGGACTTAACTGCGGGGTCATCAGTTCCTAAACTTACAAACTAATTATGAACTAGCTAACACTTAAGACGGCACAAACATCCGTGCCCGAGAGGCGATTCGAACCCCCAACGCGGAAAGGCCTCGCGCGTCGTAGCATAGAGCCTCAATGCGCTCGGCCGCTCCGCCGCGGCGTTACCTGAAAGACTCACGGGGGTAGTAGAGGGTAAGAGGAGTCGAGGTAGACCGAGAAGAAATTACTTAGATTCGGTCAAGAATGATTTTATAGTAACAGGATTAACATCAGACGAGACGCCAATGTTAGCATTGAATAGGGGATCATGGAGGAATTTTATTAGGGGGACTATGCTCTATACTGAACGCTGAAAGGCATGATCACTCTTGAATGACGATGATGATAGTCTGTTAGTCATTACTTCCTGTGTAGATGGGTCACAACAACATATCTTCGCGTTCGGAGGAGAAAGTTGGTGTTTACATAGATCTTTGATGTAGTCACTTTCACTCTGTATTATTTCCGTGACTCTTTTCTCTGTAACGCGATAATACAAGACGAGCTGTCTTTCTAAGTACTTTTTATCTCCTCCGTCAATCGCAACTGACATACATCCCACACCGCACAGCAATACTCCGAAAGAGGGCGGGCAACAGAATGTAAACGGTCTTTTCAGTAGATCTTTTGCACGTTCTAAGTGAATGCCAATAACACGTAGACCATTGCTTGCTTTCCTCGCAGCGTTTTCTGTGTCCCTTTCAATGTTCGTTGTTCGTAATGGCAATTCCTAGTTATTTATTTGAATTTTGTATGATTTATCTTGCAAACGAAGTTTAACGGATTCGTTTTAGTACGTGTATGAACCACCTAACCTGTCATTATTTAGGATCAACAGGCGATTTTGCTTCTTATTTAAATCGATCTTGAGCTGTTTTTGATCTTCTGATGATTTTACCAGACGATAATTCACAGAATCATCTGCATATCTGCTAACCTTCAAAATGTAAAAATCAGGAGATCCAGTCTAGAAAATCGGGAGATTCTTCAAAAAATCAGGAGATACGTTCTATCAAAAACTGCGGCGCACTTTACTATAAACCTTAATATAACTGATTTTAGACTCTTTCTATAATCTCATAACGCTACAAAGAACATAGCGTTAACCCAATTGTTGATTACTTCCTTATATTTTGTAGCATGTCCAGGTAAAGTGATTGATGCTTTTGATCCGAACAAAAAAGCTCGCAGCTGTATATTTGTGATATAGCTGGGAACAAGTTATGGAACAAATGACCCACATAGTCATCGTGTTTAATTGGTAAACCGTACTCTATAATAAACAATGTAAAATAAGCACTCTGCATGTATCGCATGATCACTTTCATTTTTTTCAGCAATTTCAGTCTCTTATTGTTACTCACACACTTTTCATTTTCTCTGCACGTATTTCGGTACATTGCTTTTTCCACCATGTGATGTAGAAATATCACATGGACAAAGAGTACAAAATAGAAAAATGTTCCGAAAACTGCTTAAAAATTGATTTCTTGTCGTACTGAAGCACATACTACCGAATTGAAATCCCATAATCACGTAAAATAGCTGTTTCCACGAAAGTTGTCTTTCTGCAATTCGCGTATAAAACTGATGCCCCCTAACAATCCGATCAAAAGGTTACCAGCGATTAAAAAACCACTGACGTGATTTCACTTATGTACACTGACAAAACTTCGCATTTAAAAACAGCACAACATCGAAACACTACATGTGTATTTTGCAAATACGTGCAAAGAGCAGAAACAAGCATTATATAAGTCAAGCACAACTCCTAATTTCTATGAATTTCGATACGTATTTATTTTTAACTGATAAATAAACAAAGTACTTTTGACAATTGGCGGAAAATCGAATCTTGGGTTTCAGGACAAAAGCTAAAAATCGGGAGAAATAATGGCAAAATCAGGAGGCGGGAGAAAAAGCGAAAAATCAGGAGACTCCCGCCTAAATCGGGAGAGTTGGCAGGTATGCATCTGCAAATGACCTGAAAAGTCTGTTCAGATTGTCTGCTAAACCGTTTATACAGACATGGAACAGAAGAGGACCTATAACGCTACCCTGGGGGACACCTGATATCACTTCTGTTTTAGTCGATGTCTTTCCTCAAATCACTCCGTACTGTGCCGCCTATGACAGGAAATCAAGGATCTAATCATAAAGCTCGCAGTTAGATTCGAAGCCCTTGTGAGGTTCGGTATGAAAAGCCTTCTGAAAATGAATTAGAGATGCCTTGTGGAAGGCAGTGATCGCGTGGCGTCGGCTGTTTCCTTCCTTTGTGGACTGGCGTTATCAGGTGTTGTGACTGGCTGCCACCGCCTTGAAGCGCTCCGCTGCCCAGCCACGCCCGAATTATGCACGGCCCGTCACAAGCCGGCAGCCCTGCCCCGACACAGGCCTCTCGGCTGCGCCTGAGGAGAGGCCGACACACCTGCACGTATCCAAACAGGGACCGGACAGCTCATCTCTGTCTTATGTCACTCACTTTTCAGGCATATATATTCTGTATTGTTGTCACTATCCACATTTCACGGTTGGTGCTTTCTGGATGGTTATGTATTATTCCATTCATTCGTTGTGTAAGGCCCTATTTTTAACCCATTATGTTTCCTGGTCTATTTATTCTACATTCAATTCGCTATCCGCAAGTCATAGCGGATACTTGTAGTATGGCAATCTATTATTCAGTTCATTTATCAGCGTAAGGCAGCGTTGGCCAAATATTTTGGCTTGGGGACCCACAAATTCAAATGTTTGTAAAGCTGTAGGACCAAACTGCTAAAGTCATCGGCCCAAACATTTACAAGCTACTTAAACTAACTTGTGATAGGGACAACACACACATCCATGCCCGAGGGAGGACCCTAACCTCCAGCGATAACGGCCGCCCAGACCGTAGCATGACAGTCCATGGGGCCAAGCATTACAAGTTTTGTAATGGTTGTTTCTTACTTTTCCCGCAAGGCAACCACAAACGACAGAGCCTGAAATATAAGTCTCGATCGAAAAGTTTCCGTTCGAAGTCCGTACAATACAGAAACAGTATTGTCAGAACACCGTGTTCTCCTATGCGAATAAGCCCGTAACTGCCTACTGTACACATCTGTCACCATTCAAGGCCCTTTTAAAGAGGCCTCAAGCTTGATAATCCACATCTACACATTTCTATCACCACCATACAGTGTATCACCATTAGACATTCCTTTGACTGTTGGAAATTCGCCAAAATATCGAGGGGAAATGCGACTGTCTATATGCCTCCGCACTAGCCCTAATGTATCTTATCGTTGTGATGCTTCGGCAAAATTTTTAAGTGGGTTTCTGCAATCAGCATTAATGCCGGTTCTTTAAATTTTTTGAATAGTGTTCTTGAAAACAATGTCTCCTCCTCTCCAGATATTCCCATTTAAATCTTGTATGTTACCTCCAACGGATAATTTAGTTTATAACGGCTATCGGATTCTGTCGAGAGTCGACAACAACGAGCAATCTACTCAGAAGAAAATATGTAGCTGTAAGTTCATTATAGACAGTTTGCCTACTGGTACAAGTCCTAACGTGAATTCCACGCCTGTGCCTGTTATTTCTTCACAGTTAACAAATCCAAACACCTAGATATATATGAAAAACACTGTGAAAAAATGCACTGATTTCACACGGTGGAATAATGATTGCGACTAGAATCAAATACCATACATTCCTAGCGTTTCTACAACTTAATTATCATTTTGACTTTTCATGTACCATCCGAGGTGAACATTGCTCATACCCGATCACCAATATTACAATATTACGTGGATTTGTCTATTTATCACGGAGCGCGTTCTGGCAACGACTTTGTTGCATCAAAGCCTGTTCAGTACTACTACTACCGCGCCACCCGTAACCGCCGGCGCCCATACCAACAGCTTCTCGATCACTGGGGGGTTCTCCTGCCAGCGGTGCTGCTGCACTAAGGTCAACACGTAACGTACAAACGTCGATTCTCAAATGGCAACTGTGTATCTTACCTTACAATCTTGGAGCATCTCTGTAATACTAAATAAATGACACTTTCCTTAAATTCTCCCAATAAACTTGACCATTCGCTTTCTCAGCATCAGTTCTTACAAGCTCGTTGCATTTCATACGTTACGCCTGGATATTAAATCGAAGCGATTGTGTCCAACAGCACACTACTAATACTATATTTGAACGTTACAGGGTTTACCAGAATGAAACTGTCACTCTGCAGCGGTGTGTGCGCTGATATGAAACTTATTGGCAGATTAAAATTGCGTGCCGGAACCGGGATTCGAACTTGGGACCTTCGCCGTGACCGCGGAAGGCATCTAGAACCAGCGGCCATTACCAAACAGACATTCCAGACAAATCATCTTGCATGTTCCTACACTCAGTCAACAACGATACGTTCCCGTCGCACACTGCTGCTCCACGTATCAGACCGTTTATGTATACAGAAGATTACAGCACACCTAAAACACTTCCCCGGGACACTCACGACGTTACCCTTACGAGCATAGTCCCCCTAATAAAATTCCTCCATGATCCACTATTCAATGGAAACATTAGCGTCTCGTCTGATGTTAACCATGTTACTTCAAAATCATTCTTGACCGAATCTCAGTAGAAGATTACGTTCTGTGTTACTGAATTTTCGAGCCACTATCCAGTCTGGCAACCTACTCCGAATGCTCGGTCCTTGGTAAAGTCTGCAGTGTCCAACATTTTGCGGGAATGCAGGACTATGGTGGAACGTGCCTGTCGGCTCTCATCCATGGTCGACATGCCGTGGGTGAGAAAACAGGCGGCATCTCGGCGACAGACAGGAAGCGGCGTTAAATTTGACAACATTGTCAGAGGATAAAAACAGCGATCTATTTGGTATGATCAATATTACAACAACAAAAAAAAAACAGTCTTGACCGCAGAAATTAACAGTTTCAATTAAACGGTTTCGACCTGATGTAGGTAATCTTCGGAATGACAAGTAGCCCATGTGGCCAGTGCTGCCCTGGGAGCAGACCGGCGGGCAGACAGGCAGCGTGTCGTGGAAGGCGCTGGCGCTCCCGTCACGCACGACGCACGGCCCGCTGCCTGCGTCTGCCGCTGACGGCACGCACTGCGTGTCGCTGACACACGCAAACACCCTCGCCACGCCTCGCTCTTTGCTTACAACTCACGTGGATCGTCTTCCGACTCCTGTACATGAACTTCTGAAGGCAACTACAATTTCAGCGTCGGTGTAAAAACACACAATGCTCTGTGAGATATCTAGATCTTCTAATTATACGCCGTCTATAATACAATGATGTCGGCGGGGCGTCAAAAGACCCTTATCTTCCTTACTTCTTCCTTCAGACTTACGATAGACATATGGCGTTGGAAGTCCATCCACATCTACTCCGCAAGCCACCTACAGATTGTGGCGGAGCGTATTTTCTGTACCAGTGTCAAATCCTTTTGCTGTCCCAGTCGCGTATGTTTGTAGGAAAAACGACTTCGGTAAGCCTCCGAGCGGGCTCTGATCTGAATAATTTTATCCTTTATTGGGCAGCGGGAGCAAAGGTTTCGCGAACAACTGCTTTATCTTTAGTCTACTCTGCTGGTGAATACTGTGCTCCAGTATGGCTAAACAGTGCTCATGTCAGCGAAGTCGATGTGCAACCACACAGGGCAATGAGGGTGATCAGTGGCACCCTAAAGGCCACACTCCTCCAGTGACTCCCAGTACTGGGCAATATTGCTCTTCCTGATGTCAGACGCAAAAAGCCCTAATGAAAGAATTTAATAAGATTCTGACCGCTCCTAATCTACCCATCCTGCAAGAGCTCCCACCATATATCAGCCGCGTGAAGATTCGCTAACTCCTCTGAAAGCAGCCTTCCACCTGCTTGATAGTCACTTCTCGAAGAAGTCCAGCTGGGTGAGAGTTTGGGACGAATACAGTGAGAAAAACATCAACCTTATAGACGACTCTGTGAAAGTGCTACAAGGAATGAGTCTTTCCGGGAGGAAATGGGCTTTGCTAAACTGGTTCCGTGCTGGTGGTGGCCGATGCAGTTACTGGAAATTTCGGTGTGGACAAGAAAATGATCAATCCTGGAACTGTGAGGCGCATATTCAAGAAATGAACCACATCCTATCTGAGTGTCCACTGCACAATTTTCCGGGTGGTATGACTGAGCTAAATTTAATTAGTAAGAGAATCCTTCAGTGGTTAAAGGACATGATCCTGGCTCTATGCCATATGACATACCCCATGACGGGGTGCGTACAGGTTCATACTCCTCAGAAACTCCTCAGTTGTCAAAATTTCCGAGGAGTCCTTGGAAATCCTTATATGAACAAAATACTCGTTAGAAACACTTTGTGTGATCATAATGCAAAATATACGCGGCTTTCAACATGTGTAATGTCGCTCAGAATGTTTTGGCAAATTATCGTGATAGCAAAAAGAACGGCAATGTTCTTATAGTATCACTCAATCCAAGAACAGGAGTGACCAGTTCAGATAAATAACCCGACAGAAACACGTACAAGTCGCGTGTAGATGGCTTCCTATATGGCAGCAGTTCAGCTGACACTACGAACTTACGGTTACGCCCCGGACAAATATAATCCGAATTCTGCCGTGGCTTCGCGCATCTGCAGTAGGGATGGTTTATACACACTGCCGTTGATATGGGTTGTAGACTTTTTCTTACCAACTCTGTGCTCAACTTGCCTCGGACGTTTCGCAAGCAATACCTAGGAGGAAGCAATATATTGACTGACTGCTCGAGAAACGTACGATCTTAGAAACTTGACATAAGCTCATATGATGATGCAAAACTGCTCTCCTGCAGATCATAAACCGCGAGGCTTTCATGCTTGGTAAATGAACCTGTGACGAAGTGTACTTTCCTTTGGATCTTCTTCATATCCATCATACCTGGTATAGATTCCAAGTTGACGAGTAGTAATCAATTATTGCTTGGACTATACTTCTTCGGGATTTTTCATATGACTTCGGTCTGGCATCTGCCTCAGTCATGATTTAATATTATGTGGTCTTTGTAGTATCGTGTATTGTAAGGCAACCAAAGACTGTTATGCTGAATCGATAGGCACACAAAAATGTCGACAGTTCCTACAATCCCCCAAGAGCCCGCACATTACAATCACGCGCAATTATTAAATAGTCTGATGATACAGCCAGTACAGAGAATGCCATAGATACGACAACGTGTTCATGAAGTGTTTGCTACGAGTCAGCAGTGCAGCGACCCAGCAGATTAGGCTTCGATTTAAAACGAAGAGTCACGCTACGCCGCGCAATCTAAGACGCCATGTCACCGACTGGATGTGTTTGTTGGGCTTAGCGTAAGTCAAAGTAGTTTTTAAGTCTACTTACCTATTACCTCAGCAGTTTCGTAGGGTGTACAAACATTTGAACATTTTGATTTGTCAAGCTACACGTTGTTCCGACGTCTTACTGCACCCAGCAATAGAATCTTCCAAGTTTGACACACAAAGCCTTGACTTTATCAGTCATCATAGTACTACTACAACACGAAGTTTACTATTCATTTTAATCATAATAAATTTCTCATGTGTTGCGGGATATTTCTGTTAAAGAGTGCCTACGAACACCTATGAAATACCACTCAGAACAGTAGTTCCACGGCAGATCCTCCCTGTACATACTCCCAGATATGTTATGGAAGTAACTGCTTCTAGTAATTATCCTCCAATTCCTTGATCATACAATAAAGGCTATTTCTTTCTACGTATTCACAAAACGTTCCACATTGACGGTAAATGGCCACTTCCTGCACCAGGCATCGATACGCCACAGAATCTCCTGCGTTTTGGATAAAATTTTCTAGCGTTGCTACTTCTCATTAGACTACATCATCTCCGAAGAGTCTAATGGAACTTCCAACATTATCTACTAAGTCATGAATATATATTGTGAAAAGTAACTGTCCTATAACACTTCCTGAGAAAACGCCATAAATTACTCTCCTGTCAAAAGACTTCTCTCCATTGAGCAAGTGGAAACAGCAGCAACAAAAGCTTTATCTCGACTACCAACTCTTTACGTAGAAAATTTTCTAGTCGTTAGTATCTTAGTTTCTCGGGAGACTCTACCACACAAAATATCGTAAAGTGTTAGACTGTTAGGTTGTTTGTGCCGGTAGAAAGCAGGCGGTGAATAACATCATTACTTGGTGATAGTTACATCCTGGCAAGCACGAACGATTCAGTGCCTGCAATCTACGGCGAGATCAGAAAGTTTCCTTTCGAAGACCGTGCAGTCCATAATCGGTATGCCACTCAGGCAAAATCGTCGTGAGCGATGAGGCATTATGTCACCGACGCACCAGGTTTGAAAATACCTGTTTCGTAAAACATTATGTCCTGGAGCGTTAAGTACGGTATCCTCGAGCGACAGAAATCGCCCACCACTTTTCAAAGCGACCTAGAGCTTGATAATCGCATGGGGAGAGATGAGTGCTACAGCACGGACCTAGTGTATGAGCGTAGCCTCCCACATCGACTGCTGTAGTGTGTGGTGTGTTGAATCGCGGCACTTTTCGCGCCACTCCACAAGGGTAGTATCGACTAAGACGCTGCCGCGTACACATTCTTCTTTCTTCGATCCATGTCTACCAGTGTTTGTTCTTCACCAGCCAAGAAAAACCCAATAGCTTTTGGTCCTGTTTGGGTTCGAGTCCACCCCGGGGGCGCGCGCGCGCCCTTGTATGTGTGTGTGTTCCTTAGGTTAGTTTAACTTAGTTTAAGTAGTTTGTAAACGTAGCGACTAATAACCAACGCAGTTAAGCCCCATAGTTTTATAAACATTTGAACAATCCTAAATGATTCATGGAGACAAAAAGTATGTGTGCGCGCGCTGTTGTATAGATAACTAACAAAATTCTCTTCTTTGCCTCACTAGGAAAACTGCTTCTTCCATATCTTGTGTCTACTACAAGTCTTTCAAAAACAGTACTCAACTTTGACTGTCAACATAAAATAAAAAATCTGTACAGCACATTGAGGAGACTGGTGATTCCTCAGGCACACGTAATCCTCGACATCCTCTTATTTCTTCGGTGTCCTCTGGCTTTTGCATTGTGTTTTACGCTTTGCCACAGTTAGCAAAGAATGTGGGATTTTTTTCGCGTTTTTAAATAAATCCTTTTCTTTGTACAGCCATGTACTAACGCTCAAAGACAGTGTTTTTCAACCTGTGGGTCGGACCCCCATTTGGGTCGCAAAGTCTTGATCAGAGGGTCGCCGTAAGAAGAAGTAGTACTTGCACCATAAAATAACAAGCGGTTCAGTAATACAAAAAGTATGCCTAAGTGAAATTTATTAATAGTTATAATTACGGAGTTCATTTGACAATGATCATGAATTAAATAGAACACAAATTCTTGTATACTACAGTGAGTTAATGATGAATTAGCGCAAAGCCTGAAAACTGTTTTCACGCACCAACCGATAGGTAAAAGAATATGATAGAATAAGTAATTTCGAAAATCTCGAAAGAAATATACTTTTTTACAATTGTCTATACAGTGGGACGTTCCTCAATGAGCATAGCCGGCCGCGGTGGCCGAGGTGACTGAGGCGCTCCAGTCACGCTCAGCACGGCCACTACGGTCGGGGGCCCCCTCGGGCATGGATATTTGTGCCGTCCTAGTTTGTAAGTAGTTCATAAGTAGTTTGTAAGTTTAGGGACTGATGACCCCGTAGTTAAGTCCCATAAGCTTAACAAACATTTTTTTGAATGAGCATAATTCGCGTCTCAATCTTCAGTGAAATGCGAATCACTGGTTAAGCAAAATATATTTTTCTGTCGGAAATCTTGTAAAAATAGCACAACATCCTTTATTGCGAAAAACACAAACATTATTTCGTTCGACAAATTTAAAAGATAGCTGTAGCAAAAGAAAGAAGATTGAATGTGTTTCCTTTGACAGAGTTTCATTACGGTTCGTGAAGCGGAGGATGCCACAATATTTTTATTCGGAAGGGGGTCGCATATTGGAAAAGGTTGAAAAACACTGCTCTCAGGTGACAAACTGTACATGACAGCTTCGCTGGAGACTGGGAAGTTATTATAGCAGAGGACATCGTTGTTCGTTGCGTGTGTCCCCACACGAGCTTTGTTATATGCGGCTGTGAGTGATGGCTCCGGTACGCGAGAACAAGTTTCAATTTGTGTAACTGGGCGTAGAAATGTCACTAAAACGGCACACGCGGTAACCAGTGACGGGGACAGGCCTCTCGACAACAGCCCTGGGGCGAATTGCATCGTGCGTACTGGCGCGCGAACGTGAATACGACACAGGCGGAGCACTACGTAGACTGCTGCTCATTAAAATGCATGACGGGAGATACTAGCCAAATTTGTTTATGGGATAATACTTTGAACAAAGATTACAAGATTGAAAATACAGTTCCGTGGGACGTGAGAAAGGATGTTGAAATCAGTACTGAATATTGCTGCCATTGCGGCTATAGTCTTCCTTAGACGCCTTAGATGCCCTGAATGTGTTGTTGGGGTGAAGCACTTCGTGCCGCTTCCACATTTGCAGAAGCTCACCTGGTGTAGCAGCGGAAGGTGTTTTATGCACCAGTCGTTCCACCCTCGCCGACCATAGGTTTTCGATAGGTGTGACTTCGGTAAAACAAGGATCCACTGCAGCAGTGCCATCAGATGGGCGACGAAGAAGTCCTGAACATCGTGTGCCACCTTTGGTGGTGCAGTAGCTAATTGCAAGGTGGCCGCCAGCAAGCTCCGAAGGTATGTGGAAGCACAGACAAATATTACTCTGTCGTGGAAGACAACAGGCTCCAACACTCCAGAATGTGACGCACTACAGGTGTGCGGGAGTGGAACAGCGGGCACAGGCACAGTATGGCGAAGCATGGCAACAGTGCAACAGCCTCTCAGCACGGTATCTCCAATCTGACCATGTGTTGGTGCACGTAGAAGCGGGATTCGTCGATAACAACAATGTAAAACTTCCTGGCAGATTAAAATTGTGTGGCGAACCGGCACTCGAACTTGGGACCTTTGCCTTTCGCGGGCAAGCGCTCTACCACTGAGCTCTCCTGACACGACTCGCGATCCGTCATCACAACTTTAATTCTGCCAGTACTTCCGTGAAGTTTGGAAAGTAGGAGGCGAGGTACTGGCAGAATTAAAGTTGTGATGACGGACCGTGAGTCGTGTGAGGATAGCTCCGTTGTAGAGCGCTTGCCAGCGAAAGGCAAGGGTCCCAGGTTCGAGTGCCGGTTCGCCACACGATTTTAATCTGCCAGGACGTTTTACATTGTTGTTATCGACTCTGCTACGTGCACCATCACATGGTCAGATTGGAGACACCGTGCTGAGAGGATGTTGCACTGTTGCCATGCATCACCAAACTGAGCATGTTCCCGCTGTTACACTCCCGCACCTGTCTAGTACGCATGGCAGGTACATACACCAGCCAGCAACACTCTGGAGTGTTGGAGCCTTTTGTTCTGGCATACCTTCTGAGCTTGCTGACGGCCACCTTGCAATAAACAAATGCACGACCAAACGTGGCACACGATGTTCAGGACTTCTTTGTCGCCCATCTGATGGCACTACTGCAGTGGATCCTTTTTTTTTACCGATGTCTCACCTATCGAAAACGTCCGGTCGGTGAGGGCGGAACCACTAGTAGAGCACTTGCCAGCGAAAGGCAAGGGTTCCAGGTTCCAGTCCCAGTTCCGGCACACAATTTTAATCTGGCAGGAAGTTTCATATAAGCGCACACACCGCTGTAGAGTGAAAGTTCAATCTGGTAACAATCATCTAGTTCCAACCCCTTCATACTGATTTCGTCACACAGGGACTGTGGATTCTGATTCATGTGATTTTTTTCACAACGTGTTATTTCCCAGGTGAATTTGGCTGTGACTTACTGGTGTTGCACTTAGGATGGCCAGAAGTGTACTGGCCAAATGTCGCCCTCAAGCCAAACGTTGAACCCTAATCCACCTTCCTTCTTCGTTTTGCCATCATGGTAAATGCTTAATATGCAGACATGAAAAGGTTGACTGAAAATGGGGGTGGGGAGACTATTTTATTGTTGAAGGTGCTGAGATGGCCCTTCCATACCAGCAGAATAAATCAGCTTCATCAGTAACAGCAGCAGCACATTTGATCTGTAAGAAAGGCAATAATTCACGTACAACGTAAGAGTGAATTTTTTAGATCTTACTAGCTGATTAAGCAGAGTGATATATTTAGTGTAATTGGGAGGGTCCCGTAAAACAACATGTAAAAATGAGCAGTAAACTACGCTGCACTGAACTCTGTTTGGAAGCAATATGCAATGAATTTAAGGACAGTCAGCGCAGTAATCAGACTGGGATATTGCTGGCGTATTAATAATGGAACCGCGGCTGGGACAGGCATTGAAATGGGAGCAGTGGGGTGTAATTTACGGCGGCAGCCTGCACGGTGAAAGTGTTGGTACCTGGCCAGCCAGCTAGCTGATTTGTTGCTGCGCCTGGAGGCGGTGCGGCCGATCTCTGCCGATAAGCCATTGATTCTGAAACTCTGCCCCAGTTGCGGCCGATGACTCGACTAGAAACAGTGTGTTGCGAGGTAAGTTTCTACAACGTACAGACTGACTTCGATTTTCGGCTTACGGCGTAGACATGCTGGGAGGGGCTCTGATTTGGAAAGTTTGCAATATGCTCCCACATCTGCCACTTTCTGTCGAAATGTTAAATTAAAAGTAGAGTTCGCTACAATCGTTCGAAGAGTAAAAACGAAGGGGGAGTTCGGACGTCGAACTGAAAAGGGCTTCTCCTTCGCGGCCAACGTAAGATTTGTGTCCTGAATACTTTTTCCCTTGGGTGAGATTGTGTGGAGTGCCTTCTTAATGATTTTGATACAAAGAAAGAGAGAAGCGAACTAAATCCTTCACTGGCTCTGTGCTTACTCCCACAATACCACTACTGAAGCCGTAGAGCGCAACAGACCAGTCCAAGGAACATATCAAACCTCGCTCCTTGAAACACAGTGAAATGTACATATTCACTGTGTTCCAAACTGGTTTGACTCGGGCAACGGTGGCGGCTAAAAATTTCACCCCTGCGCATTGAGTCTATTGAAAATAAAATAATATATATCATTTCCGTTGATTATCGCTCCTTCATTTGTCGTGTCGTGCATACGTGACGGTTCGGTATTATTTCTCGTTCTGCATTGATGGAAGATACAGAAGGGAGACGGGCAATCTGCGATGGAACTCAGCCGACTCTAATTGCATAGTATTAAACCACCACGGCTCATCATCACCTACATCGTACCGAAATACAGGGAAATTGTAGCGAAATACGGGTAGACTGTAGGGAATGGCAGTTAACCCTTAACACAGAAAACTTTAACGTAGTGCACGCATACAGAAGGAAACATCCGTTCCTTTTTTATTTCACGTCTGTTGACTGATCATGGCGAACATTTATATTAATTAAATATCTTTGGGAATAAGTACAGAAAGACAGACTCGTTGCAAGAACCTTTAGGAAGTATGATACACCCTTAGAGAAAGTGGCTTAAGAACTCATCATACTGATAATTTAACATCCGTAACGTGGGAATCTTATCTGTCTGAACCGATTGATGAAATAGGGAAGATGTAAAAAGACAACTACATTTCGTCACTGGTTTCTTCAGTACGAAATCCTCAAGGAGATGCTCATCCAACTCCAATAACAGACTTTAAAGCGATGTTGAACATTATAGTCTGGTTTACTTTCAAATTTTAGAGAATGTACCGTCGTAGAAGAGTCATCCAATATAGCCGGCCGCGGTGGCCGATGCGCTCCAGTCACGGTCTGCACGTCTACTACGGTCGGGGGTTCGAATCCCCCCTTGGGCATGGATATTTGTGCCGTCCTTAGTGTTAGCTAGTTCGTAAGTAGTTTGTAAGTTTAGGGACTGATGATCCCGTAGTTAAGTCCCATAAGCTATACAAACATTTGAACATTTTCATCCAATATATTGCTTCCGTAATTTTTGAAAGAATTCTGGAGTATAACAACGATCTTGTTGCTATTTTCTTATTTTATTTTGTAACCAGTTTGTGCGGCCTGCTCCATCCACCGCCATTGCCTGCTGTCATGGTAGGTTTTGATTGAGGATAGTCTTGCATTGACCGACAGTTTACAAAATAAAATTAGAAATCTGCGGTGTGGATTATTTTTAATTTCAATATTTCTACATCTGTCATACATCTCGCGAGAAGACGTCGAGTGTAATAATATCAGGAATCGTTGTCCCCACGCATGGATCAAATTAAGAGGGCTTTTTAAAGGTGTGTGATGAATCATTACATGGCACACTCTGGACAACACAAATCAATTGAATGTTAAGGCAGTAAACTGCACTAAATACCTAGGAATTACTATTACTTCAGACTTAAACTGGAAAGAACACGTAGATAATGTCGTGGTAAAGGCGAACCAGAGACTGCGCTTTACTGGCAGAACCCTTAAAAGATGCAGCAGAACTGCTAAAGAAACGTCCTTTTTGGAGTATTGTTGCCCAGTGTGGGATTCGTATTAGGTGGGTTTGACGGAGGACATCGAAAGAGTCCAAAAAAGGGCAGCTCGTTTCGTATTGTCACGATACAGAGGACACAGCGTTACGGAAATGATACAGGATCTGGGATGGGAATCATTACAACGGCGCTTATCGCTGCGGCGTGGGCTACTTACGAAACTACAATCGCTAACATTCTCCTCCGAATGCGAAAATATATTGCTGTCTCCCACTTACATAGGTAGAAATGATCATCAGAATAAAATACGAGAAATCAGAGCTCGAACTGAGAGATTCAGGTGTTCTTTCTTCCCGCGCGCTATTCGAGAATGGAATGGGAGATAAAATAGTAGAACGATGGTTCGATGAACCCTCTGCCAGGCACTTAAATGCGATTTGCAGAGTATCCCATGTAGGTGTAGAATAGTGACATAAACGCAGATACTTTCTCCGCCTATGATTATCTGTTACAAACGCAAAGTACTCTTCAATCCGAAGATTGGTTTGAACATCGTAGTGCTCTCTACTAAGAGTGGTCCTTTAGGAATTTTGAACTACCTTATCCAATCGGTTATACAGGAACCTACAGTTTAATATGGATTCCGAATCACGATGCAGCTCGGCATTTTTCTCATCAACAATATTGCCAGAGGTGAAAGACGCAGTAAGTTACAGGTAAAAACCCTACCTTCAGAATTGTAGTCCGGACGTGAAACTGAGTCTGTTCTAGGTTGATCGGTCAGTCCTTGGTTCAGCATTTTATAACTCACCGAACGTCCGTCTGTAATAACCACGATGTCGAAATGACGTTAAACCCTAAGCTTCCTTCCTTCCTTTTCTGACCGAACGCGCTAAGCTCCCGAGTCGCCCACTGAGCCAACAGTGTACCCACAGCAATGACGACGTGAAATGCGCATATCTCCAGTACGTATTCAGAAAGCTTGTGCTGGTGCCGTGACGAGGCGGGACTACAGGGGGCAGGCGACTGCAGTGGAAGCTGACCCTAGAGGCAGAGGCGTGGCGGGGCGTGTCGCTGGCCACGGCGGAACGCATCCACGCACGCGCGGCGTCGCCTTACCGCTTCCGGACAACCATCCCGACACGCTCTTCGACGCCGCCCTGCCCCCACATATGTTCCAGCAGCGCCGCCTCCACCAGACCGTCCTACCCTTCCAGCGTAGAGACTAAAAGGCCGGGCAAACAATACACTGGCTGTACAGGTGGCGTGGCAGCATCACTGAACCACGTGACTGATGGCAAACATTAGCTCGATATAAACAACAGCTTAGCAGTTTTCTACAAATGCCACTATATTAAACTAATAATACTCAAAAGTGAAATTTAATGTCATTCCCCTTCACTAAAAGCCTTGTAAATTATAAGCTGGACAGTACCATTGTTTTGCCAAAAGTAACGTGGTAGAAAATAAAACTTGCATCCATTCTGGAAGTGTGGAACCTGCGACTGTGTTGATTAAAGAAATCAGAAAATAACAGCAACCAGTCACCTTGCTTACATATTTATATACCACGACCGGTTTCGAACTGCCTGGCAGTTCATCATCAGGCGGTATACACGTTTTATATGTTGCTCGTAACATTGTGGAACTTGTTTGGCTGTGGTGAGATAGAAAATTATGTGTGAGCTTTGTCTTTGGCACTAAATTACAATATTCACACGTTTAAAACGTATTCTACACAGTTACTTACAGTTCGTGTACACTGCTGATTTTTCAGTCATTTTAGTGCTCAAAAGCTGCCCACAAAACACATACTTCATCATAGCACTCGCTTTCCACATGTTTTACGAATATAAATAATACAGAGATATATGCTGCTTAATTATCAAAGATCGACTGAGATGATCTGAGATTGCCGGCCGCGGTGGCCGAGGAGACTGAGGCGCTTCAGTCACGGTCTGCACGGCCACTACGGTCGGGGGTTCGAATCCCCCCTCGGGCATGGATATTTGTGCCGTCCTAGTTCGTAAATAGTTCATAAGTAGTTGGTAAGTTTAGGGACTGATGACCCCGTAGTTAAGTCCCATAAGCTTTACAAACATTTGAACATTTGAATCTTCTGAGATTCCACATGTTTTACAAACATAAACAATAGGCCTACAGAGATATATACAGCTAATTGTCAAAGATCAACTGAGATCTTTGACAATTAGCTGTATATATCTCTGTACTGTTTATGTTCGTAAAACATGTGGAAAGCGATTGCTATGATGAAGTACGTGTTTTGTGGGCACCTTTTGAGCACTGAAATGCCTGCAAAATAACCTATCATCAAACAGCAGTGTAAACGAACTGTAAGTAACTGTGTAGAATACGTTTTAAACGTGTAAATATTGTAATTTAGTGCCAAAGACAAAGCTCACACATAATTTTCTATCTCACCACAGCCAAATGAGTTCCACAATGTTACGAGCAACATATAAAACACGTATACCGCCTGGTGATGAACTGCCAGGCAGTTCGAAACCGGTCATGGTAAATAAATTTGTAAGAAAGGTGACTGGTTACTGTTATTTTCTGATTTCTTTGACGTGGTAGAACTGTAGACCTGTTGACACTATGAAAATGTCCATGTCCAGGCTACCAATATCTCTCGTCCAAGGCAAAACCACAACTGACATTGTTTCCGCGACCCACAATACCACATCCAAGTAACACAAATCAGAAGAAAATCTTTATCACTTGGTTCATAAAACCTTCCATTTTTTTGCGGACAAGCGACCATACGTTGGCATGCACAAAAATTTTCTATGAAATGTCTTGGTCGCACTGTTTTTTATTTCATCACTACGCGTTTCGATACATCGTCATCAGATTAAAATATAAACAACCATCGTGGATGTCTAGTGAAGGTGTTCAACTAGTTTGGCATGAGAATCTGGTTGAACACCTTCACTAGACATCCACAATGGTGGTTTATATTCTAATCTGATGATGTATCGAAATGCGTAATGATGAAATAAAAAA
The DNA here is from genome assembly GCA_026315105.1 of Locusta migratoria. Taxonomy (NCBI): domain Eukaryota; kingdom Metazoa; phylum Arthropoda; class Insecta; order Orthoptera; family Acrididae; genus Locusta; species Locusta migratoria. Next base: position 292,146,489 of record CM048744.1, read on the forward strand.
CAGTGCGACCAAGAAATTTCAAAAGAAAAAAAATTTGCAGGAGAAAATCTACTATAGCTGCTTTGGGATGACGGAGCCTTCGGGAATTCTGTAAGCTCCTCTTTGTAGGGATAACATTTATAGTATCGTTTAACACAGGTGAAAAAATACGAACTGGGTGTTAGTACAGTATTGATCTTATTATAAACTCGCTGGCGCGTGGAATTGGTTGTGCGCTCCGCCTTGCTGCGGAGTGCGCCTCTGCTCCCCGTCGGTGGTTCGAGTCCTCCCTCGGGCCTGTGTGTGTGTGTGTGTGTGTGTGTGTGTGTGTGTGTGTGTGTGTGTGTGTGTGTGTGTGTGTTTTGTCCTTAGCACAAGTTGGTTTAAGTAGTTTGTAAGTCTAGGGACTGACGACCACTACAGTTAGATCCCAAAGATTCACAAACATTTTAACATTAATAAATTTGTTAGATAGACCTTGCTTCCCAGATAGGGAAAAATCTTCTCATGCTGTAACTTTTTTTGGGTTCGATACTTTAATAGCTAAACAGTTGTACGATCACTTTGTCTATCAGTCCGGATTTTTAAATTACCATATTTTTCTTGACCCGATTTTGATGAAATGAAGGCTATATATTGCCCCTACTCACCTATGAAAACCCCAGGATACTGCTCTTACCAACAGTCTTGACAATGAGGCAGTGTAATGAATTTTTCTAAATCACTTAAGGTGAATTGCGACAGGTTTTATATTACTTTTTTAATCTGAAAAGACTTCCACACGTTGCTACAACTGAGCCACTGACTGGAGTGTAGTAGCCGATACGAAACGTATTAATGTTGACTACACGTTGGACATACGCGGGAGAAAAAAATTAAAAATACTTCACATATGGTGAGCTGTCAGAACAGGTTATTATTTAATAATATGCTGCAGAGTGACAGTTACGTCACAACTAATTTTTCGGCAATCTGTTATTCTCTCACACATGCGGTACAATCGATAATTAAAAATATATGCTACGGTAGCAAAAATTACAATCCTTTACCTTTTGCTTAGCATCAATACCAACAAGCAGGCCACCCTAACTTCATATTTTTAAGACCGTAAGTAGTCTTATAAGCGATTAAACAACAATGATGCAATGAAACTAACGTTGGTCTTTCAAAACTGCAAATCCACCAGCTGCAAATTGATAAAGAAACCCTAACACTGTTTTTGTCACTGAAAAAATACGAACCCTTTGTGCTCTTGATGCTACTACAGATTCTGACAGCGTCCTCTGATTTCGTAATATTTAATTTCACTTGGAACTGGTCATATACGCACTTTAAAAGTGCGACAAACGTATTACATTCGCCCCTGTCTAGTTGGTAACCTTGCTCCGGTGACAACAGAGCTCTAACTGAAAACTACCCTGACTAAAATGCTCGTCGAAAATAAGAGTGCATTTTTTCCGTTTACGTAAGACTGTCTGTTCGGTGCTCTGTAATCCTCGAAGCCTTGGGCAGCACAAAAGAAGCGCCAGCAAAAATAACGCAAGCAAAAGTGGGCTCTGCGTTACGTCGCTTCGACTGCGTACACAGCTCCGACAGCACAGCTCTTTGTATATGTGTTTGGCGTACTTACGTGTAATTATTTCCACCTTAGGCACAACGCACTATAGTCACAAAAGAAACCTGTCACATGCATCGAAGAAATATATGACTTATGATAAAGTAGACATGACAACAGGGTGGTCAGAGAACTGAAGTTTTCATGGGTTTCCAGAAAAATATATTGATCAAAGTGTGTGCTGTGGTGCGCCTCAGTTCAACAATATTTGAATTAGAAGTGAAGAAAACGTGCCGATAACACTATTTCCGGTAAATATCTAGTGACTCGTTCACATCGAAAAAGTTAGATGCGAAACACAAGCTGTATTGGACAAGGACTTAATAAGAAGTAGGCCGTCTTACTATTAATGAATCGAATTAGGGGAAACTACGGAAAATTGAAATCAAGATATACATACTGGGGTCTAAATCCATCACGCGAGAATACAACAAGTATTATTTTTTAAATATTCAAGTGTTTCTAATGTTTCCGCGCGGGACTGGTAGTACACACTAAGGTGCCTTGCAGCGGAGTGCGCAGTCCGCTTAGAACCGCATTCCCTAGAGGCTGTCTTATAACTGCTGCGGAACACACAACTTGAACATACATTAAGCAACAAGACATGAATTTCAAATTATTTTCTCAGCAGCACATAACGGAAGTTCATTGTTTGCATTACGATAAAATGGCTCTTTGTGTAACCGGCGAGGATTTACAGAAATCCAACGTCGACTACTCATACCAGCTCAGGTAAGTCGATAAGGCAAGACACACTTCATCAGAAAAGAGTACACTTCAGACTCAACCTCTTCATCAAGCACAGTTGCAGTTGTGACGTCAAACTTGCGAATCTGAAATGGTCAGTCGCTCCACTGTCGTCATTTTGTAAGGTACGAATTTGTACAAAACTCTGGGAGTTGATGCTACTGACAGACTGCTCTTAAAATGCAGTAACGATTTTCTTGGATTCGATTCGAAAGCAATTCGAATAAACTGATACTCCACTTATCAAATCGGAGCAACGGGTCAGAGCGTATGTGACGACCAGAACCTGTCTCCTGGGTAGGCTTCTGAATCTCTAAGACCTATACTTCACATATACTTGCACCGATAATATCTACATCAATGTCTACAAGCACAAAAGTTAGTAAATGTGCGTGTAAACAAGAATTTCTCTAATTTTACCCAAATCAAATTTTCGCGTTATCCACTTAACGAGCCATTTTGTACATTGAGCAAGCTGTGAAGGAAAGCAAGGAGAAATTCGGAGAAGGAATTACAGATCAGAAATAAAAACTTTTCGGTTTGCCGATGACACTGTAATTCTGTCAGAGACAGTTAAGGATCCTGAAGAGCCACTGAACGGAATGGTCAGTGTCTTGAGAGGAGAGAATAAGATGAACATTAACAAGAGCAAACGTAGGGTAATGGAATGTAGTCTAAGAAAAACAGGCGATGCTGAAGGAATTAGATTAGGTGACGAGGCAATAAAAGTAGTAGCCGAATTTTTTTACTTGAGCGGTAAAATAACGCACGATGGTCGCAGTAGAGATGAGATAAAATACAAAATGCCAATGGAAACAAAAGCGTATCTAAAGAAGACAAATTTTATTAACATTGATATCAAAGTGTTGCGAAGTCTTATCTGAAGGCGTTTGTGTGGATTTTTGCCTTCTACGGGAGTGAAATATGGACAACAAATAATTCAAACAAGAAGAGGATAAAGCTTTTAAATTATGGTGCAACAAGCGAATACTGAAAATTAAGTGGGTAGATTGAGTAACTAATCAGGAGGTATTGAACGAAACTTTGGAGAAAAGGAATTTTTGACATACCTTGACTAAACGAAGGGTTAGATTGTTAGAAAACATTCTTAGAGATGAAGTAATCGTCAATTTAGCACTAGAGAGAAGTGTGTGGGTAAAAATGAGAACGCAGAGGGAGACCAAGAGACGAATACAAGGTCGGTCCAAAAGGATGTGCGCTGCCGCTCTTATGAGGAGAAGAAGGAAAAGGCTCGCTCAGGATTAAGTAGGGTGGAGAGCTGAATCAAACCAGTCTCCGAACTGAAGACCACAACAAAAAGTTAGGAAAAAGCATTACACCAAGTGACTCTTTTAGGACTGTACACTCACGGAATTTTAACATTAAACCACTCCTTGGTGCACGACGCCTCTCTTACAGAGACTGCCAAAGTCAAATGTGTACGTGTGACAAAAAGCGCATCTCTTGTTTGGATCTTCTCCACTTCCTGAATTGTTCTAGTTAATCAGGGTCATTTCATAGAGACCTACAATATGCCGCATCTGCGAACACTTTTATGTGGTCGTCCCACTTTTAAACGGTCACTACACATACAGCCGGATATTTAATGGAAGGAGGAATCTTAGGGTTTACCGTCCCGTCGACATCTTCGTCATTAGAGACGGAGCTGGCGCTCGGATTTTTGGGTAAGGATGGGGAAGGAAATCGGCCGTTCCTTTTGAAAGGAACCATCCCGGCATTTGGCTGGAGTGATTTAGGAAAATCACGGAAAACCTAAATCTAGATGGCCGGAGATAGATTTTAACCACAATCCTTCCGAATACGAGTCCAGTGTGTCACCACTGCGCCACCTCGCTCGGTGATATTTATAATGGATGTGAATGCTTTCCGTGATTGGTCTGCAATCGAGTATAGATGAAGTGGCTTTCCGTCTACAGGCAATACGTTGTATTTGTTCATGTTGATTGTCAGCTGCCATTCCCAAACGGTTAAAATACGCAAATATAATGAGTATGGCTGCGTAGTACAGCTGTTAGTACTCTTGTCTTGAGGAGCAGCGGTTAGCAGAAGACAATGGGCAGGGAGCGCAGGGCGCGGCAGGCGGCTGGAATGTACGCAGGATGCGCGCATGAGGTCGCCCGTCGATTGTCCAATTGAACGCTGTCCGCTCATCAGTCACGTGACGCCACGACAGTCTACCATTCGGTGGCTTCAAGACATCTGCCGCCCACTCGCAGGAACGGGGGCGTTTCTATGAGGCCACTACAGTCCCACGGTTTCTCGTAGACTACTAGCTGCTAGCTTCCGGCGGTACATTTGGATCGCGAAGCAAATTCTTTCCACAACGAAGTGAAAGCTTAATTTCATTCATCAAAACAATGTTTCTGGAAGCCTGTAACTGTGTTATTCGCAATATATATAAAGAAAATGCACCAGTTACTTGTTTTTAATGCTCAGCATTATGTGTTTCGAGAATTTATTCCCATCTTCATAAGCTTCTCGTTACATATTTGCTTACAAGAACAGTGTAGTGATGTTCTCTATATGTGTGAGATTCTGTACAATGAAGACAGCACAATACCGTATGTCTAAATCACATGGCAGGAGAAACAGAACACCACAAATGGAGACATCACAATATAAATATGTATCAAAAAGCATCTGAAGATGGGAATAAATTCTCGAAACGCGTAATGCTGAGCATTAAAATCAACTAACTGGTGAGTTTTATTTATATTTTTTATGAAGAGAAAGCTGTAAAAAACGAAAAACTAGCCCTGAGTGTGCTGTTTAAGCCACCATATTTTGATTACTGAAGAGCCACGATTCGCTTTCCCAGAATGCTTCCTTTATGAGGATTCTGATACTATAAAACGAGGAAAAAATTGTGAAGTTAGTCATGCGGATGTAATACTGCCTCTAGAAAGAGAAACTGAGGTTGTTTTTAAGGGTAAACTCCCGTACATTGCCGAAAAAATTAATTAAAGCAAACGAATGAATCATTGGGGGAGGTGAGTATTAAATTGATACTGTATATGAATAACAAAGAATACGACGCTTGGGAGCAAAACTATTTTTTTTTTAAAGATAAAATAACGTACTTTACACGTCAATTGTCAACATGCGCAATAATAGTCTAGCTCAGTGATTTCCAAAGTGTGGGTCACGACCCAACAGTGGGTTGCCAGACGACTGTTAAAATAGCCAATTAAACGACTGCCTCAAAGGTACGAGAGTGTATTTAAAGAAGAAATCTGAAAAATGTTATGTACAAAACCCGTTCTTAATAAGAAACCAATGCGGCTAATAACGTACTCAGGCCGATATGAGAACAGCACAGGAGTACGATTCGTTAATTTTTTTGAGGCATGGTAATAAAGTGTCCCTTCCACTTGTGTCAAATGTTCATTAATTAGTTGATTTAGTCTTTCTCTGACTGTGGGATCGTGCATTATTTGCTTGTTGTTTAGTGTGTGTAAATGTCTTTTAAATGGCGGTTTATTTATTTTATACGACAGTTAAATCCGTGTGTAGAAACAAACCTTACACTACTAAAACTGCCAGCATTGAGCAAGAGTCCCTGGCAGATTGAAAAGTATCTGTAAGGACTCAAGCCAATTTCATTTGAATCAAAATAAAGTTCTGGAGGAATTAAAGGGATACATAACTACTTTTTTATGCGAGCGTGCATTTTCTAATCTCCCTTGAACAAATTTAAAAAAGAAACTGTGTGGAAGACTATTTATGACTACAATTGACAAACTTCAAATACAGAATGTTCAATTAACACTTTTACTCAGCAAAACCTACCGATTTTACCATTTACTCTGTATTAAAAATTTATTATTGGACAACAAAATCAATATTATTTGTTTTCTTGAATAACATTCCCCTCACCACTTCTGCAGAAATATTGCGGACCAGAATACTACAAAAGTTTGGAAACTACTGGTTTAGCTGAAGATATCCGTTTAAAAGATTCAAAAGTCTATTTTTCGTTGAAGTAGATAAACTGAAATATAGTTCTGCCATAAAATTTTTGGCGAAAGAGAAATTTAAGTCTTCGGCTGCACCTGCATGTCAAATTAAATCTTACGGCGACATGTGAAAACTTATTCCGGACCCGGAATCGAATCGCAAATTTCCGTACTTGGCATATCAGACTTCTACGTTCCCCTTGTATCTGTAGCTTGCAGTATATTCTTGCAGAGGCTCTAACGTCTGTCCGTCCCGCGCTGAAATTACGATTGCCCGTCGAGTATATAAACAATTATAGTTATAGAATCTCTCTGGAAACAAAAGCTCTATTACACAAGTAATGCGATAACACATTTTGTTACAGCCACAATCGTTGTAAAATTAAAGAAGTACTGCTTATTTCTTTCTTTTTCATTTAACCAGAGTAAGACAACAAGTCTAAGTCACAACGATGAGCGAGTCTTAACCCAATTTCCAGGAATTGGGGCATAAATCCACTTCGCAAACATATTTACAATTGCGAAGTATTGTCGGCATATACCACATAAGTCATTTATTAAGACATGAATCATCCTTTTGGCCCGATGTTACAACACCAGGACCACTACTAATGCGCGTCAGAGAATAAGAAATGTTTGCGACCACAAGCTGGCGTTCTGGAAACAGAAAGCGATCGGTACCCGCACTGATACCACAGCGGATGTCGGAGTGAGCCGGATGTGGGTATAATTTACTCTTGCGATCGCCGCATGCTTGGCAAACATGCCCCAGTGAAGCAGCAAGGAACCTGGTGGGGTCGATGGAAAGCAGTAATACATTTACACTAGAAATTTCTGGAGTGGCTATTGTGAATCTTTATGTGTATACAGGTGTAGATTACGTTTATTTACTTTTAATGGGTTTTAGACAATTAACTGTGACGCAAAGGGTCTTATACTGCCCACATGAACTTGAAATCGGCAATAACGCGTTACTGTCTCACAGTTACAGTAATACTAATCCAAAATGAGATGCTGTGGAATACATCACCAAAGCACATCAGAACAAGAAGCAAGTAAATGTATGTTGGAAACAGTGGCCTAATATCTGTATAAGTTCATGGAACACATAAATAATATGGTGTGTTTGACATATCTAACAACCACCTACACAATATCGAGACGAGACCATTTTCTTGTCATTTTATTTTGTCTCATCTGGTTCAAAAAGAGTAGGAGCATCTGTATTTTAATTCTGAAAATGACACTCCATCCTATTATTGAATACATGAAAGTATTTTTCATTATTATTTGACATGCAGTATATATTACAGTTTCATACACGAAATTTTTCTCTTGTACTTTTAAAACATGTTGCATTTCCTATGTCCTTCATAAAATTCATATGAAAGCTTGCAACGGGTATCAGGGAGAAATGAAATTATATGAAAGTGTGTAGGGTTCAAAAAGGAAGTCCACAATGCGTTACGCTACTTATCACCATGGTTACAGATACAGCTTATTAAAGGGAGTTTACAGTTCTGTACTCTAAGAAGAAAGTTAAGGAACTTTATTTACAAATTAGCTGTATCTAGCACGAAAATATCTGTTTTAAAAAGACTCCGAAATACGATCAGCATAATGACAGCAGTGTTAGTAATGTTTAGAAAAGTTTCGTTTGTGACACGACGCTATGCAAATCATCATCCATTCAACACAGTGTCAATTCAGATGTTAGGATGGCAGAATAAGACGAATGTAGCGCTATATTTAAAGAGAAAGTTGAATTACATACGGTAAGTGGCGATCACAAGGGAAGACACCTGTATATTATGGCCCCCAAATGCTAACTGCAGGACATACAAGAAGAAGGAAAGAAGATTTCAAATGTTCAACAATATCGCTAGGAGATGGCATAAAATAGTTTCGTTTGATAGTGACAAAAGATAATCAGCGCCGCGCGGGAGTAGCCGTGCGCTCTAAGACGCCTTGCTGCGGAGAGCGCGTCTGCTCCTCGTCGGAGTTTCGAGTCCTCTCTCGGACGGGCGCGTGAGCCCAAGCGTGCGTGCGTGAATTGTCCGTAGTGCAAGTTACTTAAAGTAGGTACATTTAGGTACATTAGGTACATTTTTTTCTCTGTGTGTTTTCCCGCAAAAAACTCGTCAATCCTCGTATCAAAGTTAACTGAAGCTGTAGACATCATGTCGACATGACATAACACGTGTCAAAATAATTCCAAACAAGTGTCCAAAGAATTGAACTTCTGAAAGGCGAGCAGACAACGCTCTGCTTTATTATTATGTAGGATGCATCACCAACAGCAGCAGTGCACTTCTGGCTTCAGACACAACAACGATTCGCTTATCTGCCCAGCCTGGTGCTGAATGTACAGATATTACATTCAGATAATGTTATCTGAGTATTTCGTAAGGTGACTTCTTGAGCGGGATGAAAAGTACCGTAAGTGTACCATATACAAATCGTCATTTGTTAACTGGACAAATACACAAAACAGTAAAGTTGTCCTCTAGAGATACAAACACTAAGTAAAAAGCGTATCGTTACACAAAAATAGTCCTTCATTGACAGAAGGCAGAGAAATCCTTTATCAAAACCTGTACATACATCTCTTCAGTCGCCGGATGGGCGCTGCAGGTTTCTTTTCCTTCTTGTTTGATAAAGAGTCTTTACTGATGAGGACGATGAGGAGCCCCTTAACTGATAAGCCGCATTTTCCTATTGAACTGATCTGCATTAAACAAGATCAGCATGTAACACATCATTAAATGTTCACTGACTAAATGTGAATGACTTTCTTTTCTTACAAGAACCGAGTTGGCGCAGTAGTACGACAAAAAACTGGACTCATTATGGAGACCGCTTCCGGTCACCCAGATCGAGATTTTTAGCGTTTCCCTTTAACTGTTTCGGGAAAGAGCCTGTGAAAGGTTAAGGTCAAGTTGCATCTCTGTACAGGTCTTATGTTCTATCTCTAATGACATGTCGCCAGCGATGCGTTGCACCCGAATCAAATGTTCAAAAGTTTGTAGAGCTTATGGGCCTTAACTGCGAGGTCATCAGTCCCTAAACTTACAAACTACTTATGAACTAGCTACTACTAAGAACGGCACAAATATGCATGCCCGAGGGGGGATTCGAACCCCCGACCGTAAACCCGAATCCTGCCCCATTACTCGTTTCTTTCCAACCAACCTCTTCGCGCGTAAGTTGACGTCTAGAAAACTAAACGTGTGTCAGATCAGGTTCTTCCGAATTTCCGCCACTCAAACACCCTGTGACAATTCGTACCACCATCCTTTTTTCACTTTTTTTAAATCCCCTGTCAGTCGTATTGGGTTCAACACTCTTCAGAAAATTGCAAATTTCACAGTAGGCTACTAATGAAACTAAATTTCCTGTTTGATTTACCTGTCCATGTGCCTGGGGCTATGTGGCTATCCAGTTTCATACACAAAAGGAAAGGCTACTACTGTTTTGGGTTTGGTTGAAGTGTATAATTTTACAACTTTGCGCTCATTCAGAAAGTCACTTCGAAACCTCGTCCAGTTCTGACTAGATATTTGCAGAGCTTTAAAAGATATCTTCTGGATTTTCCATCTAGTGTCATCTCAACAGAAGTGCGAAGCACTTTGGTTGATAAGATTGAAGAAGTGTCCAGTACTGTCAAGACTGAAGAGATGATCCGCAAAAGAGTAAGCGTGTTAAACAGCCAAATATGAATGGAGATGTCCGCGAGCAGGTCAACATACGTCTGACCATTCAAAGTCCCTTCCAGAATATTTCAGGGTCCTCTTCGTTACAAGCAAAAATCACTCATCCCGCCGCACGGGAATATTCGAGCGGTCTGGAGCGTCATGTTGCGGATCGCGCGGCCTCTCACGTCGGAGGTTCGAATCCTCCCTCGGGCATGGATGTTTGTGTTATATTTAGTATAAGTTAGTTCATAAGTAGTTTGTAAGTTTAGGGACTGATGATCCCGCAGTTAAGTCCCATAAGCTTTACAAACATTTGAACATTCACCGTATTGGCAGGCGGGATCCATTCACTCAATTGGTTTGCGCCTCATACGGTACCTCCCGTGCCTTCGAAATCGTGATCCGTCCAGCCATATCACGTTTCCAACAGTGGCACTTGTCTAAGAAGCCGGCTCCAATAGGTACTGTAACCCATGTTCCTACGGACATCTACATAAATAGTCCGCTTTTATATTTCTCTACCTTTCCATTCTCTAATATCGTGCGGGGAAAAGGAACACCTAAATCTTTTCGTTTTCGATTTGATTTATTTTATTATGATGGCCACGTCTCCCTACGTAGGTGAGTCCCAACAAAATGTGTACGCATTCGGACGAGAAAGTTGGTGAAAGAGATTTCGCAAATAAATCTCGTCGCAATAAATAACGCCGCTCCAGTGGGAGACTTGTGTAACACGTCCAATGTTGAATTGAATCGCGACTTTAATCGGAAAGAACACACAGGAAATATGACGGGGAAATCATAGTAAACGCTGCGTTTTATTGGCACAACAGCAGATGTAAAAATTCAACTAAAGAGGCCGCTTAAATTTAATTTCAAGTATTGCTTCGTATTGTAGGACTATCTGAGCGCACAGAGAAAGGCAGTTCGTGTTTTATTATCGCGATGCAGCGGAGAGAGTGTCACGAAAATGATGCACGAGATGGGGCTGCAAGAATAGTGTTATTCGTTGCGGCGAGGTCTATTTCTGAAATTTCTTTCGCCACCCTTTCCTCAGAATGCAAAAATCTTTTATTAACGCTCACCTACATACAGAGTCCTAAACATCAAAGTAATTAAGAGAACTCAGATGTAAAACACAAAGATATAGGTGCTCCTTTTTACCGTGCGTCGTTCGAGAATGGTATGGTAGAGTAATATTCTCAGTGTGATTTATGTTTATGTAGATGAGCCGAAGACTTTGTCGTCACCTAAAAGTATGGTTGAGAATGTTAGTTGCTTGGAAAGCCATTAGTAGTTCTGGAGATGACTTTCCAATATCGACGTCGTGGCTCTTCACAAACTGAACAATGAAAGATTACTGTCATCACCTAAGAGTGTAGCCAATACTGTAAAAAATGTAATTTACGTTTTTCTGATTGAAATCCTTAATTAGTAACAACCTTTTATAAAATATAGAAAATTACGAATAAACAAAAATACCTACATGTATCGTAAAAATGACCAATTGTTATGAAAACTGTGTAATCTTTCGAACACCACGGAAAAAAAATTATCTGTCACGGCAGGACAGTCTCAAGAGATGTCAAGTTTCGAAAGAATCTAATCGTAATGCGGTAAGAGAATTGAGGAAGAGGAAGTAGGACCGTATCGGAAATTTTCTATTGACAATAATATGTCCTTGGACCGTAGCTGTGACTCTTGAAAAAAAAATCTATGAAGCCACGACAAATACAGCGGGAAAAAAGGACAAACAATTGTATCGACGTGTACATTCGTTCTGCTTTCGCCAGAAAGTGAAAACAAGTACTATAGTTACTTGAACGGTACTCAATAATTCATTTACATTTGATAGTAAGGTACCAGTATGAGCATCAGTACGTCAAATCGTAGCGTAACTTCAAGTGTACCAACAGTACAGTGAAGTTAGCGAAGCACCGCCGTAGTAAACAACTTGAGTGTAGATTATACTCTTGTGGTAGGCAGATGACAACAAGGTATGATGCTATTTCTAAAATAATACTGGTTCAGAAAATATTGCAACGAAAAATAGTATGCGTCAAACTGCAAAAAATAAATAAATCCGTACTCTCAGCTGGGGATTCCTTAAGACCGTAATTTTAGTTTAGAAATCGTGATAATTACGGGAAAACCGTATATTTGGCATGTCTGCAGTCTATTAGGGGGACTACTGAATGGAAATCTCGAATCCTAAGTTTACGCTATATAGGTTTGCAACAACTTATAGAGCCATCTTTGTTTCGGTGAAGTAAGGTTATCTTTGGCGGCCGGTAGGCAGTGGTTTTGCCTCTGAGTAAGAAGGGGTAGCAGTCTGGAGTCGGTCGGGGAAGGATCGCGTCTGGTAGCGAAGCGAGAGGATCGGGTGGTAGATGGAGAATTTGAAGCTGGCACCTGATGAGGTTTGGAATCTATCAGTGTAAGATACGTGTTGATACATTTATTTACTACTTTAATGAATTTTTGGGTTTGTTTTTCTTTTATTATTAATATAGATTTCCATTCAGTGAGACTCTATTTAATTAATTTATAACAATGATTTTTGAGCGCGATTAGTGTAAAGAAAAAGGGGTCGAAAGTATAATAAACTAATCATTCATATTTCGACGTTGTCAATTCTAACACCGCTACCTCGGATAGGGTTTCGGAACATCCTCATTGCACACTTCGCAATAATACGCACATTCTTCGTTTCTGTGGTTCGTGATAGTTGAGGTGCATTTATTACTTATCATTCTTAATATTTTACATAAGGTGAATGTAATTAGTTTAATTGATTATTTCTTTTAATTTCTTTTGGAAAGTAAAGGTGGGATCAAGTTTAGTATTACATGGATTTATAGATTAGTGATAGTTGAGTGCATTCTAGAAATTCAGTCTCCTGAACTAGTTGAAGTGAAGAATGTGAAGTACTGCGAAGCGAGGTGTCACTTTCCAGAATTGAATATTTGCTTAATTTATTTTATTGTTAATTGAGAACGGTGTCGGCTGGATTTAATACAGAACATTGCTTATAGGTATTTTGCCTTTATATAACTTTTGTTAGTAAGACAGTAAGATAGCGTTAAATTAAATAATTCTTTGCCAGTATAAAAAGTAACTAAATCAATAAGTGGCCACCCGTTGCTATTATTGCCAAACCTCTTAACGTAGACACATCACCGAGCCGCCCGTTTGCAAGTCTAGGGACCGATGACCATAGCAGTTTGGTCCAATATGTTTACAAACATTTGAACAGTTATGGACTGCGATACCCTCAGTTCAACCACTGACTAATCACCCAGGACAAGGATGAAAGTGAAATCGAATTCCAGGTGCCGAAATCAAAGTGCTTATCTGCCGGGCACCGACCACCGGTACCCCCGTTCGAACGGAGTCAGCTCACGGCGACGTTGCAAGGTACAGAAACCACTCGCACAACCACGTCTCGGGAGGTCTCTTCAAAAATGTTTGTATAGCTTATGGGACTTAACTACGGGGTCATCAGTCCCTAAACATACAAACTGCTTATGAACTAGCTACGACTAAATACGGCACAAATATCCATGCCCGAGGGGGGATTCGAACTCCCCGACCGTAGTGGCCGTGCAGACCGTAACTGGCGCGCCGCAGTCCCCTCGGCCACAGCGGCCGGCGGAGGTCTCTTGTACAAGTGTAGCTCGCATAGTGGCAGTGGGGTCTGTAGGCTACTATCCCACGTCAGTGTGGTTATAACGGTGGTGCATTCTGAGGTGTAGAGCAGGTGCAAAGCAGCAAGCGCTAGCTGCCGCTGTGGCGCTAACGGCCGCTAACTCTTGGCCGCGCCGCGAGCACATGCACAGCACGCGCGCCGGCAGACGGCGTTACGTCACAGCACCGCTCAGCCGTGGCGCTCGGCTTGCATAACCCGCCCCACGCCTCAGCTCGCGCCTCAATGAAGGCCGACACGCCGCTGGCACTCTGCTGACAGTGGCCCAGTGCGGCCGCCCTGTCGCAGGCGAAGACTGCGCCGCGGCCTTATACACCATGCTCTGCGCGATCACGTTATCTCCGTATTGCGACCGAGCGAGGTGGCGCAGTCGTGACACAATGGGAGGACGGCGCTTCAACCTGAATCCCACCATCCAGGTTCAGGTTTTCCGTGAGTTCCCTAAATCTCTCCAGGCACATGCAGGAACGGTTTCTCTCTAAGGGCACGGCCGATTTCCTTCCCCGCCATTAGCAAAAATCATGTGCTCCGTCATGACCATTAAGCAGTCGGGCCGTTAAACCTTAATATTCCTACCTACTTTGATGCTATAGCTAACAAGTGTACCAGGATGAAAAATGCCCCTATCACAGCAAACCAAAATGCAAATATGCCCTGGCCCATGTGTGTCCGTATGTTTGTACGAGTTGCACACAAATCTACAGTTTTGTTCCAATCTTTATGAAATATTGCACACGTAAGCTTCAATCCATGAGGACGGTCGCCGTAAATGTAAGAATCACATACAATATATAGTTCACGAGATATGACGTCATATACAATGAGATGCGCGAAAAACTGCTGCATTTTGCGACAATGCTGCTCATTTTCTCCTAAACCATTGGAGCGATTTCAACCAAATTTGGTACACACATTCCATATCGTGAGGTAACAATTTCTGCATGATTAAGAATCACATACGGAACATGGCTCAAAAGATATTACGTCATAACCAATAGAAAAAGCAAACAAATGCCATATAATGCGGCGAGACTTTCGAAATACACTGTATGAGAATGACAGTACTTAGCGACTTGCAACAATCTTTAAACATAATTTCAAACCTTTATTAAATTTTCTCTCGCTGACAACCATAGCAAAATGATGAAAGGAAAACAGTTTCTCGCTTACTACTTTTCCGCTGTTTACTGAGTAAAACTACGGCTCTCGGTATGACGTTACAATTTATAATTTGAACACTACAAATGGTAGAGACAGGAAATTTTACAGACAGTATACACATATATAGTTGAATGTAGCTTCTAAATTGTATCACATTCCGACATGTAGTTCATGAGATATGAGCACGTAAACAGTAACGTTCATGGAAAACCGCCCCATCACGCACCAAGTTTTAATTCATTACGTCTTTACTACTAATTGTAATCCTACGAGATTTTACCGGCGTATAGTCCTTATACAAATTAATATATGCCTGTAAAATGACAGCTATAAATAAGTAAATAAATACCCGGGCAACGCCGGGTTTTCAGCTAGTGTATATATATATCCCCGAAAGAACACAGTCCCTCTCTATATATATGGCCGATGACGGGCAATGATCCTTTCTTCAGTGCGGAGACCCTTACTCTTACGGGAATAAGTTGCAAATACCGAGAGTTTGAGTAATAGTGGGCAGGCAAGAGTTGAGAACAAGTATCTGACGGAAGATGTGCTTGAATAGTCCTTGCAGTTGTGATGTTCGCTGTGTCCCCAGTGGTGCAAGGGTCAGACAAACTGCCTAGAAAGCAGAAGACTCGAGTTTGAATCCTGGCTGGGTACACATTTTCAACATTCGAAGTTACGTCATACATTCCGTGAATGTGAATAAATAGTAACTGCAGGATCAAAAGTGGCATGTCCGAAAGAACAGACGCCACATATATAACTTCTACATGCCATAATGTTATCGAACATGGCATTACTGAAGCTTCCTAAAACAGTAAGTCGTCAATGAAACCTCCGGATTGTGTAGTATATAAACACCCAGACAATACATTTACTCCATTTTACGTAAACAAGCGACATTGTGACTAATGATTTGATGACTTCAATAGTGTGTGTGTGTGTGTGTGTGTGTGTGTGTGTGTGTGTGTGTGATAGAGAGAGGGGGGAGGCGCTGTGTAGTGAAAGAGGAACGACACCACTAAGTGCGTATACAAATACTATTTTCTAACACCAGAGCGCTAAAAATGATTTACAGAAAAAAGACGTTCACTGCAGCACAAGAGAAGCAGAATAACACACACAGACATCACATGCAAACATACAACACACAGATACAAATAGCTATAGTCGAAAATGAAAATAAACTGTTGAAACGTGTCGTGCAATGCAAAAAGACACGCAATTTAAATCATTAATTTTACTGTTCAGGCTTTCATAAGACATTACTTACAAGCCGCGGTGGAATAGCCGTGCGCATTAAGGCGCCGTGCTGCGGTTCGCGTGGCCGATCGCCCTCGGATGTTCGAGTCCTCCCTCGGGCATGGGTGTATGTGTTGTCCGTTAGTTATTTTAACTTAGTTTAAGTAGATTGTAAGCTAGGGCCTGTAACCAAGCAGTTAAGTTCCATAGATTTGAACATTAATTACGATGACTATGTCACGACATTCACATTATTATTCTACGATGTTTTAATACAAACTGTAGTAAAACATATGTGTATTACTAGACCATAGTTGATGGGAACTGTCGGACTTAAGCTTACTTAAAGCATGCAGGATAGAAACAACTGTTAGCTTCCAATTAGCACAGGACCTGTTGTCCCCATTAGAAGCGTTAACTGTAGTTAATTAGTAGTAACACTATTTGCTTATGCCATGTCCTACTGAGTTGACGCTTATTAACAAGTGCTAATGTAAAGGATTATCACTGAAACACGTTAAGTGCGGCCTGAATGTGGAGTGGGTACTTTACGATTAATTCGCGTGAATTTTTACAGCGTTATTGGGCAGAACAGTTCCGTGCGCGTTACACAGCGCGTTTCCACGTAACATGTTCTTCGCCGCAAGTAACAGCTCCGCTGTCAAGCTGCTGGCAGTAAGCAGAATATATCGCCGAAGAACGATGAAAATATGTTCCGCACGAATATGGTCCTGAGAATCTGTGGCTTGATAAGAAGTCTTTCAACAATTATTCCAACGTGAGACTGAAATGTTACCAACGAATACAGGTCTCAGTTACAGTCTCGCCATTCTAATTTTTCTCCGTAGTTTTACCTATTATTTATGCCGCACACCCGCATGGTTCTCGACACAACCTATTCCCAATTGAATCGCAGTCACTCAAAATGTTCAAATATTTGTCAAGCTTAAGGGACTTAATTACATGGCCACCAGTCCCTAAACTTAGAAACTATTTATGAACTACCTTATATTAAAGACGACACAAACATCCATGCCCGAGGGGACATTCGAACCCCCCGACGGGGAACGGCCTCGGGCATCGAAGCATAGCGCCACAATATGCTTGACCACTCCGCCGCGGCGTAGCTTTACTACGAGTGTACCCACAATAGTGAAGTTGGCGAAGCACCACTATAGTAAACAACTTTAATCTACACTAAAGTCTCTGATAGGCAGATGATACGAAGATATTATGCTATTTCTGAAATAATATAGGTTCAGAATACTATGCGGCAAACCTACTAAAAATAAATGAAATAGCGATATCCGTAATTTCAGCCGAGGATTCCGTAAGGCTGTAATTTAATTTAAGCCTAGAAATCGTGATAATTACGGAAAAATCGTAATAATTGGCATATCTGGTAATCCTATGGGACCAAACTACTTAAGCCTCGGTCCCAGGCTTTACAAAATACTTCAAGTTAAACTAACCTCAGGACAACACACACACACACACACACACACACACACACACACACACACACATGCCCGAGGGA
This sequence comes from Locusta migratoria, assembly GCA_026315105.1. Classification (NCBI taxonomy): domain Eukaryota; kingdom Metazoa; phylum Arthropoda; class Insecta; order Orthoptera; family Acrididae; genus Locusta; species Locusta migratoria. The sequence continues at coordinate 292,164,151 of CM048744.1, forward strand.
CGGCTCGAACCTCCGACATGAGCGGCCGCGCGACCCGTGAGAGATTTTCAACGAAAAACTAAACTATAACATAATAAAAGCAATGTTTTACACTAGAGAATTTTAGAAGCGACTTAGGTGAGACATAGTTACTTATAACCGCACCGGATGCTAGAAAGAGAAAGAATGTTTATGTAACACACAAAAAAACTGATTTGTGTTCAATAGGCTGAAAGTCTCAAGAGGAAAAGTCGTGTGTACGGAAAAACATGGCTTCACAGAGCTATTCTGTACTGCTGCTGCTGCTGTGTCATCTTGTAGTGTTGTTACATTGGTTCTCGAATGCAACCGACAGTGAAAGTATGGTCCGTAAGACTTTCGCGAAGTTTGCTAGGCAAAGGAAAATTATAAATGTGTTTGAACATTCGAAACAGGTTCGAAATTAACAATGAACGCAAACTCAATTAAAGCCCCAACATAAAAATTTCTGTTTACCGAATTGGAACCATTAAGAAGGGTTGTGATTTGCAAAATCAGTGCTACAGGAACACGTTCGAACTATTCCATGTCAGATAAATCATTTAAAATTTCTGATACTGATTAATGTTCAGTGGTTAAGTTTGGAATACCGTAGGAACGACACATTACTTGTAGCTTTATAACATCTGGGTATCTTAAGATATTCCCGCGCCTCTCAAAGCAGCGCAACTATGTTGCACAAAGAGGTATTACATCAGAACCGCAGATACCATTATCAAGGTCTGTTATCGCAATGTTTCAAGTGTTCCATTGGAAACAAAAAAATCGGAGAGTTTAACGGAATTACCGACCACAATTATAATACTCGCACGATTTTTAATGCATTTGTCTTTACATGGCACTTTGGAAACCTACCTTCAGAGAAGTAAAAAGGCAAAAGAAGAGACGTGGCTGCTTCTTTCGGTGCCTATCCGGTTCGGATGTTGGCGTTTATGATGGCTATTCTTCTCTTGTTAGTCGCACTGCGGAATAATTCTGTTGTACACATACTGAAGCAGCATCTAACGTTGTCAACAAGATATCCATCTCCTTCCAAGCCTCTTTTACTGTATTTTCTCGTGAAGTTATTCTGTAGCAAATCAAATTCATTTGTATTATGCATGATAGGTCTGAGATATTGGAACGTTCAGTGTTCCACTGTTTTAAGGTAATGTGTTCATTCTTCTCAATACTTCTATGTTTGTCGCTTTGTGGATGCAAGTTATTCTCAGGATTCGCCTATAAAGCTACAACTTAAAGGCCTCCAGCTTCTTTTCTGTGTTTTTATTTAAAGTCCATGTCTCTACGCCGTATAAGAGCACAAAATACACAGACTGACCATAATTAAAGTTCCACTTTTAAAATGATGTACAAAAAGAACCACTGGACAGAATGACTGCAGATTTGAAATGAACGTACTTGGTGAAAGGGGGATATACAATGACATAAACAAAAAATAGTTTCTAATTATCAGTAGATGGCGCTGTAAGCGGCATAAGGGAAGTGGATGCCCGAAAAATGTCCACGTCATGCACAACTTGTGATACTGATACTGGAAAGCCCATCCACGACGGCGAAGTCTCAACACACAGTGTGGGGAAAAATGGTTTTTAATTGTACTTGGACCAAAAACGACAGAAAAAAGAACGTAATGGTATGGTTTTTAATTTCGAATGTTTGTAAATCTATCGGACTCAATTGCGTGGTTATTAGTCCATAGCCACAAACTACTTAAACTAAGGTAAACTAACATAAGGTCAACACACACACACACACACACACACACACACACACACACACACACACACACACACACCCATGTCCGAGTGGGGACTCGAACCCCCGACGGCGAAAGCCGCGAGCACCGCAGCTCGGCGCCCCAGTGCGCATGGCTATCCGACGCGGCGGTTTTTTAATTGTGCTTGGGCTAAAAACCGCAGAAAAAGCACGTAGTGTAAAACCTGTTAATTATCACCGGACTTGCTGAAGTCATTTTCAATATGCTGTCCACTATTTTCCGTTAGAAGTTGAAACCGATAAACAGCATGTTTCTGCAACAGACCGCAGTGTGTAAGTGGTCACAGTGTGAATATGGTGCGTAATAAGTGCCTTTAATTAAGCCAAAATCGCTATGTCGCCACTGAACACAACATTTTGAAATTAGCCCACAACCAGAAATCACACATTGAGGCTCGGTGACCTTGACGGCGAGACTATAGCAAAATTCTGCCATGTGGTAAATGGCTCTTGAGGAATTGCTTCACTGGCTTTGCAAAGTGCGGAGGTGCGACATTATGCATGAAAACGATACTATTCAGCGGTGCACGTTGTTGAAGGCTTGGAATGACGTGACTGCATACAAGATTTTTATATACCGGCTACCAGTGACGATACACGTGACGGGACCTGCAGGACGAATCTCCTCGGAAAAATAGGCCCTAAAATAAATGATGTTGTGAGCACGTAAAACAGAGTTCCCTTTGAATAATGAAGTAGCAGAACTTCATATGCGACTGGATTTTGCGCTGCCTATATCCTGCAATTTTAAGGTGTAAATGTTCCACGGCCATCATTATCCACTTCCATTCGCGCAATAAACTGTAGAGCGATCGTGTGTCTTGGCAGCAGGTTATCAGGAAGCAACTCTTGCAGATGTGCTGTTTCGCAAGGATAGCAATGCAGAATGTTGCGTAGAATTTTATGAACCGTACCTGGAGGCATTTCTAATGATCGGGCAATTCCACGTGCACTACAGTCTTGCGCGTCAGTGCTCGACCTTTCCTCTAACGTCATGGCCACGACTTCTAGAGGTCGAAGGGATTGATTTCCTCCCTATGTCACATTGCAACTGAAACGAACCTATCTCTTCGAACTTCACCATATTTTTCAGGGCCTTCACAGTCATCGGACCACTAACTTTTCTCATGTTCTGTAGACTATAATTTCCTTAAAGCTGCAACCGGAAAGTCGTCGTTCCTGGCAAAAAGCTTCCAAGCAGAGTTCCATCCTGCATTGTGAGACCCATGAAAATATGCAATAGGAGGCGAGCGACACGAAGCCTATGTGTTCCTATGCCGAATGCAATGTATCGTGTACATGTTCCGTGATTTGCACCGTATGCCGCTTACAGCGCCATCTACTGATAAATTTAAGGTTTTTTTTATGCCATTGCGTTTTCCCTTCGTTAAGTACGTTCAGTTCAAATCTAAAATCATTGGCCCAGTGGTTCTTACTGTACATCATTTTGAAAGTGTGTTTTTAATTATGGCGACTCTGTACATAGCAGTGCAAAAGTCTGATTTTTGTTGAGAGACTTAAGTTATGGCTTTTGAGAACGACGCTCATTTTCTGAAACTGACTTCTTGCTTTCCCGATGCGAATCTTGATTTCTTGTGAGTTATCCCATCTTTAATTTATTATGATTACAGGTCTTTGTTATGACTTAAGTTCACTCGTGGGTTTGAGATATTTCGTCAGCCAGAAACTAAAGTGGATAATTAACATAAAAGGCATAAATCCCATATCGTTCCACACTAGCAAAGAATTTGTACATACGGTTCTTCGGGAGGGCAGACAAAATTGATTAAAATCCCGGTAATTTGCAAGAAAGCTTTCCATCGAAATATGCACGCACCTATATATATATATATATATATATATATAGAAAGTTCGATGTAGTGTTTCTGAACCGGAGATTCGGGCGCTACTCGCCCTGACGTACAAAAAAAAAAAAAAATTTGTTTAACCTATACCTAACCTTCTTAAGGCTACACTACAGAACACTTTTCTTAAAGTCAAAGTTAGGTTAGGTACAGGTTAAACAAGAAGTTTTAGTACGTGAGGTCGCGTAGCGCCCGAATCTCCGGTTCAGAAACACTATATCGAACATTTGATATATATCGATCCGTGCGTGCATATTTCGATGGAAACCTTTCTTGCAAATTCCCAAAATCCCGCTACGCCGTCTTGACGTAGCCCCATGACGAAGCTACCTGAATCTCAACCGAATCTACAGTTTCACATCCAATGACTGTGTTATTAGTATAGATCCGATTACACCGTACCAAACATTATTACCACTGCATTCCCTTCTTCCCCCACACTTATGAAAACAAATTTCAAATGTTCAAATGTTTGTAAATCTATCGGACCAAACTGCGTGGTCATTAGTCTGTAGCTTACAAACTACTTAAACCTAGGAAAACTAACCTAAGGACAAACACACACACCCATGCCCCAGGGAGGACTCGAACCTCCACGGCGAGCAACCGCGCGCTCCGCAGCGAGGTGCTGTAGACCGCTCGGCTACTCCACCGCGGCAAAACAAATTTCAGCTTTCCCTCAATATGAAGGCGGATAAAAGGGTACATCTAGCAACAAATACGTAATACAGTTTTCCACAAATCACTGTACTGAGAATTCAGATCTTCCGCCGATTTTTCACAATATTGGCCTGACAGAAACCGGTTGGGCGCTTATGAAGGCAGGAGGAGATTGCAACAGTGTCCCTCATTATGCCACCAGTGACGCAAATTTCTTTGAAAAGAAATCTGCCAAGTCGTGCGGGAAAGAAGCAATTGTGAAAGCCGGCCCCTGCGCTTCCTACACCCCCGTCACGTACTACGGCCTCGGGACCAGACGAAATCCGAGAAGGCCGGCCGCTGAGTCCGTTTCCAGCAGGGCAGCCTATCGCGTTATGCCGCGGCAGCAGTAAAGCTATGCAGCAGATAACAAACAGGTGGCACGTCCACATAGTTGGCAGGCGGCTGAAGAGCGCGGCACGTTCTCGTCACGCAAGGGCCTGCTGAAAACAACTGCTCAATGCTAGCTCACGGCCGCCTAACTGCCGTGCGTGAGCGCCGCTGACGTGCGAAACAGCCGGTGCATATTTCACTCGCGGCGCGCTATTACGCAAGCTGCGCTCCACAGACGTCGGACACATGTTGTCCAGCGAGAAACTTTGTATCTAAAGAGCTCATTCTCACAAGTAATTCATCTCCTGTAATGCATTTTTACAGGATTCTTAACCCATCCTGGCATTAAAATTAGGACCTTTTAGTGGCTGTGATCACATCCGTGATAACGAGAAAACTTAAAAGTTGCAAATTTGAGGTAAAATAAACTATTAACTAGTTCCACATATTCTTTTTAAAGCTAAACGATTACAAGGCATCATGAGCCACTGTAAAGTATGTATTTCATGACTACATTTTATGTACACACTGTACCATATCTAAAGCGTGAACCGAGCGAAGTGGCACAGTGGTAACGCACTGGACTCGCATTCGGAAGGATGGTGGTTCAAATCCACCTCCAGCAATCCAGATTTAGGTTTTCAGTAAATTCCTTAAATCAATCCAGGCAAATGCCGCGATGGTTCCTTTGAAACGGCACGGCCGATTTCCTTCGCCATTCTTACCTACAACTCCCAGCGTCGACGGGACGTTAAATCCTAAGCTTCCTTCCTTCTAAAGCGTGATTTTTGTCCACCGTGGAAACTCTAGGAATGAATCAAGGGGAGAGTAAGGAACAAAATTGGTTTCCATGATAGAGACCATTTATTAAATAACACTGCGATCTAATAAGCGCTATACTATACAGCCACAGTTACACTCACCCCGTTTACATGGGCTCCCAAAACTGGATCTCGTAAATCGATTTCCCATATCAGCTATTGGATAGTCATTCAAACACTGCAAAATCGATTCTGGAAATCCACTTCTGTAAAGCGGTTTTCCAGTTCCGCTCGATTGTCGTACCCATGTAAACGTAACCGTTTCTGAGTCGTTCCTGACTTGTCAGACTGTGTTTTCATGTTAAGAATATTGGGCTCATATGGTCAAAGTGACATTTTAAGCAGTGAAAGGTAAGTATAAATATTAGAGTGGCCAATGAATCTGTGTATCTGAGTAAAGAAAAATAGCGTTTTTGCTGGCTTAAATCAGGAACTCAATCAGCTGTTTTACAGCCGCCATATTTAGTGGGCTAGGAAATCCGCTTCGTGGCCGAGCGCATTGAGGCGCTATGCTGCGATGCGCGAGGCCGTTCCCCGTCGGGGGTTCAAATCCCTCCTCGGGCATGGATGTTTGTGTATAAGTTTGTTCGTAAGTAGTTTGTAAGTTTAGGGACTGATGATCCTACAGTTAAGTCCCATAAGCTTAACGAACACATGAAATCCGCTTCAAGCTATAACATGTAAACACGAAAGCATAAAACGGTGTACGAATTTCGATTTTCGTCTTTTGGAAGATGCGCTGCATGTAAACGTAGTGACTATGTATTTAAAATGTTCAAATGTTTGTAAACCTATTGGACCAACCTGCTTCGGTTATCAGACCCCTAGACTTACAAACTATTTAAACTGCCTTATGCTACGGACAACACACACACACACACACACACACACACACACACTCTGACCCAAGCCCGTAGGAGGACTCGAAGCTCCGACGGGGAGCAATCTAGCACTCTGCCTCAAGGCCATTCCAACGCGACTCAGTACGTACTGAAAGTAGTATCCATGTGGCTCAAAGCACGAGCATTCGTGCTGCCTTTGACACACGAGAGCCAAAATCGCAGCTGCGACAACGCTGCATGAACAGATTCCTCCAGCGTCTCCACATCTGGACTGGGCCCTGCACACGCAATACATTTGACGTGGCACTACAACCAGGAATCACTCTGGTTGATATACGGTGAACGAGCAGGTCATGCAACTGGACCACCTCCTCCGATTCATCCATCAGGGAACTTTTTGGCAATGTTAAGCGTCACGCACCAATGAGAATGAAGGCACCCAAAATTCACACAATTTTTAAGTTAATGAAGAACCCACAGTATCTGACTACAAGTCATCCAAAAGAAAGAATTTTCTAAAGATTCTCATACGAAAAAACTATGACAATATTTTTACATAAAACCTTACACACAAAAAACCCTCAATGGGCAAATTTCTTACAGATTGCCATGTGAAATGTGAATTTTTTGTAAGGTAGAAAATTATTTATCAAATAATTTATGTGATGTTATGAGAAAATATCAAATACTAAATAATAATTTAGGAATAAAAATTAAGCACTCCATCGAGGACTTCAATGACTATTTTATTGGACAGCTATGTCAGTAATGCAGTGCTGTTAGCTTCACGCTTTTCAATATTTTGTAGGATATACATTTGTTTCAAAACACCTTCTGCATACTAAGGTAGCGAATTAAATTTGTTATCAGATTTTACCGCGGGTAGTCTCTGACAGATAAAAATATTTATTCGCGTAAGAAAAGTAATGTCGGTAGAGGACACTGATAATTAATGGCTCAAGCAAGTCATTTGAGATCTCTTCTACGTGTGCGTTCACTATCAAAATCTTTAGCACACCGAAAGAACAACAAATGAGTAAGAAAGTGGTGACTGCGAAAACTACGTTTGTATACTCTTTTCGAAACGTACGACCTAGAATCTTTACACTGAAATTTTTTTCTTAGTGCCTTCCGCTGCAGTTCTCAAGTTTTTCACTTTGAATTCGCTGCTCCTTTATTACAAACTGGTTAAATTACTTAAATACAGATGGACGCGAAGTAGTAACGTGCAGATTAAAACAGAGTGGTGTCCACTCCAAACTTATAATTTTTAGTTTAATGTACACCCAAGAGAGTCATCTATTTCCGAATGGTGAGATAATTTTGTGCCATATCTCACTTAAGCTGACCTGCCGCTTGACTGATATAGATCAGAGACACTAAGAACAAATCGAATCAGAATGATGCAACTAGTATGCGATCCGCGCTTTCCAAAATGAGCAGAACAAGGTTTTGCCGCTGTATCATCCCGATGACTCACTGTAATCTAATCCACCATATTAGGCAGTTATCACTATTATAGCTCTGGAAACTTAATCGTTTATCTTATCTAACTGTGATAAACTGACACCTGCATTAGGTCATTTTTCCATTTGTCCACATACGTAATGCAGCTACTAATACGCGATACAGAAGCGAATAGCTGTCAATTATGCAACTTAAGAAATCCGCAGTGAAACTGTGGGAACCCACAAAATTGTAGCCAATCAAAACCATACTGTACAAGCATTCTGCGTCAGTTTCCTTGCCGGGTAAACGAAAATTAATTGTTGTTGTTGTGGTCTTCAGTCCGGAGACTGATTCGATGCAGCTCTCTACCCTAATCTATTCTTCTTCAAGTCTTCATCTCCTCATAAGAACGGCAAACCACATTCATTTGAATCTGTTTACCGTATTCGCCTCTTGGTCTCCCTCTGAGATGAGATTCTTACCCTAACACTTCCCTCCAATGCTAAATTTACGATTCCTTGATGTCTGAAAATGTGTTCTACCAATCTATACCTTCGTTTAGTCAAGGTATGCCCCAAGTTCCTTTTCTTCTGAGGACATCACACACACATCCATGCTGGAGGGAGGATTCAAACCTCCGACGCGGGAGGCCGCGCGATCGGACAAATATCCTCCAATAGCTGATTGATTACCTCATACTGTCCATACCACGCAGGTATGCAACTGTACTGGCCGTCCGAGGTGATCACACAACATACTAGAGGGCAACGAGAATTACTTTTTCACTGTTATGGTAGCCCCACGGTGCCTCGCACTAAGTAAACGCAAGGTAAACCTCAAGTATAGAGTTGAGACAACAAAATATCGCAACTGTATGAAGCACAAATTACAACTGTAACGAATATCTGAATAAAATACGTTACCATACGTACATTGCGTATGATATCTCACCTGATCCCCTAATTGTTTTGTGCAGTGTATCATCGACTGGCCCGGAATTTTCTTTAGAGGTGAGTCTCTCTTCGAACCGAGTTCCGATGGCCAGCCAAAAAGTGTCTGGAGACGGCCCGAATAAAGGTGAGTTACCAGCTTGACTGTCGACCGCAATACGGCCCTATAACCAGGAATGACGGTCTAGAATGCTATTTCATTTCATAGTAGAAACGCACTGAGTTCGGCACGATATCCGTCAGGAGAACATCAAATGTTTGTTAAGATTATGGGACTTAACTACGTGGTCATCAGTCCCTAAACATACAAAGTACTTATCAACTACCTTATACTAAGGACGGCACAAATATCCATGCCCGAGGGGGGATTCGAACCCCCGACCGTAGCGGCCGCGCAGACCGTGACTGGAGCACCCCAGTCCCCCCTCGGCTACCGCGGCCGGCAGGAGAACATAATCACCGCGTTGCCGAATAACTGTTTGCTTATGCACCAGAGTTTGGCCATTGTGTTAATTATTTGCTGATTTGAAGCTCTTTCTCTTGACTATATTATTAATTATTTTCTGAAACTGTACTCATCTCTTAATGTATACATGTACTCCACATGTACCGCTTTCCGTCCAATTCGGACAATTCCTTGATTTGATTTGATTTTTTTTTCCAGGGAAGCCAAAACAGTCTTGGTCCAACCCGCCACTGCCCGCACCGAAACTAAGTTTATTGTGCGGTATTGCTCCCTGTATATCTAGTAAAGCCAACCAATGCCCTTGAACAGTGCAAGGAGTCCCTTTACCAGTTCTTTATTAGACACAATTTCTTCGGGTCTGGTTGTCCCAAATGTTCTGTGCCTTTTACTCTCCAATGCAATGCATTCGAAGATTAGATGTGATGCAGTTTCATCACCGTCATCACAGATCCTACATTTAGGGTCCTCTTCTGTTATTCCCATTGTATGTAGGTATTTTTTTTATAAATTCCCGTAACCTGTCAGCAATCCAACCATGATTCTAATCTCTCTCCTGTTCAGGCCCAGGATTGCAGAGCTTCTTTTAAAACATGGCTTTGGCATCATTACCTTGCCATGTTTTTGTTGGTAGACTTTCGTCCAATATTCTACGTGCAGTCTTCTGAGCCAGTTACGTGGACAATTCCTTAGTGATGCGGTATTTACTCACCCCCATAGTGAATTCAACCATCGGCACTCGCTACTGTCGAGACACTCGACTCTATAAAACGCACTCTATTTGAATATAAAGACTAATGTGTCGACGTTCTACAATCTATAGGCAACGGCGATAAGGTGAGACAAACAAAACTGTTTAAATGACGAACTAAAGCGTCTCGCTGCGGAGCGCGCGCTTGCTCGCTGTGGAGGTTCGAGTCCTCTCTGGGGCATGGGTGTGTGTGTGTGTGTTTGTCCTTAGGTTAGTTTCACTAGGTTTAAGTAGTTTGTAAGCTACGGACTGATGACCACGCAGTTTGGTCCGATAGAATTACAAACATTTGAATTTAAATGACGAAACAGGAGTTTCAAAGTGGTGTTCTTTGAAGCGCACTGGACAGCGAAGGCCTGGCCGGCCGTAAGAGTGACGTACACGCAAAGGTCAGCTGTGGCCGGCGCGCCTCGCCAAGTCCACAATAGAGCTAATGCGCCGCAGATTGCACAAGAGGCGTCAGCTGGTGGTGGCGACGGAGGCACGCGTAAACACAGGGACGCGACCGAAATAGCCGCAGCGGGACCCCGGCAGGCCGCCAACCCGGGACACCCGGCCGCGGGCGGCTGGCGGGGGCGGGTAGCGGAGGGCGTGCACTCTCCAACTCGCCCGGCCACTAAGGCTTCACGACACAACATTACGTGACGAGTAAGCCCTACTACTATGGCCAACCAGAGAGTAAATTCCACAATTTTTAAAAAACAAAGAAGACTTAAATTGGAAAGTACACGTAGATAATATCGTGGAAAAGGCGAACCAGAGACTGCGTTTTATTGGAAGAACCCTTAAAACATGCAACAGAACTACTAAATGTGGATGGTGTGACGGTGAATCGAACCACGCGTCTTACGAATGAGATGTTAATGTGTAATGTTCTGTGCCTCCTTCGATGAAGATAATAAATGCGGTTCAGTCATGGGGCAGGGTGAAAGACAGTGGTGCAGTTACCTTCGGCCATGCACTGTGTTGTGGCGTGTGAAGTAAATATGTATACTGAAAATGAGAACGAGAGCTTGTAGGTATCTCATGATCGCTTCTCCAGTATCGGTATACTATTGACTTTCCTTTTACAGAATAATATTGCACGCCGTCTGGTACATTCACTGTAGAATGATAATTTACGTTCAAATTAACGATTTTATTAAATCGTCGAATGTAACAGTCCGGATCAATAATTATGAATTCCATTATCACACTCAGATCGAACAGTTTTATCAGAGATGGCAAGCAGCCCTTAAAATTAAGGCACCCCCTTTGATATGACGAAATTATGGAATTGTTGAGTTACCTATATTCCTTACCATTTAATGAAGAAATCTGGCATGAATAGCACGCAACTACGTATTAGTCCAACAACGGCTGACAGTAATCTTGAATTAGATCTTGTCAATTATAACAACACTTCGAGAATCCTCTATTTTCCTCCTTTTCCAAAATCATAATATTCTTATGTTTCAAAACGTTATTGCGATGACCGAGGCTCGCTGAATAGGGAACACGAAGAGAGAAGTTTAAGTGAAATATTATCGGAAAGACGAAGCAACTAGTGATAGTACCGCAGAACTGATACCGCCGAGCACATTTCATCGCCCCGTTGATTAAAGTAACGCCAACGAGTTTATAGTGAGCGAGTAGAGGCAGTAGTTGGCCAGAGACTGATATTCTGGAAGAGCAGACTTCAACGGCCAGATTTAAATTGGCTGTGGCTTCTCTAAACCACTTCTGGCAGTTGCCCAGGCGGTTACCTCGAAAAGGTCACGGCCCACAGCATCGGCAAACGTAATTTAATGCAAGACCTTGTGCATGATTTCTGATTAATTCTACACCAAAAAGACGTTAAATCGAATGTTCAATCATCCTATATTATTTGACGATATTCAGTTTTTACAATGAATACTGTACACCCTAACTGAAGAAGAGACGTAACGCCATTTCGTCAGTAACAGCTTCGACATCTCCTGCAGCCTGAGCTTTACACAAAAGCGTTAGACGGGTGCTTCCCAGAGAGAATGAGGGGAAATGCACTGGTTTCAGGGACAAGTTGTTTCTGGCTGAGCTAAACAGTGGAGAAAATACCGCAGTCTCACGTAACACGACGCAGAATAAAAAATTTCAGAAGCCCTTTCTTGTTTAGCGTCGGCGAAGAGAGACCAAGAAAGCTATGGGGACCAGCCGTTCGCTTGCGCCATAAACTTGGCTGGCTCTTCAAAGAAACCAGGTGTGAAGGTAGTTATGCAGCTTATTCTGTTGATGACTGCGCGTAAGTTTGCAGTCATGGATGGTTTTCAGTATGCTTGACAGTGATAAGGAATTTTAAGGCAAAAGATTACAATTTTTATCGTCAATAATAACAGTTTTACAACCATCGCATCTGCAAAATGAATGTTATATGACAACCTTCTGTCCACGTTCAACTCATTAAGAACATGTTAGCATAAATTACGGAAAAACCAAGAGTGCCTTTGGCTATCTGAACACGGTTACGTAGTCATGGGTAATGCTCCACAAACTAGGATGATATTTAGTATTGAAAGTTGCAGATCTAACTTTTACTCCCCAAAGGAAGAGAAGACGTACAGTTGAATATTTTTAATTTTTCCTAAAGTATCTGCTAAGTTAGTGTGAAAGGTTCATTTTTTCCAAAACAAACGGCTATAAGGAACAGGGATAACATCCTGCGACGTATAGTGCAAACACATCGGCAGCACTTCGTAAAGGGATTAGTGTTAATGGAGGTCCCCCATGGGGCTCATGGTTCTTTCGTGAGTACGTGCGTTGCGTACACGGGGCCCCGAGCTAGTGCAGTGTTTCCTCCTTTTTTCCTCCCGGGACTAAATTTCCTTTACCTTCCCCTCCTCTTCTCTTCTACTCTTACTCCATCCCCTGCCCACCGTGGAACCTATGACCTTAGCAGTTTGGTCCTCCTTTCGCAAACAAGAAACCAACCAGCGAATAGTGTTAATGGACAACTCTCGTGCTCATTGTGCACATATTCTGAATTCGTTCTTTTATGACAACGATACGCAAGATTAGAATGGCCAGCATGTTCTCCAGGCATAACTCTATCGAACATGCCGAGGATACATAGAAAAGAGCTGTTTTTGGACGAGGCGACCCACCAGCCAATCTGGGAGATTCACGCAGAGTAATGGCACCATCTGGACAAACAGTCCTTTAATGATCTAATACAGGAGACGCCACGACGAATACAGGTACGCATGAGTGCAAGAGGACGTGCTACCAAATATTAGGAGCAATCTGAAACACAAATTCAGACTACCTAGATTATTCTGTACGACTTGTCAAATTCTGTTTTCATGAGCAATAGAGAGGACTGAAATATTTTCGTATATCTATGTTCCATTTGTATGCAAAGGGCCATGAGTCCTTATAATTTTGGTGATGGAACATTTCTTTGATGTGTGTACATACATCACAATGACGGTTCTCTCAATGAAGGTTGGCATCTCTGCTCCTTCCGGACACTGATTATCTGTTGCCCTACTGATGCTCATGGTAAGTCATTAATTTTTTTCTGTCATAGTTGTTAAAACACTTTGAAACGAGCCTTACTGGATACTGAGCTCGCGAAATAGCACTCAAATGACTCTTGTCCGTCCAAGTTTAATAGATATGTCTCGTCAGTTTGTTTCCTGTTTGAAAATTTGTCGGGCTGTGCATTTTTGTAGTTTTAGAGTCCTGCGTCCTGTTGTGTTTAGCGTTTTGATATCGTAACGAGGCACAACACAGACGTACTAAAAATCAGTAGACTGCTCACTGCACTAGTGTAGCACCCCCAAATTTAAAGCCGCCATTTGCAGCGTGCTTGAATTCAGTAAATAATGTAAAATAGCTGTTAAACCGTCCATACAGAATGACTTAACAGATTCTAAATAACACTATAGTTAGAAAAAAATTGTGAATATGAAGTCGTTAGTTGGCGCTATTTTGGAGATTATAATTAAGTCGAAGTTAGAGGAAGAAACATTACAATAAAATTTAGGTATGGAGAGGAAGGTTGATACAGTTATTCGAACCAAATAAAGACCGAAAGTCACAAAACGCACGCCGCGTTGAACTGACCGAGCGTCCTAAGGCGCCTAGTTGCGGAGATCGCCGTTGCTCGCCGTTGGAGGTTCTAGTCCTCCCTTGGGCAAGGGTGTATTTGTTGTCTAAGTTGGGTTACGTAGTTTGTAAGACTATGGACTGAAGACCAGAGTAGTTATTCCCACAGATTTACAAACATTCGTACATTTGATTTCAACAGAACGCACATTCAAATTACGCCAAGAAATAAACTGTAACCACAAGTGAAAACTGAGCGATAAAATAACCTTTTTATTTGCTACTTTGGAACGCTCACGTAAATATCTGTAATCGATAAGAGAAAATTAAGTTCTAATATGACATTTCCGCTTCTTTGATGAACGAACCCTACATTTCTGAATAGATATCTATACTTTCTCATCTTATGACAGAGGCGTAGAACAAAGTTATAGAAAAATACATTAATTTAAGACATACTTAATAATTCAGTAGGAATTGTTCAGCAAAAATGATTCTATTATGTATTTAACACTTTGACTGCCAATCACGTCAATTGACGGGATATCGAAACTTCCGTAGAATGCCAATTACGTCATTTGACGTGATCTTTGTTTTCGTACTTTTAAACACAAAATTAAGTTTATTGACGGGCTAGAACCACCTTAAATGCTTTACTTGATAAATCTAGCGTGTAAAGCAGCCTATAGATCTTGTAAATTTGGCTTCTGAACCGGCCGATTGGTCGCATCCAAGTATGAAACGGGACAGGTAGGAAGTGGTGCCCGCTCTCTCAGTAGGTAAATGAACGGACATGGCTTCACGCACTCTTACGCTGGACGATATTTTACATGAATTTATGAAACATTTTATTGATAATGACTGTGAGGACGACGAAATCGACAACACAGATGATGATCCAGTCTTTGTGCAACAAGAACTGCGTGAAATTATTTCGAGTTTGATGATTCTTCAACCGATTGTTTTATGAGGACAGGGAACCTTATTGCTCATTTTAAAGAGCAAACAATTTTTTTATGCCAGACAGAAGATAAGGAAACCACGTGCAGCTCGGCTTACTCCTGCAAGCAGAATGTCTGGTGTAACTATACTGCTGACCCCCTCATCTCAATGTCATCCTACGATACCGTCTGCGTCGGATCCGGAATCGTGTGGTTCAGTTGTGATATATGTTGCGTGTGAAGTTAAAAACGTAATAGGCAAAGTAGAAATCAGTGTAGGACAGTGTCTCAGTGATACTGTGATTAAAACAAGTGATAAATTTCATTAATTAAGAGATTCATAAAGTTTCTTTCCAGACAGTTCTATAAACAATACTTTTGTCATTGTACATTACTTCAATAAATAGACGAAGGGTACAAACTTATGTAAAACAAAGACATGAAAGTAAATAGCATTGTATATATGTTAGACTCATAAACAAGTTGTGCAGATCAGCTATTTGTTTTAATTACTGTAAAGTCGAAATTTGTATATTGTGTTTCTTTGTATATATTGACTGACGTGACATTTTAAACCTAGTTTCAGAACTGACAATATAATTGATAGCTCAATATATGTTAGGAACATGTATGATGTACCCGTTAACTAATTAATTAACATTTAACATTTTGGTTTGTTGTCAAACAAAAAGTAGCGAGATTAAAACTTAAAAAGATAGGTGCGATCTAAAATTATGGTATGTATAGTTTTCATTTTTTATTGTGATTATTTTTGTGAATATGAACTGTTTTTCTGTTATGTTTGTTAATTGTAAATCAGTATATTCTACTGTTATGAACAATGCTTAATGTAACGCCATTATTGTCAAGGTTATATATTTGCCTCACCGCCTTGCGTGGGGGAGTTCGAGTTTCAGTCGATTGTCAAGTGCTCTGGAATCCATGTCATTTTGTGTTTTGAGAATGGAAGTACTACCAGCTAAGTTCTGATGTATTGAATTTGTATTGTTTGGGTGGAGAAGTTGGAGTCAGATTAAAGAAGAAGTGAAAATTGTACATATCGACTACTTATTTCTACCACGACGCCCCAGGAGAATAATGTTGCAGCGAGCAGAACCCCCATACATCGTAATCTTAAAAAGCTGAGTATCGGTAGAATAAACTGTAATATACTTAAATTATATTAAATTGTTACACTGGCATTCTAAGGTATGGAATGGTTTACATGGCCGGCAGTCAAGGTGTTAAGTTTTCTTTCGTTGTCCCTCGTACCATTTAAATCATAGGTCAATATTCATACTCATCGCGGAAACTCTGCACTGAGCGTGGTACCTGAGGGTATTTCCTACACTGAAGGTCACTCTCATCAGCCCCCTCGCCGCATGCTAACTTAGTTTGCGCGGACACTTTGTGTCCCTGCAAACAGCGAACTTCAATGTGAGTGTAGTTGCGTCGCCTGTGCGCTAGGCGCTTGCCACACGACGCGGCTGGCTCCCACCTCCCACCTCGCACACGTGCGGCGATTCAAATTATGCGGTGAAACACAAGCCCGGCGAGGCCGCGGGCGACGGAGCGCGGCGCATCAGCAAACCGGGGTATCGCGTAGCTGCGGAGACACGCCCTCGCTCAACCTCATCGCTCTGAGTGAGCCAATGACGCTCTTGGGCGCAGAAAAAGCCGGCCTCATTAATTAGGAACGCCCGCGCACGACAACTCATTACCGCCGTTCTATAGGGAAACGATGATATATTAACAGCGACGTTCTGATGCGTTCCCGCCTCGTAACGAGCGTCCATTAGCAATGAACCTGGAAAATAACTGCTGCAGTAGCAGTGATGTTTCACACGAGGTGCACATTCGTGCCTCACGCGTGTTCTCATGAAATGTTCTTCCTACGTGACGGGGTCCTGCTCATTCTAGGTGCCAGGTGACACGTCTAAACCTACCGTTCCCCGGAAGGTGGATCGGTAGATATCAGGTTCGTTCGAGTGGCGCTGCTGACGATCTGAAACGGTTTGAGGCGTTCGAGTGGCTCTTTTGACTCACTCTGACGATATCTGACTGACCAATCAGGTGTTAGAGTGGCGGAGCTGATAGTAAGCAGATTTTCGTCAAACCGTTTTCTGACTGACACCAAAGCGTTTAACAAGCCTCCTTCAAAAGACAAGCCTGCACATTTACGAAGAGGTTTGTGTTCCAAGTCTTCCATTTTCTCTTGATTGAGGCTGAGCGTCGTATATTACACAGGCATTCTTTCAACTTATGTGGCCTTCTAATACAGTACATCCCCTTTTTATTACACCCATAAATGAAAGGTGTGGAAATTTTCATAACATACGAATTTAAAGATGAATGCGTATGTTTTTACAGTTTGGATTGTGATGAAAATGAAGTCAAAAAAGTCCTACTGATATTTTCTGAGCTATCTGTAAATGAAGTGATTGACACATAAGAATAATACCGATATAGTTCACAACAGGCATTAGCACTCACAGATTTTTATAACTGACATCTAGCTTTATATGTGCCACTACAGTGTCTCACAATTACTGTTCCGTCTGTTTCTCCTTGTGGTTATTTATTATAGAAATCTATTAGTGCCAATGTGGGCGTTCCTACACTAAATGTGTAACTTCTGGGAAAAGCATGTGCAAGAATGGTACGATGATAATTCTTGCACAACACCTGCAAATTTTTGTACATTAATTTGTATGTTTCATTTTTTAAATTTTATTGTAACTCATAATAATGGGACAAAATGCATATGAAGTTGTATGATACCGAATATTCCTTTCACACACCACTATCGTAATTTACCTCATTTTTGTATGAGGTTTTGTAAGATTGAATTTGCTACATTATTTATAAATGGGGGAGATGTTTACGTACATTTTGCGTTTTGTCAAAGTTTATGATCAGAATGTATTCCACAATGTATTTCTAATGGCGGCATTCAGACTGTACGTCACCGGACAGTCACCTCATGTCAACGTGAGCTTT
Organism: Locusta migratoria; assembly: GCA_026315105.1. Classification (NCBI taxonomy): domain Eukaryota; kingdom Metazoa; phylum Arthropoda; class Insecta; order Orthoptera; family Acrididae; genus Locusta; species Locusta migratoria. The sequence goes on from CM048744.1 coordinate 292,182,124, forward strand.
CGAATGTTTTGATGGAACGGTCGTCTGGTAACATCGCGACTCGCAAGTTAACCCAGTTTCGTGACGCGATTTTCATATTGTAGTCGACAGTTACATGGTTTGCAAGCAAATGTGTCTTGTAAATCTTTAATTTATCATTATACTTTGGTTTAACGGTAAATTGCAATTGTTTCATGACAACTTGAATAGTTTTTTCAACTGAGCGTCCTCCTACGTAACATATCGCCAGTCATAACCTCACTTTCAACATCGGTAGAGAGGAAATTTGCCAACTAGCGCTATGGGTGGCCAAACTGCGAAACAGGTGAAATAAGCGCTCGAGTTGGCTTCGGAGTAGGAAACTGTCAAAAAAGCGCGCATGCGCAGTGGAGGCCTTCCAAATCGTCAGTAACTATCAGGAACTATCAGCGTTTGGGCCACTCGTACGAACCTATGGACACGTAGTTTGCCCACCAAGGTCCCCGATTCTCACACCTTTGGAGACGGCAAAGTATACCATGAAAAAGCAAAGACAAGAGGCGCTGACGAGGATCGGTAACTCAACGCAGGCGCTCCTCGAGACGCAGCGGAGGCCCGTCTGTTCGCTCCTCAGTTTCGACACACCGCCTGTACTGCACTTGCATGACAAGCGACTCTTTTGCGGGCGGCAACGTTCCCAGGAAAAGCGACATTCTCGCCCTGTAACGGCTGCGTACAGAAAGCCGTTGCGGTAGAACAGATTCCACACGCCGCCATTCCAGGAAGAACGTGACGTGCCTGCGGTCGCCGCCGCTGGGCGAGGCTAATCTCTTGATGAACGCCTTCCCACGGACGCCTCTTTTGATGCTTGCGTCCCTCCCCTCAGGATCTTTTGTCTCGGTGAAAGGCAGCTCGACTGAAATGTATAATTTCAATTTATACAGCGCAGAATTACAAATTGTAGATATGGAAACGAATAACACGAGCTTTTCCCCCCAGCAATATGGGCTTGCGAAGATACTATACAGGTTTCGTCAGCCACTTCGTGCACGCACTGTCCGGCTATAGACTGCAGTGACAGAACTCGTGCAACAACGATAAGCGCAGATGCAGGTGACGATAGTACCGCATACACAAGGAATACAAGCCAGGGACGGCAGCTACCGCCAAAATAACCGGTTTTCGATTTTTATTGCTATTTTTTCCAGTAACAAATTTAGAAATCAAAAGTTGAAAATTTTCAAGACTTCTCAGACTTGTGGGGACACGACAAATTTCTATTTGTATTTTCTGATCTGTATTAAGCTAATTGGTATTCTCTGTTATTATCTTTGATCATTAAAAAAAAAGCACAAAAAATGTTCTTGTCACTGTTATTACGTTTCCATGGTGTGTGATGTGCAAGATAGAAGTAAATAAATGTATGGAAATATAAGTCTTAAATTTAATATTTAATTAACAGTGTGCTGCAGTGTGACGACCGACGTGATCGACAAGACGACAGTTGCGACGAATTTTTTCGGCGAAACTTTCGACGAGATTTCCGTAACTTGAGTTCGACTTATTCTGTGTCTAACAATACGCAAAATGTCGACAGGAGAAGCAAACGGTAATCAAGGGAATCGTTCTGAATGCAGCAGTAAAATGGAAATTGATAAGGTAAGCGTTAAGCTACCGCCGTTTTGGACGGAAAAGCCCGACATCTGGTTTGTCAAGCCGAAGCGCAATTTACGATCGCTGGTATTGTTACGGAGGAGACTAAATTTAACTATTTGCTCGCTCAGCTGGAGCCAAAACTTGTTGAAAATGTATGGGATCTAGTTACAAGTAACGAGAACAACAAATATCCTCTCGTAAAACAACGTCTACTGACCATATTCAGAGAAAGTGAAGAGCGCCAAATTAAAAAACTTTTGAGTGGCTTAGAACTTGGAGCCATGAAACCTACCCAATTATTAAGAAAAATGAGGAGCTATGCAGGTACAAATGTATCAGAAAAGATCCTAAAACACTTTGGCTTGAGAAACTTCCAGCTAGTCAAGCTACAAGGCCAGCTCAGTCAATCACCCAGACTGTTGCCCCTGAAACTAAAGGTTGCTGCCCCTCTTCAGGAACCACACGTTTGTCTGGCCTCTCCACAGATACCCCTCCGCTGTGGTTGCACGTACGGTACGGCTATCTGTATCGTTGAGGCACGTAAGCCACCCCACCTCGAAATGTCTGTGGTTCATGGTGAGCCTAAGTTTTCAAAAACGCATTGTGCAAGCTGCTGGTGACTCCAGTACGTTGTGAGCTGGTCTTACATGCAGTGGGCCGGGTTCTATAGTCCACATGAAACGTCACTGACTTGAAATAGCTGGTCTACTTTGAGACCATTTGCAGCACTTTAGGTTCCCAGACAGCCATGACATTTTAACAGCTGACAATGCGCCCCGTCATATGACTACAATTGTTCACGATTGGTTGGAAGAACAATCAATTGGGCATTCGGATCCTCCGACGCGAATCCCAAGGAACATTTATAGAATGTAATAGAGAGGGCAGTCCGTGCACAGAAATCTGAACTGGCAACACTTTCGCCATATGGATGCCTATAGAGGCAGCTTGTCTATATATTTCTGCAGGGGACCTCCAATTACTTGTTGAGTCCATGACATGTCTAGTTTCTGCACTTCGCCGAGCAAAGGGAGGTCGCACACGATATTAGGAGGTAGTCTGTGACCTTGTCACCTCAGTGACCATCATCCCCCATTTGGTCGATATTCTGTTAAATGTTTTGCGCAGCCTTTCTTTCACCAACTGCCCTAACACACGTTTTAGTACTGTCTACTTGTAGAGTTCTGGTTTAATATAAGTTCTTGACATTCCTAAGAGTAGTATTTCTGTTGTCTGTTTTCTTTCCAACAGATACACTATTATCGAAACTGCCATTTGTAATTTACGTGACCTATCTTTCTATGCTTAAAGTAGCAGAATTTTCAGTATCAGCCAAGTTATAATTTGCAACCTTCTTTTGTTTCGGCGGTATAATTGTCTTTTTAGGTGCTTGTATCACGAGCTCGAATAACATGAAGGAAGAATGGGGTTTAGCTTCGCGTCGACAACGCGTTGGTGAGGGAAGTATCGTGAAGGAAAGCGGGCGCGTTCTATTCTGGACAATCGCTGTTTTTCCGTTAAGCGGTTGTGGAGAAACACGGAATACCAACATCTAGATGGCCAGACGGATGCTCTACTATTCAAGGCCAGTAAGCTGGCCAGGTCGTCAGTTTGCTTCATACAATCTGTGAAATATGAATCTTGTTCACTTATTATCTGCCACAAAACTGGACGACTGATGTTTAAATATAATTTTGTATTTTTATAGTAGACAAGATGAGAATGAAAATACTTTTACCGTAACCGTATTTACGACCTATTGCTTTATAAGCTAATCTACCCGTAACCAGTATCGCCTACAATATTTGACACCCTAACAGATTTCCGTATTCTTTGCTTTCAGCGAAAGACAGCAGTCGCTGAAGCTGGCTTACGCTGGAGAGAGAAACTAGCGGTGCCACTAAAATAAGGCAATTCCCCCGTGGTGCGATCTATTTTAATGCAGCTGCCTGCAGCCGACGGGGAGTGTCTTAACGACTTTCGAGACCACTTGACATGGTTTTTACGGCTTCTGCAACATTAACCACTTGCCGGGTCTACGGCGACTGGCCAGTACTTACCACTGACAAATCGCATATTACGCCAACTGAAAAACACAATAATTTACGTATCTCTAACATGTCAGGTAAATGTTCAAATGTTTGTAAAGCTATGGAACGAAACTTACTAAACTTAGGAACTACTTTAAACTTATGCAAGGACAACACACACACACACACACACACACACACACACACACACACACACACACACACACACACCTATGACCAAGGACGAAGTCGAACCTCCAACGGGGAGAAGCCGTGCACTCCGCAGCAAGGCGCCTTAGAGCGCTCGGCCACTCCCGCGTGGCTATCTCAGCCAAGACCAGCAACTTGGATGCATTAAAATCTTTGTTACAGTTCCATCAAAGTCACATTGTCATCATACGTGATCTAGTTTCTAACCATCAGGTTCATCTTTAAATCAGCATATTTCAACTGCAATAATTGCGCTTGTTTGGCGACAGCAGAAATATACATCGGGAACACACAAAAGTTTAAGGGGCTTCTTTTGTGTGTTACTGATATGTGTATTTTCTACAGGAATTATGAACTAGTAATCCGGGAACAAGTATAGCTCCGGCACTCAGAATCTATACTCAACTACTCAAAAAAGGATAAGTACAATTTTTCACAGTAAGTATACTTAATACTAAGTAAACTCATGGTACTTATGTATTACCATGTTCAATGTTACATTAATGGAGTCCAATGGAAGTCTTTCTCACCGGAAACAGTTTTTCTACCTCTGAGTGTCAGATGACCAGCAGGTCACTAGGAAAGTTTTCCTGATACATTATCGACGCCTCCATGCCGTCAGAATGGCGTTAAGCCAACATGTAACACCACGTTCTCAGCGGACAGATCATGAGCCGTTTCTCCTTGAATGACCAGCGAGAACACTGCACCCAACACCCTCGCCTCGGCTCTCTGTTATACTAAAAATAAAATAAGTGTTCTATTAGTAGCTGTATTGTGACTGATTTTCCGCCTGGTCTTGCCTCTTCGCATCTTTGAAAACGTCAACATCCCTTCCTGATCTTTTCATCTTCATCTACAGCGGTCGTTACAACTTACCGTCTGAAAATCTTATCGAACTAGGTCCACTCTTACTGACACAACTTTCTTCTTCTAGACTTCTTTGTGCTTTGATATCCAACCAACTTAATTTTCGATACATTATTCGCTCAAGTATGGAGCAGTTACCACGTTCTTTCGTTACAGACTACACGATAAATCGCATGTCCCAATTTTGTTGGCATTGTGGCAATAAAAAAAGAAAAACCATGGATTCTATTCTCAAAATCACTGCATTTATTAGAAATAGTCTCCCCAGACTGAACGAACATCAAAGCCGCGAACAAGTCAAACGGACAGAAATGTGCAGAAAATCGCGAAAATAATTGAAGCGCACAGATGCTATTCTGCACGACTCATCTAGGCTACCAGGCTATTGTACACTGAATTTTGACCGAGGATCTTGGAAAAACGAAGGTCCTCGCGCGATTTGAGCCGCACGCCCTTTCAGATGATGAAAACATAGTGCGAAAATTGACAATTGACACTAAATAAAGAAAAGTGTGAAGTAATACACATTACCACTAAAAGAAATCCACTGAACTACAATTACGCGATAAATCAGTCAAACCTTAAGGTCGTAAATTCTAGTAAATACCTAGGAGTTACAATTACGAACAACTTAGAATGGAGAGAACACAGAGAAAATATTGTGGGGAAGGCGAACCAAAGATTACGTTTCATTGGCAGAACGCTACGAAGATGCACCAGCTCCACCAAAGAGACTGCCTATATAACACTTGTACGTCCTCTCCTGGAGTACTGTTGCCCCTTGTGGGACCCTCACCAGGTGGGACTGACGGAAGATATTGAGAAGATTCAGAGAAGGGCAGCTCGTTTTGTTTTATCACGTTACGGGGGGGGGGGGGGGGCGTCACGGAAATGTTGCACGGATTAGGGTGGAAATCATTAAAAGAAAGACGTTATTCATTACGGCGTGATGTGTTTGCGAAGTTTCAATCACTGACTTTTACTTCTGAATGTGAAAAAATATTTTGTTAGCACCCACCTACTTAGGGAGACATGACCATCCCAATAAAATAAGAGAAATCAGATCGAAAACGGAACGATATAGGTGTTCTTTCTTCCCGCGCGCTATTAGAGAATGGAACGGTAGAGAAAAGTTATGAAAGTGGTTAATGAACCCTCTGCCAGTCACTTAAATGTGATTTGCAGAGTATCTGTGTAGATGTAGATTGAAATATTCAGGTGTTTGTAAATCTATCGGACTCAACTGTTCGGTTATTAGTCCGTAGCTTACAAACTACTTAAGATAAGGTAAACTAATCTGACGACAACAGAAACACCCAGCCCGAGAGGGGGGACTCGGATTCCCGACGATGAACGGCCGCGCGCAACGCAGCGCGGCGCCCCAGTGCACACGGCTAATCCGCCGCGGTCGACCAAATGACCATTTGAGATGTCAGGTACTTGGTCACTCCTACTAACTCTGTGCGGGCCCCACAGAACGGAAAAAGATGTCAGAAGTATTATAACCAATTGCGATTACTTTGGCGGCCGCGATGGCCAAGCGGTCTGCGGCGCGCCAGTCACGGTTTGCACGGCCACTACGGTTGGGGGTTCGAATCCCCATTCGGGGATGGATATTTGTGCCGTCCTTAGTATAAGGTAGTTCATAAGTAGTTTGTAAGTTTAGGGACTGATGACCTCGTAGTTAAGTCCCATAAGGTCTACAAACATTTTGCGATTACTTTGGAGACCAGTAAAAGTATTTTCCAACATTCATAGAATATATGACATCAACTGCGATTGGGCAAAGCTGAAAATGTGTACCCAGCCTTTGTATCTGACGGGAGGCGTGCTTAGGTAGTCCTTGCAGGTGCGGTGATCACTGTGTCCCCAGTGGTGTAGGGGTCAGCGCAAGTGCCTAGAAAGCAGGAGACCCGGGTTCGAATCCCGGCTGGGTACACATTTTCAGCTTTGCCCAATCGCAGTTGGTGTCATATATTCTATGAATGTTGAATAATAACAACTGCAGGATCAGAAGTGACGTCTGTTCTCTCGGAACAGACGCCACATGTATATAAAAGTATTTTGTTTGTTTCGTATACTTCCTGATACCATTCACCTAACTTTCCACTTTGTGTATCCACTGCCTGTCGGAAGTGAGTGTAGTGACGGCAGCTTACGTCACGTCTGAATGGAGGTGGCGGTGACGGTAACGAGAGAAAGCCGGGCGCAGTGCAGCGGCGGCGCGGCGGGGAGTCGAAGCGGCGACCGCTCAGGAATAGAGGGGGGCAACGTCTGCTGCGCTGCGGCCAGCCTTGAGACGGCAGCCGGTCCGGCGCCGCCGCCAGTCGATACCTCCACATCGGCCACCGGCACAAACATGTCTCCTACACTCCCAGGCGGACTAACTTTCCCACCTCCCAGGCACTTCCCTCTGCTCCTCCCAGCAAGCAATCGACACAAGTGCAGGATAATCCGCTCCTATTGCAGATCGCACACTGAGGAAACAGTCACGACGTAGAAAGTCGCGTTAGTGACTTCTTCGCCTATTCCTCAGACCAGGGAACAACTACCAGCGAGTGTCGGCAATTTCAAGTTATCCCAAAGTAAAGTGGGCGTCTCTCCTAAAGACGCTGCAGTAAGCTTCCACCTACTGAAGTGTTGAGTCTTATTGAATCCATCATTGGTGGTGGAGAGCGGCTGATCAAGAGTCTGAAGGAACTGAGATACCAACAGCCGTATGTATAATAAAATATTTATTGTATCACAACCAGTTTCGGCATTCCACTATGCCATCTTCAGGTCCCTACATCGGAGCATAATATCAAAAAGTAGGGATACTAAAACTGGGGTCGTAGACTTCTGCCTGAAAAATAAATAAATAAATAAATAAATAAATAAATAAAAAAGAAAAAATAAATAAATATATATATATATATATATATATATATATATATATATATATATATAGGGCAACGTCTAAAACGTGTATGAGTAGCAATTCATGACTAAGTACGAACCTCTTAGTTAAAGTACTAAGAGGTACGTACATAGACATGAATTGCTACTTATACACGTTTTAGACCTTACCCTACATATTTTGATTTTTCCAGAAGTATCCGTACTTTTTGATATCGTGCTCCGATGTAGGGACCTGAAGATGGCATAGTGCAATGCCGAAACTGGTTGTGATAGAATAAATATTTTATTGTACATACGACTGTTGGTAACTCAGTTCCTTCAGATTACTGAAGTGTTACGTCCTCTTCTTCAGTCTACGAATTCAATACGCCATTTAAATTATTGGAGCGACCAACATTTAGTCCGAAATAAGGGCCAATTTCATTCGGGCATTTATCAGAGGAAGCTATATAATTATGGAAATCCCAAAAACCAAACGTAATTCCCATTTCAAAACTTCGTAAAGATGGTGAATTTCACAGCAAACATCTCATAAGGAAACTTCCTGGCAGATTAAAATTGTGTGCCGGAACCGGGACTCGAACCTGGGACCTTTGCCTTTCGCGGGCAAGCGCACTACCGACTGTGCTATCCCGACACGACTCACGATGCCGCCTCACAACTTCACTTCTGCCAGTACCTCGTCTCCTACTTTCCAAACTTCACAGAAGCTCTCCTGCAAACACGCAAGACTAGCACTCTTGGAAGAAAGGATATGGTGGAGACATGGCTTAGCCACAGCCTAAGGGATGTTTCCAGAATGAAACTTCACTCTGCAGCGGAGTGTGCGCTGATATGAAACTTCCTGGCAGATTAAAATTGTGTGCCGGAACCGGGACTCGAACCTGGGACCTTTGCCTTTCGCGGGCAAGCGCACTACCGGGTGTGCTAGTCTTGCGTGTTTGCAGGAGAGCTAGTCTTGTGTGTTTGCAGGACAGCTTCTGTGAAGTTTGGAAAGTAGGAGACGAGGTACTGGCAGAAGTGAAGTTGTGAGGCGGCATCGTGAGTCGTGTCGGGATAGCACATTCGGTAGTGCGCTTGCCCGCGAAAGGCAAAGGTCCCAGGTTCGAGTCCCGGTTCCGGCACCCAATTTTAATCTGCCAGGAAGTTTCATATCAGCGCACACTCCGCTGCAGAGTGAAGTTTCATTCTGGAAACATCCCTTAGGCTGTGGCTAAGCCATGTCTCCACCATATCCTTTCTTGTGAGTCGTGTCGGGATAGCACAGTCGGTAGTGCGCTTGCCCGCGAAAGGCAAAGGTCCCAGGTTCGAGTCCCGGTTCCGGCACACAATTTTAATCTGCCAGGAAGTTTCATATCAGCGCACACTCCGCTGCAGAGTGAAGTTTCATTCTGATCTCATAAGGAATTACTACAATTATTTATTCACCCTCTTAATAACGATGCCAGAAGCACTTGGATCAAGAAACTGGCGTAAATACTAATGCAAAACAGCGAGGTAAAGCAGTCAACAATTCGAAGATTGGTTTGAACACCACAGTGCTTTACTAGGCATGGTCCTATTTGGAGGGGGTATGCCGTTGCCTTCCTCCGACCTTCGAACTTACTTACCCAGCCAGTTATAGGGGGACCTAAAGTTTAACGTGGGATCCGAACCACGGTGCTACTCGATAGTTTTCACATCAGCAATACTGTCAGAGGTGAAAGAAGTGGAAAGTGACAGATAAAAATCCTAGGACCTGACGGGGATCGAACCCGCGACCTTTGGATTTGTTGTCTGGCACTCTGCCACTGTGCAACCGAGGCGCACTAAATACTAATGTATATGTTCAAGTCTTTGTATACCTATTCGACCAAACTGCTAGATTTACAAACTACTTTGACCATTTTACACTAAGGACAACACACACACACACACACACACACACACACACACACACACACACACATACCCGAGAGAGGACTCGAATTTCCGGCGGGAACGGCTGCATAATTCGTAGCAAGATACCTTAAACCCCTCTGCCATTCCGCACGGCACTAATGTATACTTGACCTGGGTCAAATGTAAATTCGCAGGTACGATATAATCCTTCTTCCATTAAGACAAATTATTCGTGTATCTTCGTCCAGATTAATTATTCATTAGTTTATAATGAATCTACTAGAAACAATAATAAATTAAGTTCCTGACAAAAATGAGATAAAACTACAGTTTTACGATCATCATCTACGACAGCTGGACCGTCTGCCACCACCACCGCCGCACGTCTTGCTGAATAAGGTCGGAAGATGGTTTGATTAAGACCGAAGTCAGTAATCTTATAAAGAAAAAAATTGCTGTCAGTAACTGCTTTCATTCAATTTTAAAGTATTTGTCACGCCGCTAGGATCTCCAGTACGAAATGTTAACGATAATTGCGTTTTCTCTTACGACGAAAAAGTATTACATAAAATACAAGTAACAATAATTAAAAATTTCTATATGAGAAGAATAGCTGATAAAGGAGCCGAGGAAAAAAGAAACTAGAGAGAAAATGTACAAACAGATTCTGTCCCTGTTATTAGAGTCACCATGGAATAAAAACTGCGTAGCTCTTTTCTTAAATTCCAAGGAGCAGTGACTTACAAAATGCTCCTTATATTTGGAAACGCATATGTTCGGCTGCTAAATATACTTAAAGAGCTGCGGTGAAATGGCCGAGCGGTTTAAGGCGCCTTCTTGCGGAGCGAGCGCGACTGCACCCCGTCGGAGGTTCGAGTCCTCCTTCCAACATGGGCGAACGCGCGCGTCTGTGGCAAGACGTTGGCGCAGTCTCCGCAGCTCGTCAGCACCTCTTCGCCTCTTTCTGGCGGCATATTGGCCACGGAATTCTCTCATCCAGCAACAGAAGTGTTAGCATCTTCTGGTATTGACACGGAGTAAACGGAGTAGGTCGATTACGACCTTCAGGCTGCACAGTGACAAGGAAGAGAGGAACGCTATAGATAGTACAACCTCCCGTCGATATCGAGGGCACTGCAGGTGGAATACTAGCACAGTCGAACAAGGCTAACGGGCGAAATCTGTCGTCTTCTTGTTCAACAAACCATCGCGTTAGGAAAGGAGGCACGAAATTTGAACCTTACATTTCGAGAATATCGAAAATTGCAATGTTAGTCTTACACTCTTTGCTACCACTCTCACGTTCTACAGATCTTGCCACATTAGGCGGTACACTTTTGTGTGTAGCAAGTTTCACAATTTCACAAGCAACATATTTTCATCTTTGCCGTGTAATTCTGCTTTTTACGTTACTAGTACACGGTTCGTACTGAATTTGCAAAATAAAAAATGAAGGATTTTAAGAATTTTTTTTTCAAGTACTAAAAATAAATTAATGAATTAAAAAGCCACAGTATAGGTAAGGATCAGTAAATCGTAACATTTTTGTATTAAGTTCGTCATTTCTTCTTAAATCTCGTCGTCTAATCCTTTAAGCTGTTTCTTTTCATGTGCCACGGGAGTGGCCGAGCTGTCTTGAGCGCCACGTTACGGATCGCGCGGCCTCCCGCGTCGGAGGTTTGAATCCTCCTCGGGCATGGATGGTTGTGTTGTCCTTAAGTTAGTTCAAGTAGTTTGTAAGAATAGGGGATGATCAACGTAGTTTGGTCCCATATAATTCAAACATTTGAACATTTTCATGAGCCATTTTCTTTAGTACATTAGATTGTTAGCAGTAGAAAATCATCCTTGTCTTTTCCGCAACTTCTAAAGGTTCATCAAATGGGGATAGTCTTACCTCTCTCGCCCTACAAGCGATGCAACTGAGCTATCTTCATAACAGCTTCGAACATCAGCCTATACATGTAATCTTTTAGCGCTTTATTGACTTCGACAATTTAATCGATTTTTAAGCCTGCATATAATTACAAAGAAAAAAAAAAGGATTTACAAGGAACGTAATTTAAAGAAAAATGAACGAATAAGCACTTATAAGGAATTTTAATGCACAGTACAAAAATAAGGATTTTTAACACAACTCAGAAACGTACGAGCCCTTTTAAGTACATTGTTCAAGAATTACATAAATCGTTTACCGTCTTTAAGAGGCTACTAATTCATTTACAATGCGACCTTACGTAAACCTACAGGGCGATCACCGAAATACTTTTAGAATGTGTTTTGGAGCCAAAAAAAAAAAAAAAAAAAAAAACACATTTTCTAGGATCAAAGAACTTTGGCCTCAAACGAAAAGCAACGACCGTATGCTGTCTGAAATTTCGAACAATAATGGTTGTAACACTTACAGAACGGAATGTCCAATGTATCTGACACGGATTAATGACAGAGCTCATCCTGAATAATACTCCTAACAAAACATCGCATTCCTGTAGGAGGCCGACCGCCCTGTTTTACGAATATACGCAGCAGTTCATTTACACTTCTCACATCTCAACTGCAGAATTGCTACACAGCCTTTTCACTTGGACCGCAGCTCGTTTCTCATGCGCCGTCTTCACGTGAGATTCATGGCTGGACACCCTGGTACTTAATTTACGAGGTGTGGTCCGCAACAGATGCAGCGGCAATTTATAAGTGGGGGCGGCTGCGGTGGTCCGAGCCAGGGAAGTGCCTGCTACATATGCTACCAGCAACGCATCACGCACCCACCAACATCTGGCCGGCAGCACCGCAGAGAACCAAAGGAATTCAGCGGACTGGAGGTCCGACATACGTGTAACAACTTCTTACGACTCCCATCTTTCCCCGTTAAACATACAAATATTCGTAGCAGCAGTGTCAGTGAAATTCAAATTTCAAGTTCCTTCTGTTCAATGGAAACGATTTTCGGTCAGTGTGTATATCATGTAGCTCAATATTTTAGGATATTGTAGCATATGTTGCACGTGGTAAATACTATGTATCGTTAGATGGCCCAGTGAGTCTTTCACACGGTTTACCAAAATCCGACAAAATCACAGAATAAGGGCCGGCCGCGGTGGCCGAGGGGATTGAGGCGCCCCAGTCACGGTCTGCACGGCCACTACGGTCGGGGGTTCGAATCCCCCCTCGGGCATGGATATTTGTGCCGTCCTAGATCGTAAGTAGTTCATAAGTAGTTTGTAAGTTTAGGGACTGATGACCCGGTAGTTAAGTCCCTTAAGCTTAACAAACATTTGAACAAAAAAAAAATGTTCAAATGTTTGTTAAGCTTATGGGACTTAACTACGGGGTCATCAGTCCCTAAACTTACAAACTACTTATGAACTACTTACGAACTAGGACGACACAAATATCCATGCCCGAGGGGGGATTCGAACCCCCGACCGTAGTGGCCGTGCTGACCGTGACTGGAGCGCCTCAGTCACCTCGGCCACCGCGGCCGGCAACATTTGAACATTTGAGCAGAATAAGGAAATAGTTCCTAACTATTAAATAGACAAGCAGCCTTTATTTTATATACGTCCGAAAGAACAGATCATATATGGTTATATTGTTGTTGTTTTTGTTGTTGTGGTCTTCAGTCCGCAGACTGTTTTGATGCAGCTCTCCACGCTACCCTGTCCTGTGCAAGTTTCTTCATCTGAAAATACGTTTGATAACCTACATCCTTTCCAATCTGCTTACTATATTCGTCCCTCGGTCTCCCTCTAAGAGTTTTACCCCACACGCTTCCTTCTAATGCTAACTTGACAATCCCTTGATGTCTCAGAATGTGTCCAATCAATCTATCCCTTCTCTTAGTCAGGGTATGCCAGAAATTCCTTTTCTCCCCGATTCGGTTAAGCACCTCCTCATTAGTTACGTGATCTACCCATCTAATTTTCATCATTCGTCTGTAGCACCACATTTCAAAAGCTTCTATCATCTTTTTATCTGATCTCCTTATCGTCCACGTTTCACTCCCATACAATGCTACACTCCAGACAAATGCTTTCAGATAGGACTTCCTAACATTTAAATTAATATTGGATGTTAACAAGTTTCGTTTCTTTAGAAACGCTTTTCTTCCCATAGCCATTCTGCATTTTAAATCTTCTTTACTTCGCCCATCAGAAGTTATCTTGCTACCCAAATAACAAAATTCATCTACTACTTTTATTGTCTCATTACCTAATCTAATTCCTTCAGCACGGTTATAATTAAGACGAAATAGCTCAGTGATCCCGTCAAATAAGCACACAATGCTCGAATATTACGGGACGAAATGCCGCAAGTAAAGCATAATCGACAGGAACACGGGGTAACTATTGTATGGATAAGTTGTGAATTTTGGTCTGACGGGAGTCGAGCTAGGGTAAGACGTGGAGGTGTTTGTGGACACTGTGTCCGGGTGGTGCAGTAGTCAGCACAACTACCTAGTAAGCGCGTAACCCGGGTTCCAACCTGCTCCGGCACAAATTTTCGACTTCTCCATTACGTAATTGACTGTACACTGATAGCTGTTGCACTGTCTTTAGCCTTTTTTTTTTCTTCTTCTTCTTTTTCACAGTTTAACGTACGTTGCTACCACTAAAAAGTTAAAATTCGAATGTCTGCGGAATATTTATGAGCATAAATCGACTGAATTTCATGATCGTTTTCGGGTGCTCAGCCGTTACTAAAACAGCCCTACATTTTCGGAGGCAATGAAATAAACACGTTATATTGTCACGCTAGAATGCAATGCTAAACAACATTTTCTTAGATTTTTTGTGAGACAATCACTAAAAGATGAGGCTAAAATATAGGAAAACACACAGAAAATGAACACTGTGTTTCAGGAAGAATTTGAAAGTCAACTTGTAGTGTAAAAGTAAGCGTAGTCATCACTTTACATAATACCTCCACTGATATCTAAGTAGAAACATTTTGTTAGAATAAGAATGAAAGCAGGAAGGACAAAGTGATACGTCAAAACAAGTTAAAGTTGAAATTACATATGCTAACACAGTGCGTGGAAAAAAACAAAACGATTACAGTAACGACATGACCATGAAAACCGTACAAGAAGCAATCATTATATTCATAAATATGCTGCAGTTAATTATTATTCAGGATACGCCACTAGTGATTAGTTACCATTTATTTAAATATTACACTTAGGCACGACCTCCAAAAACTACTTAGACCGATTTTATTCCTGGCGCAGTAGAACGGCGGCAGCTTTAACTAACAACCCTAGACTACAAGGTTGCATTCCACCTGTCAGCTGTAAATTGGCAGTGACTGCTATTAGTACAGTATGGTCGTAGTTTGTCACCGCTGTTGTCACAAATCACAATGGAGTAAAAGCTCGAAATTAAGTGTTCTGAGACTTGGATGTTCTGAAGAAGAAAAAACTATATACTTTGTCTACTCAGCACATCTTGATTCCCGGGAGAAAAAAAAAAAAACATCGATGCGTGGACTTTTGTACATTGAAATCCGCAATGGCAGCAATTATTTTATCTCAGAGGTGACCACTGGCGAATCCAGTATTTGGGTTTTCGGTGGTCTTCAAGTTGAAGATGGGCTTTATCAAGGTAAATACAAAAAATCAGGTACTTTGGGGGGGGGGGGGGGGGCGGGCGAGAAGGAGTAGGCTGTATCAGCTAATGTTGGTGACGAAACCTGATAATGCCAATAAAACATCGAAAAAACGACCGAGTGCAGAAATTCACATGAAAAGTCAATATTTCGGCGACGTAAGGGACTTCAGTCATTGTGACATGCGACTTGAATCTCAAAGAAAGACGTTCCTGACAGTTTCACATGGTTGCATGAAAACTTTGTGTGTTGTATTAGAGGGAGACTAGGTTGCACATCTAAAGTATTAAAGCCTCTCTGTTTTTTACTAATCCTGTCTTGAAACGTTTGCCGCGGTGGAGTAGCCGAGCGGTCTAAAGCGTCTCGCTGCGGAGCGCGCGGTTTTTCACCGTGGAGGTTCGAGTCCTCCCTGGGGCATGTGTGTGTGTGTGTGTGTGTGTGTGTGTGTGTGTGTGTGTGTGTGTGTGTTTGTCCGTAGGCTAGTTTACCTAGGTTTAAGTGATGACCACGCAGTTTGGTCCGATAGATTTACAAACATTTGAACATTTTCGAAACGTTTTGAAATGACGATATGTATGGTGGCCAGCACTAGTTATTTATTTTTTAATTTTTTAATGACGTATCGCACAATAGAACTACTGGCACCCCCAACATTCTATTTGAAACTGGGAATGGCGGCACCAGATCGTGGCTCGAAAGAAACTCAACAATGATTATAGTGTATCCTATTTTTCAAGAGTAGGTTATTATAAACACAGTTGTAGATCTACAGTAATAATAGTAATTGACTAATCTGGTTCTAGGCGTACGGACTTATCATTTACGAAATTTTCTCATAATAATTTAAGGCAAACAAAGAAACATTGCAGGGATTTGAACCACATTCAGTCCGAATACGATTCCAATGCTTTGAAGTGATTCGTATCGATGCTCTTTCCAGATAATATTCTGAAAATGGTTTTACAAACGCTAGCCGCCTCTACTTGGTCTATCTTTCAAGTAAAATAATTAATGCCGTCACTAATTATGCCGAGCGAGACAGGAATAGATGAGCCGAATTATCGACAAGGGAAACATGGCGCGCTAATTAAGGGATTGAGGACACATTTACCAACCGTCCTAATTATTTATATGAACGGTGAAGTTCATCCAGCGTAATTCGATACGTGATATGACGCCTTCGATTCCATACATCTTCATCTATCACAATGTTGAAGGGAGTAAAAATGTTTCTCGAAATTAAATGTTGTTTAATTATCAAAAATACTCCACTGGTAACAATTATATCGAGGAAAACGTATATGCATTCGTTGTTTTTGTATGTTCATTTGCACGTGCGTTCTCAGAATATGATTAAGTAACCTTATATACTGTTACATGTGACAGAGGTTGTTCTTGTTAGAGATGTTTGTGTTTCAAAGAATTATTTGTCTTGCATGTCTTTCAAAAGGATAGCTTGACGAATGTAGAAGACTAATTATCAAGACAAAAAGAGAAGAGAAAGTTAGTAAGGAGTTGACGCTCGGAATGGCGGCGTGGTCTAAGGTGTCATGCTACGGACTCGACGACCGTTCTAGTCGGTGGTTCGAATTCAAATGTTCTAATGCTTGTAGAGCTTATGGGACTTAACTAAGGAGTCATCAGTCCCTAAACTTACAAACTACTTATGAACTAGCTAATACTAAGGACGGCACAAATATCCATGCCCGAGGGAGGATTCGAACCCCCGACCGTAGTGGCCGTGCAGACTGTGACTGGCGCGCCGCAGACCGCTCGGCCACCACAGCCGGCTGGTTCGAATTGTCCCTCGGGAATGTGTGTGTGTGTGTGTTTTGTCCTTAGTATAAGTTAGTTTAAGCAGTTTGTAAGTCTAGAGACCGATGACCACAACAGCTTAGACCAATAGGATTACAAACATTTGAACAGTTTTTTTTAAACAATGAACTACATCGCTCATTAATAAGAAACTTCGATCACACTCCCCAGACAGATTCAAAATATCACTCTGTCAGAACTTCTCTCCCTCGGATCTAACATATTCTACATTTGTAAACGGGTTGTTACATTTTTTATTGTTATTATTGGAGATACCTTTTCTGTCGTGCATGGGTGAATTCAGTCACCTTTTATAACGGAACCAACTTTAAAGGCAATAGATCTCTCTAAGGCGTCACAGTCATTAACTGCGTATTGGAGTTTAGTCTTCAAAACAAATATTTATGCCTATTTTATTTATCAGATTGAACTCTAGAAATTCACAAAGCCCTTTTACGCTTATCAGAAGTTATTGAATAACACGTTTCTTTGGACTTCAAAACTTTGCCATTCCTGTTTGGTGATCCTTGAACTATTCATATCACATGGCAATTTCTTTCATGTCTTTTAAATCTGAAAGCTGTTTGTAAACATCTTGCGTTAACGTCATTCCTAACTAGTAATAAATGCCAAGCTTCTCGCACATTTCTGACATGTATGCAACTGTGATCTCCTTTTTACACTGAAAGTTCCACACGAGGAAAACGTCACGCAGCCTCTAAGTAAGATGCTTCAATGCAGATGCAACGAAAATTAAGTATCTCGAAGGGGAAATAGGAATCTACAAACAGGTAATGTGCCGGCCGCGGTGGCCGAGGTGACTGCGGCGCTCCAGTCACGGTCAGCACGGCCACTACGTTCGGGGGTTCAAATCCCCCCTCGGGCATGGATATTTGTGCCGTCCTAGTTCGTAAGTAGTTCATAAGTAGTTTGTAAGTTTAGGGACTGATGACCCCGTAGTTAAGTCCCATAAGCTTAACAAACATTTGAACATTGAAACAGGTAATGTGTAATAACAAGACGCAATACAAAACGCCTTATATTGAGACTGACAAACAGTTAAGTGAAATTTGCCAATAATGGTGTATTAAGCAGATACTCAGTCTCAAGCTACACCGATATTAGGTTTGCCGTTTATAAGCGATAGGAGAATTGCATGTGGTGGTGTAGCTGTACCCCACAGTTGTAACGAGATCAAAATTTTAGAGTGATTCATGGTGTTGTGGCCGTGTTTCCGAGCCTGATCAGACGAAACTGGCGACAGAAGCGAACCATCCAGCCGAGGTCAATTAAGAGGCCAGTGTATAATAAAAAGCAATCAACTGACAAAGAACAGCGCGACGACGCATTGGGATCTACACAAACCACATGACAAAGAAACACATCGAACCAGTTATCTTTATACATCACGATACAACGAAGTGCGCCGTCAATAAAGACACTCTGCTGCCACGTTACAGTTTCGTATCTTGCGGCTAAATTTCTGTGTTAACAACTAGTTGTGTAGCTGCAAGAAAGAAGTTTATATGTCGTAATCCTCCTCCTGAACAACTAGTTTTCCCCCTCCCCCAGTCACTAGTACGGTTGTTGCAGGCGGGAGCTATTTAACTGCACTGCCTCTGGGTCGACCGTGATCAGCATTTCTTCTCAGAATCGCCGTAGCTCCAATTAGACCCCTGTATTTAATTAACCCTTACGGCGCCGTTTGCTCGCCCTTTCCCATTACTGCTGGCGGTGTCAGCGTGCAACGACCCAGGTTTTTGGGAGCTACCAAGGGCTGCCAAGGCCTCCGTTTTTGTAGCCGGGGCGGCGCTCTTTGTACAATGGAGACTAGATACGGTTTGAAAGTAATACCAACACAAATGGGCATGTAGTTTAAATCAAAAGACAAAGTTAGGTAGTTAATTTGCAGTGACTTGACTATAGTCGGCGTTCCAAGTGAACTTTGTCCTCGGAATACGAATGTATTTTGTTGTCATCACCCACCTACATAGGTAGACATGATCTCAGAATAAGAGAAAGACGGCCGCGGTGGCCGAGGGGACTGAGGCGCTTCAGTCACGGTCTGCACGGCCACTACGGTCGGGGGTTCAAATCCCCCCTCGGGCATGGATATTTGTGCCGTCCTTAGGATTAGATAGTTCAAAAGTAGTTTGTAAGTTTAGGGACTGATGACCACGTAGTTAAGTCCCATAAGGTGTACAAACATTTGAATTTGAATTTTTGAATAAGAGAAATCCGATGTAAAACGGAAAGATTTATGCGTTCCGTATTCCCGCGCGCTCAAATCAAATGTTTGTAAATCTATGGGACTTAATTACTGAGGTTATCAGTACCTAGGTTTACAAACTACTTAAACTAACCTAAATAATCTATGGACAATTAACACACACTCATTCCCGATGGAGGACTCGAACCTACGACGGAGAACAACTACGCACTCCGCAGCAAGGTGCCTCAGAACGCTCGGCCATTCCACCGCGGCTATTCGAGATTAAAACGTCAGACAAGTAATCTGACCAAGCGGTTCCGTGAATGCCCTGCCACGCACTTATATGTGAATTGAATGAAGTAGTAGAACTACAAATTTACTCGCTAAAATACCATAGTACATCACCTCTACACAAACTAAAACAAAATGGCGCACACCATCGATAGAGACATACTTTGTATCACATATGATTAAATATGTAGCTGCAAGTAATATTAAATATTTTATCCAACACTGTAATGCCATGCCATGTCCTGTTTCCTCGGAAAAGTAATTTACGCATGAATAAAAATGTTCAAATGTTTGTAATGCTTAAGCGACTTAACTGCGGGGTCATCAGTCCCTAAACTTACAAACTACTTATGAACTACCTTATACTAAAGACGACACAAACATCCATTCCCGAGGGGCACTCGAACCCTCGACGACGGACGGCCGCGTGCACCGTAACACGGCGCTCCTGTACGCGCGGCTAATCTGCCGCGGCACGCATGAATAAAACCACCACCAAACGACTACTACTACTACTACTACTACTGTATAATAATCATAATAATGGTTTGAGTTAGCTGCTTCGTAGATAACAGTAGTCTATACCCCGAAAAAAAGACAATACCTTCCGAATTAATATTACTGGCTGATAATTGGTATGATTTAATATTTACCACGAAAAAAATTATGTGAGCGATTATAATATTAGAAGACAGACAATTGGCGTACTGCAAGAGACAAATCCGAGCTTACTCTTAATGATCCTCGAGATCAGGCACACAAATTTCCCCTAGACGTAAGGGAAGCCCGAGTATTCAGTTCTCAGAGAAATTAAAAACGATATACCGACGATTAACGACGACATGTGTTATCAGATAACACTCAAGTATTCTTGTTCAAACGCGAAACCTCGCATACGCACTCAGGACCGTACCGACTGCTGGCTAGATAGGCACCTGGCAAGGTCGCGGTCACGTATGGAGCACAAAACAGGTGAAAAATACAAGAAACACAGGTATACGAGTTCTCCTACACTCCGTGATCTCTTTTCTTCTTCTGGGGTGTTTTTTTTTCCCCTCTTCGTCGGTCCGCAGCTGTAAACGCATTCTGTTCTCACAGTGCCATCTCTACGGTATCTCATCATCCAAGAAAGTGTCATAAAGAAACAGCTACTTTCGGATAGCTTGGAGAAACTATGGGCTGTATGTAAACATAGAAACGAAGTTTGCTGGACGACCCCAATAATAAGATCAGTGGTTTCAAGTGTGAATAACTTTGAACCGTGTCAAAACAGAGACGGCAGATGTACACAACTTATGAACAAATTGAGCCTGTCTTGAATACGAATGCAGTGAAATCATGTAAATGGCCCATTTTATTTGTGTGAAGTTTACTGCTTTGAGGGTGAACTTTGGGACATACACGGACGCTGTGACTCAGCCAACGATTGTCTAAAAAAATATCTAATATAGTTTAACATAATAAGAACATTTGTAAGGAACACTAACTCAGTACATTGTTGTACACTGACTTTGTAAATGATGAACGAATAAATAATACTTGTAGTTAAAATGCGCTTGGTTTACGCAGTTGCCGTCCATACAACTCGCTGATGTACAACATTGCAGTTTTCGCCACTATATATTACGCTGCAGTATGACAGGGTCTCAAAGATAGGTTCGCGGTTGCAGAACAGCAAGGGTTCCGATTTGTGGCGATTGCTGCAGGGTGAGAACTGGAACGAGACATGAGTGTATGGGGGAGCGCCGTACTGGAGCGCCGTGTTGCGGTGCGCACGGCCGTCCGCCGTCGGGGGTTCGAATCCCCCCTCGGGCATGGGTGTTTGTGTTGTCCTTAGTTTAGTTTACCTTAGGTTAAGTAGTTTGTAAGCTAGGGACTAATAACCAAGCTGTTGAGTCCCATAGATTTCCAAACATTTGACCAGCTATGAACGTTTTGTTGGTAACAGTGTATAATAATTTTGAGGAATTTTTTTCAGTATTTTTCTCAGTATTTACGCATTATACCTTAATCGTGATAGTTTCTATAGCGTCAAATAAAACGTAATGAATTAAAGGGCTAATATTTTAATTCTTTACTACCGAATTACATGAAAAATTTATTTGCCTTTCCTAATATTATTATACCGTGTTGTTTTATTTTAATTTATTATTTAATTATTTATTCTTAAGACACCTACTTCCACTAGTTCCGAATCTGAGAAAAAGCAAATGAAATAAATAAAAAGGTTCCCGAAACTATTTCCACAATTCAAGACTGTCGTATATCAAGGTGCTCAATTTTTTCCTATAATGATTTTCAAAAAAAATGTTCAAATGTTTGTAAAGCTTATGGGACTTAACTACGGGGTCATCAGTCCCTAAACTTACAAACTACTTATGAACTACTTACGGACTAGGACGGCACAAATATCCATGCCCGAGGGGGGATTCGAACCCCCGACCGTAGTGGCCGTGCTGACCGTGACTGGAGCGCCTCAGTCACCTCGGCCACCGCGGCCGGCAATGATTTTCAGCGCCATTTACTCTGCACAATGTAAAATTTAATTTGTTGTGTGTAATCTTTTTTTAATAATAATATAGTTGATTTAGTTAATACTTCATTTTGTTAAACCTAGTTTCACAGATGATACTCTGAGTATACGGACGTAGAAAAAAATGTAGAGTAATAATCGGGCCGCGGTGGAGTAGCCGAGCGGTCTAAAGCACTCGCTGCGGAGCGCGCGGTTGCTCGCCGTGGAGGTTCGAGTCCTCCCTGGGGCATGGGTTTGTGTGTTTGTCCGTAGGTTAGTTTACCTAGGTTTAGGTAGTTTGTAAGCTACGGTCTGATGACCACACAGTTTGGTCCGATAGATGTACAAACATTTGAACATTTGAGTAATAGTTGGAATGTTTCACGGAAGCGAGGGCAGCTTTGTAAATGTGTCAGGGGCGCACGGCCACCTCGGCACGGCTGTGCACGCACTGCCGAGCCCGTGCAGACGGCGCGGCGCTGGCGGTGCAGGCAGCGAGTAGGGCGGACAAAAGGCGCGGGAAATGCGGCAGGAGGGGCTATTAGCGGTGTAACGCAGATACGTTGAGTGCCCCTGGGAAAACCGGCCGCTGTCGCCGTCGCCGATAGACGGGGCAGCGCGGGCGGTCGCGTTACCGCGGGCTCCTGTGTCGGGCCGCTGCACCTCTTCCGTCATCGCCTGCCCTCATTGCCCAAGCACTCGAGTTTTTACTGCGGCGTGTCGCTTTCGGTAATGAGACGCCGACACCACTGCTCGCGATATGAACTGGCTGGCAAAAAAAGTGTTCAAATGTCTGTAAATCCATCGGACCAAACTGCGT
Organism: Locusta migratoria; assembly: GCA_026315105.1. Lineage (NCBI taxonomy): Eukaryota > Metazoa > Arthropoda > Insecta > Orthoptera > Acrididae > Locusta > Locusta migratoria. The sequence continues at coordinate 292,204,887 of CM048744.1, forward strand.
GGTCATCAGTCCGTAGCTTACAAACTACTTAAACCTAGGTAAACTAACCTAAGGACAACACACTCAACCATGCCCCAGGGAGGACTCGAACCTTCAAGGCGAGCAACCGCGCGCTCCGCAGCGAGGTGCTCGGCTACTCCACCGCGGCTGGCTGGCAAATGTCACGGGATAGTGGTGGACAGATGACGCAGGCGTGCTGTTTACTCACCACCTTCACCTGTGTCAGCTGCACTTCAACAGCAGACCTTCTATAATAATAACTTCGTGTGGCTCATTGGCCTGGTGCAACTCTTTCAATTGGACGACACTTCGGCGACTTTCGTGTCCCCAGCCAACCCCAGTTATCCAACCGGGGAAAGGGGACCTACGGCTTAACGTGGAATCCGAACCACGTGTCGTTTCTGGCGACTCACATCGTTGAGAGGTGAAGGACGGGTTAAAGTACAGACTGAAAAACTCCGAGGTCCGACCGGGTTTTAAACCCGCGACCCTTAGGCGTGGTTGCGCAACTCATGTGCGTAATGAATTAATAATCACAATTTTGAGTACGTTTCACAAGTTTATTTTAATTCGTGAACCGGTTTTCGGCTTATAAAGCCATCTTAAGACTTTACTGTTTATCTCAAAGAAGTTACAACGTTTTTATACAGACTTCCATCTACATCCACATCTACATGGGATACTCTGCAAATCTTCATCGAACCACCGTTATACTATTTTACCTCCCATTCCATTCTCGAATAGCGCGCGGGAAGAATGAACACCTGAATCTCTCAGTTCGGGCTCTGATTTCTCGTATTTTATTCTGATCATCATTTGTACCTATGTAAGTGCGAGTCAACAATATATTTTCGCATTCGGAGGAGAATGTTGACGATAGGAGTTTCGTAAGTAGCCCACACCGCAGCGATAATCGCCGTTGTTGTAATGATTCCCATCCCAGAACCTGTATCATTTCCGTAACGCTGTCTCTCATGTATCGTGACAATACGAAACGAGCTGCCCTTCTTTGGACTCTTTCGATGTCCTCCGTCAAACCCACCTGATAAGGATCCCATATTGGGCTGCAATATTCCGAAAATGGCCGGACAAGCGTATTGTATGCAGTTTCTTTTGTAGTTCTGTTGCATGTTTTAAGGATTCTGCCAATAAAACGCAGTCTCTGGTTCGCCTTTCCCACGACATTATCTACGTGTTCTTTCCAAGTCAGAAGTAATTGTAATTCCTAGGTATTTTGTGGAGTTTACGGCCTCCACACTTGATTGATTTATCATGTAAACAAATTTTAACGGATTTCTTTTCGTACTCATGTGGACGACTTCACACTTCTCATTATTTAGAGTCAACAGCCAATTCTTACACCATACTGATATCTTATTCAAATCGTTTTGCAGTTGGTTTTGTTCTTCAGATGATTTTACTAGACGGTAAATGACGGCGTCATCTGCAAACAACCTAAGAGAGCTACTTAGATTTTCCCGTATATCGTTTATGTAAATAAGGAACAGCAGAAGACCAATAACACTACCCTGTGGAACGCCCGAAATCACCTCCGTTTTAGTCGATGCCTTTCCATCGATTACTATAAACTGTGTCCTCTCTGAGAGGAAATCCCCTATCCAGTCGCAAATTTGGGGCGATATACCGTAACCACGCAATTTGATTAAAAGCCGTTTGTGAGGTACGGTGTCAAAAGCCTTCTGGAAATCAAGAAATACTGAATAAATTTGCGAACCCTTGTCGATCGCACACATCACTTCGTGTGAGTAAAGAGCTAGTTGTGTATCGCATGAACGATATTTTCTAAATCCATGTTGATCTTGGGCCAATAGATCATTCTGTTCGAGATAATTCATAATATTATAGTACAGGATATGTTCCAAAACCCTGCTGCAAATTAACATAAATGAAATAGGCCTGTAGTTTAGTGGGTTACTCCTACTGCCTTTCTTGAATATAGGTGTGACCTGCGCAACTTTCCAATCTTTTGGTACAGATCCTTCTTTGAGAGAGCGGTTGTACATGGCTGTTAAGTAAGGAGCTATCGCTTCAGCATAATCAGATAGAAATCTAATGGGTATACAATCAGGACCAGAAGACTTGTTAAGTGATTTCAGTTGCTTCACTACTCCGATAATATCAACTTCTATTCTACGTTACTCATTACGGCCTCTGTTCGTAATTCGAAATCTGGGATATTGATTTCGTCTTCTTTGGTGAATGAGTATCTAAAAGCTATATTTAGTAACTCTGCTTTAGTAGCGCTGTCATCGGCAGGATCGCCATTATCATCACGTAGTGAGGGTATTGTTTGTGTTTTGCCCCTAGTATATTTAAAATATGACCAAAATCTCTTCAGTCAAGATATACTACTCGTAAAATTTATATTCAAGCACATAACAATTATCATCCTTGCCTCTACTGTGGTAGAACATTTATAATGTTCCAATAAAACAATCAATAAATATCAGGAAGGTGAACCAAAAATACACTCAATATTAATCTCTAAAGTCTAACATTTAAAACAATTAACCATTTCAATGAACAAAGTTACTTGAGAAATTGCCTAAAATATTTTTAATAACTTTCGTTGTTGTATGTAATGGATATCATGGAATAAAACTATAGCTGTAAACTGAACACGCTTACATGATCATTAACAATTTCAATTTATAAATTATTGGCCGAATTGCTGATGGATATTTTCTAAATTTGGGGAGCAAACAGTTCGGTCAGTAATTTATAAATTGAAATTGTTTATGATCATGTAAGGTTGTTCAGATCACACATATAGTTTTATTCCTTGATATCCGTTACCTACCACAACTTTCAGTTATTAAAAATATTTTTAGGCAATCTCTCAATTTTGTTAATTGAAATGGTTAATTCATTTAAACGTTTTACACATACATTTTCCAGACTAAGTATATTCTTGGCTCCCCCTCCTGATATTTATTGATTATTTTATTGGAACATTTTAAATTTACTAGCACAGTAGAGCCAAAGATGATAATTGTTATGTGCTTGAGTATAAGTGTAACGAGTAGAATATCTTTCAAGTCTGTATAAAAACATTGTAACTTCTTTGAGACAAACAGTAAAGTCTGAAGATGACCTTATAAGCAGAAAACCGGTTCACGAATTAAAATAAACATGTGGAACATACTCAAAATTGTGATTTTTAATTCAGTATGATGGTGTTCCACCAAGAACCAACGGAATAATCTGTCAAAATTATATGCGTAAATCGAAATTTTACAAGCACGGGCAATTTCTGCTATACCTAATACGGTGGAGCTGGGAGAAATTCGTTAATGTTAATAAAATTTCGATTTAAATTATTTCGACCACTGTAATTCGTCACCATCAAGAATTATTTGTGTTACGTGCTATGTCGTCAGCTGAGCTGAAGCCCTGCGAATAGGATATGACGATCCATTCTCGACTGGTAGGAATCGCGATTTCGGCAGTGGTGCCGGAATTCGGCTTCACACTTTCATCCGCGCCCAGTGTGTACCGTGAATTGCTGAATAACGGAATCACACTCCACGACAGACGAACTGCCGGCCGTCCAGCCACTCATCGGCGAGATCTGACACACATCGCCAGTAGTGACAGAAAGGCAAGCGCGCAAATTTACACAGGACGTATCAATACCAAATAAAGTCCAGAGACATATTTTGTCTCGATATTTTCTAAAGATATTAAAATTAAGCAGATCGTCTCGGGTTCGACCTGGAAAACTATAATAAAATTGAGAATAATTGGACGATATTGTGAAATGACAGTATTACGCCCGCAATGTTCAAAGTTAAAAAGGAAATACCTCAAAGTTTAAAATCTACTGTTATAAGCTTTCTCTCGGAACGTCTGAGCTGCGAGACAATTTACCTTCGTGGCCACGCGTTGAATACGAGAGTACTGTGAAAATGCAGTAAGTGGAGAGATGTTATCTCAAGAGTCACTGAACTGTGACCGCCCTGTCCACTTAGGAGGAGGTTAGCGTGCTGAGTAAAACGAAAAGGATTAGCATAAGATCCCTGCGCGGATACGAATGGAAAGGCAGACAGCCGAGGTGTGCGTGCGTGGGTGGGTGCGAGGGTAGTAAAACATTGGTGGCGCACAGCCATCCTCAGCAACATTTCGTTTGCAATTCGTTCACTTGGAACCCCCAGGTTTTCACGATTCGACTTATCTGATTGTCTTTGTTCTGTTATTCACAACAGTTTAGGTGAAAGAATTACTGAATCAGAAAACACTGTGACACCTACCAAATTTGGAAGTATTTTGATAAACTAGACAATAACGGAGTGATATGCATAATCTGTTTCAAAAAAATTGAAGTAATATAAAAGAATTGAAAGTTCATGCAGGACATCCCCATGGACATCCAGAAAAAATTAAGTTGGACGACAAACTCGCGCACACACATACATTATCGTCAGTTTCTGACAAAAAAGGTGGTCTTGCAACCTGAACATCCACCATACCCGCCTGATCGCAATCCTCGACTCAAATTCTCTTTAAAAGGAAAGAGATTTGACGGTATTCCTGACATCCGGAGATACGTGACGACGGTTTTGAACACCATCCCAGAGGAAGGATGGTGCTAACTTTCCAGGACATGTATCGCAGAGCTCAGCGGTGCACAGGAAGGGGGGAGACTATTTCGAAATATAGTAAGGTAACTGTAGTTCACAGATCGTCTACGTTAATGTTACAGAAATATTCACCCAACTTCATTGTTGTATTTAGTGAGACCTATCCCCGTCTCATTTGTAACAATTCTGTATTTTTTTCATCGAGAAGGTTATTCTGCTCCGCAACCAAACGCATAGTGCATGGCGGGCGGTACCTTTCAATAGATTTGGACGCCATTTTACCGATCAATATATTTCATCACCATTTACCGATTATCACACAAGTACGTATGTTTGCAAGCCGCTGTGTGGTGCGTGGCGGAGGGTAACTTGTAATATGCATCGACACTGTTTGCTGACTCACCATGATAGTTGTAAGGTACCTGTAATTTTTTCTAGATAGTGGAGATGAGGGGATGTACGGATACAGTGACAGGAGGAGATAGGCAGAGAAAGGAGGGAAGAGCAGGTGGACAAATACAGGAGGACTGATGAGATGGATTGGGGATGGTTGAATAGAAACATAATGTATGAAATGTTACTGCGAGTTACAGGTACCATTGTTTATGTCAGAAGGAAGGTGAGGAGGAGGTGGAGGAGATGGGCAAGGAAAGAAGGGAAGAGGGACAAGTAGAGGAGGAGGAGGAGAAAAAGATTAGGGTATGTATCCAATTCCCATACACGTTAGCAATTGCAAAGCATTGCTAGGACCGCGCGTGAGTATCGTTCTTATATATAACAATTTACGGCTGTGTTTAACCTTTCTGAACACGCGACTCGCTTTATAAGTAGAAACGTTCGGCGTGTCCCTGTCCATAATGAATCAGTGTCAGTTATTTCAAAGGAAAATTATTTACTTTTCTTGATTAGATATATTTGCGATGTGTGCGGTCATTCACTTTATGACTACTAATATTTGCTGTATAGTTTTGCTGTCACAAATAATAAACCCCACTGCGTAATTTGTGGCGTCGTTTTGTCATGTGCGAGTATGAAACCATCAAATCTGATGCATCACTTCTTAATATTTGAAGAATGCTCATAAACTTTGGATTCTTCGAAAGGATCGTGGAAACCCTTAACCAGCAACAAACTACTATCATCCAGCAATAGATCTAGTTTAGGAAATCGGGGGATTCTACAAAAAATCAGGAGATACGTTCTATCAAAAACTGCAGCGCACTTTACTGTAAACCTTAAGATAACTGATTTTAGTCTTTTCCTATAATCTCATAACGCTACATAATGGCTACAAAAAAAACTTGGGTTAACCCAATTCTCGATTACATCCTTATATTTTGTCGCCAGTCCAGGTAAACTGTTTGATTCTTTTGATCAAAACAGCTGTATATTTGTGCTATAGTGCTACCTGGGAACATGTTACGGAACAAGTGACCCACATATAGTGATCGTATTTAATTGGTAAACAGTACTCTATAATAAACAATGTAAATACGCACTCTACATGTATGACATGATCACTTTCATTTTTTTTCAGCAATTTCAGTCTTTTATTTTTACACACTTTTCATTTTCTCTGCACGTATTTTGGTACATTGCTTTTTTCACCATGTGATGTGGAAATATCACATTGAAAAGAGCACAAAAAAGAAAAAAAAAATTGCGAAAACTGCTTAAAAAAAAGATTATATTTCTTGCCATCTGGAACACGTACCACCGAATTGAAATCCCGTAATCACGTGAAATTGCTGTTTACACGAAATTTGCCTTTCTGCAATTCGCGTATGAAACTGATGCCCCTAACTATCCAGTCAAAAGGTTACCAGCGATTTAAAAAAAAAACCACTGAAGTGATTTCACTTACGTGCACTGACAAAACATCACGTTCAAAAACAGCACAACATTGACACACTACATGTGTATTTGCAAATACGAGGAAAGAGCAGGAATAATCATTCTATAAAGTCAAGCGCAACTCCTAATTTCTATGAATTTCGATATGTATTTATTTTGAACTGATAAACAAACACAGGACTTTTGACCATTGGCGGAAAATCGAATCTTGGGCTTCAGGACAAAAGCTAAAAATCGGGAGAAATAAAGGCAAAATCAGGAGGCGGGAGAAAAAGCGAAAAATCAGGAGACTCCCGCCTAAATCGGGAGAGTTGGCACGTGTGCATCAATAATGCCTGCCACAAAATTTCGTCCTGCACATATTTCTGGCAGTAAATGGCCGTCGAAGATTGAGATGGTTGTGTGTCCCATACGTCAGTGTGTTTCAGAATTACACTACTACACCAACAAACTTGTAAGGGATGTATTAGGCGTCTTGAGGAACAAAACGAGCATTGAAACCCATACCCGGAAACGCCAATCAACGACGCTACTGAGAGTCCAAGTTACAGGCACCAGCTCCTGCCGCTAGACGTCCCCTCCAGTAAATTCGACGCTCTGTAGCGTCATTGGATGACGTTTCCGTGCATGGGTTTCTATGTTCACTTTGTTCCTCAACACACCTCTCACATCTCCTAGAAGTTTGTTGGTGTAGTAGTGTAATTCTGAAACACACTGACGTAAGGGACACATACCCATCTCAATCTTCGACGCCCATTTACTGCCGGAAATATTCGCAACACGAAATTTTGTGAGAGACATTTTTTTTATTGCTAGTATGTGAAGAACGCGCTGCGAAGCCCGAGTGTGTGAATTTAGATTCACCCTGTACATTGATTAAAAATATCATCATATTAGTGATTATTTGTTCTTCTAAGATAACAATATTTGAACATGTTACAAAGTCATACAAGAAGATTGCGACCGTTGTTGCAGTTCTGCACACATACTGTTAATTCCCTTAATTAAGGAGTCATAGTGAGGTGGAAAAATGACTGCCTTTTAGCGCGTTTCTGTCGGCCCATCATGAGAAATCAAAAGTGCCATACGTACATTTTATACCTGTGACACTTCTGATGTCTCATTAAGGGCCACCCGACACGTGTCGCAACAAAGCCAGTTTTCCACCTAAGGATGACTTGTTAATTAAACGACTTTCATGTAACCCAGTTACTTCAATGTGGCACTTCTGCCATAGTAGCTGAACGTCACGAACGTAGGTTTGCTATCGAACACGCTGCTACTGCATCCTCCTGCGACCGCGACCCCCTGAGCAAGACTTTGGGACAGCGACTGGTGGATACAGACTCAAAACTGGCAACAACTGGAACTCTTTGGGATATCCAGAATCACACACTAAACAGTGAGTGAGGTAAATATAGGAAAGGTCGGGGAAATGCCAGCCGACTATATTATAACCCCATACTGCTTCAACAAGCCTTTCAATATAACAATTGGAAGTAGGGAGCAGTGGGAGAAAATAGTTCGACACCGTTCGGGGGATATTGTCTGTTTCACTGACGGGTCAAAATCAGTCCAAGGTGTTGGAGCCGGGGTATACGGGGTGCAGCCAAGAGTGGAGGGCGTCATCTCTGTAGGGAAACTGTCCTCAGTATTCCAGGCCGAAATCACTGCCATCAGGGCGTGTGTGGAGGAGAATTTGCGTAGGTGCTACAAAGACCGTAGCTTCTATATCTATTCAGACAGCCAGGCAGCCCTGAGATCACTGGCAGCTCCTGCAACAAGGTCTAAAATTGTTGCAGAATGTCACAGGGTTCTGGTGGAGCTAGGGGAAAGCAATAGAGTGCACCTATTGTGGGTCCCTGGCTATTCGGGGTTCAGTGGCAACGAACATGCCGACAGATTAGCCAGGATGGGGGCAGAGACTGTATTTATTGGACCGGAACTTGTCCTAACCATCACCAAGGTAATGATCAAATTGGAGCTACGTAACTGGCTCAGAAGACAGCACGTAGAATATTGGACCAAAGTTTACCAACAAAAACACGGCAATGTAATGATGCCAAAGCCATTTTTTAAAAGAAGCTCAGCAATCCTGGGCCTGAACAGGAGAGAGATTAGACTCACGGTTGGATTCCTGACAGGCCATGGGAATTTCAAAAAACACCTACGCACAACGGGAATAACAGAAGAGGACCCTAAATGTAGGATCTGTGATGATGGCGATGAAACTGCATCACATCTAATCTTCGAATGCATTGCATTGGAGAGGCACAGAACATTTGGGACAACTAGACCCGAAGAAATTGTGTCTAATAAAGAACTGGTAAAGGGACTCCTTGCACTGTTCAAGGGCATTGGTTGGCTTTACTAGATATACAGGGAGCGATACCGCACAATAAACTTAGTTTCGGTGCGGGCAGTGGCGTGTTGGACCAAGACTGTTTTGGCTTCCCTGAGAAAATCAAATCAAAGACTTTGGGAACCGAGGTTGAAAAACACTAGTTTACGAGGTAACTGCCGCCTTATGTATTTGTGCGTATCGTTAGCCCAAGGCTTTCAACTGCTCAGTCTATAAATAGGAGGGGGGCGGCTTGAAGAGAATGCCTTCCGCGGCAGCTGCGTGCGCTCAAATGGTGGTGTAGTGGTGGAGGTCAGGCAGGCCTGGCAGGTGAGCCAGGGCCGTTGCGCCGCGAGGCCAGGTGCGGAGGCTGCGGCTGCGAGGGGAGGACGTGCGGCAGAGCATCCGTGTCAGGGCCGGCGCGGCGCGGCGGCGTGCGTGCGCGCGGGCACGTACCTGATGACGAAGTTGAGGCACACCACGCTCAGCGGCTTCTGGCTCTTGCTGCCGTAGATAAGCGTCGCCTGCGTGACCACCCACACGTAGCCGCCGTTCTTGGCCAGGAAGCGGTACTGGCCCGTCTCGCACTGGCCCTTGGAGAACACTGCAACAGGGAAGGCGCGGGTCGTACACAAAGCGGCGAGCGGCGCGCGCGGCGGCAGTCGCGCGGCGGCCCCGCGCGGGGCAGGTGGCGTCTCCAGCAGCGGCAGTAGCCGCGAGCGCGCAGTGCCTGGCAAGTGCTGTGATCAGTGTGTGTGTGTGCCGCGTTAAGTGACAGCTGCCTGCCTCCGTTGTTCCTGCCGACCGCCGATGCACTCCGGGACGGAATCCGCAATGGTGAGATGTAGTGTACCGATCACTTGCAACAATTTTAACCGCAAATCGGCAGGAACCTAGAGTCACATAGTCGACGCCGCTCAGGCCGAACGTACTCTGACCACATGACTTTTGTGGCTGCAAATGTAGTTAACATTTATTGGCATGACTACACACACCAATTCGTCTAGTTCACGGCCAAGTGCACGCCTTTCTCTAATATATGCCACTTCGAAAGCTTGTGTGCCCTGTGTTCTAAGAACCTAGAACAGGTCGAACGGCCGGCCGCGGTGGCCGAGGTGACTGAGGCGCTCCAGTCACGGTCAGCACGGCCACTACGGTCGGGGGTTCGAATCCCCCTTGGGCATGGATATTTGTGCCGTCCTAGTTCGTAAGTAGTTCATAAGTAGTTTGTAAGTTTAGGGACTGATGACCCCGTAGTTAAGTCCCATAAGCTTAACAAACATTTGAACATTTGAACAGGTCGAACGTACTGTGACCAGATGACATTTTGTGGCTGCAAATAGATGTAGTTAACTTTTATTGGCATGACGACACAGACCAATTCGTCTGGTTCAAGGCCAAGTCCAAGCCTTTTTCTAATGTACGCCACTTCGAAAGCTTCTGTTCCCTGCGTTCCAAGAACCTAGAGTCACACATTCGACGCCGCTCAGGCCGAACACACTGTGACCACATGACTTTTGTGGCTGCAAATAGATGCAGTTAACTTTTAATGGCATGGCGACATACACGAATTCGTCTGGTACACTGCCAAGAGCAAGCCTTTCCCTAATGTATGTCACTTCGAAAGCTTGTGTGCCCGGTGTTCTAAGAATAAATTTTTACTGAGATGTGTGCTAACAGCCGTAACATACGAGGCGCGTCCAGAAAGTAAGTTCCGTTTGGTAATAAATAAAATGAAATTCTACCTAGATACAGAAGAAATTTTTATTGCACAAAATTCTACAACTCTTAAACTACTTTTCCACATAACTGCCGAAATTTTGCACGCACTCGGCATAGCGTGCCACAAGTTTTTCATGCATCTTTCACAGAAGGTTGCCGCTTGTGTATTCAACCATGTGGTAACAGCTCTATATCACCGTTGAAGTGTTGACCACCAAAGACAGATTTTAGGTGTAAGAAGAGATGAAAACCGCTAGGAGAGAGGTCCGAGCTGTATGGAGGATGATCAAACAGGTCCCATTGAAATTTCGGTAAGAATTGTTTGGTCACATTCGGTGTGTGAGGTCAGGCATTATCGTGGAAAAAAATATCTTTTGACAGTAATCCTTTTCTTACACCTAAAATCTGTCCTTGGTGGACAACACTTCAACGATGATGACGAGCTGAAAGAATATGTTACCACATGGTTGAATACACAGGCGGCAACATTCAATGAAAAAGGCACACAAAACCTTGTGCCATGCTATGACAATCGCCTACAAAATTTCGGAAGCTATGTAGAAAAGTAGTTTAACAATTGTAGATTTTTGTACAATCAATATTTTTTCTGTATCTGTACCCGTTCGTTATATATAACCAAACGGAACTTACTTTCTGGACGCGCCTCGTACTTTGAAAAATGAATATCGCCAACCATCAGCTGTTTCGGTTATGAAACATCATCGGAAAAGTCGGTTAAATAAAAAAGACGAACATGAATTATACACAAGTTAAAATATGTGATATAACCCAGTAGTTTCATCCAGAAAACAATTACAAATTAAACTGATTACGTTGGTTCAATGACTGTCACCTTATCCATAAAACATACATAAAATGTCATTTAAAAATAAGTCTTAGTGATAAATAAAACAATGCCATGCTACATTATAGTGAACCAGGGACTATGAATTTAGAGTATCTAAGAAAAATATCAAGAACTTCAATTTCTGCTAACTTCATCACATCAGTTATGCAGTTCTTAATAAAATGTTCAAATGTTTGCAAAGCTTATAGGACTTAACTGCGAGGTCATCAGTCCCTAGACTAAAAACCTTCTTATGAACTAGCTTATACTAAAGACAACACAAACATCCCTGCCCAAGGGGGGATTCGAACCCCCGACGAGGAACGGCCTCGCGCATCGGAGCATAGGGCCTCAATGCGCTCGGCCGCTGCGCCGCGGCGGTTCTTAATATTTTTGATGGATACTCTCTGAATCCATCCTGATATACTACAACGCAGCCTTGCATTGTTTTATTTATCATCAGCATCCTAATGTCAAGTGCCATTTTTCATATGTTTTATTGGCATGTATAAGGTGACATTGTACCAACGTAATCAGTTTGTTCAATGTGTAAGTATTTTTCTGGATGTAGCTGCTGGGTTAAATCATATATTTTGACTTGTGTATAATTCACGTTTGTCATTTTTATTTAACAGGCTTTTCTGATGATGGTTCATAACCGATACCGGTAAAGTTATAATAAACAGCTGCTGCTTGGCAATATGCATTTTTTACAGTTCTGAGAATAGTTCTTTCGTGTAGGAGACTGCGTTACAGTGTTCCTATAAGGTAGTGTCGTGTTGTTGACAGAAGAGGGTCCACTGAAGTGGCTATCATCCGTGACGCAGTGGTGTTAGATAACGATTGACGTGTGTAAACGTAACAATGTTCTCAAACTAGCAGCATCGGTCGTAAAGATTTGAAATCATTTATTATTGTGGCAAATCCATTTGGATCACTGTGTGACAATCCTCAATGCGAAATACTGCAATCTTGGATAATCATATCATTCAAGCACATTTCCGGGGGGGAAAAAAAGTCATGAATAGCACGCCAACAAAACAGCATTTGTACATTAAACGGAGCCCGCAGCTTAATTTTTTTTCATGTTGTTTTGCTGAAATTGTAAATAACAGCTTTAGTTTGTTGTGCACAAAGTGTTATCTTGGCTTGTTATTTACAGCCTGCTGTATTTCAGTTATGTGCTTCAAAAATGCCTATCTTCAAGAATTTAATATTGCTCTCAGGACGGTCACACATTGAAATCGATATGTCACAAAAATGATTTTGAAAGCATTACGATCAATGCTACTACTTTGTTTGTTTACAATACTTGTGCAAACCGTTTCCAGTGGAATCCAACCACAACTCTGCACTGTCTGTCTATTTTTGGAAAAAAAAACCGACTGTGGGGGCACTCGGATCTCTAGTGAAGGACTATCATAGCTTGGTTCTGAATTGCAAAGCAAATGATTGTGATGTCCTGAGAACTACAATTTTTGTTATGGTTATCGCTGAGTACTTTGCGTATGTTCTGATGACCCCATGGGTGAAATCATAAAGATTATGTACGTTTATTAAGTATTCCCGAAAGAGGACGAAACTCTGTACCGGCAAATAGTCTATCACTCACGTATAGTGTGGCAGATTCCATTTATATCTTACAATTCCCTTCAGACGGAGCGACTGCTAACATCAGTGTCTCTAGCCCTAGATCTATAAGACGTTAAAGGCACTTTTAGGAAAACTAGGAGGGAGTAGGTGCAATCAAGTGGAGGCACATGATCAAAAATTGCACATACTCTCCTCCCGTCCCCTCTCCAATCAAGTACTGGTATTTAAAAATACCTTCCAACACCACGATAGAAACACGATAACTCTGATGCAAGTTGATATATTGCACATGTTTAATCTGAGCTGCTTCCAGATATAATGTTAGTTGAGGATTTCGCTACAGTATTTATGACCGCATTTAATATTCACAGCCAGCAAAAAAGTGTACTGAAGAAGCTGTGTAAACTCTCGTAATTCTCTACAATAATTTTGTGGACGAACCGCATATCCCAGATATGTTCGTCTTTACATTGTTGTTTTGAAAATCATCTTTATCATGCTATATGTAAGTAAATGAATCAGTGTGGGTATCTAAAATTAGTCACTTTTTAACAAATCCAAACGAATATTGACGCGTCTCAACAATTAGCATAGACATAAAGAGGCTAAGGTCAAAGCAGCTATAAGAGGCGGTAGCAAAAAACCAGTGATCTATATACTACATGGACGTTGAACTTCCGCAGTCTGACCCTGATAGCCGTAATTATTGTTATTTCGTTTATTGCCAAATTACAACTTGGCTGCTACGAAAAGTTACTAGAACAAGAAATGCAAATACGTTTAGATTCCGCAGCCATAGTTTACGTTGTATATTGCCATGAAGTTCAAAACAAGCAGTAACTAAGCATTGCTTTGTCACGTATAGACTGGAGAAAATCTATTTGCCAAATTCAGATGCAAAACTGTGTGCAAAACATATGTATGTGCAGATAAGCTCAGTTCTATGCTCAGAGACCAGCTAAACAACCAGGTTGTATATAGATCAATGTAGCAAAAGCACACATATTAACGTCTCTGATGTCGGAAGTAAATTTGTCAACACGAACGCCACAAACTGAACGTGTGTATGCGTATTGACCAACATACCGACAAAACTTTCTTGTTGGGATTGGTCAACGCATCCAACTTTTTGGTCGGTCTGCTATCTAGTTGGTGTGTGTGTGTGTGTGTGTGTGTGTGTGTGTGTGTGTGTGTGTGTGTGTAAGACCTTAGCCCTGCGTTACTAACATATGGTTTTAACACTCGCTACTAACACCCGCCTTTCAGGAGGTTTTGAACTTTTGTCAGTAACACCCTTCAATTCGGCGAGTGTGATTCCAAACCAACACTCTACCGTATCCACTTGTTCATCAGTTGTTCCGCCAAACGTCACAGCTCAATGACAATTTGAACGTAGCCGTCATTTTGACGGATGTTAGTAAGCTAGGGTTAAAGACTTCACCTAATAAATGTTTCATAACTTCTTCACTGCATGTAGGGGCGATCTTTACTAGTTTATAAAGACAAGTTGCCAAGATCGCAACTGTAAATTTATTTATTTTTATTAATATTTTCAGTAATCAAAGTTACCATCTTCAGAACTCTTCATGAAACATTTCAAACCAGTATCAACAGTAGTGGCCATGAAGATACATGCCACTACTGTTGATACTTGTTTGAAATGTTTCATGACGCGATCTGAAGATGGTAACTCTGTATACTGAAAACATTAATAAAAATAAATAAATTTACAATTGCGATCTTGGTAACTTATCTTTATAAATAAGAAACGTCTGTTTTTATATCTGTCGAAAGTTAAATGTGGGTTTTGAGGACTGAACGTGAAAAGGCTCTGGGTATGAGAACCGCCTTATATGCAAAAAAACTGTTTTTATTTTTCACCCAACCATGTTTCAGCACCTCAGTGTCATCATCACTAGTAATTTTTTTCTATTTATGTATGTGAAAAATCAAAATACAATGCTTTAGTACTAACCTATGTGTGAATGTTAGCCCTATAAAGTCGTATGTCTGATTTTGGTTATTAACTTGGTTTTACATTTCGCGGTCTTGTATGACCCTTTTACGTAATTCGAGAATGGTACAGCTGTCATATGAATCAAATAAACTGTGTGAACATTGTGACGACTTAACACGCTATTTTTAGTGTGAAACGTTAATTTGGTAGTTAGGTACATTTTTATCATCAGTCAAAATATCCCTACCTACCAAATTAACGTTTCACACTAGAAATACCGTGTCAAGTCGTCGCAACGTTCACACAGATTATTTGGTTCAGATAACAGCTGTACCACTGTCAAAATATGTAAAAGCGCCAAAAAGTAGTAACATTCACCAATAGGTTAGTATTAAATCATTGTATTTTGATTTTTTTGCAGCCATAAATAAATTAACACTAATGACGGCACAGAGTTGCTGAAACATGTTTGGGTGAAAAATAAAGTGGTTTGCATATTAAGCGGATCTCGTACCGAGAATTTTTAACTGCAACACGGTAATCACAAGAGTTGTACATCGAAAAATAATGAAAAATCTAAAGGGGTTTTCGTGTTGGAACTCGAGTAGTGTGGGCGTTGTGGTACTGTGCAGAAGCGCCTTGTTGCAGTTCTACTGTAGTATCCCTACCCAACACAGGAGACGATAAGGTTGTGCGTTTATACTGGGCAAACGTTTGTCAGGCGACAAATCAAAACGTCAGGTAAACTAAAACCTGTGTCCAGGAGTGAAGCGTAAAGCCTCGTCATAACACCCGCAGCTTGCAATCTAATGTGCTACACTTGAAAATTGCATAGCAACCGGTCCGGGGACTAGACAACATTAAATTCCGAAACTCGTTTATCAAAACCGCAGCGAAAATTCGCTTGGGGGAGAGTATAATTAATGGTGATTACAGTTTAGGCCGCAATAATTCCTGGAAAGAGCAGTCTCAGATTCGTTCACACACAGGATATCAAAATGTATGTATCCATAACAGGCACATAAATCACTGAACGCAGTACAATATTTCAGACATTGCAGCCTTTTTAGCATATTATTCTCTTAAGAAATGTGACAGTAATTATCTAAGACTATTAATAACTGTACCTGCACCTGCTTTCTTGCTGGTACTTAATGTTAAACACCACCGTCATCGCCAAATACGATTGCTCTCGAACGGTGCTGCCAATAACAGAATAAGAAAGTTAACTACATCTATTGTATGTCCAAAGTCCAATAGTTTCCTCATTGAATGAGGAATAGTCTCATAAAACGGAGGCAGTGAAATGGTCGTCGTGTATGATCTCAGCACTTACCAGCACTGACGGACTAGAAATTTGAGCATTTCTCTTAATAAAAGTTTTCTCAGTGAATTTTAAAATAAAATGTTAATACGTTCACAATAAGTAACTCTTTTACCTTCGGTAATTGTTTATTTTCGAAACATCACAAGAACAAAATCAGAAAATTCAATACTTTCTCAGCAATGCTCTTAGTCAATATAATGGAAGGCATATATTGTATGTTAAGTTTACATACATACATTTTATGATGTTTCCTCAGTACGAGTTACAAGATTGTATGTAATGATACGTAAATAATATAACATTGACACTTTCTTCTGCGTTTGGCTGTTGCCATATCGTTAAATAATAACATGATATTGAAACTGACCGATAAAACATTTTTTTAAGAAATACACTTTTGGCCTCGATGGGAGTTAAACTAGGATTTGAACAACAATTTTTTTTCGGAGATTTTCAGTAAGATACTTGAGTAATTTGGGCGACCTTGAAATAGATGCAGCATTGCGGGACCATAAGGGCCAACTAAACATCTACCTGTATTTGCATTCTGTGGTGGATTTCGCCCAGTCTGTTGCAGGTCTTTTCCATTTTCTACTTAGAACACCGAGGATTTGCAACTGTTAACTTGGGCGCCAGATATTACTGAAATCTCAAATACGTATAATATTTTTGCCCTGTTTAGACCGACAGAGTTTCTTAATGGCATTTAGAGGAAGGCACAACAGGTGTGTAATCATCCTTTAGCGTTGTTGCTTGTCTGAGAAACTTAATTATTCTCCACTACCAACTCGCCCGGCTTCGCGCTGACAGTATGGGATATACATGACGTTCCATACAACTCTTCAACTCTTTGCGTGGTCCAATAAACAAACCTTCTACTCAGGAGTTCCGTTCCCCTGAGTCAAACGCTGTCTTTTGGCATCTAAATAACTTTTACGTCAACATTACACGATGTCGTATCAACGTTATTAAGTCTGAAGTAACACGGAAGTATAGTTTATGAAACAAACTAATTTTGACATGTACGGTAAAGTTCGTAAGTCACCTTTTGCTAAGAATATTTATTCCTCAATTTCACGGAATTTTGCTCATCATGATCACCCACTGCCACACATCGTAAAAAAAAAAAAAAAAAAAAAAAAAAAAAAAAGCACACCAAAACCTTCCTCATGAATCACTGTCCATTGGTGAAAACCGTATGAAAATCTTTTCAGTTGTTTTTGAGCTTATCGAGGGCAGACAGACAGGCGCGGCGGGAAGACTGTTTCATAAGTGCGTGTCGATAGATTAGCTAGAGACTTATTCAAATGGTCCCTCAAGTTTGAGTCAGACGAGGTGTAGAGTTACTGAACCAGAACGTGGGTCTTGCTGACTGCAAATAACTAAGAAAGATAGGAGCTAGATAATGGATGAGATAGTTCACCATAAACTGGTAACAGCTGAATCAGATTTACTGCAACATTATAAATACTTCGGAGTAGTTGTCTGGGCATAGCTTTCTTTTTGTAACTAGTCAACCACATGACGAAAAACACGTATTAACCATTAGCCATCCCCATATCTGTATTCATAAGCCATCTTATGGTGTGAGGGAGAGGGCTTTTACTGTGACCATGTGTCCCATTCCCTGTTTCATTCACGAATAGCACCGTCTAAGCCCTGAATATAAGTTCGAACTCCTTTCGTTTAATCATATCGCTCCTTCAGAGATTTATTGGGCAAGCAGAAGTAAATTGCTTAACTCTTCTTCGAATGAACACAGTCGAAATTTTACCAGTAAACTTCCTTGGTGCTACATACAATAGTAGCACCTACGCCTGCTTTGAAGATTCAAGAGGCGGAGTGTCTTATGTACTACAATTATTAATTTCGTTTCTTGTTCCGCTCACAAGCCGAATTCACGAATCATATCCGTAAGATTCGCGTGTTGATCAAACTTAACCGTATCGAATCTATCACCCCACATCTAAGTTGCTTCGAAACTTACCTTTAATCCGATATTATAGGGATCCCAAACACTGGAATAGTAGTCAAAGAATATGTCGCGCTAATGTTATATACTCACACTTTTACACTTGAGGCAAATCTTTCTAAAATTCTTCCAATAAATCGAAGTTGGTCATTCACCTTCATTACTAACGTGTAGCAATGAAGTAGGCCTAGTATGTAGAAGACGATATCGCGTCAACTACGCTTCTCTTCATCTTCTCCACAAATACTAAGTGGTAAAGTCCAGGCTGATGAACAATACTCAGCATCGAACTATCG
Source organism: Locusta migratoria (assembly GCA_026315105.1). NCBI lineage: Eukaryota > Metazoa > Arthropoda > Insecta > Orthoptera > Acrididae > Locusta > Locusta migratoria. The sequence continues at coordinate 292,223,397 of CM048744.1, forward strand.
TTTCGAAAGCTTTTTCGTAGACGTATTATATTACCATAAGATTTTTTCCAATTTGTTTTTCCTACAATTAGTTTAAAGTTTGCTTGAAATCATTCTTACTGTTTGATGGTTCCTGGCCCCTATTTTCACACACTGCTTCATGCAGGGTGAATTTCCATTTCATGAACTAAGCACTGACCCTTTTCTCATTCTTTTAAGGTCTGCATGCAGTTTGCTATAATCAGCAAACAGATTGCTATTTTGTGGCTCTATTTTGAAAGAACAACGGATAGCAGCTTTACGTCTTGAAAAGTGGTTGTGTGTGTGTGTGTGTGTGTGTGTGTGTGTGTGTGTTTACACCACTAACAGCTGGCACGAAACATTTAATCGACGCCAACTTCAATCATTTTTCAAATGTTTGTCAAGCTTTAAGGGACTTAACTGCGGGGGAGGAGTCGAACCTCCGGCGGGAACGGTCGCCCAGTCCGTTGAATGACCGTTTGTCGATAGGAAAACGAAGCCATCACAGCAACGTATCTAGAAATGGTACCAAGAAGTTACCTAAGCGAAGTTGGCACAAGGGGTCCACGTGGGTTTTTCTTATCCTCTTCGTACATTGCGTTCTTCCTTCGTATCATTTACGCTTTGTCAATTGCAGTAGGCTACGTCACGTAATCCTGTCTTCTCCTTTGTCACATTGAAATAATTACAATGACACTCAAGTATGAACAAACTTTAGTCCTAACTGTGCATTAATTAACCTAAAATTACGGTGAAATAACATATCAACGTCGACTGGACATTAACCTGTATTCTTCCTCCTCTTCGTCGTAAGTAATCGCCGTGTGTTCATAGTTGTCCAGAAGTACGATATTCGTGCGCTAATAGGGGAAAAAACTCCGCATGCCCTTACATTAGTATGTGAAACGACAAAAAATCTGGCATCCACGCTGCTTTAGGTTTCAGGTCATAGCTCGTTAACCGTACAAGAGGATTCCAAACGCTTTAGGCTTCCCCACGTCCTGTCCTCCCAGCTAAGCATTAAAGGGGCTAAAATAACTAAGCTGCAGAGCTCTACAAGACAGGAGAAGCACCCTATTTTGCTACCGTACCCTGCAAGCCCTTAACGCAAAGCAAGTGGAAATGCGGCATTAGCTAGACCTCGGGAACAGTAACTCTCGTACACTGAATCTGTCGTTATGTGTATATTACTTCAAGACATCTACGAAAAATCGGTGCTTTAGATAATCCCCTCATGCCAATACAGTGTACTCTGAAATAAGAATACGGAAATCAGAGCAGTAAATGGAGCGCTAGAAACAGAAATCGGCAGTCATGCATGCAACCGCAAGAAACGCGACAAGTTCAGTCAACCGCAGCGATTACAAAGGAAACCTTACAGCAATTCCGGGAAGCCGTTACGGTGATGTTTCCGCCGTTTTGCAAGTCTTCACTACGCAGAGAGTGGCACCTTGGAACAAAGCCGGTATTAAGTCGAGCAGTATAAATACGGTATCGGTTGCATCTTCCTCAGCATAGAGCCGGCTATACTGTACCATTGTCTGTGGCATACTACATAAAGCACTGGACTCGCAATGAAGTCAAGGAGGGCACTATTCAACTTCTGGTTATCCTCTTTTAGGTGGATTATCTTAAATCATGGAAGACTTATTCTGGCATGTTTCCTAAATTAAAACTGCAACTCTGAGCTAATCCGTGATGATGTCAACAGGACGCTAAAATCCGGCCAACGTACTTTCATTTTACTCGCAGTGCTCGTAGAGGTTGGTGACTATTGAACACAGTGGGTATTTTTGCATTTATTGGGTACAGACATTCCTACAGAGACTAACAAGGAAAGTACTTAGGCTCGAACAACCAGAAATACACCAAAATCGTATGATAGATAATGTAAAGGTCTCTTATTGCACTAGTGATACTTCCGCATCTGCAAAACTCTGCAGTCGCCCACTAGAGGCCTCTGCATGTGCCATGCCGCATTGCACTTTGACCTGCCGGTACGCCAGTAGTGACGGTGCAGTGTGCCTCTGAAGTTGCGTTTTGTGATGTTATTTGTGTGGTGAAGTGTCGGATGGGTCGGCGATTGGTAATCAATCCTGCTAATATAGTGTAAGTGGTTGAGGTTAAGTTACGAAGAAACCTTCTTCGTGTAGATGGTACTACTGTAGAAGATGACTCATTCGCATGTTAGCTATTATCTATTCTAGTGTTTCTAATCTATGCTCATATTTCTGTATTACAATAGATGCCAGAAAACATGTAAATGATTTTTCTTTACACCAAGACCGTATTCACCAAGAAGGGCTCTTCGAAATTTCATCTCAACCAATTGCAATACATCAGCAGGATTGATTACCAATCACCGATCCATCTGACGCTTCACTACACAAATAACGTCACAAAGCACAACGTCAGAGCCAAACTGCACCGTCACTACTGGCGTACCGGCAGGTCAAAGTGCAATGCGGCATGGTACACGCAGAGGCCTCTAATGGGCGACTGCAGAGGTTTGCAGATGCGGCAGTATCACTAATGCAATAAGGGACCTTTACATTATCTATCATACGATTTTGGTGCATTTCTGTTTGTCCGAACCTAAGTACTTTCCTTATAAGCAAGAAGGTGGATTTTATGTTCAAATGTTTGTTAAGCTTATGGGACTTAACTACGGGGTCATCAGTCCCTAAACTTACAAACTACTTACGAACTAAGACGGCACAAATATCCATGCCCGAGGGGGGATTCGAACCCCCGACCGTAGTGGCCGTGCAGACCGTGATTGAAGCGCCTCAGTCGGCTCCGCCACCGCGGCCGGCTGGATTTTATGCAAAAATACCTTAAATATTTTACTGCTGCTACACGAGGTTAATTTTGTGTACTCCTTCGGGATGCTGTTCTGTGAACGGTAGGTTCGGGAGGTGGGCCGTGGCTAGCTAGGTGTGTGCACAAGGTTTGCAACTGAAAGAAGCGATTAGTTGACAGGTACCTTTATTACGAATGAACATAATACTCCATTTTTACGTGTGGGACTTGTGGTACACGGCTGGCTAATTCATAGCAGACAATTCTGTAGCTACAGTCAACAGAAGTGTTCTTGGTTGTGCTGGCTAGCTGCAGACGGATTCGTTGCTGGTAGACTGTTATACTGCTCCGGTACTGGCGGCTGTACTCGGTAGACTGTAGTGATGGGAACAATCGAATGAAAACAATCGATTCATTCGGTTGTTGGAAAAAAATCGATCATTCGGTTGTAGTTTCTCGTATCGGTTGAATTATTCATTCGTTCTTTTGAGTTAAACCAGTCGGTGGTATCAACCGAATCAAAAAATCGACGCAGTCGGTTGGACCACTCATTCCTTTTCTTTTGAGTTAAATCAGTCGATGGGGCCAACCGAATGAAAAAACTGACACAGTACGTTGGCATTTTCATTAGTTCTTTTGAGTGAAACCAGTCAGTGGGAGCAACCGAATGAAAGAGTCAGTCGGTCATAGTTTTACTTTATTATTATTATTTTTTTTTTCCAATGAAAGTAGTCTGTGGGAACAACCGAATGAAAACATGCGACACTTTTGCAGTTTTGTACATTAAAAGAAAGAATGATAATTCAGTCAAAGTGAAAAGAGGCAGTACGTTTTTCGCGGGGAGCGGGGACTCGAGAGGGGGTGCTGCCTCGCTTGCGTGTTCACTGCTGACAGCGCCAGCAAGCGCGCGCCAAACTCAACACAACAGTGTCTGGCGGCGTCGCGGGGCGTGCCATCGCCGATTGTTGTCGGTTACGTACTGTCTCAATAAAGAAGCGTCGAAACTACAGGGTGTTCCAAAATGATCGCTACAGGTTTAATCTCGCATACTGTATCTCCGAAGTGGGAACAGGTAGAAACGTGCGGTTTGCGGCTTATTGTTCATACATATCTAAGGTACTAGTAGGACAGAGTTAAGTATTTTAACTTTGAGCATATTTTCTAGATCCAAATTCGAAGATCACTAAAACATTAGATATTGTAAAAAAAAGTTTATTAAAGTATTTTGTATAAAAATGTTTCTTATAAAAATATTTTTGTTAATTCCATCTAATTTGAAGGAGTACGAGAAGACATACAACATTTATCAGTGCTGTAAATTTCCTTCAGCGCGTCTGTATTCGTCAACGGTGTATGAAAACATTCATCTCAAGTTTCATAATTATTCACTCTTGTCACAGATATTTCTGTGGTTATCGGTGAAACGGTGTGGAGGTTTATTCCATCCCTGCGCTATGTACCATACAAAATCTTAGATGCCACTTGTTTTGAAAGTCAAGTGTGCTAAATTTCATCAGGATCGGAATAAACTCTATATTGGCGTCGAATTCTGGAATGCCTACTCTCATGCATCGAACTAAAGTAGATGTATACGGCGACCATTGTCTTTCTTTGAAGGTGAAGAGTGAAATATATCATTAAAATTCGAATACAAACGGAATTTGTTGAAGTTAGTAGGTAAAGTACTCTCCGCCATGCACCTACGAAATTTATTGTACACAGTTACCTTCGCCTTGTTTTAAAGGTCTAGTGTGCAAAATTTCATCAAGATCGCAGCCAAATTCGCCTTGTTTTAAAGGTTTAGTGTGCAAAATTTCATCAAGATCGCAGCCAAATTGTGGTTTTTGTCGAAGTTAGTATGTAAAGCACCCTCCGCCATGCACCGAATTAAATTTGATGCAGGGAGTGACGTTTCTCTTGCTTTGAAGGTCAAGTGTGCAAAATTTCATCAAGATTGGAACAAAACTGCAGATTTGCATGCAATAGAAACAGACATACGGACACACTGCTATATTCTTAAAATTTGTCTTTAAGAATGTTTCATGCTGAATCACGGTTCATTTATACCCGAAAAGGCTGAAGGAGTATGCAAATAAAGTCACACAAAGTCGATGAATTAATAGAAACATCCATATAACTGCAGAAACCGACAAAGACTTTTTCCAGTCGGTTGTATCGCATCAAGTGAAACCACTCAATGCCGAGAACATTCATATAAAGGACAGAGACTTGTTTCATTCGGTGCTCCCGCATCGACTGAAACCACTCAAACCCAGTGAATGAGTGAAATCATTCATATAGCGGCTGCAACCGACAGAGACTGGTTTCATTCGATTGTTTCGCATCGACTGAAACCACTCAGACCCCACCAGTGAGTGAAAACATTCAAACAGCGACAGAGACTATTTTCATTCGGTTGTTTCATTCGACTGAAAAAACCGACTGAACGAAAAAACAATCGGTTGTTAAAAACAGTCGGTTGTCCCATCACTAGTAGACTGAACGCAGTCCTCTGTTATCCTCCTCTCGTGGTTGTCCGTGCGCCGGCATATCTAGCTGAGCCCTCTTCTTCTGATTGGCCGGCGCGCGAAGCGAGGCAGAGAGGTACGGTGACTTACGGCGCCCCCGGCGGATGAAGTATCGTGGGGCGGCTTATCGCTCGTCGTCTACTTGCTCGGCGTTGTGGCGAGTGGTGACGCCATAACTGTTAAATCAAATTCTGATTCTATTGTACGGTGTCGTCGTTCAATCTGAACCTCGTTGCGAGCAATAATAGTACTGCCCAATAAACCTTTAATCACAGTGTATCCTTACGAAGACATCACTTTGGCGTCGTTTGAACGTAAATTGAAGCCAACAAAATACAAATAGTCAAGCGTTCCTGAAGTCAGTCCGTTTAATAAGGTACAAGATTCACCTCCCTCCAACACCCTAATCAGCAATTCATATTTCTCCTCGAAGAACATTCTTTTCGATTAATTGGATTCTTGAATAATGCATCGCGGACCCCGAAGTTCGATGTGGACAACGATCGCCGAATTGCTTACTACACGAAGTACTTTCTGGCACACACAGTGAACTAGCTCGTGGGTGCCGAAGCAGATACTGTAAAGGTACTCGGAGGAAAAGTAGAACCGGCTTAAACCACCTAACTTGTAACTATTACCGTGTCTCTCAGTATTAGTTGCAAAGCAATGTAATCTTACACGGTTCGGCTATTTTTGCAAGTGCGTGTTGCTATTGCAAAATGACAACAGTACTAAGGGAACAGGCAGATTAATGATTAACGTCCCGTCGACAGCGTGATCATTAGTGACAGAGCACCAGCTAGGATTATTCGGTAAGGACAGCGAGGGAAAGCGGTGGAGTCCTGCAAAAGGAACCGAGCGGCATTTGCTAGACCGATAAAAGGAAATGACGGAAAACCTACATCTGGATGACTAGATGCGAATTTTAACTGTAGTCCTCCCGAACGAATGCCAGAAGTGTAACTACCGTCCAACCTAGCTCGGTGCCAAAACTTCGAAGTTTTTAGCAGCAGCAGCAATATATGCAATGAACATAGATTAAATTTATTCTGATAGTATCATTAATTACTTTACAGATGGAGCGAAAGCGTAAAAATAACTTATCGGAAAAAATATTTTTCAACAATTTATTTGCTTGAGTAACACACTTCAAACGCGGCTTCCTAAAGTATGTCTCGCAAGAACGACGTTTCTTAATTGTTGGTTGGTAACTAGTGGCCTTGCAAACTATTAACCATATTTTTCCATCTCATTAACAGCGTATTACCGAAATGTTTGTTGTTGTCTTCACTCCAGGGACTGGTTTGATGCAGCTCTCTACCCTACTCTATCCCGAGCCAGCCTCTTCATATTCTCATACGAAACCAAATCCATTTGAATCTGCTTACAATATTCTTCTCTTGGTCTCACTCTGCTATTTTCTCCCCCACAGACTTCCCTCCAATGCCAACTTTACGATTCCTTGATGGCTAAGAATGTCTTACCAATCGATCCATTTCTTTAGTCACAGTATGCCAAATTCACATTTTCTCGCAAATTCTCCTCATTAGCTACGCGATCTACCCCCCTAAACTTCAGCATTCGTCTGTAGCACTACATTTCGAAAGCTTTTAGCCTTTTTCTGCCTGAACGATTTATCGTCCGTGTTTCACTTCCGTACAACATTTCACAGAAATGCGTAAAAAAAAATTTTTCTTACACTTAATATTCGATGTTATCAAATTTCTCTTTTTCAAAAACGCTTTTCTTGTTTCCTGATGATGATATCCTCGTGAGTAGACCCCGCCCGGAGATCCAAGTGGGGGGACTATTTTACCTCCGGAATAATTTACCGGAGAGGATGCCATCATCATATATTCATACAGTAGAGCGGCATGTCCTCGGGAAAAGTAACGGCTGCAGTTTCCCCTTGCTTTCAGCTTTCGCAGTAAGTGCATAGCAAAGTCATGTTAGCTGATGTTACAAGATCAGCTCAGTCAAACATTCGGACTGTTGCCCCTGTAACTAATGAAAAGGCCGCTGCAGCAGCGGTTCAGGAACCACACGTTTGTCTGGCCTCTCAACAGACACCCATCTGCTACGGTTGCTCCTACAGTACGGCTATCTGTCTCGTTGAGGCACGCAAGCCACCCCACCTCCGCAATGTCTATGGTTCATTAGGGTGGTATCGCCTAAAAACAATAGAAAAATTTTATGTGGGCCGTTGCTCTTGAAAGAGGGAGACAATTACTGAAGTATTTCAAGTAAGACAGTCGTAACTTCTGAACGCGTTGCGTTATAACGTACGATCAGCACATTTGCCCGGGGATATTATGGAATTACTGTGCGCATGCGAATATTGGTGCGATACTTATTCATGGCAATCTGACTACCGAAGGGTGCGTGAAGGTGTTGGAAAATTATTTCATCCCCATTATCCAAAGTGACCCCGATTTCGACAAGATGACCATGTTAGACGTAGCTCGACGCCATAGAATACAAATGTTTGTTAAGCTTATGGGACTTAACTACGGGGTCATCAGTCCCTAAACTTACAAACTACGTATGAACTACTTACGGACTAGGACGGCACAAATATCCATGCCCGAGGGGGGATTCGAACCCCCGACCGTAGTGGCCGTGCTGACCGTGACTGGAGCGCCTCAGTCACCTCGGCCACCGCGGCCGGCGACGCCATAGAAGCAGCAGAGAGTTTAAAGTCCTGGGGGAGCACTTTGGGGATCGCATCCAGGCTCTGGAATACTGAGACACCACTGGCATGGGTCTCCATATTCTCTGCATCTGAACACACGCGACTCTTTTTGTGGGGCTGTATTAAAAAGACAAGGTGTACATCAATAACCCCGAAACCACTGCTGAGCTGAAAACAATTCAGGGGGTCATCGGTAGCATCGTCACTTCAATGGTTCATGCAGAATTTTGCTATTCATCTGCGCCACATCACCATAACCTAAATTCGAATATCTGTAGTTACGTTTACATGTTGGATAAAGCGTGTGCACGCCCTAGTTTGTAATTAATTTAACGATTCGGTTCACAGACTCCAATAATTGTGCCTCTGTACAAAACGCTGCATTTATGTTGAGCGGCCTCCGTATCGACATACGGGAGGCCGCACAACATGTACTGCGGGCCCGAACTCAGTCGACAGAGCACAGTGGAGATGTTATCACGCTGACTACCGCTGGCCACAGCCCAACTTCGCACCAACATGTGTAGCAGCCACCGTGTTAAGTACGTAAGCTTTCACGAGAAATGCAAAGGCACGTGAGCGCAACTCCGAATGAGACTGCTCACTCTGACATTAAGTTAACTAACATATCTTCCAGAACACGGAGATCGAATTTCGTAAACTGGTCTTCGCTGTCGTGTTTACATTTTGAAGCCTGAAGTGGATTTGCTAGTCCAGTCGCCGCGGCAGAATAGCAGTGCTGCGGTGCGCGCGGTTGTTCGCCGTCGAGAGTTCCGAGTGCTCGCTTGGGCGAGCGCGTGCGTACGTGCGTGTGTGTGTGTTTGTCTTTACGTTGATTTAACTAGTTTGTAAGCTAGGGACCAATATCCAAGCAGTTAAGTCCCATAAATATACAAACATTTGAAAGTCCAGTAGCTGGTACACTTCAAATTTATTCATCACAATCAGTGCTTCTCTTTAATGTACGGAATAGTGCACAGTGAAATACAAAAAATTACAAAGAAGTACAGGTTTTCCAAGATTGCTTCAAAAAGTCTTAGCCACGTAGAAGCAACCGAGCGGTCTGGAGCACCACGTTAGGGATCGCGCTGCCTCACGCGTCGGGGGTTCGAATACCCCTTAGGGCATGATGTGTGTGTTGTTCTTAGGTTAGTTTAACTAGTTTCTAAATCTAGGGACTTATGACCAAAGTAGTTTGGTCCCACAAGAATTACAAACATCTGAACAAATGTTCAAATGTTTGTAAAGCTTATGGGACTTAACTACGGGGTCATCAGTCCCTAAACTTACAAACTACTTATGAACTACTTACGAACTATGACGGCACAAATATCCATGCCCGAGGGGGGATTCGAACCCCCGACCGTAGTGGCTGTGCTGACCGTGACTGGAGCGCCTCAGTCACCTCGGCCACCGCGGCCGGCATCTGAACATTTATAAAAACTTTATTTACTACCTAAGCACGCCTCCCGCCAGATACCAATATCCGCTTTACCCTGCCCACAGTACTCAAACTCGTAGTTATGAAACTAATTCCCGTAAACGTGCCCACCCCTCCCCACTAACGAAAGGATCATTGCCTGTCACCAGCATATTAGTTTCAAAACTACGAGTTTGAGTACTGTGGGCAGGGTAAAGCTGGGAATTTGTATCAGACGGGAGGCGTGCTCAGGCAGTCTTTGCAGGTGCGGTGATCACTGTATCTCCAGTGGTGTAGTCGTCAGCGCAACCGCCTAGAAAGGAGGACACCCGGGTTCGAACCCGGCTGGGTACACATTTTCAGCATAACCATTTGCAAATGTTCAAATGTTTGTATAGTTTATGGGACTTAACTACGGAGTCATCAGTCCCTAAACTTACAAACCACTTATGAACTACTTACGAACTAGGACGGCACAAATATCCATGCCCGAGGGGGGATTCGAACCCCCGACCGTAGTGGCCGTGCAGACCGTGACTGGAGCGCCTCAGTCTCCTCGGCCACCGCGGCCGGCAACCATTTGCAGTTGATATCATGTTGAAAGAATAACAACTGCAGGATCAAAAGTGACGTCTGTTCTTTCGGAACAGACGCCACATGTATATATACAATATAAAACATTTTTGTGAATGGTATTAATTTTTCGCTGATGTTCCCAGCATCCGGTTATTAAGACGCAATACCATTTTTATTTATTTATTTATTTTTTTTTTTTTTTTTCTGTGTGGTCAGAGGTGCCGCGGTGGAGTAGCCGAGCGGTCTAAAGCGTCTCGATGCGGATCGCGCGGTTGCTCGCAGTGGAGGTTCGAGTCCTCCCTGGGGCATGGGTGTGTGTGTGTGTGTGTGTGTGTGTGTGTGTTTCTCCTTGGGTTAGTTTACCTAGGTTTAAGTAGTTTGTAAGCTACGGACTGATGACCACGCAGTTTGGTGCGATAGATTTAGAGACATTTGGTCAGAAGCGTAAAATATGTCTTTGAGAGACGTCTCTAATAAATAATATAACAAAATATTTCTTACACTGCTATATGATGCATTATTACTCACTATGAGTTCATTTGGTCCTTTACAATCTTCAGGTGATTTTGAAATATCATTGTTTGTACTGCTGTGTGTACTGTATATTTTTGAAGATATTCCGTACGTTCTTTATTATTAGCTGTATGTATACTACTTTTATAATATTTTTTGTAATTTTCGATAATTTGCAACAGCTAGTCGTGTGATATCCTTGGTGATATCTTTGGAGTGCTGCTGCACGTTATCTAAAATTACAAAAATATTATAAATGAAGTATACAGTACAAACTGGTAGCAGTATAAACAACGAAATTACAAAATTACCTGAAGATGTCAAGAACCTAAATGAACTTATAGTGAGAATGTAATAAAGTATCATGTAGCAGTGTAAGAAATATTTTATTATATTATTTATTAGTTATGCAATACCATTAGTTGACAAGAGTCATGATCTGTAAATCACAAAGTATGCTGTACAGCTTTAATTATACATACAGTATTTATATGATGAATTTTGACTACCATCACTTGGGACTGCATGCTTTATATGTAAAAACTTTTACAGATGTGATGATGGCAAGCTAGTTCTGCTGAAACCGGTAATACGGAGATTTTAAAGCGATCTTAGGAAACCTGTACTTTTTCGTAGTTAAAAAAGAAATCATCAGTTCGCTCCCGAAGGCTGACTCTGTCTGAAATAAACATATTTATACTTCTCGTTCTCTGCGAGGAAAGTCCGTTTGTCGGTATTAGCCGAAAATTCTGAATTTTGAAATCAAAGGACTCACAAAACAGTTGCATATAAAAGGTCAGTAAAATCTGCGTGGGAGTGGAAAACCGTTTTATAGAAGCGGAATTGCAAGACTTATTTTGTGTTGAATAAAAGGCGACGCAATAGATTAAAAAAATGTGCCTAAGGCCGGATTCGAACCCAGGTCGTCCTGCTTACTAGGCAGTCGCTTTACCTAGCCATTCCATTGCTATTCCACTACTAGAGAGCCTCGACGATATTCATACGAATTACATGGAGGAACATCGACGCAGAATTAAGGTTTGTGTTGTGGAGAGAGACGTACTTTGGTGTTTCCGTTATCGATGAGGCCATGGTGGCTGAGTGGGTAAAGCGACTGCCTAGTAACCAAGAGCCGGCCGCGGTGGCCGAGGAGACTGAGGCGCTCCAGTCACGGTCTGCACGGCCACTACGGTCAGGGGTTCGAATCCCCCCTCGGGCATGGATATTTGTGCCGTCTTTAGTATAACGTAGTTGATAAGTAGTTTGTAAGTTTAGGGACTGATGACCCCGTAGTTACGTCCCATAAGCTTAACAAACATTTGAACATTTTTAGTAACCAAGAGATCCCGGGTTCGAATCCTAGCGAGGCAGAAATTTTTATTTAATGTCTCGCTTTATAATCTAACGCACCGCTTTCCGAGACGGGGAGGCGTACTGGCCCCGGTTCGAAGCCGCCCTGCGGATTAACGAAGGGGTCGGAGTGCCGGCCAGTCTGGATGTGATTTTAGGAGGTTTCCACACACCCCTACGTGAATATCCGGCTGGTAGCCAAGTCCCGCCTCAGTTACACGATTCGCAAACATTTCGTAACAGTTTACACTTTCAGACATATATAGGGCACGTATTTCCTCCTTGGGGGCATGGGGTGGCGACAGGAAGGCGTTAGTCCATCCTGTATATATATAAGCCAAATACGGATTTAAAAAGGCCGACCCTACATGTGCGGTAACATGGCCAAAGAGAAAAAGAGAGAGAAATGTTATGTTTAGATTACAAATGTCTCTCGAAAATGAATTTATTGTTCCATTTTGTGTTGTTCAGATGAACATTAACAGGAGCATAAAAGGGATAATGGAATGTAGTATAAGAAAATCTGGCGATGCTCAACGAATTATATTAGATAACGATTCAACGATAGTGGTCGATGAGTCTTGTTATTTGGGCAGTCGTCATGATCGGAGTACAGAGGATATAAAAAACAGAATGGCGATGGGAAAAAAGCGTTGTTGAAAAAGAGAAATTTGATAACTTCGAATATTAATTTAAGTGTTGCGAAGTCTTATCTGAAGGCATTTTATGAAGTGTTGCCTTTTGCGGAAATGAAACTTGGACGATAAACAGTGCGGTCAAGAAGAGGATAGAGACTTTTGAAATGTGGTGCAACGGAAGAATGCTGAAGCTTAGAGGTACTGAACAGAATTGGGGAGAAAAGAAATTTCTGGCTTACCTCGACTAAAATAGGGGGTGGATTGGTAGCACACAGTCTTACACATAAAGGAATCGTGAATTTAGCATTGGGGGGGGGGGAGCGTCTGGGGTAAAAACCGCAGAGGGAGGCGAAGAGATGAATACAGTAAGCAGATTCAAAAATGTTTGTAAATCTATCGGACCAAACTGCGTGGTCATCGGTCGGTAGCTTAGAAACTACTTAAACTAAGGTAAACTAACCTAAGGACAAACACACACACCCATGCCCCAGGGAGGACTCGAACCTCTACGGCGAGCAACCGCGCGCTCCGCAGCGAGACGCTTTAGACGCTCAAACCATTCTCCGGACTGAATATCACAACATCCACGTATGACACATTAAAACCGGAACTACGAAATCTGTTTACAGAATCTAATTTGTACGAGCTGCAGCTGTGATAGCGACGAAGCCACGAGGCCGGAACAATCAAGTGACTCCAGTCGAGAAGAGTTGTCCCGCCAGTAGCCAAAGCTGCGTGAAGAGTTTGGGCGAGACAAAAGCGGGTGAGGGGCCTGGTGGTGGGAGATGCGCGCTGTGGCCCGAGGCAATTGCGCTGGGCGGCGGCGGCCATATATACGGCGGTATCTGCCGGCGGCTGACGTCCCGGCCCCCGGCCGGCGCCTTTACGACTGGCCGGCGGCGAACGCCCGCCCCGCACTACCACCAGCGCCGCTGCCCACTTTACGGTCGGCCCACGCCGCCTCGCCCCTTATCCCAATCGACGCCGGCTTCCGTCGCGCCAATAACGCCAGCCCAGGGAGGACGCCGCCGCCATCTGCATTCCAGCTGCCGGAGTCGTCGCACTGCCTCCAGACGTTGTCCAACTATTTCAATTCCTAAAATCTATTTCACTCCATCACACACTCTGCAACACCAACCGATAAAATATTTAGCGATAATTTTTCTCGCACGCGTTTCGCCTTTTTCGGGCATCATCAGAATCTTACTTTTACATCTACATCTACATAAATACTCTGCAAATCACAAAAAATCAAATGTTTGTATAGCTTATGGAACTTAACTACGGGGTCATCAGTCCCTAAACTTACAAACTACTTATCAACTACCTTATACTAAACACGGCACAAATATCCATGCCCGAGGGGGGATTCGAACCCCCGACCGTAGTGGCCGTGCAGACCGTGACTGGAGTGCCTCAGTCCCCTCGGCCACCGCGGCCGGCAGTTTGTAAGTCTAGCGACTGATGAGCACTGCAGTTTGGTCCCGTAAGATTACAAATATTTGAATATTTTTTTATAATACCTGTTTGTATTGGGGTGGAATTGGTTTCGACTGCGGGACCCCCTATCCCCCTACTACGCATTGATGGCACACAAACCAGTCAGCTACGGTCGGGGGTTCGAATCCCCCCTCGGGCATGGATATTTGTGCCGTCCTTAGTTGTAAGTAGTTCATAAGTAGTTTGTAAGTTTAGGGACTGATGACCCCATAGTTAAGTCCCTTAAGCTTAACAAACATTTTTTGAAACCAGTCAGCGTAACTTGTCTTCCCAGATGACGACAACCACTTTGTACCATGGGAAGCAGTGTACGAGACTACTCCGTCGTCAATCGGATTGGGCTGCTACTTTGGGCTCCCTTTTCTACCGATACTCGCCTATCTAGTCGATGACAGCAGAACATTGGATCGGGATACGCCACCACATGAACTTGGGCAATATGTAGAAGTTGCAACTACTGCTACGCCTTAACAACACGTACAGAGCCTCTTTCATTCAATGCCGAGGCATCTAGTATTGTTCACAGCCAGCAATGGCGGAAAAACTTAATACTGATTTCATCATCTACCTCATTTCGCATGGGGCTTTATTGTCAATAATGTTATCTCTGTGCCGCTTAGTATCTCTCAAATAAATTTGGCCGTAACATCTCCGGCCCTTATTGTTGTTACATGTGGATAGCCAGCAGCTTACGATATCGGCAATAATATTGATAAATTTCACACGATTGGGCGGCTCTCCACATATACCCTGTATGGAATAGTAACGCAGGCAGTGTGTTAGATTCAGTTATTACCTATTACTCGTTTATTCGCAAAAAAAATTTAAAAAATGGATAAACATGTCGTCATGTATCAATTTAACGCCGCGGTGGAGTAGCCGAGCGGTCTAAAGCGTCTCGCTGCGGAGCGCGCTGTTGCTCGCCGTTGAGGTTCAAGTCCTCCCCGGGGGCGTGGGTGTTTGTGTTGTCCTTAGGTTAGTTTACCTAGGTTTAAGTAGTTTGTAAGCTACGGACTGAGGCCACGCAGTTTGGTCCGATAGATTTACAAACATTTGAACATTTTTATGAATTTAAAATTAGACAGCTGGAGCAGTGAATCAACAAGAGCAGACTCCCTTGACTTTGTTGGTGCGTCGCATCCACAAACGGACGACCCGGTAACCCATAGTTCTTTGGCACTAA
Organism: Locusta migratoria; assembly: GCA_026315105.1. Taxonomy (NCBI): domain Eukaryota; kingdom Metazoa; phylum Arthropoda; class Insecta; order Orthoptera; family Acrididae; genus Locusta; species Locusta migratoria. The sequence goes on from CM048744.1 coordinate 292,238,599, forward strand.
ACACTGAGCTGATCTCCCGAATGTGCTTGGCAGCGCCGCAGCTGCTCTAGCCAATTAGCTAGCAGCCCACTGACACCGTGACAGCTTTCCATTAGCTCTCTAAAGGCGTCCAAGCGTCGTTGTGTTCGGTCGCACTCCGCAAAGACAGCATCTTCCTTTGTGTGGCCATGAGTAAGTCACCACATACAGCACCTGCCAACGGTACGAATGCCACGCCGCTGCTGTCTTTGTCTCAGTCGCTAAACTAGTTAAACCAAAAATACTGCATCGACGACAAAGCAATGAAAGGCACAAGATGATAACAGAATTTGATGGCGTATTACCACTCCGTGTTTGTCCGACAGTTTCTGTGAAATCTATAGTTCATTTATTTCCAGTAACCAGGCCGTAAAACTCATACAAAGCATTCCGGAAGAGGTGGGCAATGTTTACGAGCTATAAAATCATTCAGAAGGAGCAGAGGTCATCCATTGTTTGTTTTTGTAGATCTATTACACGAGTCAATACTGATGCCGGGATGATTCCTTTAAAAGGACATGGCTGATTCCTTTCCCTAACTTTTGCTGTCTTAAATACCTTGGTCACCGAGAGAACGTTAAAACCTAACTGGTTTCCCTTAAATGGAGTGTGCCACTTCTTTAATGAAACAATATACATAGAAGATCCCATAAACGATGAAACATCCCTTGAAGTCTACGTATATATAAATGTTACACAGGATGATGATAAAATTAGATTACGAGATTTTTCTCCCCTCTTCCAAGGTCCGTTCGGTCGTTAAAGTAAAAACGTAATGAAAATCTAATGAAGCTTTAGGCAAACTCGTTGCGTAAGGTGACTTTATGTACAATTAGTAGACAAATAACAACCAACCAGTTACATTAATATTTTTAATTAAAAAATTTGACCAGGATTCGGCAGAATTAATTCTGCCTTCTTCAGAAGATGCCGGACCTAACGAGAATAATATGCAAAAAATTCATTTACAAAATAAGTACAAAATTTCAAAATTTTGACGTGGCTATTTTAACATTTTATGTTTTAACTTGTTGACATGGAGTAATTAAATGCGCATGTCTAGAGAATTTGGCTCTATATTTTATAACAACTTTTACATGTTTGTCACATGGTTTGCGTATGTGTACCTTCTCATCAAATGCTGTGTTCTTAATTTTATACGAAATGTACCAACTATTTTTATAATACATTTTTGCACAATATTATTGTTAGGTCCGACACATTCGGAAGAAGACAGGCATAATTCTGCCAAAATATTGTCAAGGTTATAATATAAAAAAAAAAGTTTAAAAAATAAAAAATAAGAATTAATGCAAGTGGTTGGCAGTATTTGTCTACAAATTGATACTTTTCTACCGTTGCTGAACTGCGGCCATATTCAAGATTCTGGTGTCCATTATGCCCATAGGTCACATCACGTCACACTTTTCAGACCTGGGGTCAAATAGACACGTAAATATGCGTAGAACAATAGTCTTCAACCAAGTGTAAAGTGCATCCTGAGGGGCTGTGCCGTTTCAAAGTCTTTCCTTGTGCGGGGAGCACAATACAATATAATGGGCCGTAGATGTTCGAAGCATCAATTAACAGAAATGTTAGCTGTGTTACTATTCTTCTTTAGATTAGTTAAGTGTATGTGATTGTTCTGATCGCGCCCATAGTATTTATGTTGTTGAGTTCCTGTTTTATGAAGTCTCAAAACATATTCTCTTCTAGAGTCTGAATGAAGTGTTTGGCTGTTTCCCCGTTCGGTTTTAGAGCTTTCTGTTTTGTGATATTACACCCTAACATCCGATACTCTTCAATAAGGTTGTAAACTAGAACTCCTCTGTAGTATTTTCACTTCTATTATTCAATTTGTGTTTCTTATTTGCTGATTTTGAACGTTTATTCAAGAAAAGTATTGAAAACTGTTGCATTGTGATGATTCGGTGTTGCAACAAAATTGAATTTCTGCTATAAAGAAGCTAAATAAAAGAGAACCCCACGTAGTACTGTGATACGAGCTCTTTGCTAAGTAAGTCATTTCGAACTCCGATGCATGTGCTGGTCATAATTTACTTAGACAGCATTGTTTGTTCAGTGACTTGTGGCTCTCTACTCCTCAGGTTCGTTGACGTTCAAATACACCGTCTTCGGAAATTCCCGTTAGGAACTTCATGGAATTCCCGCTTCCAAGTGGGTGCATATATAATTTTATTTTCTTCTTAGCTGCTAATAGGTCTCGTAATCATACAACATGAACATACGACGATTTGTCCAGAGGTCGAGATTCAAACCCAAGTGTTCTTACAGCGCACTTGGCTAACCCATGTACCACCCAGGCACTAGAATTTCACAGACCTGCATGGACCAAATAAGTACGTAGTACGTAGCCTGTCTGACTCAAATTTCTGGATGTTCTACTTCGACCGTTGTACTCCACGGCTCGCAGCCAGAAAGAACAGATGGCACAATTCCCAATCGAGGTTTGCCTCTTCTTTCGCTGCGGATGCAAGCGAAAACAAGACTCCTAGCTGGCATACAGGGTTAGTTGAAAGCCACGGAGTACAATGGTCAAAGTAGGAGGGCGGTATGTGCTTGAGTGTGTGAAGCTCGTCTGCCGGGGAAGTGCTACTGTTAGCACAGCTGCTTAGAGAGCAGGAGAGACGGGGTCGAATACTGTCCCGGACACAAATTTTCAGACATGCATTTGTAGTTAATGTAATCAAACGAGCAGCTGACACAAAAATACACCCAACTAAATCTATCATTATTTAGAACTGCTGCAGCAATACATAGCTTTTGGACATGCCCGATAAAACAGACGCCGCAATTCTTAATTGCAATTTTGACAAGAAGCGCATATGGAGAAATGTCATCCAGTGGTGACAGGAGTACTTCTTGAGCGGAGAGACTGTGAAGCAAATTTCCAATGTAAATTCTTTGTTTTCCACGTGTTGAGGAGAAGTAGTAAGGACCAAATCTAGGAAAAAAGTCTAGTAAACATGCACTCTAAAACGAATACCTTTACAGTGGTAGAGTGCCACACTATGTGTCCAAAGATTGCGGGTTCTCCCCCGCCGTCGCGGTGGAGTCGCCGAGGGTTCCAAGGCGTCTGGCTGGGGAGTGTGCCGCTGCTCGCCGTCGGAGTTTCGAGTCTTTCCTCGAACATGGGTGAATGTCTTGTCCTTAGCCTAAGTTAGTTTGTAAGCCTAGGGACTGATAACCAGAATAGTTAAGTCCCCTAGATTTACAAACATTTGAATATTTTTCGATCGCCAGCAGCTCCTACGATTTTTATCTGTCACTTACCACATGTTTCACCTCTGGCAATGTCACTGATATGAAAAATATCGAGTAGCACCGTGGTTCGGAACTCACGTTAAACTGTAGGTCCCCGTATGACTGGCTGGGTCAGTTCGAAAGTCGGGCCACGGCGGGGCGGCCGAGCGCATTGAGACGCTAAGCTACGATGCGCGAGGCCGTTCCCGTGTGGGTGGTAATTCCCTCCCCCCCCCCCTCGGGCCAGGATATTTGTGCCGTATTTAGTATAAGCTAGTTCGTAATTTAAAAAAAATGTTCAAATGTTTGTATAGCTTATGGGACTTAACTACGGGGTCATCAGTCCCTAAACTTACAAACTACTTATCAACTAGCTAATCCTAAGGACGGCACAAATATCCATGCCGGAGGGGGGATTCGAGCCCCCGACCGTAGTGGAAGTGCAGACCGTGACTGGAGCGCCTCAGTCCCCTCTGCCACCGCGGCCGGCAGATCGTAAGTTTAGGGACTGATGACCCCGCAGTTAAGTCCCATAAGCTTTACAAATATATATATATATATATATATATATATATATATATATATATATATATATATATATATATTTCCCCGAAGGTCGAATAAGGCTACGGCATACCACCTCAGAACAGGACCATGCCTGGTAAAGCAGTGTGGTATTCTAATCAATCTTCGGATTGTTGACTGATTTATCTTTTTAAGAGTCATGAGCATATGACTAGAAGCAGATGTGTTTCAAAGCATTGAAGATCATTTCCGAACACCGCACATAGGTTGTATGCAAACCCCATTTTGGTGATAGGGCACCATGTCCCATCACCGTATTTTAAAAACATATTCATTTTATTTCAACCGTACAGCTTCGGGTATGAATAATGTTAGTACGATTGCAGACAATGTTGTACAGTATAGAGCAGCATATGGAAATATAGCAAAATGTGTTAACGTTGATACAAATGTGCGAGATAACGAGTGTGATAAACGGGAGGTGTTCCTGTGGCTGTAGGTTTCATTCCCGAGATAAGCCGCTTACGGAGCACAAGCCGTCTACACACGTGCTCCACGTTGTGGCTGTGGGGCCCGCCGGTACCGTGTAATGGTGACGGGGCTGGGGCTGTAATTAGGCGCTGTTGCGCAACACTCCGGTGGCAGGAATCCAGCCAGCGCCGCCATACACGCACCGCCGCCACCAACCATACGAGCGATGCCCCACATCCAACGCTGGCGTCCCCTCCACGACGGCATCGTTAGATACATTCTAAGCTAAGGCAGTACAGAATGGGGAAAGGCCAACTCAAGGAATACATCCAGACTTTACGTAAACCTATAAATCTGGAATTGACACAAGGAGATAAGAGCATCAGTCCTCTTGAATGCTAGTCTAATATATCTACAAACACCCTAGCTAGACGCGCTGGAGTAACCGAGCGGTCTGGAGCGCCACATTGCGGATCGCGAGGCCTCCCGCGTCGGAGGTTCGAATCCTCCTTCGGGCGTGGATGAGTGTCTTCTCCTTAGTTTACGTTAGTTTATAAGCTACGGACTAATAACCAAGCAATTGAGTCCGATAGATTTACAAACATTTTCGACCTAGCTACCCCATCTGCTAGCAGTAGTTACAGTTTTTTCAACTACTAGGGTAAATAACAAGGAGACTACATGGGTACCGCATTTTAGAATTTTTTATATTTATGTTACGTTAAGTTCAGAACTTAAACAACAATCAGCCAAAGCCATTTCACGCAACTGTCAAAAATGCTCAAGAATATCGACTCTCAAATACTTGCAAAACTTCTAAGTACCAATAATTAACAGTTGTAGCATCTGTCGGCGTAACTGAGGTGGCAGCATTCTGGCCTCACAAACACAGAATCAATGGTTCGAATCCCGCTGTGACTTTTTTTTTCCCTTCGTCTTCAATTTCAGTTACATAAAACATCTGAAATCTCTAATTTCACTTTTTGTTTATGTGTTTATAAATGTTCAAATGTTTGTAAATATATCGGACCAAACTGCGTGGTCATCAGTCCGTAGCTTACAAACTACTTAAACCTCGGTAAACTAACCTAAGGACAAAGACACACACACACACACACACACACACACACACACACACACACACAAATGCCCCAGGGAGGACTCGAACCTCCACGGCGAGCAACCGCGCGCTCCGCAGCGAGACGCTTTAGACCGCTCGGCTACTCCACCGCGGCTGTGTGTTTATGGACGAGCTCAACACCTTGTCACGTAAAATGATGGTTGAGGAAGTTAGCTGCTTAGAAAGGCATTGGTAGCTATGCAGATGACTTTCCGAAAACAGCGTCGTAGCTCTTCACAAACTGAACAATCAAACACTACCGTCGTCAACTAATAGTGAAGCCAAAAAAACGTAACTTTTCTTACTGAAACCATGATTATTAACAACCTTTTATAAAATATAGAAAGTTAAGAATATTAAATTTTTCGTAAAAACTGCCATTAGACATTCAAATTATGTAAGTATTAGAACACAACGAAAACAAAATAAAAAATTTGTCACGGCAGGATTCGAACCACCTACCCTATGGTTGTAAGGTCACAACGCTACCGCCTCAGCTACAGCAATAGATGCTGCAACCGCTTTAATTAGTGGTACTCACATGTATTGCAAAACTTCCAAGTCGATACTCTCGAGAATTTTTCGGAGTTACGTCGAATGGCTTTGGCCGATTGTTATTTGAGTTCTGAACTTCACTTACGTAAGTATCAAAATATTCTAAAATGTGATACACATGTGGCCTCCTTGTGAGAGAATGTGCAGCGCGCTGTCTTCTGCAGCACCTACCTGTAACTCGCTACTAACAGACCGCTGTCGCCAGACACCGGCAAGTATGTTCATACACATTAAGGCATGTCGAAAATTTCTAATTGTTTGTGAGTCGTGTAACTGATCCCAACTTTGGTAATTACCTAATGCAGGCCCCTCCAACTCGAGCACTCGGTGTTTTCCCCCACCACTATCTCATCGCCGTGTCGCAGCATGTGTGTGACAGAGACAGGGCTCGCTCTCGCGTGTTCTTGGGTGCGCTGAATATCCGTTCTGGATCTTATCAAATAGGACACTGTTGATCTAGCTTGCGAACGTTTAGCATGAGCAAAAAAGGTTAGGATTTGGGCGTGTCTTTTTTTTTCCCTCAATGGGAAGATTCTTTAAGGCTGATAAGAAAGCACATTCCTTAATATGCTGCTCTACCGTAAATATCAAAGCACCGACAAAGCGCCGTCACTACAAAAATAAACATTCCGTATCAAACGAGGGGATTATCGGACCAGACATATTACTGAATTAAAAGTATAATTGCCACAATCCAAAGACCTAAGTCTTAATTATTCTAAAACAAAAAGAAAAATATACCTGTTTTGAAATTGTACTTATTACGGGTCATGCGGCCTCTCGCGTGGAAGGTTCGAGTCCTCCATCGGGCATGCGTGTGTGTTGTCCTTAGTAAAGTTAGCTTAAGTTATTTGTAAGTCTAGGAACAGTTGACGATACAAGTTTGGTCACGTAGGATTACAAACGTAAGTACATTTGGACCGCTGACCTCGCTTTCAAGAAAGACATCGCGGGTTATTTACACGACTTAAATCAATCGTTGCAGGGTAAAAATAAATTAATCGGTACTATGTGTGTCCGTACTGGAAGTTCCAAATTGCAGATTTTGGTTTCTAAAAGTTTCAAGAAGGGTATTTGGAAATTTTTTCCTCTCAAAATACTTCAAGTATTTATATCCACATCATGGAATACACGAAAGCGTTACATTCATTGCATAAAAATTTTGAAGATGGTTTGAAGAAATAACTAAACCTGCACTCAAAAGTTTTTATTATGCCTTTTCCGATGTACCCATAGGAAGCTCCATCATGTCTCCAAATTGAACTGATAAACTACAGTACGATTCAGTTTTGACAGACCGCTACTACCATTACAATGTTGACATCAATTCCTCTTTATAAAGGCGTTCATCAACAAGAATTCGCGAGGATTCCTGCCCTTCTCGTAAAATGCGTTGCAATGTCCTGAACAACGATCATTTCTGAACAAATATTTTCAGTTACGATTATTAACGAAATAAAAAGAAGCTCAAGTTTAAATCATCGTTGCAAGCTGTATTTTGAATTACAACTGCCAAAACGATTGTGGGTAATATGAGAACATTTGTGGCTTCAAAGCGATGCCACAGATCAACAAAGAATGCTGAAAATTTGTACAAAATAAGGAGCACAATAAAATTGTTCTTTCTGCCTATACACAAAAATTGGCATTATTGTTATTCGTTTCACTAATTGACAACAACGCGACTCTCGCCGCGTTAAGCGCTGCGGCAACATGTTCCTCTGCTGCCACTGCCGTAACACGTCACAGACAAATATATGTTACTCTGTGGTCACGTCACGTCACGTGCCCCACCCCAGTGGTGCTTTTCCCAGTGCCCGGCGGTGCTCGCGAAGCACCCGAGTTGGAGAGGCCTGACCTAATGGGATGTGGGAAACCACCTACAAACGACATCCAGGCTGGCCAGTACACCGGCCCTCGTATTTAACCCCTAATCGAAAATGCGGAGGTTAAATCGTGTTTAAATGTTTTGCAGCGAAATATTACCCCAGGTAAATCACACTCATGAAGCAGTATCCCGATTAAAATCGTTGACATTGCTTCTGCAACTACTATGCGTGGTTTTTTTTTTTTTTTTTTTTTTTTTTTTAAATTAGCCCTTACTTTGTATACTTACTGAAGAAATATCGCCGGCCGCGGTGGCCGAGGGGACTGAGGCGCTCCAGTCACGGTCTGCACGGCCACTACGGTCGGGGGTTCGAATCTCCCCTCGGGCATGGATATTTGTGCCGTCCTAGTTCGTAAGTAGTTCATAAGTAGTTTGTAAGTTTAGGGTCTGATGACCCCGTAGTTAAGTCCCATAAGCTTAACAAACATTTGAAATTTGATTTGAAGAAACATTGCGTCCATTAGTATCAGTGTGCAGCATTTCATCTACCTGAAGTTATTCTAAATGAATGCTGATTACTCCAATGAGGAAGAGCAGTAATATAGGTTTTAATGATTTTTTGTTGGACGTAGATAACTTTTATCCACTCCAATCTCAAGTAGCATCTTAAAGGTTCAAGATAGAAGTAAAAAATAATCCACCGAAGTAATAAATGTTTTAAAAAGCGTAAACATACGTACATAAAAATAGATGAGTTTTTGAAGATTTGTGTAACAGACAGGTAACTTAGTGTTATTGGCGGAATCGAACCGGTGGCTGACGCACTTCAGCGTACCGCAATCGAGCGCTGCACCACCCTCGGGGATTTTTTAAGGAGAAAATTGTGTGCTTTTTGAGAAATAGAAAAGCCGGATCTACAACAGAAAACAAGAAATAAAAAAGGAAACTTGCCTCCGTCACTTTTGCCCTAAGGGGAGGGAAGAAAAACACTTCAGGCGTTGCCGCCCCCCCCCCCTCTCTATATATAATACCAATCCCAATGCAACTATTCTAAGTCTAAGAAAGTGTAAAACTGTAGGAAAATGAGGAATAAGTATAATTTTTATTATTTTTCTGCTTTTTCCGTTTGGGCTATCTAAGGATGACGTACCAATTTCAATGTTGCTTCTTTCTTTTTCTTCCAGTATTCTTTCATCTTTTCACTATGTATCCTTTTTCTATCCTCCGACCATTTAAAACCCGTCTTCTCCTCCACCCTGCTTCAGAAACCTATTTTTAACACTTTCTTCTTAAAAAGCTCTTTTTGTGTTGCGTCCTTTTGACTTATGCTTTTTTTCCAAATCTTTCCTGACTTTCTGGATCCAAGCTATTGTTGGCTTCTTTTCCAAAGGATATTTTTAAATATCTTTGCTTAACCTGTATAAATGTCCAAAATATAGCAATCGCGTCTTCGCTAGTGTTGCAGTTATGTTTTCTATGTTGTGATGAATATCATTATTCCTTAATTTGCACACTTTTTTGTGTGTGGATCGAGTATTCCTCGAATGATTCTTCTTTCTAGGACTTTAAGTTTGTGTAGTTTGTAATTTAATACTAAACATTCAGTTGAATAAAGACATAGTTTTATTACTGTGTTCTAATGCTGTATTTTTAATTTTAGAGCGAGATCTTTTACTCGTATTGGATATGTTACTCATTATTCCATATGCTCTCCAATTTATCTACGCGTTCATCATCATCATTATTATTATTAGGAGCTATCTGAACGATTAAACTACCATCTCTGCTAATTTGTAATAAACTTGTTAGAGTATCGGAATTCATCTTTATATATCAATAATAGTTTTAAAACTATCTCTGTATTTATTTTCGAAAAATAAAGAAGTATTACTTTCTGTGTCTTTGTTTTTATAACAATAAAAAAATTCTCCTGCGGTAACTCATTTACAAAATGACTCTGATAAAAATACACGAGGGATGTTCAAGTGAAAAGGTACGAAACAACACTGAGAATTTAAAAAAATTAAAAAATTCAATGACATTTTTGGCCGGGAGATCCCATTCGGGATTGTTCAGCCGCCAAGTCTTTTTAGTTGACGCCGCTTGGGCGACTTGCGTGCCGATGATGATGATGATATTTTGATGATGAAAACAACACACAACACCCAGTCCCCTGCCGGGAACCGAACTCGTGCCACATTGCATCGACGGTCAGAGAAGCTGCCAGTGAGCTACGAAAGCGGACGGTGTAATTAAAGTTTTTATTCAAAACTAATCATCAGAGGCTGAGCTCAACTATCCCACTGTTACCAGATTTCCTGTGGCTGAGGAGAGAGAATCCTCTACTGTGTCGTTCAGTCCGTCGTCCGAGTTGAAAAGCTCAGCTTTGCGGACGAAGGAAGTCGCAGGGCGACATGACCGGGTTGTGCGGCGGACGATCAAGCTACTCCCACTTGAACTCGGCCTGTACACTTTGTGTGACACTGGAGACGTCTGGAAGCGCGTTATCATGGATCAGAATCACTTCCTCCGTGAGCAGCCCAGGCCGTTTACTCTCTATGGACTTGAGTAGGCTATGGAGTGCCTCACAGTACACGTCACTGTTAATGGTTTTTCCGCGCTCGAGGAATTCGATAGGCCGGCCGCGGTGGCCGACGGTACTGAGGCGCTCCAGTCACTGTCTACACGGCCACTACGGTCGGGCGTTCGAATCCCCTCTCGGACATGGATATTTGTGCCGTCCTTAGTCTTAACTAATTCATAAGTAGTTTGTAAGCTTAGGGACTGATGACCCCGTAGTTAAGTCCCATAAGTTCTACAAACATTTGAACATTTGAATTTGATAAGCGTCGGACGTCAAAAAAAGACGGTGAGCATCGCCTTCCCTGCTGAGGACACAGCATGGAATATTTTAGGGGCAGGTGACGACACTAAATTCGCATCCCTAGACGTCGCACTACGTTATCCCAAAGCGGCATATTCAGATTTCAAACGGTTTCATTGTTAAGACGTTTCCGACCTCTTCATTTGAACACTCCTCGTAGAATTCAAATAAGTTTTGAAATGATGTATCTAGCTAAAATTGAAATGGGAGTCTGGGTAGTCCGCAAGTGCCTCTTCCGAGCTTTTCGGGAAGGGGGGAAGGAACGGGTAAGTACAACGATCGGTTGGTCGGTCGGTCTCTCTCTCTCTCTCTCTCTCTCTCTCTCTCTCTCTCTCTCTCTCTCTCTCACACACACACACACACACACACACACACACACACACACACGATATCCAAAGCAATGAATAAGCAACAAGAAGCGAGGCGGCGGGGGCGGTCTTTAAGGAAGGAACGCAGCGCATTTCCATTAGCGATCCGCGCGGCCCCGAGTGAAGCGCCGCAAATACCGGCGGCGCAGCCGGCTGGAGTGTAGTGGAGTGGAGTGTTGTGGAGTGCGGTCCCGTGATCGCCGCCCAGAATACGCGGCCGCTATCACACGCTGCTGACGTCGCGCGGCCACGCCCTCCTCCACAACCTGCGCGCCAGCCGCAAGAAAACTCGCCTCCGGGCGCCACGCCTACTACCCGACACAATGAAATTCTCGCTCTGCACTGCATTGTGCGCTGCTAAAAAAGAAAAAAAACTTTCTGGCCAAGTTGAAACTGTGTGCTGGACCGCGACTCCAACTCGAGACTTTCGCCTTTCGCGGGCCGTGTATCCGCGAGTGTCATTTCTTCTCGGAGCGCTGGTCCGGCAAATTGCGAAGGAGAAATTCAATGATGAGCACGTGTTGTCTACATCTACATCGATACTCTGCAAATCACATTTAAGTGCCTGGCAGAAGGTTCATTAACCACTTTGAGAACTTTTCTCTACCGTTCCATTCTCTAACAGCGCGCGGGAAGAAAGAACACCTAAATCGTTCCGTTTTCGATCTGATTTCTCTTATTTTATTGGGATGGTCATGTCTCCCGAAGTAGATGGGTGATAGCAAAATATGTTCACATTCAGAAGTAAAAGTCGGTGATTGAAACTTCGCAAACAGATCATGCCGCAATGAATAACGTCTTTATTTTAATGATTTCCACCCCAATTCGTGCAACATTTCCGTGACGCTTCCCTCCCCATCCACCCCCCACCCCGGTAACGTGATAGAACAAAACGAGCTACCCTTCTCTGAACCTTCTCAATGTCTTCCGTCAGTCCCACCTGGTGAGGGTCCCACAAGGGGCAACAGTACTCCAGTAGAGGACGCACAAGTGTGATGTAGGCAGTCTCTTTGGTGGATTTGGTGCATCTTCGTTCTGCCGATGAAACGTAACCTATGGTTCGCCTTCCCCACAATATTTTCTGTGTGTTCTCTCCAGTCAAAGTTGTTCGTAATTGTAACTCCTAGGTACTTTGTAGAATTTACGACCTTAAGCTTTGACTGATTTATCGCGTAATTGAAGTTCAGCGGATTTCTTTTACTGGTCATGTGTATTACTTCACACTTTTCTTTATTTAGCGTCAATTGCCAATTTTCGCACCATGCAGAAATTTTGTCTAAATCGCTTTGCAGTTGCTTTTGATCCTCTGTTGACTTCATTAACCGATAAACGACAGCATCATCCGCGAACAATCTAAGGGAGCTATTCAGATTGTCTCCTAAATCGTTTATAAACACGAGGAAGAGTAATGGACCTATAACGCTTCCCTGTGGAACGCCAGATATCACTTCTGTTTTACTCGATGATTTACTGTCAATTACAACGAACTGTGTTCTTTCTGATAGAAAATCGTGACTCCAATCGCACAATTGGGGAGATATTCCATAAGCACGCAATTTAATAAGAAACCGCTTGTGGGGTACAGTGTCAAAAGCCTTCCTGATATCCAAAAGTATGGAATCGATTTGAGATCCCTTGTCGATGGCACTTAACACTTCATGTGAATAAAGGGCAAGCTGTGTTTCGCAAGAGTGATACTTTCTGAATCCGTGTTGATTACTGGTTAATAGGTCGTCACTCTTTGTGAGTTAACGCTAAGGCAGATCAGTCGGAAAACACTCATGTCGGTTCGGCGCCAAGATTCAATCTATCACAATGTTTCAGTGCTATTATTTACAATTTTTCGCCCTCGTCCTCTTAGCTCTTTCAGGGCGGTGGTTATCGATGTGAAGCACATTATTCACAACGACTGACTTCCAAATTGGGCAACAATAGGGTATTTGACTGTTTTCTGGAAACCGTTTTAAATTGTTTATTATGTCTTATTAGGGTCCGAACATGTTTTTTTACCTCGTGGATTTCAGTACTTTTTTTTTTAAAAAGAAATGAAATTCAAATAATTTGAAAGCCCGCTAAAACGCTACATTTGAGTCACGATGCCTGTGACATACAACACGCTGCTGCTGTTGCTGCTGCTCTCGTAAGATAAACAAATACCTGTATATTGTTTGGGGCTAGGCCTCGTGTTTGGGCGTTAACGTTTGCATAATGACCTACAAATATTGCTCAGTTCCGCACTGTACCAATACATCTGTCGAGACTCCGGAAAAATAGTTCTTGCAAGTACCAAAAAATGAGAAGATACGCAAAAAGTGGTTGACACTGGCGCGAATAGATCCAAATGAAATAGCGGCTGCTTCGTGTGTGTATTTCTGTGAGTTAGTTGACTATGTCCACTGAGTAAGGCAGCAGGACACAGTGTTTCGACGAAAAATATGATGGAATATAAAAGTTTTACTAAACGCAAATAAAATAACGTAAGCCTTTTCTTCTGCACAGGGCTCTACCAAGCAATTTTCATTGCAAGTAAATAACGTTTCAACTGATTGGCGTAATTTTTAATTAAAGCATGGGGGCTTCGTATGTGGACGAGTAAACGTAAATGGATTAGTTTGTAGCGTCAAAAGTAGTGACACATTCATATCAAACCAAATCTTGAATATGTAAGGAAAATACTGATATGCATGGCAGAAAGTTTACACACAATCGCAAACATTCACTCACAAAAACAACAAACCAGAAAAGCGCTGTAATTTCGGCGTTATAAATTTATTCCATCGTGTCTCGCTCGCAATGTTTACGTGAAAGTGACATGCCTTTGGCTACGCGAAATGTGCGTTGCCAACCTACGAGCGATACGAAAACACCGCCGACGCAACCCGCTGTCCCTGTTCTACACTATAGAAATATTGTATAACAATACACAAGGCATTTTTGCAGTATTTTGCAGATTTTGATGTTTCGCTTTGCACCAGTATTGAAGTAGTTAAATAAAATTACTCCCTTAACTGCGTGATTTACTGGGTTAAATTTTACTAACTATCCCGGCGGCTTCCTGTGACTATGTTGGCAACAGATGCTGAATAGCGAGAATCGTGAGACGTCGCCATTAGCCAATCGCGTGATAGCGCAAATATTTTGTCGTGAAACCCTTGATTTACGAGGGCAGTTACTTTTACTGACCGGACAGGGGTACATACAAGAATCATAGAGCCGGAACAGCATTACTTATTTACTTCATGGTCTGTACGATACACTAATCTAGTTATTTTATGTGGTCTGAACATCTGGACAAAGATTTTCTATCGTGTTGTTGATGTTGCCAACATCATCACTCAAGGCCGCTTGGATAGAAGATAAAATTTCACCCTTTATTGCGTAATATGGTGACTTCAGATTAAGTCTGCTGACATCAACAAATAGGGTACTTTTCTCCAATGGCATAAAATGTCTCTCGAAATAATTAGCTTTAAAATGTAGGAATGCATTACTTACAATGCAGTTTTCACGTTTCTTATTTCTGGCACGTAAACATTTGGATTGTTTTTAAAGAATGAAGACACCATAATTGCATCAACTTTAGGGAGGTTTCCGCTGTCAGCCTTCACATAACCATCTTCCATTGTGGCATAAAAACTGTAAACGCGTTTAGATCACGAAAAAACTGAACTTGCGACGTTGCGAAATGGAGGAAACGCGTACAATAATACAGCTCCGACTTCTAGTTGCCGCGCGGTAGGTGTTCTATGACGTCACCAGTACTCCAGCCAATAACGGAGCGTTTTCGATCACGTGATCTAATCGTGAAATTTGACAATTTTTAAGCTTTAATTACATAAAAATAACAGATGTTTTGTAAGAATTATGAGCGAAAATGGTGTCTGAATGTTATAATCATTCAGAATAACAATTCGAACCATATTTTTAACACAGGAAAATAACCTATTCTCATTGTGATTGACATTGTTGTTGAGGGAGTTATGGAAAGAACTACCTCAACTAACAGAGTGATTCATAAGGTCGGCTGCCACATTTGGTCGCCAGGCGTCTTAGAATACGTGGCTAACATCGATTACCACCGTCCCTGAAAGAGTTAAAAGTAAAGCTGTCATCAACTTGAAGATTTGTTTCACTTCATAAGTGCTTTAGAAGAGATGGGGGTGTCATGCCATTCGTTTACAAAGAGAACCACAGTTTAACAGTGACTCCGAACCACGAAGCATCTACGCATATTTTGCATGAACAAACGTTTTCAAAGAACAAAAATGTGAGCAGCGCCCAGGGCTGACCAAGAATCACACGCCTTTTACTCTAGATCCGTAGTGTGGTACTAAGCCAATGAGTCCTCCCAAGCCATTTAATTTGTATCTTTATCTCACACTGAAACTTTTACGAATCTAAACGAATGAGCGTATTCTGATTTTGCCAAAATATTTGTTGCGGAACCACCGGTACCCTCCAAAGGGTGCAGAGTCTGTAGTAGATCAATGTCCATTTATATGTAACTGTAATCAATAGGCCTTTACAACACTCAAGCTACATTCCAGAGAAGATGCCAGAGGAGGGAGACTTCTCAACAAATTTTTACAACATACACTGCAATAGTATATTATTTTATCCAGCTGCTTATCAAACCAGTTTTCGACATTTCAACAGGGATACAATCATGAACGACGTAACTCCACAGGAAACATACACTATGTTTTTTAATAAGAAAGGTCTGTTAAGTTGAAGAAAAGTTTTTAACGAATGTATACTACTAATTATAACTTTGAGAGACACGAGCATTTCTTTCATTGTGAAAAATATCACATTAATTAAAAGGGAAACTAATCAGCTATGTTATATTACACAATGAAACACGAAAGTACAAGTTTCGTCTGAAAAGTTCGGTGACCGGCCGCGGTGGCCGAGGTGACTGAGGCGCTCCAGTCACGGTCAGCACGGCCACTACGGTCGGGGATTCGAATCCCCCCTCGGGCATGGATATTTGTGCCGTCCTAGTTAGTAAGTAGTTCATAAGTAGTTTGTAAGTTTAGGGACTGATGACCCCGTAGTTAAGTCCCATAAGCTTAACAAACATTTGAACATTTGAAAAGTTCGGTGAATGGTCCCGTATTTTAGAAACCGCGCTGCACAGGATCAGGTGCCCTCGCTCATAAACATTGAGGAACATGTCAACAAGCGCCCCCCGTCGTGTAAAACACTGCAGTGAAGCGGTGGTACACGCGGTGACCCAGGTGATTGAGTCAGTGTGAGAACTTGTCACTGCAACATGGAGCGCAAAACGGAGCAATGGACCAACTCGTCAACATCACGTTTTGTTTCAAATCAGGCAAAACTGCGACAGAGACCCCATGGGATGTTAGTGCAAGAGTATGGTGTTGAGTAAAGAGTGTGTATCTGATGGTTGCTGAGATCCCACGTCACGTGTCGGTACTTCGGGCGATTCCACAAGAGGAATTTGCTGACAGTTTCCAACAGCTGTACAGCCGTTGTCAGAAGTGTATTATAGCCAATGGCGATACTATGAAGGCCAGTGAAGGTATTTTGTTTGTAACTCTTGTTTCCTATATTTCCTGAGACCATTCACCGAACTTTTCAGACGCAACTTGTGGTATAGATAGCAGACGTACACAAAGGTCAGTGCCGTATTGTAATGGCAACAGGCTCTTCATGTCGATCCAATAAACGATGACAGATGGCCAAAACATATACCAGACAGGAGCCTCCTCCCCCCTAAAGAGAAACATCACCTGACAGATGGCACTTGACACAACTGGATTCAATTGGCAACCGAAATCCCCATATCGCCAGAAACTGAAGTTCTTCCGGAATACTATTTTGCATTCCGATCCAAAATGGCCTCATCACTATGCGACTAAAATGGGCGATCTTACTTATGTGACTTCTGAAGAAGAAAAATTATGCATACGGAGGTGGACTTCAACCATTGTTCTCCTAAATGTGAGTCCGATGTCTTACCACTGCGCCACCTCGCCTGATACATCGTAAGATCAGTTTTAGTGCATTTTTTAGAAATGAGCACACAGTCCTATTTTTGTGTCATTTTCGACAGAAAAACATATTTTGCATAATGAGTGTTTAGCATTTCAGGTAAGTCTCAAAAGTGAATTATACTCGTTAAGCAAATTCCCACACTATAGTCAATTTGTAAAGTAGATAATCTTTTTCTCAAATTGCATCTTGTTCATTTAGTTATTGACTGGCTCCTGAAACCAGTTTTCAGGCTTTGCTTTTATTCATCATTAACCCTGAATTTGCTATAAAACAAATTAAGAGTTAATGTTCAAATGTTTGTAATTCTATCGGACCAAACTGCGTGGTCGTCAGTCCGTAGCTTACAAACTACTTAAACTAAGGTAAACTAACTTAAGGGCAACACACACACCCATGCCCCAGAGAGGACTCGAACCTCCACGGCGAGCAACCACGCGCTCCGCAGCGAGACGCTTTAGACCGCTCGGCTACTCCACCGCGGCTAAGAGTTAATTTTAAACCCAAATTATTTAATATAAAATAAATTCCACTTTTATTAGGCGTATGTCTTTGTATTGTGGAATCCCTTTTACTCAGAAATGCACTGGTCTTCTTGTGTTATGGCGCAACTGCCTATATCTGTGACGGCGAACAGCAGATCAAGACTTCGGCTGAGAAATACTGCTCTAATGTAATCTACCCAAAACGTTAGTGACTGGAACAAGAAAGATGATGACAATAGCAGCGGTACACAAAGTAAGTTTAGTCACCAAACAGATAAGAAAGCGAGTTGATATGGCATTATCAGCAGTTTGAAATCTGTAGCTCACGGGGTTGGTATAAGTTACAAAATTTGTACCGAACAGACAGGAAAGTGACGCAATTAAGTTAAAATGGACCACTTTTTTATGTCATTGGTGTCTTGTGTCTTGGAAACTATATTCTCCCACGAAATGAAAACTGTGTAACTGAGCTTCACGCCTGTAAAAAACGTTTAAACAAATAAGGCGAAACCAAAGTTAACCTCCATCTGTGTGAGCTTAATATCATCGTTACGTTCGCACATGTAGCTGTGGAACTAGAGGCGGGATAAGTTGTTCAAAATTTTGAACATTAAAAAAAAATTATGTTAACAGATTACGATTCCATTTCTAAATTCTATCAACTATTCCAACTTGATTACATCACAAGGATAGCTTTCAAACAAAATCACTTTTTTCTTCGCGAGAGGAAAATACATATACAAAACTATTGCCCGGGTATTTATTTATTTATTCCTGCTTTGAGTTAGTACTTCTCCTATCCTTTCTCTCTCTGTTCATCTCCTTTTTTCTAAAAACATGCTACATTTATCGGAGAATAAATAAGAAAAAAGGCTGTCTCGCATAATGTACAAAATTATAAGTATCCAAACAAAGAAATATAGTAATCAAAACAAATGACATAAAATGCGTACGATCTCATATTTAGTGAGTTATATGTCGTACAATAGCAGGTATGTATTCATTTGTAAAAGTGCTGTATGTCTGTATTAAAAGAAATTTCTTTTTTACTGCTTTATTTATTTATTCTTATATTTCCTAATTCGTATGCTTATCCTTACAGAGAAAGAGCTGAAGACATTGTAGCAGGCATAGACCGAAGATATGGCCTGTGGAATCACGTTTCGCTGTATGTAACCTCCTAGCTATAGAGTCGCTAACGTCATCGCTGGCCTTCAGTCCGAATTTTTTTTTTTTTTTTTTTTACAATTTGACGGCTTTCAACCACCATATCGTCCACCCCCTTATAGCTATCGGCATGGAACTGCTATGGTGTACAACGGGAGGCTTCGGACAACAATTACACACAAACCATTCGTTTGCGTTGCGTAGTTTTCGCTGCAGAGCGAAATATTAACACACACACACACACACACACACACACACACACACACGCGCGTAGAATTTTATATACACCGATAATTTTCTATCCCCATATACTCCACCCTTTTAGCATTATCAACCCTCAGCAATAATACAACCACTAAAACCATTTTCAAACAGTAAATATAATTTTAAAAGAGTAATTATTGTTCCGCATTTCGCGTTATATTCTTCAAATTACTAAATATCTATCAGATCGCTATACAGTGCCTAAAACCTTCCTTAGGTATAAATTATATTTAAGTCTCTGCGTCTTCTCATTTGGACGTGATAAGCGTACGCCGAACAGACATTCACATTAATATATATAAACAGCTATCCAATCGCCATAAAACCATGTCTAAAACCTTCCACGGGTAGACATTAGTAACTGTACAGATTTTTAGCTCTCTATCTCTTGTGGATCAGACGTGATAAACGTACACAGAACAGACATTCATATTTATAGATATAGAGGCTATAGCATCATTCGGCATTCGTGTACAATATTCGGAATAAACGTTCATGTTTTTCATTTCGAAATACTAATTACGTCAACAGTCACATGTTACATGTAGTGTATCAAATAATGGAAAAGTGGCACCTTTGCACTGGCGTTTTGGGGCTACCCAGTTTCTGTTGCTAAATATAGGGCGTCATTCCTTAAGTTGGAGCCTGGTTGAGGCAGGAGGCTGGTGTTGCACGGATGCCTGTCTGGCTCTCACGTGACGCCAGATGCGTCGCGTAAGCAGACTCCCGAGTATTTCGTCAGGCAGGGGCACGAAAGATCGCTGCCGCATCTCACGGGGCTGTCAGCGAGACATCCCTGAACTTATTTTCGCCGCTGGCAACTACGGTGTTGGTCTTGGCAGTTCGTGACTGACAGTTAAGAGCGCGCCCGAGGCATTACACGACGCGCATGGGAGGCACGAGGTTTTAAGAACAGTCGGAAACAAAGAGGTACAGTTTTCCCTCCGCTTTAAAGTGCCGGCCAAATTCGTGCATCACAAACTCTTGCTCCGTCCATTTTATCACAACGGGGAAACTGCTACACATTCTCTTGCAGTGAATAAACTTTCGCCGAGTAGTGAATAACGCTTTACATTAATTCCACAAAGTACGGCAAACAAATTCACTTCAGTTCATTGAAAGAGTAACTGAGCTACTAATGGGGTAGCGTGACACAACATTCCAAACTTCGCTTTCGTTCCTCTGTTTGGAATAACTGTGAAGGAGGACGGAGGGGAGGGTGGTGGGCAGGATTTAAATTCAAAGAAGTGCGGTTCGTCACAGGTTTTTGGAGCAGGACGAGAGATGCCCCAACAACAGTGGGGGATGCTGCAATAATGGTATGCACCGTGAAAAACACTATTTTCCAAATTCTAAGAAACACGTTGCCGAGAGCACTCGGGAAATACGCTACTGATTCTACGAGCAATACTTACGGTGTAAAGACTCAAGTGTCACATTAGTTAGCTATCAGGCGTAGGTATTGGTTTCCGTCATAACATAGTTTTCGTAGAATTGTCTACAGATGAAGCCTGTTGACTTGTTACACATCCCTTTAAAAGAGTTGGCGCGGTAGAGTGTCCGAGCGCTCTGAGGCGCCTTCTTACAGAGCGCGCAGTTGCTCGCCGTCGGAAATTCGAGCCCTCCCTCGGTCTAGAGTGTGTGTGTGTGTGTGTGTGTGTGTGTGTGTGTGTGTGTGTGTGTGTGTGTGTGATATCCTTAGCATAAGTTAAAGCAGTTCGTAAGCTTAGGGACTGATAATTTCTTGCTGTCCCTTACTATTGTTTATGCGCCTGAGACGCAGCAGATTGTAGGCACTCTTGCCTACAATTGTCATATACACAGCTTGATCCTTGAAGGCCAAGCAAAATGTTGCTGAATCGCTTACAAATTATATATTTCCACAGAGTCACTTATTATTTAGGTTTTCTGGTTGACACTATCAGTTTGCTGCGGAAGATAGTGTACAACACATCTGGTTCGCAGACCCTGTTAAGTTCTGTGAAATCTCGTTGTACCAGAGCTGGTGAGTTATATGTCTGGTGCAAAACTTATACATTCCATCCGAGACGTCTGATGCAAAACTTTTACATTCCCTGCTGCATCGTACGGTAGTAGTAAGTAAACCATAACGCTATGGGGGAGATAAGTTCATACTGATTTCCTCTCAAAATAGGGATAATGGCACATTATGGTGCCTTTGACAATTGAATGAAGGAAATATTACGGGCAGTGAGGCCGATTAAGACGGAAACCATATTCGCAATGGGCAAGGGTGGAAAATCTATCGTTACAAAAAGAGTACATTAAGACTTTTATAAGACATGAATTATGAAAGCTACAGAAACTTAAATATTATGTTTCTGAATGGGGGTTTGATCGACACTCCACAATATAATTTACTGCAGTGTTTAAACCACTATATCATCTCACTTGGCACTGTCGGGGGTTCGAATCCCCCCTCGGGCATGGATATTTGTGCCGTCCTTAGTATAAGGTAGTTCGTAAGTAGTTTGTAAGTTTAGGTACTGATGACCCCGTAGTTAAGTCCCATAAGCTTAACAAACATTTTTTTCACTTGGCACTCGATGGTGAGGGAGATAGTAGCAATCAGTAACATTCATATTCCTGAACTTCTCCCGGTGTATTTTATGTCCGAATAATTCACGAGAATGCGTAGAAACAGGAAAGATAACTACACGAACTAGTTAACAGTAGCGCCGTCACACAACCGAAAATGTCAAACGTCAAAAATATTGATGGTGAGGCGGCAAAATTCTATCCTTCTGGTTTTGATGAGAGAGAAAGAAAGAAGAGCAGAAGACCATGGCAAATTTAAACAACTACCACCTCACTATTTTAGCTTAAATTTTTTTTCTTCGTTTGACATCTTTAGATGTGTGATGGCGTTGATGTAAACCTAGTTCGTCTGTGTTATTTCTGTTTCCATTTGAAACCCGAGATATTAAAGTCCCGGCCACAGTGCTTGCTCTCTGCAGTTGTGCCGAGATAATGGCACGCCGGCCGCGATGGCCGAGGGAACTGAGGCGCTGCAGTCACGGTCTGCACGGCCACTACGGTCGGGGCTCAAATCCCCCCTCGGGCATGGATATTTGTGCTGTCCTTAGTCTTAGGTAGTTCACAAGTAGTTTGTAAGCTTAGGGACTGATGACCCCGTAGTTAAGTCCCATAAGTTCTACAAACATTTGAACATTTTTGATAATGGCACGGTGTCCTCCTGCCGGAATATCGGCGATCGTCGACGTTTTCACACGGCTGCAACCCGTGAGTGATTGAAACGTGCACATTCCTTATCAGTAGGAGATGTGCCAATGAAACATTCTACTGCAAAAAATCTATTTTAACAATTTAGAAAGACGACTAATATTTAAAAATAAATACAATGTATTGCAACATGACGAAATTCAATTTCTTTATTCCTAGTGTACTGATATGGCAACTGATTTCAGATTAATAAAACCACCTTTAAGAAGATGCGAGACGTAATAAAAACGAACTTTAGGCTGCTGTTAACAACTTGTGGATTTAGACTTCGCCTTTGGTTTTATTAAATACACCATTTTGTTCACTCAAATATGTTTTGCGTCATTTCGCGAGACAAATTTTCAAATTTGCATATGTAACTAGTATTATTATTATTATTATTATTATTATTATTATTATTATTATTATTAATGACGACGTTCATGCAGGTGATGCTCTGTGGTGAGTTTTTCGCCCGGGTCCTCATGGATTCCGCCGCTATATTTTTGCTGTCAGGCATCTGGCAGCCAAACTATGAACGCGAGGAGTGGGTCCGTTCAGGAATAGACGCCGTTGCGGCAGGAGACCACTACTCCCAACAATCAAAAGGCGCAGAGGTAAAAGTACACGTGTATATAACTGCACCGTATTCTGCGTTACTGTCCTTTACTAATACGGAAGCAACTGCAAGTGTTGATTTCATGAGCGCGGCGAGTCGTCGATGGCATGAGACAGCCCCATTCACGTAATTATCTCGCTATTAAAGTCTAATGCGCATACAATGTACATCCACCACAATCTTTTATACGAAACGCACAGTGAAAATTGTGGCGCCTTGTAGAATGTTTACAACCTTCTCCTAAATCACTGATCATTTCTGCAATCACAGAAGTCATTAAGCAAATGTTTACGAATATGTAAATACACACTCAAATAACCTTTGAGATGATACATTTACTCACATCCCATAAGTGACTGGATGCACAGTATCTAAGTTCAGTGAAATAGTCTCTAGCGTTTCACAGGACACACAGTAATAATTAACAAGACACGGAATCGTTTTAAGTCCCCTCGTTTATTACCGTATAAAAAACTCATACCTTCATAAATAGTAAGAAGTGAAGATTTGTACTGTCCAATAGTGATCAACTTTGCGACAGAAACGTCCGCACACAGACGGAGAGGGGGGAGGGAGAGCAGGGAGATTCTTGGAAGCTTCTGCATCGTAATTTTTTATTTAGAGCATTGAAAAGTAGATCATGTGCAAATGTTTCCTTTTTTGTGTCATCCAAGAAGTGACTCCAAACACGTTACAGTGTCATTTTGTTTCATCATTTTTGTAACATCCCATCAACTCAGTTAAAGTAACATGGAAAAAATTTTGTCTATACGAGCAATACAGAAGAATTATACAACCAATCCATTTGCATAAAATAAGCCCGATTGAAAATCAAAAATTCAAATTTTCAAATGTTTGTGAAGCTTATAGGACTTCACTGCGGGGTCTTCAGTCCCTGAACTTACAAGCAACTTATGAACTAACTTATATTAAAGACAGCACAAACATCCCTGCCAGAGGGAGGATTCGAACCACCGACGGGGAACGACCTCGCGCATCGGAGCATAGCGCCTCAAAGCTCTTGGCCACTCCGCGAACGGAAATCCTAGAGTATTTTCTTATGAGATACAAATTTTAACTACAAATTCAGTGTTTGTGCCGACGACGTTGAAACAGGCCTGTTGTGTAAACGTTGAAACAGGCCTGTTGTGTAAACGTAATATTCAGGCAGATGGCACAGGCAACGTAGGAAGATTACAGTCGAGTAACGAGAGACACTGCACGTGCACGCTCCCGTCTCATTCAATTACACTATTAACGTCGTCACTTAGCTACCTCTCAGAGAAGCAACAGGTTACAACCATTGAAA
Source organism: Locusta migratoria (assembly GCA_026315105.1). Lineage (NCBI taxonomy): Eukaryota > Metazoa > Arthropoda > Insecta > Orthoptera > Acrididae > Locusta > Locusta migratoria. The sequence goes on from CM048744.1 coordinate 292,262,737, forward strand.
ATTCAAATAAGCTCTCCTCGGTGCCTTCTATTTCACAGCACGAAACTCGAAACGGAGCCACGAGGGGCTACAGCTCGCAAAGAGAGGTTCTCTGAATGACTGTCACCTTATGCACGCACACTTTGCTTACTTTGTTGGCGCTTGTGCTCTGGAGGCTATGTAAACGGAGTGCCTCTCCACGTCTAACGAGAACCAGTTGAAGTCTTACGTAAGGAAGCATCAGGACATGTGTCAAGAATCAACAACGGAAGACCTTGATGAGCACGTCAACCCTGCAGCCTACCAGGAGTACTTATGCTATTCTCTGATGTGCCTGCTGTCAGTCGTACCATTGGGACTTCCACAAACACCGGATCATCTTGCGACGTCGTGGTATCTCACGTCTGACAGTCTGGATTTAATCGAGAAAATATTGCGAGACAGCTCCCACCACCTAAAGGATGCTACGCTACCAAGACGGCCTGAACGGCTTTGACTAAAAGAAAAAAAATAGAGGCTTCTTTTCATTAAATTTACCCGTGCACCATGCAAACTACACAGAAAAGTAATTCATCCAGACGAAATATAGCGATTAGTTATAGAAGTATAGAAACGTAACTGATGCTTCTTATTTGAAGTTGGGCCACGCTTTGTGATTGATTATACTGTGCCTTACGTCAGATTTTAGCATGGTTTTGTGTGAAGTACTTATCAGTAACTTTACAGCATTCATGCAGTGGCTGCGGCGGATTATCCGTGCGTACTGGGCGCGCTGTTGAGGCGCGCGCGGCCGTTTGCCGAAGGGGGCTCGAGTCCCCCCTCGGGCATGGGTGAGTGTGTTGTCCTTCGGTTAGTTTACCTTAGTTTAAGTAGTTTGTAGGCTACGGACTAATAACCACACAGTGAGTGCGATAGATTTACAAACATTTGAACGTTCAAAAAATAAGACATAAGAGCAATACAAGACGGTTTCGTCACAGACAGGACACAACACAGCTGCGAAACTGTAAGAGACAAAAACGAAGCTCCAGGTGTAAGGCACGTAAATAATCTGAAGATGGATTTGTATGAAAATCCGAAACCGGTCATGGTTTCCTTGTGGCTGGTCGCTGCTTTTAATTATAAGTACTAATATCTGTACTGAATGTAGTCTGTTTCGAATCAGGCAAGTTTATCCATAAACTTTCGTCTATTCCAATTACGTCACCTGTACATATAGTTAGAATCTGTAGCGAAAGAATTTCCTCATTTGTAATAGTTAAATAACCAAATGAAACAGTTAAACGTCAATTAAAGAAATACCTACTACCTGATGTAAAATGGAGGGGCTTTTAGAAACAATCACAATATTTTATTGTAAATTATACGACGTAAAAATGTTATATTATTGGCTTTGATGAAAAATATATTGTCGATTTCCTGTTGCGCGAGCACACACACACACACACACACACACACACACACACACACACCTGGAAAATAAACTGAATGACGGTCCAGCGAACCACAAAAACAAAACTGTCGATCGTTCCTATGACGGACGTCATGTAAAGAAGTCACAGAACCTTTTAGCACGGGCTTTGTCAGGAGAGGGTTCTTTTGTATACTTGACTAGGTATGTATGATCTACCCGCCCGGATAGCCACGCGCGTGTTAAGGCACCCGCTTCCGGGACTGGGAGGTGCAGGCAGATTAACGAGATGGTTTCAGGGTGTTTTCCATATCCCACTAGGCGAATACCAGTCGGGTTCCCATTCGACGAAAGACAAAAGAAGAAGAAGAAGAAGAAGAAGAAGAGGAAAAAAGAAAAGTTCACCCCCCCCTCGTCCAGTCGGTTGAGGTGACGGAACTAACCTTATGCTGGCCGCGGGGACTGGGGCGCTTCAGTCACTGTCTGCACGGCCACTACAGTCGGGGGTTCGAATCCCCCCTCGGACATGGATATTTGTGCCGTCCTTAGTATTAATTAGTTAATAAGTAGTTTGTAAGTTTAGGGACTGATGACCACTTAGTTAAGTCCCATAAGCTGTACAAACATTTGAATTTGACTAACCTTATCACCTTTAGCCTATCATCTCTTTAATTTTTTCAAAGCCTCCTCCTGTTTTCCTTTACTACATAAATTATTATTAGTTATAAGAAATGTATTCGCAATTGCGAATATGATTCAGCATCAGCTATTCAATTTAATGGTGACATGTGAAAATTTATGCGGGGCTGGGACAAGAACCCGAACTTCCTGCTTTTCTTGGGCGGTCGCGTTAAACTTTACTCTTCTAACCGCGCACGCCTCCCGGACCGTGACAAATTTCCTTATGCCACACATCGGCCCTGCGTGCTCGTACATTTCACTACGTAGGTACAGCATTGTCGCAAGTCTTGCTGTGGCTCATTTAAATACGATGGCCATCTTTCAAGTAAGCATGTATGCACGTCTGAAGGAAATTGCTTTGGTTCTATCGATAAACACGAACACTGCACAACCTATACAAATTCTTAGGTATAAGTGTTTCCATATTTCTATTCTGTAATTAGTTGTACAAGTATTTATAGCTGCAAAACCATCACATACAATGAAAATAAAAAAAACAATAATATGCTATGTATGTAATTATTATTATTGTAAAAAATACTACTTTTTCCCTGTAAGACGTCAGCAAATAAAAAAGTAAATAACAAATCCCACAAGTTGATAACTTGGCTGGTACCCAAGTCACGCCTCAAACGACCTACAGAACTTCAGAAAAAACTTTCACCCACCTTCATATGTATCAGCACACAGGTAAGAACACACATTTCCTGGCAATGGGTAATGGCGTGGCGGAACGAAGGACATCCGGCCACTCCTTAACAATCAACATGCCAAATAAAAATATCACGACCAGCTGTCAATGCAGGGCACGCCAAAAGAAAAAAACGACGTCTTCACCGGGTAAGATCTACTAGAATATGGCTAGTCCTCTGAGCTCACGGTTGGAAATACGAGGTGGAACAAGTGTTTAGCCTGGAATCTAATCACAGTGCATCCTGCTGTTTTTTCCCCTTCATTGAAATACAGAAGACAGTGGTGGAATGAGAGAGGGCTTTAAGGCTCCTTGCTGTGGAGCGCGCGGTTGCTCTCCTTCTGAGGTTTGAGTCCTCCCTCGCGCGAGTGTGTGTATGCGTGTGCGTGAGTGCTTGCATGCGTGCGTGTGTGTGTGTGTGTGTGTGTGTTTTGTCCTTAAGTAAATTTATGTTAGTTTAATTAGTTTGTAAGACTACGGAATTATAACCACAACAGTTACGTCCCACAGATTTACAAACATTTGATTGGGATACGGAAGTTAGACAAGGAATCATGTCAAATGCAAACTCAATTAAGAAGTGCGGCGTCATGACTGAAAAAACAGACGCTGCATTGTTTAATCGTGATTCACCAAGTCTAGGTTTGATTTCTTTTCCCCTCAGTGCCAGATGCACAGATAACCACACTCCTGGGAAGAATACAGGATTATCTGCTAGCCGTGGAGTACAATAGTCGAAGTAGGACGACATACAGGAATTTGAGTGAAGCCTCTATGGCTGGTTGATGCAAGAGTTAGCACAACTCCCTAGTAAGCAGGAGATTCGCTTTCGAATTTCGGCCCCAGCACAAATTTTCATTTGACCATGTTGTAATCATACAACACCTACCAGAGAGAGACAAAAACAACCCATTAAATTACCTTCGACGTCGGAAGGATGTGCGCTCGACGACTGTATGAGTATCAAATTGGTAGTCAGCAGGATTCGTCGTCTTGAGTTTTTTAATCTTTATTTGTGCAGCTCTAGATATCGGCTAGTAAATACCTATTATTCGTGATAAAATACACAAGAAGTATAAAGTCAATCACAAATACGTGAGTTACGACCCTATGCCAAACTACAATCGTGTAGGCTACATGCCAAGCATTTCAAAAGAAGATTTTGAGTATTTCGTTGCAAGCCATTAACATGTCTATACACACCTCTCACAGTTAGTTCAGATGCCTACTATTTCAAAGACAGATCTAGGACATGTTGGTTGGTATGTGATACCCTATATTGTGTACAGGAATATTACTATTAATTCAATTTTTACTTCGGGAAAGAATAAAATAGAATCTTTCATCAAAATTCGTGAATAAAAGACTGTTTCCATTACAAAAATCTACTTTGTTTAGATATGAAGCGTTTCGCCCGGTTAGGGTATCTTCAGATATCTTGTCTGACGTCCCTGAAGAATTGAGGTGGTAAAATATCTGAAGATGCCCTAACCGAGCGAAACGCGTCTTATCTGAATAAAGCAGATTTTTGCAACGAAGACAGTTTTTTATTCGAGGATTTCGACTTCATACGGTTTCTGTACCACACAACCACAACAATGGGCTGAAAAAGACTTAAAATCTTTCATCTGTAAACCAGTCACAAATAAAAGTTTATATTTTATTGTTTCCTGAAGTACAAAAATGTATTAATAGTAATGTTCATGTACTCGTTAGACGGCACCTCATAATCAACGGACATGTCCTATGATATTTCTTTAAAATAGTGTCTGAACTAGCTGTGACAGGTGTGTAGACATGTCCATGGCGTACAAAGAAATCTTTTGAAATGCTTGGTATGGAAACAACTGTAATTCCTTTTGTGGTGTTTTTATAAGTTAGATAGTTGTGGAGTGACGTTGTACTTATTGTATTTTAGCACTGATAATGGCTGTTACTAGCTGACCCGCTCGGTTAGCCGTGTGGTCTAACGCACCGCTTTCCGAAACGGGGAGGCATACTGGCTCCGGTTCGAATCCGCCCAGTCTGGATGTGGTTTTTAGGCGGTTTTCCACGTCCCCCTAGGTAAATACCGGAGTGGTCCCCAAGTCCCGCCTGAGTTACACGATTCGCAAACATTTCATACCACTTTACACTTTCACACATATAACAATGTATGCTGAGGTACACATTTCCTCCCGGGGGCCATGGGGTCACGGCAGGAATGGCATTTGGCTACCCTGTAAATATTAACAGCCGCGGCCGAGCGCATTGAGGCGCTCCGAATGCGCGAGGCCGTTTACCGTCAGGGGTTCGAATCCCCCCTCGGGCATGGATGTATGTGCTGTCTTTAGTATAAGTTAGTACATAAGTAGTTTGTAAGTTTAGGGACTGATGACCCCGCAGTTAAGTCTCATAAGCTTTACGAACATTTGAAATATGAACACGCCAAATCGAGATTTAACGAAGCCGACCCTGCATGTGCGGGAACTCGGAAAAATAAAAGAACGGCTATTACTAGCTGAAATATAGATCTGCATAAATAAAGACTTCAGATTTGAACGGCTACTAATTTTAGAAAAATACCCGAACAAAGGCTATGGAAAGTGTTCCCGCGACCACGGCACACTTATCACACCCGGAACTGGAGCCTGCTCCGCTAAACGGATGCCTTACTGCTGCTCATCAGTGTGTCAATTGGCTTGTTTACTGTGCGATAAGAATCTCAGTTGCAGCTTTCTAACAGAGCGTGCATAACGTCTTTTCACGCCCGCAAAGTTGCCGCGTTACTCGCACGGAGTAACTAAACTGGCCGGCGAGTAAGGTAGCCGGCCCCCAATGGAGCGCCAGTGGACAATGGGGCGTGCATAATAAGCGGCCGCTGACGTCACGCGTCAACAGGTGTGGCCGCTGGCGCTGGCACGGGCTCTAACGCCCGCCTATTAATAGGCGCGTTTCTCTAGGGGCGCGCGCCTTCATAAAACGCCGCATACCCGCCGTCCGCCGTGTGAAAGTGAGTCACCGCAGCTGGCATCGATCAGGGGTGGGCGAGGGTTTCATCACGGCCTGCAGCGGCCAGTCGAATTGGAGCCGCCTACGGCTTCCTTTGTGGCTGCACAGTAACGTCCGGCCGCCACACCACTCCTCTTATTGAGCGCGCCAGCAGACAGCTCCCCTCTGCCCTTTACATAACACGGAACACTCGCCGTGTTGGACAACCCGCCACTACTCATGCTGGCTAATATTGTACGGAAACCACATATGTGAATTGATCTGGGAACCCCAAACAGCAGCGAGATTTCGCCCGCACCGCGACCTACCTCAGTCAGTAGCTGTCTTCCGCCCCCACGGCTGCCTGCAACCAACCAGACGGTTCTGTTTGTTCCCTGGAGGTTCGTTCCAGCAGCTGCCAGACAGCTACTTTCAAGCACTAAGAAACAGGTGTTACTGCGCATGCGCAGCTACTATGACGTACATATCCTTGTTTGATACTTGCACTGCTGGAACGCTTTTTGCACTGTTTCTGGCTGCACGCGGATGTTAGTTTAAAGGAATAATTAAAATACTTTCCTTCCTAATAACGAATAAGTGTAAGTCTGATCTCAAGTGGGATTGCAGCGACTTCGAAATAATCGAAAAACACTCCACAAACACACACGTATCACGTGACGGCTACCCCCCCCCCCCCCCCCCACTCCAACTCAGTCCTTTCTGCGCATGCGCAAATTGGCAGCTTGACCGCGCCAGAAATATTTTCCGGGTAGCGTTTGGCTGCTTGCGGCAACTGCTGGAACACCAAACAGTCACACTCCAAGTAGCCAGAAGCGGGAGAAGGCGCTGCTGGAACACAATTTCAGCGTTGCGCATGCGCGTCAAGCAGTCTGGCAACTGATGGAACGAACCTTGGTAGACCGCTCTGGGACAGTTCTCAGACGTTTACCCCAAATACGTTCAAAGACTGCAGCACCTACAGCTTGAAAATGGAATTTTATTGGTACATGTCATTGTGTCATCTTCAGGCCTCCTGACCAGCGTTATTCATTGTGTAAGGGGACTACTGAATGGAAATCTCGAATCCTAAGTTCACGCTATATAGGTTGGCAACAACTTACACAGCCATCTTTGTTTCGGTGAAGTAAGATTATTTTTGGCAGCCGGTAGGCGGTGGGTTTGCCTCTGAGTAAGAAGGGAGGGTAGCAGTCTGGAGTCGGTCGGGGAAGGATCGCGTCTGGTAGCCAAGCGAGAGGATCGGGTGGTAGATGGAGAAATTGAAGCTGGCACCTGATGAGGTTTGGAATCTATCAGTGCAAGATAAGTGTTAATACATTTATTAAATACTTTAATCAATTTTTGGGTTTGTTTTTCTTTTATTATTAATATAGATTTCCACTCAGTGAGACTCCATTTAATTAATTTATAACAATGGTTTTTGAGCGCGATTAGTGTAAAGAAAAAGGGGTTGAAAGTATAATAAACTAATCGTTCATATATCGACGTTGTCAATTCTAATACCGCTACCTGGGATAGGGTTTCCTTAAGTTTCGGAACGTCCCCTTTGCACACTTCGCAATAATACGCACATTCTTCGTTTTTGTGGTTTGTGATAGTTGAGGTGAATTTATTACTTATTATTCTCAATATTTAAATAAGGTGAATTTAATTAGCTTCATTGATTATTTCTTTTGGAAAGTAAAGGTGGGAGCAAGTTTAGTATTACATGGATTTATACCTTAGTGATAGCTGAGTGCATTCTAGAAATTCAGTCTCCTGAACTAATTGAAGTGAAGAATGTGAAGTACTACGAAGCGAGGTGTCACTTTCCAGAATTGAATATTTGCTTCATTTATTTCATTGTTAATTGTGAACGGTGTCGGCTGGGTTTAATACAGAACATTGCTTATAGGTATTTTGCCTTTATATAACGTTTGTTAGTAAGACAGATAGCGTTAAATTAAATAATTCTTTGCCAGTATATAAAGTAACTAAATCAATAAGTGGCCACTCGTTGCTATTATTGCCAAACCTCTTAACGTAGACACATCACCCTGACCCATTGCCATTGTGAACATAAAATTTTGTACGCAAGGCAACCACATTCGAAAGATTCCATATTTCAAAGAACAAGTCCGCTACGACTGTTAAATTCCTTTATTGAAGGACACGCGACCTGTTTCGCAATTTAAAATGGCATCCTCAGGTGTATTTACAAATGCCATTAATTTTTGTTTGTTTCTAAATCTATGGGACGTAACTACTCTGATCATCAGCCCTTAGGCTTAAAAAGTAATAGTTCTCACTCCTTTTATAAGATCTTTATTGCCATAGATCGCTTATTGCTTTTATACGACTAGTTTCGACTCGTTAAAGAGTCATTATCAAATCTTACTTGTCCAGGCATGTTAAGAAATATACTTCAGATGAACCAACATAATAGTGGCAAGTTATAAATGGTATGCACATAATAACTCGAATATGTCTTTGGGTCATGTTGTTCAAGACCCTATGTTATAATGTGACACATGTCTAGGTAGTGTGTTATCACAGTGGAAACTGTAGATGGACTCCAAATTACTTATGTTAAGGACCCAAATACACATGCCCGAGGGAGGACCCGAAGCTCCGACGGCGGGCAACGGCGCGATCCGCAGCTAGGCGCCTTGGAAAGCTCGGCCACTCCACCGCGGCGTTAACATTGATGCAAAGTCTTAATGGTCTTTGTGTACTTACACTAAATCATTGAAAAGATCTGATGGAGCTCATTCCCTCTCGTTCAAGTCCAGGCTTCTAACATTACATAATCTTTAAAAACTGTCTATTTAAAGGAAAGGTGACCATAATTGAACTTAGTGGCGAGATCTGAAGTCATTATCGTATCTAAAATGCAGTAAAAAGTATCAAATTAGGAAGTAGCAATTCAATTTCGTAAACTAAAACTGCTATCAGGATGTTGCTATATTTATCTCCTATGAAGATGATCCGGCTGCCTGGCCAGAATATGGCCAGTACAGTCCACATATTGCAGCTGAAATAGAGTCTGTGAAAGATACTCAAGGACTTGAACAAAACGTTTAGTGTGTGGACACGCAGAAAAAAAGTAGAATGCGCAGCAATAATTGTTGACACAGTAGAACTGACGCATAACAGCGGAACCGGGCCGCATCCGGCGAAAATGAGGAAAAAACTCCTAACAAACTTCCATCGGGCTGGCCGGCACACCTACACACGTTGTTAATCCGAACCGGGGCACACCTTCCCGACCCGGATATTGGCACTTCAAACTGTACGGCGAAGTGGGCGGCTTAAACCACACATACACGATATCAAGATTGGAGTCAGAGAGAGAGAGAGAGAGAGAGAGAGAGAGAGAGAGAGAGAGAGAACGTGAAGTAACAGAGCCTTGGAGAAAACACCAGAGTACCGGGAACGCCTTATGAACGAATTATGAGCTTACGAAATATCGGACCAGGTGTGAGATTAAATTGAAGAGATATTAGCGCAAAGAATACGCCATACCGTTCTCAATGGAGAGAAGTTTTCTTAAGTGAAACGAATGTCTGACGTACGCCAAAAGTCTGTCATTGGACCGTTACTTTTGACTACATAAGACTTTTCGCAGACGAGACGTCGCAACACTTGAAAACTATCTCGAAATGTATGAGGATCTCCAGCATATAGATATCTAGTGCAGGGAGTGGTAACCGACTCTCAGATTAAAAAAAAAAAAAAAAAAAAAAATTGCGTATTGCTAACACACAGAAACAAAGAGCTTTTACTATCATTACAGAATTTCTGGACAATCAAATGTTCAAATGTTTGTTAAGCTTATGGGAAATTAACTGCGGTAATCAGTCCCTAACTTACAAACGACTTATAAACTAAGTTACACTGAAGACAACACAAACATGCATGCCCCGAGGGAAGATTCGACGGGGAACAGCCTCGCGCATGGAGCATAGCGCCTCAATGCGCTCGGCCACTCCGCCACGGCTGATGAACAATCACTGTAAGTACGTACTTCCATAAAATATCTAGGACTACGCATACGAAATAATTTAAAGTGGAACGACAACATAAAATTAATCCTGAGAAAGGCGAGACACATTAATTCGAAGAATCCCTCCAGTCCATCGACAAAGGAGGTAAATTAAATTGGCTCGGCAGCAATAAACCCATGACAACTTGCAATGCTGTTGTAAGCTTTATACAACACTGTGCAAACGGCTTCAGGTAAAACTATAATGTGGAGTTTCCGTATAGAGAATTACAAATCTCCGGAACACGGCCTCGTGTGCGCATAAGGCGACTTGCTGCGGAGTGCGCTTGTGCTCTCCATCGGAGGTCCGAGTTTTTCCTTGTGTGTGTGTGTGTGTGTGTGTGTGTGTGTGTGTGTGTGTTGTCCTTATCATATGTGGGTGTATGTTGTTTGTTAAGTCTAGGGACTGATGACCACTGCAAGTTGGCCCCATATCTTTACATTTGAAGATTTCGCGCAACACGACTGGTAACAGTTGGTGCCTGAAACTGTTGCGACCGACTTAGTTCAAATGTCATGGATCTACTTACAGTGACTCAATTATAAATTCTCGTTCGACCAATACTTTAATATCACTCGTCACTGTGGGATCCTTAACAGCTGGGAATGATATAGAAGTTAGAGAAGAGCAGTGCGCTTACTTAAATGTTTACAAGACAGAAAGAAAGCTAAAAGTAATAAATCATTTACGTTCAGATGAATATGACACTACAAAAATGGTACTTCGGTGACAGCTAAAGTCGCAGTAAAACTCTTACCAAATGCCTTGTCTCTCGGCATAATCGAGCTTCTTTCCAGGCTGTTTGTATCCGAAACTTCGGTTTATGAATGACAAGCTCCACTGGCGCCGTGTTTGGTGCGTTCAAGGAACCCGGGAAAAATCTTTGTGTCTTTCTCGTATTAAACCAATGTAACTGCATATTGAAATGTTTTCTCATACGAATAATATTTAGGTCGTTCAGATATGTTGTGCAGTAAGAAAATTAAATATTTTTGATCCGAAGGAGAAAATCTTGCCACCGTCGTGGACGCCTTAGGCTAGGAAGATTACTTAACAAGACGACCCAGCTGACAGGATATTGGGAGAAGATAACGCAAACTTAAACAGAGGGTCAACTCAGTATGTACGCAGCGAGTCAGCGCTTTATAAGCTACCAATGCCCTGCAAGGCTAAGAGCAATTACGAGTATAGCAAATATTAAGCTGACATGCCTGCAGGAAGAAAACAGAATTAGTCGGACAGGAGGCAAACACAGGCAAACGGAGTAGTCCGGGCAACAGCCCAAGTTGAGGAAACCCAACCAAAGGCGGTCACATGGAAAGGTTGCGTAGAGAACGTGTGCAACCAGGTCAATTATGTGGGAAAAAGGAATGAGAAATATGCGGTATCCAGCAACGACCACTTAGCGGGAACAGCAGCGTAGCCACAGCAAGTGGCAAACGAAGACTGGTATTTTACCACAGTGGATAGACTCTGGCGACATGCAGGAACTGCAAATTAGGTAGAGCCTTAATCTTGGATGAAATAGTAATTAACAGAAACTGCCAGTTTCTGACTCAGTGAGTGACCGTTTAGGAATTCAGTACTTTCTGGCACCATGTCATGATTTAGGGCTTGTCTCAGGTACTGTGCGTTAATACTGTAACGGGCAAGAAGGCTGTAATTATCAGAACGGGTGATATTGAGAGCATACGTTCTGATCGGCAATGATGCATAGCACACTGACTTCTACATCTCCATTCACACACAAGCCATCCACGGTGTGTGTGGAGGGTACTTCCTCCTATTCCAATCACGTACGGTACAGGGGAAAAATAATTGCCTGAATGCCTCTGTGTGAGCCCTACTATCTCTGGTCTTACCCTTGTGGTCCCTTCGGGTGATATACGTAGGAGGTAGCAATATATCAGTTGATTCTTCATGAAACGTTTGGTCTTGGAACTTTGATAGAAGCGCGTAAACAACGCCTCTCTTGCAGTGTCTGCCACTGGAATTTCTTAACCTCTGAGTCGCTTTCACGCTTACTGAATGAGCTCGTAACGAAGCATGTCGTTTCCCGTTGCATCTTCTCTATGTCTTTCATTAACCCACTGACGGCAGAACGATATTTTTGTAACCTACTTCCTTTGCCGACAGACCACACTTCCTGAGGATTCTTCCAATCAATCTCACAAGGATAGTACATGTTCAAATGTTTGTAGAACTTATGGGACTTAACTACGGGGTCATCACTCCCTAAGCTTACAAACTACTTATGAACTAGCTAACACTAAGGACGGCACAAATATACATGTCCGAGGGGGGATTCGAACCCCCGGCCGTAGTGGCCGTGCAGACCGTGACTGGAGCGCCTCAGTCCCCTCGGCCACCGCGGCCAGCGCAAGTACATGGGCTCGAACAAACGTATCTGTATGAATGTTTGGTTACAGGATCTGTACGTACACCTCAATGTGTTGGTGGGTGTCGTTTTTCTGCAAAGCTCTGCGACCATGCTCTAGATAGCACTGTAGATGTAATTGTAGACGCCATACGTAATGCAGATATATTAACTATAACTTATGTAATAATCATCGTACATGTTCTCTAGCGAATGATAGTTGCAACTTTAACCTTCTTCCCGAAAGACTGTTGGTATTCACTGCCACTGCTTCCATCGCCTCTTCCCGCACTTACCGTAGCACTCCAGCTAGCAATGAGTTCTTCGTCATTATCATCCTTATTATCATCGTGATGTGTTAGTGTTACAATAGTACCTAACTTAAGCTCATATTTCTGTATCAACAGATACGAGAAAGCATGCAAATGATTCATCTCCTACACTAATACCATCTTCACAAAGAAGGGTTCTTCGTAACTTCACCGCAACTAATGGCAATACTTTACTTTAGCAGGATTGATTATCAATCGCTGCTCCATCCGACGCTTCACCACACAAATAACGTCACAAAACGCAACTTCGGAGCCACACTGCACCGTCCCTACTGGCGAACCGGCAGGTCAAAGTGCAATGCGGCATGGCACACGCAGAGGCCTCTAACGGACGACTGCAGAGTTTTGCAGATGCGGGAGTATAGTTCTTCAGTCACACTCTTACCTCAATAAACTACGTAAATAGCAATAGCAATAGCAATTCCCTACTCAACTAATCCTATAAAAATCTTACGCAACCGAGGAGGTTCTCTGTCCCATTCACATGCCGCGCGGGAGTAGCCGAGCGGTCTGGAGTGCCACGTTACGGATCACGCGGCTTCCCTCGTCGGAGGTTCGAATCCTCCCTCGGGCATGGATGTGTGTGTTGTTCTTAGGTTAGGTTAACTTAGCTTAAGTAGTTTGTAAGCTACGCACTGGTGACCAACGTAGTTTGGTCCCGTAGGATTACAAACATTTCAACATTTTTGTCCCGTTCATCTCTGCTATAAACGTTGTAATGAGAAAATTAGTACACCGATTACACCACGCCGGTGACACCAACTTTATACTGATGACAGGCAGCACCAGTACCGGGCAGTGAAAATAGTAAGGTGTGTGCCACGGCCGAGGATCAACTCTTCTGAAACGCTGCGAGTACGATCACTGGTTCTCCTGCCAGAGGAAACGAAAAGGAGAAACGAGGATACAAAAGTGCATTTGAACTGGTCGAAAGACCAGCTTACTCTGTCGCAGAAGGACGGTTTGACCCTAACTGAAATGCAATACTGGTAACAGAACTAATGCAGGGATTTTATTACAATCATTTACACAGCATTTAGAATGAATTTAGGCTGTTTCAAAGAATCTGAAAACTGAGGATATCTCGAAACGTATACTTTTGGATATGATTTAATGACAATGACAAGGGACCATGTGTGGGTAGTTAAAGGCTTCTCGTATTAAAAAAAAAAAGTCATTAGTATTGTAATGTTACAACTTGTGTAGTATGAACTTCTCTAGTACTCCACAATGATGATCACTCGAATGCGCGTGGTTTTCGTACTACTTGTCACAGTTAATCAAATAATGACATTTATAAGTAGATCCTTCACATATTATATCTGTTCCAGAGACAAAGCTGCTAAGTGGCAGCGTAGTTGTTAGTGTAATGCTATCTGAACTCAAAGGTAACAAATTTGCGCCTAACTTAAAAGCAAATACGTATTGTACCTTTTGAAAATTTACTGCGAAGGAGAAAAGCAGAATAGACTTTTTTTATTATTATACCTGAAAAGAGATTGAACTCAATGAATGTCATAAATTCCAGTACTTGTAGCCATTTTTGACGACGGACTTAATTGGATAATCTTTCAATCGGTAATATGTCAGGTCAAAGAATTAGACAGAACGGAAGCAATGCACACTAATCTGAATAAGGGTTCACGAAGGAATTCGAACCTGCCATCCGAACATTACCATGTTACTCGATTCCTTGAATACAATTTTAAAAAATCAGTCTGCTATTCGTCATCGTGCGTTAAGAACAATGGCAGGAGGCTTGGAGTTTAACGTCCCGACGACAGCGTGGTCATTAGAGAGGGAGCTTACGCTCGGGATTAAGATGTGGAAGGAAATCGTCCATGCACTTTCAAAGAAGCCATCCCGGCATTTGCTGGAGTGATTTAGGAAAATCACACAAAACCTAAATCGAGATGGCCACAAGTGGATTTGAAACACCGTCCTTCCGAATGCGAGTCCAATGTGTTACAACTGCGCCACCTCGCTCTGTGTTCAGGTCAATATGGAAAGCTGATATACCCTCTGCTTCAGCATGATCATAATGTATTCGACGTATGTTATCACCATTATCATCATCGATGCGGCAAGCTGCCAAAGAGGCGCCAAAGTAGAAGACTTGCATCACGTGACCGAACATCCCAGCTGAAGTCTCCTGATCAGCAACGCCAGACACACATTTCATTTCATTCGTCAGTAAGTGTTACTAATTATCAAATATTTGTGAACTACGAATCTGCATTGACAAATCCCGACATATGTTTCGTCTGCTGCAGAAAAACTTCTAGTACAAATGTTTGTAAAACTACTCTAACTTATGCTACGACAACACAAAAACACACACCCAAGCCCCAGGAGGACTCGAACCTCCTACGGGGAGCAGATGCGGGAAAACTTCTAGTATTTATATTCTTCATTACAGTGAAATGTACAATTTACGATAATGATCTAATGGATATCGTTGAAGGCACCATGAGGCAAATCGTGGAAGTGCGGGAAAGTAACAACACCAGAAGTTTGTAGTAAAATGTACGAAGACATAACTAGTGGATAGTTTGCAGGTTGAATGTGCATGCAATGAAATGTTAGCATTACGTATAACAGCTGAAGACATCTAATACTGCCGACAAATCACTGAAAGTACTAGGAGTAATCACTCAGTCCGATCGTAAGTTGAACGACCAAATAAACAAATACAAGGGAAAGCAGGTACCAGGTTGAAAATCGTTGGGACAATCTTCAGTATATGCAATTCATAATTCACGCACGAAAGAAGTAGACGAAGACTCCGTCGAGCGATTCTTGAGTACTGTTCCTCACTATGGACATTTACGAACAAGACTCATTAAAAGAAAGACAGAAGACCCAAAAAGGAGCGGTGCGTACCTTCATGGGGTCGTTTACTAGGTGCTAACACTATACTATTAAGAGATGAAAATATACCTGCCGCTCGGAAATGGCAGCGCGGGATAAGGCACCAAGTATTGGATTGCGTGGCCGCTCCCGACGGAAGTTAGAGTCCTCCCTCTGGCGTTTTGTGTGTGTGTGTGTGTATGTGTGTGTGTGTGTGTGTGTGTGTGTGTGTGTGTGTGTGTGCGCGCGCGCGTGCGGGAGTGCGCGCGTTCCTTAGCATATGTTAGTTTAAGTAGTTTGTGAGTCTAGGGACCGATGACCTTAGGTTTACAAACATTTGAACAAGATACCGGATGATTTTCCACGTTCCAAGAAGAGCCGGTGTGCGTATTTCTTCCTCTACAGACGTTCCGCGAAATGACCAAGACGAGGAAGTGGGAGAAAGACCGGCATACAGGCGTCTTCCCCACGAGGTATAAGTGAACGGTAAATTAAAAGTGCGAAGGAGAAGACAAACTACACGATGGCTATCGGGATGTAGATGTAGTAACGATTATAGCCGCATTTTCATAACAGATTAGTTATTTTCATTATTGCTTGCGATACTGTGGTCCAATAGTGATGGAGAAGTAAGCGATTAACAAATGGAAGCGGTTCTTATGTCACCTGAATTTTGAAGCTATTAATAAATAATTCTATACGCGTCATTCGAAGACCAGTTCTGCTGAATCGAGCAAAATGCATAACAGACTGCTGTTTGGTGCAAATACGGCTGTGTTTAATGTTCAAATGTTTGTACAGCTTATGGGACTTAACTACGGGGTCATCAGTCCCTAAACTTACAAACTACTTATGAACTACTTACGAAATAGGACGGCACAAATATCCATGCCCGAGGGGGGATTCGAACCCCCGACCGTAGTGGCCGTGCTGACCGTGACTGGAGCGCCTCAGTCACCTCGGCCACCGCGGCCGGCTGTGTTTAATGCACACATTTCCAGCACGTAGACTAAATGCCTCATAGCGCATTGGAGCAGTGAAAAGGTAACATGTGACGGGAGATGAAGTCTCATTTGGGTACTTACTACGCGATATACTCAGGCACACTATAAAAATCGTTACGAGAGTTTGTCAAAAACTAGTGGCAAGAATGACAGACGTGGATACAGATGACAGAATTAAATGGTGTAAAGAACTAACTGTTCCGGGTAGTGAGGTCAGCCAAAAATCTGTTGAACTGATAGTCGGCAGTATAAAGGTAAGTTGCAGTTTCTAAGTCGTCGAAAGAGAGAGAGAGGGGGGGGAGGGGGAGGAAGGACATTCAGCAAATTGAGTTTCTCGCCAAAACATCTAGGTTCCTTAATTGCGGATTGCAACGACTTGGGTAATGTGTCTATCAAGTTTTTTACAAATACTACAGGAGGTAAAACATTCTGTCCAGAAGACAGAGCAAGGTCATGACAAATAAGGCAACCATGTTTCGAAAGGTCGAGAAAGACTACGATAAGGATTGGTTTCTATTTGTTTCTAAACTAACGAAACGACCATATCTATTTATATATAAAAAAAAGGAAAAGAAACACACACACACACACACACACACACACACACACACACACACACACAGAATATGGAAGGCGGGCCAGGAGCCTCGAAAAATCGTCACAGAGTATTTTTTAAAGTATATACACGGCTACACATGGTAATACTGCTGCCAGATTGTTGAAGGTTGTCTTTGAGGCTTAAACTGATAATCTAATATATAAAGCAGAGTGTCCGTATGTTTGCACGTGTTGCACACAAATCTACAGTTTTGTTCCAATCTTTATGAAATTTTGTACACGTAAGCTTCAATCCATGAGAACGGTCGCCGTAAGTGTAAGAATCACATACGATATATAGTTCACGAGATATGACATCATATACAATGAGATGCGCGAAAAACTGCTGCATTTTGCGACAATGCTGCTCAAACCATTGGAGCGATTTCAACCAAATTTGGTACACACATTCCATATCGTGAGGTAACAATTTCTGCATGGTTAAGAATCACATACGGCACATGGTTGAAAAGATATTACGTCAGAACCAATAGAAATCGCAAAAAATGCCATATAATGCAGTGAGACTTTCGAAATACACTGTATGAGAATGACAGTACTTAGCGACTTGCAACAAATTTTAAACATAATTTCAAACCTTTTTTAAACTTTTTCTCGCTGGCAACCACAGTAAAATGATGAAAGGAAAAACGTTTCTCGCTTACTACTTTTCCGCTGTTTATGGAGTAACACTACGGTATTCGGTACGTCGTTACAATTTATAACTTGAACACTACAAATTGTAGCGACAGGAAATTTTACAGACAGTGTACACATAAATATCTTCTAAATTGTATCACATTCCGACACGTAGTTAATGAGATATGAGCACATAAACAGTAACGTTCCGCTGCTCATGGAAAAAAAAAGTATGACTGTCAGTATGACGCTACAATTTATGTCTACACTACAAATTTTAGCCATAGTAAATTTTACAGACAATATACATGCATATAGTTGAGTGTACCTTGTAAATTTTATCACAGTACGACACGCAGTTCATGACATATGAACACATAAACAGTAACGCTTATGGAAAACCGCCCCACCAGGCGCCAAGTTTAAATCTATTACTTCTTTAATACCAATTTCATTCCCAAGAGATTTTACAGACATACAGCCCTTTTATAAATGAATATACACCTGAAAAATGGCAGGAATACATAAATAAATACCCGGGCAACGTCGGGTTTTCAGCTAGTTAGGCATAAAAGAATTCTTTACACTTTTAAGTTTTCTGGAACTTCGACGTCATAAAGCGACAGTGATAAGTTTCCAAACAGATATTTTGGCTCTATGGAGAAGAGAGATGGCAGGGGGAAGGGGTTTGCGTGGTTGCATTTTGTACGTTGTTTCTCCTAAGGCTAGTGCCCCCTCCCTCAAAGAAAAGAAAATTTCTGTGATGTAAGATACGCACACATTAAACAGCAGATTTGCGAAAGAAAAGGAATTCGGACGCTTCTGTCACTCGTAACCCCAGACAAATTTATTTCTGGCAAACGAAAAGCTTTGGCGAGTTATTCAAGAGGCGTAGGCTAAATCGGTTTCAACATGTGACGCATCCATTCTATAGCGTTTGCCAGCAAGCTCTCGACGACTGCGTGTTCCAGTTCAGCGAACTCTTGGTCGCGGAAAGAAACAAATGATGTGGATCGCAAATCTTCAACAGTCGTAAATGTATTTTGGGGATAAAACTGTCCAAACATATTTCTATATGAAATCTGGGTTGCTCTCCGTTAAAATTGTTGACTAACTCGCGGCCAGGTTTTGAAATACAAGGTGTAGTCAACACTGTTAAAAGTTGCTCTATCGAATTGGATGGTTCTGCCGTCGACCGAAGGTACTGAACCGCGCGGAAAAATGCAGTAGGTGCTTTCGATTTACTGCAGTAGTGTTGTAAATGTTAAATCCGACTGGAATAAGAGGTGATTAAAATTAATAGTGCGCATTCAAAAAGAACCGAAGAGGAAGAACACTACCCACAAAGGACAAAATGTAGGGAAGGTCGGGAGTCTTTGATGAATAATTTCTCCGATAACTAAATAGCTGGTGCTACGTGCGCTATGGTATTACTTCCTTAGAGCGCTCTGCAGGCATGTCTGTTGAAACAGAACCGCTTGGTCATTTTGTTTTGTAGACAACAGAGGCTCGGAAGTGGATGATGTTTTTATAACAATTTCTCCTGCGGTTTAAATAAGTTTCATGCAAGCAATAGTTTTGCAGTAATGAATATGAGTTGATTTCTCTTAAACCTTGTGTATTTACTGATGTTTCAATAACGGTTTAATGAATTTATTGTGTAAGACTGTGTGCATGTAAAGGTCTGTATGCAAAATGTCGACTGCGGTTAAGATGACGAATCATGCAGTTCATAAGCAACACGGAGTGACAGAAATGGAGCAAGGAGACACTGAAAGAGCCAATGCAGCATGTAAGAAATGGTAAGCCTGTTAAAGCCGCCGCTAGGAAGTTCAACTTCCCTGAATCTACTTTAGGTCAATATGTAAAAAAATTCATACTGATGAAGTAGGCTCTGGTCTTGGTACGGACTGGACTTCAATTACAGGAATGCAAAGAAGAAATGTTACGTCAGTGTGTCTTTTGATCAGTAGATAAGCACCAATAAAAGTCTTGTTTTCTAAATAAAACGTGCATGTCGTCATCTTATCATACCTGCAGGGCAAGTCGACGAATGGTAGTCACTAATAAAAAACAGGTCTAGCTAAAAAATCTTCAGTAGTAGGAAACGTTTAAGAGCTTTATTACAAAGGAGGTACATTAAGCATTCGTTTTTCCATAAATAAAATATATGATTTCAACGTAAGAGCCAGAAAAAAATACGTTAATATCGCCATCTTACCCGACTTTCCCTACTCTCGGTCAGGTATACAGTTTTGTCTTATGAAGTAAGGACGCTTTTACGGGGTATTAAAAATCCTATACAAAACATGTACATGAGATACCTATTTATGAAGTTAGTTGCAGTTGGGTATTTTGACGTGTACCACGGTTGGAGCCAGAGTTTCAGTTATCAGTGATATGTTGAAAGAACTAAAAATCTATTCCCGTGCATCGGGGCGAGAATGGGGTCAAGTGGCTGGCGCTGTACTGTGTGACGGGAGCGAAGCGATAACAGCAGTGGCGCCGGGCATTTAGTAGGATTGATGGCAGTGGCGCCTTGCATTTAATAGGCTGGATAGACGTATCACAGCTGTGGCTCCGTCTCACTTTCAGCTCAGTGTATCAATAACCCCTAAAGAAGAAGCCTCCAGCATTCGAGGAAATATATATCTACACTCTCAACATCCTGAAGAGTTTGGATGCAATGTATGCGACAGCTTCCTACACGCGATACAAGAATAACGTTACATAACCGGTAGCCGCGGTGGAGTAGCCGAGCTGTCTAAAGCGTCTCGCTGCGGAGCGCGCGGTTGCTCGCCGTGGAGGTTCGAGTCCTCCCTGGGGCATGGGTGTGTGTGTTTGTCCTTAGGTTAGTTTACCTAGGTTTAAGTAGTTTGTAAGCTACGGACTGATGACCACGCAGTTTGGTCCGATAGGTCTACAAACATTTGAACATTTGAACATAACCGGTAAGTATTATTATTGCTGAAGGCAAGAAAAAAACTGTATTATCAACACATCACTTTTTAGTACAATACTCAAAACAACACCAACAGCAACCAGTAAAAATAATTATAGAGTATCCAGAATGAAACTTCACTCTGCAGCGGAGTGTGCGCTGATATGAAGCGCACACTCCGCTGCAGAGTGAAGTTTCATTCTGGAAACATCCCTTAGGCTGTGGCTAAGCCATGTCTCCACCATATCCTTTCTTCCAGGAGTGCTAGTCTTGCGTGTTTGCAAGAGAGCTTCTGTGAAGTTTGGAAAGTAGGAGGCGAGGTACTGGCGGAAGTAAAGTTGTGAGGCGGCATCGTGAGTCGTGTCGGGATAGCACAGTTGGTAGTGCGCTTGCCCGAGAAAGGCAAAGGTCCCAGGTTCGAGTCCCGGTTCCGACACACAATTTTAATCTGCCAGGAAGTTTCATATCAGCGCACACTCCGCTGCAGAGTGAAGTTTCATTCTGGAAACATCCCTTAGGCTGTGGCTAAGCCATGTCTCCACCATATCCTTTCTTCCAGGAGTGCTAGTCTTGCGTGTTTGCAAGAGAGCTTCTGTGAAGTTTGGAAAGTAGGAGGCGAAGTACTGGCGGAAGTAAAGTTGTGAGGCGACATCGTGAGTCGTGTTGGGATAGCACAGTCGGTAGTGCGCTTGCCCGCGAAAGGCAAAGGTCCCAGGTTCGAGTCCCGGTTCCGGCACACAATTTTAATCTGCCAGGAAGTTTCAATTATAGAGTATGCTCACAGCGACACCAGAAAAGTTTACTGCACCGTACAATTAAAATTGTGTCCACACAAAAGGTGTAAAGATAATAAACACCACATCTTTATTAGAAGAATTCACCATTTTTCTCGGTAATAAGTAGCACCGTAATGCACGGTACTACTAAATACGGTGATTTCGACATTGATGTCGGCAGTTTTGTATAGCTAGCTACGTAAAAAAAATAGTTGCAGTGTCGTGTACTTTTCCAGAACATCTGCTACAAAGCGGAACAAAAAGTACTCTCATGTGACATTCAGTTATTTAGAAATAATATCAAGTTAGTACCTATATGTGAAATAGCTCCAAGGGCAGAGAAATCCTGCTGCATAATGACAAATCGTTTTCTGCCCCTGAAGCTGAAAGAGCTAACAATTTTATTTTCATGACAGCAACGTAAAAATTAAAAATTGTCCTATAGTTACCAGTTATCTTCCTGTCAATAAACAGCTTATTAACTTTCGTATTTCCAAGAAGTAAGAAGTCTCTGAACCTTACGCAGCGGTCCCGCTTCCTACACAAAAGAACGACACTTAAATTGTCTTTGAAACTATGAACGTGAATATGCTCCCGTATAGCAACACGAGACAGTGCAATAACAATCGCTAGTCACACCTTCAATAAAATGTTCAAAGATATGTTTGTCAAGTGAAACGTGCAAGAAACGTACCAGAAAATGGTTATTTTCATATTCTGCTAGAGACTTATTGGACAAGTGATACATCAGAAAATAATACACATAACACCCTTTCTGATTAATCGGTTGAGGCTCGTGTCTATACTGCCTTTTGTTGCCTACCTTTCCAATCATCCTCAACTCACTCTGAAGACGACTGAAACGTCGGAATCTCCCACTTTAGTCCGTTCTCACAAGTCAGCTATGGTTTTTAATTATTTCGTATACATATTGTTATGCCAGGTCCAGGATATCTCCTACGTGCCGAAAAACTACTTAACCGATTAATTTAACGGCAACCTACACCTGTTACCTGAATTTGTAAGACTAACCTGTGCAAATTCGTGATGTGTGAACTTGGGTGTTCTTCAGTTACAATAGTTATTACAGAAACTGTGAGTTCATATTCAGCTGAGTGAAGACGAACTCATCAACAGAATAGCTTTTATTCTCCAAAGCATAATTTTTGACAGCGGACATCCCTAATGACAATCCTTGCGGGAGCTTCAAGGATACTGTTACAATCGGTGGACAGGTAAGTGCAAATTATATTAACACCATCATTTAATAGTTTCTATTACAGTTTATTCAATCTGAGTGCTTATGTAAGAATCACGTCTACGCAACTGAAGAGTGTTTCTCTTGAAGTTGTCGCCTTACAGATATCCCGATTTGACTAATCCATTACTCGAAACTGGTAACACTTAGCGACTTCCAACAAACGTCACATAAAATTTCAAACCTTTATGAAACTTTCTCTCGCTGACAGCCACCACAGAATGATGAAAGCAAGGAAGTTTATCGCTTACTACATGTTCCCTGTTGGGCAGTCAAACTTCAGTGTCTGCCATAACGTTTGAATTTATTACTTTTTAACTACTAATTCTATTCGCAACACAGTTTGCACACATTATCTACATATATCACTGGACGCACCAGAAAAATTAAATCACTATAAAGGCACACAGTTCAGGAGCTTCGACTGACATACAGTTAGAAGCTTACAGCGGCTTTCAAAGGTTTGTTTTGTTTATGGGACTTAACTGCGGGGTCATCAGTCCCTAAACTTACAAACTACTTATGAAATAAACTATACTAAAGACAGCACAAACATCGATGGCCGAGGGAGGATTCTAACCCCCGACGGGGAACGGCCTCGCACATCGGAGCATAGCGCCTCAATGCGCTTGGCCACGCCGCCTCGGCTCAGCGGCTTTCAGTAAAATCTAACATCAAGCGCGAAGTTTTAATATATTACTTCTTTGCTACTAATGGTATTTGCAACACATTTTGCAACTAGTAACTTACACAGATCAGTGAATCCTCCTCCAAAAGTACATCACTGCACAGTAAATAGATCTGGAGAAAGGACGTCATGAATAGTGAAATACGTCAAAGACGTGCTTTTGCTTAAAACGGAGAGCAAATCACTCATTTTTCCCTTTCCTAAACCGCGGTTTTATACTGGGAGGACCACGTGACCGACCGAGGCCGATGCGTTACGCTGATAATGACATACATCATCTTTTTTTCCACAACAAGTAGACGGGATGAAAATCCTCAGCATTGAACAATTGGCTCCAATGCCTATGTTTACAATACGGGAAGCAGACCAACGACCAGGAAAACAAAAATATGCAATGGTGAAAGTGGCGTAGGACACACATCTTTAGGCTAACTTCTGGTAACGTGATAACGTTCAGAAAAAAAGAGAAAGAAATCAGCAAACGTGGAACATGCTTATTCAGTTGTTAAAAAGACGGTCAGCGTTGACAAGGTAGGTTTTCGATGCTAAATTAACTATTCCTTGGTGTTTGAGAATGTGTGTCCCACCAATCGATCCCTTCTCTTAGTCGAGATATGCCATAAACTACTTTTCTTCCCATTTTGTTCAGCACCTCATTAGATACGCGATCTACTCATCCAATCTTCAGCATTCCTGTATCACCACATTTATAAAGCTTCTTTCATCTTTATGTATGAACTGCTTATCGTCCACGTTTCAGTTCGTACATTGCTACTCTTCAGCCAAATGCCTTCAGAAAGAACTTCCGAACATTTAAATTAATTTTTGATGTCTGCGAATTTCGCTTCTTCAGAACTGCTTTTCTTCCCATAGCCTTTCTGCATTTTATATCTTCTTTACTTCGACCATCAGACATTTTGCTACCCAAACAACAAAACTCGTCTATTATTTTTAGTGTCTCGTTACCCAATCTAATTCCTACAGCATCGCGTTATATTGTTTAAATTGCATTGCATTCTCCTTGTTTTGCTCTTGTTAATGTTATAACCTAATGTCAAAGCACGGTCCATTCCGTTCAATTGCTCTTCTAAGTAGCGTGAGCAAACTCGTGTGCTCTTTTTTTCCGTCTATGCTACGTCACGTTTCTGGCATAGCAGCTTTTCAAATAGTCTGTATCTCTTCTATAGTGGGCTCAGCATGCAGAATGAATAGGAAAAAAGAAGTAAGGAAGATTAGGCTTTAACGTTTCGTCGTCAGTGCGGTTATTAGACGAGACGGGGGCGCACGTTCCGACTGTTATGGTGATGAATGGGAAGGAAATCGGCTGTGCCGTTTGAAAGGAAACATCCAGACATTTGCCTGGAATGTTTTAGGGAAATAACTGAAATCTAAATCAGGATGACCGGAGGCGAGTCTCGTGTTTGAACCCCAGTCCTCGAGAATGTGTGTACAGTTTGTTGCCACTGCGCCTTCTCGCGAATGAGCAGGAGAGAACAAACACGGAGGCCTCACAGGATAGAGAAAAGAGGTCTTTTCCTGCGAACCGCTCTGTGCAGAAGACGCACTGCCAAGCGTCTGAGAAAGCCCCGCTTCATTACGGCTGTGGCAAGATTCATGAGCGACGCTACGACGCTGTTGATGAAAGCAGAAGAGTCACGTAGGCTGGCGAGGGATGAATAAACTCCTTCCTTCGAGCGGCCATTGCCACTTGAAACTACTCTGTAGGTCAGGTGTAGTTCAGGATCGGGGTCAGTGACTGACTGCCATCAAAACAAAATAATAAAAAAAAGCGCCCCGCGAAAATTTCCGCGGAGACAGGGACTGTTACGACGCCATTAACCTCGGGTTTTATCGAGTGAAAAATGGCTTAAGAAAGGTTGCCAGAGGAAAGGGAAAAAACAATCAGAGAATACCGCAACGGCTATTTATCTTTGTAGTCAAAGCAGTTTGCTCGCGTCGAGAAAAATAGCTGCTCTGATGAAACTCCTCCCAGTAGTTTCAGAAGACATTTCTAAAAATGTCACGGAGTTTCTGTAAGCTCCGAGAAGAATCTTTTCGTAAAAAAATACATTACTTACACTGACTTGCGTAATAAATAGGTTTACCGTTAGCATGTTTTCGAGAAACCCAACGACTTAATCGTTGTACAAATGATTCATCGAAAAGCAATGGGCATTCCGTATGTATCGGATCCCTACATAAAGAAAAAAATATTCCACAGAGATTATCTTAGTGTGCGAATTATGAGTTAATTGCGGTCACTGTTTCACTGTCAATAAATCCTTTGAGTGCGAACACTAAAGTTGAATCTCTTAGGGTCATCATTTGAAAATGTTCACAAGTATGACAAGAAAAATATTTGCTGCTAACGACTTCACCATGTTAATCGGGACGGCGTCAGATAATGATTGTCCGGGAGGTGCATAAATCAACCTTTTGTAGGATTTGTGCATTACGCGCCACAAAATGAAATCTTAGCATACAAGAAAATTTCCATACTAACCATTACCTTTCGCCATGAATAGCGCAGCCACAGTAATCATAAAGGTTCCCAACATCAAGGTCGAAATCGAAATCCTCGGGAGTTACATACCAAGCAGGACGTTCAGCTAGGTACCCACCCATAAATAATACATGTAAAATCATATTGGTATAACGGGTTGCTGATAAGTAATGGAATGTGATGACATGCAACCGAATGCAAAACAGTCTGTCGTGGAGCTTATCGTGAAACAGGCTATCCCTTAAGACGTAGCTGTAGGTCATATATTCCATGTGCTCATCATTCCATTGCACCATTATTAATCTATAAGTATTCTTTAAGAGTGGATATTGAGCTGTACGTCTTGGGGGGGGGGGGGGGTGTGGATTAGCAGTAAAACATTCTTCTCTTGAATTAATATTCTTTAAGAGTGGATATTGAGCTGTCTTCGGGGGGGGGGGGAGATTAGCAGTAAAACATTCTTCTCTTGAAACATGAGTTTTTGCTTATAGATACTGAAGAAAATTAAAATATTGGACAAGGTTTTAAAATATATACACAGATGTAAGATTGAAAGACAAACAATAAGTACAATTAAACTGGACGTAACAAGGGAAAAAGACGGTATTAAAACTGTTATGTCCTTTTCATAGAGGAATACGTAAAGAAACAGAAATCATTTACAGTTTCAAACACAGTACACGAATGATGAGAAAGTAAATAAAATAAAACAGCACACTAGATGCTGATGGACCCGCAATGGGAGACAGAGAGGTGTTAAGGAATGTTTAGGGCATTGATAAAAAACAGACAGGGTTTGATCGGTAGGGACTATGGAGAAAATGGTTAAATCTGGGTGAAAAAGGGGAGGGGCAGAGGCACACGATAAGGTTGGGTCGGGTGTGTGTTGTGGTGGCCAGGGGAGAGAAAGAGGGAAGGGATGAGCAGGGGTGGGAGACAGGGCAAGGGACGGAAGCCCTGATATTGGCTGTGACAAGTAGAAAGGGATGACAGTTGCCAGGATGGAATTCCCATTGCTTCGTCCAGTTGTAGGGGAACGCACAATCAAATGCAAGGTTCGAATCAGAAATAGGGTTGCCAACCGCCCCGATATATCAGCGTCGTCACCGTTGTGGACCATCTTGTCCCGACATTTCGACGAGACAATTTTATCCCGATTTTACTCGACGCCTTAGACCACGCGGGGCACTTTTCATTCCCTCCTCTTCTGGAGGAGTGCGGGCTGTTTCAGGGCGTGCTTTGCCCTTTTCAGCCAATGTTAACTTACGGTTATTGTGTTTTGGCACAGTTTATTATATTTGTTACATTTATTGGGATATGGCTTTCATATTTCTATTTTCTTTTTCGGAGGGGGGGGGGGAGAGATTTGATCCCAATTGGGAATATCCCATGGGCATGGGAACAGCTCCGGTATTCACCTTACAGCCAACAAGAAACCAGGGAAACCTGGGCCAGAGCTGCTGGTGGGTTTACTACCACCTCTTCCTGCTGTGGAAGTGTTGTTTTTTCCACTACTTCGGCCGGCATCCCTGGTCCTCTTCCTTTTCTTCGAAGACGGCGTCCAGGTGCAGCCTATGGGGATTCTAACGTAACTTGTTTATGAGACCCCAGTGAAAACGCAAAAGGAAGAAAAAAATTCAAATATTTGTAAAGCTTTGGGACTTAACTAATCTGGTCATTAGTTCTAAGGCTTACATGCCCGAGGGAGGATTCGAACCTCCGACGGCTAGCACCAACGGGCTCCGCAGCTAGGCGCCTTGGAACGCTCGGCCACTCCAACGCGGCTAAAATGGAAGAAATTGCCATAATTGTAGCTGCTTGTGATGTGATTCCAAACACACCTGGGCTATTTGTCAACGTGCCTCACAATCTTGTTCGCCGATGTCATGCATACGTTGAGGTTTATGGCTGTCTGATACAGTGCAAATGGTACGTTCATTGTTTCAATTATGGTATTTGCAGTTAACTGTAACTAATATAAAAAGTACACAGCAATGCGATTGTGCTCCTATTATCTCATTAAGCTAGCTTCAACGGCTGGCCTCAACTTGTGCCGTGGGTCATCCTCTAACGTCCTGTTAAATTTGCGCATGCCGTTGCGGAAACATCCTGTAAACCGCTTGCAGGTGCTGTTACTAACGCCCACGATAGTGCGGCTGTGCTGAAATCCAAACCATGCTGACACATAGTCAAAGTGTGGAGTGTCGAGTGCGACTGTGTGTCGATAGTGGCAAGAGCGCGTCATCCGGTGGCGGTACACACTGTGTCGTGTCGTAACTTGTCATGGCTACAAACTAGTGTGGTAGAATGTTCGGCTGATGTGTGTGTCCCCAACGACGTGGTTAGACCCATCAGCATACACCGATTGTGACAAGAGTTTCTACTAAATGTGGTGCGTATCAAGAATCCGGTTTCGCGACCACCGCGCCGGTAATATTTGAATTACTATCAGAGAAGTGTGACGTACATGGTGCAATCAGTGTCTACAAGCTAATGCTGTATTGTATGAGGATAAGTCAATATTTAGAACTGCAAGACGAAGGCCGGGACAGTTTCTTTTATCAGTACTAGTACTGCCTGTGGTCGAAAATCAATCAATTGTGTTTACAATGGTCACTGGGGGTAAAATTTTACGTATCATGTCGGCGGCCTCGCGTCATTATGTTGGCAACATCAACAACACGATAGAAAATCTTTGCCCATTTGTTCGAACCACATAGAATGACTCGATTAGTGTATCGTACAGACCATGAAGTAAACAAATAATGCTGTTCCTGCTTTATGGTTGACAGGTTCTTGTATGTACCCTCATCCGCTCAGTAAAAATAATTGCCCTCGTAAAGCGAAGATCTCATGAGGAAACAAGAGCGTTGTCAAGCGATTGGCTAAAATGAAGACTCACAGGATTCTCACTATTCAGAATCTGTTGCCAACTTTAGCATATCACGACGCTGGGATATTTGGTAAAATTTAACCGGCACTGGGAGGTATGAAACGGTATCTTTTACGTGTTAAGGAAAATGCCTGACAACAAATAAAAACGGAAGTACATACTTATGCCATTTTCGAATTATATAACTTTCATTAGCCTAATATTTGAAATGGAACTACAATTTCCGTGTTCGTATATTTATACAGCGCCAAGAAATAATGTTATTTCGATACTGCGATATTCAGAATTCCAGAGCAGATAACATGTCGACTTCGTAGTTCCACCCGTGCTGTGCTACATGCCTCTCCCGGCGCATCATCATTTATATCGGCATTCTCGTCTTCGTAGTTCCACCCGAGCACCGCTAGATGCCTCTCCCGGCGCATCATCCTTTATATCGGCATTCATATGAAAACATCCATTTCCTTTAACCACTCTTAATTTCTGCGAAAATGAAGCATTTGAACGGTACAAGAAAGTGAGTTGGGAGCACTCCATGTTTCGAGATTCACTTATTTTAATACTGCAGACGAGCTGCATTACAGCGTCTTTGATCAAGGCGAATAGCTAATCAGTGAGCTGATTGTTGGAGAATGTAGAACTTGATCCACGCTATAGATAGGAAAATTTCTACTTCCTTTTCCCACTTTTAATGGCTAAATGCACACATAATATTTATATTCGTGAAATCTACGACAAACAATCTTTCGAATTATGTAACTTTCAATGGCCTTCTTGTACGAATAAATTAGTAATCTGTAGCACAATTTTCGTGTTAGCGTATTTATATAATGATGATATTACTTTCTACCAATGCAAATCTGCTTGTGAATTATTGTGGAAAACCTCAACTAACGGCCTTCGAATAGTATTGGCCAGCCAGCACTCGATTGTAACAGTTCTTGCTAATATTTCAGCCCATCACCTTTTATCTATTAGGCAAAGGTCAAAAAAATGTTCAAATGTTTGTAGAACTTATGGGACTTAACTACGGGGTCATCAGTCCCTAAGCTTACAAACTACTTATGTACTAGCTAAGACTAAGGACGGCACAAATATCCATGCCCGAGGGGAGATTCGAACCCCCCGACCGTAGTGGCCGTGCAGACCGTGACTGGAGCGCCTCAGTCCCCTCGGCCACCGCGGCCGTCACAATTTGTTCAGGGTGATGCGTTACGGGTGGACAGCAGTATATGTTGGTAACGTTCCAACACGCGCTTTCACTGTTAGGAAGAGGAGGGCAGAAGTATAGAGACCACAGGACGCCGCCGCGTGTCCGGAAGCACAAAAACACTGGCGCCCCTTTAAGGGGAGGGCAGCGGCAGCGGTTGAGCTCGAGCCAGAGTGGTGGGCGGAGCGTCATCTCATTATGCAAATACGGCGGCCCCAAGCCGCGCGCTCCGGAACTGGGCCAATTGCTCCCCAT
Source organism: Locusta migratoria (assembly GCA_026315105.1). NCBI lineage: Eukaryota > Metazoa > Arthropoda > Insecta > Orthoptera > Acrididae > Locusta > Locusta migratoria. Next base: position 292,292,835 of record CM048744.1, read on the forward strand.
CAGACACCAGCCACCGAGGCGCTCGGTCCCAGCGCGTATCAACTGTTTCAAACTGTCTTTGGCGCGGAATCCCAACAGACCCATCTCGACAATACACGCTTAAAACTAGTGCTTCAAGTGCTGCGCAAATAAAAACATTTCGAACGTGTGGGTGCCAACACGAGGGAAAAAAGCCAAGAAAATGAATAGCAATATCAACGATGGATAAACCAACACTGCCAATAGGAATTAGTCCTGGGATAACGACTATAATAACAAAAGTTCAAATGTTAATAAATCTATTGGATCAAACTGCGTGGTCATCAGTCCGTAGCTTACAAACTACGTAAAACTAGGTAAACTAACCTAAGGACAACACACACACCCATGCCCTAGGGAGGACTCGAACCTCCACGGCGAGCAACCGCGCGCTCCGCAGTGAGACCATAATAACGTATGATGGTGGGGGTGGTGGAGGAGGAGGAGGAGGAGGAGGAGGGGGGGCGTATTGGAAGGGGGATGAATTTGCAATGTCTTCAATGGAAAAAAGAGGGGGTTAGGTGCAAAGATTAGTGTACTTCGAAGATCAATTACTATCATATCGAGGAGACGATCTGGTCAAAACTACAAGAAAGTAGTCTTCGAATCAGATTCAACGAAGCTAAATTAACTGCTATTGCGCAGAAAGAGACCCACAAACTAACAACTGTATTTTTTTAAATATTCTTTGATGGAAAAGAATGTGGTATACTGGTATAGTTGCTAGTTTCTACTAGCATTCTTCTAGATGTTAGTGTCTGAAAATAAAATTAAAAAAGAGAAGAATGTCCATAATAGGTTCTATATACTTAGCAGCCTTACAGAGTGATTTCGTCAGACAATACAGTTCGTCACTCTTCTGTTGGGAGGGGAAAGCAACGTTGGTATTTTTCGTAAGGTGGTCGAGGCATGATCTCTTATTAAATTTCATCCTCTTACAGAATATTACACACATAAATCACTATATGGAGAGTCGTAAACATCGTTCCTTTCCCCACAATCAGAATCTTTAGGGCAAAACTCAATGACCATGTCACTTCCACAATAATACATTTTAGTATAGTGCAATGTTTTCCCGGCGATCATCAAGTCTTTGATATCCCACTTCGGGCAGACGACATTACGGCAACAACGTCTGACATGAGTTTGCACACGGAGCAACCTGCTTTTGTTGAAGTGTTGTAGCGAATCTATACTATAATAAAACTGTAAAACTGCATTTCTGTCGTTATTCTGCGTAAACACTCCAAAAATACTAGAATAATTTGTATGGGGGTTTTCACGAGCAACGTGAACAATCTCTGGAGCAACGTACTGCTATTCTTCATAAAACTCGAATCGTGTAAAAAGAACACATTATAATTTTAAAGCTCTACCTCTAACCGTCGTGTCTGTCTATCTTGCCCATCTCTCTGAACACACCAGCCTACGACACTACTTGACGATTTTGTATGGGCTTTTCATACTTAAATTGAGCGTAGCTTGGGTCAAAATTTAGATACCGTACTTTAAAATTTTTAATCACATCGTGTCTGTCTCTTTGTTTGAACACAATATGCAGAACCACTACATTAATTTTCATGAGAGTTTCGCAGAAAAATTGTGTCATTCTTGGTACAACATACAGGCTTTATTTCATCACACTCGTATCTGAGAAAAATATATAGCAATTCTAAATTTCAGGAATCTGTTCTGCTTACTTGTATGGCATAGTGCACCATAGAAACAATGGTGCTTTAAATTTCGTATTATACCAAAGAACCAATAGACAACGGTATTACTTTCTGGAACAGTTCTGAAGCGGATGCCAAGAAGTGCTTCCTTCATCTTCGGAATCAAATCAAAGTCGCAAGGTCTTAAGCTTTACGTAAGAAGCGGCAACACTTTCTGCGCAATCCGCCCATCATTTTGCACGACAATTCGCGGGCGCATATAGCGCACGTTGTTGCTGCTCTGTTCGGCCAATGGGACTGGGAAGTACTGTACCATCCACCATACTCCCCGGATTTAAGTCCTTGTGACGTTGATTTGATTCCGTAGATGAAGGAACCACTTCGTGGCATTCGCTTCAGAATTGTTCCAGAGATTCGACACGCAGCAGACAGCTCCATTCGCACCATCAACAGAACAGGCTCTACTAACGGAATACTACGCCTTTCACATCCTTTAAGTTCCAACCCTCGTATAATCTGTCAACAGATGATGGCATGTTTTTAACGGACTAGTCGGCCCATATCTTAATAGTAAATTAAGTTTCCACAATTTGAGGAAAAATTTAAAAACGAAGTCACAGCGCAAAGATTGCCGTAACATTTATATTTCACACGTCAAAACACAGCTTTTCGCTCGTCAGTCAGCGGCGTTTCGGGTGGATACGGGCAATTAGTTTACGAGAGTGGGGCATCTCCCGGGGGAAATCAACGCCGTCAGCAGCGAGAGATTCCCGGAACTACACTAACAGAGCAATCGGCACGTCCGCTGGTTGCGGAAAAAACCTGCAATGATCACTGTGGCAGAGCGTAAATACAGCATCCTGGTCGATTACATACGTATAAGAAACTAAAGAGCACTACACAGTTCACTGTGCACTGTAACACGTCATCCACGAGGCTCCACATTCACAATCTACAAGTAGACGAAGCATTTTGCTTAGTTCGATGAACTCTCCGCCATGCACTGATTTTCAGAGTATTTATGTGGATGCAGTGGAACAAACCCGCATAAACGGGAACTTAAAAACGGTAAACGGTCTACATCCAGAAAAGGCGCAAAGAGACTATATTGTGGTAGAGGCGACAGAAAGAGAGGGCCCGGCTAATGTCTACTAGTCTACCATTCTCCACTGAACTCTTGTGCATTTCTCGTAGAACACTTAAGAATTCTTTACTTAACAACGACAAAAACCAATTTTAACATCAACTTACCGACAAAAATCAAACAAACACTTAAGAGGGTGATCTAGTAGGGAACAAAATTACATAATAAACTAGAAAAGGATACTTAAACGAATATTAACATACACTCCTGGCTATCCAAAATGCAACACCAATAGGGACCTGACAAAGATGATATGATTGAAAATACAGCGTCTTGTGAAGTACGGAAGATTATGAAATCAGTACGGTACTAAATGTTGCCGCCACTGCTGGCTATAGACGCGGCATTTAATCAAAGAGGCTTCGGATGTGTTATTTGGGTACAGCAGTCTGTGTTGCTCCCACATATTGCCAAAGTCGGTCTGGTGTAACAGCAGGTAGCGTATCCCAGGCCAGCCGTTTACCAGTCACAGTCCAGTCGTTTTCGACAGATCAGAGATCGGGACCCCCAGGGGGTCTCGCGGTTCTTTAGTGAGTTCGTGCGTGGCGAACACAGACACCTCCCCTAGAGACAAGACCTCACAAAAAGTCCGTGTCACGTTACATCGAGAGTCCTCGATCGCTAGCTTACTGGCTGGCTGCTACGAGTCACTGGGCTAAGCCCCAGAGGCCAGCCAATCAGCTAGCTTTCGCGACCTCTCGGTTTGACGTGACTCGGACTCGTGAGGCCTTGTCTCTAGGCGGTGTTGGCACGGGGCTCCGAACTAGTGCATTCCTTCTTTCTTCCTTCTTTCATCTCCAGACTGCATTTCCTTTCCCTTCCCCGCTTTTCCTATCCTCGCTCCTTTCCCTCCCAACCGGAGGACTGATGACCTAAACAGATTGGTGCCCCTGTCCCAACTAACCAACCAGTGATCGGAAGAACAGGGACGCTAACGCCACAATACAATCCGAGGGGCAACGAATCAGTCTCCAACATCGAGTGCCACGTATGGTCACGCATTATCCTCTGCAATGCGGCTGTCGAAATCTCCAAACGTCTGTCAGATCAATAGGAAAAACATTTTGCTTTTCATCTTGTGCAAACTGTGTGTCACAGAAATATCAATGTGAAATAGGGACAGTGCAGTTGTTAAAAATTGTGAACTCACGTTCTATCTCGTCATGTTGATTAACGTCATCAAAATCATATCAGGTAAGTCTTTTATCAATTCCTCTTTGCATAAAGATAAGCCATCGATACTGACACAGATAATTATCTTGACTAGTCATTATACTAGCTTTGATTAAATCTAGAAACAGTTTTCGATTCAATCTAGAAACAGTTTTCTCACATCAGCTGAGAACCAGAGTGACTGCAGAACAACAATAGTTCGCTGGAAGGATGCGGTAAGACACTCGTGCAAGGAACCGTCCGTAACCTTGGTTGCTGGACGCAACGGAAGCTGGACAGTGTGGAAGTCTCTGAAACGACAACGCGACGTAGCAAGGTCAGAAGTAAACCTAAGCAAATGGGGCTATCAAACTAACTCCACACTTTGTGACAGTGGGGCTCTTCAAACGACCATCCATATGTATAACTGTCATCTCTGTCCCTTACACTGTACCTTCGAGGACTTAATCTCAGCACAAACAAACGCTACTGACCTGAACTTTATGTAATTTTTTAAAATGTTTATATAAATATGTAGGTATTTTATGATGTCTCTGAAACTAACAAGAAGAAGATATCGGATAGCTTCGGCAAGAACATGTCCGAGCGCCTGATCTCAGAATTATTTATTTATTTATTTATTTCAGCTATTTACTTCCATTGCAGTATTATGACTTATATGATTGAGAGTCCGTGGATGGATGGAAGTATCAATAAATACGTAAATAAACAGTACATCGTAACATCTACTGTAAATGCGAAGCAATAATAATAAATAAATAAAAACATTCCGGTTCTACGTAAAATGGTGTCTCATAGATCTTAATTTATTTAGATTATCCATTACGGATATTTTTAGAACCCGTAACTTTTAATTCAATATAAATTAAGAAAAATGCAACCAGTCACTTTGACTTCAAATAGTGTTTCATCTGAAGATGAACCTGAAAAGGTTCGAAAACCGGTTAATGGAATAAAACAGTATCACTTCAAATCAAAGTGACTGGTTGCATTTTTCTTAAATCACATTTTTACTTAATTTGCTGGGTAAATGAGGACGAACTCTTCGGCACGGGGCCTTCTCACCCGGTGGGACAACAGGGAGGCGAAAAGTGGCTGTTTGAGTGTAACTTTTAGGAGCTGTTGTCGCAGACTACCAGAAGTAGCGAAGTGAAGGAGAGGAGAGGAAGAGAGCGAAAGCCGATGCCTGGCCCCCGGCCAACTTCCACCAAGGGCGCCGCCGAGATTAACGTCCCCATTCACCATGCACAGTGCCTTCTAGACGCGTCCGTGCATTGCTGCTGGTATCCTCGGGATTTAAACTAGCACGCGGAACGAGCTGATCACAGGCTCCAAACATCGATGGTCTAATCCACAACCCGCTGGAAGAAATCACACTCGTTGCTTCCTATGTTTCCCTACAACACCCGCCACACAAACAAATTCTACAAATGGTGGAAACTCAATGTGCAGCTATAATTTTCTCTATGCTGTTGTTATTGTTGTGGCGTATAAATGAGGAAAAAGAGGCGGAGTTGCCGGGAATTTACATTAAAAAAAAGCCAAAATAAACTTGCGCGCTTTTTTAATGAACAATATTAATATACTTGTGTGTGGGTTAGAGCCTAAGAAGGGCGATAAAGAATTCAGTAACGTACAGTATTTGTCACTTACGGTGAAAAGGAACGTGTTTATGACATTCTTTAAGATAAGGACTAAAACAGGGGAGTCCGACCTTTTACTTAACCTGAGTCACACTGCAAGACGAGCCTTTTTGCGTCGCATATAATAAACATAACAGAATAACTGCATGATCTCACGTGCCTTGGAATCCCATTCCTCCTGAATGCGAACCAGTATTTACCCTAACTAAATACATTAAACACAAGATAATATAATATCAACTAGCTGTAAGGTTGCTTGTACAGAAGCTACAGGTTCTGTAATTATTAGGTTGTGAGAATGCAGTACTATCTTGAGTTCGACGTAGATCATTAGTTTCGATCGCTAGCAATTTAATATCGGGTTTTTGCGCAATATATTTTTAGACAATAATATGCCCTTAATTACCTAAGCTTGCGCGGCGTAATAAATGATGATACTCTTCTCGTGTTTCCTGCCGGATTACGAAGTCATTTTGAGACAGAATTTCTTCGAGTTGGTTGTGTGTGTGTGTGTGTGTGTGTGTGTGTGTGTGCTGTTTCGACCAGTGATCCATTATTAAGCCCGGATGCACAGCAGGCTGCAACTCTTAGGTGAATTAAATGCCACGGAGTGGAAATAGGCAGCTCACTACGTCAGAAGGGTGTCGTTAAATTCAAAATTTTGATCTGACGGGAGATGTGGTAAGGTAATCCCTACTGTCATGGTGAACAATGTGTCTTGATTCATAATGGCTGCAGAGTTATATATATCGTTTGAAATGTGGTACCACAGAAGGATGCAGAAGATTAGATGGGTAGAGGAAATACTTATTGAGGTAGTGAATCAAATCGAAAGAAATTCAGGGCAGATTGTTGTTGTTGTTGTTGTTGTTGTTGTTGTTGTTTGTATAGTCTATGGGACTTAACTACGGGGTCATCAGTCCCTAAACTTACAAACTGCTTATGAACTACTTACGAACTAGGACGGCACAAATATCCATGCCCGAGGGGGGATTCGAAGCCCCGACCGTAGTGGCCTTGCAGACCGTGACTGAAGAGCCGCAGTCCCCTCGGCCACCGCGGCCGGCATTCAGGGTAGATCTCGAATGAAAGAATGGGTGGAGTGACAGGTTTTTCTGTAACGGACGAAAAGAAACCATGCCTTGAGGCAGTAGGCTGGTTCAAATGGATATAGGTTGCAGTCAGGGTTGGCGCATGGGAACGACCGCACAATCTAGGAGCCATGTGACGGACTGCGCGGTCGCCCCCGCGAGAGGTTTGAGTTCTCCCTCGGACTTGGATGTTTCTTCTGTCCTTAGATTAAGTAAGTTTGAGTAGTCTGTATTTATCAATAAAAACAGTCACAAACTGCAAAAACTATCATTTATACAAAAATGATGACCTGTTTCGGCCTGTTTACAGTGCCATCTTCAGATCCATGTAGGCTTCACGTCCACGGAGCAGGCGCTTGTCCCATTAGGTAACTGCATTCTGTGTGTGGAGGTGATTCATATTCTGACACGTATTGTCAAACACTCATACCACAGATACAAGCAGGAGAGATAAGTCATTCCATGACTTTTGCAGTGATATCATTCCTGCATCAACTCAACAATCCTGTGTAATCCCTGAAAGTGATGAGGGGCAAGCATGGATCCAGAGACAGTGATGAACGTAGGAGCACATTTGCCGCAGAAGGGTAAGAGCAGAAGGTGTGCTCATTGTAGCACAAAAAAAGCAATCCGTTTCATTCTAGATGACTTTACCACGGAATTCGTAATATTCCATAGTGCTTAAAATGTTTTATTGTTTGAATATTGTAATGTGTTCCATTTTTGTACTTCAATAAATTAGTTAATAAATTATTGTGTCTTCTTTGCATCCAAATGCCATTTTTAATTATCTATTCCAGATATACGAATGTGGTCTTTTAAATGAGCACCAAGCACAGTAGACTAAGCCCCGTACAAAATCCATAGTGGTCTGTACATCAACCATCAATTTCTTCCTTTCACTTCCAAGTTAAATGAACATAAAATAATTTTCATGTACATCTACATCCATACTCCACAAGCCACCTGACGGTGTGTGGCGGGGGTACCTTTAGTATCACTACGGATTCTCCCTCCAATTCCAGTCTCGTATTGTTCGCGGAAAGAAAAATTGTCGGTATGCCCTTGTGTGGGCTCTTAATCTCTTTGAGTTTATCGTCACGATCTCTTCGCGAGATATACGTAGGAGGGAACAATATACTGTTCGATTCCTCGACAATAGTATGTTCTCTGAAGTCCGACAAAATCCCGTACGGAGCTACAGAGCGTCTCTCTTGCAGAGTCTTCCACTGGAGTTTATCGATCATATATATTGAGTAAATTACATGCCTATATAAGTCAAATGGGATGCAATAAAAATATTACCTTTCAAATTTAAAGAAAAAATAAGTTTTGTCCTGTAAAGGATTGAAGGAGATTCAATATGTAAACGTCTCTGAAAACATTTATGTGCATTTTTGCATACGTCCTAAAAGTAAAACATGACAGGGTGATGTTATTGGTCCTCTGCTGTTCCTTATTTACATAAACGATTTAGGGGAAAATCTAAGTAGCTCTCTTACACTGTTTGCAGATGACGCCGTCATTTACCGTCTAGTAAAATCATATGAAGATCAAAACCAACTGCAGAACGATCTGAATAAGATATAACTATGGTGTAAAAATTGGCAATCGACTCTAAATAATGAGAAGTGTGAAGTCGTCCACATGAGTATGAAAAGAAAGCCGTTAAACTTTGTTTACAAGATAACTCAATCAAAAGTGAAGGCCGTAAACTCCACAAAATACCCAGGAATTACTATTACTTCAGACTTAAACTGGAAAGAACACGTAGATAATGTCGTGGTAAAGGCGAACCAAAGACTGCGTTTTATTGGCAAAAGTCTTAAAAGATGCAACAGAACTACAAAAGAAACTGCATACATTACGCTTGTCGGTCCATTTTTGGAGTATTGCTGCCCAGTGTGGGATCCTTATCAGGTGGGTTTGACGGAGGACATCGAAAGAGTCCAGAGAAGGGCAGCTCGTTTCTTATTGTCACGATACAGGGGAGACATCGTTACGGAAATGATAAAGGATCTGCGGTGGGAATCATTACAACGGCGCTTATCGCTGCGGCGTGGGCTACTTCCGAAACTCCAATCGCAACATTCTCCACCGAATGTGAAAATAATATTGTTGACTCCCACTTACATAGGTAGAAATGATAAAGTACGAGAAATCAGGGCTCGAACGGAGAGATTCAGGTGTTCTTTCTTTCTTTCTGCGCGCTATTCGAGAATGGAATGGGAGATAAATACGAGGTACGCCAGAAAGTAAGTTCCGTTTGGTTATATAAAACAAACGTGTACAGATACAGAAAAAATATTTATTGTACAAAAATCTACAACTGTTAAACTACTTTTCTACATAGCTGCCAAAATTTTGTAGGCACTTGTCATTGCGTGGCACAAGTTTCTGTATGCCTTCTTCATAGAAGGTTGCCGCCTGTGTATTCAGCCATGTGGTAGAATTTTGTTTCAGCTCGCCATCGGTGAAGTGTTGACAGAACAAATTTTACGTGCAAGAAGAGGATTTCCATCAAAAGGTGGTGTTTGTTTCCACGATACTGCCTGACTTCATGTGGCGAATGTGACGAAACAACTCTTACGGGAATTTCACTGGGACATGTTTGATCATCATCCGTACAGCCCGGGCCTCGCACCTAGCCACTTTCATCTCTTCTTACACCTAAAAATCTGTCCTTGGTGGTCAACCTTTCAACGATGATGACGAGCTGAAAGAACATGCTACCACATGGCTGAACACACAGGCGGCAACCTTCTATGAAGAAGGCATACAGAAACTTGTGCCATGCTATGACAAGTACCTACAAAATTTCGGCAGCTATGTAGAAAAGTAGTTTAACAGTTTTAGATTTTTGTACAATAAATATTTTTTCTCTATCTGTACCGTTTGTTTTATACAACCAAACGGAACTTACTTTCTGTTCAAAAATGTTCAAATGTTTGTAAATCTATCGGACCAAACTGCGTGGTCATCAGTCCGTAGCTTACAAACTACTTAAACATAGGTAAACTAACCTAAGGACAACACACACACACACACACACACACACACACACACACACACACACACACACACACACACACACCCATGCCCCAGGGAGAACTCGAACCTCCACGGCGAGCAACCGCGCGCTCCGCAGCGAGACACTTTAGACCGCTCGGCTACTCCACCGCGGCGACTTACTTTCTGGACGTACCTCGTAGTATAATGATGGTTCGATGAACGCTCTGCCAGGCACTTAAATGTGATTTGCAGAGTATCCCCTGTAGATGTAGATAATGCCACAATGGGATAATTCTGGCCAATTCAAAAAAAAAAAAAAAAAAAAAAAAAAAAAAAAAAAAAAAAAAAATTTCAAAAACCGGGCAGCCGTAGTTGTAGTAATGTAGAGATGGGGAAGCTTGCATAGGACAAACTACCGTGGACAGCTGCATGCCTACTATCTCGAACTGCCGGCCGCGGTGGCCGAGGGGACTGAGGCGCGTCGGTCACGGTCTGCACGGCCACTACGGTCGGGGGTTCGAATCCCCCCTCGGGCATGGATATTTGTGCCGTCCTTAGTATAAGGTAGTTGATAAGTAGTTTGTAAGTTTAGGGACTGATGTCTCCGTAGTTAAGTCCCATAAGCTATACAAACATTTGAACATTATCTCGAACTGAAGGCCGCAACAACAACAGCTGTATGCTATCCGGCAGTTCTCGCCGCATTATACAAATGAAGCCCCGGCGAAATTAAGGCGGCCGTTACGAGCGCCCGCGCGTCGGTCGAACAATAAAAGCGCGGCGGCCGCGCTGTTTTACGGCGCTGGGGACGGAGGAGCTCGGCGCGGCGTGCGAGCTCAGCAGCGCCAGTAGCTCCCTTTCGCCGGCAGACGACAAAGGGGGGCCATCTCGCCCCCGGCGCAGATTAGACCGCCGCCTTTCTGGGTCGCGGCATTTGCGAGGTCGTCGGCCGCCCGGGCTGCCCCCCTCCCTGCTGACGCCTCGGCAGTAAAACACCGCCCCGCCCCCGGCCCCCGGCCGCCGTGCGGCACCGCGCACCCCTATCTCCCGCGCATGCGCGCCAGAAACTGGGGCACGCAGCCGCGGCGCGAGGGTGCGACCGGCCCGCGCCGATATCGGCCGGAACAACTGGCCCCACCAAATAAGCCGCGCTCGATGCCAAGCCTACACGCCGCCCCCACCACGCCCCCTCAGCTGTTACTCTCCGCTGTCGCTGGCTTCTGTTTACGCGGAGAACGACTTCCGCCTGGAGGCTACAAAACGTGGCCCACTTGCTACGATTGGCAACTTTCGCGATACGCGTGGAATATTGAAGCTGAACTGAAGGCGTAAAATGGAAACGACAATTTATCTAATGTCTGAGTAAACAGAAGTTGTTGTTGTGCTCTTCAGTCCGGAGACTGGTTTGATGCAGCCCTCCACCCTACTGCCGGCCGCGGTGGCCGAGGGGACTGAGGCGCTCCAGTCACGGTCTGCACGGCCACTACGGTCGGGGTTCGAATCCCCCCTCGGGCATGGATATTTGTGCCGTCCTTAGTATTAGCTAGTTCATAAGTAGTTTGTAAGTTTAGGGACTGATGAACATGTTGTTAAGTCCCATAAGCTCTACAAACATTTAATTTTCCACCCTACTCTATCCAGAGCAAGCCTTTTCATCTCCTCATAAGAACGGCAACCCACATCCACTTTAATCTGCTTACTATACGCGTCTCTTGGTCTCCCTCTGCGATTTTTACCCCCACACACTTCCCTCCAATGCTAAATTTACGATTCCTCGATGTCTAAGAATGTGTCCTGCCAAGCGATCCCTTCTTTTAGTCAGGGTATGCCAAAAATTCCTTTTCTCACCAATTCTGTTCAGTACCTCTTCATTACTTATGCGATCTACCCACCTAATCTTCAGCATTCTTCTGTAGCACCACATTTCAAAAGCCTCTATTCTCTTCCTGTCCGCACTGCTTATCGTCCATGTTTCACTCCCGTACAAGGCAACAGTCCACACAAATGCCTTCAGAAAAGACTTCTTTACCCTTAAATTAATATTCGATGTTAGCAAATTTCTCTTTTTCAAAAATGCTTTTCTTCCCATTGGCATTCTGCATTTTATATCCTCTGTACTGCGACCATCGCATGTTATTTTACTACCCAAGTAACAAAACTCATTTACCACCTTCATTGTTTCGTTACCTAATCTAATTCCTTCGGCATCGCCTGATTTTCTAAGACCGCATTCTATTATTATTATTATTTTTTTTTTTTTTTGTTAATGTTCATTTTATACGCTCTCTTCAACACACTGTCCATTCCATTCAACTGGTCTTCCAGGTCCTTTGCTGTCTCTGACACAATTACAATGTCATCAGCAAAACGCAATGTTTTTATTTCTTCCCCCTGAACTTTAATCCCTATTCCAAATTTTTCCTTGCTTTCCTTCACCGCCTGCTCGATGTACAAATTGAATAACATCGGAGAGAGGCTACAACCCTGTCTTACTCCCTTCCCAACTGATGCTTCCCTTTCATGCCCTTCAACTCTCATAACTGCTGTCTGGTTTTTGTACAAGTTGTAAATAACTCTGCTTTCCCTGCATTTTACCCCTGCTGACTTCAGAATTTGAAAGAGTGTATTCCAGTCCACATTGTCAAAAGCTTTCTCCAAATCTACAAAAGCTAAAAATGTAGGTTTGCCTTTCCTTAATCTATCTCCTAAGATAAGACGTAAAGTGAGTATTGCCTCCCGGGTTCCTACGTTCCTCCTGAATCCAAACTGATCTTCCCCGAGGTCAGCTTCCACCAGCTTTTCCATTCTCCTGTAGATAATTCGTGTTAAAATTTTGCAACCATGACTTATCAAACTGATGGTTCTGTAATTTTCACACCTGTCTGCACCTGATTTCTTTGGAATGGGGAGTATCTTCATATATTTTAAGAAACTAAAGAAAAAAGTTCATATAAACCTAGGTCAACAAACGTTTACTTACGGAGTTACGGCTAATAAACGATTTTGCCTGAAATCTAGGAACGTAGCATCGCACAACTGTACAAAGTTAAAGTAAGCGTGATTTCCATTTACATATTCGCTGTTATTGATCTGGTGACTCTAATAAAACATGTAACAGACGTCTGCCTGCAGCCGCGGCGGATCAGCCGTGCTGCGGTGCACGTGACCGTCCGCCGTCGGGGGTTCGAGTACCCAAAATGTTCAAATGTTTGTAAGGCGTAAGGGACTCAACTGCGTGGTCATCAGTCCCTAAACTTACAAACTACTTATGAACTACCTTATAATAAAGACGACACAAACATCCATGCCCCAGGGGGGATTCGAACTCCCGACGGCGAACTGCCGCGCGCACCGCAAACACGGCGCTCCAGCACGCGCGGCTAATCCGCCGCGGCTGTTCGAGTACCCCCTCTGGCATGGGTGTTTGTGTTGTTCTTAGGTTAGCTTACCTTAGTTTAAGTAGATTCTAAGTTACGGACTAATGACCACGCAGTTAAGTACGATAGATTTACAAACATTTGAACATTTCTTGTGTAACTGCAATACTTCTCTAGAGTAACTTGTTGGTGTAGAACAGCAACGAGCGACAATAAAGTATAATAAAACCAATTGTGGCTGGTTACTGTTCTACACCAACGACTTATTTCACATAACAACCACGGTCTCAAAAACGTCTGAAGTGCACTGAGACTCCATCGTGTTCCCGCACGTCAGTGAACAGCTAGAGGAACATCGTCCAGAAGTTCAGGTACGCCCTCCTGTAAACTACCAACAAATATTTTTTCCCTTTATTTCCTTTTCAGTTTCCTTTCTTTCATACGTATGTGCACGCTAGCGCTGAATATGTCATTACCGAACAAACTTTCCTAAACGAAATCATCTTATTTCGTTCCTCTCTATCCGCTGTCAGTCTGTTCAAAATTACTTTCGATTTGACAGTTCTGCAGTAGTGGAGTAACGACACAAATTTGCTACGACCTGCACTGAACTCATACCCCATCTCACATTTCATTCTACTCGTTCAAAGTAAAATTTTCCAACACAACCCACTAAGTCGTTAAGGCACAACAATTACTCTTGCCTTAGGCTTATCTGGTACCTCTATTAAGGGCTCACATTACAAGAAAACTTGTTGCACTCTTGTCTGTGAAAAAGCACCAAAACCAGTCAGAAGCTTGCTGGAAATCGCACAAAAAAGGTAATTCTACTTTATGAGGTGGTACGCTGTCCTACTGAACTATTTTGTGGAACCATTACACTTCCACGCGGGTATACTCTTCTGCAGGTTGTTCCTTGTCTGCAGAGAATGTATGATCTGTGGCTGACTGTAATAAAATAATACATTTGTTACTGGCATGGGAGAGGCCTTAGAAACGAGGTCAACCGGTTTGACTTATATTTGGCAATCGCTTCTGTGCAACTTAAAATGGAAGTCTAAGGGATTTTGGCTCCACATTACCCAATTTTCCACAAAATCTTCAATGAAGTTCATGATGTGCAAACGACTCAAAATTAGCAGCACCGATAGAGATTGAAAACTGAGCGCATTTCATCACAATAAGTGGAGTCCTCAAATGCGTCGTCTACGAATTGTGGAAGAGAAACTTTTACGCAGTCGCTTAAGTGCCAAGAAGTAGACGCTGTTCAACGAAAACGCCGCCGACTTCTAGTGGCCATGGCATTCTTTAAAAAATTCAATAAATTATAAATTAAACCTACAAGGAATAACCACAGGGTAAGTAAATAAATTCATTATGATTCTGATTGCAAGTAATAAAAATATGATGCCTCATTGTATGAAAATAATTTCGAGTAAGAGTGTTGCGAATTCTTCACGATTCGCTACCGACCGCCGTATACCCGTTGACAAAAAGCCGTAGGACAGAATGCGCGTAGACACAGTTATATATCCAATGTTGTGTTTCTCAGTCTAACGCCAACGAAATTATGAGTGCTAATCAAAGACAGACTGCCCGAGAGACTACAGAAGATCGTAACTTTCAGCTGGATCAAGTCATAAAATCCTGACTCAGCATCTTGGGATATCGTGTTGCGCCAGTTTCGTCCCACGGCTCACGAGTCAAGAACATTGCCTCGCAATCTGTGAAGATCTTTTGGAATCATCCCAAGGACGCTCCCGAACTGTCCTCTGCGGACCTTTTTCTACTCGCAAAGTTGGAAACCCTGTTGAAAGGGCGAATATTTGCAACGTTAGACGATATGAAAGAAAATTCGCAGATGGCGCTTCGCACGACCCAGCAAGACTGCTTCCGGAAGTGGAAACGACGGGCGGTAAGTCGCTCTGCAGTACTTCGGCCGGCGAGGGCGCCCGCAGTCTTGGTACCTGGTTGCCTGCTTCGCGCGCCGGCCAATAGGAAGAAGGAGGCTCGCCTACGTATGCCGTCTCACCACCAGTGTTGCCAACTCATACGATAATTATGGGGCCATACGATAATTTCAGTGATTGTACGACGTACGGTAGTACCTTGTACTATACTGGCTAAACGCACGATAATTTCTTTTTGGCTGGAGATACCATTTAAACCGTGCACATCAAGTACACTTTAAGTAATACCAATTGTCTATACAACTACGGTACCGTAAATGAAATTACATTAAACTCATCGTAAGACTTATGTTACTATAATAATGACTACCACTTCTTACTACTACTATCACCACTAACCGTACGTCTGTGGTCCGATTAGTTAAGTGTCAGTTTTCCTAATATCATTTTGGTAATTTACAAAGAATGGTGTACATCGAAGTAGCGGCATCAGCGTAGCGTAATACTAAGTTGTGTTTCTGTTTGTTAAAAAGAAAAATCTCAAGGGATGATATGTGGACGTGTCAATGTAAATCAGTGAGTGTGTGTGTGTGTGTGTGTGTGTGTGTGTGTGTGTGTAAAGACATATTAGTCAAACGTGCGATATATGCACTACTTCGATCGGTGTATACCATACCTTGGACATTACCATTATTTTTTCTATTATTCAATTAACTTGCTTTTTTTAACCTTTTTTGCCTGATGTACGATAATTCTGCGTCAAAATCTATAATTTTTAGTATGTAGTAGGATTTGCGAGTTGGCAACACTGCTCACCACACCAGTATGAGACATTTCCAGTCAGTTCTATGGTTCGACAGTTACGATACAGGAGTTCCATCAACTGGAGCCAGCAGTCTACAGTACTATTGCCAGACGTCGTAGTAGGGATGCATTGCAGAACATTGTAAAAGATAGGAAGAGATCTGTACCAACACATGTACAGCAAAGTTAAGTATTTATTTCACTGGTTTATAAATGTGGACTAATCAGTTCTTTTAGTCACAGACCCATGCCCACATACTTGCTCGTCATGGTCCTCCACCTGCTCACGCGGCATCCCGAAGTCACAACAAGTATGTAAAAGGTAAGCGTAGAAAAACTTTCGTTCACTAAGTTTCGTATCTTTTTCAACATACTACGTACATCTCCTTTTTTTCTAAGGAGAGTGAAAAGTACCATTATAAAGCAACAAGGATTAAAATTTAATTAAGTGCTAACAAGGGTTGTTCGAGAAATTTGCCTATCTCCTTATTATAATTTTCATTTACCTGTCTTAGTAACTTCCCTGTCCCTACCAGACCCAATACGTGGAAAACGGAAATGGGGGAAAAATGCCTAATGCAAAGGGGAATCGAACATAGGTTCTCTGTATAATAACAATTATATAATTTCAACACTGTATATTTTTAATTCGTTAGTTACACTATAAGCTAATTTCAACTTAATAGTCATCTTCAGGTGTTATGCCACATTCTGTTATGTTGAACATTTCAATATTATTGTGACGTGATATATTTTATTATCATTTTTTCGTTTCAAAAGAAGTTTCGTTGCGGGAAAACTAAGTGCAAAGCAGTAATAAAGAATGTGAAAGCTTCTATTTCTTTAGCTAACCTTCAGACAGAACTTCAGAACAAAAGACTTTTCATTTATCAGTATCTTTACAGACATTTCAAATCACAAAGACCTCAAAATATACCCAGTATTACTGCGGTACTTTAATCCAACGACTGAAATTAATGTCAAAATATTAGATATTCCAAATTTCCTTGGTGAAACTGCAGATATTATATATCATTCTTCAATGGACATACTGGAAAATCAATGGGGGAAAGAGAAAGTCATGGTAATTCGTGCAGTTAGTGCCAATAGAAATTTTGGCGGAGTTCAAATGTTTGAAGAACTTATGGGACTTAACTACGGGGTCATCAGTCCTTAAGCTTACAAACTACTTATGAACTAGCTAAGACTAAGGACGGCACAAATATCCATGCCCGAGGGGGGATTCGAACCCCCGACCGTAGTGGCCGTGCAGACCGTGACTGGAGCGCCTCAGTCCCCTCGGCCACCGCGGCCGGCTTGGCGGAGTTCAACGTGAATGACAATACAAAGCTTTCTTCAAACTTCATGAGGAAGAAAAAGAGTTGGCGTGGTGTGGGCAGCGCATATTGCACACAGCTCCACACAAACATCAGCAGATTTGTTACCGTGGATGTCGAATATATTGTTAAGAAGATTTATTCGTACTTTTACACAGTGCGTGTAGAAGGTCTCAAAATTTTTGCGAACACAGAAATGCAATACAAAAGAACCCTGGGATACAGTAAAACATGATGGCTTGCACTTTTGCCTGCATTAGAGAGAGTCCTGACACTGAGTCGTGTGTTCACAGTATCCATACACATCGTGGAAACGTCCCGCATTCGCCGGCCACGGTGGCCGAGGGGACTGAGGCACTCCAGTCACGGGCTGCACGGCCACTACGATCGGGGGTTCGAATCCCTCCTCGGGCATGGATATTTGTGCCGTCCTTAGTCTTAATTAGTTCATAGGTAGTTTGTAAGTTTAGGGACTGATGACCCCGTAGTTAAGTCCCATAAGCTATACAAACATTTAAACATTTTTTTCGTCCCGCATTGGGATTTGAAAAAGTTGGCCGCCTTATTCTTAACACAAACACAATGGGCAAAGGAATAAAAAAAAAAGACCGACAACTGTGACTCCGTAAAAGGGGTTGCAAATGTAAAATTAGGCATTTGAATTGTGTCAACAGAAGGAACTTTCCTGCAGGATGCAGTGCAATGAAAAATATGATATAGGTGTGGCGGATTTCCGTAATAATATTCTTCTTTATTTCTTGTGTAATAAATTTAAAGTGGGGAAAGTACCTTCATTTTTCACCCTAAAATATAGGCGGTGTCATTTTTTATTTCGCTGATTAATAGCCGGGCCCGCGTGACGCGCAGCTGCGGCAGGTAGCGGACAGGCGGCGGCGCCTCTGCCTCCCATTCACCATTCAGAAACGTGCGCGGGCAGCACGTGCGGCCCGGAAGCTCCCGCCAATACCGGCTTTAAAGGGAACCTGCCCACGCGACGCTCCTCAAAACACCGCCACTCTGCCCGGGCGCCAGCGTGCCAACACAGTGGCGGGCTTCGCACGGCCGCTTAAAGAACACCAAACATAGACAACTAGTCTACCCACGTGCTGCTTCTCGATTCCGACACACTTCCAGTATGTCGTAGTCTAGGCCAAAATTTGAGGTTAGTTTATACGTGCAAATACGCCACTGTAGTGGTGAAGATACTCCTGAAGGGATCGCAGTTGTTATCTTTCTGAGTACATATCGTCGAAATAGGAGATACAACAAAAATGTTGAAGCAGTGGCGTAACTATGGGGGGATGAGGGGGATAGAACCCCCCTTAACCCAGAAAAAAATCGTATAACAGCAATCTGGGTAAAGGTAAAGATTGAAAACTTGGGGTGTTTTACCATAATCTTTCATTGGATGGGAGTGAATTAGTTTCTTCAACAGGAGTGGTAGATGGTAGGCTGTCTGGAAACTGATTAAAATTTTGCTCGTGAAGCAGATCTCTCCCCCCCCCCCCAAGCCAAGTTCTAGTTACGCCACTGTGTTGAAGCATAATTTCTGTGGTTGCTACAACTGTTGAATCATATCTTTAAAAATTTTGATATTTTTCGAAATCCTTCTCCGACTTCACATATTTTGAAACGATGAAAATTTTAAGTGTAATAAAACAAATAGTATATTTAACAACAAATTCAACCTTATATGTTAAAGTTACATCCCAAAGTAGCAGCAGTCAGGTGTAAGTTGTTAGTACCTCTATACACCGATGTACGCGCATTCTTTTTTTTTTTTCTTTTTAAGTGGTTTTAGGGCGCAAAACTGTTGAGGTCATAAGCACCCAATATGTACGCTCTGTTTTGTTCTCACAAACAAAACAATCGTGAAACTTCCTGGCAGATTAAAATTGTGTGCCGGAACTGGGACTCGAACCTGGGACCTTTGCCTTTCGCAAGCAAGCGCACTACCGACTATGCTATCCCGACACAACTCACGATGCCACCTCACAACTTTACTTCCGCCAGTACCTTGCCTCCTACTTTCCAAACTTCACAGAAGTTCTCCTGCGAAACTTGCAAGACTATCACTCCTGGAAGAAAGGAGGTGAGGTACTGGCGGAAGTAAAGTTGTGAGGCAGCATCGTGAGTCATGTTGGGATAGCAAAGTCGGTAGTGCACTTGCCTGCAAAAGGCAAACGTCCCAGGTTCGAGTCCTGGTTCCGGCACACAATTTTAATCTGCCAGAAAGTCTCATATCAGCGCACACTCCACTGCAGAGTGAAAGTTTCATTCTGAAAATAATCGTGTTTTCTTTGCGCTGATTTAACCACCAATGATGTAGCCACACGAGGGGGTGGGGGGGGGTGGGGGGTGGCAGGGGCGGGGCATAAACCCCCACCACCACCCATCAACTAGATAATGAAAACCTTTTCAGCAATGATACTGCTCTGTATAAGCGATTGTCGTAATGCAGGTATGCCGAAAATATGAGGTGTGAAATTAAAGGGCAGCTGTTGCTCCACCATTACGCATTAGAATCTAACCAGGAACTGGACAAGTAGCATGCCACGCGGGAATGGCAATGTTCTCTAAGGTCAGGGATATGACGGAGCTTCAACAAAGAGTGGGTGGTGTGATACAGAAGTAAAAACTAGGATTTTGGAGCTTCATTCAAAGGCAATGTATGTTCATTGTTCAAGTCAGTGTCTGAATCTTGTTACACTAATAAAGAACAGTCTTGGTGTAGTAAGGGAAATTATCCGATTTTCAGGCACAATACTAAACCTGGAAATCTTTTGAAAGAAATTATAGTAGATACCCTTTGTAATTAAAAAATAGGCAAGGTTGTTGACTATCTGTGACACCTGATTTATTGAGTGTCAAGCTTGAGTCACCAGTGTTGATGAACTTCATCCTGCAGTAGTTCAAAGACTTTAAGCATATTCTGTTTTCTATAGAACTCTCAAGTACTGCATTGAGACTTTTAGCTGCTATAGAAAGAAGAAGTTTTACAGTGGCTTTGCTAGTAATTGAATATATTATTCAGCTTTATATTAATGCTTTCAATGTATCTTCTAAACCTGTAACACACTTTGTCTGCAGCTCTTAAATTTAATGATGAAATTCTTTTAAACTGAAAGACCTACATTCTGAAGAAAAAATTGAGAGTGGATTTCACAAGATATTTAAAGCTGTTACTGAGATACTTAGGTAGGTAAAGAATCAAACAGCAAGAGACAACCATCTGCAAGTCTCCTGGATGTATTATAGAAGAGCAGTATTTTTACCAGCAGTAGATGAACTGATTGTAAATCTGGATAAGAGATTTAATTGAAACAGAGATTGCCGGCCGCGGTGGCTGTGGGGACTGCGGCACGTCGGTCTCGGTCTGCATGGCCACTACGGTCGGGGGTTCGAATCCCCCCTCGGACATTGATATTTGTGCCGTCCTTAGTATTAGCTAGTTCGTAAGTAGTTTGTATGTTTAGGGCTGATAACCCTGTAGTTAAGTCCCATAAGCTCTACAAACATTTGAACATTTGAAACAGGGATTTCTTATCTTCATTAGAAACAATCTTACCATTAACCCTTTCCCTCCCACTACTGCCATATAGTAATGTCATCTTTATCTGTTCCTCTAGGCACAACCATTTGTCCAAAGATTTAAAAAACACCTAAGTACTTTCTAAAATTCATTGTGACTATGTTGTCTACCATTACTTCGAGGATACAGAGCATTGCATTGATGAAATATGTATTGTTTCTTGATGTCTAAAGTAGTTGTATATGCAGCATGACTTTTTAAAGAAACAAAGTAATTTGGAAATTGGTAGTAACCATTTTGAAAATGGCGTTAGTTATGATCAAGGAAACACACCCTACCTAATGACGCCATATGAAACCATCCCAAATTTCCCTAAAAATAATTATTATTATCATTATAAATAAAAATTCTAACAAATACAAATTATTTACATCATTATGTATAGAAGTGCTTTTGTTCATAAATTAATAGAATTTGGGGTCAAAATGGTTAACAGCCATCACGGGAATTTTGATAAGCTATCCCAACTGAAAATTTACTTTCATAATAGGGCTTTCGAACTGTACTTGAAGCAGAAGACACATTATGGTGCGAGAAGTGGCGTTGTCAAGAAGCCGAAGTCATTTTCCACAATGAAACAAGTGAAGACTTACCTGCAGAACACAAGAGGCAATGAAAGACTAATTGGACTTGCGGACTAGCATCAATGTCAGAACATTATCCTCATCCTTATATAGCAGAAAAAGTCTTATATGTCATGGCAAGAGAATAAAACTATTAATATAGTTCTCAAATAAAGTTACGTATTATTTACAAGTTATTCTTTTTTAAGAAAAGCTTTCTTTCATTCACTTATATATAAAATACAACATATTTGTAAGAAGGCCTTACAAAAGCAAACTATGTACATAAAATTTTAAAAATATAAAAAATGTGTTTTTAAAATAAAAACTTTAATCTTTGTAATTTTCTCTTAACCCTCAGGCGCTACGGTGATTAGTGACAAAATAGATTGTACGGTCGGGTTGGATCCTATCCACTCCCTCTTCGACGAGGTTTGTTTGGATAAATGTACACAGTAAGCATTATTATTGAAAACAAAAATATTCAAATGTCTGAAAATCTTTAGGACTTAACTACTCTGGTTATCAGTCACTAGGCTCGATTTTCTGCACTGAGAGGGTAGAGCAGTGTAGGGTAAAACTGAACCACTGGGTAGGATCCAACCTGCACCGTACCATTTTAGGGTTAAATAATTTGGACAACTCCCCTCGCCCCTCCCCTACGACAATATCCTGACTATGTCCTTGTTACCACTTGAAGGTGTCTCATATTTTGACCTAGACTACAAAAAATGCAAAATGTCTCAGAATCAGCAAATGGCACTTGGGTAGTGTTACTTGTCTGTGAATCATCAGAGCTTGGCAAAGGAAACAAAACTTCTAGTAATAGAGTTTCTCCTTCATTTTGCTTACTGATTGATTACTGTATTTGGGGAACCATTTCTGCCTGTAAACATACCTGTGAGCGCTGCTATTAGTCAAAATTCAGCTTCTCTGGATTCACTGAAAACTGGGTCTACTAATTTTATAACTGGATTTTACAATATATTAAGGCAACTTTCTTCAGGTGTTTGCTACTTAAGATTTCTGAGCACTTATATTACACACTTCCAAAACCTAAACAAGCTTCCACTATTTCCTTAAATGCATTTGATGTTCACAGCATGTTCTACCTGGTATACATCGAACTAGCTTGAACTGCAGCCCAGATTAAGCAACATATGCATTACTAGCAATCTTTCACACAGACACAATGCAATTTTCACACATCCAACACACAAATCGAGAAGTCCATCATCTGCAACACCGCCGATAGAATAATCCCACTTGATATGCCCACACATTATTACTCCCAAGTATTTGTATGACTCAGCTCATCATGACTTCTGCAGTTGTAAAGAGAGCAACTTTGCATTTCTCTATGTTAACACACAGAGCTACCAGTCTTTTAATTTGGGATTGACAGGGTATTACAACTGCTTTTATCAAATTAAGCACCTTCATAGCTAACTCCATAACTTGTAAATAACTTTGAATGGCAATGAATACTATTCACTAATGCATTACAAATTAATGAGAACAGAGTATGCATGTTATGTTTCCTTTAAGTGTCTATGGAAGACATGTATGTGTATCATTACAAGTTTTTTGTTACATAATAAGTTTACTTGTATATCCTCTTTGAACTTTCTTTTATTTTGTTATACTAGTACTCAATCAAAGGCTTCTCCGATAAAGTCATTGTGACCTCTACTGAAGAAATATTATGTACTACTATTGTAACTATCCTTACAGCCTAGAAAATAATGGACAATGGGACTCGCTGACAGAGGTCATCCAGATAAGTAGAAAACCATGATTCCTTTGCCACTATATTGAATGTCATCCAGCATAATGCAGAAATGCAATTCAACATTGAACACAATATGATGCCATTCATAAGCAGTTCATGTGTATTGGACGTAGCCTCATTCTAAACACAATTGTTAACATTTTGGTGTTAATAGAAGCCTGCATTGAGAACAGTAATTCCCTAATCAAAAAGATAGAAGGAAGAAAGGAATGAAAATTAGGGTTTAACATCCCATTGATAGTGCGGTCATTAGAGTGGAGCACAAGCTATGATTGTTTAGATGAGAATAGGGAAGGAAATCAGATGTACCCTTCCAAAACAACCATCCCAGCACTTGGCAGGAGGTATTTAGGAACATCTAGGTGGCAAGAGGCGGATTTGAACTGCCATCCTCCTGAATGAGAATCCAGTAAGTAATTTCCTAATCAGACAACTACACACATAAAAAATGTGTTATCCCATCTTGATTCTAGGGGTTCATGACTCTTTAAATAAAAACTGAATAGCTATATACAAAAACAAAATATCAGTTCCCTTTATTACACATGAAAACAGAAATTGAAAAGTTTATAACAATAACCTAGACAGTCTAAATTTGTGTTTCAGATTGTAGCATACACCCATTAATACACAGTAGTCCTCTTGTGCTCTTGCATGCCTTTATTTATCATAGCAAACTGTCCACTAGATGATCAATGTACTGTAGGTCCAGACTGTCCAAATCTCAAAACTCATTCAGCTTAGAACTCTCAGACTGACTGGTGGGTCATCCTGTCAAAAACAGCCCTTTTAAGCTTAGTCCAGGCATATGAGATAGTGTTCATGTCTGGAGAACATGCTGGTCATTCTAATCTTGCAATGTAATCATCATGAAGGAACGCGTACACAAAATGTGTAGAATGAGCAAGAGAACTGCCATCCTATCAGGCAAATCTCTCACAGAAAAGCTGTCAGTATGGTTGCTCTATATGTTGGAGGCTGTCATACCTGTACCATATAGCAGTATGATTGCATTCTACGAGAGAGAGAGAGAGAGAGAGAGAGAGAGAGAGAGAGAGGGGGGGGGGGGGTTTAAGTGTGTGTCTCAACAACAATTTTTGAGAGTGTGAATTTTCAGTATCCCTATTATATTGTTGAATTCTAACTTAGTCTTTCCAATGTTATATATTGCATAGGTATATAAACATCAAGAACTAATGTCATACATACCCAAATTAAACAAAGTAGCTCTATCCACTAGTAATAATAATCGTTATTACTTTGTGAATACTTCTATCATGTGTCACTGTAAACTGGGGGCTACAACTGATGGCTCACACTACTGCTAGAATTATTGTTAATAATTTAAGTTATGAGAGTGAGTGCAGGAAGGATAACAACAGTTTGGAAAGCAATTGATAAAGTATATACAGAACTGATTATGAGCATGACTATGTGAACTGAGTGATGTTAGTGGCAAATGTGACCTAACAGCAAATAACAATAGGATTCTGTCCAAAACTGTCTAATATTATAGTCATTCCATACCAAACATGAAATATATTCCTTTTATGGTGACAAATTACAGTGGTCTAATTATTTTTGACAAAATTATTCACAATTGTGATTTTCTTACAGCCCCACTGTATTATAGATGTTCTACCTGAACACAGGTTTGAGCCCAGGCCCAGCACAAATTTTCACATGTCACCATTTGGTGGAACATCTATACCTAATACAGTGGAGCTGTAAGAAAAATGGCAATTGCAAATAATTTCATCAGAAATTCAATACCATATATAGGGTTAAGAAGAAACTTGTTCTTGTAGTGTTCTTCAGTCGAATGACTGGTTTGTCACAGCTCTCCATGCTACTCTATCCTGTGCAAGTCACTTTATCTCTGAATAACAGCAGCAACAAGATTCTTTTCAACCCACTTGCCAACTTCAAAAAATTCAGTAAGTTTCGTCACAATGTGACACACACATTAAAATAAAGTTATAAACTTTTCCACTACTGGCTCAAAACCTGGGGCCCCACCTCACAAGTGTTGGTGATGGAGGAAGTGGAGGAATAACAATCTCATTAAAAATCTGGGTCCATCTGACTCCAGATGGTAGCACACAGTTATGGCTCCTGCCTTTGGGTTATAGGTGAAGCCTGGCCAATGGTCTCAATGGTGAAATAGGAACTTAACTGCAGAGTGTGTGGAAGAGCAACGAAACATATCAGGTAGTGTCTGCACTCCTTGTTCGGCGCAGCTATCAAAGGTGTCTGTTCCCCATATTAGGGGTGGCCTGAACTGGTTATGGAGAATCTAGAGGATACATTTTCTCCCACGAATGAAAATGAAATATGTGTTATGATAAACAGCCAATGTCTTTCATACAGTAATCAAATACTGTGTTTATTCAGCTATAGTACCCTTCTTTTCTCCACATATTTGTTATTTTGATTTTTTACTTCTGAAGTTGGGGAAGGTACTGAATGAGCTGTCAGGGTGTAAATACTTGCTTATAAAAAGGAGTATTTATTGAACTATATGCAACAAAACATAAATTAGCAAAAAAACTACAGAATGCAAACACTTTCTTCGACAGGTCATTACAGACATTCAGAATTGGGTTATAACGTGTTTGATATGCCTGCCTTCTGTGGCAATGATGTAACATGGCTGAATAGTGAAATTCTGCTTGACCTGCTAAAGTGTTGGATCACTGATGCTGTTGACGATCTCCTCAATTACGGTTTTAAGCTCAGCAATGGTTTTGGGGTTATTACTGTACATCATCATCATCATCATCATCATCATCATCTTGCACAGTTTCCAGCCATAAGCTGGATATGTTCAGAACACAATCCCAACCAATTTGTCCCGTCTTTCCACCATCTTTCTGTTATCACTCTGGCCCAGTCCTCTCTCTCTTCTCTACACCATCATCCACTCCTTTTAGTCATCTATCCCTTGGTTTTCTTCCTGGTCATTTCTTCTGCATCTGTATTTCGTGTATTCTTCTGGGGATCCTCTTCTCCGCTATTCTCTCTAAATGGCCACCTTGTCTTTAATATAGCCCCAGAAAAAAAAGTCACTTGTGTTCAGATCTGGAGAACTTGGCAACCAATCGAGGCTGATGCCAGTGGCCTCTAGGTAACCCAGAGCCAGATCACGGTCACCAAAGTGCTTTTACAAGACATCAAAAACTCTCCTGATTCAAGGTCCATCTAGATCAGGGGTCTCCAAAATATAGCCCGCGGGCCGGATCCGGCCCACAGAGGGCTTTTAAGCAGTCCATGCACCAGTTTCAAGTAGGTTCCTGGGTGTATTTTGCTTTACTGATTTCGTCCTGTTTGTTTCATTCGTTCGTTGTAGCATGTCCCTTGTTACATAAGATTTTATTTGTTTGTTTGTGCCGAATAAGAGTACACGGTGAAATATGTCGGTTGAAATGAAAAGTCGATGCCTAGTGTCGACTATTTATTAAAACATGAGGCGTGAAATACTTTGTCATAGAAAAAAGCAACAAAGCCATGTATATAATCTGAAATGAACCTATAGCTGTGCTCAAGGACTTTAATATCTATCATAATTATAAAACAAAGCATGGTGCCTAGTTTGATGTGTTCAAAGACAATGTACGTGACACACAAATTCAAAACGTTAAAACATAGACTGTGTTTGGAACAAAATGTTATTTAGGAAACGTTTCATGAAATTGAAGCCACAACGAAAGTAAGCTTAAGAACTGCCCACGAAATCGTCAAACAGGAAAGTCATTCACGGATTGTGATTACAGAAAGAACTGAATGCTGACTACAGCTGAAGAGTTGTTCCCTGACCAAACAGAACAATGTAAAGTTGTTTCTCTATCAGCAAATACCGTGACGCATCAAGTTAAAGATATTGCTTGAGATTTAACAAATCGCTAGCAAGAAAGGTCATCCAACTTTACTTGGTATTTAATAGCCCTGGGCGAATATACTGACATCAGTAATAATGCTGAAGTTCTGCTCATTAGAGGTGTTAGCTCAAACTTTGAAGCAACCGAAGAACTGGCGGATCTGATTTCCCTATATGGCACAACAATGGATGATGACATATTTAAAGAGGTACAGTTAACTCTCGCCACAAAGTGCAGTCTTCCTCTTTCTCAACTGAAATGCATCTCACCGATGAAGGGAAAAAGATGTGTGGCAAATTTGTAGGTTTTGTTGGCAGAATAAATGCAGACTATGAAGTAAAACGAACTCCCAAACCATTGACCGGCAAAGTGTTCTTCATCAGGGAGAACTTTGTGCAAAATCCATGGATAGGTCTTGCGTAATGAGACCTATAATTTATGTTGTGAACTTAATTTGAAGCTATTCAATCAAACACCACCAATTCAAGTGTTTCTTAGAAAAGGACGAATCTTTGTGCTGTGAGCTCCCATACCACACGCCACATGGCAGTAACGTGATGAATGTGCGGCAAAATTTTGTGAGCTTTTTTTTTTTTTTTTTTACTGAGAATAGAGAGAGAAATATTTCCAAATGAAAAAAATAACCCTTTATAAGTTCTATTGGACCAAGGGTAGCTATAGAAATTGGCTTTCTTGGCTGATGTTTCTCTCCATTCAAACGAATTGAGCAATAAACTTTACGGGGAGAATAATTAATTTGTACATCAAAGTTGAGGATATGTATTTCTCATCTTTACATGCACATCAAAGTTTTCCAACAGAAGTGAAGACTTTTTTAAAATAATATCAAACAAAAAATTGTTTTGCATTTTGCCAATTGCCAATCACTGAGCGTGGTTCCAGTTTTCTGTGCTCTTTTTCCTGGGGATTTCTTGACCATCTGTAGAAAGAGTTGTCTTGTAGGTTTCCCAACTTAAAATGCACACTCGAAGGAAATACGAATTTTACACAACTCCTTCTCTTGTAAAGTGGAAAATGTTCCTGCAGTGTTCCAAATGGAAATAATTGATCACAAGCAGATGAGTCAAGAAGGACAAAGTTAAGAAAGACACTATTGTACAGTTTTGTAAGTTTCTTCCCAAAGAAAATCACCCCCTCATCAAAGACTTTTCACGAAGTTTGTTATTTGTATTAGGCACTACACACACATGTGAACAAAAATTTTCGTTGCTCAAATTTCCCACATCTAAATACAGGAGTAACCTCAGTGGTGAACATTTACAAGACATTTTGTTGAGACAACAGAGTTGGATACAGCAAAGTTGGATTTTGGATTCAAAAAACTATTTAACACTTCACACTAAGCGTTCTGAAAAGTAAAAATGTGTACCTGATGTATACACAGAATTTCATGTTGGTTAAATTTTACTTATGGAAGAAGTTGCTGAGTATGTTAATGTTTGCAACAAATGATAATTAATTTACTGACCGGAACATGGTACAAAACCAACCTGTTACCCATATAGCACAATGAACACTATTTATTTCAAAATAAAGATCATTCTCCTTATTCTGTGTGATTGATTTTTCAGTGCATATTCAATTGTCGTTGCCAACATCAGCATACTATGCCACTGCTGCCGGAGGCAAAATTGTAGCCTTGTGTTTTGTAAAACCAAAAAAATTTTATTATTTTCTTCTTTTGAGAAATGTGGGATCAACAAAAAGTCATTATTTAGGTCGCATTTGTAGCTAGTGTGTCGAGTTAAATAACTTGCAATAAATAATTTTGTAGATTTGATGACAGCCAATTCTAGTTTATGTAATGTTGGTAGAGGCATGATGAATGATTGGAAGGCAACTAATCAAGAGTGACGTTGAGTCTATTAAGAATGTCCTTACTCTTTGAAAACAAACTGGGGTTGTGGGCGAACATATTTTTTTACAATTAACATAGGAAAATCATGAGATATGCGTAGAAAATACATAGTTTTGGATGTTTTACTTTGAAATGGTATTGTTGGTTGTTTCAGAGGTAGAAATTAAGTCTTGCTATTAGGTACCTGCTTAACAATGTACCCAAAAGTCATTACATTCGTTGAAAAACTTCAAAAAACATAGAGAAACAGTCACTACGTGGGTGTGACTTTAATTTTGCAGCTTTAAGTTGAAAAAAGTCTTAAATTACCAATAAAAGTAAATGTGCTCAATTTCCATGTATTAGAAAATCTGTTACATCCATGCAATGGCTAGTTTTTTGTGTAATATTTCCATTATGATCTGCATTCCACCCAGAGTTCTACACACTTCGCAACAACAGATAATTTCGTGATTAATTAATGCAATGAGGGAGAAAGGAAGACATTCTTATTGTCTGTATGAATGCCACTCCTGATTGGCTGCCTTCATTTCCCATCAATCATTGGGCCAGTGCTAACATGGGTAACAACTGGTGTGTCACTTCAACGTAACCAATGACAGGCATTAAACGACTGAATGTGTTTGTGGCACAGGAGTTAAAGTGAATGTCTGGTTTATTTTTGTGAGTATCTGTTGTACTTTCACGGCGTTATAACAGACGATTCGATTAAATGAATGGAACTAAGTGAGGAATGATTTGTTTGCAATGGACATTACAATGTGGTGAAAATTTAATATCTCGTCATAAATTTCATAGGAACATGACTGTCACTTGATGCTCGTAAAAAAACAACTGACCACCTCAACTGTCCCTGTGTACTGGACAGCTACTGCGGCCAACATCATCACGAAAGTGCAGTACGTCGCTGTCGGGGGTCGGAACTTTTACCACCCACAATATATACTTGTTAAACAGAAGCAGCCGTCACCTAAACTGAATTTTAACCTAGTTTACATGCTATTTATCTTTGTTTGCAGGTGTAAAAAGTGATATGATGGTGAAAATACTGTATTCAGGTTAAACTAGGGTTTCCACCTTATCAGTGGTGTCACAGGTCAAAGCAGGCGTTAGTTCCTCATTCTTCAGTAATCGCCAAATATGCTATCCAGCCCGCACTGAGATTTGGAACTTGAAATGTGGCCCACTAGCCTAGTAAATTGGAGACCCCTGATCTAGATGGACCTCATCTTGTCGTAATGAGTTTCACTTTGCATTATGGGGATGAAATGATTTTGCAACACCTACACATACAGTACAGTACTCACCTTTCCATTAAGGAATATCACACAGCTTATTTTGTAACTTGACATTGCATACGACACAGACACCCAGTGAGAGTGAAGACACATCCTGATCATGAAATACAGATTCTCCATCCCCCAAAGGAGCCAATTTTGCTTATCAACTAAGCCATCCAAATAAATCACATCATCTTCACATCAAAGTCCTCTTTGTCCATTCCCACCATGCCCCACACTCACCCCTGTAGTCCTAATGCAAATTGTTGAGAAGTTATGATGATTTTATTTTATATAGTTCAATAATTGTCACCCTGTATCACAAATTAATCTATCCAAACATTTATATAACAGCTGGTGGTAACACAAACTATTTTGGTAGAAGATTATCTCACAAATTTTTAAGCTCTCATGAACCACAGACATTGCCGAGGTGGGGTGGCTTGCGTGCCTCAACGATACAGATAGCCGTACCGTAGGTGCAACCACAGCGGAGGGGTATCTGTGGAGAGGCCAGACAAACGTGTGGTTCCTGAAGAGGGGCAGCAGCCTTTTCAGTAGTTACAGGGGCAACAGTCTGGATGATTGACTGAGCTGGCCTTGTAACATCAGCTAATGTGGCTTTGCCACACGGTTACTGCGAACGGCTGAAAGCAAGGGGAAACTACAGCCGTTACTTTTCCCGAGGACATGCAGCTCTACTGTATGAAAATATGATGATGGCATCCTCTCGGGTAAAATATTCCGGAGGTAAAATAGTCCCCCATTCGGATCTCCGGGCGGGGACTACTCAGGAGGATGTGATCATCAGGAAAGACAATACTGGCATTCTACGGGTCGGAGCGTGGAATGTTAGATCCCTTAATCGAGTAGGAAAATTAGAAAATTTAAAAAGGGAAATGGATAGGTTGAAGTTAGATATAGTGGGGATTAGTGAAGTTCGGTGGCAGGATGAACAGGATTTCTGGTCAGGTGAGTACAGGATTATAAATACAAAATCAGTTGGGGGTATCACAGGAGTAGGATTGATAATGAATAAGAAAATAGGAATGCGGGTAAACTACTATGACCAGCACAGCGATCGTATTATCATTGTCAAGATAGATACGAAGCCAACACCGACAACAGTAGTACAGGTTTATATGCCAACTAGCTCTGCCGATGATGAGGAGATCGAAGAAATATATGAGGAGCTAAAGGAAATTATTCAGACAATTAAGGGAGAGGAAAACTTAATTGTTATGGGAGACTGGAATTCGGTAGTAGGACAAGGAAGGGAAGGGAAGATAGTGGGTGAATATGGTCTGGGCAAAAGGAATGAAAGAGGAAGCCGCCTGGTAGAATTTTGCACGGAACATAATTTAGTTATAACAAACACCTGGTTTAAGAATCACAAAAGAAGGTTGTATACGTGGAAGAGACCAGGAGACACCGGGAGATACCAGATAGATTTTATAATGGTAAGACATAGATTTCGGAACCAGGTTTTGAAGTGTAGGACATACCCAGGGGCAGACATAGACTCTGACCATAACTTGTTGGTTATGAACTGTAGGCTGAAACTGAAGAAACTACAGAAAGGTAGGAAAATAAGGAGATGGGACCTAGATAAATTGAAGGAACCTGAAGTTCTTAAGAATTTCAGAGGGAGCTTCAGGCAACAATTGACAGAAACAGGGGAAAATAAAACAGTGGAGGAGGAATGGGTAAAATTGAGAGATGAAATAGTGAAGGCAGCAGAGGACAAAATAGGTAGGAAGGCAAGACCTACAAAGAATCCTTGGATATCACAGGAGATACTAAATTTAATCGATGAAAGGAGAAAATATAAAAATGCAGTAAATGAAACAGGCAAAATGGAGTACAGACGACTAAGAAATGAGATTGACAGGAAGTGCAAAATGGCTAAGCAGGACTGGCTAGAAGGCAAATGCAAGGATGTAGAAGAATGTATAAATAGGGGAAAAATAGATACAGCCTACCGGAAAATAAAAGAAACATTTGGAGATAAGAAAAACAGCTCTATGAATATCAAGGACACTGATGGAAAACCAGTTCTCAGCAAAGAAGGGAAAGCTGAAAGGTGGAAAGAGTATATAGAGGGACTCTACAAAGGAAATGAACTTCGAGACACTATTGTAGGAAGGGAAGAGGATGTAGATGATGATGAAATAGGAGATATTATACTGAGAGATGAATTTGACAGAGCACTGGAAGATCTAAGTCGAAACAAGGCCCCTGGAGTAGATGATATCCCGTCAGAGCTACTGAAGTCTCTGGGAGAACCAGCCATGACAAAATTGTTTCACATTGTGTGTAAGATGTATGAGACAGGTGAAGTACCCTCAGACTTTAAGAAAAATGTTATAATCCCCATTCCAAAGAAAGCGGGTGCAGACAGGTGTGAAAACTACAGAACCATCAGTTTAATAAGTCATGGTTGCAAAATATTAACACGAATTATATACAGAAGGATGGCAAAGCTGGTAGAAGCCGACTTCGGGGAAGATCAGTTTGGGTTCAGGAGAAATGTAGGAACACGGGAGGCAATACTCACTTTACGCCTTATCCTAGAAGATAGATTAAGAAAAGGCAAACCAACATTTCTAGCTTTTGTAGATTTGGAGAAGGCTTTTGACAATGTTGATTGGAATAAACTCTTTCAAGTTCTGAAGCAAGCAGGAGTAAAATATAGGGAGCGTAAGGTTATTTACAACTTGTACAAAAACCAGACAGCGGTTGTCAGAGTTGAAGGGCATGAAAGGGATGCAGTGGTTGGGAAGGGAGTAAGACAGGGTTGTAGCCTTTCCCCAATGTTGTTCAATTTGTACATTGAGCAAGCTATAAAGGAAAGCAAGGAGAAATTTGGAGAAGGAATTAAAGTTCAGGGTGAAGAATTAAAAACATTGCGTTTTGCCGACGACATAGTAATTATGTCAGATACAGCAAAGGACCTGGAAGAGCAATTGAACGGAATGGATAGTGTGCTTAAAGGTGCATATAAGATGAACATTAACAAGAGTAAAACTAGGGTAATGGAGTGCAGTGTAAGAAAATCAGGTGATGCTGAAGGAATTAGGTTAGGTAACGAAACAATAAAGGAGGTAGATGAGTTTTGTTACTTGGGCAGTAAAATAACAAATGATGGTCGCAGTACAGATGATATAAAATGCAGAATGGCAATGGGTAGAAAGGCGTTTTTGAAAAAGAGAAATTTGTTAACATCGAATATTGATTTAAGCCTAAGGAAGTCCTTTCTGAAGGCATTTGTATGGAGTGTTGCCTTGTATGGGAGTGAAACATGGACGATAAGCAGTGTGGACAGAAAGAGGATAGAGGCTTTTGAAATGTGGTGCTACAGAAGAATGCTGAAGATTAGGTGGGTGGATCGCGTAACTAATGAGGAGGTACTGAACCGAATTGAGGAGAAAAGAAATTTCTGGCATACCTTGACTAAAAGAAGGGATAGATTGGTAGGACACATTCTTAGACATCAAGGAATTGTGAATTTAGCGTTGGAGGGAAGTGTGTGGGGTAAAAATCGCAGAGGGAGACCAAGAGACGCGTATAGTAAGCAGATTCAAGTGGATGTGGGTTGTCGTTCTTATGAGGAGATGAAAAGGCTTGCTCAGGATAGAGTAGGGTGGAGAGCTGCATCAAACCAGTCTCTGGACTGAAGACCACAACAACAACAACAACTTTCAGATGAACTTTTTCCATCTTTATAATGCTTCTCTTCTTATTAGTGCAATTCAATGTAGCCATTAGATTCACAATTAATCCCCCCCCCCTTCTTCTTCTTCTTCTTCTTTCTAAATTGCTCTTCACTGTTGAATTCTTTCACATGAATTCTCAGTCAATTCTCTTATTTTCTCTGTTTTATATCTTCTTTCCTTTCTTCTTTTCCTTCCCTTCTCTTCTCTTTCCCCAGTGATCACTGTTTGAAGTCTCAAATATTGAGACTATCTTTTTAAAATTTTTATTTATGAATAATGTTTTCTATTATTTGTCAGTCTATTACAACTAACTTGTTTCTCTCTTCTGCTTGCAGTTTACATTAACCAAATCAGAATGGTGATCAAAAAGGTAATCCATTTGAGCTCGAAACTTGTCAACGTTATTGATTTAACTGAAATTAACCATAGATAATTTAAACATAACTATAAAGTAATACAATTACAAAACATTATACCCCCAATTTAATTATCTATTTCAAAACTTCAACTTTAATGTTACAACAGGCATAGAAACAGTCAATATGTGATGTGAACCAATGATGGCTAAGGGAAAGCAGATTAGAAATTAATAGTATGTGATAACACTAACACCAATGCATGAAGAAGAATTAAGTGTTGGTTGCACACTCAGGAAACACAGCACCATATTTATGCAGTTGTGAATGTGAAATGGGTGTGTTATCTGAAAAATAAGCTGACTTACTATGGTGCAGTTTTCATTTATTGTCATATATACTATTTTGTGTAAGTTGTTAGCTTTCCTTATTTGACTATATGCATTGATTCTCTTTCATTCATTAAAGAAATTGATATCAAACAAGTATTTCAGATGCTTTCTGAGGAGCCTATGCCAAGGATTACAGTAGCTACCATTATTTATTGAGTCACTCTGAATGCCTTTGCTTACAATATAGATGTTAATCAAAAACTTAAGTCTAAAGGTCACTCATTACGATCAGTTTTATAAGGAAATCAGTTTTCTCATTCAGTTTTCTTTCAGTGTTAATTTTAAATATAACTAAGACAGAGTGTGGAATTTCAGTTCTGAAGCCACTAGCCAGTCTAACAATTTTGGTAGCCACAATACATTCATTTGAATATGAACAAATACTCCCCCCTCCTTTCTCTCTTTCATTATGGAGTTAGTTTGACAGACAAACTGTGCAGTAATATATTTATACATATTGCCATATCAAATTATTTAATAGAATACTAAGCTTCAAAATAAGCAGAGGAAATGTAAGGACATACCAGTACCATAGTCTACCACTCTATCACTTCATTTACGTGTAGCATTGTCTTTGTGTAGGGAAGTACCACACAATGCAGACGAAAAAGGTTCATTCTCAAGTGTTATCAGTAAATTCTACTGGGTGTGTCTTCAGCCAAGTCCTGTGTACCATCTTCAGTCAGTTGTGAGACCTGAAACCTCTCACACACGACACAGTTCTAAGGCATCTGGCTACAGAGCTCGCGGTTGTTTGGCATCAGAGGTTCGAGTCCTCCCTTGGGCATGGTTGTGTGTGTTGTCCTTTAGTTTTACAAACATTTGAATTTGAACATCACACTGACACCACTGCCAGAACAGCGCAACATGTAAGGCCCTGTAGCAGATTGAGAATCTTGTAGAAAAAGTTCTGCTGTAGATCTTTTGAAATATGATTCAATGGCAGTGAGGGAAACAACAGTTTGTATTCTGCCCACTCTCCTAACTGAACTGTTTCCTCAACAAAATTGTTTGTGCAGGATTGAGTAAAATGCAAGAAATAGTCAAAAAGGGAAACAGTAACAGATTCCAAAGCTGAAGAACCCACCACAAATAAAAAACCTAATCACGTGAGTTTACCCCTGCTCCAACACACACAGCTATGCGCATCCACGTATCTGGCAGCTTGGTAGTACCAGAACTTTTTTTTATGGTTCGAGTGTGCTTGTCTGTTTGCTTGCTATAATTGCTAACACAGCAAGCAACTGTAATCTAAGTAGCCATAAGCAGGAAAAAGGGCTGTTTATACACACTTTCAGCTCTGCCCATGCGCGTGAGCCTGCTCACAGCTGTTTGAACGAAACATAAAGTACCGTCAAACGGGGTGATTTCGGACGATATGGTTTATCTTCTCTTTCCCGCTGCATATCAATGAATTAGTGCTAATTTCCATCTCCGTGCGATGCTTATTTTATGCACAAGACTGTAATTCCCGCATCCCACGCTTCAGCATTTGGATCGATTGTTTACTGATGCAATAATCAGTCGGACAGTCTCATTGTCCAAAGTTCTCGCTGTGTAAAGGAGCAGAAACTTTCTGTTGTTGCGACTGGGGGAAAAGTATTGTAGCGTTAGTTGCCAATTAGATCAGGAGACTGCAGCACTCTGAGAAGTTTTTGTCACGAGTTTTGTGTGAAGTTTCAAAGAAACGGAGGTTTTCTCAAAATTGTGTACTTTGTGGGGTGATTTCGGACAATGCCGAGAACATACAAAAGTAAGAAAGGTGTTCAAGATCGATGTAATTATGACCCAGAAATTTTAAAGAAAGCAGTTCAAGATTTTCAGTGTGGCAAATTAATGTATAGCAAAGCCTTTAATAAATAAAATTCCTTATCTCAGCCCTTATCCCTTACTTTAATGATGGATGTCCTTAAAATATGTTGAAAGTCACTAAAATCAAATAGAAAGAAAGTAGAATTAAAAAAGTCAATTTGCGTCTGAAATCACCCCATAGACTTCAAGACACCTAACAGAGATTGAAATTACACACGTGTCCGAAATCACCCCATTTGGACACCTTACTTGTCTGTCTCAGGCAAAAGTAGTGCACATGAACGTTCTGTTTCTAGGTTATTTTATTGGTTACACATATACCCCACCACTTCTGTAAAAAAACAATGAAATCTGACAAAACCTTTGAAAGTTATAGTGAAAATAATCTCAAAACTGTCCAATATCATCCTGTTTGACGGCATATGGAGGAAGTACAGTAGCTGTGATGTCAAAACAAAAGAGGCGTTTGGTGAGATTTCTTATGTGCACTTATACAGAGAGAGGATGCTAATAAATTAAAAATATTTATGCAAGTACTTGTTGGCCTGCCTTATTCATCAGTATAATTCCTGCTTACTTCTTTATGCTTGGATGTACAATTCCGAATCTTGTTCTAGCAGTTTTAGAATATAAAATTTATATGTAAACCCGGGGTCGCCAGCTGCCAATTTTCGGTTACCAATGGCGATCTGGCAACCATAAATCGCTGTCACACACACACACACACACACACACACACACACACACACACACACACACACACACACATATATATATATATATATATATATATATATATATATATATATATATATAAAAAACTTATACAATATGCTAATGACGGGCAATGATCCTTTCTTCAGTGCGGAGGCACTCTTAGATCCTTACTCTTATGGAAATCAATTTACAAAAACTACAAGTTTGAGTACTAGTGGGCAGGGTAAAGTTGAGAATTTATCCGACGCGAGGCATACTCGAGTAATCTATGCAGGTGTGGTGATCGCTGTGTTCCCAGTGGGTCAGCACAACTGCCTAGAAAGCAGGAGACCTGGGCTCAAATCCCAGCTGGGTGTGCATTTTCAAATTTACCCATTCACAGTTGATGTCATACATTCCATGAATATTATAGAAGGAGACTTTCCTGGTGGGAAAATATGTATAGAACAAAAGATTGTTTGACTTACCCAAAGTACAGGCTCACCGATAGACACAAAAAACACAAATAAAAATACACACAAACATTCAAGCTTTTGCAACTGTTGGTTGCTTCGTCAGGAAAAGAGGAAGGAAAGAGGGGGGGGAAAGGAAAGGACGTGGGTTTTAAGGGAGTGGATGAGGGGTCCTTCCACTACCGGGATTGGAATGATCCCCTCATCCACTCCCTTAAAACCCGCATCCTTTCCTTTTTCCCCTCCTTCCTTCCTCTTTTCCTGACGAAGCAACCAATGATTGCGAAAGCTTGAGGTTTATGTTTGTTTGTGTGTGTTTTTACTTGTGTCTTTGGGTCCATCGGCAAGCTTATACTTTGGGTAAGTCAAACAATCTTTATTTTTATACATACTATTCCATGAATATGAATAGATAAGAACCACAGAATCAAAAGTGACATCTGGTTGTTTTGGAGATGTCCAAAAGAATAAGTTTTAATGCCTCACTTTTACAGAAGGTGGTAGCCAGATGTTTCCAGTCATCCAGATTGCA
Source organism: Locusta migratoria (assembly GCA_026315105.1). Classification (NCBI taxonomy): domain Eukaryota; kingdom Metazoa; phylum Arthropoda; class Insecta; order Orthoptera; family Acrididae; genus Locusta; species Locusta migratoria. The sequence goes on from CM048744.1 coordinate 292,330,978, forward strand.
CTAGTCTGCTTTTTATTTCTTTGTTTGTAAACTTTTATTGTAATTTCTTCCCATGATACTTGCAATAGTTCACTCTCCTGATCTCACCATATCAGAAATCATCATTTTATTTTATGCTTTTTGTGGGCATCGTTTGTAATGTAACATGCATTCTGTTTTCTCGGATATTATTAGCCTGGCCCTTTCAGCCTTCTCTTTCAAAACTTTTACTTGATTTATTTCAGTTTCTTTGTTATCTGTGATTTTCATGAGATCACATGCAAAAGCAAGAAGACAATATTTCCCACCTACCACGATTGCTATAGAAAATTTCCATATCTTCAACTCTTTTTTCCATTTCATGTCAACTTTGTTTAATAGCATGTTGAACAACAGTGGTAAAATATCATCACCCAGTCTTACTCCTGTGCTAATCTCGGAAGACTCCGATAATTTTTTAATGAATTTAATTTTGAATGTGGTGTTTGTCAGTATCTGTTTGATAATGTTCTCTGACTTCTTATAAAAGCCCCTCTCTTCCGATCTCATACCAGCTAGGGTCTATCTGTAGATAAATATACCTTCTTGAAATATAAATACACACTCTAAGGGTCTTTGATTTCCATTGCATGATATATCAGGACTGCCTTTAAACTGTTTGTGATCCTTTTAAGAGCAACATACTGCCATACTCTGTGTGTGTGTGTGTGTGTGTGTGTGTGTGTGTGTGTGTGTGTGTGTGTGTGTGTTTTAATAGGGGGTGGACACTTGTAAAACAGGACCAGCCTGTTCATGGAATTTGGAAATAGTGGCCATTGTGAAAGTACAGTATGCCACAAACAAAAGGAACAAGTTAACAAATGCTTTTGCATCCTCAAAGTTATTAGCATAGTTGGTCAATAAAACTGTGAATAATTTATGGAAATAGTGAAAAATTGAAATAAAGTTGATCAGAAGGTGATTGCTAACATCTTTCTCAAGATCCTGAATTCAGTTTCTTTATAAACATACCACTCACTGTTGGTATCAGGTAAGATGAGGTCTGAACTAGAGTAAGTATATATCAAAACAATATTTCATATAAGATCGATATACGTTGTCCTAATAAATAAATTGTACAGCAATTAAAGTGGAATTTTCTGAAGTTTCATTTTTACAAACAAAATGAAGAGAAAGTACAATATTGTTATGTCTATGTTACTTTAAATTACTCTCACTCCCCTATTCTGTAAGCGATGTAACTTTTCCAAATATACTATCATAAAACACTTTGCCACTTACAGCTTTTAAATCCTTTTTCTATTGCTTCCCTGTCCATGGCATGATGATATTCATACACTGACTTTCCGATTAAATCATCAGGGTGGAATCCCAAGAACTGTCCAATGCTGAAACATAGGGGTTTTATTAATATTGTATATTGCATAGACTTCCTTGTAAAGTCAAAAATTAGTTATATGTTGGATTATACATGAATGAGAAGGAAACTGTCCTGTCCTTGTTTAAGGAACCATTTGCCTGAAGTTACTCAAGATAAGCACAGAAAATAAAATTGCAGGTGACCAAGAAAAAGTTTGAAAATAAAACCAGTCCAGAGTGGTAATGCTGTGGCAACACACTCTGTATCTAAACAAAAGAAACCACATCTTTGCAACAAGAACAGCAAATAATAACTACAGCAATAATGAAAACTAGCATTTAGCTAGCTTTTCAGCACTTCATTGTTCACACACACACACACACACACACACACACACACACACACACACACACACACACACACAGAAACCCCAAAAGGGCACTCCCATTGCCACATCAAGACTGAATGTTGGCACTTAATTATTGAGAGTGGTTGCCCGATATGATGGAGGAGGACAGAGTTTTGGGATGGATGCATAGCAAGGGACTAGGGGCTTAGGGATAGTGGGACTGAGGGACTGAAAAATATGCAGCCACACAGTATGACAGAGTATCAAAAGGTAGAGAAAAAGAGATGTTGGAAGAGGGAGAGAGGGTTGGAAGGGTGGGATGAAAACAGGGAGCAGGCAAAAAGTAAATGAGAGAATAAGAGGGAAGAACTGGGAGATGGAGAAAGTTATAACCAATCGTACTGAACCAGTTGTGCACCCAATGATAGTTCATCATGATGTTGCATGAGGCCATACACTGGGTTTTGCACACAGCACAACCTTCAACACACAGCCAAGTGGATCTTACATTGAAGTAAGCACACTGCAGCATGCACTCATTCTCAGTTGTGTACCACATCTTGGACTTGCTATTTGTCTGTTGTTGAAGACAGTTAATAAATTGTTTTCTGTGTTCTTGGTTTTGTTTGTGTCCTACATTATGACAAAATTGGTGAAGAGTATAGTGATCACTTCTGTGTGCTTATCCACAGTGATTACTTTAGTAAGATTTGACCATGTGAGAGAGACTGCAGGCATTGCTAAGACAGAAACAGCAAGCCACGTGACTTGTTTTCGAGAAGTTACTGTTCACAGTAATTACATGTCCATCATATGAGATATAAGTGCACCCACCACCATTCCCACCATGTGACAATGCAGTTGAAAGACTAGGAGCATTACGAGAAGTGGATTTAGCAACATTTCCTCACTTTTGGCATTGCAGATGCAAACATGCCTAAGGTGTTGTGTCTTTCTTGGAGTTCACCTTGAATGTATCAGATTTTATGTCAGTTAGTAACACTTCAGAAACCTGTGTTACTTTGTTTTAACAAAAGGTGTAAGTTGTTGTCAAGTTGACACTGTCAATAGGTTATTGCAGTTTGTGTCAAATTCTATCCTTGTTAGAAACAACCCGACCAGCCCTACAAAGCAAGAGTGGCAACTTCAGAGTCTCAGACACAAACCTAAATTGTTACTGATGCTCATAACGATGATTACGGCAATTCAAATTTTTGTGATGCTATTATTTGTGATGCTATTATTTGTTTGGCTAAAGACAAAGAAGTCTCTCAACATACAGTTCAATGTGAAAACCCTTAGGTGACTGCAGTACTAAATATTGATCAAACTTTGGAAGTTTCCTCCACTGACTGGTGATTAAACTAAAGCTTGCTGTGCCAAGGGCACAGTAGCTCCTGTTTATAGTTGAAGGTCACTAGTTCTCGTGGGGGGATGATGTTGCTGGTATACAAATGCTGCATTCATGCAGCACAAAACAGACATGTTCTAATCAACCAACACAACTGTCAGCCTCACAGCAATGGCTGGACACGGCACTTCGATCTTGCCCTTACTGTTTTGTCGAAAATGAAGAGGTATGTGCCCAAAACAATGGTCAAATTGCATCAAACTTAACGAGAAAGAACATGTCGCATCAGTGCGCTATAACAGTCATCTTTTGAAGCAATGGACATTTGAGCTATCTCACTGTTGTCAACGGTCACTTCACAACCTCCAAAACGCTGACCAGACTTTGACAACTTTTCGCAATCTTCTCATTTTTCCCAACTACATCGACCCCTGGGACGAACTTTTCCTTGATGTGCATGCACGGTACAAATTGTTCAAGCTACACGTAGATTCCAGGGCCATTGTGATGCTGTTAAATTCGTGAACCTGATGTGGCCTCGGGTGCCAGTTATATATCATTTGGTGAGTTATGGCAAATAACAACATACCAATTCAGGACAGTTTATGGCTCCCAATGTGAACAAATCTGCAGTTCGTACCTTGTATTTTGTAAGCAACAAACAAACACAAGGGCTGCTAAGTCTTCACCTTCTTTTTAAGAAAGATTATCATGTGACTATAGTCTTATATTTTACTTGAGGGCCCTATTTTTGAGCATGGGTATTCTATTCTGGTAATATTCTGGTAACGGTGCATCATCAAGCAAAACAGAACTAGACAGCCCTATGTCACTGAGAGTTATCAAACCCATTACATCAAATGAGTGGTTTACTTCCATTAATGGTTATAAAATCTTGGCATTTCAGCATCGCCTTGGCAGCAATGGTATAGTGTCTACTAAGGCTCAATATTGCCACTTCCCCACCACTCTCCATAGAACAATTCTTTTCGAAAGTGATATGTCCAAGATCTATCACATATTATATTAGATGAAGAGTCTAAACATTTTCCAACAGGTAGCACATTTTCTGAATATAGCCTTGCAGGCCAAACCTTGGCATACAACTGCTTCTTTTTCAGTGGATGCCAAGCAGTAAACAAAGTATAATATATTAGACTCACATTCGTAGAATGACAGTTCAAACCAGTCTCCGGGAATCTAGATTTAAGTTCTCCACGATTTCCTTAAATCACTCCAGGAAAATGTCAGGATGGTTCCTTCAAGGGGGTAAAGCCGATTTCTTTCCTCATTCTTAACCAAAAACTATTTGAGCTTGTGCTCCATCTCTAGTGACCACAATGACCACAGCACATTAAACCCTAATCTTCCAATCTGTAAATGCACATTTACTCTCTTTAGAGCTAAATGGCATTTGGACCTAACTACCAGTAGTCTCTTTGCCCTGGCCACAGACTCCTATCAATACAACCTCCAGGTTGTCCTTGCATGATTCTAATAAGATAGTACTGAATGTCAAATTAAATTTACATCCAAAACATTGGTGCAGCAGTGACATTTTTGAATTTAAAGAGGAAGTTCTACCTATTGCCTATACTCCAAAGTGGTTCCACATGTTTTTATGTGATTCTAACCATGAACCTCAGGTTTTTTAAAGATTTTTTTTTTTTTGCAGCATTACCAGGCAAAGAACATCACTACAATGTTGGTGACTAATAATGGTCCACCTTGCCCCCCCCCCCTTTTTCTCATATTATTCTCAATATTCAATACTCGTGAAGGCTACCATTACACACCCTTAAAAATGTTTTTTAATCATTTTCTGAAAAACTATTTATTGATATAATACATAAATTACAAAAGTATGATGTCAGCAATACTGGAATCCTTTCTTTTCAACAGTACCATTGATGCAAGCAATGAAAATATATGCAAGTATTAATAGCACAGTGTGTTAAATCCAATTTACAAGGGGAATTGGAAAATAAGTTTCCCCTGTCAAATGTGGGCAGAGTTGTGTATGAAAGGAAAAAATATAATGAGACATTAAAGATAAGGCAAATCTGTATTTTTCTACAAAATTTCCAAGTACAAAGAGACATTCGTCAAACTGGTTTATAAGCTTCAAAAAACCAACCAGGAAAATCAGGGCCTTGCATACAGAAGAATCATTGAATGGCTATGGGGTGGAAACGTCCATCATCACCTGTCCAAAAGAAGTTCGAAAGCACTCCATCTGCAGATAAAGTGCAACTCACCGATTTCTGGGATACCCAAGGAGTTTTGTTGCTGGACTTTATAGAGGATGCAACCATCAAGGCTGCACAATACTGTGCCACTCTGTCGAAAGTGAAAGAGGTGATTCAGAAAAAGTGACCTCGCCTTCTCAGATCTGGCGTTCTGCTGTTGGATGACAATGCGAGACCACACTTGGCGATGGCAACACAGAACCATATTGCAACTCCTGGTTGAGAGCGCCTACACCATCTGCCATACAGCCCTGGTCTTGGACTAAGTGACTTCCATCCGTTTCCAGCTTTGAAGAAGACTCACAGTGGAAGGCACTAATGCCAAACAAGTTGTTCAACGCTTCTTCTGTATGCAATGCCCTGATTTTCCTGGACAGACTTTTGAAGCTTATAAAGCGGTATGACAAATGCCTCAATGTACTTGGAAAGTAAGTAGAAAAATGAAGATTTCTCTCATTGTTTACGTCTCATTCTATTTTTTTCCTTTCATACGCAACTCTGAACTCAGTTGACAAGGGAAACTTATTTTCCAACAATGAATATAAATCCAACTGGTTGCTACAAAAGCACTCCAAACTTTAATCAGGTTATAACATCAACAATGGGTGTCTTCATCAGAAAAATAATCAAATTACACGCAGAAAAAAATCACAGGTGGAGATAGCTCTCATTATACTTTATTTAAAATCAATGTAAAACCATTAAAAAAACACAAAAACTGGTAATTCATTAAAACTGTTGCAGTGTAGAGAGCCTGTAGTGTTCTGCTGAGCTACAGTTTTAATGGGTTACCAGTTATATGTCAGTATTTATATTTTCAACTTTTTGTGGTATCGCATTGAATTTTGAATGAAGTATTATTATGAATAAAATACTCTTGGGCCTCCAATTGCGCACCAGGTTGTTAGATTTCCACAAGATTTTGGCCAAGCTCTCCTTGGGCATTTTCAAGTGAATGCTCCATTGTCATTACCTTGCCATTATACAGCCGCACTGCTGGCTGTGACATCATTGAAGCTATCTTCCTTGCAAAATATGGTAATGTTTATGTCTCAAATCCACTGCATACACTTCTAGCTACTGGCTATGACATCGCAGCTCACTTCCTCACCATATATGGCACTGATTATATCTATGTACTGGCTATGTAACAGAAAGGCAATGATGATGTAGAGGTCATTTATCATTTCACTATGAATGAAAGCTTGTGACAATCTATCGAGACTAATCAGCCTGGGCTGCTCAAGGAGGGAGTGATTTTCCTCCATGATAATGCCTCTTGGATCACACAAAGTGTACTGGCCAAGTTCAAGTAGGAGCAGCTTGAGTATTCACCCTACAGCCCAGACATGTCGCCCTGTGACTTCCATCTGTTTGATCCTCTAAGAACACACCTCAAAGGGAACCTCTTCAACTCTGACAACTAACTGAATGACACAGTAGAGGATTGACTCTTGTCACAGCCAAAGGAATCTTGAGGACAGGAAATCATCCTGCTCATTAAGTGGGATAGTTTTAGTCAGGTATCTGGTGATTACTTTTGAATAAAGACTTCGATTTCATCCACAGTGTCATTTCATATCTTTTCATTTGAACACCCCTCATAATGACCTGATGCAGTTGGAGGACGAAGAAGTTTTTATTAATTTGTATCGCCGTGAGACCATGCACTCGTATGTCAAGAATTATTATGTAACAAGAGCTATGTCACTCACAATTTTGACCATTTTTTGCTGCATGTACTATGGGTAACTTTTCTAATGAAGGTGCCCCTGATCAGTGTCAAATCTGAAAAAAGTTTATATAACAATTTCTTTGCAACCAGTTGGCTGTACACTCACTGTTTTCACAATTTATTCAAAAAGACGGACTGGAACAAATCCATACATTTCATATAAAGTTTTGTGTGTGTGTGTGTGTGTGTGTGTGTGTGTGTGTGTGTGTGTGTGTGGTCCACACATCTCCTCTTAAACTACTGGACTGACTTCAATAAACGACACATATTCCATACTATCAGAAAACAATTGCTGTGGGAGTAAGAAAGACCTATGGCACATAGTTTCAGAGATGCGCAAACAATGAAAATTGCAGAAAACTGCCACATCATGAGACAATGTCCCCCACCTCTTTATAAACAAATAGACTGATTTCAAACTGATTTCATATACATTCTCATTACTGTAAGGAAACAATTGCTATAGTGGTAATATAGTTCAGGATATATGGCAATATAAACAATTAGACTTACAAAATATTGCCCCATTACATGCTGTAGCTTTGTCATACACTATTTGAAATGAGAGTACTTAGTGACTTGCAACAAACTTCATGGTTGCTGACTCTTAGAAGCCATGTTCAAAACTTTCACAACTTCATTCATAATTTCACACCTTTATGAAACTTTGTGAAACAGTCTGGATGATCGACTGAGCTGGCCTTATAACATCAGCTAATGTGGTTTTGTCACACAGTTACTGCGAACAGCTGAAAGCTGAGGACATGCAGCTCTACTGTATGAATGTATTATGATGGCATCCTCTCAGGTAAAATATTCCGAAGGTAAAATAGTCCCCCATTCTGATCTCCGGGTGGGGACTACTCAGGAAGATACAATCATCAGGAAAGACAACACCGGCATTCTATGCATCGGAGCATGGAATGTTAGATATCTTAATCCAGTAGTGAGGTTATAAAATTTAAAAAGATAAATGGTTAGGTTGAAGTTAGATATAGAGGGGATTAGTGACATTTGGTGGAAAGACGAACAGGATTTCTGATCAGTTGAATACAGGATTATAAATATAAAATCAGTTGGGGTTATTACAGGAGTAGGTCTAATAATGAATAAGAAAATAGGAATGAGTGGCGCAGTGATTGCACTATCGTAGTCAACATAGATAAGAGTCGAACACCAACCATGTTAATAAAGGTTTATTTACCAACTAGCTCTGCCAATGATGAGCAAGTGGAAGAAATTTATCGGGAGGTAAAGGATATTATTCAGACAATTAAGGGAGAGGAAAACTTAGTTGTGATGGGAAACTGGAATTTGGTAGTAGAAAAAGGAAGGGAAGGAAAAATAGTAGGTGAATACGGAATGGGCAAAAGGAATGAAAGAGGAAGCCGCCTGGTAGAATTTTGCACGGAACATAATTTAATGGTAACAAACACTTGGTTCAAGAATCACGAAAGAAGGTTGTATAAATGGTAGAAGCAAGGAGACACGGGAAGATACCAAATAGATTTAATAATGATAAGACATATGTTTCAGCATCAGTTTTTAAACTGTAAAACATACCCAGCAACAGATATACATCATAACTGACCATAACTTATTGGTCATGAACGGTAGGCTGAAACTGAAAAAACTGCAGAAAGGTAGGAAAATAAGGAGATGGGACCTGGATAAATTGAAGGAACCTGAAATTCTTGAGAATTTCAGAGGGTGCTTTAGGCAACAATTGACAAACATTTGGGGAGGGGGGGGGGAATAAAACAGTAGAAGAGGAATGGGTAGCATTGAGAGATGAAATAGTGAAGGCAGCAGAGGACAAAATAGGTAAAAAAGCAAGACTTACAAAAAATCCTTGGATATCACAGGTAATACTAAATTTAATTGATGAAAGGAGAAAATATAAAAAATGCAATAAATGAAACAGGCAAAATGAGTACAGATGACTAAGAAATGAGACTGACAGGACGTGCAAAATGGCTAAGTAGGAGTTGCTAGAAGACAAATGCAAGTCTGTGAAGAGTGTATAAATAGGGGAAAAATAGATACCACCTACAAGAAAATGAAAGAGACATGTGGAAACAAGAAAAACAGCTGTATGAATATAAAGAACTCAGATGAAAAACCAGTTCTCAGCAAAGAAGTAAAAGCTGAACAGTGGAAAGAGTACATAGAGGGACTCCACAAAGGAAATGAACTTACAGACAAGACTGTAGGAAGGGAAGAGGCAGTAGATTGAGATGAAATAGGCAGTACTATACTGAGAGATAAATTTGACAGGGCACTGAAAAATCTAAGTTGAAACAAGGCCCCTGGAGTGGATGACATTCGCTCAGATCTACTGAAGTCTCTGGGACTGCCAGCCACGACAAAACTATTTCACCTGGTGTGTAAGATGTATGAAACAGGAAAAATACCCTCACACTTTAAGAAAAACATAATAATCCCCATTCTAAAGAAAGAGGCGCAGACAGGGGCAAAACTACAGAACCATCAGTTTAATAAGTCATGCTTGCAAAATACTAACGTGAATTATTTACAGAAGGATCGAAAAGCTGGTAGAAGCCGACCTCGGGGAAGATCAGGATGGATTCAGGAGAAATATAGGAACACAGAAGGCAATACTCACTTTATGGATTATCTTAGAAGATAGATTAAGGAAAGGTAAACCTACATTTCTAGCTTTTCTACATTTGGAGAAAACTGTTGACAATGTTGATTGGAATACAATCTTTCACATTCTGAAGCAAACAGGAGTAAAATATAGCGAACAGTACATTTTTTGCAACTTATACAAAAACCAGAAAACTGTTATAAGACTTGAAGGGCATGAAAAGGATGCAGTGGTTGGAGAGGGAGTAAGACAGGGTTGTAGCCTTTCTCCAATGTTATTCAATTTGTACATTGAGCAAGCTATGAAGGAAAGCAAGAAGAAATTTGGATAAGGAATTAAAGTTCAGGGTGAAGCAATAAAAACTTTGCATTTTGCCGATGACATTGTAATGCTGTCGGAGAGAGCAAAGGACCTGGAAGAACAGTTGAACAGAACGGACAGTGTTTTGAAAGGTGTGTATAAGAAGAACATTAACAAGAGCAAAACAAGGGTAATGGAGTGCAGTGTAAGAAAATCAGGTGATGTTGAAGGAATTAGATTAAGCAATAAAACACTAAAGGTTGTAAATGAGTTTTGTTACTTGGACAGTAAAATAATGTATGATGGTTGCAGTATAGAGGATATAAAATGCAGAATAGCAAAGGGAAGAAAAGTGTTTTTGAAAAAGAAAATTGTTAATATCGAATATTAATTTAAGTGTAAGGAAGTCCTTTCTGAAGGCATTTGTGTGGAGTGTTGCCTTTTATAGAAGTGCAACATGGATGATAAACAGTTCAAACAGGAAGAGGGTAGAGGCTTTTGAAATGTGGTGCTACAGAAGAATGCTGAAGATTAGGTGGGTGGATCATGTAACTAATGAGGAGGTACTGAACAGAATTGGGGAGAAAAGGAATTTTTGGCATACGTTGACTAAAAGATGGGATAGATTGGTAGGACACATTCTTAAGCATCAGTGAATCGTGAATTTAGCAATAGAGGGAAGTGTGTGGGGTAAAAATCGCAGAGAGAGACCAATAGATGAATATGGTAAGCATATTTAAATAGATGTAGGTTGCTGCTCTTCTGAGGAGATGAAAAGGCTTGCTCAGGATAGACTAGGGTGGAGAGTTGCATCAAACCAGACCCTGGACTGAAGTCTACAACAACAACAACAACAACAACAACAACAACATGAAACTTTTCTTATTGACAAATGCAGCAAAATTATGAAAGGGAATAAGTTTATTACTTATTACTTCTTCAGTGGTCATGCAGTAAAAACTACATCATTTGGAATGATGTTACAAGAACTGCCCCATGAAGAATGGGTTTCGATTTATTGTCTTGACTACTAACTCAGCTCACGACATACGCACACATACCACTGAATGTACCTTCGAAATGCTATCATAGAATGATAAATAGTTCACAATATATGACTTCAAAAACAATTAAATGCCTAGTAATCTGCCACATCAAGCATGGAATTTTAATTTATTACATCTTTATCACAGACTCCATTACCAACATATTTCGCAGACAGTTTCGTAATACTGCACTCACTGTAATTGAAAAATTATATTATTGTAGGACATTTTAGTCACGAGATATCAGATCATTAGGATTGAGCTGTATAAAAATTACTGAAACAGATGGAAAGCAGAGTGGAAAGTGATGGACAGAGAGGGAAGGATGATTTGGATGAACATAAGAAAGAAAGAAATTCACAGCTGGCAACACCAAGAACTAATGTTAGTGAGCAAATGAAATGTCATTATGCGATTACATACCAATAAAACTTATCTAGATACATGGTGGGTTGGTTCTTTCATTATCACTAATGCTGCATTACACATAATAAGAAACCTATACTCACTTTTCATCAGCATACGTAAACTTCATATCCAAGCTGTGCTTGCTAAGAAAGGTTTGTTTGTCCAATGGAATTTCAATATTTGAAGGATGCGGAATTGGTTCACCAATTGCCACAAGACAGTGCTGCTGATCAACTGTCGAACACTCACTGTCACTACTGCACTCACTACTGCTCTCCGATTTGATCTTCTTTTTACAAGAAGTACCAGGAAGCACATGGCCAGTGCAATGAATTACCTGCAAAAGTGAAAAAATAAAACTGCATTGTGCTCTGCTTGTCTTTATATCAATTAATATGACTACTGTATGGGAATAAATCAATGTCTATTAAATGCATCAGTTCAATCAAGTACCTCTTGTTTATTACTACTGCACTAAAAGTCTCTATAAACAATCCATATGTAAAGTTGTCTTCAATCCTACTGCTGATGACAACACCACAATTCTGTATTATATGAGGGTTGGGACTTAAATAGTGGCAACACTGCTGTGGAGACACTATGCAGTGGACTCTACTACTGTTGCTGATAGCACATGTTTTGAGGTACCTACCTTACTTCTGAGCAAATGGACTCGCCTGTCTCACTTCACCGGCGTGCACACAATCAAGGAAAACACAGTCATTTGTGAGCGAGCAGTGTAACGTAACAGTGTTACGATGTTTCCGAAACAAGAACAATGGGAGTTGAATCAAGATGGAATATGCCGCAGGTCAACAGCACAGCAGTGTCATCACGGTCAACAACACTTTTTGCACAACCCACTCATCATTCTGCACAATACCCAGGTGCATACAGCACAAGATGAGGCTGCTCTGTTCAGTTGATGGGACTGGAAAGTACTGTATCATCGCTCATACTCCCCAGACTTGATTTTGATTTGATTTCAAAGATGAAGGAACCACTTCATGGCTTTCACTTAAGAACTGTTCCAGAGATTCAATCTGCAGTAGACTGCTCAATTCCCACTATCAACAGAACAGGCTCTGCTAACGGTATACTATGCCTTTCACTTCGCTGGCAATGGATTCTACATAACGCTGGTGACTACTTTGAAGGGCAGTGACAGGTGGAAATATCTAATGCTTTTGTATCGGTTGTGAATAAATAGTTGCCACTATTTAAGTTCCAACCCTCGTATATGGCTTTATTGCAAATTTTATGCTTTTCACAGGGCTCCAAATCAATTCACTTAGCTGCTTGCAAAAGTATCTACAGCTTAACATTGGCTCTAAAACTGAGAGTAACTTGCAATTTTCACAATTACAGGACAATAACAAGAGCAATAGAAATAGTACACAGCAAGGAAAAAAAATCAAGGACCTCAAAAGTATTAATACTTAATTACATAGATCCCAAATACTTTTTAATGAATAGTTGTGGTTTTTGAAAATAAAAAAGACAAGATGATAATTCCATTAGGATGAATGGCCATAGCTAGACTGTGGTCGCGTGTGCCACCCCCCCTTTCCCTTCCCCACTTCCTCACTACATTACTAAGCTAAATATCTTTCCAGCTATTTAGTACTTACATGTTTCGTAAGGCCATGGTGCACCCATCCCTCCACTGTCTTACAACCTTCCTATCTCTATATCTCTCTCTCTCTCTCTCTCTCTCTCTCTCTCTCTCTCTCTCTGTCCCCCTCCCCCCTCCTCCTATCCCCTCACCACAGAGCATGATTCAGAGAGCAGGGGATGGAGATGACAGTTGTGTGTCTGTGAAGTGTGCCTCTGCAATTGTGTCAGTGGTATCTTTCCTGACGAACACTAATGGCCAAAAGGTTGAGTTCTTTGTGAGACTGTCTTTCTAATGTACCAGTCACAGCTCGATATATTGTTGAATTCCAATCTGGACATTCCATTGTGTGTGTGTGTGTGTGTGTGTGTGTGTGTGTGTGTGTGTGTGTGTCTTTCTTTCCCATGCATCCAGATCCTGAAGAGTGTTTCAGGGGTATAACTTCAACCTGAAGGATGCTGTGCACTCAGAACTGGCCTTCTTCAAGAAGACATGGCTTCAATTTGAGATTACTAGCAGACAGGTCAAGTACACAGTTTAGTTTACATCAAAATAATTATATTGTTATAATGGAGATATGTGGACTAGATGGGAATTTTTAAATGAAACTGATTTACTTTCTACCTTTCCTCAAATGCCTACTGTTTCATTTGACAGGACGATTACTGGAGATTGCACTTTTTAAGACAGGTGGGCATTGTTTCATGTACACAAATTTAACAACAATTATTATGAATATAATAAGGAACTCAAATCAAGGCAACCAGCTGGTAAACTATAGATGACTGTTCAGTACTGATTTACAGCATATAGTAAGCAATCTTCTTTACTGTTTCTTACAAACCATACACATTTATTGATTTATAGCAAATGTGTTACCACTTCTCAAAAAAAAAGGAAAGAAAAGAAAGAAAGAAAGAAAAGGGGGGGGGGGATTCTGGTCGAGCTGGTTCCTGCTCTTCCCACTTCTTTTGAGGTGTTACCAGAAATGGTGGTATTCCTGTTGTTATGATGATGATGTTGACTTTTGGAGAAATTAGATAGTTTTCATCTTGTGTTCTAAAGTATAATATTAATATTGTTGCAAAAGTATTGAACAACTGACTTTGAAATATTCAACAATATTTTTGAGGAGGATAGGTTGCTACTCACCACAGAGACTTCCGATGAGCCGCGGGTAGGTCACAGTGGCCAGAGTTGGCAGAGACGGCGGGCGGTCTTGTGTGTGTGTGTGTGTGTGTGTGTGTGTGTGTGTGTGTGTGTGTGTGTGTGTTTGTGTGTGCGCACGCGCGCGTGTGTCTGTTGTTCTCTATCTGACGAAGGCTATAACAGCTGAAAGCTATTGAGTTGTGTTCTATTACTAGTGCCTTTCCACAGCTCATCAGACATCTCTAGGATGAGTAGCAACTTATCCTTCTCAAAAATATTGTTGAATCCTTCATTGAATTTCCAATGTTTGACTTTGAAATATGACACAAAAATTTGTCTTCTTAAATCTGACTTAACAGGATTGATTTATATTACCTTACAATACTGTTATGCAATTCTTCAGTAACTATTCTGAATACTACCACCAACTTCATCAATACAGAAATAAGATGAAGAAAAAACAAATTACTTGAACATAATATGTTCATATTCAACTTACCTTATAAGTGGCTGATTTTATATTTACATTTCTGCCTTTGCTAGTCAAAGTACATTTCATCCTAATAAAGAAAGAACGTGGAATAGAAGGTAAAATTGGTGTCTTGATGGAGAGGATTTCCTTAATTTCCTCATGATCACATGGATGACTGAATTCGTATATACTGTGGCCCATAAGATCAATCTGGAAATAAATATTGCAAATGTTAAAGCAACTAATACTACAAACACTGAATTTGTATATTATCACTTGCTTAGGACTTACTAGCTCCCATCCAAATAATATCCGTTTGTAAGTTAAACCTAAAATTGTACAGTAATTGGTTACTGACAGTGCCTATCAGTGCCTATCAGCAACTGACCTGAAGAAAAATTCTACTGGGAAGGAGGAAGGAGGAAAGAGAAAAAGATGAATAGAAAAACTATTTTTCCCCCAAAGAGTACTTCATCTTGGGGCAACAGTTGCCAGAGCATCATCCATAAAATAAGATACTAAGTATGTATTGAGCTAACTAACTAGAAAAGAATGCTGTAGGGATTTATTTATTAGAAGTGAAAATTATATATGTAAAATTCTAGAGATTTAAATTTTCAAGTAAGGAAATTCCAACCCATTACAAAGGCAATTACTGAACCAACACAGGTGCAAAGAATAGACAATGACATTCACACTACTTAAATTTTCAGCCACAACCTTCATAAAAAAAGGACATATACATCCACAAAATCACTCGGATAATAACTCAAACACATGACGCCAACACTGGCCACTCTGGTACAATGAACATTTAGACAGTGAGTGAGAAGGAAGCGGAGGGGTAGGATACCAGGCAATGGTGAAGGAAGAAAATTCCACACTACATGACAGAGTGTAAGGGTTGTGATAGGTGGGAATGTGAGATGCAGATTGGAATGCAGTAAAGGGATGGGGTGGGGGAGAGAAAATGGGGCGGGGTGTGGTGATGGAGGGGAGAGGCGGGGGCATGCACATGTGAGATGCAGATTGGAATGCAGTAAAGGGATGGGGTGGGGGAGAGAAAATGGGGAGGGGTGTGGTGATGGAGGGGGGAGGCGGGGGCATGCACATGTGTTGGTATGTATTAACCCTTGAGGACTCACGGGTGAGCATTTTGCTTACACTAATTTTAAAACAATCGGCATTTTACCAATTTTAAATAGTCAAATATTTGTGCTTTCTTATAAACGCAACTAGAAATACTTATTTAGACATATTAAGTACATTACATGCTTTTCTTTCACTGTCAGAAAAATGATATACACACGATCGATCACGTAACTCTTGAAGGTGTGAGTTCTCGCAGGTTAAAAAAATAAAATAAACAAACACAGGCAGCACATAGTTGGGAAAGAGACATGAATTGGAAGGAGATACAGAGTAGTTAGGGGATGGGAGAATGTTTTGATGAGGTGTGTACATAACAAGTTATCTTCAGGATGGTTGTGGACCTAAAATAGGTAGTATGGACAATTCTCATCTGTGTATTTCAGGAGATGTGGTGGATGGGATGATCCAGATGGCCTAGGTTGTAAAACAGCCACTGAAATCAGCATATTGTGCTCAATTGTATGCTACACCACAGGATGGTCCATCTTGTTTTTGGTCACAATTTGATAGCAACTTGCTTTGGCCACAATTTGAAAGTGCCCATTTTCATACCAATATAAAAGGCTGTGCAATGATTGCAGCAGAGTTGGTAAATCACATGGCTGGTTTCACAGGTAGCCTGCAATATGATAGGGTAGGAGTAGGTTGTGAGAGGACTGGAATAGGAATTTCTGGGTGAAATACCCTCAGGCTTCAATAATAATGTAATAATTCTGATTACAAAGAAAGAATGAATAGATAAGTGTGAATTTTACACTACTGTCATGGCTGTAAAATACTAATAAAATTCAGTGTTCAAATGTTTGTAAATCTATCGGACTCAACTACTGGGTTATCAGTCCGTACTTTACAAACTACTTAAACTAAGGTAAACTAATTTAAGGACAACACAAACAACCATGCCCGAGGGGGGGGGGGGACCTTGAACCCCCGAGGGCAGACAACCGCACGCAAGCCACCCCAGTACGCACGGGTAATCCACCGCGGAAAAATGCTAACAAGAATTATTTACAGAAGATCAGTTTGCATTTAGGAGAAATGTAGAAAGTACAAGGCAACACACACTTTATGACTTCTTAATAGAAGAAGCTGCAAACCTACATTTACAGCTTTCCTAGATTTGCAGAAAGCTTTTAACAATGTTGACGGGTATACACTCTTTCAAATTCTGAAGGTAGTATGGATAAAATATAGGGAACAAAAAGTTATATTCAACTTGTACAGAAATTAACAGCAATTATAAGAGTCAAAGGGAATGAAAGGAACATAGTAGTTGGGAAGGGAGTCTTTCCTTACAGTTATTCAATCTGAACATTTGAGCAAGCTGTGAAAGGAAGAAAGGGGACATTTTGGAAAAGGAATTGAAATTTAGGGAGAATATATAAAAACTTTGCAGTTTTCTGATGACAGTGGAATTTTGTCCAAAGCAGGAAAGGTCCTGGAACAGCAACTGAACTGTGCCCTGAAAGAAAAATATAAGATGCACATTAAAATGAGCAAAACAAAGCTAAAGGAATGTAATCTGCCTAATAAAACTGGACACTGCTGAAGGTGTTAGATTAGGAAACCAGACAATAAAAGTAGTAGTTGTGTTCTGTAGTTTGGGTAATAAAAGAACTTATGATGGCTGAAGTAGAGAAGATGCAATGCAGAATGGCAATTGGAAGCAAAGCATTTCTCAAGAAGAGATATTTGATGATAATAAATATTAATTGAAGTGATAGGAAATCTTTTATGAAGGCACTTATCTGGAGTGTAGTCTTCTGCAGGAATGAAACCATGACAAGCAGTTCAGATAGCTAATGAGGTAGTACAGAACAGAATTGGAGAGAAAAGAAACCTGTGGCATATCTTTAATTAAAAAAGGGATCAATCAGTAAGCACATTTTGAGAAATCAATGAATCATCAATTTTGTATTGGAGAGTAGTGAGAGAATCTCAAAAGGATACTAAGAGATGAATACCGGTCCAAAGTTTGTGTAAGTAAGGAACCAAACATCTCAGGTCATTGATCTTAAGACTTACAATTTAAACCAACTTATGCTAAGGATAACATACACACTCATGCATGAGGAAGGTCTGTAATCTTAGAGCATCTGATCATGGGAAATACACTGATCACAGAAATTACAGTAGTTCTATAAAGTTTGATACAAGTAAATAAAAACATCTATAAAATGTATTCAGATGATAAATAGTTCGGACAGGAAGAGGTTACAGGCTTTTGAAATGTGCTGCTACAGAAGAATGGAGATTAGGTGGGTAGCTCGAGTAATTAATGAGAAGGTATTGAACATAATTGGAGAGAAAAGAAATTTCTGGCATCCCTTGACTAAAATAAGGGATAGATTGGTAGGACACATTCTCAGACATCAAGGAATAGTGAATTTGAAATAAACTTCCTGGCAGATTTCTTATCAGTGCACACTCCACTGCAGAAAAGTTTCATTCTGGATCAGTGAAATAATTTGTAGATGTTTTCAAATAACAATGGATAACATACTGAAAGAAACTATAAAGACACATCATGAAACTGTTCCTCTAAGAACTACAGCAGTTCCTAATTTATAAATAGTGTGCCTATGTTAGGTCTTCATATTATTCAGTTCACCCCTTGTTTATCACCAAGGAAAAACTTTGCAATCTGATATTAAACTGTAAAACATCTCCAGATGCTGGGTGGATTCTGACCATAACTTATTGTTTATAAACTGTAGATTAAGTTTAGTCTCTTTCAAAATCAAACCAAAACTTTAAAAAATTGTAGATAAAATATGCAGAATTTGCAAAGCTGTCATTGATCTTCCTCCTTTCAAGTCTAACATGGCCCCATCCGATTCTCATCTACTTCTAAATTTTGGAGGACTTCACTTTGATAGAGATCAAGTCATTCAAACAGAAGGAAGGTTGTGGCTTCCTCAATAAAGTCAAATAGTCTATGTATAGCAACAAACCAATCTGTCATTGAGGAAAATGTGTTTTACCAGGGTGGCTATGTTGATATATGAATATGTAGACCTAAAACATAATGATATGGTATGTTAAACATTTTTTAATCCAAAAACCTTTAAACTTCTGACATAAAAAATCCTGAGGTATTACTTTTACACCCTCGTAAGTAGCAGTGGCTGAAGCAAAGAGGACACCAAAGCAAACAGGCTATAACAAAGAACGTGTGTGTGTGTGTGTGTGTGTGTGTGTGTGTGTGTGTGTGTGTGTGCGCACGCGTGCTCACGCACTTGTTTACCTTACCTTTTTTCCCCTAAGGTAAGTCCTTCCACTCCCGGGATTAGAATGACTCCTCTTCCACTGCCTTAAAACCCGCATCCTTCCCTTTTTCCCGTCCTTCCTGCCTATTTTCCTGATGAAGCGGCCAATGGTTGCGAAAGCTTGAATGTTTGTGTGTGTTTTTATTTGTGTTTTTGTGTCTACCTACAAGTCTGTGCTTTGGGTAAGTTATTTGATATGTTATCTATTTCTACAGATGCTGTAATCGTTCCAATTGTTGGTTCAAAATGTTCAAATGTTTGTATAGTCTATGGGACTTAACTACAGGGTCATCAGTCCCTAAACATATAAACTACTTATGAACTAACTAATACTAAGGACGGCACAAATATCCATGCCCGAGGGGGGATTCGAACCCCCGACCGTAGTGGCCGTGCAGACCATGACTGAAGCGCCTCAGTCCCCTTGGCCACCGCGGACGGCTTGGTTGACTTTCTCTGGAAGAATAAAAATGCTGTGCATTCAACTCTACGATGTACCCACAGGTTAGATTATTTTAGAATGTACATAAGCACATGACTTAAGCAGCTCCACCAGTGTAAGGTAATGATAAATGTTAAGCATTGCTTTTACATGTATTTCAAAGTGACAAATAAGTAGGGGTATAAATGTAAATGATTAGTTGGAATATAGCAATTAATTCATAACATTTAATATGTAGCACAACCTACCTGAGGAATGCCAAGGTATTCGTTAATGTTATCTGACAGGAAAATCATGTCTCCATCAGCAGACAGGACTAGGAGGAAACCTTCAAGTGCCTTTAAAAATAGGGGATCACTGATAGCATCAGCCTTACAGTCATTCGGTTCTGGAGCTAGAAAGATAAAAATAAAATTTCTGATCAATCTACTATACAAACAAATGTATGCATAATAATGGGGAGGGCAACGCCATTTATTATCAATTGCAATACACTACAGCTTTCAGAAGCATTAGAGAGAAAATCTAAAATAAGAAGTTAGTGATAATGACACACAACATAGGAGCTACATACTTAAAATTATGCCTTTTTTTTAAATTATGGTGACATGTTATTAAAATATAATATTGGCTCAATCGCTTGACACTACAAGACATAAGCCACCTTAAAAAGCAATAGCTTTCCATTTTCATCAACGTTTCCTTTTTTTCTTTTTACTAAAGAATAACAACTAATTTACTAAACTTAGTAACT
The DNA here is from genome assembly GCA_026315105.1 of Locusta migratoria. Taxonomy (NCBI): domain Eukaryota; kingdom Metazoa; phylum Arthropoda; class Insecta; order Orthoptera; family Acrididae; genus Locusta; species Locusta migratoria. The sequence continues at coordinate 292,351,219 of CM048744.1, forward strand.
ATGAAACACTTATAATATGATAACCATCTAAACAGTTTTATATGTAATACCACTTTTTCATTCTTAATTTGCACCATATCATACAATTACAAAATTGCTGATTAAAGTAATCTGGTTCCGGTGTCTAAGAAACACCTTTGACTGTTGTTCCAAGTTTTGTGACAGTCTGAAATAATTTTGTTTTAGTTACAGATGTCTACTGGGTGTTATATTTAACTTTCACTGTGAAAAGAGCTGCAAAGTTGCCATTTATAAGGGTAAAAATAGTGTTAGTGTACACCGTGCTACGTCAAGTGGTACTCAGTGATTCATCTGTTCCAGAGTTTTTAAGAGCTTATGCTTTAGATGTAAACCAATTGTGACATGTCTAAAAGGACAGACACCATATCTACAATTGTCCTGTATTTGCTGGCATATTCAGATAGTGATATCACTGCTCTGTGGTCAATGTTGCAACCTTGCAGTTTGACTGACTCTTTCAGTAGTACATAAATATCGTCTTGTGCTGTAAATTAATGATTTGGAGGTTGTTGCCCAGATACAATCCTTTTAATATTACCTTGTAATTGACTATCCAGCAAGTAGAGTGTTAGGGCCAGCTACCAGCCAATCTTAGTTCTTTGCCAAGTGTCACAAGCAAGCTGTGTTACAAGTTCTGTAGCTATTAACATAGGCCTTGCACTATGTGCCTGACAATACTTCCCACCCTATCTGCAATACAAAGTACTTTCAATCAGAGTACAATCAAATCAGAATAACAAGGATGCCACACGAGACACGCAATAATTTAAGTTTCCAAGAAAATATCAACCACCCAAGTTCTATGAGAGTTAGCATTATCACCATCAAAATGAAGTCTCTTCCTGAAGCAACTCACAACAACTGCATGTAAGGTCCCAAGCCCTGATTAGGATACCTCACAGCAGTTAAACCTTGCTGAGTCACCCATACAGTTTCATGAAGAGGTGTTCCGAGTAATACACATAAATCCTGCTCACACCATTAGGGATATTCTTCAATATTGGTCTCTTTCCACAACATAGTCTTACATTCCCTCCAGATGTGAATCTGTCAAGTGACACTATCCATACCAAGTCGGGACTAATCTGTGAAAGAACATTGACCCGCTGTTCAACTGTCCATGTGATGACCCCCACTAGATGTCTTTCCTTCTGTAAAGATGCATCAAGGGTACACATACAAAGTCATCCACACACTGTTTGCCTCTATACAAATTTTCCAGCTGATGCTGGGAGGTCAGATGCCAGTAGCTATGCAGTACTACAGTAGTGCCAATGTGCCCATACAGCCAAATAACAGTCCTCTCTTTCTAATGTCACATGTGACTGACCCTTCCCTGGTCTTTGAAATACAGTTTGTCTCCATAAGCTATCACTAGATTTGAGAAACAAAAGAATGATTCACATTAAGCCACAGAGTCACACCAGTTTGAGACTGCCTTGCTAACATTCTTCCTGTGGCCCTCCACTGCTAACAATCTGACAAAAATCTTCTCAGTGGTACACTGCACCAACTGTGAAAGTGTACACAGTGATTCTGCATGTGGGACTGCAAAACAAACACTAACCCCACTTGATAGATGCCCCAATGTCATTACTGGTTAGAGTGCCATCTTCCATGTGGAACACAAATGTATCAATATCTGGTGACAGTTTGTATCATATTGTGAATTTGACAGGACAGGGAAATAGGAGGTTTTTGCTTTAATTTTGGACACCAGAGCATAAAGAAGGTGTCCATTTGTTTTTGATCGTGGTGAGTTTGCACAGGCCACCTACAAAATAGGGGGAAGATCACAGTCTACTTAAGATTCCATACACTGCATGGCAGAGGGTAGCTTACAACATAATTAACCACTGTTAGACCAATCACAATAGATGTTACAGGTGTACTCATATCTATGCTTTCATGGAGAAGGTTTATATACCCCCTAAGCCACCATGATTAACAGTGGTAGGTACCTTGCAAATATACTTTAACCCCATTTCTCCAATCACAATGGAAGTTAACAAGCAGACATATGTAATTTTTTTCCCATAGAAGGGGGAGATGGACTGAGAGAGGTGGAGAAGGAGATGGAGAGAAAAAAAGGAAAGGAGGAGAAGGCCTAACAGAAGATTGGAATACATAAATACCCAGGCATCACCAGGTTTGCAGCTAGTTCTTAGAGACATAATTTGCTGAATGCAGATTTTTTTCCAAGTACTTTACACATATATGTGATTACTGCAACTATTGCTTAGAACCAGAAACAGAGCAGTCCTCATCAGTGCCCTGAGATGTGGAACCCACCATTGTTCATAATTGGACTACAGCACTGTGTTTCTAAAGAACTGATGGTGTAGTTTAGGTGTGAAATTCTGTTCTGTCAAACCTTACTGGAAATTTTATGATGGTTACTGCAACACAGTATGCCCAGAAGACATGGACATGCAACCATCTCTTGGACATCTCCTTTGGTCAAGTTACTGATGTTAGTGACTGGGCAGCAACAGGTATTCAGACAAAGGCCCTACCACAAGATATTTGTAGGCCTGTTCAACTCGTTGTGGTGAACAGAGGGATGGCTACAACTGAAATCTGGGCAGAGGTTACTAGCAGTATCACCAGGAACTGTCACGAACCAATTGCTGAAACTTGGATTGAGGTTGCCTGTTCCCATGTGTCATATACAGCTCATATCATATTACAAGCTACAACACGGTGCAGACAAAGAATCATCCAAGATATGGAGTAACATGCTGTGTACTTCATCAATAAGTCTCAATTCTGTTTGTGAGGGCAAGATTTACCTGATAAAATAGTGCAGGAAGTTGTGATTCCATTCAACTCCTGCAATCATAGAGTGCAAAGCTACCATACTCAAAAGGCTTTCCTTTATATAACACCTTGAGCAATGTATGAATTCTCAAATTGCCTGGCTGGCACTCATAGAAAGCGATGAGAAGACATACTTTCACTCCAGTTGCTACTCATCAACTGTCTTGAAAAGAAGCAGCTTATTTTTCAGATGTGAAAAAAATATCCCTAAGATCGCATTCAGAGTTGCTTATATACCACTACAAAATGTAGATCAGTGTAATGATGTCCATCACACAACACACTATAACTGTGTCTATACTCCACATGCCACATAATGCTGTGTGGCAAAGGGTACTTCGTGTACTGTCACTTTCTCCTTTTCTTGTTCCAGTTGCATTTGGTTCATGGGGAAATGACTGGTGTTAAGTCTCCATCGGGCTCTAATTTCTCTAATTTTATTCTCATGTATTTTGTAATGTATATGTAGAAGGAAACAATATATTGTCCACCTCTACCAAAAGCATAACATTTACAATAGCCTATACCATGAAACATAATGCCTCTCTTGAAGCAGTAGCCCTGGAGTTTGCCAATTGTCTCTGTGACACTTTCACAATCACTAAATGAAGTGTACTGTTCTTTGGATCATTTAAATCTCCTCTATCATTTCTCTCTGGTACAGATTCCACATTGATGTGCAATATTCAAGTTCTGTATTGGTTGAAGGAGCTTTTTGTAAGTTACTTCCTTTGTTGATGGACAACATTTCCTTTCTTCCAATAAATCGCATTCTGACATGTGCCTTGTCCATGCTCACTTTTGTATGGTCATTCCACTTCATATTGATCATTATGTCTACTCACAGATATTTTATGGAAGTAATTGCCCCCAATAATTGTTTTGCCATTGCATCGTCACAGGATACAGAGCCCTTTCTTCCTAAGTATTCACAATACTTTACATTTGTGTCTGTTCTGGGTCAATTAGCATTCCGTACACCAAGCATCAATATGTTGCAGGTTATATATTTTTCAACTATTTTCCAGCTTTGCAATTTCTCGATACATTATAGCATCATCTGCCAAAGCCATAAGACTTTTCTCCTTTGAGAATTAGATGCTATGTTCTGTTCGCTAGAAATTCTTTACTACAATCACACAGTTAGTATGAAATTCCATATGCTCTCATCCTGTTCATTAGGCAACAGTGCAGACCCTATCAAATAGTTTCTGAAAGTCAAAAAATACATAATCTTCCTGGGAGCCTGTATCCACTGTTTTCTGGGTCTCTGCTCTCTGGGTTTCACATGATTGTTCCTGTAGGAATCCATGTAGACTTCTAAAAAAAAAAAAAGAGACTTGTGCATTTGTTTCGTGATCCTTCATAATAATAGGACTGACTTACACTTTCTTCCAATCATTAGGAATACTTAGCTCTTTTAAAGACCTACAGTACACTTTCACCTGCAGACAAGTTCCTTTGAATACTTTGTGGAGAATCTAACCATGCCATTGACTTTTCCTCTCTTCATCAATTTCAATTTCTTAACTATCACTTGGTCATTTATTTCAATATTTGTGATTCTGTCATTCATGCAAAATTTAGAGTAGTTACTACAGTGCGACTTTCCTCTATGAAACAACTTTGGTAAAATAAGTATAGTATTTTGGCATTTTGTGTCTCATACTTTTTCAGTGCCATTATTATCTCAGAGTGCTGGGGCATATAGTTTTGATCCATTTATTGATTCAACATAAACATAAAAGACTTCTTAGGTTTTTTGCCCAGTAGATACGTAGAAATTTACTTTTGATGTCGCTGATTGCGTCATGCATAGCTCTCCCCTCCCGAATACTTAATTTTGAAATATTTTAGCTTAAAGCTACTGTGTGTTGTTGAGGAATATCAGTTCCAAATGTGATGACAAAGTATACATTTAATACATGTGAAATGATTAACAACTTCAGTAACTTCGATAAATGTCCGACTGATCTTTCATTCCTTAAAACGCTCCACAACGTCAGTGTACGTACCATTGTGTATGATCTTATTTAAACATAATAGGCTGGTGAAGAGAAAGGGTATTTATTCAGGTCATAAGAAATTACATTCTGGCATATCAGAAATATGTCATATTTAAAACAAATAATCACCACATCCATACTGTGGTAGCCACATCATACTGGGAACGGTTTCCATGTGCTGTTTTGTAATTACCTATTAAATGTCCAATATGTTAAGAGGGTTGGTATATAAAGTTTGAATCAGAGTCTTCTGTTCAGTTAGTTTCAATAATCTTTCAATGAACAATTATCAAGTAGCCTGTCTTTACAACCCCCATACATGAACAGTATTTTAGGTGACAAATAAGAAATGTCGGGACTTTGGCCTCGTAAAAAGTTTGTTTAGGGTAACACTGAAACAATTAGTAGACACAGAATGAATAGGATGAGGTTTGAAATAGAAATTGTTACACCGAACAAAAGCTTAATTGGGCTGTTGTGAAAATTGAGATGGTGGTGAAAAGTTACAATGGGATACTGAATTGGGAGTAACTCATTAACAGAATATTATAAGAAATGGAGGGGTCACTGTTACATGCATTTCAATATGAAAGGTGATGTTGTGCTTCTTAGGTAATGCTGAGTTTGAAAAGGAAAACCTGTATGCACAAATTGGAAGTAAAACTACAAAAATAATATGATCAACAAATAACTGATTCTTTGAATCAGTACATTGTAGGTGATGATTGTAAAGACTGTCACTGACAAACTGAGTCATACCGAATATGGAAATCAGAACTAAATGCCTGAGGTGGTCATATCTTCCGTGTGATTACGGATTAATCACTCTGTACCATCAATGTTTGTCTGAAGTTTCATTTTCTAGAATTATTTACAAACCAAAAATATAAAAGAATTATTAAACTACAATAGAATTTTGCTTCACCAAACTAGTGAATAATACTTACCGAGGCTGAGCAAGTCCCTAATCTTCAAATATGAAATAGCAAGCCTCATAATAGAAGCTTTGTCAAGTTGTGAAATAGCTGTTTGTGGCAATGGTAATGCTTGTGCTAAGTTGGTAAAAATTTCAGTCTCACGGCTGCGTCGACATCTTGCAGCATCTCTGGATTTCTCCTTTCGTTTCTCCGAATTCCTGAAACAAAGAAAAGACTTTAAGTCGTGCTAGGCTCTGAACAAAAATTGGGAGGAAAACCTTCTGTCTCCCACTATTCTTTGATTTTACTATCACGACTGAAAAATACTGACAAGGATTTTTTTTTACAGAGGAATGGAAAAGCAGTATATGAAATAACACATTAGTAAGATAAAAAATATAATTTACATGGTAGTAAGCAGGCAACATGATGCACAATATATACAAACATTATCAACCACGCAATTTGCTTTATTTTTATCCACGAATTTCCCTGAAGCAAAGACTGCCTAGAATTAACTGAGTTGAAGCTGTTAATTCTTGGTAATAAGCTCACACTGTTCAAGCCTCAGTTGTTTTCATAGATAATTCTGTTCGAGATAATTCATAATATTTGAAAACAGGACATGTTCCAAAACCCTGCTGAAAATTGACGTCAATGAAATAGGCCTGTAGTTTAGTGGGTTACCCCTACTGCCTTTCTTGAATATAGGTGTGACCTGTGCAACTTTCCAATCTTTTGGTACAGATCCTTCTTTGAGAGAGCGGTTGTATATGGCTGTTAAGTAAGGAGCTATCGTTTCAGCATAATCAGATAGAAATCTAATGGGTATACAGTCGGGACCAGAAGACTCGTTAAGTGATTTTAGTTCCTTCACTACTCCGATGATATCTACTTCTCCGTAACGCTTTCACAATTACTAAATGATCCTGTAACGAAGCGCGCTGCTCTCCGTGGGATCTTCCCTACCTTCTCTATCAACCCCACCAGGACGGATCCAATATCGGTGAGCAGTATGCAATAGTGATGGGACAACCGACTGTTTTTAACAACCGATTGGTCAATCGGTTGTTTTTTCATTCAGTCGGTTTTTTCAGTCGAATGAAACAACCAAATGAAAATAGTCTCTGTGGCCATATGGATGTTTTCATTCACTGGAGGGGTTTGAGTGGTTTCAGTCGATGCAAAACAATCAAATGAAACCAGTCTCTGTCGGTTGCAGCCGCTATATGAATTTTTTCACCCATTCAGCGGGTTTGAGTGGTTTCAGTCGATGCGCGACCACCGAATGAAACAAGTATGTCCTTTATATGAATGTTTTCAGTATTGAGTGGTTTCACTTGATGCGATACAACCGGCTGGAAAAAGTCTCTGTCGGTTTCTGCAGTTATATGGATGTTTTCATTAATTCACCGAGTTTGTGTGACTTTATTTGCATACTCCTTCAGCCTTTTCGGGTATAAATGAATCGTGATTCAGCATGAAACTTTCTTAGAGACAAATCTTATAAATATAGCAGTGTGTCCGTGTGTGTGTTTCTATTGCATGCAGATCTACAGTTTTGTTCCAATCTTGATGAAATTTTGCACACTTGACCTTCAAAGCAAGAGGAAAGTCACTGTATACATCAAATTTCATTCGGTGCATGGCGTAGGGTACTTTACCTAATAACTTCGACAAATTACGTTTGTATTCGAATTTTAATGATATATTTCACTCTTCACCTTCAAAAAAGGAGAATGGTCTTTGTCTACATCTACTTTAGTTCGGTACATGACAGAAGGTATTCCAGACTTTGACGCCAATATGAAATTTTATTCCGGGCTTGATGAAATTTTGCACACTTGACTTTCAAAACAAGTGGCAGTTCACTGTTCATCTAAGATTTTGTATGGTACATGGCGGAGGGATGGAATAAACTTCCACGTCGTTTCACCGATAACCACAGAAATATCTGTGACAAGAGTGAACAATTATGAAACTTGTGATGGATGTTTTCATATACTGTTGACGAATACGGACACGCTGAAGAAAATTTACAGCACTGATAAATGTTGTATGTCTTCTCGTACTCCTTCAAATTAGATGGAATTAACAAAAATATTTTATAAGAAATATTTTTATACAAAATACTTTAATGAAGGCTTTTTTTAGAATACATAATGTTTTAGTAATCTTCGAATTTGGATCTAGTAAATATGCTCAAAGTTAACATACCGAACTCTGTCCTACAAGAACCTTAGATATGTGTGAACAATAAGCCGCAAACCCCACTTTTCTACCTGTTCCCACTTCGGGGATACAGTATGCGAGATTAAACTTGTAGAGATCATTTTGGAACACCCTGTAGTTTCCACGCTTCTTTATTGAGACAGTAACCGACAACAATCGGCGATGGCACGCACCGCCCGCCAGACACTGTTGTGTGGAGTTTGGCGCGCGCCTGCTGGACTAGCGCTGTCAGCAGTGAAAACGCAAGCGAGGCAGCACCCCCTCTCGTGTCCCCGCTCCGCGCGGTACTTCGTAGTCATCGGGCACTTATCTTCTTCAGATTTTGGGTATCTGCAAAAGTAATCTGATCGGGCCCAGATGATCAGCGTTTTTGAAGTCTGGGGTGGGCATTCAAAGTGATCGCAGGCCTGCTCCAGCGATATGACATATACTTAGTTACTCGTTGATGGCACCTCAAAGAAGTTAAACTACAACAAAATCTGAATCACTGTTACTGTATATTATAAAACGAAAAGTTACTTCATTCAGTACATATTTAAATGAACATCGTAATACGCATTTTAATCTTGGCATACCCCATTTCAATGGCGGTATAATGCAGCACTACTGTAGTTATCTGATGTGCATGTCAGTTTCATTAATACAAATAAATGGATAGCTCTGTAAGCTAAAACACTAATGAATCATTTCAGTTGGGATAATGATTACATGGTTCAACTGACAGAAAAACTTACTGCCTGTTTTCACTTGAAAAGAAAGTGAGTAATTCAGTCAATGTATAAAACTGCAAAAAGTGTCGCATGTTTTCATTCGGTTGTTCCCACAGACTACTTTCATTCGAAAAAAGTAAACGAATATTAATCCAACATAGTAAAACTACGATCGACTGACTGGTTCATTCGGTTGCTCCCACTGACTGGTTTCACTCAAAAGAACGAATGAAGAGGCCAAGTACTGTGTCAATTTTTTCATTCGGTTGGTCCCATCGACTGAATTAACTCAAAAGAAAAGGAATGAGTGGTTCAAATGACTGTCGATTTTTTTATTCGGTTGCTCCGACCGACTGATTTCCCTCAAAAGAAGGAATGAGTAGTCCAACCGACTTCATCGATTTTTTCATTCGGTTGATCCCACCGACTGGTTTCACTCAAAAGAACGACTGAATCGGTTGTTTCATTCGACTGGTTTCACTCAGAAGAATGAATGAATAATTCAACCGATACGAGAAACTACAACCGAATGATCGATTTTTTTCTAACAACTGAATGAATCGTTTGTTTTCATTCGATTGTTCCCATCACTAGTATTCAAGCAGTGGGCGACGGAGTGCATTTCCTTAGGATTCTTCCAATGAATCTAAGTCCAGCATCTGAAGTTTATCATATTGGCAACGGTGGAAATCAAAATAGCATTATTTCTTTGTGTTATATAAATAAGCGAACACGAATAATGGTGCAATTTTTCAATATTAATTAAACAACGAGGCTACTGAAACTCATAAGTCGAGAGGGACTTTGCCAAGGATATGTGCAAAACAAAAATCGTGTGTACATAGGAATTAATAGGTGGTTAAAGGAAGGGAATTTTTCATATCTAAAGGGGGTATTAGATGGCGATACAAAGCGAAACATACATATCTATAGGACGACAGCCATTTAGCGGTAGAATAGGTGAAACTACAATGTCGACCATGTTGTCACCAATGGAAATAAAAATTTCGCGGTACCTAAATAACGTTATTTCTTGGCGTAGTTGTTTGGTGTATTATTCTTATAGAATAAACTTCGTGGTCACCTGCGGTTGCTGCCAGAGAATTAAAGTAAGGTTAGGTTCCTTACTTCATTTCAAAATTAATAGCTATGTCTTTCTCATTCCCTCAAGGTTTCTCTGCGTCCTTTCTAATTCCGTTTCTCATAGAATTCAGATAAAACCCATAAAACTGCAGGGTTCAAGGTAAGAACTGAGAATCTGCATACCGTACCAATTAATTCCAATTACAATAAAAATATTGTGTTTCATTACTTTGTAAACACAACTGGTCGAATTTCGTCCCCGGCGTGGTGGTGATACTACGTGAACACTAAAATTGAGGTGGCTATTTTTAACACTAATTATACAAGGACGCTATGCCATAGATGTGCACAAAACAAAAATCATGTGTGTAAGGAGCTGTTAGCAGAGGTAAAAGGAAGTAGGTGTTTCATATTTATAGCTGTGATGTACTCTTCTTTATCAAGCTGTAAAATCTCCAAGAGTCATAATAATAGAAATATTAATAGCAAATGACACATTCTTAGACATCGGGGAATCGTAAATTTAGCATTGGAGGGAAGTGTGTGGGATAAAAATCGCAGAGGGAGACCAAGGGACGCGTATAGTAAGCAGATTCAAGTGGATGTGGGTCGCCGTTCTTATGAGGAGATGAAAAGGCTTGCTCAGGATAGAGTAGGGTGGAGAGCTGCATCAAACCAGTCTCCGGACTGAAGACCATAACAATAACAATGTATATTCCCTCCTTCCCATATACCTTCTGCCCCTAGAAGGTAATAATAATAATACATGAAAACTGACGTACTTCCAACTTCTGCCCTTCCCGCCAATCAGGTGTGATGGTAGTATAACAAATATTAAATACTTTGAATACCCTATTTGGAATGTGTCTGTTTAGTAAAAGATAACATTACATGACATAATTTTAACTGTTGTAAAAGTAGTAAATTCATCTACAGAGTAGGAGTACTGGTCATTCAGAAATTCATTCAATGTGTTTATAAATGCTGATTGGCTATCGGTCAGATATCTGACATTATTTCGCTTGTGGCCAATTAGCTTCCGTTACACAAAAGGTGGAATGAGTTCAAAATTATTAATTTCTTCATTTTGAATAGCTACGACGAGGGAAAGAGAAAGAGGAAGAGGAAGGAGGAGATGGACAGAGACAGGGGGGATGGGAAGCAGATGCAGAGAAGAAGGAAAAACTTTCTCAAGGGCAATTACATTTCACGTCCTCCATTTCTGAACTTTTATCTGTGTTTATGCAGAAAAATGGCAAAAAAAAAAATCAATCGACAGGTTTTGCAATAGAGAAATACTTTCTGAGGAACATCTATTTACCTTTTCTATTTCCTTGAGCAGAGCGACAGACAGCGTCCGATCAGTTATTGTGAATTAGAGGCTCCGTGAAAGCACTGTGCAGAGACGTTTATTTCCGACGTGACACATATTGGTTGCAGCACTTACTAACACAAAGAAATAAAAGTACGCTGTTCACTACGCACTGAACTAGGTCAGGGACATCGAAAGATGAATCTTGATGTTCGAAATAATCTGCTGTTGCTACTATAAACATCGATTTTTAGTACCGGTAAACCAATGATTTTGGATATGAATTTGTATTTCCAACTATTTGTAACATTTCTTCATTTATGTAAGATACTTCCAGATTTTGTGGCCTTCTTTAATATAACCTTGAATTACAAAAAAATCATAATCTGCCGCGCTGCGCTATGGCACGATTCCTCCTCCTCCTCCGATTGATGTATTTTTTTCGCGAGTGTATGTTGGCAAGAATAATTATTTAGCTTCCTTTCCCATTCACTTCACATCAGGTGTAGCTAGTTTGTATAGATATTAAACAAAGATATAAAATACCTGGACGTCACTCGAAAGCAAGGGAACCTATACCAGAATAAACGGAAAAAAGGGGAGAGAGAGAGAGAGAGAGAGAGAGAGAGAGAGAGAGAGAGAGAGAGAGAGAGAGAAAAGGAAGGTTGCTTACAAGGGATACGTTTGACCTTGATCGCACGAAGCACTCGACCATAAAACAACACTGGCCAGTGTCATTTCCATGCAAATCTTTGCATTCTACCACAAAAGACGTTTTAAAAGAGAAAAGCAAAGTAACAAGATGTCAATAATATAAGAGGAGAAACATACGTAATTAAATGAAGTCATTCTTTTATTAGTTTTCAATCAACAGTGCCGAAAGCCTTCTGGTGAAAATAATTATACTAGACCAAACACACATATCTTAGACACATGACAATGCTTATATTAGACCTCAAAATGCGGATACGAGATTCAGATGACGTAGCTAAAGTGGAAGGGAACAGTGTGCATATCTGAATAAAGCCACGTGTTTTTCATTCACATTAAAGCAGTCTAATATCAAAAGCGAACCTATTTATACTTCCAAATGATAATATGAATATGTCAGTTTCATAACTTACCTCACTTGCAAAGTGATGTTAGATTATGAAATAACGATCATGTTCACTTGCAGTGAACTACATTGTAGTCTTCTAAAATCAGCGAAGTTTATGACATTGAGTATACTGCCGAGAGAAGTAAATATCAAGGGTTGGCATTTTTTTCCGGTGTCAATGTATTCAGCATTAAATCTTAGTTGGGAAAATGTCACATAGAAGGCTACGAAGTAATGAGCTGAAATATCATCTCGTGGCTATCACACGAGTTACAGCGCTTCTTTCAGCAACCGACGTCAACTTAGTCGGCAATTTACCTGTGGTCAAATCACTGATTTGTCATTTTGGAAACTGACGTGCTTTATTTGCTGCAACACTTATTTTTCTCTACAGGCTTTTTTTATTATACCAAAGTATGAATTAAATTTACCTAAACGTGGTCAGTTTTCAGCTAGACGAAATGAAATGCAAAAGACTAAATATTACTTACAAGCTTAAACCCGCGGCTCCGCTAGCGTGTTGGTAGATCAAACCACACGTAAAAATGCACTCGTTTCGAAGAATCCAATCACGAAATTCAACAACAATGATTGTAACAATATCACACATTGATCACGTGATGTAATGCGCGAAAAGTCAAATCGTTTTTTTAAAGAGATGTATTAAAAGAAATTTCTTTTTTACTGATTTATTTATTCTTTTATTTCCTTATTCGTATGCTTATCCTTACAGAGAAAGAGCTGAAGACATTGTAGCACCAGTGATCAATATGTAGCACGCATAGACCAAAGATATGGTCTGTGGCATCACGTTTCGTTGTATGTAACCTCCTTGCTATAGAGTCGAAACGTCATCGCTGACCTTCAGTCCGAATTTTCTTATAATTTGACGACTTTCAACCACTATATCTTGCACCCACTTATAGCTATCGGCATGGAACTGCTACGTTGAATTTTATATACACCGATAACTTCCCATCCCAATATACTCCACCCTTTTATCATTATCAAACCTCAAGCAACAATGCAACCAATAAAACCGTTTTCAAAGAGTAAATATAATTTTCAAAGAGTAATTATTGCTCCGCATTTTGCTTTATATTCTTCAAATTACTAAATATCTATCAGATCGCTATAAAACCATACCTAAAACCTTCCTCAGTTATAGATTAGTAACTGTACAAATATTTAAGTCTCTGCGTCTTGTCGCTCGGACGTGATAAGTGTATACCGAACAGACATTCACATTAATATATATATTAAGAGAGAGAGAGAGAGAGAGAGAGAGAGAGAGAGAGAGAGAGAGAGAGAGAGAGCTATTCGATCGCCATAAAACCATGCCTAAAAGCCTTCCCCGGGTACACATTAGTAACTGTACAAATTTTTAGCTCTTTATGTCTTGTGGTTCAGACGTGATAAACGTACACCGAACAGACATTCACATTTATAGATGTAGATTAAAAGTCAAATGTGACTAAGACTCTTAAGGACTCTTGTGGCATTGCAAATTTAATAACTCTTCAAATAAGTGGCCAAAACAGTCAGCTTTGCAATAATTACCGGTTTCCTTTGAAAGACAGGAAGCTAATAAAGAGATGGATAGCAAATATCAAAGAGGAGGAATGTTTTAAGAGTGCAACCAGCTGCATCAAAATTTCACGTGCACGAACGTACGGGAGAGGCTGTGAAAGTAAGTACTACGAGACAATCTAAAATGTAAACAGATATTATTTTCATCACGAACTTGTTTTTTCTTTGAATGGATACTCCTACCTTTTATGGAATCAGCAGCATGACAAACCCCCCCCCCCCCCCCACACACACACACAGACACACACAAAGAATGGCGTTGGTGACATCGCAACACGTCTCGAGAAATTGCGAAGCGAAGTTGACGCTTGAAATAAATGAAGCTCGCAAGGTGAGGCTCACGACTGAGTTTCGGGACGTCCGCTAGTCGTGCCTTGCATTTCTTTGAAATCTCAACTTCGCTTCGCAATTTTTCGGGATGTAATTGATGTACTGAGATGCAACCAACGCCATTCTTTTTGTGAGTTTTCGTGCTACTGATCGCATAAAAGTCAGTATCATGTGTACATCTAAAAAAAGTTTGTGTTGAAAATAATATTTGTTTACGTTTTAGAACGTCTCATTGCAGACTACTTACTTTATAAGCCCTGCCGTAAGTTAATGCTCGTGAAACTCTTTTTTCAATATCTATTGTTGTTCCAGAGATATTTGGGGTGAAAGGTTTAAGTGGGACACCATGTACATATACAATATAAATGATAAAAGGTTTTTTTTGTCCAAAGAAATCCCTATTTCCGTAACAATAACACGTGGTGAGTAATTTAAAATTATGGTTGCACTGATTATCTATAATCACATATCTCTTTAAAGTTCTATTGTTGCTGTTGTTGTTGTCTTCAGTCCACAGACTGGTTTAATGCAGCTCTCCAAGCTACCCTGTCCCGTGCAAGTCTCTTCATCTGAGAATAAGTTCGGCAACCTAGATCCTTTTGAATCTACTTACTATATTCGTCCCTCGGTCTCCCTCTACGATTTTTACCACACACACTTCCTTCTAATGCTAAGTTGACAATACCTTGATGTCTCAGAATGTGTCCAACCAATCTATCCCTTCTCTTAGTCATTATATGCCAGAAACTCCTTTTCTACCCGATTCGGTTAAGCACCTCCTCATTAGTTACGTGATCTACCCATCTAATTTTCATCATTCGTCTGTAGCACCACATTTCAATAGCTTCTATCGTCTTTTTATCTGAACTCCTTATCGTCCACGTTTCACTGCCATACAATGCTACACTCCAGACAAATGCTTCCAGAAAGGACTTCCTAAGATTTAAATTAATATTGGATGTTAACAAGTTTCGCTTCTTTAGAAAAGCTTTTCTTCCTATAGCCATTCTGCACTTTATATCTTCTTTACTTCGGCCTTCAGAAGTTATCTTGTTACCCAAATAACAAAATTCATCTCCTACTTTTATTGCCTCATTACCTAATCTAATTTCTTCAGCATCGCCTGATTTTCTGACATTCCATTCAATTATCTTCGTTTTACTCTTCTTAATGTTCATCTTCCTTTCAAGACAAGGTCTATAATAATACCAAATAGCGTCTACCCAAAAATACATAGCTTTCAATTTTCCTCTAACATTACCGACGTATAACCACTTTGTGAAATTCAATACCCTTCGGTATGACTTGAAAAGGAATCACACAGCTATTTCAAGGAATTTTACACTGAAAGGACGTGAGAAACTTTTTTTAAAATATCATCGAGATTTATTGCAGCTACGATTTCGTCCAATTCCGATAGTTAGAGGTCAAGGCTGTTCCTTGTTGGAGTTTGTCACAGGATGGAAAGTGTGGAGAAGCGGACGGTGACCACAGCTGCAGCTGTTAGAGCCCCTCGGATGCCGCGGCGCACAGGTAAGTGGAGTGACGTGATTCCTGGAAGGCGTGTGTCTTATTCCGCGGACAAGCCGCAACGTCCGCACCTGCCCTGAGCATCGTCCGCCACCGGAAGCCGCTCCTGCAGAGTCAGCAAACACCGGCGCCACGCGGCGCACATGCCGCCGTTCGCAAGCTGCGCCACCGAGACTAAACAGCTCCACAGAAGCAGAATGTGCCCAACCAATTACCCCCGTGTCTCAACTCTCACTGCTGAGCACTGCGTCTAAACTCTCTCTTGCTACAAAGCCGACTGGAAACTTAAGATATTAAGCCTCGCATGATGCCTGGGGTCTTTATAGACCCCAAGGGTCATTTAGCTATAAATAAACAGTTTAAGTGTGGGTGTAGACAACTCATCCTTCAGATACGCTATCCACGGACTTTTTATTATATCTGGGTAAAATATTTATGGTTATATCTCATTTTGCAGTACAACAATTTGAATTTTTTGCAGTGGGGTCAGAAAATACCCCAGGTATACAATAAGTGATTTTAAGTGTCATATATAAGTTTTGTTACGAAAATAAATCTTGACAACAATGTAACTTATAAACCAACAATCACTTGTACATTGTTGTAAACAATGTATAGAAAATACAATTCCGTGCACTGTTGCGACAGATTCACAATTTGCAATTGAGCATTGTGCAGAGAAGACGTGGTGTTATAGTTTAATGGATGGTGATATACGTTTTGCTAGGGGCTACAGTCTCAAACAGGCTTTGGCAGATTTACAGAATCAGTTTTTGGAAACGAGGATGATAGTGATTCTGATGGAGATATGGTTGAGGAAGGTTTACAGTTAGCAGATGAATCGGATGTCTGTGACTGTGAAGAAGATAATGGCATTCAGGTAACTAGTGCATCTACTTTTGTGTCTATAAGTGGATAGATAACATATAATACAGTACCACATAATGTGTGCGACCAGGTTTCATGGAATGTAATAAGAGAAACTGCGCGTATTCCACGTCTCCTTAGACTACAATTACTGACAAGAGCAGACTGTTTCAAACTTTTTTATCATCAATCACGGGCAGAGGGGAATAGTATTGCATACCAATAATCACACAAGGGATAATAAAATTATGTACCCAACTCTTGAAGGCTGGATTGACACTGAGAGCGAGTAGGAGTGTATTCCTAGTAAAATTCCATGTAAGTGATATTACACATAATACTAATAAGATACAGTAGTAGTACATAGTCTGTGGGTTATGAGTATTTTTTGTTAAAGTAATTTTTCGAACCAAACAAACTAAACAAGACATGTTTTCATATATGAAATAAATGTACTAAGTATATACAAATTATAAGTGACTTATATGTAACTTAATTATACGAAGAAATTGTTAAGTTGTAATATCAACTTATTACATATGTTTCTCAGTAAATTATATTTACTTTTTATGGACATATTTCAAATTTTATCTCCATAAAGTCGCTTGAATCACTTTGGGGTCAGAAAAGACTCCAGGCATACAATACGTTTTTCTAGAGCTGATACCATGCGAGGGTTAACACTTTTGTTCAGCTCAACAAGAATGAAGAAAGTGAGGGGGGGGGGGGGGGAGAGAATTAGAGGAAGATGAGAGGAATCGGAACGGTTTCTGCCCAAATAAAATATTACCATTCTGTAACTTCCTGGCAGATTAAAATTCTGTGCCAGACCGGTTTTGAACACAGGACCTTTGCTTTAGGAGGAGCGGGGCAAGCGTTCTGCCGACTGAGCTACCTGTGTACGTCTCGCGGTCCGTCCTCACGGCTTTAATTCCGCCGGAACCTCTTCTCCTGTCTTCAAGGGTTTTGCGAACCTTGCGAGACTAGCACTCGTGGAAGACAGTCTTAGCCACAGCCTGGGAGATTCGAAAGCCGATCTGACGCACAGTTAATCTGCCAGAAAGTTTCAGGTCAGCACCCACTCTGTTGCAGAGTGAAAATTTCATTCTCGAAGCATCCCCTGGTTGGAAAGCTTATCTAACTCAATTGCTATAAAAATAATATATATATATATATATGAAACGTATCATATATTTCGAGTGTGAAGTTACTTCTTTAAGTATTCTCCATATCATAAAAGTTATGACAGCGAAACGTTAATTGCTCAAGAGAATCCAGATCAGATCCCCAGTCACAACACTCTCCCTTTTTTGTGTAAATACATAGGATAAGTAGGTAGTTGTAGAAAATATTCAGCAATCAGTCGTAAATATTTTGTTATTCAGATCTAGATTTCGATCACTGTATGATCATTACTAATGCTTAAAACAAACAGTTGAAACACATATAACTTTTCGACCTCCTTGTTTGAGGTTACGTTCAAACAAACAGTTTTAAGCATTGACAGTGATCACACACTGATCGAAATCTAGATCTGGATAAACATAATATTTACACTGAATGTTGCCAATTTTCTACAACAAAAAAGAGTCGTTGAGCACAAGTCCCTTAAGCTTAACAAACATTTGAACATTTTTGTTGAGCACAAGAGCCACAATGGAACAAGCCTGACACACGATAACACCCGCGACCACTGAGAAGGTGCACTAATCCCTTAAATGGTTCGAAACATAGACACAAATATGGCCTAATATTGTCTAAAGGCGCCTAGGTGAACGTTAAGGTAAGTGTCCCCATCTAACGGACGGTTACCACCGACAGCGTCGCATGCCTTCACTCCACGATATATTTCGGGGAGTCTTAGAATTTCACCCAAAACAATAAGGAAAAGTCGGTGGTCATGAATTGGATGAGTCAACCTCCCCCTCTCCCCCTTTGCACATGCTTGTATGCCAAACAAAGGCAGAGAAAGTGTCTTCCGCCATCAAGATACGAGGCGGCTACAAAGGAACGGGAATTGATCTCCGAAACTATCTTAGCAGAAGCGTAGCTCGTCTGGAGCAGGTAGACGTCACAAACCAGCTCTATCATTGTTATCTCCTTTCCATTATAATTTACGCAAACCGAACCCTATCTGCCTGGATAGATCAACGATAAGACAACACCAACGCGCTTCATCAGGAAAATAATTTGAATCGGTAATTGTTCAACAATTTGATGACATAACACTTTCTTCTTCTTTGTTTAAAAACGGCCTGAGATTCGTTTCCAATGTTGTCACTCTTAGTAAAAGGAAGCTCATACTAAATTTTGTAAGCACTTTTGTTAATTTATGAAAAATAACGACTGTGTAAATTTGGAAGAAGCGAGATTAAATTCCCTGTATAGGGTTTTCCAATAATCACACTTGAGGCGATTGCCGGGTTGCAGAAGCTAACCAGTGTGTGTGTGTGTGTGTGTGTGTGTGTGTGTGTGTGTGTGTGTGTGTGTGTGTGTGATGGGGGGGGGGGGGTGGCAGGGGGGGTTGCAGACCCAAAGCACCTGCTTCTTATCTACTGTTATACGAAATTCGTAGTCCGCCCTCCCCCCTTAAGAAATCATGTGCACTTTGGGGCACGAAGACAGTCCGTCTCCACCGTTTTCCCGGTCAACTCCTAGTTTCGCCTCTGCTGACATGATACTCAACTACACCACACATGCCGGCCGCGGTGGCCGAGGAGACTGAGGCGCTCCAGTCACGGTTTGCACGGCCACTACGGTCGGGGGTTCGAATCCCCCCCCCCTCGGACATGGATATTTGTGACGTCCTTAGTCTTAGTTAGTTCATAAGTAATTTGTAAGTTTAGGGACTGATGACCCCGTAGTTAAGTCCCATAGACTTTACAAACATTTGAACATTTACACCACACATAATTTTTCTCTCCCCCTCCCTGCCCCCTTTCGCCAGTTGAGCAAATACCCCCTGATCTCAACGTTGGTAAACCTCTCGCCCTATTTCGCCACCCTTATCACAATGTTTGTCTGTCATGTGTGAGAATGTACAAGAGCAAACACACGATGCTAGGATTAAACTTCCGAAATAAGTTTTTCCACTTACCATACCGATGTAATTAATTCCTAGTTTATCAATGTACATCAGCCTTCAAAATGTGAGTAAAAAATAAAGAACGGCAACAACTTCAGGCGGCGGTGCGATGAACTACCTGATATGAGAATGTGCCAGGGAGGTAGGCAGAAGAAGTTAACCTGCTGTGATTTTTACGGGATCTTAAAGGCAAAGACAGCAACTATATCTTTTTACTCGAATGAATTGTTTCATTCAATATTGCTGCACTGCTGTAATTCATTAACCCGCGAGCACTCACGCGTGAGCATTTTACTCACAATAATTTTAAAACAATCGGCATTTCACCAATTTTAAATAGACAAATATGCGTGTTTTCATATAAACGCAACTAATAAGTACATTCCAAACTGTTCTTTGACTGTCAGCAAAATGCTATACACACGACCGATCGCGTAACTTTTAAAGGCGCGAGTTCTCACATGTTACTAGAAGCTGGCGCCCCCAAATTCTGACTGGGACAAGAAAGGAAGACTGATTTGAAGAAGCTGTCCCAAGTTCGAGTGTTCACGAAAAACACTAGATAATTACGATTATTCCGGTGTTAAACTCTGTTGTTTCGTGAACACGTATCCAATCACCGTGCGCCACCCCGCTCTGGAATACTAATTAAGTATAATTTGCCTTGGAAGACCCGTGCATTTTCTGGGAA
Organism: Locusta migratoria; assembly: GCA_026315105.1. Lineage (NCBI taxonomy): Eukaryota > Metazoa > Arthropoda > Insecta > Orthoptera > Acrididae > Locusta > Locusta migratoria. The sequence continues at coordinate 292,371,512 of CM048744.1, forward strand.
GGGTTCCGTGCAACAGCGGCAATTCAGAGGCTGAATTCAGGTATACGAGCTATTATCGATAGTCCCGACAGTGGTCGTTTAACAGTTCCCAGTCCTGACACCAGGTATACAAGCCATGTTTCTTGGCCAGCAGTATTCGCAGCTGAGATCACTGTGCTTTTAACACACTAATTAAGCAACCACTTATCTAATCGCTAAATTTCGGATGATTTTAGAAGCATTTGATACAAAATTACAAAATAACAATTGCTGCTGCTGCTACTACTAATAATAATAATTCTTCAGTTCCTGCAAGATAAAGAACGTTTAAAATTATCAACAACTTTTATTTAGTGTACTACCCTTTCTCTAACCTCTTGTGGCCTGTGTCTGTTCCTTTCAACACATCACATTCACAGACTGGACCTTCCTTCAACCCAAGTGCTACAGTTGTTTGTAAATAGTATTTGCAATATACCCTCACTATTTACAGTGCCTAATATTTTTTTATTTTCAACTCAACTTTACATTTTCTCCCTCTCACACGTTATGTCTTCCATACTCATATACTACAAGCTTCTAAACGCTGCTGACGCCTTCGTACTCCAGTCGACAGCATTGTAAACTACAACGCAGGGGGCCCGGGTTAGATTACCGGTCGAGTTGGAGATTTTCTCCACTCAAAGACTGGGTGTTGTGTCGTCGACATCATTATCATTTCCTCATCATCATCATCGACACGCAAGTCACCCAAGTGGCGTCACCTAAAGACTTGCACCAAGCAAGCCGAACACGACCGTAGCTGTGTGTAACTGCCAAAAATGCCACACGATAATCATCATCATCATCATCATCATTTGCTAGATTCTCTTCACCAAGCTTTGCTTTCGTTCCTCTTTCAAGATGGACACAAAATTTTCTGCTTGTTATACGTATCCTGCAATTCTTTTATCATGCTTCACATCCCACACTTGTTATACCTCGTATATCTCTGATAATGGAAACAGTCTGCCGGCTTTACCATGTCTCTTTCTTTTCTGTTTTTCCCTGGAGCTCATCATTTAATAAAATGGTAAACAGTTTACACTGGTGTTTCAGCCCACTGCGGTTCCATCTCTTCCTACCGGATGGCTACTACAAGTTGTACTAAGTGTAAAGAATGTCACTGCCAGCCGCGGTGGCCGAGGGGACTGCGGCGCTTCTGTCACGGTCTGCACGGCCACTACGGTCGGGGCTCGAATCCCCCCTCGGGCATGGATATTTGTGCCGTCCTTAGTATTAGTTAGTTCATAAGTAGTTTTTAAGTTTAGGGACTGATAACCCCGTAGTTAAGTCCCATAAGCTCTACCAACATTTGAACATTTGAATGTCACTGCCTGTGATCCCATCAATTTTTTTATTATTTATTTGCAAGCGTTTACAGTTAATAGCTGCATCGAACTCTTAAGTTCGGCACTAGGGTGGGTTGAACTCCCATCCGACCATACATATAAAATGTCTCAATTCTTCGCCACTCTTGGTTTGCTCCGCTTTTTAACAACCCGAATGTCGAGGTGACGTACATTTCATAAAACGCTATTTCCAAATCCATAAGGTATGCAGAATTTGACACAGTTGTTAGTTTGGAAACGCTGCTACAATCTACGGATTAGGGACATAATACTGAGATATGGTGAACCTCCATAGGTGTTATCTGTACACAAATAAGAGCTGAATTACCATGTTCATACGGAAATGTTAGTGGGAACGATAGTTTATGAAAATGTTCAAATGTTTGTAGAACTTATGGGACTTAACTATGGGGTCATCAGTCCCTAAGCTTACAAACTACTTATGAACTAGCTAAGACTAACGACGGCACAAATATCCATGTCCGAGGGGGGATTCGAACCCCCGACCGTAGTGGCCGTGCAGAACGTGACTGGAGCGCCTCAGTCTCCTCGGCCACCGCGGTCGGCTATAGTTTATGATCGATAAAGAATACCCATCTCTCGATTACGCCCTTGAAACAACCGTTTCTCATTTAGCTTGAATGACAAAAACAACGAAAAAATATCAAGCCGACAATACGCCGGTAATGGATACTTCATTGCACAGAAGCCATCCGCCTGTGGCGACAGTGCATTACCACGTTGTCTTCGGAAAACTACCGTTCAGTAATAGCGCGCGTTATCTTATGCCACGTGAGAGATAAATACTTCCTTTTTTTTTTTTTCAAATAATTTAATCCGCTGCATTAAGGCGAGACATACAGTAAACAACATTGTGTTAATCTACGAAGAGCACTATTTGAACTACGGTAACAATCGATACGAAGGGAACTAACTATCGAGACGTTGTGACATCCACCTTAATGACTAGACGATGTACACTAATCTTAGCGTGTATTAAGCTATCATCTTTTTAACCGAAAGGTAATGTGTTGTATTTTATCTAATTTATTATGTCGATGTACAAATTAAAGTCCTTCAAGTGTAACGTAGTAATAAGTTCAGGTGAAACGACTACAAAACAGCTACTTGACAAAAGATGACGAAAAAATAGGACCATATTTTGAAAAATACGAACCAACCTCAAAAACTTTTTTATTAGTTACTGCGCATTTCGGTAACTGCGCTCTGTCTTCAGGTCAGACAAGAGTAGATTATTATCCAAAGACAGAATAGACGTGTGTTCGAAACGCGTCGAAATACAATATTACGTCCTACAGAGAAGATGATCGTCACAAAATTATGTTCACATAAAAGAAAATAAACCAAAAGAAAACCATGATGAAATGGGAGCATATTATCAATTAAGAACTGCTTTAGTCACGTAGTAGCCTATATGGCTCCCCGTCTCGAAATGTCATCATGTATCCGATTTGTATTTGTGGGCGCTTCCTTTATGTAGATCTAAATAAAATAGTTGCAGTCTTTGAACAGCTATTTTCCTTTACAAAATGCTCCAAAAAACGAATGTTTCGTACTGATACTAGCTTCCAAGGGTTTGTATCATTAAATGATGACAATTTCGTGTGGCTCATTGGCCTGGCGCAATTCTTTCAATTGGACGCCGCTTCGGCGACTTGCGTATCATTAAAAATAAAACTGTGAGAGGCGTCAGAGCGCTATATAGCCTTTTTAGGTCTTGCATGCACAATTGCGCGGTTCTGGTTTTGCTCGCTTTATTTCTTTGTGAAGTTCGGGTCTGCATTACACAATATTGGATGCACTGTGGTAACCTGCGCTACGTGTTACCAGCCGTCGGCAAACTTCCAGTACACTTACAATGGCGGCAAGAAACACTTGTTGACAAGGTGTTGATATCCTTGTTTTGACATGTGAAGCTATCATATCTGACAGTCAGTTGATTTTATATGATTCTGTGTTTTTATGTTATTTCTTTCAAATGCATATTACAGTAAGATGGCGCAGACGTTAAAAATTTGTAGTGAAAGCCCAAAACAGACAATTGTGTGGGTCCAACATTTTTTAAAATAAATTAATTTTCTTTTTGTAATGAATTGCTGTATTTATGTTGTATGTTAAACGTCCATTTCTATATTAATGTGACATCACCTACAAGCTTGGGTCTGAAAGGGATAGAAGTGCGGCTTGGCAGAATTTCAGTCTGCGGACAATATCTGAACGACCCAGAGTCGCAACACGTGAATGGAAAGGCAATGGATCATGTCTTCATTACTGACATGTTCCTATTTTACCATGACTGTCTTTCTAAGCTTTTGTTTTCAAAGGTTTGTTAAGCTTATGGGACTTAACTGCGAGTTTATCAATCTCTAAGCTTATAAATTAACTTATACTAAAGACAGCACAAACATCCATGGCCTAGGGAGGATTCGAACCCCCGACGGAGAACGGCCTCGCGCATCGGAGCCTAGCGCCTTAATGCGCTTGGCCACTCCGCCGCGGCTTTTGTTTTCTTAATATTTTAACGCAAGAAGAAGGACCGAAAATATCACAGCCAAATTCATTTGAAAATAAATAAATAAACAACACGTTGTACAAAGATGACGTGATGAACAAACAGATGCATATGGAATGAGGAATATGATGAAATCAGTATTGAGAGTTACTTCCATTATTGGCTATAACCGCTGCTAAACGCCTCGCACTGCCTCAAAGAGGCACTGGATGTGTTGATGGGGTACTGCAGTCCATGATGCTTCCTCATATTCAGTTCATCTGGTGTAGCAGCGGGTGGTGAATTGGGGCCAGTCGGTACAAATTCACTGACACGCTTTTTCGATAGGCGAAAGTGCTTCAAGAAGCGGCAAGCCAAGACATCAATGTAATCCGATGCGCGACGCTGAAATCTTGAACTATGCGTACCACGTTTGGTGACGCATTATCCTGCTTTAATGAGGCCGTCGACAGGCTCTGAAGGTACTGGAGGACAACAGGTTCCAACACTTAAGAGGTGTAACACTGATAGGTTACTGAACCGACAATACGTACAACTAGGATGCGGGGGGGGGGGGGGGGGGGATCCCATACCACCCTAAACCATAATACTGACAAGGAGACCACATGGGTATTTGTTTTAGAATTTTTTGAAATACGTGAAGTTCAGAACTCAAATAATCAGCCAAAGCCATTCGACTCAACTCTCAAAAATTCTCGAAAAAAAAAATCGACTTTGAAATTTTGCAAGTAAGTGTAAGAACAAATCATTAAGTGAATTGCATCATCTGTCAGTATAGCTCAGATGGTAACATTATAGCCTTACAAGCCTTACAACCCCAGGGTCGATAGTTCGAATCCTATCGTTACAGATTGCTTTTTTGTGTTCGAATACTTACACAATTTTAATGTTTGTTGTGGTCTTCAGTCCACAGACTTGCCCGATGCAGCTCTCCACGCTACCCTGTCCTGTGCAAGCTACTTCATCTAAGAATACGTACGGCAACCTACATCCTTTAGAATCTGCTTACTGTATTCGTCCCTCGATCTTCCTCTAAGATTTTTACCCCACACACTTCCTTCTACTGTTAAGTTGACGATTCCTTGATGTCTCAGAATATGTCCGACCAATCTATCCGTTCTCTTAGGATATGCAGAAACTCCTTTGCTCCCCAATTCGGTTAAGCACTTACGTGATCTACCCATGTAATCTTCATCATTCGTCTGTAGCACCACATTTCGAAAGCTTCTATCATATTTTTGTCTGAACTCTTTTGAAGTTTTAAAAGTAAGTATCTAATGGTATTTTTTACGAGAAGTGCGCGTATTTTTGTTTATTCGTAATTTTCTATATTTTAGAGAAGGTTGTTAACGATGATGGTTTCTATAAAAAAAAAAAAAAAAAATAATTTACATCTTTTACAGTATTTGCTGTACTATTACTTGACGACCGTTGTCAAATGTTCAAATGTTTGTTAAGCTTATGGGACTTAATTGCCGAATCATCAGTCCCTAAACTTACAAACTACTTATGAACTAACTTATACTAAAGACAGCACAAACATCCATGCCCGAGGAGAGGGGGGATTCGAACCTCCGACGGGGAGCGGCCTCGCGCATCGCAGTATAGCACGCCACTGCGCTCGCCGCGACACGACTGTTGTCTTTCATCGTTCATTTTGTGAAGAGCATTTTTTGGAAAGCCATCTCCATAGCTACTAACGGCTTTTCAAGCAGCTAACCAGCTCCACCATCGTTTTAGGTGTCAACAAGGTCGTCTTATCTCCTCTACATACACATGACATTCGGGAACGAAAAAAAGATTCACACTGGGATTCGAACCAACGACTATGGTGGTGAGGACAGAACGCTGCCATTTGAGCTACACCGACGGATGCTGTAATACTTTGAAAAACTTAAAGTCGATTTTCTGGGGAAAAAAATTCGTTACGTTGAATGGTCTTGGCTGATTGTTATTTAAGTTCTGAACTTCACGTACCAAAAATATAAAGAAATTCTAAAATCCGATACCCATGTGGTCTCCCTCTTGTGAGTGCAGGACCAGTATGGCGACGGAGAGAAGGCAAAAGTTCAACGGTCTCTTACGACGGTGTCTCCTCCACACACTAATCCCACCTTCATGGAGGAGCAGATAGAATCAGATTCGTCGTAAAAACAATGTCGCTCCAGTCGGTTATCCATGTCTATCGCTGCTCGCACCATCACCCGGCGCAAACGCTAGTGGCGTCGACTCAGCGGCAAATATCAACGGACGCCTTGCGGACAGTCCATCTGCTACAAACGACGTCGAATGGTTCGCTCGGAAACAATTTGTTGCGCTACACACGAAATCTGTTGCTATACGGTTCGTTGTGTAGCAGAGCGATCCACTACTGCCAGGCGCACAATACGCTGACGTGTGTAGTGGTGCAACCAGGCAGGTGCAAATCGGCTCCGTCTTTGGCCAAAAAACTGCACATCCGCACCATAGTTGCTTGGTTACGCCAAACACGATCACTGATTTCTCGGAAAGATCTCTATAGTCAGTTACTCCTCCTAACTCCGAAACGTAAAATTACCAATTTTTATCTAAAAATTCATCTACTGATTAGATGACACAAAAAAATCTTTTTATTCTTTCTAAATGGTAGTTGGCTATCTGTCAGAATTTTGATGCTATTTGGTAAGAACAAAAGTCTTTTGTGGAAGCATAATTCACCCCTTTCTGGCCCAAAGTTAGATTTAAACTTGAATAGCGAATATCACCCTTTCTCCTAGTGTTGCAGATATGCACGCTGCTATTACTTTTGTGAAGAGCCCTTGTTCCATAAATAAATGTCTGCATGATAATCTTGGGTGGGATCCTGCAATTATTCCGACTACTCGACTTTTGTGCGACGAATACTTTTTTACTCAGTAAGAATTACAGCAAAATATGATGCCGTATGAAATATGTGCATTAAAATAGTCACAGTAAACTAATTCACTAAGATGTCTACCACCAAAATTAGCAATAGCCCTAACAGCATAAGTAGCTGAATTCAAAAGTTTCAGCCGCGGCGGAATAGCCGTGCGCACTTAGGTGGCGTGCTGCGGTGCGCGCGGCGTTCGAGTCCTCCATCGGGTATGGGAGTGTTATGTTACCCTTAAATTATTTCAACTTAGTTAAAGTAGTTTGTAAGCCTAGTGACTAATAATCAAGCAGTTAAGTCCCATAGATTTACAAACAATTGAAAATTTGAACAAAAGTTTCAGCAGTTAATCAATGTGTCACTTCCAATTCAACTTCTCTTCAACGTACACAGCCCCTAATTTTTTTTTATTTTTTATTTTTATTTTTTTTTTTTTTTTATTATTCTAGCTTAGCTACAGACTTCTGTTCAAAGACTATATTCATTAACGGTGTCATCCCATTTACCGTACGAAACTGTATACACTGTGTTTTATCAAAATTTGACGAGAATTATATAAAAAAGGAACAACTTCTTGATGCTCTGCAAAACTTATTTATTCGTCACAAACCGGCTTTCGGCTTCTCATCAGGTGACAACTGACTGTAGTATACATGTTTTCAAAGATGTTACAAACATGTTACGATTTACACAGATGTTATCACATAAAATCGACTACTTTACAGGAAAGAACATTAAAGTACATTTTTATGAGAGTTATAACATTTATATAAAAATATGGTAAGTATATATAAGGATCAAAACTGACATGATTATTTTTATTGAAAGGAAAGTTGGAAACTAAAACTTATTTCAGTAGAGGTGTAAAGGGAAACTAGATCTGATCGTTTAATATGAAACTGGAATCCTGGGCCAAATATTTATTGATTTCCAATATTTCCAGTAGTGTCATCTTTCTGCAATTCTTCAGGAAATGTAGGATTTCACAAGTAGTGTACATCGTGATCATGGTTTGCACGTCATCTTGTACACACCACTCTGTGATAGGGGTTGAATTTTGTCCTTACTATTGAATAAAAACTTTGAAATGTTGTGTTGTAAAATGCAGGCCTGTAATTTCGAGATTTTAACTTTTTACCAATGTGATCTGAAATTTTGTCTAAATATGGAATGACACACCAGTTTTTCTGATTACTGACTTGTTCTTGCTGACCAGCATACAAAAGTGTTGTAATTTTTCTCATTTTCTTGTTATTCAGTATACTGTCAATCAGGGCAGGATTATAGGCATTACTGGATGCTACATGTTTGTTTGATTGTGATTCTGTTTGAAATGGAGATTAGATAATGTAACAGATATGAGAGATGGACCATGGAGTGGAAAGCTGCATGTTTATGGCTGTGTGGATGCTGGGAACTAGTAGGGATTACTGTATCTGTAACTATGGATTTTCTGAAAATACTGAATAAGCGATTCTTTGTGGTGACATCAAAAGTAAGGTACAAAAAGTTTATAGAAGATCCTCCAAGTTCCATAGTGAACTTAATTTTCTTGTGTTGGGAAATCCATAAACACAGCACATCATCTACACACCTGAATCAGTATCCAAGTTTGCATCTCAGTGGTTCCTTCTGTAAGAAAATCTGCTCAAAATGACCCATGGAGATCTCAGATAGAATGGGACTAAGTGGAGAATCCATAGCAAGGCTATCAGATTGACTGTAGTACTTATTTTCATGATTGTGGAGATGAAGAGGCTGGCTCAGGATAGGGTATTGTGGAGAGCTGCATCAAACCAGTCTTATTTTCAAACTGGAAGTAATTTTGCTTTATACATGTTTCAGTAGCAGTGATTATGTCAAGTGAGTACTTTAGATTTATGCAAATTATCAGTAAGGATGCCTATACTTTCATCAGTGGAAATATTTGTAAACGAACTGGGTGACAGCTGATTTTTGCGCCATATGTGAACCACTTGTGCACTCTTCCAGTTGAGTAACCGCAGCTACTGCGCCATCATAAGGTTTTTAATCACCCCCCCCCCCTCCAGAAATTCGCTGAATGTAAAGTAAATAATCGATTCTTAGTCTGGGTATGTAATGAACAGTTCTTTATCCTTTGCTGGCCATGAACTACAAAAACTAGCTGTCACCGTTAAAGATGATCTACGGTAACATGAACTTGAAGAAACGGAGGCCTCGTTAAAAGGGCAGCAGAGAGCTGCTGACTGCGGACAAATGGAAATGTCATCCGGCGGCCCGAGCAGCGGAGTCGCTGAGAACAGCTGATTTCCACTTACTGCCCGTCTCAGCATCGTAAAGTAAACGTATTCTCGACAGGGGGACAGACATCTTTAAGATAACAGTTTCACTAGAAGGGCGGGAGCAAAGTTTACGCTTTCATTTCTTTGATTTGTAGTTACTAAGAAATAACTTTCAGACTCCAATCCTGACTTTCCTATCGCCACGGTTGCCTAACGCGCAGGTCAGAACTTATTTTCTGGTAAGAGAAAAGCTTTAACCAGACGGAACGTAGTGTTTTGTTTCTTTCCTTTTTTTTCCAAGTATCGATTAGAAGTATGACCAACGGTTTGCATCAAACAGGGTGACACAGAGAAACGGGAACACTCCTGGCCATCATAATTGCTACACCACGATGACATGCTACAGACGCGAAATTTAACCGACAGGAAGAAGATGCTGTGATATGCAAATGATATGCACCTACAACGTGCTGACAAGAGAAAAGTTTCCAACCGATTTCTCATACACAAACAGCAGTTGACCGGCATTGCCTGGTGAAACGTTGTTGTGATGCCTCGTGTAAGGAGGAGAAATGCGTGAGTTCACCACAATCAGAAATATCGGATTGTAGCCTATCGCGATTGCTGTTTATCGTATCGCGACATTGCTGTGCGCGTTGGTCGCGATCCAATGACTGTTAGCAGAATATGGTATCGGTGGGTTCAGGAGGGCAATACGGAACGCCGTGCTGGATCCCAACGGTCTCGTATCACTAGGAGTCGAGATGACAGGCATCTTATCTGCATGGCTGTAACGGATCGTGCAGCCACGTCTCGATCCCTGAGTCAACGGATGGGGACGTTTGCAAGACAACAACCATCTGCACGAACAGTTCGACGACGTTTGCAGCAGCATGGATTATCAGCTCGGAAACCATGGCTGTGGTTACCCTTGATGCTGCATCACAGACAGGAGCGCCTGCGATGGTGTACGCAATGACGAACCTGGGTGCACGCATGGCAAAACGTCGTTTTTTCGGATGAATCCAGGTTCTGTTTACAGCATCATGATGGTCGCATCCGTGTTTGGCGACATCGCGGTGAACGCACATTGGAAGCGTGTATTCGTCATCACCATACTGGCGTATCACCCTGCGTGATGGTTTGCGGTGCTATTGGTTACACGTCTCGGTCACCTCCTGTTCGCATCGACGGCACTGAACAGTGGCCGTTACATTTCAGATGTGTTATGATCCGTGACTACCTTTCATTCGATCCCTGCGAAACCCTACGTTTCAGCAGGATAATGCATGACCGCATGTGTAGGTCCTGTAGGGGCCTTTCTGGATACGGAAAATGTTCGACTGCTACCCTGGCCAGCACATTCTATTGAAAACGTCTGGTCAATGGTGGCTGAACAACTGGCTCGTCACAATACGCCAGTCACTATTTATGATGAACTGTGGTATCGTGTTGAAGTTGCATGGGCATCTGTACCTGTACACGCCATCCAAGCTCTGTTTGACTCAAAGCCCAGGCGTATCAAGACCGTTATTACGGCCAGAGGAGGGTGTTCTCGGTACTGATTTCTCAGGATCTATGCACCCAAATTGCGTGAAATGTAATCAAACGTCAGTTCTAGTATTATACATTCGTCCAATGAATACCCGTTTATCGTCTGCATTTCTTCTTGGTGTAGCAATTTTAATGGCCAGTAGTGTATATAATTTATGTAAATGCCGATGACGGACAATGATACTTTCTTCAATGCAGAGGCACTTCTAGGCCCTTACGCTTAACGCAAATTAGTTTACAATAACTACGAGTTTGGGTTCCAATGGGCAGGGCAAAGCTGAGAATTTTAGTCTGACGGGAGGCGAACTTGAGTAATTACGTGCAGGTTTGGTGATCGCTGTGTCCCCAGTGGTGTAGAGGTCAGCGCAACTGCGGAGAAAGCCGGAGACCCGGGTTCGAGTCCCGGCTGGGTACACATTTTCAACTTTGTCCATTCGCAGTTAATGTCACACATTCTGTGAATATGAAAACTAGAAGTGATGGAGGAAAGAAATTTAATTAATAGTAATTGAAATCTTACAACTTTACCATTTATGAAACATTGATGTTATTTATTTATTTATTATTGTTATTATTATTATTATTATTATTATTATTATTATTATTATTATTATTATTAATAATATTTTTAATGCATCCTTTAGATGGCGTCCTGCTGTAAGAATACAGGAAAACACAACTCTCCATGCCGATCGTTATGTGGAGATGTTCCAAACGTTCAAGAAGCCTGGTTTCCAAAGGATGGAGCGACATCAACATTGCACGGCAATCAATGGCATGTAGGCGAGAATAGTTGGGCAACCATGTGATCTAACGATTCAGTAACGTTTCCTGGCCCCCGAGATCGTCAGATTTAGCCGTTAGCGATTTTTTCTTGTTGGGCTACCTCGAGATCAAAGTATACACTTTACCAAGAACCCTGAAGAGTTAAAATAGAGAATTCGGGAGAAAATTCACAATATCCCAGCTGAGATGTTGCAGCGGTCAGTGAGGAATCTCCACAGCAGATTTCACGATTGTATTCGTACCGCAGGACGACATCTAAACGACGTATATTAAAATATATATATATATATATATATATATATATATATATATATATAAATGACATCAAAATTTTACGCTTTCAATTACTACGAATAAATTTCTTTCATTTATCACTTCTAGTTTTATTGGATTGTGGAAATGTTCCCGATTTTCCCTGTGTCAAACTGTTTTCATTTGACTTGATTAAATCATGTGTTTATTAAACAATAATTGTTCAAATGTTTGTTAAGCTTAAGGGACTTAACTGCGGGGTCATCAGTCCCTAAACGTACAAACTACTTAGGAACTACCTTATACTATATACATACAAACAACCATGCCCGAGGGAGATTCGAACCCCCGACCCTAGCGGCCGTGCAGACTGTGACTGGCACGTCGCAGACCGCTCGGCCACTGCGGCCGGCTATTAAAGAATATACAGGATCCAAAAGTCAGATGAGTAATATGAAACAACAATGGTTCAGCGTTTGTGATACCTACACCTACCATGCGAAACACATACATGAGTGCTTGCGTAATACCTTGATCAGAAAGCAAGATTCAAGCAAATTGTAGCAAATAACACAAGGATGTTTGTTAAGCATAAGAAAATTGACGCATGAAAATAATCAGCAGAGCTTCATACTGCTGCTGGGAACGCAGCACCAGAGGTAACTTGCATGCTCTGAAGTGTATCATGTCATAGTATGAATGTTGCGCGGGAGTAGCCAAGCGGTCTGGAACGCGTAGCGTCCCGCGTCAAATGTTCAAATGCTTGTCAACCTATCGGACTTAACTGCTGGGTTATTAGTCCGTAGCTTTCAAACTACTTAAACTAAGGTAAACTAACCTAAGGACAAACACAAACACCCATACCCAAGGGGGGGACTCGAACGCCCGACGGCGAACAGCCGCGCGCACCGCAGCACGGCGCTCCAATGCGCACGGCTAATTCGCAGCGGCTCCTCCCGCGTCGGGGGTTCGAATCCTCCCTCGGGCATGGATGTGTGTGTTGTCCTCAGGTTAGTTTGTAAGACTAGGGAATGACGACCAACGTAGTTTGGTCCCATAGAATCACAAGCATTTGAACGTTTTTGATAGTATGAATGACATTGTGTGCCTTTTCCTGACGAAGGCTGTGGTCGAAAGCTAAGTTGCCTGTGTACGAGTTTTTATTTGCCTGTGGCGGCTCGACGAACGTCTTTGTGGTGAGTTGCAAACTATCCTCATTATATTATTGAAAGACTGAAAATCACATATATAAAACAATGAAATCTTAGACATCTCGAGACTGAGAAAAAAAAAGCAACTGAGTTGTTATTTTTCGAAGACTGTTCTTCATGTATTATGTTAATGGATTACATGTATTTGTTTTTAATTTAAATAATTGTTAACTGTAATCGCCAGGTTATGAATAACTACACTGAAAGTCATTGTAGTAATAACAACAATTACAGTAAGGTGACTTTTAAACCAAAATTAAAAATAACAAATTTTGTAGCACAGTCACGTGACTTAAGAAAGGTCATCACAGCACGATATAACATAATAGCGAAGCTTTCCACGTAGTTAATATCAATTCTGGGAAAGTCAGCATTTAAAACAATTGCTACATTGATTTTTTAACACTTTCATCTGAATAACAATCTATTCTTTGGTATATGTCACTGAAAATCTAATTACTAATTTGATGAAAAATGATTCGGGAATGTCTGTCTCTAAGATGTTAAGAGACAAAGCGTAAATCAACTATTTTAATAACACGGGTGGGAGTATGCTCCCTCCTCCACAATGTGGCAGTATTAGAAGTACCGCACACACAAATTATTGAATATAATTGGCCACTGACTTTGGAACAAATATTGTCATGTAAGCAAAGAGAGATCGGTCGATAAAATAAATAATATAAATTCACAGTTAAATGGCTTTTCTTAGCATGGCTGCGTTACTCAAGTATTTACGGTTTGTAAATGTGATATTAAAGAAACAGGAACATAAAACACCACTTAATGCAAAATATGATGAGCATAAAAGCACTATAAGAGCTGCCTTTGTGTCGGTTTTTTTTTTTTCTGCGACAACACAACAGCGCTTCACAACGTTAGGTGAAGTCACAACTAATCTGAAAGTTAAAGTCACATCAGGAATGTGACATCGGCTGATGCTACCTCAATACAGGGTCTTGTACTATTCTTTTCCCGAAAAGGTATTAGTCAGTCTTTGAATAGATAAAAGTTTCACAGCATTAAAAATATAAGTAGGAGACGCACTAAAGTCACGGTCTTCTTAACCCTCAATAGCACTGTGTATATTTAAAAATACATATTTTCGTAATTCTATGTTAGATGACGTAATGTAACTGTGCCATTCAAGCACAGTGTGTACTTCGGTATACAGTTGTGTAGCTCGTTTATCACGGCTGATGGCAGCATCTGCTCACAGCAGTTGAGTAAACGTTCGCAGAACTGTTGGTATATCTAGAACACTGAGTTCCCAACAAGCATTTGTTTGAATTTCTTTACTCATGAGTAAAGAAATTCAAACAAATGCTTGTTGGGAACTCAGTGTTCTAGTCTCCCAGAGCTTTTCATTTGCTGTGTTTCTCTAACAAGAATCTACACAAGCTATAAATATATTATTCCTATTGAAATAATTGTTTCTCTGGTTTTTATACCAATTTTTGTTGTGTATATTTGAATGAAGAGCATGCAGTAAAGGTACAAGGGAACTATGCCTGAAGGAAATATTAATACCCAGTAGAACTGAATAGAGTGAGAAACAATAAGATGTCATCCGATCTGAAGTGAAAAAGCAGGGAAGAGGCATAGCTGACGAATTGACTGCATCAGCTTCTGAACATGACCTGATTCTTGTGAAATAGAAAGGCAACAAGTGTCAGCCTTCTGGGCACTTTCTCAGGTACATACCCAGAAAGCCAGGTTGCATGACATGACAAAAAATTAAATTAAATAAATAAATAAATATATAAAAATAAAAAAAGCGACACGTCCGAATACAATGCCCAAAGATTGTGAAAGTGTACAACAAGTTTATAGGAAGTGTTGCCACTACTGACTCCCTAACAGTTCTGTACAGGACGAAAATCAGCTCCAAGAAATATTACAATAGACTGTCTTCCATTTACTGGGCATGAGTTGTGTTGTTACTTGGTTACTTTACAAGATATTCTGCATTGAAAAAAATATTGAAGAGAAAACCCAAATGCTTTGTTTGCTTTCAAGTTTGATATCGCTGAATCCTTCCGCTCATCAAGAAAACCATCCAAGAGCTCACCAGGCAATAGCACAAAAAAGAGAAGGCAGCCAAATACAGCAAATGCTGATATAAGGAACGACAGAATCGATCACTGGCCTAACTACAATGAAAAATCTGCCAGATGTAAATATAATAACGACAGTAGTGTGTACGAAATGTGACATCTAGTTGTTTTGTACCATATAGAAATTGTTTCTACAATTTTCACAATGCATAAATTCTGGAATTATGCAATTGCAAAGCAGTAACATTTTGCCAACTGATGTATATCCTACGTTTCTAATGTTTGTAATTTTTTTAATAAATACATTTTACTTTAAAGTGTTAATTACTGAGGTACTATAAATTTTGACTCTGTTCCCCAAAATTTAGTACCTTCTACTAAATAATATGTAAGTACTCACAACATCCGTATATTTTAATATACGGAGTGACATTTTCGAAAATATATATACTAGAAATTTTATTTTACATTCAGGGGCACCATGAAGTATAATTCCAACGTTGTTACCGGGAAATTCTTGCTTGTATTACTCTTGTGCAATAGAGGGTTAAAAATGCAGAAAAGAACGACGCCATATCATATCTAAAGTGAAAAGAAAGTTAAAGACAGGAATTTCAATGAAGTGTGCTACTAAAGACAGATACAGTATTACAAATACTACAAAAAAGAAATTTAAATATTTATAAATGAATGTAATCAAACATTAGGAACCGTAACAAAAATTATGTTACGAGGCAATATCGATGGTGTTGAACAGCAACCTCATATGTAAAAATCAATTTTACAGGAGTGTGAAATAAGCATTATTATTTTACATTTATCACGATAGCAAATAAATAAAATAGAATTATCATTACTATAAATTATTTCATTAATAAAATATCCCATGGAAACATACTGGAAAATAATTTTCATCAAATAAAAATTGTCAACGATGTACTTACATGAACAAACTGACATACGAGGTTGCAGTTCAACACCATCGATATTCTGAATGAAATATAGGTTGCTTAGTACACTACTTATTCTTGTAATGCTATTGTTTTCGTCAGGGTTGTAGAATCTTTCTAGAGCTTCTAATGGTATTTTAATTCGGGATTCAATCCAAGATTTTCCTGGCATTATGTGAATTAAACGTATGACATAATCTTGTGTATGTAAAACTTGCCAAGTCACTGTCCGGAATTTCACAAAATGTACGCATTTTGCGCTAAATAACGTACTGTTATTTGCAAATAAACGTATTTAAGTGTATTTGTATTCTGATTTTAGTTTTACTATCATATAATGAACAAATATAAAAACCTAGAACACTAAACTGGAGAAGTAACATTAACACCCCACAATGTGCAAAATGCTACTTCGTCAATACTACCTACTACTTCTCCCAGTGATGGCATGATGCCAAGAACACAAGTTTGAAAATATTCTGAGAACAGCTAATCTTTCTGCAGTGACGAACACGTGTTTCCTTCGGTCGTCTGTAGATGGCAGCTAGATGCAGACTGCGCAATACAAAGGGTCGGCTCTGAAGTACCATCACACAGTTAACACCTCGTAACATGATCTAAACTTAGGTTTCGCTCTGAAGGAAGTAATCTGCATGAAGCACATTTACGCCATGATTTTTACAGGCGAAGATATAAAGCCCTTTTTTATATTAACGGAGAGCGGCAAGTTTTCCAACAGAAGACTTCGTCTCATTCTGCTCCTGTACGTCGCGGCTGGCTAAAAAAAAAAAAACACACACACACACACACCCTAGAATATGCCGAGGTGTACATGAGCGCCCAACACTGGTCTCAGTGTCCTGTTTCATCATTTCACTTGTTGGGTATGATGGCCACACAAAATATGCAAGTTAATGGAAGCGCCATCAACGGCTGACACAGCGATGAACTGGGTGACAAAAATGTACGTGAACAACTACGTATTAAAGACTATACCCAGAAACATAACAACAACGTCGTATGAAGAACTTGTGACCTTATAATATCTTTCACAAAGCGCCACACATATATCTCTATGCATCAGTTCCTTGTCTAGCAATGGCCAATTTTGGTGGGTAGGTTGTCCGACGACGAGCTTACACACGTCTAATTTGTCGGTCAGACTGCTGTTTGTGCATGTGTAAGGCCCTTTAGTACAAACTGTTCAGAAGCTCAAAAATTGTACAGCAAATGAACAAAAAAACTGGATCCGTTGATTACAATTATTACCAGCAATACGAAAAGTACAGCTATAGATACTGGAGTAACTCTGAGGATAAAGCGCAAAGTCATCTTCCATACTGGCACTCTCACCTGATCCTATCTTCTTCCCGCAGTCGCACTCTACACATGTTTATTCCAGCTATTCGTAGCAAGCACGCTTCACTCTAAAGGGCACAACTGGCCCGTTTAATTAGAGAACACAGCTCGTACGCGTCTATCTTTTCCCTGATACTGAAGCACTTTCCGGTCGGATCCTCTCTGCATGCGCTATCTGCTCGTGACGTAGGCAGTACTTATCGCTCAGTGGCTAGCCATGATTATATCGGTAAGTGCACAGGAGGCGTTTCTCGGCGCTGTCTTACACTTCGTTGGAGAGATAGGGAGTAAGTTGCAACAACCTTCTTATTTTAACCTTAACAGTCCCTGATAGATACTACCAACGCGCTCCCGATTACTATGGGCTTTGGCGACCAGGAAATAGATGCTCCAAATAGAAGTAAGCTACACTGATGATTCATGGATGTCCATAACATCTCCAGTATCTTTTCTTCCAGAAGAGGAGAGTGAATGTAACATTTCTTGTTCCGCCAAAGTAGACGAAGAACGTAATATCGAAACAGGCCAATTTCTTTTCACGATGCCCTGTACCTCGTAATTGAATATTTCTTCCTCCACTGGCAGTAGGGATGGCGTTGACAGCCAACGTTCTTGGAGCATCTTTTTTACGTTTTAAAACTTATTTAACACAAAGAAACAATGTTTGTAACCCTATGGGACGAAACTACTGTGGTTATCGATCCCTAGACTGACAAACTGTTTAAATTAACTCACACTAAGGACAACACACACACACACACACACACACACACACACACACACACAAGAGCGCGCGCGCGCGCGCGCGCGTTGAACGGCTCGAAACTCCGACGGGAGCGGCCGCGTAGTCTTTGACATGGTGCCTAGAAGCCGGCGGAAAATAAAAAAAGACATCTAACAAAGGATGCAAATTATTCAAACTGAACATTACATAAGATTTAACTGCTTTTAATGTCGGTCAATGCCCTCTAAATGAAGTGGGAGTCAGCATTTGTCCTTAAATTTTTTTAATGTGCTACTGTGATTTATTTCCGCTTGCGTGCACTGTCAAGCATGCTATTCGGTATCATATTACGGCACAGGAAATGGCTGGAAATAATGTCATCGTAGGGCTATGTCATGCTTGATTGTAAACGAGTCATCGGCTATTATCAATGACATGAGCAACAGGGTCCATAGACTCGTGTTACTAACTGCTATCGGGATATAAACAACACAAATCTACGTGCTATACATATCACTCTTGTCACTGATAACAGTCGTTACGATTAGGGAGAGCCAGCCATAAAATTTAGCAGCTGTTGATTTATCCTGTTTCTATACTGTAATACGAAATCGAATGGGACGCTTAACAATGCACATGCAGTAACTGCGATATCGTTGCAGCCTAAAGCGCAAGTATATAAACTCTGTCTCAAATTATAAATCATGGTTGTAAAGATCTAGAGATTCTTTAATACCAAGAGATCGGAGGATGGACAACTTCGTGGCCAAGGAGTACATGAGGTTATCAGGGTGTTGGGTTGACCTAGTGGGAGGTTGTGAAGTGAAAATTACCGAGTTGTTAAGGGCGGCTAAGACTGTGGCTCGTTGGAAGATTTCTGCACTAACTCCAGTATTCAAAATGTTCAAATGTTTGTAGAGCTTATGGGACTTAACTGCGGGGTCATAGTCCCTAAACCTACTAACTACTTATAACTAGATTACACTAAAGACGGCACAAACATCCATACCCGAGGGAGGATTCGAACCCCCGACCACAGCGGCTGTGCAGGCCGTGACTGGCACGCCGCAGACCGCTCGGAACTCCAGTATTAGAAGTACAACTATTTTGATGTTACTTTGTTGCAGAGAGCGTCTGCGCACGGAATTCTCTACATGTGACGTGAGTGTGTGTCTTCGCATCTTTAGTGAGTCTGAAAGCCTCGGCGTGTAACATGAAACTGTAAACACAGCACTTCAGGACTTGTATTCTTAAGTACAAAAGAGCCCTCCCATCAAGCGCCTAGGGCTGACTCTCAGAATGCCTATCAGGACACGAGAAGGAGATGGGAGAAGAAGTAAATAGGTCTCAGTAATAGTCAGAATGCAGTGTTCACTTTGAATTGAAAATTGACGCAATAGCACCAATGCAGTTGGCAAAGTTCTGATGCTCGAATTTTTCACATTCGGTGCTCTCTCGACCACAGCAATCGAGCTGTTCTGAGAAGCGCAAGACATGATTTTCGTCGAGCAAGATAAGAGTAGGCACGGCATCCGCGTGGCTTGCAAACTGTCGCGCCTCCTCTGCTCAGAGTCCATCTCTACTACCTGTGTCAAAAACATCAGCTCCTCTCAACAGGCAACTGCAGTGACGCTGACAGCCGTCGACAACACGCCCCGCTTCACTAAAAGCTATATGATCATTTCGGTTTTTTGTGTTGTCACGATATGCTGCTGGTGTGCTGATGCTATCTGTCTGGACACCTTTTACTGTGAAAAGTCTGTCATTTGGCCTGAATTTGTAACTATAAACTCCTCCAATGATTAACTACTCTCACGTCCTTTTAATATATATATATATATATATATATATATATATATATATATATATATAAATTCAGGTGTTTGTGCCTACATTTCACTCTGCAGCCAAAACTACACATCGCAAATGAATAGATGAATAGTGTTTGTATGCAGTAGTAGGTATCAGTCTCCCATTGTGCACTATGGTGTTAGAGGATTGATAACGATAAAGGTGTGGGAGATATGGGAGTTGAAAGTTACCAACTTATGTGTGGGTGTCAATATTTTGCTCTTCAGCAAAAACCACACAATGGAGACGAATTATCTCTCTGTGTTGTTGTAGTACAAAGTCTCCCGTTGTACACCATAGCAGTTTCGTGTCGATAGCTATAAGAGGGTGGAAGATATAGCGGCTGAAAGTCATCATCTTATATAAAATTCGACTGAAGACCAGCGATGACTTTTGACACTGTAATAGCATAGAGATTATATACAGCGAAACGTGATGCCAAGGAGGTTAGAATGACGGGAGGTGGCGTTATCTATGCTGAAGACAGGCATTGGTTGAAGCCAGAGGGGCCATGCATTTGTGCTGAAAACAAAGATATCTCGCTTAAAATGCTGTGTCAATATTGCCCTCTTTACGTAAAGCCAATAAATTGGTAGTCACATCGAAGTATTTACTTAGATACTGCATACATTTTAACGACTAGAACTGCTTTACCACACAGTACGACAAATGTTTTGGGCACAAGCGCCGGCCGCGGTGGCCGAGGGGACTGAGGCGCTCCAGTTACGGTCTGCACGGCCACTACGGTCGGGGGTTCGAATCCCCCCTCGGGCATGGATATTTGTGCCGTCCTTAGTATAAGGTAATAGATAAGTAGTTTGTAAGTTTAGGGACTGATAACCCCGTAGTTAAGTCCCATAAGCTTAACAAACATTTGACTTTTGAATTTGGGTACAACCAAATGCCGGAATGCGCAGTTCGCTGGTTTCACTTTTTCAGTGTTAGGGCATCTCCAGAGATTCTAACCTCCTTGCGTGATGCACATTCTTCAGTTGTTTTTCTGCAACAAGCGTACGAATAAGGAAAAATAAGTGCATATTCCAGTTTGAAAAGTAAAACTACCAAGAAAGATGGGAATGCATAAGAAAGAAATTTCGCGTTCTCGAACCGTTTCTAAAAGACAGAAAACGGGGCTGAAAAGTGAATCTACAGACGGTAGAAACTTGAAATTTGTAGATGTTGTTTGTCTTACACTGTAGGCATCAGCGATTTATCGATATTTCCATTCCTAAAGGGTTGAAATAGGGGATGAACGATTTTTTTAAAATACATTGCTGTTAAGGCAATTTTGAAAAAGAAATACAAAACTTCGGATTTAGATTTTTGATTGGAATTTTAAAAACACATGTTTCGATATTTTTGGAACTTCAACCATTAAGCGGGTGAAATAAGGAAAAATCTTTTAAGGTTGGTACTAAGACTATTTGATGCTAGAAATGTGAAAATTTAGTTTTGGAACCATGTTTATAATTTTTTTTTTAATAGGATTCGGGATGTTTAGAATTCTGCCAACAACGGCGCAAGAGGGAGAGGCAACTTGTATCAAAATAAATAAAGCGAAAGCTATGAAAATTTATATTTATAAGTAGAAACAACCAATGCAGTTTACGCGTGCGAAGCAGCGGGAATTTAGCTAGTTATACACAAACAGGTGGGAACATACATTTCCTTCCGGAGCTGGGGTAATGCGGTGGTGCAGTGAAGGGCATCCTACCAAACTAACCACACCAAAGCAATAGTACCATAACGGCTGACGTGGGAGAACGGCTGAGGAGGAACAGGAGGAGATGTTGATGATGAAGTGAAATGGCACATTGGGTAGCACCCCAACCAGGCAATTCGAAGGAAATGGGCTTAATCTTCGTCTTGACGTTCCTATTCAGGATTTCTGTCATTCCTCGGAGGCGTTGCCAACAAATTTCCTTCAGTTCATCAGATGTTCAACATTAAAATTCCTTCCTTCTGGGTTGCAAATTATAAACATCAATTATGTTTTGGGGGCACAACAAGAATCTGGTACTCAAATTAAGATGTCTGTACAAATAACCAATTTTGCACACTATTAGGCGTACAACTAACAGTGCTGAGATTGAGATTTGTTTCTTATTGTCACCGCATCTTATTGTTCCATTAGTCGGGCCGCCGGTGGTCTTGGGTTAAAGCGCTCGATTGGAAACCGAAGGGTCGCGTTTTCGAAACCCGGTCGGACCTCGATTTTTTCAGTCTGCGTTTTAACCCATCCTTCACCTCTCAACCAAGAGAAGTCGCCAGAAACGACTCGTGGTTCGGATTCCACGTTAAGCTGTAGGTCCTCTTGCCCCGGTTGTATAACTGGGGTAGGCTAGGGACACGCAACTCGCCGAAGTGGCGCCCAATTGAAAGACTTGCACCAGGCCAATGAGCCGCACGACGTTATTATTACCATCGTTCCTATGATAAGAAAATAAAGAATTAGCTCTTGGCCGCGATAAATTTCCTTACCTAAAAGACTTCCCCGATTTGTTGCCGTGCGGATTTTCTTCGCGTTCTGCACATTACACCATTCTACGTGTTTCTGAAGGTTTTTTATTTTTTTATTCTTTTTCCTGCAGTGGCGGAAAAAATGCCATCCCGTCAAGGATTAGGTCATATTGTTGACAAATTAACTTAATTGCCGCTGCTTCGCACGCATAGACTGGATGGTCTGCATTGGTTGTTTCTACTTCTAAATATACATTTTCATAGGTTTCTAACCAAGTGCCGGCCGCGATGGCCGAGGGGACTGAGGCGCTCCAGTCACGGTCTGCACGGTCACTACGGTCGGGGGTTCGAATCCCCCCTCGGGCATGGATATTTGTGCCGTCCTTAGTATAAGTTAGTTGATAAGTAGTTTGTAAGTTTAGGGACTGATGACCCCGTAGTTAAGTCCCATAAGCTTAACAAACATTTGAACATTTGAATTTTCTAACCAAGTATTTTGATACAGCATGCAGATCCTATTGGACCATTGATGGCAGAATTCAAAACATCTCGAAACACATTTTTATAGTTCTAACCATGGTTCGAAATCCAAATTTTCGTATTCCTAGCATCAAAATAGTCACAGTAGCATCCTTAAAAGATTTTTTGCTTATTTCACCCGCGTAATGGTTGAATGTCCAAAAATATCGAAACACGTGTTTTAAAAATTCCAATAAAAAATCTAAATCCGAAGTTTTGTATTTCTTGCTTCTAAGTTGCCTCAATAGCAACGTATTTTCAAAACATCGTTCATCCCCTATTTCACCCCCTTAGGAATGGAAATATCGATGAATCGCTGATGTCTACAGTGTAAGATAAACAACATCTACAAATTTCAAGTTTCTGCCGTCTGTAGAAAACTTTTCAGCCCTGTTTTCTGTCTTTTACAAACGGATCGAGAACGCGAAATCTTATGCTCTGGTATCTTTCTTGGTAGTTTTACTGTTCAAACTGCAATATGCACTTACTTTTTTTTATTCGTACGCTTGTTGCAGAAAAACTGAAGAATGTTTCGCTGTATATAGCCTTTTTGCTATTATAGTGTCAAAAGGCATCGCTGGGCTTCAGTGCGAATTTTAAATAAGTCGACGACTTTGAGCAACTATATCATCCACCCCCTTATAGCTATCGGCACAGAACTGCTAATCCAGTTGTCAGTAGTTTGATCCTAAGCACTACAGTTGTCTTTCCAGTGTTTATATTGAGATCACTGGTTTATTGCCAGTGTAGTTAATGCTCAGTTAATGTATGTCTGTGTTTCCCAGTGTTTTATCTTTGAGTCTTTTTATCTTTGATCATCTATTGATCGTCGTATTGCTCCACATTTTACGGATTTTGGTTCGCCACACTCACCCACCGCCACACACCGCGAACCTAAAAGGCTACTCTCATGCATAACCGCCATTGGTCTGCAGTGAATAACTTTGGCTACCAAGTGAAATGTACGGACACACCTCCCGCGTTCCATTTTTATATATGTATATTGATTATAAATGTAATAGCATGTGTGTTTCTGAATTATACAGCTGAGACGGGATGTGGGAAACCGCCTAAAATCACCAGCCAGGTTGGCCACCACATCGACCACCGTCGTTAATCAGCGGAGTGGGTTCGAATCAGTGCTAGCGCACCCCCCTCTCCGTCCTAGAAGAGGACGCTTCAATACGCTCGGCTAACCGGGCGGCTGCGCCATTTCTCTCGTTGTCCGACAGCAACTATGCGTAAATTTTCTCCTCATTTTAACACGTAAAGACGGGTGAGGGAAGTGCATAGAGTGTGTCGTTACAAAGTAGCGCTTGTGGGAAGCCAGTGGACGTTGATATCGTGCGTTGACGTCAGTAGGCTGAGCGGGCTGGTGTGTATGCGGCGCAAACAGGCTGCCCACGGAAACCACGCGAGCGGGCAGAGCCCAGCACACGGCGCCAGCCGCCCCCACCTGCTCGCGCTGCCCGCTTGCCATTCCGCCTCCGTCTGCGCCGAGGCCGCAACAAACGTGCCCTGCCGCGCTGATCGTAGCCTGAAACCCATTGACGTCAAATGTCACACTTGTTCACTAATACAATAGCTTCCCGCGGTCACTCAGCCAGGATGGGTCTTTCTGTAAAAAGAGTCATAAAAGCTAACTTCCTCGACGCAGTTGTGAATCTGGTTACAATGCTTCCAAAAAGCTGTGATTGTCCAAATTATCTGTCTCGCGCCCACGTCCTTACCTCGGCGATTTTCTTCAAATAACACGTTAAGCGACGTCGTGCGTGGCAAGCGTTCGATGGCAAACCGCCTGAGTAATCCACGAGCTCTTAGCAGTTCTCTCTTTGTGGTGAAGGGTCGTGCGAAATTTCTTGTCGCCAGACTTTACTGCATTACATTCTATACCTTAACATTCCACATTTCTGTGGTTCTGGTTATGGTATATCGCCCCAAATTTGCGACTGGATAGGGGATTTCCTGCCAGAGAAGACACAGTTCGTAGTAATCGATGGTAAGGCATCGACTAAAACAGAGGTGATATCGGCCGTTCCACAGGGTGGTGTTATTGGTCCTCTGCTGTTACTTATTTACATAAACGATTTAGGGGAAAATCTAAGTAGCTCTCTTAGGTTGCTTGCAGATGACGCCGTCATTTACCGTCTAGTAAAATCATCTGAAGATCAAAATCAACTGCAGAACGATCTGAATAAGGTATCACTATGGTGTAAAAAATTGGAAATTGACTCTAAATAATTAAAAGTATGAAGTCGTCCACATGAGTAGGAAAAGAAATCCATTAAAGTTTGTTTATGAGGTAAATCAATCAAAAGTGAACGCCGTTAACTCCGCAAAATACCTAGGAATTACTATTATTTCAGATTTAAACTGTAAAGAACACGTAGATAATGTCGTGGGAAAGGCGAACTAAAGACTGCGTTTTATTGGCAAAACCCTTAAAAGATGCACCAGAACTACAAAAGAAACTGCATACACTACGCTTGTCCGTCCATTTTTGGAGTATTGCTGCCCAGTGTGGGATCCTTATCAGGTGGGTTTGACGGAGGGCATCGAAAGAGTCCAAAGAAGGACAGCTCGTTT
Organism: Locusta migratoria; assembly: GCA_026315105.1. NCBI lineage: Eukaryota > Metazoa > Arthropoda > Insecta > Orthoptera > Acrididae > Locusta > Locusta migratoria. The sequence goes on from CM048744.1 coordinate 292,396,878, forward strand.
CGTATTGTCACGATTCAGGGTAGACAGCGTTACGGAAATGATACAGGATCTGGGATAACAACTATGGCGCTTATCGCTGCGGCGTGGGCTACTTACGAAACCCCAATCGCCAACATTCTCCTCCGAATGCGAAAATATATAGTTGACTCCCACTTACATAGGTAGAAATGACCATCAGAATAAGATACGGGAAATCAGAGCTCGAACAGAGAGATTGAGATGTTCTTCCCGCGCGCTATTCGAGAATGGAATGGGAGATAAATAGTATAATTGTGGTTCGATGAACCCTCTGCCAGGCACTTAAATGTGATTTGCAGAGTATCCCATGTAGATGGAGATGAAGATGTTCTCTGCAATCTCCTTTAAAGTGAGGCCATATGGCAGTTAATGGTGATCCGAACGTCAGATAGGAACTTTTAGATTGCCCCACTCCCTTTGATGTCACTTGAGGGGAGTTTCTTAATGAACATGGACATAAATCACTTGACTAATGATGAGGTACTGAACAGAATTGCGGAGAAAAAATTTCTGGCACATGCGGATAAAAGAAGGGATTGATTGATACGACACATTCTGTGATATCAAGGAATCAATTCAGCATTGGAGGGACGTATGGGGTAAAAATCGCAGCATGAAACCGGGAGATGACTGCAGTTAAGCAGTTTCACAGTAATGTACATTGCCGTTCTCATTCAGAGATGAAGAGGCTTGCGCAAGATAGGGTAGTGCGGATACTTGCATCAAACCAGTCTTTGGACTGGAGACCACATCATTAAGTCCCTTTTTATCATTATTATTAAATACAAAAATGACATTTACATTACATCTATAGTTATCTTAATTAAATGAACCGTATTTTCATTACATTCTGTCCAAATTTTACAAATGACATTTTTATAGTATATACCTACATGTGATTTACGATTTGATAAATATTTGAATACGTTATGTTTATACATAATAAAAGTAAAAGGAAACTAAAAAATTATTCCAGAATGAAACTTTCACTCTGCAGCGGAGTGTGCGCTGGTATGAAACTTCCTGGCAGATTAAAATTGTGTGCCGGAAAGTAGGAGGCGAGGTACTGGCAGAAGTAAAGTTGTGAGGCGGCATCGTGAGTCGTGTCGGGATAGCACAGTCGGTAGTGCGCTTGCCCGCGAAAGGCAAAGGTCCCAGGTTCGAGTCCCGGTTCCGGCACACAATTTTAATCTGCCAGGAAGTTTTATAAAAATGATATTTATTTTAAAAGATTATTAAAAAGAAGACAGGATACATACAGTGGGAAAGATTGGATGATGTCCACATCGGGCCATCCAGGCCCGGATACTTCGGAAAAACAGTTTGTGTGTGTGTGTGTTTGTGTGGTTGGGTGCGTTTTGTTACGAGTGGTAAGGTTTGTTTGCCTGATCCCCCACATGCTATATTCCATGTGCTGTATTGGCTACCAGTAGACTGTTTTTAAACATCAATTTTCAGGTTTTACATCTCTGTATATGGTACAACAACCGGGAGATGGTCTAGCCTACGGTTTCACTTCTCAGCCGTAGTTAATAGTTTACACCTATCTGTAAATATATGTGTATTAAAACACTGTCTAAACGGTTTCCAACTATATGTATTATCTTACAGGTATGGTAGTATTGTGTTCTGTGGTGCTGTTCGTACTTGTGTTACACTATACACACCTATCACAGTCACTTACACCTATCGGATAAAAATACACGTTCCATACTTCATGACGGAAAGGTGCCATGCACACCAAGGACAGAAACACGTTTCCAACTTGGCGGCTGAACCTGATCTTCGAGGTCTTCGAGCCAACAATGCCCTACGACTATTTTTCCATCTCAAAACCGGTATGAATGTATTCCGATAATGCTAGTAACAGCGCCAAAGAAAATATTTCCCTATGCATTAATAACAGTGATTAATTATTCATCATACAGAAAAACCAACAAGTACACACTATATTAAACAAAAAATAAAAACTTGGAAAGATAGAGGACCTGCAGCCAGTTGAGTCCCTAGGGTGGCGTCCTCGTTCTATCGGCGCATTCCAGGATAATGCGGTTGAGTATTTTGTTGAGGAGAGGTCAAATTGGAGAGGTTCTCCATAGCAAACTACGGTATTGTATGACACACCGTCAGCAATTAGAACAGTCCACATATTCTCAGGGTATGAGGCAGCATAGTATTTAACACAGTGTATGTGACTGTAACAATTTTAGTGAATGTCTCCATTGTACATGTAAACTCTCAAACGATAAGAAAGGTAATTTCAATCAGTTGTAACTGGTATCGAATATCTGCCTGAACGTCCCCAAACCACAAATGTATCGCAGAAGTGACGCCAACTCAAGTGAGAGAGACCCTAGAACGGTCTCTGCAGTCCTGATGTCTCCCCATGCAATTATCACGCATTCGGTCCAGTAGAACAGGCGTTTAATTCCTGTGATGTGCAGCAGGCAGTTAGGACCTCTTCACGCACCATGACGCGGAGTTTTTCCAAGCGGGCATCTTCAACCTGGTGCGTCGCATCGGCGGGATGAATGCCTCAGTGATGACGACGATTCGGCCTGATTGGCATACTGACTCTGGACTCTATGGCCTTCGGACAATTTTTGATCGTCCCTTCAAAGTCTGTTTATCTACAACTAATCCATAAAGTAAAGCAAGGAGAAATTTGGAGAAAGAATTAAAGTTCAGGGTGAAGAATTAAAAACATTGCGTTTTGCCGACGACATAGTAATTCTGTCAGAGACAGCAAAGGACTGGAAGAGCAGTTGATCGGAATGGACAGTGTGCTGAAAGGTGCATATAAGATGAACATTAACAAGAGTAAAACAAGGGTAATGGAGTGCAGTCTAAGAAAATCAGGTGATACTGAAGAAATTAGATTAGGTAACGAAACAATAAAGGAGGTAGATGAGTTTTGTTACTTGGGCAGTAAAATAACAAATGATGGTCGCAGTACAGAGGATATAAAATGCAGAATGGCAATAGGTAGAAAAGCGTTCTTTAAAAAAGAGAAATTTGTTAACCTCGAATATTGATTTAAGCCTAAGGAAGTCCTTTCTGAAGGCATTTGTGTGGAGTGTTGCCTTGTATGGGAGTGAGACATGGACGATAAACAGTGCGGACAGGAAGAGGATAGAGGCTTTTGAAATGTGGTGTTACAGAAGAATGCTGAAGATTAGGTGGGTGGATCGCGTAACTACTGAGGAGGTATTGTACAGAATTGGGAAGGAAAGGAATTTCTGGCGTATCTTGTCTAAAAGAAGAGATCGATTGGTAGGACACATTCTTAGACATCAAGGAATCGTGAATTTAGCATTGGAGGGAAGTGTGTGGGGTAAAAACCGCAGAGGAAGACCAAGAGATGGATACAGTAAGCAGATTCAGACAGATGTAGGTTGCCGTTCTTATGTGGAGTTAAAGAGGCTTGCTCAGGATAGGGTATTGTGGAGAGCTGCATCAAACCAGTCTCCGGACTGAAGACCACAACAACAACAACAATCCATAAAAACACGTATTTCTCCTATTATAGTTTAAAGGCACAATGAATAAAATTTCCGTTATGTGCAATCCTCCCGGGTGCTGCAGTTTAACCATTTTTTGGTAGGCTCACGTTTCGAAATACTATCGAGTTGTGTTTTATTTAGATTTTATAACATTCCTGTTCAAGTGAAACTCGCCCACGCAGCCAATGTAGATGATTCGATAGACGTTAAATCTAATCTGTAGATACACGAAATGCTTTGGTGTTAACTGATGGTCTCTAGCAACGCTCATTTGGAAGTGTTGTGTTCACAGTTATACTAACTCGTAATGGACACACCATAAGCATCACGAGGCCGACTGAAATGAGTATCCTGGCGATGCGGAGCTCAACCTTTTATGAGATGTATGTGCTGTGCTTCACAAAATGGACATCGATTTTTTTAAAGAATGCATATAGAATAATTTTTCCAAGGCTATAAAACATATTATGAGACTAACTGCAGTTGCGCATTAAAGAATAGCTACTTTCACGATAAGCTCCAAGACAGACTGTTTCGCATTCGACTGCATGTCTTCAGTTCTACTAGCTTAAAGTTCTGCTCCGATTGTAACTTTTTCTATTTATCAATTTTGTGGAAAGTTCCAGTGAGAATAAATTTCGTTAAGGTTTGAAATAATATGTAAGATTTGTTGTTAGTCGCTAAGTGTTTTCATTCTCAAACAGTGGATGTATAAATCTGAGTACTTCCGCGAAGTTGATGTGATTATAATTACCTGACATATTATTCAAGGTTTTTATTAAGCAGGCGATCTTTTAATGTAATAGTTCTGAATCCTTTTATAAGATCTTTATTGCCATAGATCACTTATTTCTTTTATATGCCTAGTTTCGACTCTTTAAAGAGTCGTTATCAAATCTTACTTGTCCAGGCATGTTAAGAAATATACTTCAGATGAACCAACATCGTAGTGGCAAGTTATAAATGGTATGCACATCATCATTTGAATATGTCCTTTGGGTCATGTTGTTGAAGACCCTGTGTTATAAAGTGCCACATGTCTAGGTAGTGTGTTACCAAGGGATTCGCCTTCTATTTTTATAGTGCAAATCTTTATTGATTCCTCCATAGGAAGGCGTTCGATATCGTTCCGCACCATAGCCTGATGATGAAAGCGCCAGCATATGGAGTATCAGCCCAGCTATGTGACTGGATTGACGAGTTTCTGGGTAACAGAACGCAACATGTCGTTCTCAACGGAGAGAAAGTGATCTGAGGCGTGTCCCAGGGGAGTGTTATAGAATCTTTACGTTTCACAGTATATATAATTAAAATGTAGATAACATGGGAAGTTCAACGAGGCTTTTTTGCGGGTGATGCTGTAATTTTAAAGTCGCAATACTGGAAAATGGTAGTGAAATGTAGGAGGATGTGCAGCGTACCGACGTATGGTGCAGGGAATGACAATTGAACGTCAATATAAACAAACATGAAATGCTAAGTTTACGCAGAAAGAAAGAGCCTGTGTTATATTACTAAGCAATAGGAGAACAAACACTGGAAGCAGTTACTGTCATAAAATATCTTCGACTAAAAGGGCAATTTGAAATGGAACGACCATATAAAATGAATCGTGGATAAGGGAGATGTCAGACTGAGATTCCTCAGGAAGTGTAGTCCGTCAACAAAGAAAGTAGGTTACAAACACTCGTCCGGCCAACACTTGAGTATTGCTCATCAATGTGGGGATCAGTACCAGGCAGGATTCATAGAAGATCGAATCGCGAGGAGCACGTTTCGTTACGGACGCATTTAGTAAGCGCGAAAGTATCACATAGATCATTAGATAACTCTAGTGGCAGACGCTGCAAGGCGGGCGTTTTGTTTTGCGGGACGGGCTTCTATCAGAGTTCAGAGTGTAGACGAATCTCGAAGAGTCAGCCGATATATTGCTTTGCCCTAAATATATACCGCGAAACGACCACAAGGATAAAATTATAGAGATTAGAGCCCGCACGGAGGCATATCACAGTTCTTTTCCCCGCGACTGGAGGAAGTGACAATGGTACATCAAGTACCCTCAGCCACATACCGTGAAGTGGCTTGCGGAATGTGGATGTATACTCCGTTCACCGAAACGAGAGACGTACTGAAAACACACTGAGGCGCGTGACCAGGGATGGACAAACCAGGGTTGCTCGCTGAATCCGAAATGTTCAAATGTTTGTATAGTTTATGGGACTTAACTACGGGGTCATCAGTCCCTAAACTTACAAACTACTTATGAATCGGCACAAATATCCTTGCCCGAGGGGGGATTCGAACCCCCGACCGTAGTGGCCGCGCAGATCGTGACTGGAGCGCCTCAGTCCCCTCTGTTACCGCGGCCGGCCGCTGAATCCGTTTCAGGTCGTTGTGTGTGTTGTTATATAGCAGTGATAATGGGTGTTCACTGTCAACTTCATCTTAAAGGGCCAGTAGCTGAATAGTAACGTAAGAATTAGTGTTTACAATAACATTCAACATTCATAGTCTATGTGTCTCTTTTTCTCTCTCATTGGTATTACGTAGGAGTAACCTCATTATGCCATCCTCCAATTTGACTTCACCCAAGAAGCATTCAAAGAAGAAGTAATAACGTTCTTTAGAGACACGCATGGTTCTTAGTGTGTATAAAATACAGCTGTTGTGTCCAGAACAGTCAATGACTGATATTGTTATGAAAACAGTCAATAAAAAACCACGCGCCGGCCGCGGTGGCCGAGGGGACTGAGGCGCTCCAGTCACGGTCTGCACGGCCACTACGGTCGGGGGTTCGAATCCCCCCTCGGGCATGGATATTTGTGCCGTCCTTAGTATAAGGTAGTTGATAAGTAGTTTGTAAGCTTAGGGACTGATGACCCCGTAGTTAAGTCCCATAAGTTCTACAAACATTTGAACATTTGAAAAAACCACGCACTCTTTGAAACCTCTAAGGAAAAAGAAATAGAATTACGACAAAGCTTTCACGTCGTCTTGATGACTTTGACTGAAATGCGATATGAAGAAAAATTTTTCGTAAGAAATTTCCAACACTTGATAAAGTGCTTGTTGTAAGCGAAGACGCAAATTTGGGATATTTTCGGAGAAAATAACATTTTATAACATATTAAAAGAAATGAAATTTAAATGTTTGGCTTCTAATAGCACTACTGTATAACAAAACACCTGTAACAGATGCAGCGAAAAAGAGCGAGCGATTCTGTTTTGTCCACCCCTGGTCACGCGCCTCAGTGTGTTTACAGTACGTCTCTCGTCTCGGTGAACGGAGTATAGGAATAGATCACTGACGAGTGTTATTCCTCGGTCGGCGTTCACGTTGCAGATCGATGACTTATTTTGAACGTTTCTTGGGTACAACCAGTGATCTCAATTATTAACACTGGATACACAACTGTAGTGGTTTGGATCTGTGAAAATCGTGACGCTCTATTATGGTTGTGTTGGCAACTCCGTACGTATAGGTCGAGTTGTTTTGAACCTTGTGTCCTCTGAGAATAAGTTATGAACGATTGATTAATAAATACATGTTCAAATGTTTGTTAAGCTTATGGGACTTAACTACGGGGTCATCAGTCCCTAAACTTACAAACAACTTATGAACTACCTTATACTAAAGACGGCACAAATATCCATGCCCGAGGGGGGATTCGAACCCCTGACCGTAGTGGACGTGCAGACCATGACTGAAGCGCCTCAGTCTCCTCGGCCACCGCGGCCGGCAATAAATACATGATGAAGAAGTTTGTGTCGCTCATGGTTTTAGGGAAGTCAAAGGAAATGAAATAGCCGGCCGCAGTGGCCGAGGGGACTGAGGCGCTCCAGTCTCGGTTTGCACGGCCACTACGGTCGGGAGTTCGAATCCCCCCTCGGGCATGGATATTTGTCCCGTCATTAGTCTTAGCTAGTTGATAAGTAGTTTGTAAGCTTAGGGACTGATGACCCCGTAGTTAAGTCCCATAAGTTATACAAACATTTGAACATTTGTGAAATGAAATAAGAGTTCAGAACCATATGTGAGTCATATTTTTCTTCATAACTAGTGTTTCTATCACATTTCATTAAATGAATAAATTGCACTGCTGTAGATGGTATTTATAATGTTCGGTTTTATATTTGCATTTTGTCTATACTAATTTCCGTTTGAGCTAACGGATTGAATATACACTCTATGTGGAAAATAATGCTTGTATCATACGCTTCGAATCTGTCGTTAATACAAAAAAAAAGTTCAAATGTTTGTAGAACTTATGGGACTTAACTACGGGGTCATCAGTTCCTAAGCTCACGAACTACTTACGAACTAGCTAAGACTAAGGACGGCACAAATATCCATGCCCGAGGGGGGATTCGAACCCCCGACCGTAGTGGCCGTGCAGACCGTGACTGGAGCGCCTCATTCCCCTCGGCCACCGCGGCCGGCTCGTTATTACACTTTATTTAGTTGTCTACAACAATGTAATTTATTAATTAATTGCAAAGTGGGAGAAACACTAGTTCTGAATCAAAATATAACTCAAGTATAAGTTTTCAACGACTCGTGTCCTTTTCTACTGTTTCGGTGCAGGAGTTCGGTTAATGTCTCGAATATTTTGTAAACATTATTCATATTTTCAGAACAGATAGTGCCCGTTGTATACGAGTCAGTTTCTACGTAAGCAACTAGTAGAAACGATTATAAATTTCAGAATGTTAAATTCTTTGTAACCACATTATACTAACAGCTGGATGGTGAGTGACAGATATACGTTCACTAATATGGCGTCGACCGTCACGACTTCGTAATACACGGTTTTAGATTGGATTAGATTAGATTAATACTTGTTCCATAGATCATATATACGACATTTCGTAATGATGTGGAACGTGTCATTAGTAAATGTTGTCTATACTTGACCATCAATATTTTAAGGATTTTTCTTTTTTCTTTTTGTTTTATCTAAAAATTCATCTACATTGTAGAAGGAGTTCCCATTCAGAAATTCCTTTAATTTCTTTTTAAATACTAGTTGGCTATCTGTCAGACTTTTGATGCTACTTGGTAAGTGACCAAAGAGTTTTGTGGCAGCATAATTCACCCCTTTCTGAGCCAAAGTTAGATTTAACCTTGAATAGTGAATATCATCCTTTCTCCTAGTGTTGTAGCTATGCACACTGCTATTACTTTTGAATTGGGTCAGATTGTTAATAACAAATTTTATGAGTGAATACATATATTGTGAAGCTACAGTGAGTATCCTTAGATCCCTAAATAAATTCTGCAGGATGCTCTTGGGTGGGCTCCAGCAATTATTCTGATTACACGCTTTTGTGCAATAAATACTTTTTTACTCAATGTTGAATTGCCCCAAAATATGATCCCATATGAAAGCAGTGAATGAAAATAGGCGTAGTAAGCTAATTTACTGAGATTTATATCACCAAATTTTGCAATGACTCTGATAGCATAAGTAGCTGAACTCAGACGTTTCAGGAGATCTTCAATATGTTTCTTCCAATTCAGTCCCTCATCAATGCAAACACCTAAAAATTTTGAATATTTTACCTTAGCTACAGATTTATGTTCAAAGTCTAAATTTATTAATGGTGTCATGCCATTTACTGTATGAAACTGTATATACTGGGTTTTATCAAAGTTTAATGAGAGTCCATTTGTAGAGAACCACTTAATAACTTTCTGGAAGATATCATTTACAATTTCATCAGTTAATTCCTGTTTGTCAGGTTTGATAGCTATACTTGTATCATCAGCAAAAAGTACTAGCTTAGCATCTTCGTTTATGTAGAATGGCAAGTCATTAATATATATTACGAACAGCAAAGGACCCAAGACCGAACCTTGTGGGACCCCATTTTTGATAACTCCTCAGAAGAATTAATTGTCTCATCTACATCATGTGAACTACTTATTTCAACTTTCTGCACTCTTCGAGTTAAGTATGATTTAAATCATTTGTGCACTGTCCCACTCATATCACAATACTGAAGCTTATCTAGAAGAATCCCATGATTTACGCAATCAAACTGCAGATTATCTTTGAGCTCACTGGGCACAACACGGTTTTCGCCTCTCTGCTCCTCTTCATTCACACCTCACGTTTGGTTTTGTTTACTTTAGATCCACGCAGGAGACCATTAATAGAGCAGGTGGCCGTTACGCACTTTGCTGCTGCCTCTCGTGAGAGACGGCACCTGCGGTGGTTTAGGGAAGGCCCAGCGCGGCCGCGGCATCCGCTGTTCAAGGAAGCGGCCGGCGTCAGCGCGGCGCGCTTCTGCTTTCGCATCACGGCCTGCCATGTCGTCCGGCCGCCGTGAGCGCCTCCGTCTGCATCCAGCCCGGCTCTACGTCTGCTGCATCCCGTATCCCATCCGCCTGCTTGCGGGCACACAACATCGCAAACACTCCTGCCTCTTTGTGCATATACTAGCTCATATGCCCGTGCTTTGCAACGGTTGTTGAAGGAGGGCCACGAATACCAATGATACCTTCTGACTACGCATTTCAGTTTAGACGACTTCAATTTCCACTTACAGTCTGTTTTGCAATGACAATTAATAAAACTCAGGGCCAGTCGTTAAAGGTGACAGGCACTGACTTGGAAGAAGACTGCTTCTCACATGGGCAGTTCTACGTCGCCTGTTCAAGAGTTAGTTTGAACAGAAACCTGGTGATTTTAGCACCCAACAGTACGACAAAAAATGTTGTATACAAAGAACTTCAATAAACTAACTTCCTATCTGGATCATAGACATGACATAATTGTGTGAGTGTTCAAACAAAAAGAAATAAAATTTTGTACATATGTTAATTGCTTAGATGAACTAAAATGAAGGACAGAAGGAATATCTCCATATTACACAAATCAAAATAAGTACATGATACAATAGAATAAGATTTGTAATTTTAACTTCAAAATTGCCTAGATTTTCGAAAAACACCCCCTTTCCAATTTAACCCCCTTGATGGTTGAATTTCCAAAAATACCGAAACACGTATTTTTTGAATCATAACGAACAATACAAATACCAATTTTTGTAGCTATAGCTTCAAAATTTCCTTGATAACAACGTGTTTTCGAAAAGAATTTTTGATCCCCTCTTTTACCCCCTTAGTTTTTGAATTTCCAAAAATACCGAAATACGTGTCTTTTTAATCATGATCAAGAGTCCATATCCTAAGTGTCGTAGTTATAGGTCGGAATTTGATTTAACAGCAACATATCTTTGAAAATCAATTTTTGCATCCCGTATGTCACCCACTTATTAGTCTAATTTCCAAAATACCGAAACACTTCTCTTTTTAATTCCAACCCTCAATTAAAATCCGAAATTTTGTAGTTCTAGCTTCAAAATTGCCTAAATAGCTAAGGAGTTTCAAAAAACGTTTCATCCCCTATTTCACCCCCTTACTGATGGAATATAGAAAAATCGCTTCTTAAATGACACCTACAGAGTAAGATCAACACCCTCTACAAATTTCAAGTTTCTATCTTCAGTGGTTTGGGCTGAGCGATGATGCGTCAGTCAGTCAATCGGGACACTTCCTTTTATATATAGAGAAGATAGAGATTACCTACCTGGTGTCATACAGTAGCGAAGCCCCAAGTCTGGTCTGGAGGGATGTCTTCGTGCCCCCAAACAGTATCTAATCTCAAAAAAGAAAAGAAAAAAATATCCTCTTTCTCAAAGGTTAATAAGAAGCAGGTGTAGCCCTGTGGGAAGTACTGCAGCCCCAAAGCGCCCCCTTCTGGCTCCTCAACTGGTGTCACACATTAATCCGGATCGTCGTTTGTAATATTCCTGGCCTATGGCCACTTTATATTTCTTGCCACTGGCCGTTTCTTTGCTAACATCGTACGTGTCTTAAACGCGGAAGAAAGACATAAGTGCAACATATGTTAAAAGGTGTAGTGGGGAGCAGTAGCATATGGCACAGTAGCTGCTGGTTCCCATGGGAAAGCCCGCCTATGTTACTGGTACTCTCCTCACATTTGGCTGCTGCATTTCACGTCACGTGATTTTTTTTGAAATTAGTTTTGTTTATACTAAATATTAATTATTCAGAACTGAGAATCTGTGCTAAATATCTTTCAAGGACAGGCTAGATTTTGACAGTTTAAAAAGTTTAAGGTGCCTTCTCTTATTGTAACAAGAGAAGAGCGATCTTGCAGAAGGCGCGCGACGGCCCTGTTTTGGCGCGAAATAGAGTGTCGGGTGCCCTCTCGCAACGCGCCGCAGTTTCGGTCTCGAGCTGACCACTATACGCGCCGGACCGTGCCGGTCATGAGTAAACATTTGTATAATTGTGATAAAAGTCGAGGTCTCAACATGAACTAAGGGCAGCATAGGCCGTGTCGTATTAAGAATAGTTGTTCATATTTTATTATTTATTTAATAAATGGCATCCCTGACAAACATCTCGAGAGTCGTTTCTTATGCTTCCATCCTACAGAACTTATTTTAGCCTCACATCTATGCTGTATAAGAACCCACGACCTGTGTGCTTTCTTCTGCGCTGGGGACACAACTATAGAAGACAACAGGTTAGTCAGAACTCTATGCTTTCCATAAAGACTTGGACGGCAACTACGACACCTCGTGCATACTGTAGGGCGATACAAACTCACACTGCTACGCAACAGCATCCGCAAGGAAGAGGAGGTTTTAGGGGACTTGTGGGAGGAAGCAGAGCTAACTTCTCCGTCCACAAATATGAACCCTAGCTAACATCTACGTTATCCATCCTCTTTTTTTTTTCACTTAATAATATTATAACACATTTCCGTTATAACTCTACACACGACGAAGAACTCGCTGCAAATTCCGACCCTCAGTGATTTCAATTGTCACAATGTTAACTGTGGTAGGTTGGCACCTTGTTGACATACACTCAGCTAATTAAAGTCCCGGGACACCCGCTAATATCGTATTGGACCTCCTTTCACCAGGCGAAGTGCAGCAACATGGCATAGCATGGACCCGACAAGCCGTTGTAGTGCCCTGCACAACTATAGTTGTTCACAGCTGCAAACATATTACCTGTGTCACGGTCTGCACGGCCACTATGGTCGGGGGTTCGAATCCCCCCTCGAGCATGTATATTTGTGCCGTCCTTAGTATTAGCTAGTTTGTAAGTTTAGGGACTGATGACCCCGTAGTTAAGTCCCATAAGCTATACAAACATTTGAACATTTTATTACCTGTGCAGAATTTTGTGGTCGAACTAATGGCTCGTCATGTCCCATACATGTTCGACCGGATTCGTGTCGGGCGATGTGAGTGACCAAATAATTTGTGTAATTGCCCAGAACGTTCGTCAAAGCAATCGTTAACAGTTGTGGCTCGGTGACAAGGACTATAATCTCTATATATAAAAGGACGTGTCCCGATTGACTGACTGACTGATCATCGCCCATCCCAAACCACTGAAGATTGGAACTTGAAATTTGTGGAGGGTGTTGATCTTACTCCGTTGGCGTCGTTTAAGAAGCGATTTTTCGATATTCCGTCCGTAAGAGGGTGAAATAGGGGAAGAAACGTTTTTTTGAAAACACGGAGCTATTTAGGCAATTTTGAAACTAGAACTACAAAATTTCGGATTTTAATTCAGGGTTCGAATTTAAAAGACACGTGTTTCGGAATTTTTTGAAATTAGACTAATAAGGTGGCGAAATATGGGATGCAAAAATTGATTTTCAAAAATATGTTGCTGTTGACCCAAATTTCGAACTACAACTACGAAACTTAGGATATGGACTCTTGATCAGGATTAAAAAGAAACAACTGGTGCAGACCAACCAGCCTACGCATGCGAAGCAGCGGGGGTTCAGCTAGTAATTCCATAATTTTTCTGGAACATACCACACCGTTATGGAACAACCACCAGCTTGCACGGTGCCTTGTAGAGAAAATGGGTTCATGGCTTCCTGGGGTCTGCTGTACAGTTCTTCACAATTGATCAATAAACAAAAAACAGTCTTGATCGCAGAAATTAACAGTTTCAATTAACCGGTTTCTGTTAATTTCTGCGATCAAGATTGTTTTTTGTATATCGATCATACCAAATAGAACGCTGTTTTCTCCTCTGAAAATGTTGCCAAAATTAACTTCACAATTGAAATCTGCACTCATCTGAGCAAGCCACGGTTTCCCAATCGTCTAGCGCCCAATTAATATGGTCACGAGCCGAGGAAAGGCGTTCTCGCGATGTCCTACTGTTAACAAAGACACTTGAGTCGCTCGTCTCCAACCATACCCCAGCAACGCCAAATTTCACTGAACTGTCCTAACAGATATTTGCATCACACGTCTTAATTTGATTTATGCGGATATTTTACTCAATGCTCTTTGTTGACACTGAAAACTCTAGGCAAACGCCACTGGACTCAGTAACTGCAGGGCGTCGAACGCTACATTGCACAATCAGATGCATAAAAGGCTTGCCCTTCCCGAATAGTTTCGAGTAGAAGAGCAAAGCACCGCGTACGAGTCCTCCCTCAGACATGGGTGTGTGTGTTGTCCTTAGTGTTCAAATGTTTGTAAATCTAAGGGACTTAACTACGGTGGTCATTAGTCCCTAAGCTTACAAACTACTTAACTAACTTTAGTAACTTATGCTAAGGACAACACAAACACCCATGCCGAGGGAGGACTCGAACAGCCGCGCGCACCGCAGCTGGGCGCCTTAGTGCGCACGGCCATTCTGCCGCGGCTGTCCTTACTGTTAGTTAGTTTAAGCACTTTGTAAGTCTAGAAACTGATGACCATTGCAGTTCTTTATTTCGATCGGTGTTGCTAATATTTTAAGCCTTAATTCGCTACATGCAGTTGTTGGCTTTTCTAAGCTGCACATTCTTTCAAAAGATTCCATTTAATGTTTAATCATTTTGTAAACAGACAAAAGATCGTAATAAAAATTGATGTATTTCTTCGTCGTATATTCACCGCATCATCTAAAAAGTGCTATCCCCAAAATTTGATAATCAAGTTTGTCAAGCAATTCAGCTAAGACCTGTAAGAGCAACAAACCTTACAGCTTTTACAATTATTAATTTATATTGGCCTCTATGTAACTACCATTTTAATGTGCCACGTCTACGCAGATGCAAGCGTGTAAACGGGGGAAAAAGCTGTTTATTTTGCCTACATTTGGGAAATGGTAAACTTTTTCTTTTATTTGTCATTTTCGAAGTGTTTTGTTACTCGACTTTCTCATACTCGTCAACATTATGTACAGTATATCTCTTTGCCAAAAGGTATACTCAACCGGTGAATTGATACTTTCAGATCTATTTTAACACATTGGCTGCTCCGGCGCGCCTCTGACGTCATCGCGGCAGTCAACGTGTTAACGTCCGCTACAACTTAGGCCCATCTGCCAGGTACCCAACTTGATTGCTTGCTATTTTCGTGATGTTTAGTTCTCAAGGTACACGATTCACTCCTGCATATTTAAAGAGTTTGGAAATTTCCTTCACTTGTTCGAAGTATCTTCAAAATGAGTTACTGTGCTAAATATTTTACTTGAGGAATGTCACGAAGAAAAAGTGATTAAAGCTTGTTGGAAATCACTAATTGCTCTTATAATGAAACTCTGGATGAATATAGGGTAATTTACACTTCATTTTAGCTAACAGCTAGTTTTTCTCGCATCTCAATATTTTTGGGGTCATATCGCCTGAACGATATGTTGTAACAGGGCCTAATTTTCCGAACAGATTGAGTGATATATGTGGATAATGTGTGCAAAATATGACTAACTAATAAAACGTCATGCCTGTTAATGAAGTTTTACTACACGTCCAAACAGTGGCGTAACTAGGACTTGGCTTTGGGGGGGGGGGATAGATCTGCTGAACGAGCAAAAAATTTTAGTCAGTTTCCAGACAGACTACAATCTACCACTTCCGTTGAAGAAACTAATTCACTCCCTTCCAATGAAAGCTTATGGTAAAACACCCCAAGTTTCCAATCTTTACCTTTAACAGATTGCTGTTGTAGGATTTTTTTTCGTGTTCTTTGGGGGGGGGGAGGTTCTATCCCCCTCACCCCGCCCCCCATAGTTACGCCACAACGGTCCAAAGTAATCAGAATGCAGTTTTTTTTATGTATATAAGTGTCTATCACTATATGCTGTACAGCGATATAATTTCTCAAGTACAGTCCATGTATATGCCGTCTGCATAGTGTGTTGCGAATAGACTTCGCGGCTAAAAAAAAAAAAAAAAAAAAAAAAAAAAAAAAAAAAAAAAAAAAAAAAAAAAAAAAATTAAAACGTGAGGGCAGATTTTGCCGGCCGAGGAGACTGAGGCGCTTCAGTCACGGTCTGCACGGCCACTACGGTCGGGGGTTCGAATCCCCCCTCGGGCATGGATATTTGTGCCGTCCTAGTTCGTAAGTAGTTCATAAGTAGTTTGTAAGTTTAGGGACTGATGACCCCGTAGTTAAGTCCCATAAGCTCGACAAACATTTGAACATTTTGAGGGCAGATTTTGAACTTCGGGCGAGTGAACAGAGAAAAATGTTGTAAGAGAGAAACGTTTTTAATCATTTTGTGGAAAATGTCAGCGAGAAAAGTTCGTAAAGGTTTTAAATTATATTAAAAATTTGTAGGAAGTGACCAAGACCTACCATATTCGAGAAATCGATAAATAAAGTTGACATATTTGAGCGCTGTATCCTCTAGGCTTCAAGACAAGACAAGTATTACAGACACTGTGTGCTTTACCCGTTGAACTTTGCTAAATGTTATACCTCCTAACGAAACAAATATGATAGCAATCTGAGTTTAAAAATCGACAAATAATAAGTGCTACAAATAAAATTTTTCTTCGTCTTGGAAGCAGTTCTAAATAGGCAACGCGCGTAAGGAAGGGCGTGGAGGAGAGGAGTGGGGAGAGAGTGGCGGTGTCCTGTTAGTAGTGGAGACGCGTGCATTTTACCAAATGTTCAAATGTTTGTAAATCTATCGGACCAAACTGCGTGGTCATCAGTCTGTAGCTTACAAACTACTTAAACTAAGCTAAACTAACCTAAGGACAACACACACACCCATGCCCCAGGGAGGACTCGAACTTCCACGGCGAGCAACCGCGCGCTCCGCAGCGAGGCGCTTTAGACCGCTCGGCTACTCCACCGCGGCTGCATTTTACCTAAACAGGCGCAATCTCCTTAGTACTTTCCAACTTTTCCCGTACAAAATTAATTCCACGGTGTCTGTGGCAGCAGGCAGACCGGACGGTGGCGCTTTATTTTCGTAAGCTCGTAACGGGCAAACAGCGGTGATGAAAGTGCAGTAACGGTACTGCAGACAGCTGTGGGCCGCTCTGCTGCCTGACGTTTCCCGGAACACGCGCGGTGATTTACCTTTTACAGCCTCAAATCTCACTCACTCTCTATTTGAGGGACATCGTCATTATCTCGGGTCACCAACTCGTCATGGGTTCTTCCGGACTGGCCATCTCGGATTTTCTTCACACTTATAGGATTTGAAGGTTAATATCCACACGTCAATATCCTAGAGCCGTACGACACGTTTCTTAATGCTTATAATATTTTTTAAAAATCGCACTGTCGTATTTTACGGCCCAGTTTAGATTTGTAATTTTATAAGTTTTTGCAAACATTTTGAACCAAAATAATAATCTTAATAATAAAAAAATAATTAATAAGAGTGTCTGAAACCCTGGTAAGAAAAAAAAATTAGGTACTGCCGGGTTCCAAACCATTGACCTTCAGCGTCACAGTCCAACACAGTGCCCACTACGCTACAGCTAACAGTTAGGTATTGCTTTCTGTAATCTCATACTATTGATGGCCGTTGTTAAGTGGTGCTAATATGGCATTCGTACACACTAGATTATCATTTATCGTACGAAGAACGATGTGGTTTTGTTAATTCTTCAGTGCGCCATTGCTTTGAAATGACAACGTGTAAGTTACAATAAGAAAATCATCAAATACGCAACGCAAGATGGCGTATGCCAGAGACAGTTCTGGGCGAGGAATGTCACGTGACATCTGCGAACGGCTGGTTTTCATTAATTTAATGGAGGGTGTCAAAACTTCGTTATTTTTGCAAATATCTCTCAAACGATACGAGATATGAAAAAAACATAAGGGAACGTAGTTGTAGAGAATTTTCTCCTCTACAAATTCATTTATTCAATTTTCGCGTCAGATCAATGTTTTATTTGCAATGAAAATAACATTACAAACGGCTTTTTTGGTATTACTAACGTATTTCTTGTCCGAAATATTTCAAAAAGCGAGGTTTGGTCTCTGGTAGCCAACAATTATGTCTGTAAAATTTGGTGCCGATCGGTTGAACGGTTAGACCTAAAAAGTGGGAACACGTTACAGCTAGACAGACATTGCCAAATCGCCGTTATTGTACCAAATATATCTGCAACGAAGCAAGATATGAAAAAAAAAATAATAATTAAGAGAGCGAAGTTGTAGAGAATTTTCCCCTCTACCAATTACGTTCTCTACCAATTGGGTTATTCAATTTTCGTGTCAGATGAACGGATTCGTTTGCAATCACAATTATATTACAAATGGCTCTTTTTGTATAACTACCGTGTTTTTTGTCCGAAAAATTTAAAAAAGGAAGGTTCTTGTCTCTGGAGGCCTACAATCAGGTCTCTAAAATTTGGTGCTGATCGGTTGAACGGTTCGTCTTAAACACAGGGAACACGTTACGGACAGACAGACATCCCAAAATCGCCGTTATTTTTGCAAATATCTTTGAAACGATACGAGATAAGAAAAAAAACATAAGAGAGTAAAGTTGTAGAGAATTTTCTCCTCTACAAATTCGAGTATTCAATTTTTGTGTCAGATGCATGGTTAAGCCGTTATTTTCATTTAAATTTCGAGCTGTCAAGAGACTATCGCAAAGGCCTACTTTTAGTGTTACTACCGTACCATAAAGTGGGCCAAAAAATCTGTCTTTTAAAAAAGTGGGCCAAAAAATCTGTCTTTTAAAAAAGCCGTCCGCTGCCGCATATATAGTGTGTGTTTCTTGGTAATCTTCAAGGTTGCTCGCGTCGTTGTTAAATGGATCTATTTCTTTTGTATGAAGAGAAATTGTTGACTAATAAAGAATGCCCCCAAGCGGCTCACGAGTTTTTCGTGATTACGTCCGCGGCGAGCATGGAGCCCCGAGCTAATGCAATCTCCCTCCCTTCTTTTCTCCCTGGACTGCATTTCCTTTCCTTTCCCTTCCCCTACTTTCCTATCCTCACTCCGTCCCCTCCCCACCTGGCTACTCATGACCTAAGCAGTTTGGTCCCCCTGTCCCAAACAACCAACAACTGACCAATAAATAATATATATCCATATATAAAAATGAATGTTTGTATATTTGTCTTCTATACGCTTCTAAACCCATTCATTCAAGAGTGTTCAACGTTTAGTAAGTTCTTCTTGGTACGCCTGCAAGGGTTCCTAGCCGCAAAACAAACGAGTACGGCACATACTTCACGAAATATAACGTTATAAATATTTACACCAAGCTCGCGAAAATACTCAGATTGATCATCCACTGTTTCAGAATGAGAGCACTTTAGCGACTAACAACACAATACACTTATTATTTCATACTTTTACGAAAATTAATTTCGCTGGCACTTTCTACAAAAAGACAAAGAGAAGGCGTTTATCACATACTATATTTTCGCTGTACATGACATAAAACTGTCACAGAGGCGGGAGGACTGTGGTTTAAATCCACCTCCGACCATCCAGATTTAGGTTTCCCGTGATTTCCCTAAATCATTACAGGCAAATGCCGGGATGGTTCCTTCGAAAGGGCACGGCCGATTTCCTTCCACATCCTTACTCCGTGGCCACGCTGTCGAGGGACATTAAACCCTAAACTTTCTTCAAAATGTTCAAATGTTTGTATAGCTTATGGGACTTACCTACGGGGTCATCAGTCCCTAAACTTACAAACTACTTATGAACTACTTACAACTAAGGACGGCACAAATATCCATGCCCGAGGGGGGATTCGAACCCCCGACCGTAGTGGCCGTGCAGACCGTGACTGGAGTGCCTCAGTCTCCTCGGCCACCGCAGCCGGCCTAAACTTCCTTCCTCCCGTCACAAAGGCATAACGTTTTAATTTATTTCTTCTTTACTACTAATTCTATTCGTAACATACCGGGTGTTCAGAAAGTAATTATGCAATGTCATCTTGTCGTGTGTTACGTACTGGCACGTCACATTCGGATTACCACTTGCGATGTTCTTCATAACGT
The DNA here is from genome assembly GCA_026315105.1 of Locusta migratoria. Classification (NCBI taxonomy): domain Eukaryota; kingdom Metazoa; phylum Arthropoda; class Insecta; order Orthoptera; family Acrididae; genus Locusta; species Locusta migratoria. Next base: position 292,416,682 of record CM048744.1, read on the forward strand.
TTTCAAGAACATGCAGAAACATGTGGAACTGTCATCTTCAAGTGTAAGAGAACCACTTCCAGCACATCTTATAACTTCCATTACTAAACGACAATATATTAACGATATAGTTACTTATTGAACACTCTGTATTTTGCACACATTTCTTTCCAACTGTTCAATTGTTTGTAGAGCTTATGGGACTTAATTACGGGGTCATCAGTCCCTAAACTTACAAACTACTTATGAACTAGCCAACACTAAGGACGGCACAAATATCCATGCCCGAGGGGGGAATCGAACCCCCGACCGTAGTGACCGTGCAGACCGTGACTGGCGCACCTCAGTCCCCTCGGCCACCGCGGCCGGTGCACATTTCTGACGCACATCACTAAACGTGCCGCCAAATTTATATATAACAGACATTTAGATGGATGAAATGCTGCGGCGTTCGACATGACATTTTGTTTTATTATGGTCAAGTTATTTCGCAAACGTACTAAAAATAAAAGTATATAAAGCGACAGGCGTATTGCAATGCAATGTTGTATAAAAAAAATTCACATCAATCGGTCAAGAACGTTCAGAGATTTCTGATTAGAAACATACATTTTCTGTTCGTTTCTTTTGAATATCAAATTTCTGGAAGTTCTTGACTGATTTAAAATTACAACACAATGTCACTTACATTCTAATACGAGCACCGCACCGTAACGCACGCCGGTAACGCTAGTTTTTAGGTAAAATTAATATTTTTATTTTTATTACTAACCATTTAAAATCACCAGTATAATAGCAAATTTAAATGTGGAGAGAAAAACCTTAAAGTCTTACATCAAAATACTGTTGTTCAGTGTCATACAAACACACAGGTACTGCGACAACTTTAAGTTAAACAGACAATAATTACATGGTAGAGGGCCTCAGACTGACATCCTAGAATATCTATTGGTCAACATTGTAGCGGCTCTAGGCGAGCGTTTCCTTTATATCATAACCGTCAACTTGATCTTCATTTGTGATGCAATCATCACAGTTAAAACTGCATTCTGTGTGTAGCTTGTTTCAAGGCGCCCGAAGACTGCGTTCTACAAAGATGGCTCAAAACTGCACGTAGAGAGTGTCACACACAGATTTATTTATACACAACAACCACCAAGAAGTCTCTGATGTTGGACGATGGCAATTTACGCTTCTAAGTCAGACTCCGCAGCTGCCGGATAGTGACAACTGCAGAGCGGTCTTGTGCCATTTGAGCAAACCTCACTAGCAATTTAGACTACTGTTGTGCTTTTAAAAGTTTATTCTGTTTTATACGGGTGTTTTCAAAAGCCCATTCACGTGTAGCTGCTGACAGTAGACTTGAGTAACAGCTACACCATCACTCATCCTTACTCGTTGGGGTACGGGTTAGAAGTTTCAGTGCTATGATCTAACAATGCTGATGCCATTGAATCAGTAAGTAATAAAATAAAAGCGCTATTATTTGCAGTAAAATTAATACTTCAACATGTAATTCTAGAGTAAATAGTTCTTTCATTTTAGGTAGGAAACAGTTTCTCTTCTGGCGATGCAGTTTGTATCAGAGACGCACAAGCAGCATTTTAAAATGTGTGGCTCATGACCTCGTGGAAGTCTTTCAATTGGACGCCACTTCGGCGACTTGCGTGTCCCTTATCTACCCCAATTATCCAACTGGGGAAAGGCGACCTACAGTTTAACGTTGAAACCGAAGCACTTGTCATTTCTGGCGACTCCTCACATCGCTGAGAGGTGAAAGCTGGGTTAAAACGCAAACTGAAAAACACCATGATCGGACCGAGTTTCGAACCTGCAACCCTTCGGTTTCCAGTCAAGCATCATAAGCAGAGATCCAGGCTACAGGTCCTTTTGTTTAAGGAAGCAGTTATTTTGTGGTGAAATCATCAATGAAGAACTTGACCGACATTATCACTGTTTCTAAAACGCAATTCAACGAAAACTGACATATCGATTACAAAGAATGGGCACATTGTAAGTGGTACTGAACAGTCAAATTTCAAGGCGTTCAGATAATAGTAAGCTGTCGAGGAAACCCCTTGTACAGGATCTTTTTCAAAACCTAAATGCTTCGTTGTTTGCCCTATAATAGTGTCTGAAACAAGTTATAGTTCAAAACGAAAAATGATCTATGACGGGTGGTGATTATTTTAACTCCTCTGATTCAAAAAGGGTGAAGGGTGGCAGCATTGTTTTATCACTGTCACCCTCTGACCAAAGACATTGGTTAAAAACTGTTGAGCAGTGAGTAGCGAGAAGACTCAGACAGAGAGAAGGTGGGAGTGAGTGGAAGTGGACGCTGGTTAAAAGCTAGAGACTGCGATAGTATTGTAAGCTGTTAGGATTCTTAATAATTCTGATTTTAATTTTGATAGTTTTTGTAATGATTATGTTGATAAGGTAACGAGAATAATAATTATAATCAGAACTTATAACTTTGTTTTAATTCAAGACAACTTTTAGTCTCCCTTTTTGTTTAAACTGAAAAATCTTATTATCCCTCAAGTTATTTTAGGCTGCAACTTTTAATTGGTAGGGTAGATACAAAGTTTCAATTTTATTTATATTTCATCATTAATGTGCCGCAAAAACCTACTGTCTTCGGCTGCTGTCTACAGATAAGAGGAGTGAATTTAAATTTATTTCGCACATACTTAGTAGCCCGATTTGTTATGCTCTTACATTTTTGGATACAAGAATCGTAGACAACTAGTTTATCAGGAAGCTATCAATATTTCTCGACAATAGTGGAAAGTACTCGAGATAACAAATTAATTACACCACTTACATATTGTTCAGTTTCGTTATGTCATTTATATTCAATTGAAGAAATCGTAACCAACTTTCTTATCAGGTAACTACCGGTATTACTTGTCTATTGTGTAACGTGCCTTTTCATACAGATATTAATTACACCACTTGCTAACAACGCAATAATTGCTTCGTTAATAAAGTTAGATCAGAAGGTGTCAGTACACACAATAATTATTGCTATGCTCGCAACCGAATCCATACTTAATCAGTTTTCGCATTTAATAAAATAAACTTTGATCTGTACTGTAAATAATTAGTCAATTACACAATTATCGGCTTAGACTTTCCACACTAGAATAGATAGTACAAATTTATCGATTTAGAAGTTCCTTTAGATTGTAGCCTACAAGTTCCTTGCATTGCTATCAGATACTGTTATAGTCTGTCATTCTGCGAATAGATGTCATGTTCAGTCTGTGTAGTAGTAAAATTAATTAATAGTCACATAACTGTCAACTTTAGTGTTTTTATTGTGTCATACTATTACGTCATTCCGCTACTGTCAGTCACTGTTCGAGATTGTCTATCACTCCACCCATGATCACATTTATCTTTGGATATTAAATTTGTGTCAAAGATTGATCAGCATTTAATTTAAGTAATGAATAATTTATCTGTCTGATTAACGAATCATAACTTAAGCTACAACCGGACTTGGCATTCATTGTTTAACCAGACTCGAGTTCTGGATAGTTAAGCGCATTAACAGGGCCATCCTCATTGCTATCAGTCGATGCCGGGCTGATTAATTGTAATATTGACTCTTACTTAATGATCAGATATTCAGATAAGTTTTTACATGAACAGTGCTGTACTAATCCAGATAGGTACTGTTGCATCTGCACACAAATCTTGCACTCACGTACGCTAGCTTCAGTCACCGATCCCAACCACCTTAATTTATTTAAACATATAAGTTTCAAGGGTGTTTGACCGCAGAGACGAGCGGTTCAACCAAATGTGGTGTAAGCTCGCTAATCTCTTGTAGACACTATTTAGCACCCGGGAATTCTGAAATTGGCCTCTCAATATATATTTTCTTTCATGTCGTTTATTGTTAATAATAATTGGCTATTTCCAAGGGTTAGCGGCCTTCACTCAGTTAATACTGCGCAGAAATCTAATTTGCATTTGGATCACATCTCCTTGAGCCTTGTGCAGAAAGGTGTGCAGTATTCTACCACATCCATTCTTAATAAGCTGCCACAAGAATTAAGAAAGCTTAGTAGTAATCCACGTACTTTCCTCGTGGCTCACTCCTCCTAGTCTATCGATGAATTCCTGAAATTAAAAAAGCTGATCTGTGTTACGTAGTTGTTTTGTTTCATTTATGCTTATGACTGCCGAGATCGTAGAATTGCTATACATTTCACATTATCTACACTATTTTGTTACAATTTGTTTACTGACTCGTGCAATGACTGGAGACTTTCTCCTCATTTTGACCTGCGAAACGTGAAAAATATAAATAAACAAAAAATATAGTTTCGTTCAAATTTGCTACTATAACTTCTTGTAGAGATCATTTATGCGTTCAAAAATATTCTGACTAATAAGCACGGGAACCTGACACACAAAAATTTGCAAATGTTGTTACTTATTGACTGTGCAAAAAGAGAAAGTAATGTAAAGTGTATGTTCTTGTCCACTTATTCTCCATCCTCTGAGATGACCTCACACAGCTGAGAGGACTCTGTAATTAGACGATAATAAGACTTTATTGCTCTAAGCAGACTATACTTAAGAATGGGTGAAGAAAGCTTGCAACACGCAACCTGGCGAAAATGTAGCGCCAGCACCGTTTTTAAGATGCCTTGCAGAGTGCAGATATCGGTATAGCGCAGCGAAGATAAAAAAAAGTTTCTACCCGATTTATCAACATCATTTCGCCGATTCTGGACATAATCCCTTAATTTATGTCATTTCCGACACTAACCTACGCCAAGAAAACTGCCCCGGCTCTAAATATCTTGCCGTTGACGAAAAGGTAACTGCACCTGTCAGAGTAAGAAAGACTGCGAGTAATCATAATCTACTGATGCGCCAGTCAAGAAGTCTCTCCGTCTCAGGGTAAAAATACAATAAATACATTACTCGTTGTGTAAAAAGAAAATTCACGAATGAAGGAAACGAATACTGTACTAACAGTATCGCATACGTCCATTCAAACTATTTGAGTTTCACAATTATCTAACGAGTTATTTTCTTCTGAAGCGTTCCATATTTTGCTAATGAATAAGAATGCATCAGTAGAGCTTATTCAGAGCCCAAAGTAACACAGAAGGAAGGAAGATTAGGCTTTAGCGTCCCATCGACAGCCTAGTCATTACAGACACACGCTCGGATTGTTTTGATAAGGATGCCCTTTCGAAGGAACCATCCGGCATTTGCCTAGAACCATTAAAGGAAATGACAGAAAACTCAAATCTGGATGGCCAGAGGCCGGTTGTTACCGCCGTCCTCCAGAATGGGAGCCCAGTGCTTGCTGACTTCTGCGCCAGCTTGCTCGATCAAAGCTGAGAGCGATGCGAACGTCAGGCGCGCCTGACACCGCATTCTTATAGCTCGCTGCTAGGTAGTTAAAATCGTTGGACAATCAGTCCCGATGCTTAGAAAAAAAGTTTAACTTAAACTAACCTAAGGACAACACAGCCATGACCGATGGAGGACTCGAACCTCCGACGGGGAGCAACCGCGCGCTCCGCAACAAGGCGCCTTAGAATGCTCGGCCACTCCACCGCAACCAGTACCTAAAAATATATCGTTTCGGCCGTCGAAATATCAGTAAAACTATCGACACATTGAAAGAAAAGACATTGGTATATCGGCCTTACACTGTAATATAACGCCAGTTTTACAACTGTATATTTGTGTGCTGGAATATTACTATGTATTCTCTAGATCAACAAGCTAGCAACAATTTGAGGAAAAATTTAATGTGAAAATGTGTATGTTAATAATGGTACTTTTTTGAAGATTAAAATCTATAATTACAATATTTTTGGCCGACTGTTGTGATGCTAGTAACAACTGTGTTCATTTTACAGTTTTATGAAATAATTACAGTTAACCTCTCATAACCTTATTTGCTTAATTTTCCATGTGACACATGTCGAAATACACCTCTTTTCACGCTGATGTAGGAAATTCCAAAATATTTCACACATTGTAATAATTACAGAAAGAAACTTTCGAGTGCTCTATCGAATATCCTCATGTTTGAAACCTGGCAAGTAAGTTTGCCATTTCGTCATGGGAAACTAGGATTCAAACACACATTTATCATTTGATAACTGTATCATTTTCAACAATTTTTTTTTTTTTTTTTTTTTTTTTTTGTTAAGAATGCCGATAAGACAAAATAGCACACTACTTGCGGTAAGAACTTTCTTTTGACGCAACTGGTGTGCTATTTCTGCCCACTGAAAATCTCATTCCATTCATACAGCCGCCACCGCAGTGCAATCCCATTTCTTTTGTGCCTCCTATACTTGCTTCACACAGTAATAGATAAAAAAAACGCCAGACGTCACGAAACCTCAAAAAGTAAAGATTCTTCACACAGTAAAAGTAAAATTGTGTTTTACTACCATTTCAAAAGTAAAATGAAATATTTACTGAAAATGACGAAAAATATAAAACAGAAATATCGGCAGTCTATATGGGACTACCGAGCGGGAGTAGCCGCATGGTCTAAGACATCATGCTACGGACAGGACGGCCGCTCCAGCCGAAGATTCGAGTCCTTCCTCGGGTATGGGTGTGTGGTTTGTCCTTAGTGTAAGTTAGTTTAAGCAGTTTGTAAGTCTAGGAACTGATGACCATAGCAGTTTAGTCTAATAGGTTTACAATCAATTTGATTTGGATTAATGAAGACATGGACTTAACAGTTCATCAAATTTAGAATAGCATTGGTGAAAGAGGCGTTTCAAAAGCAGAAAACACTTCTTAGTGCTTTAAATAAAGAATTGCGGAAGCCTCTGTGGAGTAGCCGAGCGGTTTAAGGCGCCTCGCTGCGGAGCGCGCGGTTGCTCGCCGTCGGAGGTTCGAGTCTTGCCTGGCGCATGGGTGTGTGTGTGTGTGTGTGTGTGTGTGTGTGTGTGTGTGTGTGTGTGTGTTTGTCCATAGGTTAGTTTTCCTGAGTTTAAGTAGTTTGCAAGCTAAAGACTGATGACCACGCAGTTTGGTCCGATAGATTTAGAAACATTTGAACATTCTGAATTGAGAAAGCGACTGGTGAAATGCCTATTCTGAGCTTGGCCTTTTACGGATCAGAAACGTGGACTCCGAGACAGAAGGATGAGAGGACACTGACGCATGTGAAATGTGGATGTGGCGTCGAATGGAGAAGATCATCTGGAGTAATAAAATAGGAATAAGGAAGTATTGTGCAGAGTTGGAGAAGAACGGAGGATGTTACTGCCTGTGAAGAATACAAAGATAAAGTGGATAGGTCACAATATGGGAAGCGAGGCCATCGGGAAAGACAGGCTGCGGCGCGCACGTTATGTCACATAAGCAAGGTAGTCCTGAGCGGGCCCGACCGCTAGCTGATATGCCGGCCGCTGGGGCGCAGCCCACTGCCTCATAGCGGCCAGCCACTCAGCTAGCGGTCGCGCCGGCGCAGGACTACCTTGCTTATGTGACATAACGTGCGCGCCGCGGCCTGTCTTTCAAGAATGTTCAAATGTTTTTATAGCTTATGGGACTTAATTACGGGGTCATCAGTCCCTAAACTTACGAACTACTTATGAACTAACTAAGACCAAGGACGACACAAATATCCATGCCCGAGGGGGGATTCGAACCCCCGACCGTAGTGGCCGTGCAGACCGTGACTGGAGCGCCTCAGTCCCCTCGGCCACCGCGGCCGGCACCTGTCTTTCTCGTTGGCCTCTATGGTAACGGGTTGCCTTCTAGCCGAGGCATCTTAAGGTATCGTTGCGGGGAAGAGAGGGAAGGCCAAAAGAAGATAACAGATTCAAATGTTCAAATGTTTGTAGAGCTTATGGGACTTAACTACGGGGTCATCAGTCCCTAAACTTAAAAACTACTTATGAACTATCTACAAGTAAGGACGGCACAAATATCCATGCCCGAGGGGGGATTCGAACCCCCGACCAGATAACAGATGCTGGATGACGTCAGCAGGCCACAAGGAGGGTACCAAAGAATGAAGAGAAAAGCAGAAACCTGTGAAGCATGGAGAGCTATGCAGGGAAAACGTGCCGCAAGGCAGATAACTAAATGATGATGATATCGATATATCGTTAGATATCGCCGATAGGCCTAAATATCATTAGTTTTGGGAAAATCATCGATATATCATTATCACCAATCTACTCCTACGACTACTTCTCTGAGTAGTAACGTCGCCCAACGTCCAATAAAAATTTCTACGTCGCTATCGCAATGTAGACATTTGTCACATCGTCAGACTGAAATAGTTTTTCACTTTGACACAACGGCAGCTAAGTTGTTGCTCCCCCCCCTCTCTCTCTCACACACACAAACACACACACACACACACACTTCACAGCTCCAGCAACATGAGCCGGCGGCCGCCTACCCGGCAGCAGGGCTTGTGTAACAGCCTTGTCGGCCGCCGGTCAGCTGGCGAACCGCGGGCTTAACAAGTTGCATCACGAGTCTTCCTGTCTACGAGCTGTTGACGCAAAGCTAGCCTCTGCGCCTCCTCTCTGCTCCACGCGGCATATCTGATTACCCGTACAGCTACTGATGTGAATCATTCCAGATAGAATTTCTGACGTTACTTTAAGATGGCAACGTAGAAACCAATCAGCAGTCACTGTCCACAATTAAACACCAAGTACTATAAAGGTATTTTTGTGCTAGCTTAAGATTTCATTTTTCTTCTGCAAATAGTATTTGACTTAAAATCCGAAAAGGACGCTAGCAACGCGGGATTTATTGTATGACTTAACTCGTAGCCCTTATAAGGGCTAAGCATACTGATTAAAACAAATGTAATATCAATATTTAACTTTAGGCCCAGCACATATCAATGATGACAAATAGTTCATCTGTCCTTATGTTCTCATTACAAACTATCTAGTGAATGAGAAAAGGAATCTGTATGCGGATAAGCTGGTCAAGTGTGACAGACGATGAAATATACATGTTATTTGCATGTCGACTTTGTCGACGGGCCGATGCGTTATAAATAGGTCATACAGAATAACACAAAGCTTCCGTATAAAGCTACTGTGGTATCAGTAAAGTTTACGGACAGCTACCACTGTGCTAGTGTCACGCCACCGTCAGAGGGGCGAGAGGCTTATCGACTCGGTGGCATAGAGCGTTCGGTCAGAGCGTGACCAAATAATAGGGAGCAGAAAAAAAACGAGCAAAGATCTAATCTAACAACAAAGAAACAAACACGATCACACGTCCGCAAAGAAACGATGCGCACTACGGAGGGAGAGGAGAGAGTGGCGAAAGGGAGGCGTGGTAAGAGGTAAGTGCAATGTATACGATCCCATCATGGGTAGTCAAGTCCTTGGGGCAAACACTGTCCGTCTCAAGAGTGGCAAAAGAGCCAATGTTTGTGGGTCAGGCTATAGCGACGGCGCCAGCCAGTAAGCTGCTGCTGTAGGGAGAAATGTTCAAATGTTTGTAAAGTCTATGAGACTTAACTACGGGGTTATCAGTCCCTAAACTTACAAACTACTTATGAACTACTTACGAACTAGGACGGCACAAATATCCATGCCCGAGGGGGGATTCGAACCCCCGACCATAGTGACCGTACAGACCGTGACTGAAGCGCCTCAGTCTCCTCGGCCACCGCGGCCGACGAGTACTTGCCCCCGCTAGACGATCAAACAATTTGGTATGCTTCACTTCTTCCTCAAACTATTTGGTGGTGTGCTGCTTTTTATTTGTTTTCTCAAAGAAAGACATTGATTAGCGTATTTAAGAGATTATACATACGTTTGTAAAAACGTATAAATAAGGCCAGGTACTAGCCACAATATTACCTAAAACTTTGATGTGTCTGGCAACGGTGCAAATTTGTATTTTGCATTTCACCTCTTATATTGTCCACTACTTCGACGAATAATACGAACAGCGTCAACAGCTAAGTCGGAAAGTGAGTTTAAATTTGATAAATTTGGTTAGTTCCTCTACGTGCATGTTTGATAAACACGTGCATAGCAAAGAGTAAACTGGACAAAAAAGTTCAGTGGTTTACAAGGACCTTCCAGAGGATCATCAATATCTGGTCAGTACCCACATCCGACCTCACTTGTCGATCCCCAAAACTGTTCAAAGGAAATCGTTTATCGCTTACTACATTTTCGATGTTCACGCGGTACATCTTCAGCTCCTGCCAATCCTTAATTTATTAGTGGTTAATTAATGCCTCCACGGCGAGATGGGTCTCGTCTCCACACACAGACCACCTACATCTTATCCGCTTGTCACTGCAGGACAAATCAGCGTCCTCCTCGTCTCTGGCGCAACAATAGAACGGTGTAACACATCGTACACTATCAACGGTCAGATTATTACAGCTTGGACCGCGTGCGCATCGTCCATTTCTGCGCCTACCTAATATGCATAAACATGCTGGAACGCAGTGGTGTATGGAACGACGTCAGTGGAGACAGAAATGGCTTCAGAGTGTGAGGACGAAACCAGGTTGTGTTTGAAAATGATGGCTGCATTTTGGTTCGCTAGAGGCAGAGAAAGTGGCATCAGTATGACTACATTCGCACGAGACACACAGCGCCAGCTCAAGGCCGTATACCGTGTTCCTATTGGAAACAAGCAGAAATCACAGTTGGTGCTCTTATAGGGCATTGAAGTCTGTGTGTAAAATAAAGTGAGAATTGCAATATGATTTTAACCCAGTTACTTTTCTTGCACAAATAAGTGCATTACTTCCTTGTACATGTATCTCTCGAAATGAGCACGAGGATAAAATTAGATTAGGGACCACATGGAGGCATTTAGGCAATCATTTTGCCCGGGAACCATTGGCTACTGGAATAGGAGGAAGTTACAATGGTATGCAATGTACCCTCCGCCACACACCGTGACACGGCTTGCGAAGTATTGACGTAGAAATAAATCACTGAAGATGAGCGAAAACCTGAGCTCAGCGGTCTTCTTAACCATCATGGCTACCTGCATATCCCGCTCGGCATCCCCAGATTCCCACAAGTGGATGCTACCATAGTAGCGCCCCTATCAACCATGTCCCCTAAAGGTCCCTACACAGATCCGATTTATCGTCCGACCCACCAATTGACCAACGAATCAACCAAATTCGTAGCAGCCTACACACGTTCGGACCAACTACACGCAGCGATTGCAGCGCCTCTCTTTTCTAGTGCCTGGTTGTCGAACTGTTTTTGTTTTTGAGTGTTCGCTGTGCAGACAGCAGACGATCGCAGGCAGAACGTTGTATAGCGCTACATACGCACAATTTGTTGGTTGGAGAGGGTGGGGGTCGGATGTCAAACGGGCAGGCTCGACCAACCATCGGATAAGCACAGGTGGTCGGGAAGCACACGCCCAATTTATCGGACCACCGATTAGTCCCGACAAATCGGAACATGTGTAGGAGTCCTAATGCTCGCCATCCGGATTCCTGGATGAGGTCGAACGGTATTATCGCAACTGTGGTAAAACAATGAACCATACACCGTCGTCACGTAGATATACATATATCAGTACCAAATACAGGATTTTGGCTTGAAGGGAGGGGGGCTTGAGCCCATAGAAACTACGTAGCATCGTACCTCAAACTGAAGTCAATAAAGAAAAAAAGTCTTTTTTATGTCCCAAATCGTGATTTAGAAGTATTAGGAAGTTAGGTTTTCCTCCCATAGCTTCCGACCTCTCTGGATTCGCCACAGAAATGTAGAGATCTTCATCCAGGCTTGTCTACGCGACGGCGTGTAGTTCATTATAGTAGGCGTCATTTCAGAAGGCGCTTGCACGCATAGCGGCGGAGCGATAGGGTAAGCTTGGGGAATGCGCACAACGGCTGAAAACTGGGCCGCCTTCCTACGTGACGCGGACTATAGTTCATCCCAAATGCGGTAATGGTGTCTACAACATGCGGAATCGGAAATGGCTAGCCCAAGAGGGCATTGTCGATAAGAGTGCTGTTTCCGTAGGTGTAAATTTGGAGCGGACGGGCGTCGTGTGCGGGTGACCGTTGGACGGAAACGGGAGACGCGGGTTCGAATCCCGGCCCAGCACAAATTTTCACTTGTCCCCATTAAGTTATTGAAATTCCAGAGTCTCCTTTCCTTCCCCTCATTAAGTGTGCAATTACATAACAGCGTCTGTTCTTTTTGGAACTAATATGTTTGTTGTAATGCACTAAGAAGTGCAAGTGATCAAGCCGCACTACCTTCTCTCTCTCTCTCTTTTTTTTTCTCCAGTTATTTTGCTGACTTTGAAGAAAATGTTCAAATGTTTGTAAAAATAAGGGACTTAACTGCTGCGGTTATCAGTCGCTACTAGGCTTGCAAACTACTTGAACTGAAACTAATTTATGCTACGGACAACACACACACACCCATGCCCCAGGGAGCAATCGAACCTCCGATGGCCAGCAACCGCGCGCTCCGCAATAAGGCGCCTTAGAGCGCTCGGCCACTCCACCGCGGCTGACTTGGAAGAGCACGTGGCCGGTCTCGGTGGGGACTTCCTGTTGGTATCAGTCAGGCGACAACAGACAAGTGAGCTCGTGGAGCGGCGCGCAATGAGAGGTGCTCTCTGTTCGGAAAGCTCCCCGCGTAACAATGTAGGATACGGGGGTCATCGGCGGTCATTAGGCGGCGGCGATAAGGCGATAACTCGGCGACCTCCGGCCTATATTGTGTGTGGGGCGCGGAATGCGCGCCGGCGCCGCTCGCTCCTCGGACGTCCCCTCGCGGTCGTTAGCGTGATGGCCCGCCTATCGCCGCACCGCCGCCGGAAAACATGTTTAGCGCCCACCGCGACGCCAAAACAGTGCCTCTCATTCCGCGCCCAGGCTGCACCGACACTCTGCCCAAAACACTCGACAGTGTGTTTGCGAAATTTCGCAAAAAGTAACCAGTTTGACAAAAAGTAACTAACAATCTGACAACAAGTAACTAACAATTTGACAAAATGTGACACCAACACTGAACAAAAAAAGAATGCCAACATTGGGAAAAGTAACGGTAACATGGCCATTACAACTACTAGAGCAAGGAGAAATGCAGATGATAAACGGGTATTCATTGGACGAATATATTATACTAGAACTGACATGTGATTACATTTTCACGCAATTTGGGTGCATAGGTCCTGAGAAATCAGTACCCAGAACAACCACCTCTGGCCGTAATAACGGCCTTGGTACGCCTGGGCATTGAGTCAAACCTGGCGTGTACAGGTACAGATGCCCATGTACGATATCACAGTTCATCAAGAGTAGTGACTGGCGTATTGCGACGAGCCAGTTGCTCCACCACCATTGACCAGACGTTTTCAATTGGTGAGAGATCTGGAGAATGTCCTGGCCAGGGCAGCAGTCGAACATTTTCCGTATCCAAAAAGGATCCTACAGGAACTGCAAAATCTGGTCGTGCATTATCCTGCTGAAATGTAGGGTTTCGCAGGGATCGAATGAAGAGCCACTGTTCGAAGTGCCGTCGATGCTAACAAGAGGTGACCGAGACGTGTAACCAATGGCATCCCATACCATCATGCCGGGTGATACGCCAGTATGGCGATGACGAATACACGCTTCCATGTGCGTTCAGAGCGATGTCGCCAAACAAGTATGCCACCATCATGATGGTGTAAACACAACCTGGATTCATCCCAAAAAACGACGTTTTGCCATTCTTGCATCCAGGTTCGTCGTTGCGTACACCATAGCAGGCGCTCCTGTCTGTGATGCAGCGTCAAGAGTAACCGCAGCCATGGTCTCTGAGCTGATAGTCCATGCTGCTGCAAACGTCGTCGAACTGTTCGTGCAGATGGTTGATGCCTTGCAAACGTCCACGTCTGTTGACTCAAGGATCGAGACGTGGCTGCACGATCCGTTACAGCCATGCAGATAAGGTGTCTGTCATCTCGACTGCTAGTGATACGAGGCCGTTGGGATCCAGCACGGCGTTCTGTATTTGTCCTCCTGAACCCACCGATTCCATATTCTGCTAAAAGTCATTGGATCGCGACCAACGCGAGCAGGCAAAGTCGGAAACATGATGGTACGCATTTCTCCTCCTTACACGAGGCATCACAACGTTTCACCGGGCAACGCCAATCAACTGCTGTTGTAGGTGTCGCCACCGGCGCCAACCTTGTCTGAATGCTCTGAAAAGCTAATGATTTGCATATCACAGCATATTCTTCCTGTCGGTTAAATTTTGCGTCTTTAGCACGTCATCTTCATGGTGTAGCAATTTAAATAGCGCGGAGTGTATTACTTCCTATCTCTGCTTATATACACATTATAAATTAAAAGTAATATCGAGGGTAAACCTGTTATGATATTGATTAAAACATACACAATTACTGTTACTTTGTTCATTGTACCCAAAACGCATATCAATTACGCTGTGTACATGTAGGTTACGTTGACCTGTTGCACTGACTACAAGAGAAAATACATTACACTACATCAGAATGTGACTTTGCACAATTGTTCAGTGAAGTTAAATGTAAACAAATACAATATCATACCTCCTGTGGTCATAGGTCCTTTGTACTGTCATAACCTCACTTAAGTGTAATATATCACAGTCACCAACTTCGTTTACTTTTAACCTGTGACCACTGGATGTATGATATTTTAAATGTCTACTTTTAACTTCATTCAAAAATTGTTCACAGTGACATGTAGTGTTTTGTATTTTCTCTAGTAGACAGTATTGGTCAACGTAACTTATATACACAGCATAATGTTATTCCACCTGATGATGGGGGTTTAAACCCTTGAAACGCGTTGTGGGTACAATAAAACGAAGTGACTGGTAACAGTAACACCTTGTGTTTTAATTAATATCAAACAACAGTCACGCTAAAGCCTAAACCAAACTGTTACGATATTCCCAAGATCAAACAAATGTTCAAATGTTTGTAAATCTATGGGACCAAATTACTGTGCTCATAAATCCCTAGGCTTATAAACTACTTAAACTAACCCAAGGGACACACACACACACACACACACACACACACATACACACACACCCATACCCATACCCGAGGGAGGACTCGAACCTCCGACTAGGACCAGCCGCGCACTCCACAGTACGGCGCCTTAGAACGCTCGGTCATTCCACCACGGGTTGCCAAGATCGCTTATTCAAAATGGCTACTTGTTTTAACCTGTTTCGTCAGATCTTGCCGCCATCATCAGAATGGTGGAAACGTCATTGTCCAACCATTGTGAACATGCATACTTGAGTATGCTCTGCGTATTACGAGTTTGTTAATTGTAAAAAATCTGTTAATCAAATGATTGCCACCACAATACGTAGAACTAGCGACACGCGTTCCCCCGGCATGCAACCGTCAGCTCTCATTACAACGATAGCGTGCCAGGAGGACGCATGTTGTGGAGGGCAGTAAAATGTAGATTTTATCACTTTATACAATTGACAAACCCGCAATACGGCGTGTAGACAAGTTACGCATGTTCACAATAGTTGGGCCATGATGTTTCCACAGTTCTGATGAAGGCAGCAAGATCCACCGAAACCTGTAAAACAATTGGAAGATTGGAATAAGCTATCTTGGCAATATCCTGACAGATCGCGCCCAATAATATACGTATGTAAATTATTCGTTTCTTTCTCTTAGAATTTCCGTGTGTATGTTCGGGCTAATCTTAGAAATTAACATAGCGGTTTTAATACGGCATTCTTAACGGATTGACTGAGTCACAACCAAGCTTTATCTAAATAATTCATTGAAAGCTGAGTTTGTAATAAATGTCTTTTTAGCTATTCCATACGTAATTGGCACCTGGATTGTCATCTCGAGGCAACAACGGCTGTTACAGAGAAGTCCCACCTTTCGTGAATAGCACTATACTAAACAGCCACGACAACTTGAGGTAACAGCGAATCTTTTCTCGTCATCTAGCGGTGAACTACGAGTCTCATAACAGAAAGTCACGGGATTGAATACCGACGGATTTTTCAGGCGCCTTTTAATCTAGCGTTCAGCTCTCAGTGGTGTGTATTTGACGTCATACTGTAGCCCTCTTTATACAATTCGATAACTGCGGTAGGATAGGGGCATTTAAGTCGTCCAAGAGGCGTCTGATTGAAAGGCCTGCACCAAGGCATAGAGCCAGACGAAATGATTCTTATTACCAGAAAGTACACTTTTTTTATACATAAAGTTTTACTGACTACATGTGACCGGTTATGTCAGGAACCAGTGTAGGGTTTTTGATACGGTTTTCACTATTCGACTAACTCAGGAGGATGATTGGTGTGTGTTTATTGCGCTACGCTACACGAGTCGTCCCTTCGTAGATAATTACTGCTACCCGCGCGAAGATTATCACATCCTTATCCACAAGTGTCATAACAGCTGGGCATTCTAGCATTCTGTACGTTAACTGAGTGAGACAATCAACAGGGAGGGAATCACATATTTATTGCTAGTAATAGCTTATGTTCATTTCGATTCATGGTCTCCAGGGCGAATGTTTATTCGTGGCACCACATTATACGTTTTCAACCTCTGACTCGCGAACCCTAGCAGGGGAGGGCGAGGGGGGGGGGGGGAGGGGGGCACAAAGTCTTCTTCAGGGGTTCTCCTTACAGGAGGAAGTAGAGGGATGTTCAAATGTTTGTAAATCTATCGGACTAAACTGCGTGGTCATCAGTCCGTAGCTTACAATATACTGAAACGAGGGTAAAGTAACCTAAGGACACACACACACACCCATGCCCAGGGCGGACTCGAACCTCCGACGGCGCGTTCCGCAGGGAGGTGCTTTAGACCGCTCGGCTACTCCACCGCGGCGAAGTAGAGAAGCTGCACCATAAAACAACCAGACCAGTGCATGTCTGATTACAAGGGGTCGTGTAATGCAAAAACATACGCCTAAGAAAAATGAAATGTATTTTATATTGCAATTACGCGATTCCTTGTTTATCATACATTGTCAGTTGAATAGAACAAAGACTATTTCATAATAAATACATCGTGTTAACAATGAATAAACGAAAGGCCTATAAACGGTTTGTTTGTATAGTCTATGGGACTTAACTACGGGGTCATCAGTCCCTAAACTTACAAACTACTTATGAACTACTTACGAACTAGGACGGCACAAATATCCATGCCCGAGGGGGGATTCGAACCCCCGACCGTAGTGGCCGAGCAGACCGTGACTGGAGCGCCGTAGTCTCCTCGGCCACGGCGGCCGGCGTAATGGCGAGTGTAAGAGGGCATGGACGATAGGGGTGCTACAAACATAGCGTGCGACTTGTGAGAATTTGAGACGGACGGGAGGCGAGCACGGGTGGCCAAGTGGTTAAGGTGACCGCTGGCCCGAAGCGGGAGACCTGGGTTCGATTCCCGGCCCGGCTAACATTTTTCACTTGTCGCCATTGCCTAATATCAATGCCCAAATGCACCCACTGTTAATCCTTTCTTTCCTATCCTTCCTCCTTCAAAAATGTTCAAATGTTTGTAAAGCTTATGGGACTTAACTACGGGGTCATCAGTCCCTAAACTTACAAACTACTTATGAACTACTTACGAACTAGGACGGCACAAATATCCATGCCCGAGGGGGGATTCGAACCCCCGACCGTAGTGACCGTGCCGACCGTGACTGGAGCGCCTCAGTCACCTCGGCCACCGCGGCCGGCCCTTCCTCCTTCCCTTCCTTTAACAATCATTTGGAAAAGTTATGATATGGTTCGGAGAGGGGGTGGGGGTTTCCAAAGTATTTTTAGTTGGACGGGTTCGCTAATTAAAAAAGTTGGGAAACACTGCTCTAAGGGTTTACTTCCCTGAGCACCGAATACATTTTTAAGACACAGTAATAGATAAGGGAACAGAGTGAAAAGGCATCGACCTTGATACACACATCCCTCCCACATTAACATAAAGGAAAAACTAAGACAACGAAAACATATCACTAACGGTTGTATTGCTCAATATGAAACCAGTAAACGACAGTATTTGATATGACAGGCAGTATATTCTTACTGAGAGGTGAAGTGCGTGCGCGGCGATGTTGTTGGGACGGAGGAGGAAACAGGAGGAATGTGTGCGCTCATTAGCAGCCACGGCTAACGTCCGCAGTGATTTGTCTAGACGACGACGCGGCTCAGTCGCCATCGCGCGACCATCTCCGTCTGCTGCAGATAACGGGCCACACGGGTAATACGAGCCCCGCTACCCCGCCGCAGGCTGTGTCGCTGCAGAAACAGCTAAATGAAATCAGCCTGTTACTGCGGAACCTCATTACCACAGCACATATCAACATTTTACTAAAGTAGTCAACAAATCCTAGAGTTCAATTATAATCTGAAAACAAAAAAACAAAAAACAAAAAAATCCATGTCTACAGGGTCTTCGCCAACGAGCTTGTTGGTCTTCGCACTACAACCCTCTTCGAACCATGACCTGAAGGAAGCTTTGAGTTTATCGTCCCGTCGACAGAGTGGTCATTAGAGACAGAGCTTACGCTCGATGTTGTTGGATAAGGATGTGGAAGGAATCGGCCCGGCATTTGTCTGGAGTGATTTAGGGAAATCACGGAAAACCTAAATCTGGATGACTGGAGGTGGATTTGAACCACCGTCCTTCCGAATACGAGTCCAGTGCGTTACCACTGCGCCACCTCGCTCGGTATACCCAGAAGGGATGATTTCTGTGTCACAAGTGAAATCACATTGGTGACCATCAGTGGAGAGGCCAAAGTAACCTGCAATATCTGCACATGGGCAGCAGCGTTTCTACATCTACATACATACTCCGCAATCCACCCAACGTGCGTAGCGGAGGGTTCTCAGTACCACTACTAGTTACTTGCTTTCCTGTTCCACTCCTATATAGAACGATAGAAAAACGAATGCTTGAAGGCATCCGTATAAGCCCTTCTCTCTCTTGTTATCCTTGTGGTCTTTACGCAAAATGTAGGTTGACGGCAGTAAAATCGTTCTGCAGTCCGCCTAAAATTCCGGCCCTCCACATTTCTTCAATAGTGCTTCTTGAAAAGAACATCGCCTTCCCTCCAACGACTCCCACTTGAGTTTCCGAAGCATTTCAATATCACTCGAGCATTGATCTAATCTACCAGTTACAAACCTCGCCGCCTGCCTCTGAACTGCCTCTATGTCCTCCTTTAAACCGATCTGGTGAGGATCCCAGATACTTGAGCGATGCTCAAGACGGGGTCGTACAAGCGTTTTATATGCAGTCTTCTTTACAGACGAATCACACCTTCCCAAAATTCTCCCAATAAACCGAAATCGACCATTTGCCTTCCCCACGACTGTCCTTATGTGCTCGTTACATTTCATATCGCTGTGCAGCGTTACGCCCAGGTATTTAATTAACGCGACTCTGTCAAGCAGCACACTACTAATGCTGTATTCGGACATTACGGGATGTTTTCTCCTACTCAGCTGCATCACTATTTCTCCTTTTAGCGCTACTTGCCATTCCTCGCACCACCAAGAATTTTGGTCAAAGTCATCCTGCATGCTACTACAGTCATTCAATGACGACACCCTCTTGTAGCCGCGGTGGAGTAACCGGGCGGTCTTAAGGCGCCTCGCTGCGGAGCGCGCGGTTGCTCGCCGTCGGAGGTTCGCGTCCTCCCTGGGGCATGGGGGTGTGTGTGTGTGTGTTGTCCTTCGGTTAGTTTACATAGTTTGCCAGCCGCAGTGGGCGAGCGGTCTGCGGCGTGCCAGTCGCGGTCTTCACGGCCGCTGCGGTAGGGGGTTCGAATCCCCACTCGGGCATGGATGTTTGTGCCGTCTTTAGTATAAGCTAGTTCATAAGAAGTTTGTAAGTTTAGGGACTGATGACCCCGTAGTTTAGGGACTGATGACCCCGTAGTTAAGTCCCATAAGGTCTACAAACATTTGAATTTGAACCCTCTTGGACACCACAGCAACTTCAACAAACAGCCGTAGATTGCAGCCCAACCTGTCCGTTAGATCATTTATGTAGATAGAAAATAATATCGGTCCTATCACACTTTCCTGGGGCATCCCTGACGATACCCTACCTCCGGTGAAAACTCTCCATAGAGGACAACGTACTCGGTTCTTACGTAAAAAATATTCGAGCCACTCAACTCTGCTGTATAGTCTAATAATGACACGCACATTCATGAAATACAAGGATCTCTGGACGGGAACGCTCAGGAGAGGTAAAACCGGCGTTTTGCGGGTTGGAGAGTGGCATATTAATACCTTAATTGAGTATGTAGGATACAAAATCTAAAACGAGAATCGGTAGCTTGAAGAAACAGGTAGTGGGAATAAATGAAGTACGGTAGCAGAAAAAGCAGGAAATTCGATAACAGGATTTAAGTTCAAGGGTAAGAAAAGAAGCAAGCGGCTTGGAAGAGCTCTTGACTAAATGAAGATAAGAGTATAAAAAACATTGTAAAATGAATATTTAAGAAAGCTAAACAAGGGTTATGCAATATACGAACTCTGTTCTCTTTTACTCCCCCCCCCCCCCCCACCTCTCGATCCATCTACTCCTCCTCACGTCCCATCTAACCATCTCCCCGTTTCTCCCACCATTTTCTGTCATCTTCCCCTCTCCTCTCTCTCTGTTCATCTTCTGCTCTCCATGAATCTATACCCCTGTATATGAAAAAGAAATTCATGGAGTCAATGAATCGGTGTAAAAGTATATTGTACGATACTCTCCGACATGCAACGTCCCATATCTCATGTAGACTCATGTGTGCAAAATTTGTTTGACCTTTATTAAATATATATAAAGTATTCCTGTCATCGAATATAATAATAATAATAATAATAATAATAATAATAATAATAATAATTATTATTATTATTATTATTATTATTATTATTATTATTATTATTATGTGTATGTTGATCATCGGCGTTTCAAGAAGCTGCTTGTGATAATACCACATACAAGGAAAACGGAAACCATAATCCGGTAAGTCACAACGCGGACGAAAGTGTGTATTGCGTGATCCTGACAAACGGTCATTGAAGAGGATTGTGACAAAAAAATAAGAGGACGACACCTGAAAAAGTCACTGCAGAACTGAATTTCTGCGACAACACACAGTGAGGCTCATACACTGGAAACTGAATGACCAGCTGGAATTCCAAAACCACTTATCTCTGACGCAAATGCCCTTAACAGGAAAATGTGCTGCCGAAGCCATAAAACCTCTACTATATAGCTTTTAGACGTATAGACATATGAGGATGTGGATAGTGGGCTGCCGTTTTTACTGAAATTAAAAGGCTTGCACATAGCGTGGAGAGCTGTATCGAAGCTTTCGGACTGAAGTCACAAACACTGTTTCCAATATTATGGCCAATTTTAAGTCCAAAGAATGAAAAATAGCGCGGGTCAGGTTAGGATTTGAGCAGCCATATTGTAGTAGCCCTTGAGGCCCACGGTCACGATATAAGGCCACATTTTTGCCAATGATTTTTTTACTATTTTGGCTCATCAGATCCACCTACGGTACAATACTTATTTCCCAATGGTGATGCTCTTCACCCAAGTCGCATCGTCCAGGACTGTTTTTGTGCGCGCGAGGAGGAACTGTTGCATCTCCCTTGACCATCATAGTCATTAGATATCAATAACATTGATCATTCTTACACACACACACACACACACACACACACACACACACACACACACACACACACACACACACATGCCCGAGGGAGGACTCGAGCCTCCGAGGGGGAACAACCGCGCGTTCCGCAGCAAGGCGCCTTAAGAGCACTCGGCCATTCCACAGCGGCTGCGATAGTTTACGGAGTATATAAGCAACTGTAAACTTTGCATTAAGAATGGTTATAAGATAACGAAACGACCGCAAGTTTTTATGACTTCACCTACATCGTCATGTCGATTTTTGGTCCACTCCCTGTAATTAGGTATGACAGGCACGCGAGCCAGCACGTGAATGATCCACTAAAGCGCTAAAATAATGCAAACTAAGATGGTAAATGGGAACAAATGAATGTGCAGGCTAAAGAGATTGTACGAAACTTTTAACAGGTTGCAGAAGTTACTTTTGCAAAGTAATTGCAAAATGAAAGAATAACTTGGAGATAGAGATATCTCCATAATCAGTACCCAAATTCATTAGAGGAACATTTTGACTCAAGTCAGACCCATATGTGATTTACAGCAGGAAGAATAGCTTACAACAGAAAGAATGAGAATGCAGTTGGCAGCTCTGACAGTAGCTACCGAAGACTGGACCTTGAAGACGAACAACTACGAAAAAGTCGTAATGAAAAGCAATCATGAAGACTGATATTGACTTTGTGGAGTACTCTCACAGCATAGCCTATATTATATCAGGGTCTACTTTACAGTAGAAATAATCAAGCCTACATTAACAGGCACAAGATAATATTTTGTTTTGCTGGGAATCCACCGCCTTTAGTCTTTCACAAATCAAAACACGGTCCTTTTACGGACCATGTCTTCATTTGTGACAATAATGTATGCTTTATACAGAGTTCTAGGACTTGCAGATCACTCCAACAAATGCTTCAACCACACACCTAAAGCTGTTATGACAGCTGGATGGGGTACTATCTATACCACAAACACAAGCCGACGAGAAGGTACGTATAATTATATAAGAATCTTCCCATCGAACATCTTTGGATATGAATTGTTAAAACCGATGTCACCTCTGTTATTACTCGTGACCTGGGATAAACATGACTTAACGCGAGAGCGATCTGCCTAGAATCCTAGATTGTAGTACCTCACTTTCCGTGTTCAGTCATACACAGAATGCCCAATAATTAGCGGCTGATTCGGCTTGTAATTTGCTAAGAGGAAGACCTCTCAATTGTGCAAGGATTGTCTAGTTTTGGTCTGGGCCCTGTAGCTCACCGCACTCACATAGCACATCTGCTTCCTCCGGCAGTAGGCGCCAACTTTTCATGTTGGTCTTATCTCCCACCATCATACGACTGAAGGTTCGCCATAATGCACTGGGCTGATCTCCACTGGTAGGTAATTCTTCTGAAATTTGGACATCACGGTCTCTGAGATGGTTCCTTCATTTTTCAATTATATTGCCTTCCAAGACCCGCGTTCTATACATAAAAATTTTCCGAGCCCACATGGAGGATGCTAGTGTCCAAACACTTGATGACGGGGGGGTTGTCTCTTGTTTTAATCTATCTAGGTTGGTGCAGTCTCCCTTCGGATATGTGGAGGAGGTATACTAATAGGTAGGTGTAGTCTTTCTATTGGTGTTGGCTCCGGACACCCCGACACAATCCTGACCGTTTCAGTAATTGCTACATCCACCTGTTTTACACGAACAGAGCCGCACCATACTGGAGCAGCGTACTTCGCAGCAGAGGTAGCATCCTATGTTGTAAAAGACAGAGAAAAACTAAAGTAGTACTGTTTCTACCCGCCTATATCTTGCGTAAAGAATTGTTTAGTTATTTAATCAAGCCCGGGAGTATCCTGGAAGAAGACTTTGACTGTATCGAACAAAGTAATTTCTGTATTAAAGGTTATTGATATAACACCAGTATTAACAATAGGGTCATCTTGATTTAGAGGTACCAAGTTTCGTAAACGATATCATGCGAAGGCCAAGGTAAAATGAAGTCGAGATGCATTTGCAGCTATTTTGCTCAGGAAGCTGAAACAAGGTGGGTACTTTCATACCAGTGAGAATGCTTCCGCCTAAAGCAATATGGCCAGCAGTCAGAACACGTGTACGCGTTGTTGATACATGTCGAGGTTACGGCATTCTGTACGAGTCGCGCATTTAAAGGGAATCTCCAACTTCCGCATCAATGGCACCGTTTTGCGTTACTGTGTGGACAGGTACAGGCTGTGTGCGTGAACAGTTAAAAGAGCAACTTTTTCTGTCGCCCCGTTTAATTAGAGATGCAAGAATGAGTTGTTTCGCAACGGCGACTACGTAGCTTCCTCCGCAGGACGAAATACGCGGCGCAGTTCAGCACAACCGCCAAAGCAGGCAGTAAATTCCAAACTGTTTCTCGATGGCACGCGTAAATAATTCAGAAGCCGAATCCATAACGCGCTCAAGACGTCACGTGCTCTGCTTACAAACACACGAAATTACCGAAGTCTGCAGCCGCGGAGAGGACGCAGCTACGAGAGCGCTATACCGTCCGATTTCTTCACACGAGGGCCTCACAATACATCTTTTCCACGACTGTACGAGCCTTTTAATAAATCTTCAATGTTGTAGGTATGTCAAGTCTCAAATGCTATTAATATTTTTAGATTAAGTCGGTCTACCTGCAACTAATTAAAGACAATATGAGCTGTAACAGACGAGTTTCGCCTCAGTTCATTACGGCATCATCTATGGCCTTAAATACATAGACACTTTCGTTTGTATGCCTCACTTTCAACTACCATATTCTACTATTGTGCATTTAACTTGCAAGAAGTTCTAACTTAGGCTTTTTTGATCAATATTGTTTTATTACTTATCGTGTGGTTGATACTGTTTTGTATGTGCTATTGGAGTACAGTAGGTCGAGTAGTTGTGTACATAGCACTGAGAACCATTTTTCGAACAGGACACAAATTGTACTAAACTTCCACCATATTAGCTTGTTTATGTTATTAAGGTTTACCAAGTGTGGGATTATTTTATAACGTCTATGGTTTGGTGACACATACGCGCGCGCGCGCGCTATTAAATGAAGGACCATTAGGGTTGAACGTTTCCCATCGACAGCGTGGTCATGAACCAGGTTTAGTAGTGAGTTGACTGTATATTAGGGTGTTCAAAATGTTCAAATGTTTGTATATCTAAGGGACTTAACTACTGAGGTTATCACATCCCTAGACTTACAAAGTATTTAAACCAACTTAAAGTAATATAAGGACAACACAAACACTCATTTCCGAGGGGGGACTCGAACCTCAGACGGCGAGCAACCGCGCACTCCGCAATACGGCGCCTTAGAGCGCTGGGCCATTCCACCGT
Organism: Locusta migratoria; assembly: GCA_026315105.1. NCBI lineage: Eukaryota > Metazoa > Arthropoda > Insecta > Orthoptera > Acrididae > Locusta > Locusta migratoria. The sequence continues at coordinate 292,441,706 of CM048744.1, forward strand.
GGCTAGGGTGCTCATCCATATTCAAGACAGAAATAAATCTAGCAAAATTCCTTCCACTGTTAAACTTTTAATTATATATATAATCATGTGATTCTGAACTTCTGTAACTGCGAGAGTTATCGTTAAGAGAAGATAAAATTAAAACACACTCACTTTAGGTCTGATGTTTTCACCCCAAATATTCAACAAAATTGATAGGGAAAATACTTGGTATTCTTTGCATTAAAGCATATTTTGGAAAACTATTCTTGCTAAAAATACTTTCATAAAATATCCATGGTGCGAACGTTATGCTTTTTTTACGATTATCTCCCAAGAAAATGTAACTTTCAAAGAGAATTAATTATTATAATTTTCTGAACAACTTCATCCACTTAAATGCATTAATTAACTGAAAGTAATTACAACTAAACTAAATATTTTAATTTTACGTATTTAAAGTGAAATCTTCATGACATTTAACACGTATCTTGGAACGATACATGTACCACGGGGGGTGGTTTTCTATCAACTTTACTGTTTGTCCTCATATCTCATGAACCACGACTTCGGAAGCTTTGTTTTCTACGAAAGCCTCAACTACTTTGTGTGTTACCTCCTTCCTGGCGTGTTACCTGGAAAACGACAAAGCGATTGGGGAAGGAGTATTTTTTTTTAAATAGCTTCGGATTATTTTCAGTGTATTTACTGTTTTGTATCAGACAAACACGCTTTGTTTAGCTTCCCGTTGACACATTAATCTTGGCGGAAAACTTGTTAGCTTTATTTTATCAAGTTTTCGTAAGCGCGGTGAGTTGTCAGCACACTAAAAACTGCATTTTATTTCCTGACAGATGGAACTTTAGTGCCGTATATTTTGATTATCTATTTGATTAACCCGATATGTCATGTCAGTCGGTATTTTTTCCTTCTTTTTAACACTTTGTATACATCAGTGTAGTTTCGTAAAGAAGTTAGAAAGCATTTTTCTCGTCTTCAGTTACTTCCAAAATTTTGGAAAACAAAAAGCCAGAGTTAATGCAGTACCTACGTGAATAAGCTCTATGCCGTATTGCTAAGTAAAATAATTTATGAGCTTCGAAGTTATTTCCTTTGCTGATGAACCTATGTTTATGGAAAAAGTTTCTTTAAACAGCTATAAAAGGATATTATTCAGTAAACACTTGTATTTATTTTATATTGAAAGAAAACTCAGAAAACAAAATTCTATCGCTGTTATGAAAAGTGAAACAAGTATAAAAATTTATTGAACATTCATCACAGGTATTTTAACGGCAAGCTGTCTCTGTCTTCTTAACTGTCCTTAAACAGTATTCTGATATATTACAGTACAGTCTCCAAAATTTTAAGTTTATCATAAATGAAACTGCGCGTCATACTGAACATCAGTAATTTGAAAAACAGAGTTAGACTAACGAGAATTGATTTGCAACATCAAATTTGCAACTACAGTATTAGAGAGCAAAGCTTACGTATAATTGCTAACGTTAAGAAGACTATACGACGAAGACGTGCATTGTTATGCAAGGAGTAAATGATCCATCAAAATACCTTTCACATCAGATATTGTTACTTGAAATAAATAAATTTGAAAAGTGGCTACAAACTGCTTGTCTTATGACTCCATTATTTAGATTTTTTTAATGGAAACACTATGAACTCTTTCGAATTGGAACAGTTCGTCATTTCAGAGAAAATATGTTTCAGATAAACTCTGGTACTTTCAAGTGAAGGACAAAACAACGGAACTTTAGGAGTGGTAGCTTTAGCTACATATCAGTTTTGAGTTGTCACGGCAACCACTCGACGTGAAGACAATGACAAAATAAGGTATTTAACACGCATCGCGTGATGTGTTTAATGGGGGCAAGGGAAGTGGTGCTTTGGATCCAAAACAATTTTTCAACACAAGTAGATCAGATGATGGTAAAATTTTGCTTTCCATTTCCAAACTATCAAGTTGAGAAACATAGCTTTGTGCAATATGATTTTTCATGTAGCATGGAAAATTCGAAACAGGAAAGTCTTCAATGCTTAAAAAATATTCACAAAATTATAGCAGAATCTAGTTTACAAACAGAATTTACGCATATTATTTTTTAACTTCGTTCGACCCGAATTTAATGTTTCATGTGCGTATACTCATGATTTTTTGTAGAGGCTTGATGGCCCAGTCAGTTAGTGCAAGGTAACTTACTAAAACTGCGAATCCGAAAGTTGTAGGTGCATAAATTGAAAAGTGACTTACTTCTGTTGAAGGTGAAGCACTTGAAGAACGCCAGAAAAATAAAAAACCACATAGTGCTGATGCTCCAAAGATCAAGGCGAAAGAAATACTTGACAGTAATAGGACTAATGTTTATACCACTATACCACTTGTTTCACAAGCATACATGACCTCAGTTTTGTGTTACAAGCACATTTTCCATATTGACTAAACAGGAGTTTCTTCTAGTGGTTACTGAAGTTTTTAACGAGTTGTCCTTAGCCATTTACATTGGTTCATTGGTTGGGCGAAGGAGAGGGGGGTGGGGGCGGTAGATTATAGAAATAAACAGGAAGGTCATCACCCCTTGCTTCGAAAATGGTGTAGCACATCTAACGACATCAATCGAAATTAATAACACAAAAGTGGTCGTAACCGATCGTTATCTCAAATCAGTAAACCAGCCAACATCAGACCTATAGTCGCCTCGTACGACAGGAAACTAAAGACTGCGAGTCAGTTCTAATCCCGAACCGAGGTAATATTTTTTATCAATACTTCTGATTAAGCCATCCCTACTAGATGTAGAAACCTGGTAAACGATTTGAATTTTACTACGCAACTTGTGAGCTGCTAATTTGTATTGCAGTAAATAGCTATTACGGCTGCTGCCTCCAGACAAAGGTAAAGGTTTAACGTCCCGTCGACAGAGTAGTCTTAGAGGCCTCCAGACAGGCCATGTTTAAAATTATTAACACTATACTGTTGTTGTTGTTGTTGTTGTTGTTGTTGGTGGTGGTGGTGGTGGTGGTGGTGGTTCTGGTGGTGGTGTTGTCTTCACTCCCAAGACTGGTTTTATATAGTTTTCAATTTGAATTTATCTTGAACATTGCAGTGACATAGTTTTCCCTTTCAGGAGAAGGGAGAGGGTTCAGGTGCTTGTGAGTACAAGATGTTCATGAAGATCAGCATCGCAAATTTTCAGCAGATGAGCTGCACTGTTTTAACGTTTACAATTGAAGCACAGGTTCTACACTGTACGTGGGAAAGACAATTTCATGCATACTTCTCGGGAGGAGTGTGTGGAGGGTGTTTGAGCCCCTGTCCCCGCTATCTGCACCTCAACGTGCGAGCTCCTCCTTTTTGAACAAACTGCTGCAACTCATTCGAACCTGCTTACTGTATTCAACCCTTTGACGCACGCTAAGAAAATGTTCAAATGTTTGTATAGTTTATGGGACTTAACTACGGGGTCATCAGTCCCTAAACTTACAAACTACTTATCAACTAGCTTATCCGAAGGACGGCACAGATATCCATGCCCGAGGGGGGAGTCGAACCCCCGACCGTAGTGGCCGTGCAGACCGTGACTGGAGCGCCTCAGTCCCCTCGGCCACCGCGGCCGGCGCACGCTAAGACTTGGCCGTTGTACATCCACACTAAAATATCACCATCATCATCATCATCATCATCAAGAAGAAATGTTACAATAACAACTACACGTCTTGGTTTGAATCTACAGTTTTTACCCTCGACATTTTCTCCATTATCGAAATGACTATTTTTTATGCTTTAGGATGTGGTCCTTTCTTTAGTCAAACTGCGGCAAATTTCAAATGATAATAAACCTATTGGACCAAACTGCTACGATCATTAGTCCCTAGACTTACAAGCTACTTTAACTAATGCTAAAGACGACACGCACGCACATTCACATAAACCAATGCCCGAGGCAGAACCTAAGGCGGGAGCGGTCGCCCAGTGCGTAGTAAGATGCCACAGAACACGCGGCTACTCCCACGCGGGAGCGAATTTCTGCTTTTAGAATTCACTTAGGTATCTCCTTCTTAACTATTCCAACTATTCAACTAAAGTTGAACCTTCTACAGCGAAATGGTTTGACTGTTATTTCCAATTTACAGTAATATCTTGCTTGCAGTGGCCATTCGAGCAGCAGCTGAGTATTATGTATTTCACTGTAATGTTTTTACAGGAAACGCATTTTGCTACTGCAATGAAGGGTTTTATTTTTGTAAGTCACCCATACGCGTTTCACCTTTGTCACAAGGCATCATCAGTGGGTGTCCTGAAATATTTACATGTTTCTGTTTAACATAAAGGTTAGGTTTCTTACATATGTATAAAACATTTAAATATATATCCCAAAAATAAAAAAAGATACAGATATCTGTCAAAGAGCTGGAATATACCAACTACAATGCAACTCATATGATGGAAGGTATGTAGGACAAACCAGCAGAACATTTGATACCCGATACAAGGAACACATTAGGGCATGGAAATATGGGACAAACCACTCCACTTTTGCAAAATATCTGAAAGAATATAACCACAAACCCACCACAATAGAAAAAGACATGAAGGTAATTAGAATAAATAAAGAAAAACCTCTCCTAACATTACAAGAAAATTATCACATACATAAAACAAAAGCTGAGAAAAAGTTGCTACTAAATGACCAAATAAACCTGACCAATCAATCATTGTTCTCACTGATTGACCATATGATACACACAAATCCCAACACATAATCACATCCCCCCCCCCCCCCACACACACACACAAACACACAAAAACCCTTACAAACTCTCTCTCTCTCTCTCTCTCTCTCTCTCTCTCTCTCTCACACACACACACACACACACACACGCACGCACGCACGCACGCAAAGATACCTTCAACACACTCTCAATGAAACAGTTGAATTTCAAATAAGCTGGCAACACTACAAAACAAACTACAGTGGACACAGTATGGCTGCAGATGACAGTGGAACCAGAAAAATGCAAAGTTTTTTTTAGAAAACAGTGGAACCTTTCGACCTGGTCGTCAGAAAGAGACTGATGTGGAGTAGCAAGTGCTGTAAGTACACCATTTTATAGCAATGAACTGTTTTAAATCAGAAATGAAATGTTTTGTACATATGTAAGAAACCTAACCTTTATGTTAAACAGGAACATGTAAATATTTCAGGACACTCACTGATGATGCCTTGTGACAAAGGCGAAACGCGTATGGGTGACTTATAAAAATAAAACCCTTCATTGCAGAAGCAAAAGGCGTTTTCTTTAAAAACATTACAGTGAAATACATAACACAGTAATAGCCTCTGCCGAAATAGCAAATCTCATACTATTTTTAATGTCACATTTCGTAATCTATCAGCATCAATTGTTTAATTCGACTGCGTTCACTTAGTTTTTTCCTCCTTTTGTTGTGAATCTTGTAGCTCATTTTTCAATTACTTATGGAAATCATTTTCCGTCTCTAGTAGAATTATGTCATCGCTAAATTGGAAAGTTTTTCCCTTTCGATATTTTTCCTTAGTGTCCTTTGCTCTCTGTAAAATTTTTAGGGACCAAAAATATACTCTGTATTAGACATAAACTTCACGAAATTGTCATGGATAATCGAAAATCCAGAATCAAGAACAGCCAACAACAGAAATGACACGTGCAGACATGATAGAGAAACAGTTTGTGCCCACTGACATATCGCTGCAATGGCCATATTCGGTTTTATGACATCACTTTCGATAACTGGAAAAACTGATAGCCACTGTCTTTTACAAACAAGTGTGTATTCACAAGGCGGTCTCTGTCCCTCCCTCCCTCCCCCCTTTCTCTCTCTCTCTCTCTCTCTCTCTCTCTCTCTCTCTCTCTCTCTCTCTCTCTCTCTCTCTCTCTCTCTCTCTCTCTCTCCCTCCCCATCAGAGACTATTTTAATTGATCGGTCGCTATAGATGAGCCAAGCAGCAGATAATTTGCAATAACGGAAGAGAAGTTGATTATCAAGGGGCTGTGTGAGTTCGGGGAGCTGGTTTTGCTGATGTTGTGGTAAGCTTAAATGTACATGTACTCACGGCATTGTGAGCAAAATAACTCTTGTAAACAAAATTCCAGATTCCTGCGGCTGGCGACTGTCCAGCAGCACTCTACTAACAAGGTACTCTAATATCAGGAGGTCGTTTCTCTTACGTATCTCAACTACCTTACATTTTTCTACATTTCAAGTTAGTTATCAATTCATCAAAACAGACAGACATTCTGTTCAAGTCATAGTGTATCATATTACAGTCACTCAAACACACTTCCGTGACACGGCAGCATTATCATCAGAAAGAAAACAGTCGCATCTTCCTGCTCACCCTATCCAACAGGTAGTACATGGATAAAGAACAAAAGCGGTATTATCACACTTCCCAGCGGCGCTTCGGACGATACAGACCGTCAAGGATAGCTTACTGGTTCTATCACTTGAAAAAGTCTATGAGACACATATCTTAGAAACTATGTCTTACGTTCGAGACATTCATAAACAGTCTGCATTGGCAGCTATTTTCAATTAATCTAGAAGTAACTGAATGAAATGAGAGAAGCAGGCCACCCTGGTATGGGTTTCCGTTGGTTTTCTTGTTTGTTTGTTTTTTTCCTCTCTCTAAATCGCTTAAGGTAAATGCCAGGATGCTTTGAAAGGACACAGTCAAATTTTCTTCCACAAAGAGGGTATGTCTTCTCTCTTAACAAAACAGTACGGTTTAGGCAGGCAGTGAAGGTATTTTGTGAGCGGAAGGTCTGCAATTTGGGAGGGATTGGGCGTCCTTGACACTTGTGTCGTCATCTCTCTGTGAAGGACTACATAGTAACACAACATCCCATCTCGGGTGTAAGTTTGTACGCTTACAATTTCCCTTCAATAGACAATGAATCCTCATCACTCCCAAAGCGTGTCAATAAGGAGTCTGGACTCCTGTAGGCAAATGAGAGTGCTTGTTAGCCTGACTTTCAATCGTAGTGCTTACATTTGTATAGTCATCGAGTTCTGAGTGGCTTGGATAAGGCTTAAACGGAGAGGGTCTGACATGTGTGACACCGGTTTCCACAAAATTTTGCATGGACGTTCTATATTTAAAATAAAGATATTCGTTTGGAGTTTTTGCTGGACACTCAGTAGTTCTTGAAAAAATCAAGTTCGAAATTTATGACGGAAAATCGTGTTTTCAATGATATACATCGAAATATAATCTGAAGATGAGCAATATATAAGGCGTGAAAAGTTAATGATGTTCGAGTACTTAACGCTTTGGTTTTCAGCTGTAACTTGGGTACTCTGAAACACGAGCGACTTTCAGAGCGCCGTCACCGGTGGAGCGGTCCATGGCTTGGACTGTCAAACCGTGGATCCACGTTCGAACCTCTATCATGGTAAATTTTTGTTAAATTTTTTCGATGTACATGTATGATAATATTCCCAAATCTGTATACCTTTTCTTGCTTTATTTTGAAGTAAAGTATCGGGAAGTCTGATAAATATTCAGTGAAGTGTATTATCCGTAAGAAATAAATAAAAATTTCTTTTAAGTATATTATTATGTAATTCCATTACCGGGGTGGCCAAACCGACATGATGAGCTACGACGGGACTTTTGTCGATGATGATGCTCAACCGACCTGCACCGTTAAAGTGACACCACCGAAATGCACCTTTCTTTGTCAACCTTGTGATGTTTACTTGTTTCGACAGGTCAAAATTACATCGCAAGACTGCAAAATCATGCCACATTACAAGAGAGTGGAGAAATTCATGACAGAGCAGATGCTTTCAAAATTCATGCCGTAGTCCACAATCAGTTGTTCGCACCTGCTTTTCAAGATACGCTGTTATACTCTTAGTACGCAACGAAATTAATATCTGATAGACCTTTCTTTAGAAATCAGGTATGTATTAAAAAATAAACATAAAAAAAATAAAAGTAACAATACTAGGTTGCCATAAGAAAAAAAATTAAAGATGGAAAAAAGTGTGGTTATGAAATGCCATTAAAAGCAGCTACCACCATTAGAGGCATACATATATAACGGTGACCAATGAAATGAAGTATGTGTTACATGTCACTCTAACCTGTGTCTGGAGGTTAAACTGTCCTGAATCTATATAGTACCAACAAGGAAATATATTTCTGATGTCAAGATCGGCTTCCAAACACGCAACAAACTAGGATCGCTGCTTCACCATGATATGAGTGACAAATAAAGTAAACCTAAAATGTTTATAAAATTGTGGTTCTTGTGACCTCTCCTACATGGGGCAAACAGGCTGGTATTTTGCAACACTGTGCAGGTATCATACATACAAGAATAACAGTGCCTTTGGCATCCACCTTAGAGAAGAGAACCATAGCATCTCGGACATGGCTACTATCATGAAAATTTTACACACTGAACCTAAGGGCCGAACCATTGACAGTTTCACCACCTAAACCCGCTATGTCCTTGATACACTACACGTTTTTCTCCGTCTGGCACCTGGCTGTATACTGACATTTTCTGTTATGTTTTTAAATGAATTTGCTTTTACGTCTAAGACATACTTTTTACCATTAGCTTCTCTTTCAACGCCTTAATCTAACAATACATTCTGCCTACATACCTATATTATTAGCCCAATTAACTCTGCATAATGCGGAGTGATCATTTTGTAATTTACACCTTAGTGAGACTTCAGCTACGATCCTGAAATTGTAAACACAATAAATAATTTATAAAAAAAGTATGATTATATTACTAATAAGAAAGAACCAATGCCCGAGGTCTGAATGTCTCTAGCGTATTATGTTATCTTACGTAAGAGGTGCGGATTGTTGCTACCAAATAAGACTATTTTAATATGACTTCTTAAGTTCGTGACAGCTGTATACGGTTTAATTTTTAATACTTTTGAAACTTTTGTTCTATCAATGTAAGTGTTCAAAAGAACTTCAATCTTTTGTGAGCCTGCTAATCCAACGTAGGCTTTTTTTATCATGACAGCCTTAGTGTCATTGCATTTTATATTGACATACTTCACTAATTTGTGTCTTTTTTATTGCAACAAACTTTAAACATAATTTCAAACCTTTATTAAACTTTTTCTCGCTGGCAACCATAGCAAAATGATGAAAGGAAAAAAGTTTCTCGCTTACTACTTTTCCGCTGTTCATGGGCTAAAACTGCGGCTTTCGGTATGACGTTACAATTTATAATTTCTACACTACAAATTGTAGCCGCAGGAAATTTTACAGGCAGTATACACGCATGTAGTTGAGTGTGCATACTAAATTGTATCACAATACGACAAGTAGTTCATGAGATTTGAGCACATAAACAGTAACTTTTATGGAAAACCGCCCCATCACACACCAAGTTTTAATCTATTACTTCTTTACTTCAGATTGCATTACCAAGAGATTTTGCAGACATACAGCACTTATATAAATGAATATATACGTAAAATTGGCATGAATAAATAAATACCCGGGCAACGCCAGGTTTTCAGCTAGTTTATAATAAAAGTATAAAGGGGCTGCGGCAAACAAAGTTGTTAGATGGCTAGTGGCTTCAGAAGTTAAATTTCGCACCGTGGCTTAAAATAGGGAAATTTGTTGCTACCTACATTTATTTAAATTCGGTACATTTGATATTATTCTGAGCTGTTAATAAACGAACAGATATTATACGAAATGTATGTGGCAGTCATGAAAGGAGTATACGAATTTGTGAAGTAAAGGATAAGATAAAGCGAAAATGTTAGGAGACGTAACATAAATTATACTTATTTCAACCGATCAATCTGTGTTTAATTGCAGGAGAAAAATGAGGGAAATTCAGTTTATGGCCGAGGGGATAAAAGGAAAATTCTGTAACACTTGATGCAAAAAAAAAAAAAAAAAAAAAGAAAAAAAAGAAAAAAAAGAAAAGAAAAAAAAGATTTGCAGATTTATAAGTTTTTGCAAATATTTTGGACCAAAATAATAATAAATTAATTAATAAGAGTGTGTGAAACCCTTTTAGGTAAAAAAAAAAAAATAGGTAGGGGCGGGTTTCGAGCCACCAACCTTTCGCGTCACAATCCTGCACCTTGCCTACTACACTACAGCTATAAATCAAATCAGGAGATCTTTAATCTCATACTATTTATGTCCGTTGATAACTGATGTTAATATGGCATTTGTAGAAGTTAGATTATCATTTATCGTACGAAGAACGATGTGTTTTTGTTAATTCCTCAGTGTGCCGTTGCTTTGAAATGACAACGTGTAAGTTACAATAAGAAAATCATCAAACGCGAGGAATGTCACGTGACATCTCCGAACGGCTGGTTTCCGTTAATTCAATGGAGGGTATCTAATATCCGTTAATTTTTTCAAATATGTCTCAAACGATACGAGATATGAAAAAAAAACATAAGGGAGATAAGTTGTAGAGAATTTTCCCCTCTAGCGATTAGGTTATTCAATTTTCGTGTAAGATGAACGATTCGTTTGCAATTACAACTATATTACAATCGGCTTTTTTTGGCCTTACTACCGTATTTTTTGTCCGAAAAATTTGAAAAAGGGAGATTCTCGACTCTGGCGGACTACAATTATGTCTGTAAAATTTGGTGCTTATCGGCTGAACGGTTCGTCTTAAAAACAGGGAACACGTTACGAAATGTTCAAATGTTTGTTAAGCTTATGGGACCTAACTACGGGGTTATCAGTCCCTAAACTTACAAACTACTTATCAACTCCCTTATACTAAGGACGGCACAAATATCCATGCCCGAGGGGGGATTCGGACCCCCGACCGTAGTGGCCGTGCAAACCATGACTGGATCGCCTCAGTCCCCTCGGCCACCGCGGCCGGCATAAGGGAGATAAGTTGTAGGGAATTTTCTCCTCTACCAAAAAAAAAAAAGTGTTTCAAATGTTTGTATAGTCTATGGGACTTAACTACGGGGTCATCAGTCCCTAAACTTACAAACTACTTATGAACTACTTACGAACTAGGACGGCACAAATATCCATGCCCGAGGGGGAATTCGAACCCCCGACCGTAGTGGCCGTGCAGACCGTGACTGGAGGGCCTTAGTCTCCTCGGCCACCGCGGCCGGCTCTCCTCTACCAATTAGGTTATTCAATTTCAGTGTCAGATGAACGGTTCGTTTGCAATTATAATTATATTACAAACGGCTTTTTTTGGTTTTACTACAGTATTTTTTGTCCGAAAAATTTGAAAAAGGTAGATTCTGGTCTCTGGATGCCTACAATCATGTCTGTAAAATTTGGTGCTGATCGTTTGAACGGTTCGTCTTAAAAACAGGGAACAAGTTACGGACAGACAGACATCCCAAAATCGCCGTTATTTTTGCAAATATCTTTGAAACGCTACGAGATATGAAACAAACGTAAGAGAGCAAAGTTGTAGAGAATTTTCTCCTCTATCGGTTAGGTTATTCAATTTTCGTGTCAGATGAACGGTTCGTTTTCAAGTACAATAATATTACAAACGGCTTTTTTTAGTTTTACTACCGTATTTTTTGTCCGAAAAATTTGAAAAAAGGTAGATTCTGGTCTCTGGAGGCCTACAATCATGTCTGTCAAATTTGGTGCTGATCGTTTGAACGGTTCGTCTTAAAAACAGGGAACACGTTACGGACGGACAGACAGACGGACAGACAGACATCCCAAAATCGCCGTTATTTTTGCAAATATCTTTGAAACGCTACGAGATATGAAAAAAACATTAGAGAGCAAAGTTGTAGAGAATTTTCTCCTCTACAAATTCGGTTATTCAATTTTCGTGTCAGATGAATAGTTAAGCAGATATTTTCATTTAAATTTCGAGCTGTCAAAAGACGATCGCAAAGGCCCCGCTTTTAGTGTTACTACCGTAACCTAAAGTGGCCAAAATAAACTGGAGAGTGACAATAGACAAGAATCGTTTGCTTAGCGCATACAGGAGGAGCCGTCAGCCAGACAGAGAGAGCCGCCCGGCTGGTCTCCATTCCAGCGCGGCGCGGCGCGGCGGCATAGCAGCGGAGGCTGGCCCCGGTACAATCGGGCGGTCACGGCCCCCTGAGTGGACGTAATAGGCGGCGCAAACAGCTGCCTCTCGTCTCTTCGATTAACCATACTGGCCGCGCTACCCGCTACACGCAGCCTCGCCGCCGTCCTCTCTCCTCACACTCACGTTCTCTCTACTTCGAAGGGACACGATCAGAAATAATGCCAGAATTAAACACGCTATTTTCCTACATCAAAAATTTGCTTCGAATTGTTGTTATTTCCAATGATAATTGTGCCCTATATCATTTTCCGTCATTATTCTTACAAACCACGTTATGTTTTCTGAAATTCGATTCCATATTTCTGGATTTCCGGAAGGCTTTTGACACTGTACCTCCTAAGCAGCTTCTAATGAAATTCCGTGCTTATGTAATATCTCCCCAATTGTGCGATTGGATTCACGATTTCCTATCAAAAAGGACACAGTTCGTAGTACAGTATAATCTCTCATATCCGACCTCGGGATATCCGACCATTTGCCCGACTGTCTTCTGCCGGCGACGATTCAAACTGACTCAACAGTGCTGTGCATTGTTTCTCTGTTAAGCTGCCAGTTATGTTCTGATTGTAGACGTGATCGTTGCTCTACTTTATTGTTTTTTGTTTTGTTTTCGTGATTACTGTATCTTTGGTGATAAACTGTGTTGTGCGATTAGTGAAAGTTCGCTATGGCTTCTCAAAAACGTAAGAGCGTGTGCGTTTCCCTTCAACAAAACCTTGAAGTGCTTCAACGTTTGGACCGTGGTGAGTCACTACTCAAATTAGTCGCAGAGCTAGGGGTCGGCGTGTCAACTGTAAAGGACTGGAGAAAAAACCGTGACGACCTTGAAAGTTATTCTATGATAGTTGAAACGGAAGATGCCTTAAAAAATCGGAAGTTAAAAAAACGTAAGCTATAACTTGTAGACGAAGCTCTTTGGGTTTGGTTTCCTCAAGAACGGCGCAAAGGGACTCCTTTTTCGCGGCCTCTTGTGAAAGAAAAAGCCGTAAAGCTGTTTGAAAAATTGGGAGGAGATGTTAAGACTTTCCAGGCAAGCGAAGGTTGGTTTCACCGCTGGAAGCTTCGCCACGGTATTAGACATGTTGTTATTGCGGGCGAAAAGTTGTTTGCTGATGACGATGCTGCAAAAGATTTTGTAGAAAAGTTTCAAAAGTTGGTATCAAACAGTAATCTTGTAGCTGAACAAGTATATAACGTAGACGAGACCGGACTGAACTATAAAATGTTGCCGAAATCTACTCTTGTTGCTAAAAATGAGCCTGTTTTGGGTACGAAGCTAGCTAAGGATGGTCTCACAATACTGTAAAATAATTTTTTTATTGAATACAGTGAATACGATTAAGCAGCACTGTGTGTATTGAGTGTGTATTTTGTACAATACTTATAATTTAGTGCAGTATACGCCTATTTTGACCCGAGAAAACGTGTTTTATTGCACCTCGGTACATCCGACCTTTTGGCCGTTCCGACCACTGCCCGGTCCCGTGAAGGTCGGATATCGGGGGTTCCACTGTAATTAATGGTAAGTCATCGAGTAAAACAGACGTGAATCTGGCGTTCCCCAGGGAATCGTTGTAAGTCCCCTAGTCTTCCTTGTGTTTATAAACGATTTAAGAGACAATCTGAATAGCACCCTTAGACTGTTCGCGGATGATGCTGTCGTTTATCGGTTAGTGAAGTCAACAGAGGATCAAAAGCAACTGCAAAGCGATTTAGACAAAATTTCTACATGGTGCGAAAATAGGAAATTGACGCTAAATAAAGAAAAGTGTGAAGTAATACACATGACCACTAAAAGAAATCCGCTGAACTTCAATTACGCTATAAATCAGTCAAACCTTAAGGTCGTAAATTCTACCAAAGACCTAGGAGTTACAATTACGAACAACTTAGACTGGAGAGAACACACAGAAAATATTGTGGGGAAGGCGAACCAAAGGTTACGTTTCATTGGCAGAACGCTTCGAAGATGTACCAGCTCCACCAAAGAGACTGCCTACATCACACTTGTGCATCCTCTCTTGGAGTACTGTTGCCCCTTGTGGGACCCTCACCAGGTGGGACTGACGGAAGCTATTGAGAAGGTTCAGAGAAGGGCAGCTCGTTATGTTTTATCACGTTATGGGGGGGGGGGGGGGGAGCGTCACGGAAATTTTGCACGAATTGGGGTGGAAATGATTAAAAGAAAGACGTTATTCATTGCGGCGTGATCTGTTTGCGAAGTTTCAATCACCGACTTTTACTTCTGAATGTGAAAATATTTTGCTAGCACCCACCTACTTAGGGAGACATGACCATCCCAATAAAATAAATCAGATCGAAAACGAAACGATTTAGTTGTTCTTTCTTCCCGCGCGCTATTAGAGAATGGAACGGTAGAGAAAAGTTATGAAAGTGGTTAATGAACCCTCTGCCAGGCACTTAAATGTGATTTGCAGAGTATCTATGTAGATGTAGATGTAAATTGGAGCTTAAAAATCAATACATTTCATGATTAAGTCACGTGATCGTAAAGCTCTGTCATTGGCTGAAGTTCTGGTGACGTTACATGACACGAAAAAGGTGAAGCTATATGTTACAGCACTCTTATCGGAAGTTGCTACGAGGGGTGTTCAAATGAAAAGATACGAAACGACACTCTGGGTATAACTGAACTAATCACCAGAGGCCTGAGCACAACTATCCCACTGTCTAACGAGCCGAAAGATTCCCTGTTCCAAGAATTCTTGTGGCTGTGATAAGAGCTAGTCCTCTACTGTGCCCTACAGTTCACCAAACGAGTTGAAGCGTTTCTCTTTGAGATGTTTTTTTATTTTTCATTTTTTTACGGACGAAACAGATGGAAATCACAGTGCGACATGTCCTGGCTGTAGGGTGAATGCTCAAGCTGCTCCCACTTGAACTTGGCCAGTAAACTTTGTGCGACCCTGCAGACGTGTGGACTCGCGTTATCGTGTAGCAGAATCACTCCCTCCGTGAGCAGCCCAGGCCGTTTGCTCTCGATGGCGTTGCGTAGCCTATGGAGTTTCTCACTGTACACGTCATTGTTAATGGTTTCTCCCTGCTCGAGGGATTCGATGATTATCGGACCTAGGACATGGGAAAAAAAACTGTATCACCCTGCCTGCTGAGGACAGAGCCTTGAAATTCTTAGGAGGATGTGACAACACATGCTTCGCGTCCCTCGATGACGTATTACGTTAGTCGAAAACAGCACATTCAAATTTCAACCAGTCTGAGTAAGTTATTCATGTGGTTGTGTACAGATATCAAAGCGGTTTAGCGTGGTGTGTTTTTGTTCCATCTGTCGAAGACCAAACAAAATATGGATCACTTATACGCCAGGTCAGCAATCTGAGAGATCAGAAATCTCATGGCGGCAGAAACGTTTCAAGCGAAGCCACACATATCTTACACACTTTAGATGTCAGGGGTCGCGGATAACACAAACGTCATACGAAGTAAACGCTCTTCATACGCCAGAAGACAGCGGAGTAAAAGAACAACAACTTAAGTAAACGGCCCCGTAGCTGATCAAGTTCTTTTCGAAGTATATCGGTTTACTATGTGAATGTCTCACTCCACAGACAAGCTGCAAAAGACATTTGCAGAAATGCACCAGAAGAAAAAGGAGGAAGTCTCTAAAAATTCAAATGTTTGTAAATCTATCGGACTCAACTACTGGCTTATTAGTCCGTAGGTTACAAACTATTTAAACTAAGGTAATCTAAGCTAAGGACAAACAGTAACACCCATGCCCGATGGCAGGGGTGGGGGGTGGGGGGGGCTCGAACTCCCGACGGTGAACGGCCGCGCGCACCGCAGCACGGCGCCCCAATACGCACGACTAATCCGCCGCGGCTCTCTAAAATTAACATCCAGATTATGTCGATGACTATTAAAAAAAAATAAAAATAAAAAAATAAAAAAAAAAAAAAATTCAAATGTTTGTAAATCTAAGGGACCAAACTGCGTGGTTATCAGTCCATAGCTTACAAACTACTTGAACTAAGGTAAACTATCGTAAGGAGAACACACACACCCATGCCCCAGGGGGGACTCGAACCTCCGACAGTGAGTAACCGCGCGCTCCGCAGCGAGTTGCCTTAACCGCTCGGCCACTCCACCGCGGCGAGGACTATTCAAAAACACAAACAGTAGCATAGTTGCAAAAGATTAGATGATGAAATCGATCGCAGTCTTAAACGAGGAAAGGCAGTTGCTTTCGTGATTCTGAAAAATAAACCGTAAATCTCAATTACGTAGGTAGCAAGGCGATTTGAACACCTTTCTTCTCCATTATACCAGTCACACACTTCGCAAGAGTTTGCCTGAAACGAGGAGTATACAACATTTAGTTAAATTTTATTAAAGAAAAGTAAACATATAATGAAATTTCTTTATTGTTGAAAACATTTCTCACGCTCTTACAGCAGAAAATCAAAAGCGCGAAAAACTGTTCAGGTGGGAGTAGCAGAAATACCTGTAACTGTACCGCCAAAAACGTCTAGACACTACCAAAGCAGTACAGTATGTCTGATGTTCTGAGAGACATCAGCGGCCAATGTTAACACCAAACGGAGGACGTACCGTAATTTAAACGTTGTTTGTGTGCCTTACTCAGGGCGACGACGTTTAGTAAACTGCGAGACCGCAGACGACTTTCTGGGAAGAGTATCACTTTGTCGCAACGTCATTATTCTTCAGCACGGAAAATGGCCCACATTATCAACGGATGTGTCATAAGTTTCTTAAACCGGATCCGGCAGTCGCCTGACGTCCTCGGGCAATTCGTAGGAGCCTAGCCGCATGGGCAACGTTTATTACGTCTCAACAGCGAAACGTCACTCGGGGCCAGCGCATTACGGGCATCACCTTTTTCTGAGCAAACATCGAGTATTGTCGCTATTATTGCCGAGACTCAGATTCGTGTAAATTAATACAGACCATTAATTCGTTGATCTCTCCAACACAACACTGTAGGAATAGATGAAACAATTTTAGAAGCGCCTGAAGTTTCTGGAGGAGAAACGTTATATAACACGGTGCGCCTCCGGAAGAAGTTAGGAGGCGGCGCGTGTAGCCTAGAGCCTAGCCCTGGCTGGAAGGACGTAAAAGGAGCGTGCTGGCCGGCTACCGGCACTGACCTACACCACGTCCTTATCTTCACCTGTCACGGCCCCCCTCCCCCTCTCCTCGCAGTCTTATAAAGCAGGCTTCTCTGTAGCAGGTTCGGGCAGCTTTTTTCCTCATTGTCTGGAATGCCGCTGCTGAGTTCGCTGCTCCGCTCTTTATTCGGGTAAGGATCTACAAGCGTGTCTCTCATTTTAAAGAAGAATTTCACAACTCTCGAGAAACATTCTTAAAGTTTCTTCATGAAATAACTCCTTATGGAAGATTTAGTAGTTTGGTGACCATAGAAGTTAATAATAATTATGAGCAGAGTGCCTCTGCAAAATGTGCAAGCTACGATAAAGTTGTGCGCCAGATCTAGGTAAGTAGACGTGTAGGTAAGTACAGACGGAGCCTGGAGAAAGTAACTAGAAATTCTACCACGACAGCTGATTGCCAGGATATAAGTCTCGTGCAACTTCCACTGGCAATCACTCACGCTCTTCTAAATGTAAATACACTTTTTACATACCGCGTGTGAGAACTTCTTTAGACAATACATATTATATTTAGTTCCAGCTCGTGGCGAAAAGCATCAGCGGAAAGCACTGTATGTAGTTACACAGCTCTTAAACGATAGGACTAAATTTCATCCTGTAACTTTCAACCAACATCTTTACTTTAACCCTTTCGGACCCTCTGGCTACAAATGTGTACATAACTTCTAAGGTGTCTAAGATGGTTCAGAAGCATTTTTTTTCCCAATGGAAAGAACATCTATACAGCATCTGAGTGTTCAATCATTTCATCATGCCCAATTACTGCCACCTGCGGAAGATCACTATAAAAATATTAAGAAGCAAGTGTTGCACTGCGCAGCAGTTTACGAACTTCAAAGAACATGGACATTGTGGGTTACTTGTATTCCACTGTGTAACTGAAAGTAGAAGTTGTTATTTTGCGATGTAGTTATTGAACGATCAGTTTATTTAGTACAACAGTTGGTACTACAAAATTAATTAATTCAGTCCGTAAAAAAAGCTTTGTTTTTCAGTATATGCAGTGTTGTAGTATGAAAATGGCGGGGGTACATATAATTGCATAAATCTTGCTTCTAAAATCATTGAAAATTTAACTTAAGTGTATTACAACATTAAAAATAATTTCCTTGATAGGGAAAAAAATCAGGTCTGAAAGGGTTAAAAAGTATACAGTAACTTATATGTACATATTTTACTCAATCTTATTAAACGAGGTACATCCAAAAAGCAAATTCCCCTATTTTTTCAAAACAGCATAATTACATGAAAAATTTTATTGGCTACAGGTACAGCAATGTTTGAGCTATTTTCGACATATTCACCAAAAGAATTAAGACACTTTCTTATCGTGGAATCATCTTTTGTAGAAATCTGCCGCCTGTGACTGGAACCAGAGTATTGCAGTCGTCTTCAGCTCTTAATGTGAAACAATGCGGAGACTTGGACGTGTCATTCAGAACAAGAGGCATGGAAAACTCACTGCAAGAGTTGTGTTGCTCCATTAACATTGTTCATCCATACTGTTCGGAGCGCATCAACTGTTTTGCAGAAGTTCGGCTGGGAGCTGTTTGATCATCCAGCATACAGTCCTGATCATGTTCCTAGCGATTTTCAATCTCTTCTTGTCCCTCAAGAATGTCAGGTCTTCCGGTCAGCGTTCTGACAACTAAAAAGAGCTGAAGACGAATGTCATTCACTCTGATTCCATCCACAGGCTGTAGCCGTATATGACACAGGAATACAAATGTTGATCGCATGATATGACAGGTGTCTCTATTCTCTTGGTGACTGTCGGAAAATAGTTTATTACTGTACCTGTCACCGATAAAGTTGTTGTTTTTCTTTCGTTAAACTATGTTGTCTTTATTTTAGCAAAACAGGGAAACTTACTTTCTGGATGTGCCTCCTAAATTACTGTACCCATAGGTGAAATGCAATTTTGAGACAGCAGTAGCCCAGATGGATACAAAATCTGTATAAGCGACAAAGTCTTCTCTGACAAAGATCTCCGGAACATGTTGAAAAAAGTTTCACTTTGATCGTCAACAACCCATCCGACGGTGGATGGTACGTCATAGTGGAATGTAGCTGAATATTTGGCGAAATTCAGTCGATATTCAAGTTCAATAGCTCAGTCATTATCCAGTTAATCGAAGAACCACCACTAACATCAGGTTGCTTGGGCTAGCGCACAGCATGCCAGTTTGGTAGACGGGGAAATGCGCCAGATCCCGATCGAATCCACGCTCCTAGACTTACACCGGTCAGCCTGAGAGTTGTTTTTAATTGGTTTCACACAACAAAGCTGACACGGTTCATTGGCAGATGACGTACACGACTTTCCTCCCTTACACTAGATTGACGGCTGTGGCGCCAGGAAGGGCATCCGCTTACACAGTTATAGAACACAGGATAAACGCTGCAGAAAAGAAAGGAAGTCGCATCATGAGGCATGATTCCAATTTTTTATGATTTACTTGTTGAAGGAATACCGATTACGTTAGGTAAAGTTAAATCAGCCATCTCGTGAAATATTAGAAATCTAGATGCGTCATAACAACTGTCTTTCTCACGGTTATATCTTTCGTAGTTAAGATTTATGAAATCGTTTTGATGTGGAGTAGCTATGTTTTGATTCGTATTTTTGAGCTTGTGGTTGTACTGTTCCGAATGAGTTGCAAGTTGCTATTATTGAAAATGGTCGCTATAAATTTGTTTTTGGGCAATTTTCAAATTATTTTGATTCAAGTGATTCGTTAACTATAATGTGGTACAAATACGTAACAGGAACTTCTACCAGTTCTCGGAGTTTTCAGTCGCCTTTTGTCAAGCTAAATGTAACGCGGCCACAATTCGACAACTTCTGGTTTCCTATATCTTCAAAAGATACCCCCTTGCTTTGCTTGAGCAGATAACATGAGTCCTACTCTGGGTAAACAGGGGAGGGGAGGGGCGGATCTTCAACACGACATCCCAAGAGCTTCGTAGGTTAGCGACAGATGTAATCCTGAGGTTCAAGTCACGTCACATTAAAGATACTTGCTTCAATTGGCATGCAGATGGCGACAGTTCGTATACGGTACATAAAGTAAGCAGTCAGTGTTAACAAAGATTGACCGGGCCATCGCCTACTTTTCTTTAAGTATCTGATACTATATTTACCTGCATCCACATTGACTTTTTTCAGTCACGTTACCGTCTCACGTGGTTTAGTTCCGCTTCCTTGCCGAAGACAGGGAGATATCAGAGCAATAAAACCCGGAATTCATACTTGAGAGGGGGCAGTTCAAATACCTCTCCGAACAACTACATTTGGTTTTGGATGGCTCATTTGAAGGGCAAGGCAAGTTTCCTTCTCGATCGTTCCCTTGAACGAGCTTTTACTCCGTTCCTAACAACTTCGTCGTTGATGGGACATTAGTCCTTAACATTACTTCTTTCGATAATATGCAAAGGCAAAGAATTAAAATTTGTACCTCGGTCGGGGATGGAACCCGGGTCTCCAGCTTACTAGGCAGTCGATTTACCGAGTCACCCACAGCAGCAATAAGGGTAACGCAAATGCACGAAATAATCCAGAACATCTCTCTCCACAAACACAAACTTTAATTCTGCCGCGATGTTCAAATTCCGGCCGTGGCACCAAGTGAATCAGTCAAGGCAAAGACCAAATCCACCTAAGTAAATTTCTCAACAGAAGGGAAAAATTTATGCTTTTATATTTAGATTAATAGCGCAAGATATAATCTTTTCATAGAGAATGCGTGTTTCTTCCAGTATCTCCAGATTTATTTATTTTTTTATTAAAATTGAAATGCGATGGGCCTGGACATATGGCCTTTTCGAAATGACTGATTCAATTGTAATTCAATGCCTTGTAATATTAGCAATATCGTTTAGGCTACAATTGTTTCTGGAAAGTGAAAGAGTGTCAGACCTGGTGGTCAAGTAGTCGGACTTCAGTGATGTGAAGATTAGTCGCTAACATGTGGTTCAGACTGCAGGATTAGCTGCAAGGTCCGCGTTACCAGGTAGCACTATTGAGGTAGATTAGGGACTGGCAAGATGCCTATGTGGCATCCAAGTGAAACATTTGCACCAGATCGTTTAGCGTCAGGGTACTATTTATACAATTAAGGAAGTCCACCCCCATCTATTTGTTTACAATCTTGCAACGACAGTCGCAGCTCCACTGGATCGTTAAGGATCGAATACACGGTGTTTCAGAAGGAGTAGTAAATATATGAGGGAGTGACAGTATAGACGAATTTTAATAAAAATGGCACATAACATTTGTCCAATTTTTATTGAGTACAGAGATACAGTAGTACGCAGCAAAGGAAAATAAGGACATTTTCACCAACTTTTCCGTCGTTTATCATCATATTGAAGTAAAAGGACAATTTTGTGTATGTTCTACAAGTTTATATTTCATGATTATTTCGTTAACCGGTTTTCGGCTTACAAGGCCATCTTAAGACTTTGGAGTCTCTGCTTTAATTACTAGCTGCATCTCTGTATTCAATAAATACTGGCCACGCGGGAATGGCCGAGCACTCTAAGGCGCTTTGCAGCGGAGTGCGCGGCTGCTCGCAGTAGGAAGTTCGAGAACTCGGCGCGCGCGTGTGCGTGTGTGTGTGTGTGTGTGTGTTTGTTGTCCTTAGCATAAGTTAGTGTAAGTCTAGGGATTGCTGACCGCTACAGTTTCGTCCCATAAGGAAGATTTGGGTTTAACGTCCCGTCGACAGCTTGGTCATTAGAGACGGAGCTAACGCTCGGAGTTTTGGTTAAGGATGGGGAAGGAAATCGGTCGTGCCCTTTTAAAAGGAACCAGCCCGACATTTGCCTGGCGTGATTTAGGGAAATGACGGAAAACCTAAATCTGGATGGACGGAGGTGGACTTGAACCACCATCCTCCCCAATGCGAGTCCAGTGCGTTACCATTGCGCCACCTCGCTATGTGTGTGTGTGGGGGGGAGGGGGGGGGTGCACGCGCGCCTAGGTTGCACAGTGGTGGTAGAGTGCCAGACTACAAATCCAAAGATCGCGGGTTCGATCCCCGGTTAGTCCTAGGATTTTTAACTGTCACTTTCCACTTCTTTCACCTCTGGCAGTATTTCTTATGTGAAAAATACCGAGTAGCACCGTGGTTCGGAACCCACGTTAAACTGCAGGATCCCCTATAACTGGCTGGCTAGTAAAGCACTGTGGTGCTCAAACCAATGTTCGGATTGTTGACTGCTTTACGTTACATATAATTTTAAAAATTGACACTTTTTTCAGTTCGTCTATATTACGACGTTCCAAAATATTTACTATTCTTGAAATCCTGTACAATGAGACGTCGTAGACAACAGGCTGATCACATTCACTGAATCGACACATAACACCACACACGTTGCAACAGGTTGGTGAAAGGAAATGGCAGACCACCACATGTCGTGCTCAACGGCGGTATGAGAGTTTATTTGAAACACTGGAAGGCTACACGTTTTGGTGATCACTCAAACGAGGGACGGCGGGTTTCTCGCCGCCGGTATCACTACACGTAAACGACACAGGCCACCGGTACCTGAAAGAGACGTCGTCGTGGTCGGTGGCGTCGGCTTGCGGCACCGGCAGCGGCAGCGCGCAGGCGCAGGCGGCGGCGGGTCGCCAGGCGGGGGCGTGCTGTAGCGTCCACATGTCAGAGCGGGCACCTGCCGCGCGCGGGCCTCGGGACCAACTGGCGGGCGCGCGCCGCGGCCGCCGCGCCGCCCTCCCCGCCAGCGGCGCGCGCCCGCTAATGGTCGCCGTCGCCGTCATCTGCACACGCCTCACGGCCCGCCCGCGTCAACACTGCGCGCAGCCCAAACGACGGCCTGCGCGCACTACCGACTAACACAGTGCCATGGCTCCTCAAGTTTTGCTACTCGACAAGGAAGCTTAACACAGTGGCCTGGCTCCACAATTTTTGCTATTCAACAAGGAAGCTGTGGGTTTAAGGTCCCGCCGACAAACTTGTCATTAACAGACGGAGCTTCCGCTCGGATTTTTGGGTGACGAAGGAAGGAAGCTTGGAGTTTAACGTCACATTGACAGCGTGGTTATTAGAGACGGAGTTTTCTCTCGCATTTTTGGGTGAGGATCGAGATGATTTAGGAAAAATCACAGAAAACCTAGATCTGCATGACCGTACTCCCGAATGCGAGTAAAATAAAAAAAGTTTGTAAATCTAAGGGACTTAACTACGGTGGTCATTAGTCCCTTCGCTTACAAACTATTTACACTAACTTATGATAAGGACAACACAAACACCTATGCCCGAGGGTGGACTCGAATGCACGACGGCGAACAATCGCCAGAAATGGAAGGAAGGAAGGAAGGAAGGAAGCTTAACGTTTAACGTCCCGTCGACAACTTGGTCATTAGAGACGGAGCTAACGCTGGAGTTTTGGGTAAGGATGGGGAAGGATATCGGCCGTGCCCTTTGAAAGGAACCATCCCGGCATATGCCTGGAGTGATTTAGGGAAATCACGGAAAACCTAAATCTGGATGGCCGGGGGTGGATTTGAACCGCCGCCCTCCCGAATACGAGTCCAGTGCGATACCACTGCGCCACCTCGCTGGGTCGCCAGAAATGATACGTGGTTAGGATTCCACGTTAAACTGTACCTCTCCTTTCACCGGTTGGGCAACTGGAGTAGTTTACGGGCACGCACGTCGCCGAAGTGTTTTCCACTCGAAAGACTTCCGGAGGCCACTGTGCCACACGAAATAATATTGATAATCATTATTATTGTTATTATGTTTAAACTAACTTGGAGAACGACAACACATTTACCCATGTCCGATTGAGGACTAACTTCCAACTGGAGCGGCCGCGTAGTCCGTGGCATGACGCTTTAGACACAACAGCCATTACCACACGGCAGAAGTTGGCATATGGCGTAACACCTAGAGTTGCCAACTTTATTAAGTGGATAAAAGATGTGAATATAAGGGGTGAATGCAAAATATAACAGAACTGAAGTTCACTACTCGTACAGAATAATAAATGCCAAATAATAGTATTTGTGTTATTTCTCTCTCTCTCTCTCTCTCTCTCTCTCTCTCTCTCTCTCTCTCTCTCTCTCTCTCTCTCTCTGTGTGTGTGTGTGTGTGTGTGTGTGTGTGTGTCACACACACACACACACACACACACACACACACAGACACACACAGACAGACAGGACATTTCATACTTCTATACACACGAATCACTGAACACTTCCTTAGTTCACGTCACAATCCATGCTGCTATAAATCAGCTTATATTTAATACTGTCGTAATAAAAGCCGGTTCCTCAACAGTTACACCCGCCCAGGAATGGTCGTGCGTTCTAACGCACCTTGCTGCGGAGTGTGCGGCTGTTTCCCTTTTGAAGTTCGAGTCCTTCCTCCCTCCGCCATTTTGTGTGTGTGTGTGTGTGTGTGTGTGTGTGTGTGTGTGTGTGTGTGTGTGTGTGTTTTGTCCCTACCATAAGTTAGAGTAGTTTCTAACTCTAGCGACAGATGACCACAACAATTTGAACCAATAGCTTTACAAACCTTCAAACATTGGTACTACAGTTACGAAGCCTTTCTACTTTCACTCCGTACACTCTGCCAAATAATAAATCTATATCGCAGACAGGCGAGTGAACAACACAACCAGATGTCAGTATTCGAGAGAGGACCTGAAGTTCGGCTCGGAGAAGCCGCTTCAAGATATCGCCGAATAGCTCCGTATTTTAATAAGAGCGATGCACCAGTCTACGATGTCGGTAGCAATCGATGAGCCATGGGCGAACACAGCGTCAAGAAGGGAGAGGTCGACCTACAGAGACGACAGAACACGAGCAATGCCCCTGATTCATTATTTTCATCCATTATTGCAACGGATGATTTGGTGACCTACAAAGACATTAACAGGCACCTCACACAAAGGGGCCTGAGCCCAATGCATCCCTTGCGTCGATTCCAATGTCCTCTCTAGAACAACAAGCCCGTTTGCAGTGGTGTTTGAACTGTAGCTCACTGACTGGAGCAGAAATGTCTTCAGTGATGAGCGCCGCATTGAACTGAGCCACGATGGCCACTGGAGGCACCCTAAACAGCGGTGTGATACCCACCAGACTGTCGCCTACCACATGGCCAGACGACCAGGAGTGACGGTATGGGGTGCCCAGAGTAGCAGCCCTTTGCTTGTTCTCTGCGTCACTCTTACAACGGTTCGTCAACGATATACTATGCCTTGCTTTTTTGCCCTTCATAGTAAGTCGTGGGTTACATTACAGAAAAAATAATGTCCACCCGCAGACTACAAGAGTTTCTACTTCTCTGTTGGTCAAACCCTATCTTGGCCAAAATTCTTCCAAAATGAGAACGTCTGGAGCGTTATGGGCACATTCCTTCGGCCAGCTCCGGATTTTGACGTTTTAACACCCCAACTGACACAAATTAGCACGAATTCATTCAGCGGCACAACTAACAACTCTGTCAATCAGTGGCAAGTCGAATAATATCTTGTATAAGGCCAGAGGTGCATCAAACGCTATTGAATTGCTCAATTTGTGAACCGCTTTCATCTACATAAATCATCCAATTTTTCTGAAATTGTGATCAGTTGCTTGTCTGTAGATGCAAATCACATCTACCGATTTTCGATCCGTACAGATAACTCCTATGTGGTGCGTCTTTCTTTCCCTTCTGTGGTACAGTGTATAAACTGAGAACTTGAAAGACATGGATAGGGGAATAGAATTTGAATATCGAATAGCGAGAGTGCATTCACGATATCTGACCACTCCTGTAGCAAACATGTATGCAGTGAACTACCTACGTTTCCTGGTCAATTTTCATAAGAGATTATTGAATGATCCGACCTGGAGAGATTCCATTTCTTCGTCAAAAACGCTGGTGTATAGTGCAACGTTGCAGAGAAACCGAGATACGTGTCAGTTATATAAATACAGTCGTGATTGTGTTCATAATAATAATCATTGAGAATAAAACTCATCTTTTTCAGAAGTCATCTTTTACTACCTCGTATCTTCTTATTCTGTGTGTCTAAGGGTTTTGGTAGCAAAACGCAAAGTATGGTTTTTGCCTTGGAAGAAGTAGCAAGTGCTGTGTGGACATTTAAATTTGTATGATGCAATACATGTAAAAACTAAAAATAATAAAAAAAATATTTGGAATTTCGTCCAAGACAGAAACCAGTAAGAATAAATGGAAATTCAAAACGACAATGGATTTCAAAATATAAATTAGGTTTTCAGAAAGATCACCGGGCTACTGATTCGTTACATGGCAGCACGAAGCAAATTAACTGAGTCTCAGTGTACGAAGATTATGCAAGAGGCATGAATCATAACATATTCGTGATTACATGAGAACTCGCATTCCAGAAATTAACAGCGTCTAGGTTGGATATCCAGAACTGCAAAAACACTGTTCCCACGTGCGTAAACCGCTGCATAATCCACAAGTAGATGAATAGAAGTCAAATCGCCTGCTGATTGCCACATCAAGTGATCGAGAGCCTATGAGTCACATACTCGCCAGTTTGAATAAAGGACACCAGGAACCCATTTCTATAAGGGCTGTATGGGGGCAAGCGCGGTAAACAGGCTTCAGTAACCTACGACCGACAATACAGCTAGTGGCTTCCGATGACTCTCGCTACTCAGTGTACAAGCGAACGTACACTTCCTGTACCCATACTCGGCCACATATGTCGGAAATTGACTGTATGACATTACTGACCGGGAGACCGCGTCTGAAATTGTTCGGCCACCTGTGCAAGTCTTTCTAATTTTCTGAGTTTCCATATTAGTGATAGGAAATAATTAAGTCCACACACCCGGCACCCGAACGAAGAAAATCTCCGCCCAGGTCGGAAGTCGAACCCGGCACCTCACGATCTAGAGGCAACGGCGCTAATACCAAGATCTTGCCGGCCGAGGTGGCCGAGGAGACTAAGGCGCTCCAGTCGCGGTCTGCACGGCCACTACGGTCGGGGGTTCGAATCCCCCCTCGGGCATGGATATTTGTGCCGTCCTAGTTCGTAAGTAGTTCATAAGTAGTTTGTAAGTTTAGGGACTGATGACCCCGTAGTTAAGTCCCATAGACTATACAAACATTTGAACAGTTGAACCAAGATCTGAGGACACCATACAGGTGCTGTAACGGGATGGCTGTTGTAGGTAGGGTAACTAGACGCACCGCGAGGGTTCTGGGAAAGTGTTGCGCGGCTGTAAAGGACATCGCGTGCGAGACTTTTGCGACTTATTCTTGAAGGACAAAGGCTAGCACGTACACTCCGCATCAAAATACTGCTGTCACTGACTGGAAAATCACAGGTTAAGAGTGCGCTTGGCAACTGTGTACCTATGTCAGTAATACTTGGTACAAACTTGGTGACAGGAGAAGAATGTGGAGAGGGTGTCGCGAATATCCGATTCCACATATATACTGACGTACAGTCCTTGGCTTTGTGTCAATGAAAATTTACATTTTACGAGTCCCGGTTTAAAATCCCAAAGCTGACACATTGATAACAGAAATGGTTTCCAAATAAATTTTGTTTCAGATCTAGTGACCTTGGCCTTGCGTCTTTTAAGGGTTCCTGTTCCAGTAGCTGCAGCTACCTCCCTCTGTATCTGTCCCGCTTCCAACCTTCCTATGGCTCTCCATGCCACAGGCTCGGGTAAGCCAAGTTTTGTTGCGTTGGTTGCACTCCTGCTCACTACACTGAACCCAACTACTGGTGTAATTCTTTTGGCAGAGTGAACGCATGTCAACACCAACCCCCTCTGCAGCAACTTCCTGTTATTACCACTGTCTCGGCTGTCGTAATGTTATCTCCACTCCGTAGAACCGACAGAAATTAAGATATCTGAACTGATTCCTTGATTATGAGGAGAGGAATTGAATTACAATTTATGCTTTAAACGGGATTCGAACCCGGGACCTCCTGCTTACTAGGCAGACGCTTCAGACCGCTCAGCTAACACAGCGTTACGGACCAAGCGACTACACGGACTGGCTTCAAGACGTCTCCCCTCCACAATACATACTTTTAATTCTGCCTCAATGTTCCCTGTGAAATACGCATCAAATTGCTAAGGTCCTCCTTTGTCCGTAACACTGTGTTAGCTAAGCCTGCCTAGTAAGCAGGAGGTCCTGGGTTCGAATCCCGTTTACAGCATAAATTTTAATTCAATGCCCTCCTTATATTTAACATCTTTGATATAACGTAACAATGTTTGTCTCAACTGAATTATTGCTAATCTCCTAATTGTTTTGACCAGTGAGAATGAAAACATGACATGGCACCGGTACACTTTTGTCTTACTATTCGACAGGCACAAAATGAAGTTTATATACAACTAGTTGAAAAACCGGCGTTGTCCGGGTATTTATTCCTGCCTTGAATTAGTACTTCTCCTATCCCTTCTCTCTGTCCATTTCCTTTTTTCTAAAATCATGTTATTTTTATTGGAGAATATATAAGAAATAACGCTGTCTTGAATAATGTACAAAATTATAAGTGCAGTATCCAAACAAAGAAACATACTAGTCAAAATACAAATGACATATAAAATTCGTACGATCTCATATTTACTGAATTATGTGTCGTACAACTGTATAATTTTTTAGGTGTATACAGAGTGACTTACCGAAGAGTCGTCAGACGCATTTTCTCTGGTGTTTCAGCAGATATTTTTATTTAGTTTTTTTTTTTTTTTTTTTTCAGTATGTAGCTGGTCTCGGGCCAAATAAGTTCTGCTCCTCATGCCATTTCTGCGACGCCCGGTGTAGATGTAAAGCGTCGGTTTGTTTTCCGTCACGAAGACAAAGATTTTTTAAAGCGAAATTTTTTGTGCTCAATCGATAGAACAGTCCCAAAGTAGTTTAGTGTGATATTCGGTTTATCGAAATGTATTACGAGAGACAGTAACCAGTACTCCGGAAGCGGCTGTATGGCGCTTCCATAAGGCAGTAGCAAACATCGCGAGGCATGAAGGCACGCACGAAGGGGCCGTATGAATAAAATGGAGTATCTACTTTATACTCTGAATTCCAGAGAACATACTCAGGTTCGCATGAATAAAGGGAGTCGGAGAATATACTTCAGCCGAGTATGTTCTCGGCGTGAGTAACGAGGTTGGAGAAGTTGCTCACAGCAGAGAACATTATCGAATTTCATATGAATAAAACTAGAGAAGTTTCTCAAGACGGGAGAACATTCTCAGATTTCTGGAGTGAGCTCTATGGCATACTCCGTGCTGAGTAACTTCAATTAAGGTTACGTTTTACTGAGATTTATAATAAAAATGACAACAATTTTGTTACTTAGAAGGCAAAAACAAGGTCCTTTATATGTAGACTTTAAGAAATACTAGGGGATCTATAAAGTTAATACAAATACAAATAAAAACATTTTGTTGACGAGTACCTTCCTTCGGAAAAATCTTGTGACACTTCCAGCATTTTATACAGTGACGAGAGTGATGTAAGAGGTGTTTTCATTACCGACATAAAAATGAAACACAAATGGATTCAGCTACGTGTTTTACTCATTTGTTTGGCGTGTATATTTACAGCTGTAAACAGCCACATAGCAAAATAATATTGTTTTTTAATAGGGTCTATTAGTAAGACCTTAAGCTGTTACTTCCAAATAAAGTGTATCCCAGGACTTCACATTTTCTATCACAAAATAAATATTGCTGCAATACCAAGTAGGGCTACTGAAGTACTGTTTCTATCTGAACCGGTTGGCCTACTTATGATGCGTTTTCTGACTTCGTAATCGTAACTTCTGTCATGTTAGAAGTAAGTAAACACGACAGGAAAATTAATAACTAATTAATTACATACCTAGTGTGCGCCTCGGTTGCACAGTGGTAGAGTGCCCGACTACAAATCCAAAGGTCGCGGGTTCGATCCCCGCCAGGTCCTAGGATTTTTATCTGTCACTTTCCACTTCTTTCACCTCTGGCA
This sequence comes from Locusta migratoria, assembly GCA_026315105.1. NCBI lineage: Eukaryota > Metazoa > Arthropoda > Insecta > Orthoptera > Acrididae > Locusta > Locusta migratoria. The sequence goes on from CM048744.1 coordinate 292,471,968, forward strand.
GTATTGCTCATGTGAAAACTACCGAGTAGCACCGTGGTTCGGAACCCACGTTAAACTGTAGGTCCCCCTATAAATGGCTGGGTAAGTCAGTTCGAAGGTCGGAGGAAGGCAATGGCATACCACCTCCAAACAGGACCATGCCTAGTAAAGCACTGTGGTGTTCAAACCAATCTTCGGATTGTTGACTGCTTTATCTTTTTACATACCTAGTAGCCTGTTTCTTGTTCTAAATCGCATGGCCTAACGCTTATGAGCAAACCGTTGTGTGTCATATTTAACAACAAGTACAGTAAGGCCTATGTCATGTTAGAACACTCCGACAGCATTCCACGTTTTAACAGATGAATATGTGATGCATTCTTAAAATATCGTTCGCAAATTGTGCTAACCCTACTTCATTAACATTCGAGTTTCTCGCGTGACGAAAATTTTGTATCGTCAGGAGAATACATTTTCGTAAAAAGTGCATATTTAGTCTTAATAATATGCTCCTTCACAACAAATTAATATCTAAACATAGTACACTTCTTTCTGAACACGTAGATGTGTACTCCATATTTGTACACTCAATTTTTTTTGTATGACCACCGCAGTTTGGTGTCATAACTTTACAAACATTTGGTGTTCTTAGACGAAATATTTGCATTTTTGTCATTTAGATTTGTGCAATTAAAAACTGAACACACTTTAGACATATTTCAGCAGCCAAAATTGTACAGAAAATACACACTAAACACCAATAACGGTACTCTCGCCTCAAGTGTACTGACCACCGTCAATATGGCGGCCGAGTGCACCTAGGTTGACACAAGGAGCTCGTGTGTTGGCCCCTCTATGAAATTTAAGCTCGTTGGGTGTGCCCCTGCGGTCAGCCAGTCAGGAGCTCGATGGCAGCCTACTGCGTGTTACGTGAGCAGGCGGCGCTGCGCGGCACGGACCTGGGCCAACCCTCGCGGCGCAGGTGAGGCAGGCGCGCGCTCTTCCCTCGCTGAAAGCCTGTTTGCAGCCGCGGCGCTGCGCCCGCGCTGCTTTACGTCACACGGCTGCCGATCCGCTACCTTGTTTACGTGGAAGTTAACCGCACTGACAAATTACTGACCGTCATACCAAGGCAGGCAGGCGGCGAGAACCAGGGCCACGAGCGCGCCGCCGGTACCCTTCCCAGCACATGCGCGTCTTTAACGCGATCCCAACTATCTCCAACCATAGTTGCACGGTGTTGGCACTACTGACCTGTACTCTATGCAGTATTACACAAAGGTAGAAGATTCTAAACTATTACGATATAATGAAGCAATGCAAGGAAATTAATACTACAGGCGGCACGATACCTTGAATGAAGTCGTGTGTTAGTAAACTGCCTACGTTTCGTTACGTAAACCATTCTTACTTCATCGATGCTAGTCGACGTATCTTAAGAAAAACACAATCATTCACATTTAACAGGAAATTTAAATATATGCAGAACTTTATGTATAAAAAAAAGAGGGGGTATTGTAAGGTAAAGCAGTCAACAATCCGAAGATTGGTTTGAAAACCACAGTGCTTTACTGGGCATGGTCCTGTCTGGAAGTGGTATGCCGTTACCTTCCTCCGACCTTGGAACTGACTTACCCAGCCAGTCAGCCAGTTATAGGGGACCTACAGTTTAACGTGGGTTCCGAACCAAGGTGCTACTCGGTATTTTTCACATCAACAACACTGCAAGAGGTGAAAGAAGTGGAAAGTTACATAAAAATCCTAGGACCTGGCAGGTTCGAACCCGTCATCTTTGGATTTGTAGTGTCGCACTCTACCACTGTGCTACGGCGCCGCACGAATAACACAGAATTATACTCCTGATCCCCGTCGGGGGTTCGAATCCTCCCTCGGGCATGGATATTTGAGTTGTCTTTAGTATAAGTTAGTTTTTAAGTAATTTGTAAGTTTAAGCATAACAAACATTTGAACATTTATACTCCTGACCTAAACGCTGCCGGTCGCGGTGGCCGAGGCTACTGAGGCGCGCCAGTCATGGTCTGCACGGCCACTACGGTCGGGGGTTCGAATCCCCTCTCGGGCATGGATATTTGTGCCGTCCTTAGTCTTAGTTAGTTCATAAGAAGGTGGTAAGTTTAGGGACTGATGACGCCGTTGTTAAGTCCCATAAGATACTCAAACATTTGAACATTTTTGAATTGAGGGAAATTACGGAAAACGTAAACCAGGACAGGCGGAGGCGAATTTGAACCGCCGCGGCGTCCCCTAGAATGATTCCTTTGTGCTAACCACTGCGCCACCCCGCTCGGTGTCGGGAATCGAAAATAAGATATCGTGTCCATATAGAGACAGGGACAATCGCAGTGAATAGCAATGGGGCGTGAGAAGGCAGTGATTACGAAAAATACAGGCAGAAGAGAGGATAGGAGGCATTTGGTACTACGTTCTCTCCGTTAATGTCGGGTCGGGGGTTGGTGTAGATGCCGCGGCGCACGCACGCGTCGCGTTTTTCACCGGCGGTCAGTCCCTGGAGAACAGGTCGTTCTCTTCCTGGAAGAGGAGGCGAGGCCGCTTCCAGATAATCGCACGTTCGTTTAGGCGGCGCATGAAGGACGGGCGGATGTCTGGCGCCGGCGTATACGTCGCGCCGGTTCCATTGCTGGCGCACAGGCGGCCCTTTGGTTTGGGGGACAGTAGACGGCGTGGTCGAGATCAGGTAGCTTCCCAGGCCTCGACACCAGTGCTACGCAGTGCGACCAGCTATGTTGACATAGGCGCACCCATTTGTGAAGGAAACATCGCTGGCGCCACGTGGTTTCATGGTATCGCGCAACAACTGTTTAGAACCAGCACGTAGCCCTAAGGCATGTGCGTCGCGATACACATCTCGTCTGCACCGTGACTTGGCCTTTACACGAGATGCACGAGACAAAGTGAGTTTTAATACGGCCCACCATCGATGATCGAAAGAGTAGAAGCCTAACGGTCATGGTCATATACAACGATCAGTCTTCAAGGTCATTTTTATTCAGCCGGGTAGAAGTTGAAAAAATGGCTACAATTATTACATCAGCCTAACACGGAAACCTTACGACCAGGACTTCGGTTTCTTCATATTTAGACGACATCAATTTCCAATAGCAGAATAATGAAATTCTAAAATGGATAAATAAAAAAACCTCGAAACTTTTGAAGATTCGAAGATTTCCTAGAAATGTAAGTGCGTGTACAAAACACTTTTAACAGATTAATAGAATCGCTTTGTATGTATATTTGTACCAGTAGTGTGATATGCTTGTGTTCATGAAATCACTGGCTTGATTTATTCTAAGAATCTTTGTTTACTTTCATTAATAAATAATTTATTTTTATTGAAAAACAAGACTCAGTATATGCTAGTTAAAAATCTTTGGCCTGCCGCGGTGGCCGAGGGGACTAAGGCGCTGCAGTCACGGTCTGCACGGCCACTACGGTCGGGGGTTCGAATCCCCCCTCGGGCATGGATATTTGTGCCGTCTTAGTTCGTAAGTAGTTCATAAGTACTTTGTAAGTTTAAGGACTGATGACCCCGTAGTTAAGTCCCATAGACTATACAAACATTTGATTTTTTTTAAATCTTTGTTTATATATAAGAAACGTATTAATAAAAGTTTGACTTTTAGTTAACAAATACTGAACCTTTGTTTTACAATAATCATAAATTGTCTTTATTAATAATTGAATAAAATCATGAGTATCAAATTGGACTGAAATTAAGTATTAAAAAACCACGCGAAACATAAAATACCTTAAATTACTTTTTTTCCTAATTTCTTGAGACTCAACAGTGTTAGTGATGTAAGGAACTTTTCACTTAACAATAATGCATTTTGTATGTTTATAACAATTTGTAGTATGCTTCCACGCGATTTGTGACTAAAAGTAGCAAGGTTTTATATTCATTAATAACTTACTATTAAATATTTGTTAATTAAAATTACCATTTGATAATAAATGCACAATTTATAAACAAAACAGATGAAAAATCGATCCACAGACGCTGCAAATAAAAACTTTATGCACAACAGTTATGATCACCAGAGACACACTTATTATATGCCAATTTGCCTATGTTCTGTAGTCAACAGCGATTCGAAATTAACACCCAAAAAAATTTTTTCGAGTTTTTTTTTTGCGTAATTCGACCGTACAGAAATTTAAAAAAATTGATTTCCAGACTGTCTCCTTCAGTACTTATTAGTAAGAAGGAAATCAGAAAGGGGCAGTCCGTAGGACCTAGAAACGTTGAGGAGATCTCAGTCGTCATTTACTACCACTCACTATGTTTCATTTGGGCACCTACGAGACACCTTCAGGTGAGCAATCGAAGATTGGTAGTATTCGATGACTCACCTGAAGATCTCCGACAGGTGCCAGAGTAAAACATTGTACATGGTAGTAAATGACGACTCGTGGAATATTCCAGTACTCAGTTTTCCTAAAAATTCACGTTAGATATTACTCAGCAATGAGAAGTTTAAGGTGCGAAATAACAGTACGGCAATTAAAGCGCTTAGATACGTAAGCGTGAAGGTAGGCTACAAAAATATGGCCGTGACACGAACGGTATTTCACACTCAGGACTTGCTGTACTGCAGCTCATACCGACCAAGTCCTAAACTTTAATCTACGTCACCCATTAACGGATACAAAAGTTTACACCAGGCCGATTAATACTGTGCCGCACCGGAATTCTCAACCGGATCATTCGTCTTTCGCGGACAGTGCGCATCCTGCTGCGAAGTAAAAATTCATACTGGAAACAGTCGCCAAGGACATAGATCATGACTAAGCTATTTATCCGTGATATCCTCTCTTCCAGGAATACTGGTCCCGATAGACTAGTTTCTTTGGAGTGTAGGAAGCAAGGGCTGGGTACTGAGCTGCGACAGTGAGCCGGGAATGGGCTTGGATTACCCCGTCGATAATACTGCAGCCAGTGAAAAGCACGATTCCAGGTTGGAATCCAATGCTGTGCTCAACTGTAATCAGATGGGAGGAAGTTTGAATACCGCATTTAATCTTTCTGGATCGCTATGCTCTTAATACTCTTGGTTCTAATAGCGTCCAAACGTTTTTCTTTTTGATAATAGTTCCGATATTTGGGCTACTATCAATGGCAGTACACCAGATGTCAGAAATGGCAACCTTCTCAAAATCATTCCCAAATGGAATACGTTTGTTGCACGCTCACCTCGTTGGAGTTTCAAAAGAACCAAGAGTTAGTTCTTCAAAGTCTAGTCCCATGCATTCAAGTAAAAACAATTTGAGTAATGGCAGCAATCACTCATAACATCATTGCATGAAGGGACTAAAACAGATGATTCACTGAAAAATATGATTAGAGGAATCGTCGAGGCGTTGTACACAAATTACCAATAAACCAGACAACATGGCTTGTCCAGTTCCATGCTTGTAGACGCAACATTATTAGATGTCTCATTATTAGTTGCCTTGGTTCGGAATCCACGTTAAACCGTAGGTCCCCCTATAAATAACTGGGTTAGTTCGAAGTCCAAGAACAGCTGCCAGAATGCGAAACTTAGAAGTAGATGTTCCTGAAGTAGTAAAACAACTTAAGTCACTAAACAAAAATAAATCTTCCGGGCCAGATTGTATACCAAGTAGATTCCTCTCAGAGTACGCTGATGCAGTAGCTCCGTACTTAGCCATAATTTACAACCGATCAGTCAGCGAAACATCCGTACCTAAAGACTGGAAAGTTGCCCAAGTTACTCCAATATTCAAGAAAGGCAATAGGAGTGATCCCCAAAATTACAGGCCTATCTCATTGACGTCGATTTGCAGTAGGATTTTGGAACATATACTTTGTTCGAATATTATGTACTACCTCGAAGAGAACGACCTATTAACCAATAGTCAGCACGGATTCAGAAAGTATCGCTCTTGCGAAACACAGCTTGCCCTTTATTCACATGAAGTGCTAAGTGCCATCGACAAGGGATCTCAAATCGATTCCATATTTCTGGATTTCAGGAAGGCTTTTGATACTGTACCCCACAAGCGGCTTCTAATGAAATTGCGTGCTTATCTCCCCAATTGTGCGATTGGATTCACGATTTCCTATCAGAAAGGACACAGTTCGTTGTAATTGACGGTAAGTCATCGAGTAAAACAGAAGTGATATCTGGCGTTCCACTGGGAAGCGTTATAGGTCCATTACCCTTCCTCGTGTTTATAAACGATTTAGGAGACAATCTGAATAGCTCCCTTAGACTATTCGCGGATGATGCTGTCGTTTATCGGTTAGTGAAGTCAACAGAGGATCAAAAGCAACTGCAAAGCGATTTAGACAAAATTTCTGCATGGTGCGAAAATTGGCAATTGACACTAAATAAAGAAAAGTGTGAAGTATTACACATGACCACTAAAAGAAATCCGCTGAACTTTAATTACGCGCTAAATCAGTAAAACCTTAAGGTCGTAGATTCTACCAAATACCTAGGAGTTACAATTACGAACAACATTGACTGTAGAGAACACACAGAAAATATTGTGGGGAAGGCGAATCAAAGGTTACGTTTCATTGGCAGAACGCTTCGAAGATGCACCAGCTCCAGCAAAGAGACTGCCTACATCACACTTGTGCGTCCTCTCCTGGAGTACTGTTGCCCCTTGTGGGACCCTCACCAGGTGGGACTGAAGGAAGATGTTGAGAAGGTTCAGAGAAGGGCAGCTCTTTTTGTTTTATCACGTAATGGGGGGGGGGGTGGCGTCACGGAAATGATGCACGAATTGGGGTGGAAATGATTAAAAGAAAGACGTTATTCATTGCGGCGTGATCTGTTTGCGAAGTGTCAATCATCGACTTTTACTTCTGAATGTGAAAATATTTTGCTAGCACCCACCTACATAGGGAGACATGACCATCCCAATAAAATACGAGAAATCAGATCGAAAACGGATCGATTTAGGTGTTTTTTCTTCCCGCGCGCTATTAGAGAATGGAACGGTAGAGAAAAGTTATGAAAGTGGCTAATGAACCCTCTGCCAGGCACTTTAATGTGATTTGCAGAGTATCTATGTAGATGTAGAAGTTCGGAAGAGGCAACGGTATACCACTTCCAAACAGGGCCAAGCTTAGTAAAGCTCTATGGTGTTCAAATCACCCTTCGGATTGTTGACTGCTTTACCCACGTTTGTATGTCTTACGGTATCCCGCTGCAAACGCGGCAGCTTTTTTATAACTGAAAAATTACTTACCACCAGTGTGAAAGGCTGGGCCAAACTTGCATATGTGACGTGTTCTTACCTGTAACACAGAAGAAAATAAAGATTACACTCATGATATATTAGACTAGTTACCAATATTTGACTTACATGCACCTGAAATAAACTTTAATGCCTCTGATCACATACAATGTTCCCTCTCCTGACCTTCCGAATCTTCATAAACAGTTTCCTTTATTTGATTACTTTAAGAGAAAATTTATCACAAAAGCAAATCGTTTTTTTTTTCTTCCAGCGCAATTTGGCAAGTCGTTCGGAGATACCGCGGTGGAATGGCCGAGCGTTCTAAGGCGCCTTGCTGCGGAGCGTGCAGTGCGCGCGCGCGCGCGCGCGCGCGTTTTTTTTTTTTTTTTTACCTCAGGTTTATTTAACTTGTCATGTCCCATAGATTTAAATACATACGAACTTTTATGGTCATAAAATTTTGAAATACAGAAAGGCAAAATTTAAATATCGAACTGGGTAAAAATTGTCGGTTTCTGTTTTGAAATTCAAGTATATTTCCTCTTGAGAGACCCAGTAGCTGTCTATAAATTCGAACAACTAGGAGATATAAGTATAAATGTCAACAGGGATGTAGTAGAGTCTTATTGCTTCCCGTACACCAGCCCACGGACCTGAGAGAAGGAGTAATGCTCGTGCACGCCGTTAGTATCAAAGAACCGGTCTTCGGATTGCTATTCCGCCATTGCAAGAGGTATCCACGCACGTAAACACTAACTGGCCTGAAGCACGCCACGTGCCTTACATAAGCAATTCCACAGAAACCATCACATCGGCATTTTACTGAACACTTCAGGCGTCAACTATTAAGACCCGAGGGCCGAGGGTCATCAACCCCTATGAATTTCTAACGATCTTACCTTCATCGGAAAGCATGGAAATGGCGTTAACATTTGGTAAGACATACATTTCATGGTGTTCCAGTTCAGCAACTTTTATATTTATTAACCCTTAATCAGTTACCTCCGCCTGTAATGACCACGCCGTCGATGGGGCGTTGAAAACTAATCTTCTTTCTTTTTAATGTTACCACTTTTAATCATTTGGATTGGATTCGAGAAAATTGAAGCCAATTTATCATATAAGCCTATTTCAATTTGCGTGTAGGAATACAAACGAATCCAAAATATACATTTATTTCAAGACTAATCCGAAAATAAAGCTGATTCATACTTTTTACTTTAAAGAGGGGAGGCGACATTCAAATTGTCCCATTATGTGTCACAATAGTGCTGCTATTAATCTGCACATGAGTAATCTGAATGACGCGGAAGATGTCCAGAGAAATCATCTATGTCGTGTGACGGGATGTCCTAGGTTCGCGGCCGGCCCCTTCGGAGGCTCGAGTTCTACCTGGGACATGGGTCGAGGTCTCTCTCGGACATGGCTGTGTGAGTTGTCCTTAGTGTAAGTATTTTGTAAGTCTAAGGACCGATGACCACAGTAATTTGGTCTCATAGGATTACAAACATTTGTCCTAGGTTACCAGTGACACTGCACGAGAGCGAGATAGACGAAATTCTTAAAATCAAAAAAATGTTTGTAGAGCTTATGGGACTTAACTAGGGGGTCATCAGTCCCTAAACTTACAAACCACTTATGAACTAGCTTATACTAAAGACGGCACAGACATCCATGCCCGAGGGGGGAATCGAACCCCCGACTGCAGCGACCGTGCAGACCGTGACTGACACGCCGAAGACCGCTCGGTACTGCGGCCGGCTCTTAAAATCATTTAGCAACTTAGATATATGAAAATCGCTCACATCCTCCACGTATTCCGGAAAAAGGAAAAGGTCATTGGGTATCTAATCAGGTAACAATGAAGTCTAAGCAGAAGAGACATCATATTGGTGGATCTGCTGCAGATTCCGAAACAGTATACGTTTCCCGTGAAGCACATACAACCTTTATGTCGACTGAAGTTTCCACACTGAAAACATAGCGAGGTGGCGCAATGGTTAGCACAGTGGACACGCATTCGAAAGGATGGCGGTTCAAACTCGCCTAAGGCAATCCATAATTCAGAATTACGTTTTCCATTATTTCCCTAAATCATTCCGGGCAAATGGCGGGATGATTCCTTTCAAAGCGCTAGACCAACTTCCCTCCTCACACTTACGAAAAATAATCCGAGCTTGTGCTCTGTCACTAATGACCACGCTGTCGACGGATCGTTATACCACAATCTTCCTTCCTTCCTACTCGTTTGGTGGCGACTTGGATCTTTTCACGGGCTTAAACAGTCTGTGTGTCTTTGAACTATTGCAACGGCACAATGTGCACTAACTCAAATGTATTGTAAAGTACTTTGTCGTATGAGTGACATTTATGAAGAAGCTCCCTCACACGACGCTAGCGCGCCAGGGTCGTAAAAGTCATTTTAATAAATGAGCATTCCACTATAGATTATTCCGTCGCTGCCATTATTACTACTGACTGTAAATGTCATTTCAGTTCTAGTTATCGTAGTACACTACTTTGTCTCGATTAAAACTACCTGCTGGACCGATGAGCACAGTCTTACAGATCGTAGGCGCCGAATATTCAATTATGAAGCCGCCAATCAGGTTTGATACACGTGGTAGTGTTCGTAACGTGCGGACTCTAACGGAATCTAGCATCCGACATTGCCAACTATCGGTGTTCCCATGGCCGTGACTGTGTCGATATGGAGGAATTCTTTTTGGTGTTATTACTACCCGATGCACTACAGTTTCTGAAAACGAATGGAAACATTTACCTTTGCAACTAACAAGACTTTCTGTATTTTTAATAAAGTGCGATACATCAATTTCTGCATTCTTTTAGTAACAAACTCTTTACAACGCGACTGTAGGATAGCTAGGTGCCTATCTTCATCTTCCCAAGAAATGACTATAATGTCTTGTGTTTTGTCATGTTTACATACTGCATAATTATGTTCCTATTTTAGATTATGTTTATTTCAAAATAAGGCAGGTTTTGCAATTTTAATGATCTCGGCAGAATGTATTATAATAAAACCGATCCTAAGACCAACGCACGAGTGGGCAGAACACTGTATACCAGTGAATTAGCCCAAAGAAGATCAATGAGGCTTTTCAAATTTAACGAATTGCAGACACAAGTATATTTATTGTATAACCATGCGATTGAAGAATTACCACATGAAGCAGTAACCTCCATAAAATATCAGCGACTGTGCATGAGGAAAGATATGAAGAGAAACTAACGTAGATTTAACCGAGGGAAAGGCAGATGGCAGACAGATTCATTGGAAGAATCCTCAGGAAGTGTAATCCATCAACAAAGTAAAGTAGCTTTCGAAACACTCGTTCGTCAAGAATATTGCTCGTCAGATTTCAGATAGTAGTTACAGAGCAGTACGCTTCGTTACAGGTTCATTTAGTGAACGCCAAAGCGTCACGGAGATGACCGGCAAACACCAGTGGCAGACGTTCTGCATCACGGTACGCGCTTCTGACAAAGTACCGAGAGCGTACGTTTTTACAAGAGTCAACCAATATATTGCTTCAAAATATTTCAAATGTTTGTTAAGCTTATGGGACTTAACCACGGGGTTATCAGTCCCTAAACTTACAAACTACTTATGAACTACTTACGAATTAGGACGGCACAAATATCCATGCCCGAGGGGGGATTCGAACCCCCGACCGTAGAGGCCGTGCAGACCGTGACTGAAGCGCCTCAGTCCCCTCGGCCACCGCGGCCGGCCTATATTGCTTCCACCTGCGTATATCTCGCGACCATGAGGAAAACATTAAATACATTGGAATCCACGCGGTGCTGTATTTTCTCCTTACAACCATGCGCAATGCTACAGAAAAAGGAGGAAGTCACAGTGCTACCCTCCGCCAAACACCGTGACGTGTTTTACGGAGTACAGCTGTAGATGTACAGGCGGAAATCAGCGTTTAAGGTCCCGTCTACTTGGATGCCTTGGTAAAAGAAAGATTATTGTTTAACTTCTTGTCAGCAATAAGATTATGATAGACGGAAAATGTGTTCGTATTGAGGAAAGATGGGGAAGGAAATGGAGGTACTCTCTCACACCAACCATCCCAGGATTTGTCTTAAGCCATTTGGAGTAATCACAAGACCATCACAGATACTACACACGCTCCGATTGGTGACCGATGGGAAGGGAAGTCGGTCATGCCGCTGATAAGGAAATTAAACCGACATTTACAATGAGTGATTCAGGGAAACAAGGAAACTTAAATATAGATGGGTGGCCGAGGATTTAAACCGCTATCCTATCTTCGTTTCGACTCAGAGAATATCACTGCGTCATTGCTCGTGACCAATGAAATTAAAGATTAATGAAATATCCGTTGGCGGCAGGTTGCAGCTTTGTTTTCAGAAATAGACAGTAATACGTAGAAGCACGTGGAATACATTGTGCTGACATGCTGAGAGCTACCTTTGTTGTAATTATGGCATAACGTTGGAATCGCTTAAGCATATTTTCAACTTTTCAAATCCCATGTCTATGCTAATACTTTTGTCCATTATTGTTGGTCAACAACAAAATTTGACATTTGAGAGGATACAGAAGATTGTAAGATAAACAAAAATTAGCGTAACGTTTATTTGTTACTATTCAGCGCAAAATTATAACTACTACTCACTTTAAAGTAATATCAAATATAAAAATAAATTGTAATTTGCAACCGACGTTGTTACTATATGCAAATATGTTGCTAGTAAAGGGTACATTTATTTTAAGAAACAATATTTTCTTTAATAAAAATTATTTTATGTAAATTAAATGGAAAACTCGATGAGATTTAGGGTAGCGTTTACTCTTGGTGTTAATTATACTTTCTATATCTGATTTGAAACTTATTAGTTTTAGGCAAAAACCGGTATTTAGCTTTTTTTTAATATTTTATTATTAAGTTATTTTTACAAAAATCAAACTTTAAAATGCTCGCTTGCACAGATAAATAGTTGTAGATCCCATTAATTCCTTCAATGCTGTATTTGTAATCACTCCAGTTTTCCCCTCGCCACTCGATATGGTCATAGTCCAAGCGCCAATAGTGAAATAAATAGGAAATAGAAGTACTGTATAAAATAAAATAAGCCATTTAGAAACATGGATACATACGCTAAATATCAAGAAAATAAGGTACGATCTCGCAGTCAGAGAAGAATAAATCAACAAAAGCCGCGGCGGAGTGGCATAGCGCATTAGGGCGCTGTTCTACGATACACGTGGCCACTCCACGTCGGGGGTTCGAATCCCCCCTCGGACATGGATTTTTGTGCTGTCTTCAGTATAAGGTAGTCCATAAGTAGTTTGTAAGTTTAGGGACTGATAACCCCGCAGTTAAATCTCATAAGATTAACAAACTTTGAACACCAACAAAAGGTTACCCCCAATGACACTTGTCGCAAGGGGAAGACGACCCTTGTCGCAGTTATGAAAGAATACTGAGGCTACGCTGTCTTGAATCTCCATTAACACGTTATTAGCCGCATTTGTTCTTGTTTGGAATAGGTTTTGTAAAGAACTTTTCAGATTATAAAACTTGGTCTTGAAACAGACTCAATTTTTTTCAGTCGGTAAAATATTTTTCGATACTTTAAAATCGTCCAGCAAACCACTTGATTACACTTCACCACCCACAGTTTGGGAACCACTGCGCTATAATATAATCATGAACTTTAGTAACATGTCAATTTTTTTTGTCGTAATTACTAGCCGCAGCTTATCGGATAAGAGAGTAGAAATTTGTGATAAGTAACTACAGGAAACGTACCGGTGCTTCAAGAAGAGGATGATCAATGGTCAAGGTAAACCAGACGCGATTTGTTAAATAAACCTTTTCTACGCTCCGGTTGGGGGAAACTGTTGATAAAATCGCTACCTACACGTTTCAGCGCGAATGTGTATGAAAAAGAACAAAGTTTAGACACGTGCTCTGCTAACATCAACAGAAAAATAAACAATCTCATTTGTAAAACTGTAGTCAGTACTAAGCAAAGTGCCATAATTCTTTTTAGGTAGCTCTTTATTCTGGTTCCATACACCACGCAAACTCCATACACACACAGTGCATACAATGAAACTCGACGCGTCGAGCGACGGGTTCCTGAAGAGCACGTAACGATCTCTGTCTAACGCTACTCTCGCATGCCAATGCAGAAAATGAAGCAAAGAAAGCTCGTTTCACAAAAGCAAGTGGCAACCACCATTTAAATAATTTCATCACGTTAACATTGAAGTCTTGTTCGTACAAGTTGCAAAATAGAGAGTGCGTAAAACAACGTTTGTTACTCTGATCGCGTAAATTTCAAAAATGGGGATGGGTACAAACGTGCTGTCTACAGCGTAATGTTCACACGCACCCAAATGTTTTTCCCCTTCCAGTTTGGTTCCTGACGAATAACCTGCAGGAACTGCCAGTTCTTACAGGAGCAGCAATTGCAGACAATAATGAGGACATGCTAGGCCGGACATGAACAACTGGAATAGCGTGTTGAACAACCACAATGCAGGTTTTTACACCGGAAAGTAAAACATCAAATGTAGTTTATAATAATATACTCTGAATACGTTACATGGTATATAAATGAAGATAATTAACAGCACATTTTCCCAATTCAGAAGTCAAATGGGAAAATCACCATGTGAAGCAGGTCTGTTTAGCTACATGCAATGCTACTGCCTTCAGTATTGTTTGCTACCTAAGTATGTCGCTTAGGCAAAACGAGTCATTATAGGTTAAATCTACGGATAAACCAGCTCTTATCAGCCTCACGCAACATAAGGCAAAGCCATATGACGCGTACTGTTCTAACTATAGTGGCGAAACGGATTTGGGACGACTGTGACAGTTGAGCTTCTAATCAGTCGGAAATTGGAGAAGCAAGGTGTTATACAACCCAATACAAATCACACACTGACATGACGGTGATCGGTATTTTTGTCATGTGACCAAATCGAGCCGACTAGGTTCGTTAGTCACCGTGGGCGCAGTCTTTCGTGACAAAAGGTATCACCACTTCTGTTTTGTGATCGAGTTGTAGCACATAAACATTGAATCTGGATGACTGCGGCAATAAGGGACTAAACGGCAAGGCCATCAGTCCTTCAGTCAAGAGTTAGTCAAATATTCAAATGTTTTTAAACATATTGGATCAAACTGCTATGGTCATCAGTCCTTACATTTAAACTACCTTAAACTAACCTAAGGACAAACACACACACCCATGCCCCAGGGAGGACTCGAACCTCCACGGCGAGCACCGCGCGCTCCGCAGCGAGACGCTTTAGACCGCTCGCCTACTCCACCGCGATTCTCAATGCGTCATCAATCACGGCAGTGATTTCGAAACGGGCGACAAGCCGCGACACGTATTTAAAAACGCTTATCTAAACTGTAGACACTCAAAAATCTTGATAAAATGAACTCTGAACTGTTGTTAAATTATGATAAGTATTTAAATTAATGTATGTGTATTAAAGAGCTATTACCTTCCTACAACACGCAAACCTATTCCAAATTCAAACTACCATTTAGTATAGTCACAAAAATTGAGATTTAAACTGAAAACGCAAACAAGAAACGCGTTGTCTAGCAGAAAAAGCCGCTCTTCAAACGAGGCTAGGAGCTGCTAGATACGATGCAGGGTACTAAAAATTTAGTCAGCAAACCAAAAGTTAGTCAGTTATTATACAATGCATTTTCTACTGTTGTTGGGCAAACGTTAATTTTTCCCTTTTTGGCCAGGATTTCGGGGCAAATACTCCACTGTGCGTCGTGTGAAAACACACCAAGCAAATCTAGGCCTCGCACCAGCCAGTCTGACAACATGATCGAACGAGTGCAGCAAATTGTTTTTGAACTTCGCCGAAAGCCTGTGGAACACATCGCATTTTCTGTAGATTCTGTATTCACAATCCTGCAAGAGGACTTGAAACTGTGGAAAGTGTCCTCCAGCTCTGTGCCGCCAATACTGAAGGTTGACTACAAGGCTTTTGTCAGGCAATGTTGACGCGTGGCGTGACGACGGCGTCAATGGGACTTCCTTTTCATCGACTGTGACAATGGAAGAGACATGAATGCCGGTTTTCAGT
Organism: Locusta migratoria; assembly: GCA_026315105.1. Lineage (NCBI taxonomy): Eukaryota > Metazoa > Arthropoda > Insecta > Orthoptera > Acrididae > Locusta > Locusta migratoria. The sequence goes on from CM048744.1 coordinate 292,487,332, forward strand.
CCTGAAACGAAGCGCGAGTCAGCTCAATGGAAGCACACAATAAAAAATTCGGGTAAGCGCAAGTGCTGAAAAAATAGTGGTGGCCATATTCTGGAGCAGCGATGGTGTATTACTTACTCATTGCGTTCCAGAGATCACGGCGCTGACAGGTACAGTCTACCGAAATAGTTTGCAGAAAAAGTTCCTTCTAGCATTTTGTGAAAAACGGCGGGAAAAAGCTGCACATGTACTCTTTCATAAAGACAAGGCACGAGCACATTGGACGAACGCTATGCTCTAATTTTATCATAACAGCAACTTAGAAGAATTCTCACATACACCCTTACTCTACTCACTTCACCCGGGTCCTAGTGGCCTTTTCCAACGATGGGAGACGCTCTTCTTGGTCGCAAATTCACAAGCCGTGCTGCAATTCCACCAACGATTTCCCAGTGGTCAATGCAGACTCCTGAAGTAGCGTTTGCATCGAGCATGGAATCGTGGAGTAGTCGTCGTGAAAAATGTACGTACGAATGCAGCGAAGTGACAGAAGTACAGAACAAAGAAGACGGAAGTTTTATAACTTGAATAAACCTCATATTGGAGCTCTAACACTACAACAGGAAGAAAAAAAAGAGTATGGTCACAAAGGATTAATCTCGAGTATGACGGACAGTCAAATGAGAACGAGAGAAGCTATATGACGAACATGACGCGGACGTTGGTTTAACAAGGAGATTGTTGCAGAGATGTGCCCTCCACAATACACCAGGATTAGACAAGAGCAGTACCAACTATCACCGGACCTAAGACCAGCGAATCGTCTGTGTGTCGATTTCAATATGCAGGCCAGAAAGATGTGTAGATCAGATTTCGACTGTAGAGGCAGTGCTTCGTATGTAAGCGAACACTGTGTCTCGTGCTCGTGCGTTTGCGTGGAATAAGCGATTTTGAAAAGGTTGGACGGCGTTCAAAGACATCAATCAGTATCAGTCACGGTGCCGCTCACGCCATTATAACAGAGCATCGAATGTTCAGGAAACTCGGTACGCAGTGGGTTCTCCACAGCCTAACGGAGGAGAGCAGAAATCGAACGGAATACCGATTCGCTGTAGCGAAAATGGTGTCGCGAGGAAGAATATTGTTTCCTTTTTTTCATAGTTGCGGAAAATGAAAAAAACATAGTGTCATCGTTTTAAGCCGAAGATAAAGCATCAGAGCCAACAATGGAAGCACGCGGATTCACACGAACCGAAAAATCCAAAGCCGTGCACGTCAGCCCCGGGAAATTAATTATGCCATTTTTCTCTGACTGTAAGAGCTCACTGTTCTTTGAGTTTCTGGAACAGGAATTTTACATAAATTAAAGCGCGTCATTAATTTCTACGCCCAGGAAAGTTGACGGACGGTATCATTCTGTTGCAGGATAATACCCTCCCATATTTTTCCAAGGTTGTTTCAACTACGTTGCAGGCGTTTCGCTGGGGAGACCTTACACATAACCCTTCCCTTTCCCAATTCTGTAGTTCTGATCGGCCGCGCGGGAGTAGCCGAGCGGTCTGGAGCGCCACGTTACGGATCAAAATGTTCAAATGTTTGTAAATCTATCGGACCAAACTGCGTGGCCTTCAGTCCGTAGCTTACTACTTAAACTAAGGTAAACTAACATAAGGACAACAAACACACACCCATGACCCAGGGAGGACTCGAAACTTCGACGGCGAGCAACCGCGCGCTCCACAGCGAAACGCTTTAGACCGCTCGACGTTACGGATCGCGCGGCCCCCCCCACGTCAGAGGTTCGAATCCTCCCTCGGCATGGATGTGTGTGTCGTTCTTAGGTTAGTTTAACTTAGTTTAAGTAATGTGTAAGACTATAGACTGATGACCAACGTAGTTTGGTCCCATAGAATTACAAACATTTGAACATTTTAGTTCTGGTCGTGGATTTATTTCCGACGGACACAAGCAAACGTGGGTACAATTATGGTTCTGCAAATAAACGGGGTCATTTTTACCATGAAAGAATTTACGGTCTTATCTCACATTGCTTTAAATGTGCTAAAGTTTGCCGATAACTTTTGAAATAATGAACATTTTGGTTGCTTTTTCCTTTTTTCTCGTTTTCATTTGACCGTCACTTATAAGAGCAATTAAAACAAGAGTAAAAGAGGGATGGTCGATGCAGCTAGCAAAGGAGGTAGGGCCAAAGACCCCAAGAGTTCTAGCATGCACGGGAAGGCGCACTAAACGATACCAACCACTCTACCCGGAAAGCACACACATCATTATATTTATACAACTTCTGATGAAGTTCTGACGCAGTCAATCGCTAGACGACGCCAGTGAGATTGTTTTCGACAACCACAAAATTCAAATCACAGAACTCTATGGGCAACATTCTTTTGGGGCTCTGAAGGTAATTTTTAATTGCGAAATTTCTCTGGCAACGTTGGACTCAATTGAATCGAAAGCAACACTGAAACTGCATCGTGAGGAAATATATGAAAAAGTCAGGTTCTTATTACAATACAATGTGCAAGCAGAGTGCGTCCAAGAGTTGCGTTTCAGTGCACGCTCTCTTTGTTTACTTCATAATGTCTCACATATTTCTCGTTACGTTCTAGCATTGTAACAGAATGAACCGACGCTGTTTTCATACCTTTATAATTGGAAATCGTGCGGTTGTGTGACATACTCTGACACGTCAAACTATTTCCTACTTCGACATTGAAGAAACGCCACTCTTTATTTAGATGCAGAACTGATAATACAAACCGCACTTTTCATTTCAAACTCAGTGATGTTAAAAACTTTGTTTGCAAAGTAAGGAATATTAGTTTTGGTGATACTTATTTTAGTCGTAGCATTTCCTCATATTTTTCACCATTGACTCAAATGGTGTGGAACAAAAGATCAGCTTAAGGTTTTCTCATCTTGGAGGCCATTACCAAAGGAATTTTAACTTGATTTCGAAACGAACCAGGAAAGAATCGGCTGTGGACTTGCGGAAGACACTATTCTGACATTCGTGTGGAATGATTTATGAAACTGTGGAAAACCTTGGTTCTCTAGAATGCTAATACACTGTTATTCATCTGCGCAATATACTAACTCGGAACTCATCAGAGTGGAAACGACTTCAATAAATTATCCTGTTCTCTGGCTACTATCAACACAACAAAAAAGTATAAATCCCGTCTAACAAATAAGACGCCAAATTTTCCTGCGTTAAAAACTGTGGTCTTTCACAAAACTGAACTATAACAGTACGCTAGTGACATTAAATCTTGATACGTTCACCGATTTCTCTTCTGCTTTATTTGCTGCAATTGATGACACCATTCAACGCTGATTTTATCTGTCAGGAAGAGGCGCAAATTGACGGAAGTAACTACACAGAAATGCTCACTTAAATGAGAAATAAATCACATTTCTCGTCCTCAGTGTCTGATGGAGATCAGTTTTGTAGCATAATTAAGGTCTTTAATATTAAACGAATACAGCGAGGTAGATTATAAGCCACTGCCTTGCACAGAAAGAAAACCATTTGTTAGATAATAAAGTCCTCGTCTTAGTTTTATCTTAGCCATGTGAGTTCGACCAGTATGTTTGTATTTTACTCCTTCAAAGTCCGTTGTTCTTGTTCTCTTCTTTCGCCCAGTTTTGTCTGCTTTCCATCATATAGCACGGTGTTGCTTAATTTTATACTGCTTACAGCTCTGACACTCTCACTGAGAAAGTGTACGATAAGTTTACTGCGATCAGACTGGCAAAAGGATTTAGCATTTTCTATGTTAAGTGGACGCAAATATGTTCGAATGCTCTCTCTCTCTCTCTCTCTCTCTCTCTCTCTCTCTCTCTCTCTCTCTCTCTCTCTCTCTCTTTTTTAATGAAAAGGGGTAATGAGGATTGAGACAGCTGGTCCCTCCGCATTCTGTCACATTCTTTTAAACAGGAAGGTGTGCTCCAAAAGGAGAATTTGTCAGCGAATAAGACTTCTGAACTTCTTACTCTTCTCACCATCCGCGCGCGCGCATGTGTGTGTGTGTGTGTGTGTGTGTGTGTGTGTGTGTGTGAGAGAGAGAGAGAGAGAGAGAGAGAGAGAGAGAGAGAGAGACTGCGCTATGATATGAACGGAAATCTCAAGAACAAGTAATTGCAATACGAAAGTGAAGATGTCATTATAGCAGTGAGCGACAATCACCGGCCAATAAGTAGAAAATGAAACCGTAGTGTGGTGAAAAATCTGCAACAGTTTCTATGTGAAGGCATCTAAATAGCGGTTACCATTCAATGTAAGTGGATAATGGCGTATACACATCGAAAGATATTCAGGCCCCTCTTTATGCTCGTCAAGTACGGCAGATTTTCGTTTACACGCCGGCGTGTTCCAATACCCTTGAGGCGGTCCTTGGAAAATGTTTCCGTCTTTACGGAGCCATAGTCTGACTCATGTTTACGCTCGCACGTGACTAGAAAACAGCTGTGTCCACTCCAAACAACGCAGAATGCGATAGATACCATCTGGCGACAGCATCCCTAAGTGTTACCAACTTTCATTCACAGCGCTGTTGCTAATACCTGTAGTCTTGCGACAATAACACACACACCATCCGAAAATTCAATCGTGGAATCATCGGGCTCATCAACTGCAAATGCTGTTATTGTGAAAAAGTGGTTATAATTTCAACACTTGGGCTAGTGTTGGTGGAAAACTTTTTAATGAGAATACTAATCTACAGCAGAGATTGTGTATGTGATATTTTTATTGCCGCGGTGGAGTAGCCGAGCGGTCTAAAGCGTCTCGCTGCTGAGCGCGCGATTGCTCACCGTAGAGGCTCGAGTCCTCCCTGGGGCATGGGTGTGTGTGTGTTTGTCCTTAGGTTAGTTTACCTAGGTTTAAGTAGTTTGTAAGCTACGGACTGATGACCACGCAGTTTGGTTCGATAGATTTACAAACATTTGAACATTTTGATATTTTTATCCAACCTTAAAAGTTTACAGCACCCGGTTGTTATTCTTATTATAAATAACAAAGCGCCCTCAGCAACATATCCATAGGAAAACTGTTATGCTCAATAGGTACCCAACTTTACAGGAATGAGATCCAGATGAACGCTACAGGATTTACCTTGTTGTTAGTGATACATGTCATGACTTGGCATTATGCGCCAGTTCTAGTATAGCGACGTAGAGTTGAAGGATTAGTGTGCATTACGGTGAAGGTAGTCAACGTGGGTCAGGATAAGACGAGCACTGCACCGAACTCACGAAAAAGACACGAAATACATTTGCACTAAATGGAAAGAGATTTCACGTCAATGGCCTTCGAAAATCTCCAAAAGCAAGTGGGGAAAAAACACGCAGAACCAACTGAGGAAGTCTCAAGAGCACAGTATCCACTCCAGTGAATGTCACTAAATTTCTTTGTAACTAGTAAATGTTTATTTGATGATAAGTTGTTCTTTACAATATAAACCACTAGTCAAATTTTCCTCCTTTGTTATTAATGATTCATGCGTCAAAAGAAGACGTTGTACAGTTCAGAAATCTGATGCTATATTTTTTTTATTTTACTGGTAGGTTGGATCAACATAGGCGAACCGTTAATAACAGTCTGGACAGAAAAGAAGTCGAGCTTTTCGCGAAACACTATTTTGAAAATTACGAGAACTGGGACTTGCGTTGGGCTACAAAACCATAATTCCGATAGGGACACAGATCCAGGACAAGAACCGCGACATTACGAAAGCATATAGACCGTCGTTTTTGCGATAGGTCCTTTTACAAGTGGAACAGGAATGTGTGCGACTAGCAGTGGTTCAATTTACCCTACACCATGCACATATGGGCGCCTCCATAGTATGCCGATGTAGACGTAGCTGTAGAAAGGCCTGAGCAACAGCATATCACATTCAGAACGCCTAGTAAACTACTGTTTAATTTAATGTACAGCATTAAAATAATTCGCAGTCTCTGTTGGAATATTTTTTATTACATCCAATAACGCGTTTCGCGCTGTTAGCGCATCATCAGGATGGAAACAGATAAATGTTTCATTACAGTCCGTGTACCTGGCGGGCAGCGAATCTACTATGGCTAAGGTGAGTAAATTATGAAAACTCAGAACTTACTTGGGTGGAGATGGACCCACAGAACTATTCAAAGCTGTGGTGGAAGTAGCTTAACAATTTGTGATCTGTCATTGGGCCCCTGCAAAGAGGTAAACGTACAAAGAACGTAACGGCTATTTGAAGTAGAAGAACTAGGGACTAAAGGGGTGTGGTATGGAAATTAATAGAATGCTTTTATATGATAAAACTCACCATAGCAGCAGAGGAGTAGCTGTCGCGGCAGTTCCACGTTTGCAACTGGTAGTAGAGTTAATAACTGCGAAACATAAATGCGACCGTTAAAGAAAGCGGCAAGGCCAGAGTTACAGCCTGCCAGAATGAGTGGCTTGCACAGTGGCAGCTTAGTAATATCAGAGATGTGTGTGACGTGCAGGAAATTAATGGTGAGGAGGTGGAGGAATATGACGGGAATCTGTTCAATCTTTTGAAATGATACATGCTGGTAGTGAAACAATAATAAATGAATGAAAACAAAGTTATTAGAGGCCTGGGGGTGGAGCGGAAGAAAGATGTGAATTGTCAGGGGGGGGGGTTATTTTGGAAAAAGATGGATAACATGATATCGTAAAAAGTTTGATTTTTTTTCTCTTCCATGATCGGCCGCTTATGTGACCCCCCTTTAAACAGTGAAACAGTTGAGCAAGAACTTGCTAACCTGAGGCACATTGCTAGAACCAACGGATACCAAGCTAGCTTGGTAGACCAAATGTACAGCAGAAAAATCTCTAAAAATAACACCTCCCTCCTCCCTAGCAGCATCACTACTCGATCAATCTATGTCTCCTTACCGTTCATAGGAAATCTTTCTTACAGACTCGCCTAACTTCTTAAAAGCACCCACGTAAAAGTAGCCTTCACGATCAATGACAAGATCCAGTCTATCTATCACCACAGTGAACGGCTAGTTAAAGACCCTTTTCGCCCGTCAGGCGTCTATAAAATACAATGTTATCATAAATTGAGCAAACTGGACGAGCCATCAAAACTAGGTTTCAAGAACATCTTTAACTAAGAAAGGCGATGCCAAAAACTATTCGCCCTTTTCCGAGCATTTCAAGAGAAGCTAACACACTCAACACCCCCCCCCCCCTAGACAAATTGCAAATTCTTCATATCGCCCCCAAAGGAAAAAAAAACTCTCACTTTTGGAAGAATTAGAAATCACTAAGTTCGTGAAACGGTCTCCAGTACACAGTCTACGAACAGCTTATTACAAAAAATCAAACTTTTTACGATATCATGTTATCCATTTTTTCCCAAAATGACCCCCCCCCCCCCCAATCTGACAATTCGCAACATCTTTCTTCCAACCCACCCCCAGGCCTCTAATAACTTTAATTTCATTCATTTATTATTGTTTCACTACCACAATGTATCATTTCAAAAGATTGAATAGATTCCCGACATCGTCTTCCACCTCCTTTCCCTCACCTTTGTCCGCCTCCGTACTAAGCGGTAGCGTCGCTGACTACCACGCAGGAGGCCCGGGTGTGATTCCCGGCAGGCGACTGGGTGTTGTGTGTTGTCCTAATCATCATCATTGGCACGTCGGCACGCGGCGTCAAATAAAAAGACTTACACTAAGGCGGCCGAACAATCCCGCAAGGGATCTCCCGGCCAAGAAAGCCATACGCTCATTTCCATTCCCTCAACTTCATTTTCTGCACGTCACACACATCTCTGATATTACAAAGTTGCCACTTGCCAAGCAGCTCATTCTCGCAGGCTGTTAACTCTGCCCTTATCGCTCTGTTTAACGGTCGCATTTATGTTCCGCAGTTATTGTAAACGTGGAACAGCCGAGACAGCTACGACTCTGCTGCTATGGCGAGTTTTATCATGTAAAAAGCATTCTATTAATTTACATACTGTACCTCTTTAGTCATTTTAGCAGTCGCCATAAGCGCTTGGCTACTCCCGTTCGCCTCCGGTCCGTCTCAAAGTACCACTAGTCGCACGCTACGGCCGTAGCGCTCCATACCCTCTTATACACTCAGCATTTCGTATTTCTGTACGAGGTCGAATGCTATTATGGTATCTGTGGTGAAGTAGGTGAACCTTACGGCACCGTCGAGTATAGATACTCGTGTATATAGATTGGTGCGGTGTCTGTTCTTTCAGAGTCGCCAATGAGTAATTTCAATTCATAGTGCAGCTCAAGTCATTCATATCCTCCTCTACCCTTCTTCCTGCCGCGGTGGAGTGGCCGAGCGGTCTAAGGCGCCTTTCCAGGTCAAATTTTATAAATGTGTGAACAATTTATTTATTTATTTATTTTTATTTATTTATTTTGGAAGGGAATTTGGGTTGACTTCATATGGCAGCATTGGGCAGGATGCGTTTCTTTTACCGTACCTGACTCGCTTTTCAAACTGCCTACTAGTAATTTGGATATAATTTATTAATGAAATTTTCAAACTATTTTGTTTCCTTTACCTTTATATACGAGGCGTGTTTTTAAGTAAGTACCTTTTTAAAATTAAAAAAAAGGAAAAATAAGACGTACTAAGATGCCTGAATAATTTTATTTTTACATGAAAACCTGAACCTCAATCAAGTTTTCTACATAATTTCCGTCAGTATTGAGACACTTGTCATAACGTTGTACGAGTTTTTGAACGCCCTGCTCATAGAAGTCTGCCGCCAGACTTGTTAACAGTGCATCACAACTGTTGTGATTTTGTCATCGTCTTGCACCATCACAATGCCATACAGAACACTACGAGAAACATTATGAAAGTCATCCCGCAAGGAGGAAAGCGTAAGGCGTCTGTTTTCTCTTATTGCCCACTTCCTGCACCAAACTTTCATTAACGACCAAAAGACGCCAACCCATGCACATTTGTGCGGCCATCTTTAAATGCTCTCAACCACTTTGTTAACATTTCATCACTCATAATGTTTTCTCGGTAAATTGCACAGATCTCGAGATGAATATCGTTAGCACTAATAAATCTTATAACAGCCTGTACTTCAGAGACGACGCTACTCATGATTATCGGAGGCATCTTAAACACTCAATACACGACGTGAACACAGAAGAATCAGACTGTAATGGCATCACTGCGTAGACAACAGATGTAGGTACCCAGTGGGCATAAATTATTGAGATATCTTAGGACTTCTTATTTTTTAATTTCAAAACGGTACTTACTTAAAAAACACGCCTCATAATATTTTGAAAGTTTTGCTGTTTGTACTCTAACTTAGACATTAAGCAACAATAAATATTTTGTCAATGCGTTGTAGTCTGTTTGTTTGTAAATCTATCGGACCAAACTGCTTGGTCATCAGTCCGTAGCTTACAAACTACTTAAACTAACGTAAACCTAAGGACAACACACACACACACACACACACACACACACACACACACACACACACACACACACACGCCCCAGGGAGGACTCGAACCTCCGGTGGCGAGCAACCGCACGCTTCGCAGCGAGGCGCCTTAGACCGCTCGGCTACTCCACCGCGGCCGTTGTAGTCCAATGCTCCTGTTTCCTCGAAGTAATGGTAGCCAAGCTACCCACAATGAATTCTAGATAGTCCTGCAGTATTCATTATAATCCTTGGTCAGATAGTTGGGCCGAGAGTAACAGATAAAGATGATGATGCCTTATGGGATCACTGGACTGGAAAGGTTTAATAAATTATTTGCAAATTCAATATGGCTGTTAACCGAGTGTCGAGTCTGTTCTTTCGGATATATCAATTTATCGCTATATGATCATCGGTGATGTTTTTCAACATTAGTTCCACATAGTTCCTACACGCCTCTAACGCTTTAGCAGAAATGCTAGCTGACCAGAACGTGCAACGCTCGTCACCAGGGCTGAGGAACACTAGCGACACAATAGAATGCATGTTCTCTCACAAGGGGAGCAACAAGTATGGTACCAACGGAATTTGATGGGTCGTAGGTAAGTTGTGAGGGCATTCCTCCAGACCATCAAGCTAAAAGGATTTGTTCCAATGGGCGTTGATTTCTAAGAAAATCAAAATCAAATTCGCAGCAAATTACCACGGGTGACGTGTCTACTTGGCGATTACCGGCCAGCGAGACAGCGTGGTCTAATCGGCAAGGTGCTAGGCTCCCATCCAGCGGACCCGGGTTCAAAACCTAGCGGCAGAACAATTTTTAAAAATTGTAATTACTACTTTTTATATTCCAAAAATATTAAAAATAACTAAGCAAAGAAAAAGATAGAAAAGTCAAACGATTAAAAAAATTACCAAGAAAAGATAAAGAAAAGAACAAAAAAAAAAATAAATATCTTCCCCTTCGGGTCATTTATTTTTCACTTTTCTTCATTTCTCTTTTATTGTGCATAATTCGTGTGATGGGTCTGCTTCTATCATAGCGCATTTGTTCTCCACGTGTCACTACTTGCCGCACGCAGGAACGACACGCTACGAATGACTAACCCACTGGCCGTAGCATAATAGTCCACTGGGACGCGTCACGTGGGTACACACGTCATAGGAGGAGATAAAAACAGTACGGTCAGTAACATAGGTATTAAATGTTGCCCAAATATTATACGTATTAACAAACGACTGTTTACTGATTTCGAAATATGCTTCAATCGCCTTAAAAATGTGCTTCGAAAAAAACAAAATATCATCATTTTTTCGATTTCCGTCGTCCTTAGTTGCATATGAAATTGGTGGAGGTGTATTACCGTCTTTAGCAACTAAATGAAAAGTCTTTTTTTGTGTACCATACGCGTTTCTCTTCTTTATTGTGAAGCATCATTAGTGGCCTGTAATACATGTTATTTTTGTATAATATTCTGCTACAGTCATAATATTATATGTATTTTTCACAGTATGACAGTTAACAGTCTTGTTACAATTTCTAAAGTTCGGATCTACTAGGTTAGAAACAACTTCTGTAGCACTAGCTTTTGCAAAGTTAATTTAATTATCCAGTTTTTGAAAATAATCGTCGCGCAATACATAACATATTGAGCGAATGTTACAAGTTTTTATCCTGACCATTTACTGCAAACGCTTACATAAGAATGGTTATAAAAGTACATAATAATGCACAATCATCGGACTTGAACCCAGGTCGCCTGCATGGCAGCCTCGAATCTTGCCGATTACACCACGCTGTCTCGCGGAGACACGTTACGCATGGTAATTTGCTGCGAATTTTATTTCGATTTTCTTATAAATCAAGGTCCATTGGAACAAATCCTTTTAGCTTGATGGTCTGGAGGAATGCCCTCACAACTTACCTACGACCCATCAAATTCCGTTGATACCACACTTTGTGTCCCCCGTGTCAGTTGAAGGCGGCCTACACACACAGCTAGGTAGCACGCTGCAATGACCGCGCCAATTCACCAGCCGGCCGGGCGCTCTTTAAATCGACGGGTCGGGCAGAGTGTGAAAAACGCGCCACCGGTGGCTGTGGGCACCACAGAGCGGCAGCTGTGTTTCTCGCTGTCAGCCGCGATGACGAGCTCCAGATGCCGGCCTACTTAGAAGCCGGAGAAAAAGCAAACGGTCTTATGTTGCAGGACACTGGCCATCTGCCTCGCCTCAGCGCGGTGCAGGGGTTGTCTCGCAGCTGGCTAGTCGCTCGTCACCAAAGGTGTTGCCGAGGCGCTCCTGCCAATATTACCCCATGCGCTTCATCAATTTCGTTAAACTGGGGCACATAGCACAATTTCAGGGAGTTAACGATGCAGTGTCACATAACAAGTGGTTCTGATAATGCGTCACTATTCACTTCAACTTACCTCTGACTTCTAGCCATCATCCACACAAGCCGAGGTGGGGCAGTGGTTCCCTCGCTTGACTCCCATTTGTGAGTATGGCAATTGCAATTGAAACCAGCCTCCGGCAATTAAGTTTTCCGTGATTTCTCTAAATCTTATAGACAAGGGCGATTTCCTTCCACATCCTTAAAAAAAAAAAAACAATCGGCGCTTGTGCTCCGTCTCCAATGACCATGCCGTTGCCGGAATGTTAAATCCCAGATCACGTAGATGATCTGCAGTTAAACCCTAATCTTCTTCTATTTATGATCCTTTTACGTATACACATCATAACAGGAAAATTGCTCGGACCCCGATTTACGAATTTTGCTGCGCTACATTCGCACAGAATGGCCTCGCCGCGGTGGCCAAGCGGTCTGCGGCGCTCCAGTCACGGTCTGCACGATCGCTACGGTAGGCGGTTCGAATCCCCCTCGGGCATGGACATTTGTGCCATACTATTTGGCCTCGCTCACAACGTGACATTCGAAATTTGCTGGTGCGTTGCTATTTTGCTAGAAGAAATGAACTTTCAGTTCATAGAGGTATCATTCTAGTATCAAATGGCAGTAGGACAATCGCGTGTGTTGATCCCGCAACATTTGCAGAAAGAAGTATTGAATGTACTTCACCAAGAACATCGGGGAATGGTTCGCACTAAGCAATTGGCACGGCGACACTGTACTTGGCAGGGTATGTAGGTCGATATACAACAGATGACGTCACAGTGTTCAGTCTGCGCTACCAACCAGTCCGCCCCACCTCAGAAATTTTTTGCGTGGCCCAAAGCAGATTCACCATGGCAATGAGTGCATGTTGAATATGCTGGTCCCTTATGGAGCACTATGTGGCTTATTGTGGTTGATGCTTTTAGTGGTTACCCAATTGCAGTGCCAATGTCTTCTACGACTTCTAGTAGCACGATTAGATCGTTGTCTCCAATTTTTTGTCTGGAAGGTCTCCCTGAACTGATAGTCTGACAATGGCCCTCAATCCCACGAATGTCGTTCCCTTTTGTGAACGCAATGGAATTAAGCATCTCACCAGTGCACCGTTTCACCCAGTCAAACAGCGCTATGGAACGCTTCGTCCAGGCATTTAAGCAGCAGCTGACCAAAATCCGTTCGCGCACTCACGGGAGGCAGCTTTGCAACTGTTCCTCGCCTCCTCGCATCCACAAGCTCCCTACACGACAAAGGTCCGGCGCTTTGGAGGGGACGGATATTGTGGGGTAAAGTCAGCGCCACACGCCAGACGCAAGAGAACGATCGTGCAGAAGGCAGCAGACGACCGGCAGCCTATCACACACCGGTAGCGCGCCTCCTGGAGGGAGCAACCTAGAAGCGGCTATATCTAGGCCAACATGCGTCTGGAAGGGCACCTCTGAAGTTGGCTCCGAAATAGGCAGTTACTATGAGAGAACGCAGCTAGCATCGTACAAGAAGACGCCGCCGCGAGAACAGACATACTCTCTAGAAGTTGAGTATTAGTATATATTTACTAACACTTGTATTACTAATCTGTATAGCTGTTTTAGATGCCCACGCAACCTGAGCAGATCCTTTCCTGAAAGATAGGCCGGGGAGGACAAAACACCTTTGATGAAAAAAAAAACAATAAATAAATAAATCTTCAAATGTTTGTCATCATAAGGGACCAAACTTCCGAGGTTACCCGACACTATACTGACAAACTACTTGATCTAACTTGTACTAAGGCCAACACACACACACACACACACACACACACACACACACACACACACGAGGGAGGACTGAACTACGATGTGAGTGGCCACGCAATCCTTAACGTGACGCTTCAAACCATACTGCCATTACCGCGCGATTGAGGATGAGAACGCATAAATTTTATGACAATAGAGGTCTTCTTAAGATGCGAACGATAATTCTACAATTATCAATTTTGGCAAGTGTAAATACGTACATGCATCAACTAACTAAAAAAAAAAAAAAAAAGTAGCAGTAGGCTTCTTGAGCGACAGACCATATGAGTAAATGGTAATAGGAAGGGAGGAGAGTGAATGAAGAGGTGAGAGGCTCAAATCCAAATTACCACAACAATACAAGCAACAAAATGAAAAGGCGCGTGACAAGAAATATTAACAAAACAAGTGAGTGTATGGGGAAGTATTGCCCAGGCTCACGGTTAAAGTAAACTACTTATTGGACAGCTGTGTTCTGGTTCCCGTTAGTTATACAGCTCGACTATTGATAATTTATGAAAACTGTAATTACGTACATAAGGCACTACATATGTTGATCTGCACAGCAAGCACGCAGTTCTGTTTTCCAGACTATTCGTTTACTGGTCTGTGTCTGTGGGGATAATTTAATGATAGATGTGATGAATATTTTATGAAAACTACTTTGAAAAACAGAGAGGGCCGCGCGGGAATAGCGATGCGCTCCAGCCGCCTTGCTGCGGAGTGTATGGCCGGTCCCCGTTGGAGGTTCAAGTTCTCCGTCGGGCATGCGTGTGTTGTTGTTCTTAGAATAAATTAATTTAAGTAGTTTGTAAGTTTAAGGGTCGATGAGCACTGCAGTTAGGTCCCATAGCTTTACAAACATTTGAAAATTTTCGAAAAACATAGAAAAATTGGTGTCAACCAAGGAGGTTAGAATCTCTGGAGATGCCCTAACACTGAAAAAAGTGAAGCTTGCAAACTGGGCACACCGGTTTTTTTTGAGCCCAAAATATGTCATGCGTGTATATAGTAGTTCTAGTCGTCGAAATGCACGTCATATTTAAGTAAATACTCCGATGTGACTGTCAATTTAGTTACATTACGTAATGAGGGCAATATTCACAAAGGGTTTAAGAGCGAAATCTTTGCTTTGGGCACAAAAGCAAGTCCCTTCTGACTTCAACCAGTCATGTTCTCAGCATAGATAACACCATCACCCTTTATTCTAACATCCTTGGTGTCAACTATATCTTCGAGCTTTCAGCAGACGGAGTTTCTCTGAAATCTCATCTCGCACTGAGAAGATTGTGATTTAAAGCTAGGGACTGGCACTCAGTTGCACACAAAGCAGTGTTGACGTTGTATATGTATACGAGACTTATCTCAAAAGCAATATATCAACGAAATTGAATCTTTCAGTTCAGAGGAATTACGCTATGAACTTTGACCTACTGATAGAAATAAATAAAAACAACATCACTTGAAGACTGTATCATATGCAAGTTGCAACACGTGCGGCCTACTGTACTGCAAAAACATACGATGTTTCTAGCATGCCAGGAACTGTGGAGACGGGAGCCTGTGAATGAGAACAGAAGGGTCTGTACACACTTTGTCTTGAACGCTTTTAAATAGTACAAGAGCGAAGAAACACAAATATTACTAGTGCTAACACAACTATCAGTTTCCGGCGCATGTACCAAAATACGCCGAGATTAACAACTCATCAACAGTCTAATGCAGCCAGTCACATTTCAAATGAATCCTATCCCATCCTTGTCGATTTATTTCAGCATTAGTGAGGTCACATGTCAGTCATATTTTTTTCTCAACTTAAAACAGCCGCGGTGGAACAGCTGAGCACTCTAAGGTGCCTTGCTGAGGAGCGAGCAGTTGCTTTCCGTCGGAGGTTCGAGTCCTACCTCGGGCATGGGTGTGTGTGGTGTCATTCGGTTAGTTTAAGTAGTTTGTATGCCTAGGGACTGTTAACCTCACTAGTTAAGTCCCACAGATTTACTAACATTTGAACAGGGCCCCCCCTTGACCCGCGAGCCGGATTCATTACACTTGATTAAGCTTGCAAGCCACCTCGTCTGAAAACAATGTTGCGAATGGGAAATGTTACGTATAAATTTTTTGAAGGTTCATGAGTGCACGCGCGACATTTCTGCCTCTACAAACAGGATGTACCGTTTTAAAAGGGATTCTGTAAGTGATGTACGTTACAAGCAACAAGCCGTCATTGAATTTGTCCCTGTGCAGAATATCACAAACGTACGTGGAAAGTCTTTGGAGGATCTGCTGTCTACAGCAGAACATTTCTTGGTTGTGCACAAAGGTTGACGTCATCACAAGGCGGTTCGGCGGAGCTCCAAGATTTGCAGCACATGGGAGCTGCTGATGTCATTCACAAGGACAGACACATTACGATTCGGCATTTGGCGCTGAATCTGTGAATAAGCGAAGGAAGTGTGGATGCAACTATTTGTATTGGTGAATTCTCATAAAGTGTGTGTAAGATGGGGCCCTCAAAGTACAACGTCACCCTGTCCACCCTATTGTCCTGACCTAGCCCCTTAGGACTTCCAGTTATATGGCCCATTAAACGGTTCCATTCTTGGAAGACATTTTGAGAATGACGAGTGGAGAAATGGCTCTGTGACCAGAACAAGGATTGGTAACGACAGGGCATACAAAAAATGTTCAAATGTTTGTAAATCTATGACACTTCTCTGGTCATCAGTCCCTAAGCTTACAAACTACTTAAACAAACTTATGATAAGGACATCAAATACACCCATGCCCGAGGGAGGACTCGAACCTCCGACGGCGAGAAGCGGCGCGCTCCGCTTTGCTTTGAAGATCAGTTGCTCAAAGTTTGATTAAGACAGGAATAAAACTATAGATTTTATCGAAGTCTTTTGTAAAGTACATTGTGTCATATACCGTCAAATTCTGTAATACTTTTACTACGTCAATAACCTCCGCGCAAGTTCAAGAAATAACTTTACAAAGTTTTATCGCAATCGGATGAAAGTATACATCACATGTTTATAAAAACACACCTAACAACACAAGGTTTTTTTCTACCTGAAGTGGGCAAATTCGGGGCTTATATTTATATCGTTCAATAACAGAAAAGTGAAATATAACAATATATTATAACGCATAGTTCTGATGAAAACAACAGGTTCTGTATCTGTGAAGCAATATGTGACCTGACTCATCAAGCCCCAAGAGAGAGAGAGAGAGAGAGAGAGAGAGAGAGAGAGAGAGAGAGAGAGAGAGAGAGAGAGAGAGAGAGAGAGAGAGAGAAATGTTCAAATGTTTGTTAAGCTTATGGGACTTAACTACGGGGTCATCAGTCCCTAAACTTACAAACTACTTATGAACTACTTACGAACTAGGACGGCACAAATATCCATGCCCGAGGGGGGATTCGAACCCCCGACCGTAGTGGCCGTGCAGACCGTGACTGGAGCGTGTCAGTCCCCTCGGCCACCGCGGCCGGCGATAGAGTGTGTGTGTGTGTGTGTGTGAGAGAGAGAGAGAGAGAGAGAGAGAGAGAGAGAGAGAGAGAGAGAGAGAGAGAGAGAGGAGGGGAGGGAGACTTAGGCTGGGATTTGAGGGGGGTGGGGGGAGAGAGGAGGGAAGGAGTCGTTGGTGATTAAAAAACTTCAACTCCAAGCAAACTTTTTCAATGCATTATACTATAGTACTGGAAAGTCATGGGATAACTGTAAACTAACTATCTCATGGAACCGACTTCCCAAACAGTGAAGAAGTATGCAATCGTAGCAACTTTGAATTTACTAAATATGGTCACTTCTTAAAAGTATAAAAATGCATTCTAGTTGTTTTAGTGCTGGTAGGCCACCGCCTAAGAAACGCCTCTCCGAGGAATGATACGGGAAGAGCTGGTGCTCGAAGTCCGAGAAGAGAAATGGGCCTGTTGGGCTTATCAGCTAGCTATGAAACTCAAGAAAGAAAACGAAAAAGGCGGCTAATCTATTTAAAGCCTCTTGTAAAAGCAATATAAATGAACGCGGAAGTTACAGAGGCAATCACAGATTCCTTTCAGTGGACCGCTGCCGGCAACAGTCGAAATGACAAAACTAGACAGATGCTTCGGTAGCTTCTTTTTTACACGTACATTACTTAACCAAGTGCTAATGAATGGTTCGACAATGAGAGTGATACAACGTTTGTTAATGCTACCGTTGAGACCTGCCTTTAAGAAATTTACAGAAATGTTCTAGAATTTGAGAGCACGGTGGCCAGAAACGGCATTTGAGAGCATACACTGCAAAGCACGCGTCTCGGACCAGCTGACTACCCCCAGGCAGGCCTGAGCTTCAGATGTTGTAGCTTCATCTACGAATGTTATATGGAAATACGATTTAGTATAGACTCATGCGGATCACGAGGGACATGGGAAAATTATTTCACATTAGTGTATCTTCCCAGATTTACGTGAACTGAAACAGTGTTCATTATTTAAAAATAACGAGGTCTCACCTGCTGAAAAAAGCAACTACTGTATTCAGTAAAAGACAATAATGATAAATCTGAAGCATAGAATTAAAATTTGTGATGTAGCCGGGAATCAAACCCTGACCTCCATGCTTACTAGGCAGACGTCTTAACCGTTAGACCACCACAGCACCAACTTGACAAGTAGTGCTTGGCAATAGTGGCAATTACCTTTGGAACACAGAAGCTGAATTAAAGTTTGTGACATGGAGGGAAATCGTACTTAGACTATTCCGAGGCACCTTAATCGTTGGTGGTGTGGTAGTCTAACGGTTAAAATGTCTGCCTAGTAAGCATGGAGGTCCGGGTTTGATTCCCGGCCACACCACAAATTTTAATTCTATGCTTCAGATTTATCATTATTGTCTTTGACAAATTCGAGACGAAAATCCGTCTCAAAGATTGTTATTTGTACTGTATTAAGTATCTAAATTTTAGAAGGAAACTTTGATGTATCTTTCCCTGTACGCCGCTGTCAAAAATATCTCTCTGCATTTCTCTGTTGAAAATACTTAGTCATTGTTAGACGTAAGATATTAGTTGATGCAGGGTCTGGTAGAGAGTAAGACTGACTTCAGTTGTAGCTTCAAATTACTGCTCTACGAGTAGGGTAGGGACAGCTTACACCAAAACCTACTTCTATTCAGTTTTTGATAGATCGGTATCGGCGACTAGATCTGTTTGGTTTCGATGTAGAATGATCTGCAAACCATATCTTTTCCCATTAGATGCTCATCCCTAGCGTACTGTGTCATACATTTGAAATTGTGTGGACGTTTCCTAAATGTTTGCGAACCGCGTAACTGAAGCAGGACTTGGGTTCCAGCCCGGTATTCACCTCGTGCCTAAGCTGGCCGGCACACCGGCTCTCGCCGTTAATACGGCAGGCGGATTCCAACCTGCGACGGCGCCCCTCTCAATCCGGAAAGATGGATATGCAGGCAGGTGTGCTGCCGCGTCCCTGACCGCCCTCAAAGGAGTCCGGTGGCGACCGCAGCGTGCGTCGCGCGCGTTCGCAGAAGACGCGGAGCAGCGCGGCAGCTTCCGGTCACGGCGCCTCCCTGTGACGTCAATGCAGGCACGTGGCGCCGCCCACGGGAGAATCCAGGGGTCCGCTGTCACACTGCAGCAGGGCAGCAGGGCAGCGCCGACAATACACTCGCCCTGCCTTCATATTCTGATCAAGCCAACACGCGGAATTCTTTCCTGAATGCCGCGGTGGAGTAGCCGAGCGGTCTAAGGCGCCTCGCTGCGGAGCGCGCGGTTGCTCGCCGTCGGAGGTTCGAGTCCGCCCTGGGGCATGGGTGTGTGTGTGTGTGTGTGTGTGTGTGTGCGTTGTCATTAGGTTAGTTTACCTTAGTTTAAGTAGTTTGTAAGCCACGGACTGATGATCACGCAGTTTGGTCCGATAGATTTACAAACATTTGAACATTTTTCTTCCCTGAATAACACGCCGACACAACCACCTCAACAGTTTCAATCACAATCAAATGTTTGTAAATCTATTGGTCTTAGTTACTGTGGTTATAAATCCCTAGACTTACAAATTGCGTAAACGAAGCTGAGGACAACAACCACACCCGAGCTCGAGGGAGAACTCGAACCTCTGACGGGGAGCAACCGAGGGCTCCGCAGCAAGCGCTCGCCCATTCCATCGCACAGTTTCAATACAATCGGACAACAACTTGCGAGTTATCTATTATACAGCAGTACCGATATCAACAGGCGTTGCATCGCTAATGTAAAGATTTTAGAACCTACTTTAGGTGGCAGATGCGCGTAATCGATCTGAGAGGTCTTAACCCAGGGCCAGTGACATACCAACTATTTCTTTAGAGCGGGGGACGGGGGGCAAGAAAACCCACTACTTTGGTCAAGGGGGGGGGGGGGGGGAAGGGTGGCGAGATCATGGAACTTGTTAGAAGTAAGATATTAGTTGATGCAGAGTCTGATAGGGAGTAGGAATGATTTAGTAGTACCTTCTAAATACTGCTCTACGAATAGGGTAGGGGCAGCTTCCGCTATGTAGTATTACCAATTTCTATTCAGTTTTTCATAGATCGAAATCAGTAGGTGTTCCAGTATCCGATGGTCTCATTTATATGTAATAGCGACCCACCAGTACAGATGTTGTCCCAAATTAGTAGTCACAGACTGAAAAATAGGACGAAAGGAGAGTACCGGATGTAATAGTTATTACAAGAGGATTCAACCAAAAATGGCTGCCATCAAAAATACGGGGGAGGGGGGGGGCAGAAACCATATTTTTCCCTCCAAAGTTTCAAGTGGGGGGCGGGGCACTGCCCCTCCTGCCACCCTGGTTGATACGCCTTTGTTTCTCACACTGAAAATAGCGCGAGTGCAGAGCGCAGCGGGGTGCAGGGTCTGAACGGTGCACCGGCCCAACTCGGCTTAATGTAATGTAATGTTTGTATAGCTTATAGGACTTAACTACGGGGTCATCAGTCCCTAAACTTACAAACTACTTATGAACTAGCTAAGACTAAGGACGGCACAAATATCCATGCCCGAGGGGGGATTCGAACCCCCGACCGTAGTGGCCGTGCAGACCGTGACTGGAGCGCCCCAGTCCCCTCGGCCACCGCGGCCGGCAAGAATTGTATTAAAAGTGCGCACCAACGTTCTGGAGAATGATATTAACCGAGACACTTGCTAAGAAAGCTCAAATGATCAAATGTTTATCAAGCTTAAGGGACTAACTGCGGGGTCATCAGTTACTAATCTTACAAATACTCAAGAACTACCTGATACTAAAGACGACACAAACATCCATGCCTTAGGGGGGATTCGAACGCCTGACGGGGAACGGCATCGCGGATCGTAGCATAGCGCCTCAATGCGCTCGGCCGGCTAAGGAAGCGCTTACCTCACTTACAGAAGAATATACGCTCGTTCCAGCGGACGATCTTTTACCGGTTTACATAAAGAGAATTCACATTAAGTATGACTAAGAATGGCAACCTCCCCACCCAACAAAAAGGAAATATTATGCACAAATAACACCAGTGCTGCCAAGCGGGCCAAAACATCTCCATTTTGTGACTGCGGCGAAGTGGAAGACATAAATCGAATTATTTACTTATTTTTAAACATTTTTTATGCATCAACAGATAGGACCTCACATCGAAGTTGCTAAATTTTGTAGTGAGCAAGAACTAACAGTTACCAATATCTGTGTCAACATTATTGGCAACCACAGACTTTGCATTGTACAAAGAACTTATCTCCTTTCTAACGGAGGGCCGCAATGGAGTAGCCGAGCGGTCTAAGGCGCCTCGCTGCGGTACGCGTGGCGATCGCCGTCGGAGGTTCGAGTCCTCCCTCGGGCATGGGTGTATGTCAACATTATAATACAATAATACAATATTGTGTTATCCACTATGCTCATTAGTAGCCTCTGGCCTACCTCTACAAAAACTAACTATAATTTTACGACCCTGTTATTGGGTTAGGTTTGCTTTATTTCTTAACATTGGGTCTTTGATGTATACTTTGTTCACTTACTTTTCAACTTTGACAGATAATTGTTGTTGTTACACATTTTTATTATTTTCATAACCCATCCTGTTATTTTCGTAATGTTTACATACTTCTTTCTGTAACATGTCGCCATGATACCCTGTCAACGATATAATTTATGATGGTTGCCTATGATATATCATTTTCACACCATGTATATATTGATCATCGCTAATTTTAACTCATTTGACTGATGTGTTTAATAGTTGTGTTAGGTTCTCTTGTAATAGAGCGTGGTTCACCATCACACAGCCTGGCATTGATTTTATGTTTTTAAGTAAGACTTGACGCCTAGTGACGTCTTATTTATTTTTACTGTGTGACATGCATGCCAGTATGCATAAGGAGGCATATAATGTACCTGTTTGATCAGTCTGTGTAGTTCGTAAGTACTTACTATATGAAAATACTGATTTATATTACGTATTTTACTTCAGCTTGTGTACATTTCTGTTTTTGTATTTTTATTTAATAGTCTTCCGTGAAGATGGTTTATAACCGAAACCTGTAGAAGATTGAAAAATAATAAACAGCTGATGGTTTAGTTTAAGTATTTTGTAAGCCTAGGGACTAATAACCGATGCAGTTAAGTCCCATAGATTTACAAACATTTGAACATTTTCTAACGGAGGCGAAGAGAAAGTTAAAAACTGACTTATGTAAAAGATTAAACCATGTGTAATCTCAATATATCAATTGTTCTTGCCAATGCCTTCAGTCATTATCATTAATCTTTGTTTGTTTGATTGCTCTTGTCAACTTGCATTTGTGTGTATGACATTCTGAACACTTATGTGGATGGTTGTATGGAGACTACTCAAAGGCCAATAAAGAAAAAAAATAAAGTGGTTCTGACGCCGAAACTCATTTAGCGTATGAGAAACGACTGAAGAAAATGTTTAAAGGAAAACCGTTGATATCTAACCTTCCTAGTTCAAAATGTTCTAATATTTGTACATCTAAGGGACTTATCTGCTGCGGTTACCAGTTCCTAAGCTTATAAACTCACTTATACTAAGGACAACACACACACCTATGCCCGAGGGAGGACTCGAACCACCGACGGCGAGCAACCTCGCGCTTCGTAGTATGGCGTCTTAAAGCTCTCGGCGATTCCACCACAGGGATCTCCTTGTTACACATGAAAATATATACTGCAATAAATACGTCCCGTTTATAAAACTAAGGCCTACTAAAATCTAACACCTGTAAAACCGAACCATTTGTATCGCAGTATCCTCGGAAAAAAAAAGAACTTGTACTTTTACCATAGAACTTTCCCTCCGTCGCTGTCGCCTACAGTAACCGCACACATAAAAACTCGATCAAAATAATAGGCATACAGTAATTAAGGTGCAGCCTTACGTTTTATCATTTGAAGTTGTGAGCCAGCGGAAGTTCAGTACAGTAGGAGACCAGTGGTCTCTGAGGCTCGTTAAGAGCATTTTCGTTGTGTATGGTTTCTCACTCTCATTTACCTTAACTGTATAACTGAAAATATCAGCACATAATTGCAGACGTCAGCGGTATGTGCTGCGGGTCTTGTTAAGAAACAAACCAGTTCCAATCAACCTCGCTACCTATTGTCAACGACTCTTAGTTCTATCTCATCTTCTACGCTACTATTTTCATAGTTTCTAAGGCAATTCGGGTTACAAACTAAGCTAATAGGAATCTTGCGAAACTCGACTCGCTCTGTTCGTCCATGAAATCCACAACTTAAGCAGAAAAAGGCTCAGAGCTTCATGCCTTGTTCCGTGACTTCCGGGTGGCATTCGACACAGTTCTCTATTGTCGTTTACTGAACAAAATAACATGCTTATCGAGAACACAGACAAGATTTGTGATTCAAATAAAAAATGTTCGAATGTATGCAATCCTAAGAGACCAGACTACTGTGGTCATCGATCCGTAAACTTACAAATTACTTTAACTTATACTAAGGACAACACATACACCCATGCCCGAGGGAAGACTCGAAGCCGCGGAGGAGTAGCCGAGCGGTCTAAAGCACCTCGCTGCGGAGCGCACTGTTGCTCGCCGTGGAGGTTTGAGTCTTCCCTGGGGCATGGGTGTGTGTGTTTGTCCATAGGTTAGTTTATCTAGGTTTAAGTAGTTTGTAAGCTACGGACTGATGACCACGCAGTTTCGTCCGATAGATTTACAGACATTTGAACATTTCATTTGGAAGACTCGAACCTACGACGGTGAGAAACCGCCGTAACGTGGCACTCCAGACCAGACATTCTTGCGGATTAGATTCAGATCGCTGTAAGAGGTAGATTTCAATAAGTTGTTAATCGAGGAAGCATTTTGCGGACTCTGGTGGTGCGATAACGGGGGAATTAAGTTAGGAAATTGGGCAGAAAAGTAATAGAGAAAAATTGTTACCTGGGAACCAAAACAGCTTACGATGGGCTAAATAGAAAGGATACAAAGTACGGGATGGTAGTGGCACTAAAAGTAGAAAGTGGAAAAGCCAAAAAATTACCAATAGCAAATATACCTGCGGTGGACCAATGGTTGCTGCAGGACCGGCAGTTGACATGAGTATAAATAAATGTAATACACTGCGCTTAAATAAGCAAAATAATTTATAACCGTTCGATTACTTTATTGGCAATTATCGAGAGTCGTTCTTCTCCCGCACCATTCACTAAGGGGACAGAGAAGGGGATAAGTTATCATCGTACCAGAGACACCCTACACCACACGCAGGAATGTGGTTTGCGAAGTGACGTGTGGATTTAACCATGATTAAACCATTCTGCAACGAGCCACTGGACACCACGGATCCCTATAACAAAAACTCTGACGTACAGTACATTATTGATTATAAGAGGAAATACGAGGATTGAAACTTAAATAGTGGCAAATATTTATTCACGACCGATTGAAAAGCTTTACATGTTTGCTCCTGTTATTGCCCTTCAAAGTAGTCACCACCGTTGTGTAGAATCCGATGTGGAAGGCGTAGTATACCGTTAGGAGAGCCTGTTCTGTTGATGGTGCGAATGGAGCGGTGTATGGCCTGTCGAATTTCTGGAACAGTTCTGAAGCGAATGCTTCCTTCATATTCGGAATCAAATTAAAGGACTTAATTCCGGAGAGTATGGTGGATGGTGCAGTACTTTCCAGATCCATCGACCGAACAGAGCAGCCACAGCTTACGCTGTATGCGCTAATCCGGTTTCGTGGGCGAGCTCACGAATCTCCGGCATCGATCATTGTCCACTAAAGCGGCAACAGTACGCACTTCTTCAGAGACGTTAGGATGACCTACCCGATGCATGTCTGTCACAGTTTGCCGACCTTCAAAAACGTTCAAATGTTTGTAGAGGTTATGGGACTTAACTACGAGCTCATCAGTCCCTAAACTTACAAACTACTTAGGAACTAGCTAACACTAAGGACGGCACAAATATCCATGCCTGAGGGGGGATTCGAACCCCCGACCGTAGTGGCCGTGCAGACCGGGACTGGCGCGCCGCAGTATGCTAGGCCACCGCGGCCGGCTTGTCGACCTTCGTTGAAGGCTTTTACCCAATGTGCCGCTGTTCTGTACGGCAATACAGATTCGCCGCACACCTTTTGAAGACCTTGACACTGTCGTGCTGTACTGTACGATCTCTGGCACGTTCGATCTTGATCCAACTCCGTTGTTCCTGTTTCGAAAACATAGTGACACCGTTATATTAGACCGCTCGCTCACAAGTGTGTGTGTTTTCCTCGATTGTGGGTACGCCGGTGACGTGGGATAGGCGATCCATTTGCTCGAAAGTATGGTAAGTATGTCAACTACGTGTGCTATCAGCGACAATAGTAGATTCCTTTGCATAGTGTCTCCACAGCAGTGTTGCCGCTATTTAAGTTCCGGCCCTCGTATATATCCATTCAAGCAATAGTGCAGGACAAACGATAGTAAGAACTTTGAAATATTTTCGTATTACTATGAGACAAAAAATGTTGGTTCAACTCAATTTGTCGGTGAATTAAAGACAGTCACAAATTCTGAAATCAAATAAGGAAGAAGGGAAATTTAGGTTTCACCGTCCCGTCGATGGAGTGATTATTGGAGCTCGCCACGCTCGGTTTGTTTAGGTAAGGACGGGCAAGGAAATCGGCTGTGCAGTATCAAAGGAACCATCCCGACATTTGCCTGGAGAATTCAAGGTAATCACGGAAAACCTAAACCTGGATGACGGAGGTGTGAACCACAGTCCTCCCGAATACGAGTCTAGTATGCTACCCAATGCGTCACATTACTCGGTTGAACTCCAGTTATTACCTGCGAATAGCCCCCCCTATCCACTATGCATGTTTAGTAAAGCGTAAATTAGTAATATGGATGAAGCCCTATCAGTGTGCGGCAGCGCGGTCTGGGACTCCACTACCCAGATTGTGCAGCTTCCCTCCGGTGTGTGTGTGTGTGTGTGTGTGTGTGTGTGTGTGTGTGTGTGTTATAGTTAGTTTAGTAGGTAGTTTGTCAGTCTAGTGTTTGGTCCATTAGGATTACAAACATTTAAATATTTTTGAACCTTTCAGTGTGATATGTTTATCTAGCATGACTTATACTTGTGTAATGTAGTGAAACTGCAGGTGCTGTACGTAAGCAGCGTTGAGCTCGTTGTAGAAAACTTGAGTTTAAGGAAAGCAGATAAGCAGAGTCGGTTCGACACATTTCTCCCAAAACTCATGTAGACCCATGCACTAAGTTTGTAAATCTCTTCAGCACTAGCGATGTTAAGACATTCTGTCCATCTGCCTGAGAAACGTCTACTGTGGAATTAGCCAGGAAAGAAAACGACCAAACCTGATTACTACGGGCGCTTACGGAGTTATACATGTCACACTGCCAATTGAGACGTTTTCGCAGCAGGGGCAGACGATACGGCAGCGGGCGCTGACGTAACGCAGATCGCTACAGTGATGTAAGAAGAGCACATTCTGGCATTGCATTACGCAACACAGACGCCCAGCAAACAGTGTTATCAAACTGCGAGCTCTGCAGTAATGGTCTGTGACACGTAGTTTTCCTGGCTCTGTTGTGCGGTATCTAAACGTATTTCCGCCAGCCTTGGGACTCAAGCCGAACTATTTTAAAGACAGACGCAGCTCTTTAAATTAATGGATCTTCTCTATCCAAGCAAAAAAGTAAATTATCGCGACACCGATCAGAAAACATACTAATGGCACAACAGCCTTATCAGTGTGCCAGAACCACAATATGGGACAAGTCATGGGTATGGTACTTGTGAGTGTTCTGAAGACTATTCGAGTCACCGGGCGACAAGACTGTATGGTGAAAATATTGGAATGTACGGTAATTGGCATATCAGAGTAAGCGTGAGACGGGTCTTGAGTCGGACGTCACACGTACCATCATATCGACGCTGTGGGAAAAATTACATATTGGACAAAATATTCAACGTTAATATGGCAGACTTCATCGCCGCACGTGTTTGCACTTTGATTCCTGAATTGAAGGACGTGCGCCGAACACAGATCGAATCTACACGAACGATTATCCGCACTCGTGTCGGCTAGCCACGATGTGCTTTTTAGGCGATTTCCCACATTCGGCTCAGTAACGGGCTTGTACATTAGTTTCATCTAAGACGAATGACAGACGTTTAGAAACGTTCGCACACTATCACGCAGATAAACAACACAGAGACAATTAGTGTTCACATATCCCATCTAGAGACGAAAATACGCTAGTAACAAGAATGGCATTTGGTCAACCTTTAAATTAATAATTCCCAACCGAAAATTAAACACTGCAGCCCCGTGTAGATGTGCGGAAAAGGCGATAATGAATATGGTAAACAACTTTATTTTGGGTTGACAGTAATGCGACACCCAGCCCGCACAGCATTTTTTATTTTTTTATTCCGGCCACACAAACGCATTGCTAATGAACTCTTAGTTTAGCATGGGGCGTCATCCCGCAGTTTCACCATCTGGCGTCGAAGGATAGTGTACAAACCTGCTAACACTACGGAAAAAGACCGCTATGTTCACGCCAATGTTAACAACTTCATGGCATCATATTAGGAGGAGCAACATAAAGTGGAACATACTTATATTTATCGTTGCATACTGTACTAATTCTAAGGAATATGTACCTTAGGCTTAGTAATTAGAATGTTCAAATGTTTGTAAAGCTATGGGACCAAACGGCAGTGGTTATCAATCCATAGAGTTACGAACTACTTCAACTTATGCTAAGGACAACACACACATGTCCGACGGAGAACTCTAACACCCGACAGGGAGCAGACACGCACTCCGCAGCAAGGCGCCTGGGAGCGCACTGCTACTGATTAAAATGAAGCATAACGCTGGTTACGAAGGAACTGTAAATAGAAATACATAACCCCTGAGACGATTTTTCGTCTGGAACATGTCAAAGACATTAAAGATAAACGTGAAGCAATGAATTAAAATTTGTGATGCGGTCGGGAACTGAACCTGGTCCTCCATGCTTACTAGGCAGACGTCTTACCACTAGACCACCGCACCACTAGTGATTAAGGCGCCTCGGAATAGTCTAACAACGACTTCCCTCCACGTCACAAACTTTAATTCAGCTTCTGTGTTCCATAGAATATTGCCACACAGAAGCTGAATTAAAGTTTGTGATGTGGAGGGAATTCGTACTTGGTCTTCAAAATAGAAATAGACTCCAGAGATTGATCAGACATGGGTGATTTGAACTATGTTCTATTTTTTCCTCACAAGGCTGAAAAGACGTTCACATTCTGCCTTGCTAAGGAGTGTGGTGAGAGTAGAGAGCATTACTCTAGAAATTTGATTATACTTAAGAAGCCATTGGCTTACGAATTCTTGTCCAAGTTGAAACATTTGCAGCAACTTGATTTGCAACCATATTGTCATCTACCAGAAGATCAGTCACCACCTCATCTGTAGCTTCATTCTCTTCCTTCCATAACATCATAGGAAAACTGTGGATCTTAAGTTTTGTCTAAGCTTGAGTGAAATCATGTTGATGTTGTATGTAGTTGAAATGTTTGTAAAGCTTAAGGGACTTAACTGCGGGGTCATCAGTTTCTAAACTTACAAACTACTTATGGACTACCTTATACTAAAGACGACTCAAACATTCATGCCCGAGGGGGGATTTGAAACTCCGAAGGGGAACGACCTCGCGCATCGTAGCATAGCGCCTCAGTGCGCTCGGCCGCTCCGCCGCGGCGATGTATGTAGTAACAGGCAGTACGTACAAAAGTATTGTCTCATTGAGAAAAACAAAGGGAGATATATCTGGAGATCGATCATTATGTTCTAGGCCAGAATTGAAATAGCTAACTTATCTTTACTTCTTTTTGAATCGGCGGAGCCGAGCCTGGA
Source organism: Locusta migratoria (assembly GCA_026315105.1). Taxonomy (NCBI): domain Eukaryota; kingdom Metazoa; phylum Arthropoda; class Insecta; order Orthoptera; family Acrididae; genus Locusta; species Locusta migratoria. The sequence continues at coordinate 292,516,374 of CM048744.1, forward strand.
TGGATGGTGGATGGATAGCATGTTGAGGGCGCACGGCAACTAGGTCTTTGCCACTACGGTCGGGGGTTCGAATCCCCCCTCGGGCATGGATATTTGTGCCGTCCTTAGTTGTAGCTAGTTTATAAATAGTTTGTAAGTTTAGGGACTGTTGACCCCGTAGTTAAGTCCCCTAAGCATTACAAACATTTGAACTAGGACTTTAGCGCCCTTACAAGATAATTAGGCGACATGTGTGACATGAATAAAAACAGGCAATAGAAAGGTAAGTATCCGAACTAGACAAGCGACAAATGGACAGAAGCAAACACACAAACAAATATTGCGTCAGCAATAGAAGTTGGCCCACTGAAGTACATAGTCGTAGAAGTACTCCAAACGCAATACCGGAGTATCGTGGACGGCTGATCATTGATATAAAACGGATGAGCCAGTCATGCTTTAACACACTAAAACCTCCAGCGCAAAAGCTTAGGCCAGAGTTCTGAAAGTCCACAAAATTTTAAAACTTACGTCACACTCGCCTCGTTATCAGCTAAAACAGAGGGCAGGGCATCACCAATATTCGCTGCTGTCCTGTCAGCACGAAGTGTAATACATTAAATTAAAATGTGGCGTACCGTAATTTGCACGCCACAGGCATCACAAAACGGAGGATCTTCTCGACGGAGTAAAAAGCCATGTGTCAAAGGACAGTGACCGATTCGGAGACGTGTCAAGGCTACTTCATGCTGCCTCAATAACTGACACGAGGTTCGCCATGGTCGGACAGCTGGTTTAACCAACCGCAGTTTACTGTTCGTCACTACCAGCCACGCCTCCTGCCACAAATGAAGGGACCTCCGCTGCACCACAGAGAGGATGTCCTGCAGAAGAATAGCACATTGTATGATATCACAGCCTCCGCAAGCCTCCTTGGCAGCCCGATCGACCATTTCGTTGCCAAGAATTGCGACATGTCCTGGTGGCGAACAGAATGACACTTGCTTTCCCCGCTGCTGGAGGGAGTATAGCGGTCATGTATGAGCAATACTATTTTCTCAGCTGGATAGAGATTTTGTAAAGACTGTTGCGCACTGAGAGAGTCGGAGCAAAGAAGAAACCGTGTGCCACGAATACACTGCATTTGCACCGTCGCCCGCAGAATCGCGTGTAGCTTCGTCGAGAAAACAAAGTATACAGTGGCGACGCGAATTTTGATGTGGGTGGAGAACAGTACGGAGCAGCCTAGGTAGTCCCCCTGTTAGGAGCCATCCGTGTAAACCACGGTAAAATCAACTACGCTCCTCTAAAATAGTAAAAAATCTACACTGAAATGTACAATCAGAAGTATAATCCTCCTTAAAATGCATCAAGTCTCAAACTAATCTGGGCCTCTGGAGGAGCGAAGGTGGACATTTACACCAACCTGGATGTAAAGCAGTCAACAATCCGAAGACTGGTTTGCACACCACAGTGCTTTACTAGGCATGGTCCTGTTTGGAGAGGGTATGCCGTTGCCTTCCTGATACCTTCTAACTGACTTACGCAGCCTGTTATAAGGGGACCTAAAGTTTAACGTGGGTTCCGAACCACGGTGCTACTCGGTATTTTTCACACGAGCAATACTGTCAGAGGTGAAAGAAGTGGAAATTGACAGATAAAAATCCCAAGACCTGGCGAGGATCGTACCCGCGACCTTTGGATTCATAGTCTAGCACTCTACCACTATGCAACCGAGGCGCACAACCTGGACGTTAAACATTAAAATCAGACACACCCATATCCAAAAGACAATCCAAAGAATGTATCCCAAAAGGCCTCGTTGCTTGTAGCTTGGTACGAAAGAGCCGTTTCATAGCAGGATGAGCAATGGCAGGGTAGGCTGGTGTATATGGCGAGGACAGCGAGTATACGCCTGGCGCGCACGGAGCACTGACGCCGCATGTGAAGTGACGGCTCACCAGCCTCGGCACAGAGCTTGGCGTGGGACTGTTGCGGAATGCCCCAGTCGCGAGCCGAGTCCCCTCATAATGCACCACGTCCAGCATCTTTAAATAAGAGTGTCTTGCAGTCTCATACAGAGTGCACCCGTAGTCAAGCCGAGTACGCGGAGCAGAGCCTGTCGACACCTAAGATTCACATAGAAGAACCGTTATCGTGGTCTTAAATCTAATGGCAATGATGATACAAACATCAGACTGCCGGTTTGGGGTGCCACCGCTGCATGCCTCGGTTGCCGTTGACAGCAGAATACTAACGCCGGAGCCGGCCGCGGTGGCCAAGCGGTCTGCGTCGCGCCAGTCTCGGTCTGCACTGCCACTACGGTCGGGGGTTCGGATCTCCCCTCGGGCATGGATATTTGTGCCGTCCTTAGTATTAGCTAGTTGAGAAGTAGTTTGTAAGTTTAGGGACTGATGACACAGTAGTTAAGTCCCATAAGCTCTACAAACATTTGAACATTTTTACTAAAGCCGGCTAGGGAGGCCAGAGTGGTGGCCGTGTCCGAGAGCCGCGGACAGAGGACGAATAGCGTCGCGCATCATTTCAGTGATGTCCGATGGCCATCGTATTCGATTCCTGATTGTTCGCCTGTGGTGTGTTAAATGTCTTTGAAGGACATTGTCGTGAAAGATCCAGAATCACTGCTTGCAACTTACTACTATCGCTACAGCCGTTTCAGCATTTTTGCCTTTATCATGCGCGTCTACGATGTTTTGACGTTCGGTACTAACATCTGGCGTCACTGTTATAATAACCGCTGTGAATTATTTACGTATTTCGCAGTTGTATGCGTTATTTGCTGCAGCGTGTTCCGTTTTGAAGTTAAATCATAGAATACTTTTTATATTTTATGCAATTATCAATAGTTCTGCTAAAGATGTTTGATAATGAAGCAAAATATAAAAAGGTTTCCATAATTTAAAATCATAACGGAACATGCTGCAGAAAACCTGTCAGAAAATAACGGATACAAATGCGAAATACGTGAGTTATTCACAGCAGTTATTTCAACGGTGACGACTGACGACAGCAACGAACGTCAAAACGTCGTCGACATGCTTTATAATGGCAAAATGCTGAAACGGCCGTAGTGATAATAATACTGCAAGCAGTGATTCTAGATCTTCTCCATCGTATTCGAGTTTTGCGGTGTCAAGGGCAGACTGCACATCATGTCAATATTGTGGAGACACACACGCATAACCCATGGTGTGGGAAGCTATATGATAGCGTTCAGATCGTCTCTAGTCGTTCTTCAGTAAACATTGACGACACGCCCAAGATTTTATGCGTCTGCACGTCGTACGCACCTTGTCACAGTGTTCCTCCCCGTTATCGAGCACGTGTGAGCTGACATTACAAGGAGTCTCCGTCCCAGAGCAAACCCGCGGTATCTGGAGGGACAGTTGTAACAAGTGTGGACAAACTTGCCTAGGTGACGGTGGAAGGACCCAAAAGCTATTTGACACCCTTTCAAACCGAACTACGAGCAGAGGAGGTGCGACACTTTACTGACCTAACGACAACGTTCCATCTGTATCTGCCAACAGCCTTCTCTCTCGCCCCGTACTGTAATCAGATCAATAAAGTCACATGGTCTTTCACCATGCGTCGTTACATTAACTTCCAACCCCTTCTTTTGGGCGTGTCAATTTTTCTGTCAGGTAGCGTATTAATAGGACGACACGAAAATTTAAGAACCGATTTTTAATAATTATCACACAAGGAAGCCGATGAATCTTATAAATTCGAACGTTACTTTGCCATAGATGTGCATTAAAAACAATCATTTAATACATGTCGTTAATAGTGATAAAATAGTAGATGCTTTCATACCTGTAGCTCTAATGTTAACTCTCCTATCACACATTAAAATATCCAACTGTCATAATACATCACCATCATCATGCAAGTCGGATTATACCTTTCAGTGTTCAGTCCGAAGCATATCCCCTTATAAAAGGCCTCCATCATCCCCTATTCGATGCTAACATTAATGCCTCGATTGATGTTAAGCCTGACCGAATGCACGTACACTGTCCTTGGTCTACCTCGACTCCTCCTACCCTCTACTGACGAACCCACGAGACTCTTAGGTAATCTTGCTTCTCCCACCCCACCAACTAAGCCTGCTCGTTCTAACTGCTTCATTTATGGTGTTCTTTCCCAGATTTTTTTTTTCGATTTCCGCTTTATGAACAGCTTCCTGCCATTGTTCCCATCTATCAGTACCTACAATCATCCTTGCTACTTTTATATCTGTAACGTCAACGCTATGAACATCGAAAACTGATGTGCTTCCATCTTCTGTCCTGAGTAGCGATCAGATGGTATGGTAGAAACTCCCTCAAGAAACGAACAATGTTCGTGAAATTACATTCTAGGGACATTTATGTATAACTGGTCCATTTTCAAAAATACAAGCATACCAAGCAATTCCAATACCACAACCGGTAGGTCGATGAAGCTGTCAGCAGTGGAAATCTAAACATTGTAGAAACGAAGTTGTAAATAACTTTGTTTATTGGTATTGGTATTCCCGTTTACTTTTCTCTAAGAGTAAATTTGTGACCATTTTTCGCCGTACGACAAAATTTTAAGTTTGTTCCTTATTTTTAATGTCTTCATTCTGAAAAGCTACGACGACGGAAAGAGAAAATGAACAGAGAGATAGGGTAGCAGTAGATGGAAGACAGAAGGAAGGGAAGGGGGAGATGGGCCCAGAAGGGATAGGGATACTGAGAAGAAGAGTAAGAAGAAGAGGAGGAGGAGGAGGAGGAGGAGGAGGAGGAAGGAAGGAAGTATACGGTTTAACGTACCGTCGACAGCGTGGTCATCAGAGACGGAGCTTACGCTCCGACTTTCGGATAAGGGTGGGGAAGGAAATCAGTCGTACCCTTTCAAAGAATGTTCAGATGTTTGTAAAACTACTGTGGCAAACTATTATGGTCATCAGTCCCTAAACTTATAAACTACTTATGAACTAGCCTATACTAAAAACGGCACAAACACCTATGCCCGAAGGGGGATTCGAATCCCCAACCGCTGCGGCCATGCAGAACGTGGCTGGCACGCCACAGACCGCTCGGCCACCACGGCCGGCCCGGTGGGGTCCTTTTAAATGAACCACCAAGTCATTTGCACGGAATGATTTACGGAAATCACGGAAAACCTAAATCTGGATGGCCGGAAGTGGATTTGAACCACCATCCTCCCGAATGCGAGTGCAGTGCGGTACCACTGCGCCACCAAGCTCGATTTAAATAGAGAGAGAGAGGGTGCGGGAAGATAGACCAAGAGTAGGGTTAGGAAAAAGAGGGTAAGACTGTAGAAAACGATTATTTTTCTCAAGGGCAATTATACGAGGTCGTTTACAAAGAAATGCCTCTTACTTTTCTTAATGCAAACTTCAGTTCAGGAGGTACATAAATCACAACAGCAATGCCAAAAAGAGCAATATTTCAGCTACAGGCAGACTTTTTCCGCGTAGTGACCACCATTCGTTACACACTTGACCTGCATGCCGCGCTTGTAAGAATCGGATTCGACGGACTGCCTTTTGGATTCCGCCTCGTAGTGATTCTATTGAGAAAATTTTGAGCTTCGTGTTGCTCCAGCAGGTCCCGACAAATTTCGCTGCCATGGGTTTATTCTTCTTTTAAGCATGCGCGTGACCTGTCTCGCACACACTTTGAGATAGCCAAGATGTTCCAACATTGTTTCCAAGGCAATAATGCCGACATGCAGGTTTGCACACAATTCTCTGGTCGTTCTCCGCCGATCAGGCCGGACGAGTGGATCAAAACGCTCTACAATGCGAGGGTGACAGCTGTGGAGGCTCCAACGGGCTGTGGCCTGTCATGCACACCCTTTCCACCTCTTTGAAAATGCTATACCCATCACCTTACATTGCTGACGTGTATTGTATCGTCTCCATACACATTTTGCAAGCATCGATGGACTTGACGCGGTGCAATTTCTTCAGCAGTGAGGACTTCAATCACAAGTCGCTGTTTTATATGCGTGTCCGTATCAGAATCAATTTTGGAACACAATCTGCTGGCGCCAACTATGCAGAACAACAGAGCCACTTGTAAATGAAAGGGTAAGGTTGAAGCATCTGGCGTGGACATAAAAAAAAAGTTCAAATGTTTGTAAATCTATCGGATTACAATTTAATTTATCACTTTTTAACAGCTGCATTATTATATCACAGTATGGCTCATAGTTCACGAGATATGACAGACATTTAGACGCGTCAAAAACAGGTTTCAGTTTACAGTGGCGTGCAGTGGAACTTCCAGAGCTGTCGTTTTAATTTATTACTTCCTTGTATTTTGAACAAGTTATCTACATATATCACTAAATCTATCTGCAATGTTATATCATGGTACAGTACATAGTTCAAGAGATATGACGCCATAAACATTGATGTGCGTGAAAAACTAGCTTTATCCGAAAATGAAATACAAATTACCTTGTACGTATTTACGCAGTGTTCTATAATGAGAGCACCATATGAGTTTCTTCAAATTTTAGACACAAACTGTTTTTAACCTTTTTCTCGATTACATTGTTAAAATCAAACAACTAGCGCATTAACTCATTTGTAAGGTATCACCGAGGTGAAGCGGTTCTACACATGAGAATTACACTCTTTATGGAATCTGGGCTAGTAAATGGTGAAGACTTTTCGTTAAGCTGCGTGCTCCCTCTGGTTAGGTAAGTCGGTACGAAGGACAGAACAAGGTATAACCTCATACATGACCTTGTCCAGTAAAGCACTACGGTTTTAAACAAATCTTCGGGTTGAGGATAACTGCCCTTATCAACCTCTTCTCAGGAGGCCTTAATTACCTCTCTGGCGTGTGGACTGTTGTATTTGGCGTTACGGTTGACCGAATTCTTTTCCTCGACATTACTCCGTCTGACTTTGTCTTTTGCCGCCTGTGTGGCATGTATAGTTTTCACACTTGGTGTAGGCAAATAAAATTTCCCCATACTATCCTCTCAAGAGTCTTAAGTGGTGGTTTATGAGGCAGCTTACTGTAAACGTTATTTTTTTTTTTTTCCAAATCGTCTACACACCCCTAATTTAGCAGTTTGGCAAACTGCTGTTTATAAGCTCTTAGTATTATCCGGTACATTTTAAAGAAGGTGGAAACTGTAAACACTTTGCTAGTATGCTAGGGACAATCATTATCCAATACAACTGATGGTTCAAATTCAAATGTTTGTAAATCTATCGGACCAAACTGCGTGGTCATCAGTCCGTAGCTTACAAACTACTTAAACCTAGGTAAACTAACCTAAGGACAAACACAGACACACACATGCCCCAGGGAGGACTCGAACCTCCACGGTGAGCAACCGCGCGCTCCGCAGCGAGACGCTTTAGACCGCTCGGCTACTCAAAAATGTTCAAATGTTTGTAAGGGACTTAACTACGGGGTCATCAGTCCCTAACTTACAAACTACTTATCAACTACCTACAACTAAGGACGGCACAAATATCCATGCCCGAGGGGGGGGGGGGGATTCTAACCCCCGACCGTAGTGGCCGTGCTGACCGTGACTGGAGCGCCTCAGTCCCCTCGGCCACCGCGGCCGGCAAGGCTACTCAACCGCGGCGGACATCCAAAGTCACCACAAAAATACAAGAAGCATACTTTCGGAATGACCCTCGTACATAGTTTGCTCCATAGTTGGCAACCGTCTGACTGCATGTTTTTGCGGAAAACGGACTAACAGAAAAATAAATAAAAATTGTCAATCGTTAGTCTTTACAGTAAATAACATCCTTTTTATTACTTTCCGTTCATTCTACATAATCAAAGGAACGCAAAGCAGGATACATACTGATTTCATCGATGTGTTTTGTCATTGAATCTACGTTCGCAAAGTCTTACTTACTTTCCTGTGACCGTAGCCTAGCACACCACAAGTCTATGGCTTCCAGAGAGCGTTGATGATGGGCGTTCCTGCATACCACGCTGGAGCGCTTGCGATACAGTAAAGGGAGCCGTTATACATCCTGTATCGCCAAATGGGATACTGTCTCACGTTCTGCGAGTCACCGGCAAGGGAAAGGGAAGTATGTCAACCCTACCCAAGACCGTTTAGTGGTACAGCTTGAATGCCAATCACTGATTGGCATAAACACCATATCTCTTGCTGATCCACTCCAGGCAAATGCCGGAATGTTCCTATGAAAGGACACGACCGATTTCCTTCCTCATCTATGAGCGTGAGCTCAGTTTCTAAGGAATTCGCTGTCGACGGGCCATTAAGCTCTAATAAGTTGTGGAAGTGAGTGCAAGTGGTTATCACAGATAAACCAAAAACGCTGTCTCTATCTAATGAAGAGGGAAGAATAAAATTACTGAGACTTTCGTACTCACCTGTTTCTTTATTGCCTATTTTCTTTTGTTCAAATGTTTGTATAGCTTATGGGACTTAACTAACGGGGTCATCAGTCCCTAAACTTACAAACTACTTATGAACTAACTAATACTAAGGACGGCACAAATATCCATCCCCGAGGGGGGATTCGAACCCCCGACCGTAGTGGCCGTGCAGACCGTGCCTGGAGCCCCTCGGCCACCGCGGCCGGCTTTTGTCTCTGGATGTTCGGACGACGTTTGTTTACGATTTTTCTGACATTGTGTCAGCACGAATGCCCGGCAATGCGAAAGATTTAGCCTTCGGCACCACAAACACACTTTGGCCAGGGAATTCTTTTTAAAAAGTAAAAAGACCGCTGCCCCGGCCCTCCCCTATCATTCATCCTACCCTCGATCAAAGTCAAGAGCTTCTCCCTCTCTCCAAACCGTATTTCAATCCAAACACTACGAATTAACTGAAACTGCAACAACCAGGGAAATATTTCCCGTAGTGGTAAGTAAGATAACTGGAATCGTTCCATAAAATATTGGAAGGTAATAGATACTGTTATATTTCCAGAGGAAACTAAGCTTTTGATTATAAATTATAGGTCTTTGTGGGTATTAACCTAAATGATGGGTGAGATACTTCGAACCTTTCGTGCATGGAGAAGTAATGCCAGTGAAACCGGTATTAAAAAAATCATTGAAAAGTTAGTCTAGAAGAGCTTACCTCAACTTTGGTTGAACAAGCACTAATATTGCACGGTCTCAATGATAAAAAGGAAAGGTGCTACAAAAAATAAAAAAGTCAAAGAGCGTAGCTTGTCCCTTTTTAATAAATAACGCACTCTCATACTGAACAAAAAACAGCTGACGGTAAGATTGGAACGTTCAAGCTCAACGTCTCGTCTAGAAAAAAAGATTATCGGCTTACTCTTACGAAACCGTTCCGCAGCATTCCCTTGGTACGTAATTAGAGATTTTAGTCCTGATCCTCCCACAATGAAGTCCGCAGAAGTGACCACTGCTTCACTAGCAAACTTCTGAAACGATGACAAAGCGAGTAAACAGTGCCAGCAACCCCACAGTTCCTGGTATGCCGACACGCCGATTAAGTTTCAGATTATCCTGTCTCGGCAACACAAGGAGAATGCAGAACACGTATTCAGCGAAACAAAGACGTCATCTACCAAGAAGCACTGCTTATTAAGTCACGGAAGGTATCGTGTTATCAACACCTTGTACGCTTGCAAAACACTGAGCTGCTATCATACCAACAATTAGAGTATACGAAAACAGCCTTTTCACCCGCATGCATTTCAGACAAAGACGACGTCAATATTTACCAAACAAGGACTTTAACCTTAAATGTTGAGGTACTTTCCGAAGTACCGCAGGTCAGGATAGTGGAGAAACTAAACCATTAACAGTGATGAATAGCAGGTGAGATTCAGGAAAGGACGGTCCTTTATCAATCAGATCTACAGCATGAAAAGGATACTGGAAAATTACATCTCTAAAGAACTGGTACTTATCTTGTTGCCTTAAAAATATCATATGATTACGCCCACAGGAAGTATTGTTTCACAGCTTAACAGGATTTGGTGAGCTGCTGATCATGGTGTAGAAACATGCGTATTTATGTGCCCTTGGAAGGCATGAATCAGCGTGTATAGTTGTCCAAGGTATAGTTATCACTAGGTATTTTCTTCCTATCTATATCATTAGAAGGATATCCCGGAAGAAACTCGGGTCCCATATGCTGCATGTACTCCAGGACGAACAAAATCTGATTTTGGATATCTCCCGTAATTATTGACCAACTATTTAAAATTTTAAATGCTCTCATATTCTACACATTGAGTGGTATAATCTTATATTAAAAGTTTAGCAGAATAAGACCAGAATTACAGTTAACATGTGTTTTCATTGAATATTAGATTAGATGTACTTTTCGTTCCAGTAGATCCGAATGTAGATGTAGAATTGAGGGAATCCTCTTGGATGTAGAACATGTCAGAACAAAATACACAATATATACTTACAAAAAGAGAGCTTATGTGTTAATGTACCTTCCACAGACCCCAAATGTAATTGCCCTTGTGGATGTGGAATTGGTCAGGAAAAATAATTATCTTAAAAATATTTACATTTTAAAGGACACAAAAACTTATTACTACTTTCTAATTTACTAGGTGCATATTAAAATTCTTGGCAATTACTTCCTTTTTTATTTATTTGTTATTAATTTTTTAATTTTATTTTTTACACTGATTTACAACGATTACATTACTGCTAAAGCTTGTACTGAAGTCAAACTGAACACAGTATTCATATTTGTGAATATTATATACAATAAGTTACAATCAATCACTTCTGGTAAGAAATTCAGAAGTTTATCAGAATAAGACTAGAATTGCAGTTAACATGTGTTTTCCTTGAAGCAGGATGCATGATGGCGTGCATATATGTTAATTTAATGATCCAATATTTGAGAAAGAGTACTTAGACACTTCTAACTTCGCGCATCATTTCAAATCTTACCAAAACTTTTTCTCGCTGACAATCCCTACAAAATAATGAAATTTTTGTCGCATACATTTTCGCTGTTCATGCAGTCCAACTTTAGTGTCAGGCATGCTGTTATCAGACTATACGCAACTCACTATCCATATATTACTGATTCTATCTTCAAAATTATTTCATGGTACAGTACAGGAGATAAAACGTCATAAACATTGAGATATGTTAAAAAGTGACCTTTGCCTAAAATTGAGCGCAAAATACCTTACATTTATCAAGATTATCATAATGAGAGCACTTATTGAGTTCCAACAAGCTTCACAGACAATTTCAAACGATTTCTGAAAGTTAATCGAATGTTTTTAAGCAGTTATTTGTATGGAATTCAAGTCTTTTAAAGAATCGGGGTTTTACTAGTATACTATTTCGAAAATGGATGAATTACTGTTGTTAGTAATTTTGAAGTCTAGAAAACTTAATGACTCGTTCGCTTTTATTTGCAGGGTGAAATGCATTATACGGCGTCGTTCATTTAGTGTTTGATCGATATGTTGGACTTAAGAGTTACTTTCCACCTATTAGAGCAAGTGTGTCATCTACATACCTAAAATATCTCTCTCAGATATAGAATTCCTGAGTGCAAAACTTTTTTTTTGTATTAAAGAAAATGTCTGCTAAGATATCGGCAATATGGCTACCCATGGGTTTTCTTCTTTATTCCGAGTAATCTTATTAAATTCAAAATTATTTTGTGATTTAACTACATTTACACTAGCATATTTGTATAGAGATTGGTAATATCAAAGGATACCATTAGGTGCTATTTTGATGTCTTTTTTGTACAACTAATGAAGAATTTTTTACAGTAAAACTGACACTGAAGGTACATAATTTTGAAAGTCAATATGTCAAATGTTTGTAATCCTATGGGACCAAACCACGTTGGTCATCAGTCCCTAGTCTTACAAACTACTTAAACTAAGTTAAACTAACCTAAGGACAACACACACATCCATGCCCTGGGGAGGATTCGAGCCTCCGACATTGGAGACCGTGCGATCCGTAACGTGGTACTCTGAACCGCTCGGCTACTCCCGCGCGGCAATTTTGAAAGTAATCTTCATTTTATTTTACTTATACGATAAGGTGCAGTGTTAATACAGTTGACCAGTGAATGAAATGGAATATGATCTTTGTGAAGCTTTGGTTTTCCTTGCTGTTGTGGTATACTTTGATTTATTACAATAATTTTTGTTTCAACATATGTCTTTTTCCACAATTTTAATTACTTAATTTTTACTACCTTTTTGACTGATTACGATCCAGTTATTGCCCTTGCCTGGTACGGCTGCTATTCTTTGGTTTGTGGTATTCGTAATTTATGATGGAGGTGATGAAGCGGTCGGCCGTTCTATAATTGTTCCATTTTGTTGGTTTCTTTTCCATTCTACGGTCAGTACCATTCTTACGGAAGTGTACTCTTTTGTCTCATAGACAGTTTTACAGTGTCAAAGCCTATTTTATTTCTTACTATTAAATTTTTATGTTAATTTCGCTTAATTTCACTTGGATATTTATTCCAGTCCCCTGTCTACGAGTATTTGTTCATCTGCTGTAAACGTTAAGTTTGTAAGGTTTATTTTTTCTTGTACAAAACTGCACTGGCGAGAGGACTGAACCACCTTTTAAAAAAACTAAATCATAAATAAGTACTTACATCTACGCAGTCGTTACTATCAAGGCGTTTATAAGACGCGATATTAGAATTTCGAATACTACTTATGGTATATCATCCCACTTATGAGTTCATCAACTAACCTCCATAAGTTTGAGTTACATTGACCCAAAACGGTGTAACCCAGGAAAATGTTTTTCTCAGATAATCAAAATTTTTACGTAAACCTATTCCTGAGTTGACAATTTCGTATTTTTTTGTAAATTTTATACTTTTTAATACCATTCCTTTAAGCCAACACGCAGTGCTACTCACCGCGTTTGCGAGATTAACAAATCTTCTGTGATCCGAAAATAACCAAATTAATTTTATGAAATAGATATGTAATTGTGGAAAATCGAGTTTTTACGAAAAATACAACAATTTAGGTGAACTTAAATGGAAAAACCGGTGTAAATATAAAATATCATCGAAATCGTTAGAGCCGTTTTCAAGACTGCTAATATATATATGAATTGCTCGTATACGATATAAGATACTTTCAAGAAAATATTTATATACTTATTATTTTCCGTTTAATCAACTACCTCTGTGATATCACAATAAAGATTTAGTTAATTTATCACATTTATTCTTTCGTTAATTTAGAACAAAAAAAGGAGTGTAATTTTATGAAAATAGAACTATTTTGTAAATAAACAGTCCTGCCACAAAGCATATAATATGCGTTTACAATTTCAAATATAATTCTTATTATATAAGAATAAATTTTTGATAGAACAAATATTATGAAGTAATCACAAAATGTGAATGATTAAGTCGTCTTTTTATCATCACAGTCATGTCGACGCACTAGAAGGCTCCAAGTCTCCTGCCGCTTCCACATCAATGGAGCTTAATTGCCTGAAGATGGTTTAAATAAGACCGAAACTAGTCGAAAAAAATTGCACTCTAGACTGTTCTTTACATATATACTAATAAACTACCTTTTACTAAAGAGGTCACAAACAGCCATGCCGAGGGAGGATTCGAACACGCGACGGGGAACGGCCTCGCGCATAGGAGCATAGCGCCTCAATGCACATGGCCACTTGCTCAGGACAGAGCAAAGTAGAAAGCTGCATCAAAGCAGTCTCCGAACTAAGGACCAGAACAACGATTTTGTTCCCTTTATTAACATGATTGGAACACAGAAACCAATTGCTTGAAGGGGGCGGATAGGAATGTTCAAATGTTTGTAAATCTATCGGATCAAACTGCGTGATCATCAGTCCGTAGCTTACAAACTACTTAAACCTAGGTAAACTAATCTAAGGACAACACACACCCATGACCGAGGGAGGACTCGATCCTCCACGGCGAGCAACCGCGCGCTCCGCAGCGAGACGCTTTAGCCCGCTCGGCTGCTCCACCGCGGCGGGGCGGATAGGGAAGCGTTTGCAGCTGTAATAAAAAATGTATGCAAGTGGAGAGCAGCAAGCACGGTTTTAATTGTAACGGCAGTCTGTTACTGTTTAGACGACTTCGGCAAGTAAAAAAGGGACCAGTGGACCAGTGGCGGGGCGAAGGGTCAGTGGGATAAGAGCGAAGTGCACTGCAACAGCTGCAGGAGCGGTAGCGGAGGCGCGCCGGTGGAAAAGGGAACAGAGTAGCAAACGATACAGGCACAACTATTATCACCGAAGCGGAGGCAAGGCACAGGAGAGGGGCGAACACGGAGCCGTGAGAGAGGAGAGGAGCGACGGGCGAGGCAGACGACGAAGAGCGGCGGACGGCGAGAGGAGCGGAACAAATGCGGAAGAGGCAGTCGGCGGGAGAGGGGAGGTGGGCAGCGTGATAAGTGGGTGACCTCCCGGCCAAGGCAGGCCGCGCGGGTGAACAGCCGCGGCGCGCAGAGTCGCAGACGCAGACTGCGGCCAGCCGGCAGCCAGGCTACGTGCCGGTGCGCGCGCAGCGGGCGCGCGTTCGCAGAAGCGGCCGCGGATACTGCCAATTGCGGGCCCTGCCGGTGCCTGCGCAAAAAGCCACCGGCCTGGCCTGGGGCACGGCCGCCGGCCGAGGGCAAGTCCGCGCTCTCGCACAAGGCCGGGCTTCCAAACCCGCTCCCTAGCCCAACACCGGCTGGGTACGAGGCCTCACCAGTCCGTGTCACGTCACACCGATAGGCTGCCATCGCTAGCTGAGTGGCCGGCCGCCGGGGCACGGCTCTATATAGGGAAAGTATGGCCAGCCTGCCAGCGGAAGCCATGTTGGGCCTATTCCGCTGCTGCTTACACACCGACCGCTGCAACGTTCCCAGCGCTTAAAATACTCATCAGCCGATTTTGAGAAAACTATTCGTTAAAAAATTCACTTGTTATAGTGTGATATATTCGCTCGATAATGATCTTAATTTATATTTATTATTACTTATAATTTCCATGCTACATCAAGTTAAGTAAACTACTGCGCAAAATTTTGAAGAGTTTGCAGAGGAAAAATCGCATTGTGTAGGCTTTGCGTATGGTTGATTTTAGCACATACAGTTCTGCGGACGAAATGTAGGTAAGATATCGAAATTTTATTTAAGGTTGAGATCAGAACGCTAACTCTCTTCATTTTCGAGATACACGGTGTTATACATCCGACGGACAGATGCGGGAACTTCGCGAAGTACAACACTGTGGCATTATTCAAACCAAAACATACGAATATTCACAACG
Source organism: Locusta migratoria (assembly GCA_026315105.1). Lineage (NCBI taxonomy): Eukaryota > Metazoa > Arthropoda > Insecta > Orthoptera > Acrididae > Locusta > Locusta migratoria. The sequence continues at coordinate 292,531,640 of CM048744.1, forward strand.
TATAGGACCAAGATGTCAGAAAGAACCACGTGACTCGATTTGAGCCAATCAAGGGCTGCAGACGGCGGCAAGCGGCGAGGAAAAGGATGGCCATACTTTCCCTATACAGAGCAAAAGTTCACTGCCTTGTAGCGCCATCCTTTGAGCTTGCGATGGCGGCCTATAGGTCTGACGGATACGGACTTGTCAGGCCTTTATATCTACATCAGCCATACTCAACCTTTTTCCTCCTCGGGCCAAATTCTCGAAAGTTTCATTTCAAGTGAGTCACAATATTATCACAGGACGCGGTGGTTTTCTTTATTGATATTGTATAAATATCAGGGTCAATTCCAAATTAATGTTGTTGTCGTCGTCTTCAGTCCCGAGACTTTCTGTAGCACCACATTTCAAAAGCCTCTATCTTCTTATTATTCGCACTGTTTATCGTCTATGTTTCAGTCCCATATAAGGCAACACTCCACACAAATGTCTTCAGAAAGGACTTCCTTACGCTTAAATTAATATTCCATGTTAACAAATTTCTCTTTTTCAAAAACGCATTTTGCATTTTATATCTACCACCTTTATTATTTCGTTACCTGATCTAATTCTTTAAGCGTCCCCTGACTTTCTAACACTGCATTTCATTACCCTAGTTTTGCTCTTGTTAATGTTCATCTTATACGCTCCTTTCACTGAACTGTCCGTTTCATTGAACTGTCCGTTTCATTGAACTGCTCTTCCAGGTTCTTTGCTATCTCGGAAACTATTACTATGTCATTGGCAAACAGTAAAGTTTTTATTTTTTCTCTCTGAACTTTAATTCTCTTTTCAAAATTTCTCCTTGCATTCCTCAACGTACAGATTGAGCAACATTGGGGAAATGCTACAACCCTTACTCCCTTCACAACTACTGCGACCCTTTCATGCCATTTGACTCTAGCAACTGCTGTCTCGTAATTGTACAAGTTGTAAATAACCTTCCTTTTACCCCTGTTGACTTCAGAATTTGAAACAGTGTATTTCAGTCAACATTGTCAAACGCTTTCCCCATAGCTACGAAACTGAGAAATATAGGTTTGCCTTTCCTTCATCCATTTTCTAAGATAACCCGTAAGTTGAGTATTGCCTCCTGTGTTCCTATATTTCTCCTAAATCCAAACTAATATTCCCCGAAGTCAGCTTCTACCAGTTCTTCCATTCGTCTGTAAATAATTCGCGTTAGAATTTAGCAGTTATGACTTATTAAACTAATGGTGTTGTAATATTCACACATGTCTGCGCCCGCTTGTTTTTGCATTTTGATTAATACATTTTTCTTGAACTCTGAGGGTATTTCGCCTGTCCCATACATCTTGCTCACCAGGTGGAATAGTTTTGTCATGGCTAGAGACTTGAGTACCTCTAAGGCAATGTCTAAAGGATGGTGTTTGAACACATTTCCGAAACCACTAGCTACAAGACGAATTGGCAAAGCGTTTTCGAAGGTAAATTGGCCTATTTCGGAGGGTTCACTGCATTATTAGGAAAAAAATTATTGTAATTTAAAGTATAGGGTACTCTGCTGGGCTCAGTAGTATTGCACAGAAAACTAGAGAATCGATGGATGGTGTCTTAATTTCGCAGTACCAAAGAACCAACAAAACTGACAATTGTTTAGCACGCAATAAGCGACAACAGTATTTTCGGAAGTTTACATAAGGCCGCGGCGGATTAGCCGCGCGTACTGGAGCGCCTTGTTGCGGTGCGCGCGCGGCCGTCCGCCGTCGGGGGTTCGAATCCCCCCTCGGGCATGGATGTGTGTGTTGTCCTAGATTAGTTTAACTTAGTTTAAGTAGTTTGTAAGTCTAGGGACTGATGACCAACGTAGTTTGGTCCCATAAGAATTACAAACATTTGAATTTTGTTTACATAAGCAACAGAGTTAAGTGCCAAAAACTTATCTTTACGAAGACAAACTAACGTCGAATTTACTGATTTCTTTTGTGAATTAAATATTTAACTAATTTCCTTTGCTTATTTTAGTACGTTTTACTTGTATTTGACTTCTTGGTTGCGAAAAACGAATTCATTGACTACGTGACCCTATAAGGGTTTTATTTTTTATCAGTTAAGGTACTGAAGTCTAAAAGTTATGTGCATAGAGTGAAAAGATCCTTGTATAGGTAGAATTACATGAGCGACTAGCATGCTGAAAGGTGTTGGTAACACTTTTGGAATAGTAACTCGTAACATTAATAAAAATATAAACGACGTTTTAATTCTGTCAAAGGAATAATATCCGCGACTGCTAAGGAAGCAAGTGTGGGTAGCTAAATGGTTTCAGTGTCTCCCCGCGGAAGCAATTCGTGGGAGAGTGACTTAAAGGACACTCGCGCGAACGTCTGAGACCGAATATTGTATTGTCAGCGCGTGTGAGGGCCAGTTATCTGTGTCTCGAATCGCCATTCTGTTGTTTGCATGTCTGCAGTTTATCTTCTGACACTTTTTAAAAAGAACAAACATATGATGACTTAATTTATTCACTGTTGCAGAAACAATCCATGTCTTTATGACGAAACATCAAGAACTTTACGGACAAATATTTAAAAATTCCCTGCAAATAGTGTTCGTGGATATTACCACACTTGATATCAAACATTTGAATGACCTACTTGTGGCCAAAACTCACAAAGCTATTCCTAGTGGGTCATCAATTGATGTTGCCTGTTCCACAGATTTATTTTTCTTTCTTTTTATTATACATATAAAAAGTTTTTGTCCGTTTTAGACGCACTAGAACACTGCAACCAAAGGCAAGGTATAGTGCATTAGCTGCAACTAGTTGCTATTACAAGCGTTTATTTTTCATCAGTGACGTTTGTAGATGCATGACGTATCACTTTCAGACTTTTGTATTTATTTACGTGGAGTGAATATTGTTACTTCCTAAAGACACTGCAAGATTTTGCAACGTAAGTCTTTATTTCTTTAAAGATCAGTTCTAAAAATAGTTTAAAATGTTCACTACGCGTTAATATATGTAAATATCTTAAGAAGGGCAAAGCGCATGTTTTGACACACAATTTTTGGAGTAGCGTGTCGGGACTGGGTGTCATTTTTGTTACTATGTTGTCGCAACAACTTCACGGACGCTATAATTTTGACAGGGGCGCTACTAGTTTACGCCAGCTTTAAAAACAGAGTAGGAATCACGTACAAGTTTGCATACGAGTAAGTGTTGCTGAAACTAATGATAAATATATAATCGCTATTGGGATTAATTCGACCAATGTGATGGTATCGAGGAAGCGACACACAAATCCAAATACTTTATGGAGTTGTTGGAAATCACAAAAATAAGAATCAAGAAGGCTTGAAATCAAATCTAGCTTATGCGTAAAAGTTTTTTTTTATTATTATTATTATTTACGAATGCCACAATTCAACTCACCCACAAACATCCAACAAATATAACTGTGTTCGGAGCTGCGAATAGTCCCGATATGTAATAGGAATTATGTGAGCTGTAACTCTGCCATTATGGTAAATTATTAAACTGTTGTTCTACGAATTCTTATTCAGTGTAGCAGTGAAAAGAGTTGCGGCGTTCGTTGTCATGAGGAGCGTTGAGGAGCTGGGGGTTGATTGATTTTACGCGTTTCGTCCTACAGCGTCGAATTTCCTCCATTTCACGTCTCCCACCAACCGCAGGTGAGCTCAGCAAAGAGCCTTAGAGGAGGAACGGAGGGGAAGTGGAAATGTATGGGGAACGAGTTCTGGTACAGCCAGCTCTTCGAGACACGAAGCTGATCGCAACAGGCGATACGCAAAGCCTGCTGTACCGAGGGACACAGCTGCCATTCTGGCAGGTCAACGACCTTTCTGTGCATGACGCGTGGCTCGGCATTTGATTCGCTGGAAGGGTAGGGCAGGCTTTGAGGGCTGAAAACTCAACGCATATTCAGATTTGAGGACTAGAATTAAATATTAACAAAATATAAAGTTTATATTAATAATTTCAAACAGCAATTTCCAGTATCCGTGGAGTTTCAAAGATATAAAATGTTCAAATGTTTGTAAACGTATTGGACCAAACTGCTGCGGACATCAGTCCCTACTCTTACAAACTACTTAAACTTACACTAAGGACAACTCAGACCCCCGTGCCCGAGGGAGGACTCGAACCTCCGGCGGGAACGGCCGCTCGTCCGTAGCATGACGCCTTGGATAAAGCGGCCATTCTCCGCGGCCAAAGCTAATTCATTCAGCACTTTATATATCTAAAATGAATTAAATGTAAGTAGATAAGGGAAATTGATGTTATCATGAAGATGACAGAGCAAACCGATAAGGTATTCCAAAGCTGCACTATAGTGATAATGTGCTTCACTTATATGAAGTCGTCATTTTTTTTAAAATAAACATTATCCATTCGTACTTCTGTATGCATAATGTCTAATAATAGAAATGTACAGACAATTGAAAATGTAATTCTAATGGAGATTTGAATCCGTATTTCCTGCTACTGGCAAGAAATCGCCGCCGGCCGCGGTGGCCGAGGGGACTGAGGCGCTTCAGTCACGGTCTGCACGGCCACTACGGTCGGGGGTTCGAATCCCCCCTCGGGCATGGATATTTGTGCCGTCCTAGTTCGTAAGTAGTTCATAAGTAGTTTGTAAGTTTAGGGACTGATGACCCCGTAGTTAAGTCCCATAGACTATACAAACATTTGAACATTGAAGAAATCGCCCTTCGAATCGGAAGATGATTTCATTGTCATTTCGTATAATATATTCTTTCTGGTTGGTCACGATGTTCTAATGAATACGTAGTAACGTTTCGAAATGACAGATTGAAAGTTTTACGTAGCCACTGTCTGAGCTTAGAATGTAATCCGAGTTCGAATCTCGATCTGACAAACTTTCAATGCCACAGCATATTCATTATTTTTCTTTTAATCTTGCTTAGCGTGTACATTAAGTCTAGATACGCCTAAACATTAATAAACAATTCAAATGGGTTCAGGAATTAATTGAGTTCTTAATATAATTGTGATACAGGAAACCTAAACGTGAACCAAATGTAAAATTAACAGGAGTCGTTTGAAGAATTACAGAACCGGAAGTAATAGAAAAGAAAGAAGAGCTGCACGATCGTTAACCGTTTGTTTAGGACGTCATGGAAATGTTCCTCAAACTGCAAGGGGAAACGGAGAGGATAAAATAGATTCGACATGCATCTTGTACAGTCATACGCACCAAACTTTGATATGCCACATAGTCTTTAGAACATATTAATTCCTACAATGTAAATGACTAAGAAACATAGGGCCCCATTTGGAATGGAATGGAAGGAAGAAAAATGAGATTGATACAGCGGAGACTTCGACGACACACAGCAAGGAAGCTTGCAGAGTATTTAGGTAAATGTACACTACTAGTGTTCTACAATGAAGGCATACTTTTGCTTTAGACACTCAAGACCCAGTTCTGTTCTAGGTTTGAAGTGCAGCTACGAAAAATACGATATGAACTTTACAGCGTCCGGCGGGTAGCTAGCTGTAGTGAGGTAACCCAGGGGCGGTTACAGTATGTCTCTACAGGAAGCGAAGCGACGATTGCTGAGGCATAAAGATGAAAATACAGTATAAATAATATATTTTGAAATAAGACTCAACTTTGGTATACAAATGAAATACATAAGAACATTCACTATTGAATGCAGTTCAATGGCCCGATATACAGATGTGAATATGCTGTCCTAAACTTGAGTACATAACTGTTTCTAACATAAATCGGATTACTGCGAAGCCTATTCTCTCAGGCTGGTAGTAGCTTCAACTGGGAGCATGACAAATTCGTGGCTGCTAACTGATACATAAGGCGGCCTGTTTCGATTGGATACAGAATGCCAGCAGACCGAAAGCAGACTAGTCGTCCGTCGCTCCGGCGGTTCCTTATCGCAAGCCTCTAGCGCTGCCATCTTCAGAGGGCGCAGCAATGGCCGAGTTCGACTGATGGAGTAAAGGCTGCGCCTGCCTCTGCTAGACTGCCGTCCTACTGGTAGTTGCTTGTTACCGCCAGGCCCCCTGCTCGCTAACAGTAGTGGCTGATAACAACTGGCTGAATACGATTATAGACATAGTATCTGTTCTTTTAGACATTTCCGAAAGAATTAACACCATTGCTTGACACCAGCTGTAAATTCATTAATTAGAAATATTTCAACATCGCGGCTGTTAAAAATTTGTGACGGATCCGGACTTTCCTCTTTAGACAGATTCAGACAGATGTAGGTTGCCGTTCTTATGTGGAGATGAAGAGGCTTGCTCAGGATAGGGTATTGTGGAGAGCTGCATCAAATCAGTCTCCGGACTGAAGACCACAACAACATACTATAGCAGGGGTGAAACAGAATCCTAAAATGCCGGACTCGTTTCCATTCAGATCAAAGTTTTGCAGTTTGTTGTCTTATTTTCTTATTTTTAACATACGAAAGTAACCCTAGGGATAAAAAAGTGACGTGATTTAGAAACTTAAAATCTAGTAATTTAATTAGTTCTTTAATATTTTCCGCGATTTTTATGGAAATTACGTGGAACTAGTCAGTTTACAGACTATTTATAAATCATATTTTATGAGTAGTTACAGATTATTAAATGGAAATCTACCTTATAAATTTAAGAAGAGCGAATATATTAGTATTTACATTGTAATTATAGCATTGGGAACAGCGCTTTGCGAACGCAGTCACAGAGATTTGAAGAAATGAAACCTCTAAACATACGGTCAAAATACTTCTGGTGATAAATGTAGACATCCTTATTCCTTCTCGGAGTTTCCAGTAAACGGGAACTGCGTGCGCTCATTACTTCAGACACTGCACAGGAAGATTTCCTCGGCCATTTCTTTTGAGTCAACATCTATATGAAGAAGAAGCGAGGAGCTTAATATTGGCCGGCCGAGGGGACTAAGGCGCTCCAGTCACGGTCTGCACGGCCCTACGGTCGGGGGTTCGAATCCCCCCTCGGGCATGGATATTTGTGCCGTCCTTAGTATTAGCTAGTTCATAAGTAGTTTGTAAGTTTAGGGACTGATGACCCCGTAGTTAAGTCCCATAAGCTCTACAAACGTTTGAATCTGATTTGCTTCATATTGATTATCTGAGTGCTACATGACCTCGGACAGGAAACAGCTGACAGGTTTGGAAATTACCCGAGGCCACTGGCACAGTTTGGTGGTCTTGAACTTTACCACACCGGGTCTCGTTCCCTTGGCGGACAAACATTGGCAGTGAAATTTTCTTCGAACTAGCCGCTCCCGAGTTAGAGTGCGTTTGGAAGCTCGATTATGAAAGTGGTTACCAAAAACATGCGATGCGCTGTCGAACCTCTCAAGGCTCGCGTACAGTTTCTCGACGTTAAAATCTGATCTTTCTGGGGTCTCGAGGGGCTTGGGGGATTGCAGCTCGAAAGCACGCAGTGCTTACACCATGTTTCAGGAGTAACGCGTCGTTCTGTTCATAACGTGACCATAACTGAGATCTATATTTGAATTATTTTCGTATTCGCTGCACACTTCGTTTGTCTTCCTCTCTGGTCAGACAGCAAGTTTTAAGAATTTTACGATTAATAACAACAATACCAGCACGCATACGACGACCTTACGTCCTGCGACGACACCAAGTTTTCGTGGTTGAATGTGTATAGTTGAAGTTTGGTACTGAAATAGTATCGTGTTCAAATATCTTCTATGACATTTTTCCAGTCTGTATGTTTGACGAACTGGTAATTGTAATAGACAAATATGAAAAATAATTATTTGTAACGATATGGGACCAAACTGCAATGGTTATCAGTCCCTAGTCTTACAAACTACTTAAACTTATGCTAAGGACAACCACACACACACACACACACACACACACACACACACACACACATACACATAGAAACAAACAAACAAACCGACTCATATATTCCCGAGAAAGGACTGTAACCTCCGACAGGAAGCAACCGCGCACTCCGCAACAAGGCGTCTTAAAGCGGTCGACCACTCCCATGCGGCAATTTCATTTCAAATTCAGGTTATTTGAAACGTTTCAAAATTTGATATAGGCACGTGAAATATTCATCAATAACACACCAGAATGAATTTACTCTCGGCAGCGCTGTATGTGTGTGTGTGTGTCTGTGTGTGTGTGTGTGTGGGTGCGTGCGTGCGTGCGTGCGTCTATGCATGCGCATGCTGAAACGAAATTCCTTCGCTAATTAAAAATAGATTAATCAGTCACGAAATGCCATAAATAGGACAGATGCAATTCATTCATGCTCGTTTCTCCATAAAAGGAAGCAAGAAGAAATTCGTGAGTATTAGCAGAAACAGAAGATATATAAAAATACACAGAAAAATTTATTTCCGTTTGATTAGCAGTGCATTATGCAGACAGTAAACGTAAAAATTATAAACGCTGTACAATATGTGATCGCATGGGATAACCGCTTATATTTACGTTCATAGAAGCATAATTCATATGATTTGCTTTCTGATCAGAGAGGAAACACATACAGTGTAACATAGGCGTATCTAGGATTTGATTTCGGGTGTGGTTTTCAACAAATGGATATGTTAAAAAAAATAGATGACGCAGTGTTTATTATTAAAAGGACTTTAAACAAACTGCCATGGGACTTGATTTGCTTCGAACGAACAAGTGCACTCCTGTATACATTCATGGTTCCGTAAACAATTGCAGACCTTCATGGAGGCACTGCCCGTTGTTGCCCCACAGTGGGATGAATCTGTAAATATGTTAAGGCGATTATTTTCATAACAATGGTTCGTAAACTTCTTTTCCTGTAAAGTTTGTTTTACTGGGCGCCCTGTATCGCTTAGGTCGATCTACAGAGCATATTCGAGTTTAATCAAAAACTTCTTGATGTAAAATAACATTAATGCGGTACTATTTACGAATTCCAAGCACACAACCTTGGCTTAATTGATTTCTTATTGCTGGTTATCACCGAAAGAGATCGCCACTGCTATTCTATTTCTTTATCCTTTGGGCAAGTAATTTTTTTCGCAACTCGACAATACAACTAAGATTATTTATACTTCTTGTAGCTACTACCAAACAGCTTAGAAACAAGTGTTTTCACTGCTGCTTCCCTAAAACTTACTTTAAACATAGAAATTGTTCAATTTCGTGAAGTAATGAACATCGAGTCTTAAGATCCATTGTTGTACTTGGGACACATCTACAGTGACAGTGGATTATCCTTGTAAGGGAACAGTGGTGTTTGATGTCATGCATGAGACGTTGAACAGGAAAACCCTAACTATGAAGAAAGCAGCCAGAAATAAAAATAACGAAAGGATACCTGGTGTCCTGTGAAATGATTACAATGTACACGTTAGCAGTTTCTTGCAGTTTCAAGCATGGTTATTTGGCATAAAGATTACATTGGAATCTGTGTTAAGGGCCCCGTCCCTGTTTTATTAGCTTTGTTAAAATATTGGGAGGGATCTGAAAGTAGGGTTACCATATGTTCATCACCAAAAAAGAGAACAGTTCATATAAAAAAAGAGGACACTTTAACATAATGTAATTTACAACTTTATTAATGAACCACGTAAAACTACTACAAACTAAAACAGTAACCCTGTGTGGTTGTTGGAAAACGAAATTTTATGAACCTTGACAGTTTATTCATCATCAGTACTCTCAATTGTCTCATTCTTGTCTTATTCACTTTTGAACCAACTGTATTTGGTGGACGACGAAATGTGTCTCAGGAGCGGTCTCTCTCTCTCTCTCTCTCTCTCTCTCTCTCTCTCTCTCTCTCTCTCTCTCTCTCTCTTTTTTTTTTAACAAGTACTGAGAAAAGCTCAGGCATTTCAAATGTTTGAAATTATACTGTACACATACAGTATAATTACAGTATATTTTAAATATATTCCTGTCTTTTGTCCACTGTTTGTTCACAAAACGCAGGTTTTGTGTCGGCATTATGAATAGTTATGGAAAAAAAAGAAGTCTACAATTTTCAGCAGTTCAGAATAACTAACAACACTAGATGACTGATTTAAATATGCACACCACACTTCAGCTGCTGGTATGTTCTGTTTCCTCTGATAATCTTTAAAAAAAAATATAAAACTACAAAGCTGATCGGAGCACAACGTATCATTAATTCTTACATTCGTTTGATCATTCTCTTGAATGATTTGTATTTCTCCAGGAGCACATATATAACACTGACTTTCTCGGTATTATGTTATATTTAAGTTCCTAATTTATTTTGAAGCAAAAGGCTACCTACAATCTCGAACACACAACACAGCTTTAACCTAAACCACAAAGTATATCAAAAGCAACGCCATAGAACGTATAGCAGGAGACAGAATGCACTGGTTGAATACAGGATAGACAACCGGGTTCCTTCGCAGAGAAGTTCCGAATCGTTTGCAACTGTCAGACCCATGCGGAGTGCGAAATTGTGCACGGCAATTTCACTCTGTGTATACGCGTAATAGTTGCGAACAGTCTGGAACAGCATTGCGAATGAACATGTTGTTGCCAATGACACAAAAATAAATTTTCTTTCTAGGAACCAAAAAAAAAAAAAAAAAGGATGACATTTTGTAGAATTTTATAAATTCCCGCCGGACACATTTTCTTGCCTCAAAAAGAGGACATGTCCGGGAAAATGAGGACGTATGGTAACCCTATCTGAAACCCCTAAAACCCGTATATAGCTACGCCCATGCAGTGTAACACATCCGAAAACAAATAGCTTGCAGAAAAGTCTCGCGTCACGGGAAACTCGCTGCGGCTGACACCTAGCGGCAGCAGCACGTACTCGCGGTGTCCAGCGTGTCTGGAGTAAAGGGCAAGTGGAGTGTGACGTGTGGCAGGAAGCGGGCCGTCCCTGAGGACAAGGCTGCGGACACTTCCTGGCCGCGCACGCCTCGCAGGATGGCGACCATCACAGTCACCGCCTGTTAGTCCAATGGAGTCACACGCTTCCTACGTGCGCACTTCCGTACCGCCTGCGAACCTGGTGCGCACAATTGTTCAAAATGTTCAAACGTTTGTAGAACTTATGGGACTTAACTACGAGGTCATCAGTCCCTAAGCTTACAAACTACTTATGAACTAGCTAACACTAAGGACGGCACAAATATCCGTGCCCGAGGGAGGATTCGAACCCCCGACCGTAGTGGCCGTGCAGACCGTGACTGGAGCGCCTCAGTCCCCTCGGGCGCACAATTGTGTTGGTTTGCTTAATTTGCATTTTATCGTCATATTATTATTCAAAATGTTCAAATGTTTGTTAAGCGTGTGGGACTTAACTGCGGGGTCATCAGTCCCCAAACTTACAAACTACTTATAAACTAGATGACATAAAAGTTTTCTGGGTATTGTACCGCGTCATGATGTAAGGGTATTACTTAAATAATCGACGTTTCGGCCAACGTTACAGTGGCCTTCATCTGGGTATACTCAGAAGGTCACTGTAACGTTGGCCGAAACGTCGGATATTTAAGTAATAGCCTTACATCATGACGCGGTACAATACCCAGAAAATTTTTATGTCATCTGACTCTGGCCGCGGAAGCCTACGTAATTATACTTATAAACTAACTTAGGTAATCCCCAAGGACCGGTGTACATCGAAGTAACGGCGTCTGCTGGTGTCTGCCAGCGATATATCTCGCACCGGATCGCAAAATCGATTGTTGCTAGTCGTAAATACGAGTTCTTATTTCGAAACGCAGAAATTGTCTCCGGCCAATGAGAACTCGCTAGCTGTAAACCGATCAGATGCTGCGTGTTTCTTAACCGGAGATTCGGGCGCTACGCGGCCTCACGTACTAAAAAAAAAAGCTTCTTGTTTAACCTATACCTATCCTTCTTAAGGCTACGCTACAGATCACTTTTTCAGTGAAAGTTAGGTTAGATATACGTTAAACAAGAAGCTTTTTCTTTTCCTTCGGTACGTGAGGGAACGTAGCGCCCGAATCTCCGGTTACGAAACACGCACCGTAAAATCAGTTGACTTATAGCGAGTTCTCATTGGCCGGAGATAATTTCTGCGTGTCGAAATAAAAGGATTCGTATTTACAACTAGGTACAATCGATTGTGCGATGCGAACAGTTCGAGATATATCGCTGGCAGACACCAGCAGACGCCGCTACTTCGATGTACACCGGTCGTTGGGGATTACTCTAACTTATACTAAAGACAGCACAAAAATCATGCCCGAGGGAGAATTCGGAACACCGACGGGAAACGGCCTCGCGCATCGGAGCATAGCGCCTCATGCGCTCGGCCACTCCGCCGCGGCGTCATATTATTGCGCTACGTAGTTGTTTCAAATGTTGGTGTAGCTAATGGGACTTAACTACGGGGCCATCAGTCCCTAAACTTACAAACTACTTATGAACTAGCTAATACTAAGGACGGCACAAATGTCCATGTCCGAGGGGGGATTCGGACCCCCGACCGCAGTGGCCGTGCAGACCGTATGCGAAGCAGCACATTCAAAATACCTTCGTATTTACGAGTTTGAGGCGATAAAAATTGTAATAACTATCAAAAATATGAATCGGAAACCTCTCATTTGCAAAGGATGCTCAGAAGTGACAGAATAATGTTATGAATAACAAGTGTTAGTTTACGGTGGTTAGTTATACTTTTTAGTGCATAGAAGTAAATCTTTAACAATAAATTCACGCCCAAACTTCTGCTCGTAATCTGAATCGTAAATACTTATCAACTATTTCATAGTATTACTGCTATATGAAAGTAACATCTGAATGCTTTCAGTTGCAGTTAATCAACTATTTCAGTAGAGCCCGCTTCGTTTCGTACCTTAGATTTACAAAAATGACAAGCCTGCATACTAACATACCGTATTTTGATGATTATCTAATACTTTGATAAAGTGAATACTTAGATACAAATAAATAATATGTCCATTCATAAACTGTTACTGTTAGCAAGTCAGATTCTTGAAGATATTCAGCTTGATACCTGCCAAGTAGCTAAAAAAAAAATACGATGGGTACACGAAAGGCACAGAAGGTGACAGTATGGTTTATAAGGCGAAAAGGTCCTAGGATTTTTATCTGTCACTTTCCACTTCTTTCACCTCTGGAAGTATTGCTTATGTGACAAATACGAAGTAGCACCGTGGTTCGGAACCCACGTTAAACTGTAGAGCCCCCTGCAACTGGCTGGGGAAGTCAGTCCGAAGGTCGGAGGAAGGCAACGGCATACCACCTCCAAACAGGACCATGCCTAGTAAAGCACTGTGGTGTTCAAACCAATTTTCGGATTGTTGACTGCTTTAGCTTTTTAGAATCCAGTCCCCTACAATGTAAATCTAGTGTGTACTTTTCGAAATATTAGCATGTCAGAAATCCGCTAAAACAAAACTCGTGCAACATGTCAGTACGCGCGGAGCACCAGAACATATCATAACCAGTTCCTTTTATATACTTCAGCACATCAGGTTGCAAATCATTTCTGCTATCAAAAAGTTTTGGATCATATGAATATGATTCAGGTATTGTGGACTGTATGAATTAAACTGCACTGACAATTTGTTATTTATAGGCTGCCCTTAAGAGAAGTAGTGATATTACTTTAATGATGTTTTCATTAGTATTAGAAAGTTTACAGCAACATTCTGGGACTAGAAAATATGAAAGTAAAAGCATTAAAAACGGCAACTTCTCAGTTTGTATCTGCCATACCACTGTTATTCCCTACTGGCCGCTTGGAGCGCTAGTATCGCTTCAGTAGCAATTTCTTTCCTAGATAGTTTCGCGACTGTCTGTGATAGACTGTGGTTTGAGTCCTGAGCGAAACGATTTTACTGGAATCGCTGCATCGAATAAACCCCGAAGCATATCGATACCTAGTAGGGCACGCGAGATATTATGTTTTAATAGTTGGAAATTTTCAAGATGGCGGGTCGAAAGTATCTGCATCGAGCTAAGCGTTACTTGTACATTATTTACGGTGTTTTACCATTTGGAAAATGTGTTTGGGAATCAGAAAAGTCTACAGGAGTAGTTGGAAAAAATATTTTAAATACTTTCGTAGCTACAATGATTGTAACTTCCATACGCACAACTTTGTGTTGGGAGTTATGTCACTGGCGTATAATCATTTACCGGCGAAGTATGAGGTTCTGATTCGGAACAGATTACGGATTAAATATATTACCATAACATTACATATTACTGTTGCAATACGTTCATTATTTTATTGTTTGGGCGTTCTGATGAGGAAATTCTAGTGTTATTAATCCTCTGGCGGTACGGTGGTTGGAGACGAAATAGATGGTATGGTGCAGTCGGATGCGACCTACTCCCTCTTCGATGAGGTTTGTGTATGCGACCTGCTCCCTCTTCGATGAGGTTTGTGTGGATTTAAGTACACAGTAAGTATCATTATTGCATACAAAAACGTTCAAATGTTTGTAAATATATGGGACTTAACTACTCTGGATATCACTCCCTAGAATCGACTTCAAGCACGGATGGGGTAGAGCACTGTAGCGTAAAACTGAACCGCTGGGTCGCATCCGACCCGCACCGTGCCGTTTGAGGGTTAAATGATTCAGAAGAATTAACCTGGAATCCTGCAGATAAAACATCCAGACTGGGAGACAGCTCTGAATCTTCGAGTGAAGAGGGAAAACGAAGACAATACATCTGCAACAAAGTCAGTGGCTGCAGAAGTTCAGACAAAATTTCCACTGAGCTCCATGCAAAAAATGTGCAACTAACAAATGATGGCTGTAAGACAGTATCTGCTTCTGGTAACATCAATGTAAGAAATGATTGTGATCTATTACAGATAGTCCTGACTCACACGTTGCACGTGTCCTAAATTTTGTGAAAATGAGGAAATAATGTTTTTAATTTAATACACAATTTACACAAGTTATTCTATGATTTTTTTGTTGCAAAGACGCAGTGACTTAACAATTTCCAATTTTTGTTTAATCAGGAGTCTGAAAGTGATAAAGACGCCATTGTTTCTCATGCTCTTTCTTTATCTTACACTGACGAGGGGATACTATGGTCTTGGCATTGTCATTTTTGTAAGGGGTGGCTGGATACCGTTCCTGCCGCCATCTTCGCCCCCCCCCCCCCCCCGAAGGATGGCAATATGTACCCAATTGTTTACGAGTACAGAAAAGGACAATAGGGTACTTTTCATCCAGATAAAACATACAGTTCCGGAGGGAAAGAAAAATAAATTTTTGACCATCGTCCCACATGAGAAACCGGCTTACTGAAATGGATAAATAGCAAAATGAATTTATTTAACCTGGCAATATTACGACCTTTAAGACCGTATCTTATACCTAACCAGGCGTTCTACATACTTTACATGACAATATTACTGTAGTTATACTAAATTTGGAAAAATTAACGCCGGGCCGCGGTGGCCGAGGGGACTGAGGCGCTTCAGTCACGGTCTGCACGGCTACTACGGTCGGGGGTTCGAATCTCCCCTCGGGCATGGATATTTGTGCCGTCCTTAGTTGTAGGTAGTTCATAAGTAGTTTGTAAGTTTAGGGACTGATGACCCCGTAGTTAAGTCCCATAAGCTGTACAAACATTTGAACATTTGAAAAATTAACCGTTACAAATAGCGCAGATAACAAAAAATACAGTTTATATTCGTACTTGATAAATTAAAATAAAACGTGTAAGGTTTACAAAACGGTAATGTTTTACTTATGGCTGCTGGCCGCGCGGGAGTAGCCGAGCGGTCTGGAGCGCTTCGTTACGGACCGCGCGGCCTCCCGCGTCGGAGGTTCGAATCCTACCTCGGGCATGGATGTTTGTGTTGTCTTTAGTATAAGTTAGTTCATAAGTAGTTTGTAAGTTTCGGGACAAATGACCTCGCAGTTAAGTCCCATAAGCTTTACAAACATAAACACATTTGGCTGCTGGCGACAACGTGCATGGTGGAAAGGGGTGCAAAAGGAAGGGAAAAGTGAGTGTAATAATACACAAATAAAGAAATATAACGCAAGAGCAGGTGGCGTTATTCACGATGAAAGGCAGGGGAGGAAGATAAATAACAGACAATTGTAATTTCCCTAGTCATATGTTGTAAGTAATGGTCCAATATCAATATATTTGAAAGGTTCCAAGGAAAATAAGTGAATACAAAATGATCAAAATTGTGAAGTCTGTTTTATAAGATTGCAGACGCTGATATGTACAGCATGAATAAGTGTGGGTGGTGTGGGGTGAAGCAAAACTAATTATTTTCTCCCTCAGAACCGAACGTATTAGATTTGGTATTGCCAAATATATAAGAATCATTAAAAATTGCACACAACCACAAGATAAAGTAAAATCATAACTTAGAGAAACAAATCAGGTTAAGATATTTCGCTGAGTGTGCAGATTATGAAAGCTACAAGTCGCTGTGTGAGGATCAGACAAACGTAACTCCATTTCAGCTACTTCACAGGAGAGACGAAAACAGGTATTTTAAGATGTAAATTGCTTGTTTCAATGGCGTAATATACACTTATTTTCCAATGAAATTTATATTAAGTCAATGAAACATTAAATTTTCATCTTAAACTACCTTTTTTCATCTCTCCTGTGAAGTAGCCGAAATTGAGTTACGTTGGTCTGATCCTCACACAGCGAAGTCAAGTCACACCCCGCATTTTCATTGGCTGCTGCTAGATTCCAAAATGGCACGTCTTTGAGGATTCATCCCGTATGCCGTATTACGTAGTTTTCGAATTCGTAGAAGTTACTGTCAATATCGGTGATTTCCACAAGAACATGCTCGAAGATGTTGCTCATAACCACTTTATTTTTGTTGATGACATCACACGATCGAAATCAAAGGGAAACGAGTTGACCGATTTGTTATTTAAACCTGAAAATCGGAATCCGAACCACTCCAATGGTAAACTCGTAATTTTAAACAATTTTCGTAACAATTACGATTAAATCGTAAGGGTTGGAACCTATGCTATACTCTTCTCCCTGTTATTTACAACTGAGAAAAATTTAAAGAAACTTGATTAAAACATAATATCCTCTTGAAACAGTTTATTAGTATCTTTGAATTTATGTAGGGGGCACTTGCCCCCTCCCCCCAGCTCCCATGGTGCGACCAATGTTAACCTTCCGATAGTGGGTGGCACGGCAGCCGTCGACTGCGGCTGGGACACCGGACCTGGTGACGAGTCCGGTTCCGCTCTCTCCCCACGCTGGCGTGCACGTCACAGGGAGAAAGGCGCCACAACGGGCAGGCACTTGCACTGGAGGACAGCGCCGCCAACCACGCCACACCACTTCTGCTGTCCACTCCCACTGTCTGCCGTGGCCGACTGCCAAACTCTTTTCTGTTTTACATGCAAACAGAAACTGTCAATTTACACACGAAGTGATGGGTGCTGTCGACAAAGGTTCGCAAATCGATTCCGTATTTCTTCATTTCCAGAAGGCTTTTGACACCGTACCTCACAAACGGCTTTTAATCAAATTGCGTGGTTATGGTATATCGCCACATCTTTGCGACTGGATAGGAGATTTCCTGTCAGAGAGGACACAGTTACTTTTTTCTGTTTTCAACCTAATCATCACATGCCCCCGGCGCGGAAGTGTACAGCGAACCCCATAGTATAGCGCTAGTGACCTCGCCAACACCACCGCGACAGAAGTCAGCAAAGACAGGCCGCTGCGCGCACGTCACATCACGTGCTCAAGAGAGGCCTGAGTCAACGCGATCGCTAGCTGACTGGCTGTTCGCTGGGCTGTGCCTAGGCGGCCAGCCAACCAGTTACCGATCGCGTTGACTCAGGCCTCTCTTGAGCACGTGACGTGACGTGCGCGGCTAGAGCTCCTAAAAGCACAGGCTGACGCATCCGCCATTTTCATTCCTGCGAATTCTAAACACAGCATGCAGCTTCTACAAACAGAGTTGTTTCATTTAAGTTTAGTGAAATATTCTACAAGTGTCCGGTGTAGAGCCTTAGATTGTGCTGCTTTCTTGTTTACATCGATATATGGATTAGACACAAAAATCTCGCGTTTTCTTTACTTATTGCTGCTTCTGTCCAAACACACAAAAAAAGAGCAAGAAACATATATTTGTGTAATAAAAATCGTGTACTGTGTTTAATACATCTACATAAAATCATCTACATAAATTTTTTTAACTGCTCTTGGCTTCTATTTGAATAATGACTGTCAATATGCGAGGTTTGTTTGCCGTCTTGGAGTAAGTGTTGTCTGCTGTGACAAATTCACCACATCCGATTTTTGTACTCAAATTGCTGAAAGTACTTCTATTATGTTACTGAGAAAGTTTCAGAATATATTACAGACACTAAAACTAAAAAGAATATTACTGTACAGGTTCTAAAGTTTACGGTCATAGAGGCACACGGTTATGACGCTAAAACTTCGAAATACCACCAATAGCATTCAACGGTAGTTGCCTGTATCAGCACAGTACGCTGCCATAGCCGTAACGAAACTTTTTGCCCAGTATTATTTATATTTTCCGTTTTAGTGTTTGTAATACTTTCTCGCAATAACGTAACAGAGGTATCTTCAACAATTTGTGCAATGTATGTACAAAACTTTTTGATGAGGTGTATTTCTCAATATATTGTGCTCTAAAAAGAGTATCTTCTGGGATGCTTTGCAGTAATATGATATCTTGCGGCTGCTAATTTCCTACAGGCAGCTTCTCTTAAACTGTTAAGAGGTAGTACTTACATAAGAGCTGAACAAAACCGTAAGTTGAAATATAACAAACGATTTTTACTATTAAATATTGCTTCAAGTCATAATGATAACTATTTACTTATAGTACATAACTGAGGACTCAGTCCGGGTTCCCAGTTTTTGGACCGAATCTCTTGGGAAAACTAAACGTTCTGTAGCCACCAATGGGATGATCTGTGCAGTTTACCGCAACACAACCAACCGTAATGTCGTGCTAAAGTGCCGTGACGCAAATCCTATAGCACCGCAGTGTGTAACTTACGAGCCACGAGAATGAAAATGGCGGATGCGTCAGCTCGTACTTATAAGAGCCTTATGCGCGCCGCGACCTGTCTTTCTCGTCGGCCACGGGCACGCTCGTATGACGTCACTCAGAGCACGACGCGATAGCATAGCTGGCTGGCTGACTGCTATAGCACAGCGGCCGGTGCCCCGGCAGACAGCCAGTGAGCCACGCGGTCGCGACCTGCCATGCCTGACGTCACACTAGAGCGCCGCGGATTTCTCTCTCGCCCACCAGCACAGGCGAGTTCCCGCTCATTTGCGATTGTCTCAGCATGTGCGTTCCTTATCATACTACGTTACAGTGCGCCGCCGTTGAGCTCTTTGTCTAGTTCGTG
Organism: Locusta migratoria; assembly: GCA_026315105.1. Classification (NCBI taxonomy): domain Eukaryota; kingdom Metazoa; phylum Arthropoda; class Insecta; order Orthoptera; family Acrididae; genus Locusta; species Locusta migratoria. The sequence goes on from CM048744.1 coordinate 292,551,022, forward strand.
CCTGCATTAGCCTAGACTCAAGGGACAACGCCGTATCGGTAGTCGCTGTCTGCTGAGAACCATCGTTAAGAAAAAGTTGTCACTTTGTTTTATCTCAAGAAGTGAATTTATAAAGTCTTCATACCAAACTTAAGTAACATTAGTATGTGTTTCTTTTAACATTGTCGACTAATGTTTCTTATTTCTGTCCAAGGCTTCCTGGTCTGCCTGCTGTTTCAGGCCTTTATCACATACCACTGCCTATGAAGTTGTGTTCTCTTCAACCCGGAGGGCATGAAAATTCTGTGTGAGCATTTAATTGAATACAGAGTGATTATCTCATTTACACTGTCCCTCTATAACAGCGTTTTTCAACCGGTTAGTCCCAGATAGTGTACTGAGTGGTTCTTTAAATGTTTCCTTCCTGGTAAGTAAATAAATTTATAAGCTATAAGTTAATAGTACACACAAAATTCACAGAGAACAATTTCTTACAGCCATTAAAATGAGTGTGAGACTTGGTTGATAACGGTTCTCAAAAATCATCTGTGTTTGTCGCCTGGTTCATTTTTATAACTACTATTACTATATTGATAGCGCTTCATAAAACATTTGCAAAAATATTTGGGGGACTGATGACCGTCGCAGTTTGGTCCCCCTTAAACATCCATCCAACCAACCAACCAAAAATATTCTAAAATATCAGTAGAACAGTATTAAAGTATAACATATTATCTCGCATCAAAAACGACGATGTCTTCTTTTGAAATTGGGTGAAAGTTAATGAAACTTCCAGCGCAATACATGTCTGAATACTGGGAGTTCCGTAATATAAGCAACAAATGCCTCAGAAAAGTAAAATTTATGTTCTTATTAAAATACGTTAAGTACTTGTTTAATACCAATTCTGAATTGGACATAATGTACATCTTTTTAAAATAAGCGTAACAAATTGTGCCGCGTGCGAGTGGCCGTGCACTTTACAGCGTCTTGCCCCGGAGTGCCCCCATCGGAGGTTCGAGTCCTCCCTCGGTCTCGTGTGTGTGTGTGTGTGTGTGTGTGTGTGTGTGTGTGTGCGTGTGTGTGTGTGTTGTCCTTAGAATAATTTTAAATCGTTTGCTGGTCTATGAACTGATAACTACTACAGTTTGGTCCCACAGCTTTAGAAATATTTGAACATTTTGTACAACATATTGTAAACAATTTATAAGATAGTAATGGAATCTACAATACCATAGAGGCTTCTTTCTTTAAAAAATGACTAAAGACAATAAATTTAAATTGATGGTTTTGATGTCACAAACATTTTAGTACGGTTCTGAGGGGTCGCCAGAAGCTTTTAACTTCGAAGGGATCGCGTATTCAAAAAGGTTCAGAGACACTCCTCTAAACGGGTAACATTTAACACGGGATCGAAACTGACTAATTGCCGTGGTGGAGTGGCCGAGTGCTGTATAGCGCCTTCCTGCAGAGCGCGGTTGCTCCCCGTCGGATGTTCGAATCCTCCCTCGGGCATGCGTGGTGTGTGTGTGTGTGGGGGGGGTATTGTCGTTAGGGTAGTTTCAGTAGTAAGCCTAGGAACTAATAACCTGAGTAGTTACGTCCCATAGATGTACAAACATTTACTTTGACAAACTAATTATCCTCGGGAGCCGGTTAGCTCAACAGGGAAGATTGGGGTTTAACATCTTGTCAGCGTGCTCATTAGGAATGGAGCTCACGCTCCGAATCTTTGGGTAACGAGGCAAAGTAAATCCGTCGAGTTCTTTCAAAGGAACCATCCTGGAATTCGCCAGAAGGTATTTAGAGAAACCACGGTTAGCTCATATATTTGTGAGCTTAAGGGACTTAACTGCGGGGTCATCAGTCCCTAAACTTACCAACTACTTATGAACTACCTTATACTAAAGACGGCACAAACATCCATGCCCGAGTGGGGATTCGAACCCCCGACGGGGAACGACCTCGCGCATCGTAGCGTAGCCCCTCAATGCGCTCGGCCGCTCCGCCGCGGCCACGGTTAGCTCAACAAATTGCTAACTGGGGTGTAATTTCCGTCAACATACGTATAAAAGAAATTTACGGAAATAAATTGACAACACATCACATAATAAGAGCGCACTTATGGCAGTTTGTAGCGGATGGGGGACAAGGCCTGGAGAATGGAGTATTTTTAATATTTTAGACGACGAAGTAAACACAAAAAGGTTCAGAGTTCTATCCCTATTCTCATACTAAAATATCCACTTTTAGATAAATCTTTATCTAGTAAAAAAAGCACCTGCTTGAAACTTCTTACTCCTTCCCCTGAAAGCTAGAGGGCTGGGGGACTGGGAGAGGGATCTTGGCCCATATGGATGGGCGCCCTTGTCATGTAATAACGCTGTAGATGAAGTATCAAAGTTGAACTTAAGTATCTCAACGTGCTCTGTATTATTACTACCACCTACACTGTACTTGAAATTTCCGACCATCACTATACGCAGATTCAATTTCAATCCAGTGACTGTCAACACTGCTATAAACTCACTGAAGAGCCCCCTGCGAGCACGAAAAGTGCCGCAACACGACTTGGCATGGACTAGATTAATGTCTGAAGTAGTGCTGGATGGGACCGACACCATGCATCCTGCAGGACTGTCCGTAAATCCGTAAGAGTACGATGAGGTGGAGGTCTCTTCTGAACAGCACGTTGTAAGGCATCCCAGATATGCTCAATTACATTCATGTCTTGGGAGTTTGGTGGCCAGTGGAGATGTTTAAACTCAGAATAGTGTTCCTGGAGCCACTCCGTAGCAATTTTGGACGTGTAGTGAGTCACAGTGTCCAAGTCCATCGGAATGTACATTGTACATTAATGGATGCAAGTGATCAGCCAGCATGCGTACTTGCTTTCCGACTGCCAGAGTCGTATCCAGACGTCTCTGGGGTCCTATATCACTCCAAATGCACACGTCCCACATCATTACAGAGCCTCCACCAGCTTAAACAATCCCCTGATATGCAGGATCAATGGATTTACGAGGCTGTATCCATACCCGTTCACGTCCACCCGCTCGACACAATTGGAAACGTTTCCAGTCATCAACAGCACTATGTCGGTGTTGACGGGCCCAAGAGAGGCGTAAAGCTTTGTGTCGAGCATTCAGCAAGGGTACACGAGAGGACCTTCGCCTCCGAAAGCCCATATCTATGACGTTTTGTTGAATGGTTCACACGCTGACACTTGTTGATGGGCCAGCACTGAAATACGCAATATTTTGCGGAGGGGTAGCACTTCTGTCACGCTGAACGATTCTTTTCCATCGTCAGTGTCCCCGTCCTTGCAGGAACCTTTTTCGGCCCCAGCGATGCAGGAGATTTGACGTTTTACAGGATTTCCGATATTCACGGTACATTCGTGAAATGGTCATACGGCAATATCCCTTCCTCATCGCTACCGGAGATGCTGAGTACGATCACTCGTGCGCCGACTGTAACACCATGTTCAAACTCGCTTAAAACGTAAAATATGCCACTGTAGCAGCAGTAACCGATCTAAAGCCTGCGCCAGACACCTGTTGTCTTATATAGGCGTTGTCGACGGCGACGCTGTCCTCTAAGTGTTTACATATCTCTGTGTTTGCATACGCACGCCTATGCCGTTTCTTCGGCTCTTCAGTGTAAATCGAGTATAAAGAGCAATAAAAGAGCTGCTCTCCGTATACTGTATAGCATAAGGTACAAAGCGCTAGCCGGTCGCGGTGGCCGCGGGGACTGAGGCGCTTCAGTCACGGTCTGCACGGCCACTGCTGTCGAGGGTTCGAATCCCCCCTCGGGCATGGATATTTGTGCCGTCCTAGTTCGTAAGTAGTTCATAAGTAGTTTGTAAGTTTAGGGACTGATGACCCCGTAGTTAAGTCCCATAAGCTTTACAAACATTTGAACATTTTTTGAACAAAGCGCTAGCTTAAGGGACATGGACGCGGGTTCATACACGGATACAATCGGTGCGACGGATTAACAAACGGTCGGTTACACTCACCAGCCCGAGTGTGATTTTTAGCCAGTTTTCGATTTAGGGAAATCTTGCACCAGTCTTCAAGCTTAGCCTCAGAAAGTACGATACACGTACAGTTACAGGACAATAATGTTTTTGCCGTATCATGCAACTGGGGACCCTGTAACGTGGAATATACACCAGAGAGAGAGAGAGAGAGAGAGAGAGAGAGAGAGAGAGAGAGAGAGAGAGAGCGCTTGCAATAAATAAGATCCATCTAAAGCTGAAACTTGTATGTACACTATTTTGTGTCTTGAAAACGGAAAATCATTTTAATGCGCTTACGCTTGTAATTTGTATTTAATCGCTGCATTATAAGGTTAGCTTCATGACGGCAATAACATCGGAGAGTTAACACTGATAGATGTTTAGGGTTTAGACCTTCCGCACGTCGCGACGACTCCAGAGAATGTCGCTTTTACAAAAATAGAGCAATAGCTGCTGACACCAGAGGAAATTTCGTAAGTATTAAAATTGATTAATTGATGCTTCGTAAATATCAAAACTAAATGACCTGATTTAAAAAAAAAAAATGTTATTTTCTATCAACTCCTTCTACCTGAAAGTAAGGGACGTGATCTCCCGAAGTATAATGCTACCGTGACGAATGCCATACGAAGTACTTGCAGCAAGATCTAAACAATGAATGAGAACGTTTATCTTCACTGAGATTTTGTACAGCTCTTTCTACTCTTCTAACCGTGGTGGGGTGGCCGAGCGCTCTAAGGCGCCTTGCAGCAGAGGGCCGTCGGAGGTTCGAGTCCTCCCTCGGACATGGGTGATTGTGTTGCCCTTAAAATAAGTTAGTGTAAGTAGTTTGTGAGCCTAGGGATTGATGACCAACGTAGTGAAGTCCCTTAGATTTAAAAACATTTGAACATTTTCTACTCTTCTATTACTGCAGAGAGAGAGAGAGAGAGAGAGAGAGAGAGAGAGAGAGATCAAGTGCAGCATATGTAACGCTACAGACAGCCCACTCAAGAAGAAATTTTACGACATGCTCAACTTTCTCAAAACGTAGCAACAAATGACTGACTGAAGCCTAAATCCTTCAAGGAGTCAAATTGATGGCAAGGCGTTTGTCGTGAAAGAAGCGGTGATCTTCACGTTATACAGTCATTCTAATGAATTACTTTCATGTGGAATTGAGATATTAGTGAACCTTCGGCAGTTTCACAGGCTGCATAATGAAGTACGTTGTAAGATGATGTTACATGTCCTCTTGTACATATTCCATGTGATATACGCCTATTTCCTACGCCACTTGCTTAATAATTTTCCTAAATGTAGATAGGTCTAAATGTAGGCTACTGCCCCCCCCCCCCCCTTATTCTATCCACAGGCGATGTTCGGACAAGTCTATCGGCTCAAGTTTTCCTCGTGTAACCTAATTTTCAGACTCCCTGCGTGATAAGTATGTAGGGCGTGGTGATATGTTCTTCGAATCAACCTAGTGTTTATGCTAATACCATATTAGTATGAACGCTTCTCACGATGCTAGACACCATTTCTGGTGCCTCACACTGAAATTTACTAAGGAGCCAAGAAAGCACTCGTGCAAACTTAACCATGTCATCACTGATTTCGAATTTGTACGAATCAAGTGCAGGTGACTGATTTTAAAAGTAGCTTCTTTTGTAAATACACTGCATCGCTCACCAAATGAACGGAACCACAATACAAGGATTCTTAATCGTAAAACTGTACGATGAGAATTCCGTTCACATATAATAACACAATCTAAAGATGTGGAACATATTCTCATTTTAATCTTCATTATAGTCACCAACGTAGGTAAAATCTCTAAGTCGCCTCGCTGCGGAGAGCGCAGTTGCTCGCCATCGGAGGTTCGAGTCCTCCCTGGGGCATGGTTTTGTGTTTGTTTGTGTGTGTGTGTGTGTGTGTGTGTGTGTTTTGTCCTTAGGTTAGTTTAACTTACTTCAGCGGCGGAATAGGCGTGCGCACTGAGGCGCCGTGCTGCGGTGCGCGCGTCGTTCGACGTCAGGGGTTCGAGTTCTCCCGCGGACATGGGTGTTTTGTTGTCCTTAGGTGAGTTTACCTTAGTTTAAGTAGTTTGTAAGCTAGGAACTAATAACCAAGCAGTTAATCCCCATAGATTTACAAACGTTTTGGACATTATTAATAATATTTTTATTCTTTTTTGAAGGACTCTGCCTATTGTATTCGGCTAGAATTCAACGTGGGTGCAGTTGTTGGATATCGTTCGTGATGAACGAAACTGCGAGATGAAGTTACTAAAACTGGCCCAGTGGAGTTTTAATCAATTGTGCAAGCATTAACGAAGGAGGAAAAGACCTAGAGTTACTTCCAACAGGATGGAGCAACTACGCAGCCGGCCGAACGTTGGAGCACATTTGAACAATCTTCACTACAGACAGTTGGCAGTCTGGTCGCGAATCTACCTGGACACCTGATCTGCCAGTGTGCGATTATTTCGTGTTGGAAACCATCAGGTCTAATGTATGTCGCAACAACTCTCATAGTCTTTAAGAACTGCAGCAGAACATTTCTGAAGAGTTGGCAACAATTACAGCATTACAGCTTCCATCCGCCTTTGGTAACTTGCTGATCAGGGCCCAAAAGTACCCAAAGCTGATTGGTGGTCACTTTCAACATCTACTGTGTGTCTTTGAATCCTGTAATTCTATTCTTCGAGCCACTTTTATTTGCTCCATCCTTTATATACTTGTAACACCCACCAAGGAGACAAGAAAATGTTGTGTACTAGTCAATCAACCAACAATCCTTAGTGTATTTGGAAGGAAGGAAATATATTGTTGATACGACTGGTGTCATTTAATTACACTGGTAAGTGTACAATAACAGTTTCCGAAAGCACTGTGACTCGTGTTCACATCTACAGACGTCTTTCTACTGACAACAACAACAATCGCCACCAAATTTCCAGTGTCGACGCATATAAGATACCATTTTAGTGATAAAATTTTGCTCATAATAAAACCAGAATTAATCTAAGGCGTGGGTCATGATCACACTACAGATCCAAAGATCATCAGAGGATTTTTGTAACCATCACTCTTTTCACTTCTACCAATGTTTGTCTCTGTAAAAAAAAAATGCTGATGTAATTGGACTATGCCTAGTACGGCACTGTGAATTGTAATGAAATTGATCAAAACTGATAACTTAAGAGAGTTTAGGAGAAACCGATACACATTGCATTTTTAACAGCTCGAAACCCTTAAATTAAAAGTAATTACTATATCATTTAGTTGATTATTATATTCAAAGGATCCTGGCAAATTCTGATTATTTATAGCTTATTTGACAAATGTATTTTAAATTATATCTATAACAATTCCTGCAACAAATAAATATATCGTTACTTCTTATTGCGACTGTAAGCAAGGTTTTATCTATATACTTGACTGTTAGCTTTTGCCGGGGAAAGATAGAGACTGGAATGTGATGAAATATTATGGAACATTACTTCTATAGTTTTTCGTAACAATTTAAAAAGAAGTAACATATATGAAGTCCTGTTGTCTCAAATGAACTGAAGCCTGTTAAACCAGTGTTTAAACAATGAAAAAAATGAATTCTGCACAATTATTACAATAGCACTCATTCTTAATTGGAACAGACAAGATTAAACTCTCAAAGCAAAATAAGAAAACAGAACATGCACCAGACAACGAAGCCGAAGCCATATGCAAGACCTCCACTTAATATTTATAACCGATTTAGAACCATGTCTTTATAGTTAAAACAAGTGACTTCAAGATATTAGTGACTTCACTGTTCTAGTTAACAAAGGGGGAGGGGGGTAGCATTAGATTGTTCAATCCAATCGTCAGGTTGACGACAGCTTTACCTTTAAGATATTTTATAACATACTTACACCAATACGGCGGCAGAAGAACGATCGTTCTATTATAGGAGATTCAGCTACATAAATTATGATTTCTTTTCAGACGTCTGGAATCTACGCATATCACGAATATGAAAAAAGACATGGTGCTAAAGCGAGAGGAGAGCTACAGGACACACTAATTTACAGACTCAAACAATTACGAGAACGTTGATTCAAACATAGAACACTAAAAAGTAAAACAACCTAAATTTAGCCACATGCCGACAGGAAAGTAGCAAATGCTATTGAATGTGACTTAAAGATGAAAAAACATGCTTGATTCAGTTTAAAAAAAATATATGCACTGCCGGTATCAGCAGCTTTAGTCGAATAGGTGATCTTTTTTTTTTTTTTTTTTCCTCCAATCAAGGAGTTTCGTAAATTAGTATCACAGTAACCAAATGCCTCTAAATACACTCTATTACTTAGAAGTTACTTGTGTGTATTTTAGGTAAAAGAACTAATGTTCAGTTATATGCATCTATCGTGTCTAAATGGCTGCCAGGAAGATGTGGAGGACGAAGGCCAACGAAGGGGCACTGTGGGGCAAGTAAAACCTAAGAGCGACTACAGAGAGCAGTCCATTCGGCCGCTAATGGTACAGATAAACAGAGTCATACGAAGAAATAAAGGCAGAGTGCTCTGCGCTTATCAGCTCTAAAAGCGGCCTTTTACAACTACCTAACGTGTGTTCCTTAGCTCTTTGGATGAAAGTGTTACCTACGCTGGGTATCTTTTACGAAGAAATTGTAGTGTCTACTGCCCCATGTATACACTCATAGTAGTTCATAAGCAGTTACAACCATTTCGGCAGTGTATGATTGCCACAGTGAAGACATTTATAGCTGCCAGTAATAGGTACACCGCAGCTGTTGTGACTGTTGGTGGTACGACGAAATATTTATAACAGCATTGAGTTTTCCTGCTAAAAGAAAGCAATGAGATAACTAACACTTAGTTTGCCTAGGTCTGGTGAGCTAGGCAGTCTGGAAATGGTTTTAGTTGGTTTTCCAAATACCTCGCCTGAGATGCACGCTATGCAAAGATTTTCAAAACGTTCTCGCAACTGAACAGAGATTTACTTTACACACGACAAATGGGGCAGACTCAGAAAACGTGGGGGAAAATGACCTCAGGAAGGATATCCGGCCACTAACTACCATAACCCGTTACATAACCTCAACCCGTTTAACAAAGCCGAAAATACGGGAGAAGGCAGCAGAAGAAAATAACAAAGGTTCCTTTTACAAAAAGAGATAAAAAAAAATAACAAAGAACAGTGTTCAATGTTTGTGTCGAAATAGCAGATCTCTGAGATGGAGCACAGTATCATTTGAGCTAGAACGAGGAAAGAAACCATTCCTGATTCAGTGAAAGGAATCTCCCTGAAATTTCCCTCAAGTGCTTTGGAGAAATAACGCAAAAGTTAAAACAGGTTGCCGGACGGTACTTTCAACTTCGCAATCCAAAAATACTAGTTGTTCACCGTCTTAGCTATCCGCTCCGCAGAAAGAAAAGAGAATGTTAGAGGTGAGGGCGGCAAAACAACTGTAACGAAAAACTTAGTGCATCAAAGAGCATCAACATTTGCCTTGCACTTTTTTTTGAAAGCGTCATATCAGTACACTACTGTTTTCACGGACTATCAAATACAGTTACAAACGTCGAAACAGATGTAATTATGTTGATACAAACAAATCACAACCAAAGACCATACAGCTAAGGCTAAACCATTTACGTAGCATGGACAGATGAAAACCATGCTCACTTGACGTTAACCTTTCGCCAAAATCAGCATTTCTGCGTTATGTACGGCGTCCTGTGCAGTTCCTCGCTAAGGAGATATATGAATCTGGTGAATCAATAAACAACAGGCAGTGTAGACTCATCGGTGAGGAGCATGCTGCCGCGGTGGAGTGGCCAAGCGCATTGAGGCGCTATGCTCCGATGCGCGACGCCGTTCCCCGTCGAGGGTTCGAATCCCGTTTGTGCCGTCTTTAGTTTAAGGTAGTTTGTAGACTGATTACCTCGCAGTTAAGTCCCATAAGCTTTACAAACATTTGATTTTTTAAAGACCATGCTCAGAAATTTACTGACTACTTCAAACAATTAGCAGTGCCAGAGCAGAGCACTACACTCGTAGGGCGACTATAACCTGCCTGTACGAAAATAGTTCGATTGGACACACACACACACACACACACACATACAAACATACATACATACATACAAAGCGTAATATAGCATATGTTCCAGGTGAAAAAAAAAAAAAAAAAAAAAAAAAAAAAAAAAAAAAAAAAACCGCACAGTTACTTTAACCCTAGCTTAGTAACATCCGTCAAAATGACGGATACGTTCAAACTGTCAGTGAGCTGTGACGCTTTGAGGAACAATTGATGAACAAGTGAAACGGGTACAGTGTTGGCTTGGAATCACACTCGCCGAATTGACGGGTGGTACTCACAAAAGTTCAAAACCATGTAAAAGACGGGTATTAGTAGCGAGCGTTAAAACCAGATGTTAGTAACGCATGGTTAAACATCAACAAGTCTCGATGAGTCGAGGACGTGCAACAGCTGCTGTAGAGGGCGATTCATTCATTTTCGTAATATTATATGTACAAATATGACTGGTGCAATGGAGCGTAAAAGGCACAGAATATTTGGGACAACCAGACCCGAAGAAATTGTGTCTAATAAAGAATTGGTAAAGGGACTCCTTGCACTGTTGGAGGGCATTGGTTGGCTTACTAGATATACAGGGAGCGATACCGCACAATAAACTTAGTTTCGGTGCGGGCAGTGGCGGGTTGGACCAAGACTGTTTTGGCTTCCCTGGAAAAATCAAATCAATGACATGCAAAGACAGAGCCGTAAAATTACCGAGTTGCATGATTCCCACCAGTAGGCATTACGAGTGAAGTTCTCTTACAAAATGATTACAAAAGAGGAAGAGAGTTATTTTGTGTTGGATTATGCAAGATGTATTTTACTGTTAGAACCGTAAAGCGTGCATTCAGGAGGAAACGTACCGCCATGTACAAAAAAGCTGTATCGACAATTTATGGACATTGGTTATGTCTTTAGAGAGAGAAGTTACAGGTCCGTCAAGTGTAGCAGATGCTACCGTGAAGATGATAAGAGAACGTTTCGTAGGCAGCAACGTTCTGCGCAAGCCACGAACTTCAAATACGGAAGTAAGCTCTGTAGTACATTTCCTCCCACAGCGGTTACAAATTCAAAGCGTATCGTCTTCAAATCGTGCAACAATTCAAACTATAAGATTATGGTCGCTACCTTCAATTACACATCACAATGCAAGAAACATTTGACTATGAACGTATCGCATCCAAGCTGATATTAGCGACGAAGCAACCTTCTGTTTATCTCGAAAACTTCATAATTACGTTGGTGTTGGGCACTGAAAATCTTCATAAAACTGTGTGCATCGCCAAAGGTGTTAAAGCTACCCATGCAATGTCACAAACCGACCGGAATGGGCCATTCTTCTTCTGTGAGAAGACTGCAACGGGAAGCTTTCAGTTGCAGTTCTTGTAGCTTTCGCAGTTAATTGCTGATCCCAAGAACTTAATCTTCCGAACTCCTCAACCGGAGACCTATGTTCATCGCTACTTAAATGAAGAGCTTCCGCATCGTTAGGTTGGGCACGGTGGTGACGATGATGTGGTTCTGTTCCCTTCTTGCAACCCTCTTTCCCCCTTTCCACCACCACTGCCCAAGGAGGCGGATCTATTTATTGATGAGGACTGCCAGAATGCTGATCGATCAAATAGGCAACGAATTTTACTACTGCTAGGATGTGTGTCTCGTATCTAAAGGGGTACTCATACAAGAGGTTTAGTGTGAAAAATGTAAACTTGGAGAGTTTATGGTTATATTCGAACATTTGTCATATTTGTACAAATACTACTTCAGAAAGTAGAGAGCTTTGAAGGTGAATGACTCAGATATAGTAGCCTAGCCCTATATTACTCCATCATAACAATTCGGATGAAACCCATATAGGCTGATATAGCTATGGTGATGTTGGCATGCATGATAGTTACGAGTAATTAAAACATTCTTGAGCGGTTTACCATCGACGTTACACCAATCTGCGTAGCAACAGCCGCCATAAAGTCGTGGAACCAACAAACTACTGTCTACGGACAGTTCTGTCTTACCTGCAACAAAACAGTTAATTATTACAAATGTGACAAAAGACACAATCGAAAACAAATTACACACCAAACCGGACATATTTCGCAAAGCCGCTATCGTGAAGCATTAAACAGTAGGCGTGAAAATATAAAATTTCAAATGTTTGTAAAGCTATGGGACCAAACTTCAATGGTCACCAGTCCCTCCTCTTAAAAACCACTTAAACTACCTTATGCTAAGGGCAAACACACACACACACACACACACACACACACACACGAGGAAGGACTTCACCCTCCGACGGGAACAGCTGCGTACTCCACGTGAAAATATGTACTTAGGAACTGGTCACGCATCTGCGCTATTGCACTCCGTGTGTAATGCAGCTTGGCTACGGCATTAGTGTTCCAGATGACCACCAAAACAGTACCCTCCAATACTAAATCAACGATTCTTTGATGAGAAGCGTTCGAAGTAATAATTGCATAGGGAGACCGATAGACGAATACAGTCAGCAGATTCAAAAGATTGTATGTTTCAAATATTTCTATAGCTTATGGGACTTAACTACGGGGTCATCAGTCCCTAAACTTACAAACTACTTACGAACTAGGACGGCACAAATATCTATGCCCGAGGGGGGGATTCGAACCCCCGACCGTAGTGGCCGTGCTGACCGTGACTGGAGCGCCTCAGTCACCTCGGCCACCGCGGTCGGCTGAAGTTCCGACTGTTAAGTGATTATTGTGTAGGGAAATTACATTTAACTAGGCACTCTGCCAATGACTTTAAAGAGCTGTTAGTAATCCAATTGCTTGTAATCAGTGTTGTGACAAACTGTCTTGGTGCCGCACTCTTGAATTTACAAACTAAAGCAAAAAAATAGTTTATCTCAACTACTGGCAACGAGACCATCTTAGGAATTAGGATATTAAGTATAACCTGAACCGGCTTAGGTTCATCCCTGTCCCACTTCATTAAATGTATATTCACAGAGAAAATTTTTAGGGATTTTGTAATATGCTGGCATTACCGATATTTTTCGGAACATAATTACGTCGTATTTCAACCTTCATTCTTTAAACAAGCTCTTCGACTAGACGTCTAAAAACAAAAATAACGACGAAGCAGAGTTCGGTAAAGCCGATAAACATAGTAACAGAAAATAGTCATAATGTTTCGAGAGAGGCAGAATCTTAGAATGTAAAATAAGTTTCAACTGATTGTAAATATCTCCTCTACAGAAGTATATGGCACGCAAGGAGATTAAGGTTTAATAACAAAATTTCGAAAATACGGAGAAAACGGATTATTAACACGCTTGGTAAAGGAAAAAAAGTACAACTTAGAAGCGTCGTCAAGTAAATAATGTGGGTCTGTAAACATATTGATATCAATAGCATATAACAACATCCAATGACATATCTTAGTCTTACGTAAAATCCAATAACATTACGATCCCACGCAAAATTTCAATACAGGTAAGGTCCCAATTCACTAACTCGATCGTAGCAAATTTCCACACGGAAGACATTATATATATATATATATATATATATATATATATATATATATATGGCTTTGAAAAATAGTTCGAAGAGTTGAAAAAAACTAACTCGCTAGGTCCAGCTAGAATACCAATTCGGTTTAACAGAGAGTACTATTTGAATTTATCGTGAAAGTGCAAAAATGTAAGTTATCGCAGATGAATAGGAAAAGCAAGTTGTGATGTTCGTATGAAACATTTTTGCTGCAGGCCAGTCACATCTAGGTGTAATGTTGCAAAGCGATGTGAAGTAAAACGGGCACGTACAGGTTGTAGCAGGGAAGGCGTATGGTAAACATCGGTTGTTAGGTGAATTTTAAATTTCATCTGTAAAAGAGAACACGTACAGAGCACGACTGTCTGAGCAATTCTTGAATACTGCTAGTTTTTTACCGGTAGGTTTAAACAACTCACGAGTATTGCGGAGATGCTTCAGGAGCTCAGATGGGAATTCCTAGAGGAGAGACGACGTTTCTCTCGTGAAATACTGTTGAGAAAATTTAAAGAACAGCTGTTTGCAACTGACTGCAGAAATGTCTCCAACGCACATTTCGCGTAAGGAAGGCGATGTTGAGAGAAAATAAATCAGGGCTCAGACCAACACCACCTAGAGAGAAGGTCGCGGCGGTCTCGTGTGACGTCAGGCAGATTAGGTTGCTCGCGTATAGCTGACTGGGTAGCCGCTGGGGCACGGCTCCCTAGCCGAAGCAGCGAGCCAGTCAGCTATGCGCGCGCAACCTACTCTGCCTGACGTCACACGAGAGCGCCGCGGCCTTCTCTCTAGGTGGTGGTGCTCAGGCGGAGGAATACAAAATCCCGGTTTTCCTTCACTCTGTTGACGAGTGGAACGGGAAAGGGCACGTTGTATTCTCCAACATACAACGTATGGTGGCTTGCGGACCTTGTATGTATATGTAAATGTTTGTAAATGTATATGTAAATGTTTTAAGCACCAACATTGAAGAGCAATTCCGTGTTGGCGATTGCCTCTTTCAACATAATCGACCACCTACCCATAATGCACGGCTTGTGGCGGAGTGGTTACACGGCAATAACATCCCTGTAAATGGACTGGGCTGCACAGAGTGCTGACTTGAATCCTATGGAACAGCTCTGGGATGTTTTGGAACGGCGACTTCGTGCCCGGCCTCACCGACCTATATCGATACCTCTCCTCAGCGCAACACTCCGTGAAGAATGGGCTGCCATTCCCCAAGAAACCTTCCGGCACCCTGATTGAACGTAAGCTTGTGAGAGTGGAAGCTGTCGTCAAGGCTAAGCGTAGGGCAACTCCATATTGAATTCCATCATTACCGATGGAGGGTGCCACGAACTTGTAAGTCATTTTCAGCCAGGTGTCCGGATACTTTTGATCACATAGTATGTCTTTTCGGTCTGAGTTTTAACCTAGCCTTCACCTCTCAACAATATGAGGAGTCGTCAGAAACGAAGTTAAGCTGCAGCTCCCATTTCCCCAGTTGGAAAATTGGGGTAGGTTACGGACATGCAAGTTGCCGTAGTGACGTCCAGCTGATGGAGTTGTCACTGAGCCACACGAAATTATGGTATAATTGTTTACAGTCCCCGGATTAAAAGTATTAACTACCTCATTGCTGCACTCATGAATGTCACAGAGTTCCCCATCAAGGCGCATGCCTGGAGCTTAAGAGCGTACCTCCTCCAACATTCCGTTCGACAGGCACTTGGCTGATGACGTCAACCTCGCTGCCGAACTACACGGCGATTAAATTAACGAGCTTAAAATGTGCTTCTCTGGGAGACTGAGTCTCACGCAGTCCACACACGCGACCGTTGTCTCGCACGCGGGTTCATATTCAGGCACATAAGCGTCGTCAGGAAACTAACGCTGCACATCGCCAAACCTGTAGGCCATGCAAAACACGATATGCTTCTCTGCACAACTAGTATTTTACTACTAGTTTACCGCAATCAAACTTTACTCTCCAGAATGAAACTTTCACTCTACAGCGGAGTGTGCGCTGATATGAAACTTCCTGGCAGATTAAAATTGTGTGCCGGAACCGTGACTCGAACCTGGGACCTTTGCCTTTCGCGGGCAAGCGCACTACCGACTGTGCTATCCCGACGCGACTCACAATGCCGCCTCACAACTTTACTTCCTCCAGTACCTCGCCTCCTACTTTCCAAACTTCACAGAAGCTCTCCTGCGAACCTGCGCTTGCCCGCGAAAGGTCCCAGGTTCGAGTCCCGGTTCCGGCACACAATTTTAATCTGCCAGGAAGTTTCAAACTTTACTCTCTTATCATGCAGTTAACAGCATTGGGCTAAGAAACGTACGTATGGCGAACACATACATGATCCGCAGGAGCTGAGAGATGGCGATACTTGTTCTTTAGTGTTTTAGTGAGTTCAGCTGCGAAGTAAATGGAGACCTAACGCGGAATTAACAGAAATGGTGGCATTTAAAACCTATTAAAACGACAATTCCTACATTAACGTATATCAACTGACACCGTACAATAAACAAGGATTTAAAAATGAACGCTGATATGTGAAAATTATAAAAGACAATCGAGACGTAAAATGCAGAAAAAAAACAATAGAACAACAATCAGTTATAACAGTTCGTAATTATTTTGGTCGGGGCCAGATTACTATGGTGGGTGTCTTCTCTAACATAACAGGTGGCCTAGACGCACTAAAACCTCATCTCCACTGCCTTGGAAAGACGCCGTGACAATAAACAAAGCCTTAAAACACACAATTTAGTCGTCTCATTGTCAATTGAATTGAGAGTCTTAAGCGATCCACATTCAGATCGCTAAAATGCCGCACTCCACTGTGGCATAATAGAAGGAAAGGCTAGCAGTTGGACATTAAAGAAGACTGGCGCAAGGGGGAGAATGCAGAAACAATGACACACCATGGTGTCCAAGATCCAACTGCCGGCTTACCAGGATTTCACCTGGATAGAACTGAGTGGACAAGACTACACAGAATAAGAACTGGACGTGCCAGGTGAAATGCAACGATGCACAGGTGGGGACTCTGAGACTCCAGCCTGTGATTGTGAGCCAAACAACGAATTGTTCAACATATCGTCAGAGACTGTTCTCAGAAGAAGTATCCCGGAACACTTAGTGATTTTATTATAATACTACTCCCTCTGCTCTTAGATGGCTCCAGATATTGAACTATTATTGCATGTATCTGATTGAGTTGTAGTTAAACTTGCCAGAATTATTAAATTAGTAAGTTTCAGAATTTAAAAATATGTATTAAATATGTGCCTAAAGTAAAAGTAAACTGTACGTAAACGGTTAAGCACATACGCATGTAAGACTAAACTGTATGTGTTTCGAAATGCTCGCTGTTGTTGCCATATGATAAATAAATAAATTAATAAATACTCTTAACTAATAAATTCTTTTCCTATGTATAAAACTGCTGAGACTGTCTGTATGATTCTTGTTGATGAAATATGCGGTGCTGTTTCCTGCGTTAACTAATGGAAGTGTCGGACGTCTATCATGTCAGGGTTTCTAAATCCAGTAAATCAGCACGAGTACAATCTAAACTGATCGTAAAGCGACTCAACAAGGGTGTAAAACCTGACTGTTCTTTGTCTGATACAACTCAGTTCCGGATTCGAGACGGTCACGCCTAGTCTGGAGAAAAAGCTAAACGGCCGTGCTCTGACTTACGGGTTTTCCTGACGAAATAACATCCGATCTCTCTAGACTCAGTACTAAGGTTGCTAGTAAAGAGAAAACCATACATTGTTCTCGTGGAAAGACCTCGGTGAGTGACCTCGCTCGTGCCTTTCTCTGACATTACTGTGCGATGTGACACACGTGTAATTTCATACTGGTGTAAAGTTGCTGTTCATGCAGATTTAAAGTGATAATAAAAGGACTGAAAGGAAGCGTCTCAAAAAGTAATAACGACAGCTATAGGATGGATCACCATTATGCTCCTTCACTCTGTAAGAAATATGGTACATTTCAGAGTTAGATAAAAATATGGCGTATCAAGTAGTAGAGATGGAATCTGAAAGATAACTGTTACTACGTATTTGGACACGAAAAATTGTTTCTCATGAGCACATATGGACAGGCGGATACGGAGGGTGTTCCACCACCATATAATTTTATCAAGTGGCGTAGCTAGGCAGTAGTTTTCCGACTTGTCTCACTCCCCCAAACCCCACACAGACATTAAATAATTATTTCTGAAGAAGGGGGGCGGGGTGAGGAATGTTTTGACCCAATGGCTAAGTGAGCAAAATAATATTAAGCAATTTATAAATAGTTTGGTAGAATGCAAACAAACAAGTTAATTTATTTTTATAAATAACGTAGTACAATAATGTCAATAACTTGTTATTTGCAGGGCCCACAGTGTTAGTGACGTCGTACATCGACAGAATTATATAATTTCAGCACTGTATAATTGTATATTCTTAATTCGTATTAGTTACACTATAAGCTTATTTCGACTTAAAAGTCATCTTCAGGTGATATGCCTGCAATATATAAGTTTTCATAATATTTTGTACTATGCTGCCTACTTGTTTTATACAGAGGTAAAAGAAATGCTACATACCACATTCTGTTATCCTATACATTTCAATATTATTGTGACGGGATATATTTTATTATATTTTTTCTTCTAATATATATATATATATATATATATATATATATATATATATATATATATATATATATATATATATATAATCACGTAACTTATAATACTGTGCTGTCATCGCTGATCTGACATAAAAATATGCCAACAAAATTATCGAAGATAAAAAAGTCCAACGTATTTCGTTCAATTTCAAATAAAAGCTTTCCCTCAAATGCACAGAATAAACACCACATTCACAAATCAATCATATAATCTATCTCTTAACACTCATAGATATATATTCTCTGTGAAAATAATGTAAATATATTACATCTCTGTAGAGCTGTCAAAAATCTCAAAATCTGTAACTTGATAAACATCTTGTATGACAGCACAATATTATAAGTTACGTGATTTATATGTGAGGCAGCATAGTACTAAATATTATGAAAACTTACGTATTGCAGGCATAACACCTCAAAATGACTTTTAAGTCGAAATAAACTTGTAGTGTAACTAATACGAATTAAGAATATACAGTGTTGAAATTAAATAATTCTCATTATTAACGTAGTACAATTTATTATCTTTAGATGTGTGTACTACTTTATTGATAATGTTAATGATGGTAACTTTAACATGTAACTTCGAACCTCTACTTTATTTTTCTGCTGCAAATTATGAAGTAGTGGCGTCAAAAATAAAATTACCTTAGGCTACACTATTTTCCATTGTCGAAACTGCTAACTATAGAGTCGTGTTTGACTCACAGTCGATCTGACATAATACTTAACTAATATGACTTTTTGGAAACTCCAGGCGCATGATGATACTAAAGGTTGAAAGAAAATCTTTGCGAAGAGATTAGAAAAGTTCATATACATCGATGAACTCAAAGTAGATCAAATATGTCGAGTCAAATCCAGAGTTTCTTCTTTTGAAACATAAGCATGGAATTTCAGCAAGGTTTCCATATTCAGAAATTTCATCGTAGTTGTGGAAAACTTTTCCATCTGTGAGGATTTTAGTTTCTAAGGTTTCAGTGGAACTTTTCGGCTCTAACACGGTAACATTGTTTTGCAAAGTGTATCGGTTGTCGAAACCTGCTAATGCACTGAAACATTGTACTTATCAATTCATAGAGCAGCGTCTGCAGCCTTTTCTCCATGTTCTTTCTACTTTTTTTGCATACGAATACCCATCTTGTCACGAGCGTCCTCCGCAAATCGAAGTGCTTCGTCAACAAGACAATTTCTCTTGTGTTTCGAAATCAGCTTGACTTCTCAACTTAGTAATACCCATTCCGGAACTGAGTCCAAAAACCTGTAATACTTTAGAGCAAAGTTTCTTTGTAAGATAGTATTCGATAAATATGAAAACGTGAAATTTCACAGGAGATTTACAGAAGTCTGCTGTGTTCTAGTTTTTCAACAAGATAAAAAAGTTCATTAGTAATGTCGACAATTTTACTAAAATACGTAATAGCAGGTTTAACCATTGCTTAGTGACCTCTCCGTCGTGTATCTCGAAGTCTGTTAACGGCAGCTCCAACGTTTTTCAAAAGCATCCTTCCAACTTTGGTTACAAGCTAAGCAAAACACGTCCAACCTGTCTAAGGTTCCAAGAAAAGCCGCACACAATGGAACTGTTTGAAAATACAGTGTTTTGCTTACGCTCATGTGAGCTTTCAAAGGGTCAGGCACATTCCATAAGCTCTCTAGTTGTCATACCTCTGCCGTTAAGTGTCACGAGCAAAACGACGAGCACAAAATAATTTTTTTAAAAGCCCGTGCAAGTTTTGTGACCCTCATGGAGCTGGTACTCGATGCGCACCGCACCCCCGTTGTCAAGCCAATGTACTTAGTTTATGTGCCTATGAAAAGCACTTCCACAAATATGTTGTTGACTTGAAGACCGTTTTACTGAAGAAAACTTTTATGGGTACCCTGAATGGCGTACTCATTTAGAAGCGAGTACGACGAAATTGTTTCAGGAAAGTGTATAGGACCGATCTTTACATAATTATATGAGGCTATCAAAAGGTTTCTGTATCAGCGAGTTTTGCAGCCTATATGCAAAGTGGCGCAACTGAGACACGGGTATACAAGCACCTACGTGTAAGCAAAAGATCGGCATGACGTGCTTGTCTTTCCGACGTGCGTGTCTTTCATGCGTGAACTATGTCGCCGTTATTACCAAATGCGTCGAAACAGCGCCAGGGTCGCGCTGTTATTCTTTTCTTGGCTGGTAAAAGACAAACACCGATGGACATCCATCGGAGGATTATCTATGTGTATATGCACACGATGTCCGAGCACCCGGCCTATAGTCGCCAAATCTCCCCATGTTATTAACCCGTTCCTCAGATCCCTTAAAAAGGCCTTAAAGGGACGACGTTTCCTGTCGAACGACGATCTACAGCAGGAAATTATGGATTTGTTCACGCAGCGGGACACGTTTTGCAAACAGACTGTATTTGATATCGTACACCGCTAGGATGAATGACGCAATGCTCATGGTGGTGGTGGTGGTGATCGTGTAGCATATTTGGCCCTTAGACCCCAGCTGGTATCGTGTTCGATCTGCCTGGTGCAAGTCTTTAGGCGATGAGTGGAGAAATCTCCGACCCTATCGGGAATCGAATCCGGGCCTTCTGCTTGGTAATCAGCCACGCTGTCCATTGGGCTACGGAAGCGGGCAATGCTCATGCTGATTTTGCCTGACTGGCATATCGAATGTACGGCCTTCCTATGGAATATTTTTTTATTGCCCCTTATACATAAACAAGACGCAAATTCAAATGTTTGTAAATGTATTCGGACTTAACTTCTAGGTTATTAGTCCGTAGTTTACAAACTACCTCATCTAAGGTAAACTAACCAAAGGACAACATAAACACCCATACCCTAGGAGGGACTCGAACCCCCGACGGCGAAAGGCCGCGCGCAGCGCAACACGGCGCTCCAGTGCGCACGGCTAATCCGCCGCTCAAAAGCACACTCATAGTGTCGGTCGATGAAGCCGTTAGGTGGAGACAAATGTCAGTCTCCACAGTTGTAGGGAATTTATGAACGAGAGAGAGACTGAATAGCAACCTGTTGCAGACCCTTTGCTTCAACATTAATCACAGATAACAAAATGCTCAAATGTTTGTTAAGCTTAAGGGACTTCACTGCGGGGTCATCAGTTCCTAAACTTACAAACTACTTAGGAACTACCTTCACTAAAGACGACACAAACATCCATGACCGAGGGGTGGGGATTCGAATCCCCGACCGTAGAGGGCGTGCAGACTGACTGGCGCGCCGCAGACCGCTCGGCCACCGCGGCCGGCACAGCTAACAAATCAAAATATTTGTAAACCTAATGAACCAAACTGTTATGGTCATAACTCCATAGACCAACAAACTCCTTAAACTAACTTACACTAAGGACAATTCAAATACCCATGCCCCAGGGAAGAGCTCGAATCTCCGGCGGGAACAGCCGTCGGGTGTTCGAATCCCCCCTCGGGCATGGATTTTTGTGCCGTCCTTAGTGTTAGCTAGTTCATAAGTAGTTTTGAGACAGCCATCCAGTGCGCAGCATGACGCTTTAGATCACGTGGCCATTCGCGCGGCAGATAACAAATGAAAAATGTTCAAATGTTTGTAAACCAAACGGACCTATCTGCTGAAGTCAACGGTTCCTGAACTCACAAACTTCTTTGACGTATGGTAGGGGCAACACGCACACCCATGCCCGAGGGAGGGCACGAACCTCCGACGCGGAGCGGCCGCGCAATTCATAGCATGGTGCCAAGACCAAGCGACGCGTCATGTAGCTTTTGAAAAAGATATTAGAATTAAATCTCTGGGCTCAGTTACACCGATAAAGTATGTTAATTTGATCATATTAGGGAAAGGTATCTTTATTTCAGTTAATATGAAACAATGTTTTGCCAAGATCTGGAAATTATTTTATTTTCACTGACGAGCGGTTTCGACACACAAAGGAGCTATCTTCTGGTCTTTGACAGGGTGTTACAATTACATTATGCTTGAAGCATTTACAAATGGCAAGTCATTTGTAAAATTTAAAATATATGATCATTTAGGGTCTAAAAAACTAGGCATGTCCGGGTAAAAAAAAAAGATAAAATGTTTGTAAATCTTCTTTGGTTATTAGTCCCTAGACTTACAGACTACTGAAACTAAGTTAAACTAACTTAAGGGCAACACACAAACCTAAGTCCAAGGAGGGGCTCGAACCTCCGACGGCGAGCAACTGCGAGTTTCGCAAGGGGGGGGGGGCTTAGAACGCTCAGCCACTCCACCGCGGTTCCGGGTAAAAACGATGACGTCTGTTGATCCTCTTTGACAAAAACAATCCCGGCATTTACCGACAGAAATTTATGGGAATTACGGAAAACCTAAATGTGAATGGTAAGAGACGGGTTTGAACCGCCTACTTTCCTAACGCAGGAACAATATACTAACCACTACGCTACATCGCTCAGCGTCCTTTTCGATAGTTAACAAGTATCAACGCAATGAGATGCGCAACTTGGGAAAAATCCGTTGTCGTCCGATGTATCTGTCTAATCAACAAGGGAAGTGTTTCACTGAAATCAATAGTTTTCCAACTCTGATGGGCTAAGTTTGAAGCCGTTTCTCTGAAGGGCAATTTTCTCAATTTAAAATATATGTCAACATAACTTTGGTGCTAAATAATAATTTCAAATAGCTTTTCGATCTGCTTCTAGACAATAGATATCTATAGCATATAAAAATTACATATTTATTTCGTGATGTCTGTGGGAGATATAAAGAGATTTGAGATCGGTGCGGAGCGTGATGCTGGCGGCTGCCTGCAGACGAGACCTTAAACGTCGAATTCCATCTAACTTAAACCAGATTATAGTTAAAAAGCGACTCGCTGTTAGCGTTTGTGCCTTGGTTGCGACTAATGACTCTTGTGCTACAGCACAGCAAGTGCGAGCAAACGCGGAAAAGTCAACAGCACTTTGCTGCTGCGCGCCGCCAAAGCGTCTCCCTGTGTAAACAACTCCCGCCAATATTTGAGAACAGCCACTGCTTGTCCGTCCGCAAACGCTGACAAGTCAACGTTCATCTGTGTTAATACTATCGTTCCTTCTAGGCTCTCAATTCTTTCTTAGACGCATGCGATACGCAACCGAGATCTTAGTTCCATCCTGTGAATGTGTCGAGAAGACAACAGACAAAAGACGAGACCTACGCTGAAACAATATTAGTTTAGCACCTACAGAGGCACGCTAGTTATTTTTTCTTCTTCCTTATCATCTTCGAAGATTTATAAATATTTTTGCAGACGAACACATTTTTGATCGTGTTCGATGCTGCTCGATGCCATCATGGTATTTGGATGTTTCAAAACTATCTAAAAATTTGCTCTGTTGTTTCGTAAAAACTATCCTGCACAGACAAGCAATAGCGTAAATAGTTAAATTATAACACAAACTTGCTATGGTGAAAAATATCTGATGAAATATTCTCAACTAATTATGTATTTACTAGCTTGACTGATGTCAGGGGAATTTAGGATGTCAATACTTGACTAACGCCTGGTGACTACTTAACAGCTTTGCCAGAAAATACCACTCCTTCGTCCATGGTGTGGCCCCTGGACCAGGGCGTGATAGTTTATTCTTCCAGGAGGGGAGGGCGGGAGGATAAATATCTCACGTACAACAATATATTTCAGATCAGTATCCACCGTTTCAACGTTTTAAGTTGGAACACAGGTTGCCATCCTGAGCGACTAAGAAAACATCAGACCCCCGGTCGCCCCCATCCCTCCTCTCGTCATCTAAGTTCCAGCCGCTGGAAAATGTACACTGTTTAAAGTTTAGTATAATTTAATGATTGGCACAATCTTAATCCCTCTGGTCAGTTTGTCCATAGCACTGATTCAAACGGGCAGATGTGATATCAGAATTTGGAACTGTGTTTCCGTCTGCACAGGATGGTGTACAATCGTCACAGAAAACGATAATACAAACGTGCTAAACGAGGCAAATAATTTATGTTAGTTGATGTTCTGCGAATTTAGATTACTGGTCAAGTCCCACATATTGACAACGCTCCTACATCTGTATGCTGTAGCACCTGACTGCACCTAACATCTATCGTAGGAGTGGGCAACCTTTCGCGATCTGCGGCCCAAATTTATTATACTTACTTCAGCTCGCGGAGCACCTCGTCTTATAAGAGTAACGCACCGATATGAATCGCACCTTTTTCCCGACACGCCATGCCATTAAATTGAGACTTGAAACACTCGTTTTTGAGAGTACACTCATTTTTTGTTCAGCCCATTTTACATGATTGCATATCACTTCTTTTTTTTTTTTTTTTAGTGGAATGGCTTTCACTTTATCACTGCACCACAGTGATACTTTGGTGAAATGATAAAATAAACGAAAGGCATTCCACTAAAAAACGTGTCATGTGTAAATGTGTGCATTTCAAAATAAGTGAAGAGATAACAAATGGAAAGGAAAAACGACACAAAATACAAGAAAATTGGCTTATACAACTAAAAGACGCGCATCACAAATAGACCAACTCCAACCAACAAGACGGAAAAATAGCAGTGGGATACAACACCAACCACAGAAGATACTGTTAAAATAAAAAGCGGAATGCATCTGGTGTAATATAATTGTATTAATGGCAGTCAGCAGAAGACAGAAAACCTCTTAAATTATTTGTTTACTTTCGACGTTTCACAATAGCACTCTCCGTCTCCAACAATTTTCTTCTGCGAGCCGGTTTGAAACCAATAGCGGGACAGATCCGGTCCGAGGGCCGCCTGTTGCCCACCCATGATTTACTGTCTATTGTCGTTTTGTTTAACTCTGTGACGAAGCAGGTTGAACTTGCCCGTATTCATGTGTAGCACTTCTTGCACATTTCTTACCTGCATAAAATGTGTGAGGGGGGGAATACCTTCACTGACGAAAGATAAGTTCTGCCTGTGACTTGAGGCGCGAGAATTGCTGTAAGGTATCACGAACCAAATCCATCATGAATCGTGCAACTCATTTCGCAATCTGTCTGCAGATAGATACACATACTGCCATCCAACGTCATGAAAGTTGCTAAAACTGTTGAGAAATTAGTCATGATACTACTCTATGAAAAGAACGATAGGACAGGAGAGCGCAATGCATTTCATTCTAGCGTTTTACTCTATGTGGACGATTACTCTCTACTGCACAGTCACCCACTCTCAGAGCGTTTTTTTTTTGTTTTTTTTTTTTTTTTTTAGGAAAACAAGTTTCCTGAATTTCTTCAGGCGTCTTCAGTACACTGGATGTGAAACACCAACTGTAATAACGATATAATTCGGTTATCATTTGAAAATGTTCGTATGAGGATAATCTTATACCAAAACAATTGTTAGCTTAAGCGAAATTTCCTTTTGCCCTACAATTTTCTTCGTGTAATTTATTTTATGGAACAACACAGTGAAAGAAATTTTGCTTTCACCATTTGGATTCTAGTTTAATTCTTGATATTATTAAGGTTTATTTACCATCCTTCACACCTTTTCTCTTTGTAGGAGTTTCTTCTTTTCACCGCAGGATGGAGAATCAACGAAGGTGGACTAAACAATTTTTGGTAGTTGAAAGTATCAGGGAGTGTACAAGTGCATAGCTATACACACATCTTTTTCTGCAAGCAATTCACTGCTTTATGTGGTTTGATGGAGAACCTAAAAAATATGCTCAAGAAACTGTAAATGGGCTGTTTGGTGAATGTGTATGACGGAGATCAAGGAACATCAATGGTAGAAGCTGAGGATCTACGGGCTGTTGGGTAAAAAGCCTATGAAGTTATAAATTGTATTGTAAATTTTGGTTCGTATCCGTACATACACGATAAAAAAGGAGAACAAGGTGAATGGTCAATTTCACTCATTGCGAATGGGACACAGAAGGAATTGACGGTGCGACGAACCCTTCTGCAGTGTTTGTTTTGTAAATAAAAATTACCTTATTCTTGCTACAAAATCTTTTTTATAGCTCCCAGGCTAGTTTTGCCTACTGAATTTAAGGCATATACCGTGGGACCTAAAAATTACAGTTTTGTGTTCATATGAGGTATAAGGAAATAACGGCTAACTGTATAACTGCGAAAGGAGTGCGACTGTGCGTTCTCAAACCTGTGACCACGAGAAAAACCGCAGACGCCAACCAAAAGGATCAAAGAGTCTAATTAATAAATTACCTAAGAAATAGGACTGTTTTATAATTAACAAATGCCACATGGAAAAACAAAATAGTAATTTCAAGGTTCTTTTATCAACAATGCATACTGTAAACCCCGCGGCCATTGATAATTGTTGGTGAATGACAGCACCAACCACATATTATTTTAAGATCTTTTATTTTAAAGCCATTTCCGCTTTCGGGTTCCCTTGACTATCTTCAGACGAATAAATTTTTCATTAAATATTACTTTTCCATCATCGGCATTTCAACTGCTTCTTTCTTGCACAATAATATTCAAAAGTTCTTTAATGACACATATAATTTGTTTCACTGATGACAAACATTTATGCGCTTGTTCTTACTTAGAATAGAATTTACTAGATCCCAATGCAGATGCATTAAAGTAAAAAAAAGGCGAAACGCGCCGAGAGCAATAAGAAATATGGTGCAGAACGAATAAGACGTTTTTATTTAGAATAAGAAGTACGTAAGAAGGCGTAGATATAAACAGAAATTACGTGTGAGAGTATAAAACCTGACGGTTATTTTCTTTCATCATCATTATGTCAGAAGTGTATTTGTTGCTTTTATTTTTCAAATTTCTCTACTTGCGTCTTATAATGTAGATGCATTGAATCGATAGCGCAAAAAGGAGGAGTCTTAATACTTTGAAGAACTGGTCAAATCAACATAACAAGACTTCAGTGTTTTTATTGCCGAATATTGCAACAAAAAACTGCTGTAGTACCTATTTGTTTGCGACCAATGACAAAAAGGCATTGGACAGGGACAGCGCCTGAATCACTAGAATCGCATCCGTAAACACGCAGACAAAAACTGCTCAGCCGTCTGCAGGTTGCTCAATCATCGTCTAGAGCGATGTCTCACTCTGCACTGCTTGTCGATTAGTGTGGGCGACCTAATTCAGCGACGGAACGTTAAGGAAAATCGACACCTCCGGTTTGCGAAACACCGACACTAGACGTCCAACGAGTAGAAGATTGTCTGATTCAACATCACATACATCAAAATGCTCCTGAAGACCCCAAGACGAGAGGTAAAGAGACTAAAAATTGTGTAAGCATACCCGGGCGGACACAAACGACTATCTTTAATGCAGATGCTGCTACGGAGTGTACAAGTAATCTTATAATAGTGGGGAAGGAGATTAGACTTAGTGATCCTTCGCGGCCCCGTGCATGTTGCACCGCACACGACTCCACAATTCTTCAGTGCTTTACTAAATATCATTCCAAAACAATCTATTGCAGAGAAAACCCCGAAAGACATCGAATATACTGTCTTTATTATACCTGTTGCAAAACTGTAACATAAGACACATTTAGTACGTAGTCTTATTACCATATGCGTCAAAGTTATTTACGAAGCTGATGCATCTCTTAATTACGTGCAGTCTCTTCCGCGCCCCGGCGTTCCTTGGAACTTCGTACGTCGCCGCAGCCTCCTTGCTGCACCTGTCTGACGTCATGTCCCACCTCAGGTCCCACGCCACGAAGCCCAAGGAATACTCGGGGGGCAAGAAAAATCAAACAGAAGAATATATCAAATGTTCAAATGTTTGTAAATCTATCGGACTCAACTGCTTCGTCATTAGTCCGTAGCTTACAAACTATTTAAGCTAAGGTAAACTAACCTAAGGACAACACATGCCCCAGGGGGGACTCGAACCCCCGACGGCCAGCAGCCGCGCGCACCGCAGCACGGCGCCCCAGTGGAAGGAGGAAGGAAGCTTAGGGTTTAACGTCCCGTCGACAGCTTGTTCATTGGAGACGGAGCTAACGCTCGGAGCTGTGGGTAAGGATGGGAAAGGAAATCGGCCGTGCCCTTTGAAAGGAATCATCCCGGCATCTGCCTGGAGTGATTTATGGAAATCACGGAAAACCTAAATCTGGATG
The DNA here is from genome assembly GCA_026315105.1 of Locusta migratoria. Lineage (NCBI taxonomy): Eukaryota > Metazoa > Arthropoda > Insecta > Orthoptera > Acrididae > Locusta > Locusta migratoria. Next base: position 292,579,410 of record CM048744.1, read on the forward strand.
GCCGGGGGTGGATTAAACCACCGCCCTCCCGAATACGAGTCCAGTGCGTTGCCGCTGCGCCACCTCACTCGGCCGGCGCCCCAGTGCGCACGGCTAATCCGCAGCGGCAATGTGCGTATCCTTATAGTACATATAAACATTAGAGCGCGGCGGGAGTCGGCCGCGGTTGCCGAGGGGTCTGCGGCGCGTCACTCGCGGTCTGCGCGGCCACTACGGTCGGGGGTTTGAATCCCACCCCGGGCATGGATATTTGTGCCGTCCTTAGTGTTAGCTAGTTCATAAGTAATTTGTAAGTTTAGGGACTGATGACCCCGTAGTTAAGTCCCATAAACTATAAAAACATTTGAATATTTTGAATCCCGGCGGGAATACAATTTGTCTTCGGGCAGAGGAAAGATTGAGCGGCAATTGGAAATTTGGGTCGGATAGATGAGAGAGAGAGAGAGAGAGAGAGAGAGAGAGAGAGAGAGAGAGAGAGAGAGAGAGAGAGAGAGAAGGAAGATTAGGGTTAAACGTCTCGTCGACATCGTGGTCATTAGAGACGGAACACATGTTGCGATATCTTTTGTCTGGGATAGGAAAGAAAATCGGCCGTACGCTTCGAAAGAAGCCATCCCTCCACAGAACGTCGAAGCGGAAGGAAAGTGAGGTAGGGCAGGTGTGCTGGCCGGCCTCAAGCGACCACAGACCTCTACCTGCGGTGGGAGGTCAACTTTCACACCAGTCCGCTAGTCCCTCATTCAATGTAGGATTGCGGCTGCATTTCATGACGCAGAATGGCAACGAACAGCTAAGGCCGTGGTTCAAATGTTTGTAAACCTATGGGACTGAACTGCTGTGGTTATCAGTCCCTAGACTTACAATCTATTTAAACTACGTGCAACACAAACACCATGCCCGAGGGAGGACCGCCCAGTCCGTAGCATGCTGCGTTAGACCACACGGCCACTCCCTTGTGATACGCTGAAATGTTTGTTTATATAAACCAGTATCAAATAAAACGTGAAAACAAATGCGCAGTTGGATGAAATCACCTAACGGTAGTAAGCTATAGTGTTCGCTCCTTTAACTGCCACCGACAGACGGACGCCACAACTTTTGAGGATATGGCAGTGAGTCAAGTAAAGGTAGTAGAATCCCTCCGAGAAGGCCTTAAGGAAGATCTTCCTGTGATTGTGGCCACTTCTACGGTAACAGGTTATTCGTAGTGGCCAACGAGAGTTATTCCTTTTACAAATCTCCATAAGCCAAAGACCGCAAGTCGGAACCGGTATACGTAGTTTCTAGATTTCCAACTCGAACCAAGGCTAGCCCACTAGCACTTTAATGCGCTCGGCTTAAGACACACACACACCTCATACTAATGTCCAGCGATAAGCGTCCACACGCTGCCGATCGTATGGTGTACTTGGAGTAGCCTGTCTCAGCAACCTCGCCGGCCGCAGTGGCCGAGCGGTCTGCGACTCGCCAGTAACAGGCTGCACAGCCGATCCCCGTCGGGGGTTCGAATCCTCCCTCGGGCATGGATGTTTGTGTCGTCTTTAGTATGAGGTAGTTCATAAGTAGTCTGTAAGTTTATGGACTGATGACCCCGCAGTTCAGCCCCTTAAGCTTAACAAGCATTTGAACATTTTCTCAGCAACCTCACCCTATCTATGCATCACTACACTACCTGTTATACCAATCAAAAAAAAAAGTGCCTAATACCGGAAAAAAACAATTTTCTCGATTGAATGAATGACGCTACTCTTTGTTCAAAATGTTCAAATGTTTGTAAATCTCTCGGACCAAAGGGCGTGGTCATCAGTCCGTAGCTTAGAAACTACTTAAACTAAGGTAAACTAACCTACGGACAAACACACACACACCCATGCCCTAGGGAGGACTCGAACCTCCGAAGGCGAGCAACAGCGCGCTCCGCAGCTCTAATGTTCAAATGTTTGTATAGCTTATGGGACTTAACTACGGGGTCATCAGTCCCTAAACTTACAAACTACTTATGAACTAGCTAAGACTAAGGACGGCACAAATATCCATACCCGAGGGGGGATTCGCACCCCCGACCGTAGTGGCCGTGCAGACCGTGACTGGAGCGCCTCAGTCCCCTCGGCCACCGCGGCCGGCCGCTCCGCAGCGAGGCGCCTTAGAGCGCTCGGCTACTCCACCGCGGCAATACCCTTTGTCATATCCAAGGCATCCAGGTCACACTTCTTTACTCACGATCGACGCTCGGAAATAACATGTACATTTCCATGCAACCAATATTGGTTAAGGATTTCGACCTACCAGTCGCAGTATTACCCACCCACGAGCCATTTTGCCAGCAGAATTAATGCTTTAAGCCACGGCCCAGTGAGTTCAGGAACTGCAATCGGCGGTGCTGTCGCTCTACTGCACGGTCGTGGCCCCGAAAAAAGCGAAAGCGGCTTTCGCGCGCGGCAGTCAAGGCGACGCGACGGGCAGCGAGCGTTGCGAAACTGCGCTGCCAGACAGCCGCGGCGTGGCGCGGCGCGCCGAACCGGCGGAGAATCTTCCGCCGGCGCAAATACAGTGATTTGGGTCACGCAGCGGCCGGCTCAGCTGCCGCCTCGCGTGCACCGCGCACTAACCAGCGCTAACCTGCAGCGGTCTCGGTCAGCCGCAGCGCTCGCTACAAGGCGATCGTCAAGGAGCAGCCACACCGATGACAACTCGCGCGGGTCTTGTTATAAAAAGAACTGCCGTTAACTAAGGAAGAGAATTCGGACTGGATGGGACAAACAATGGCAAGCTTCCCAGGCAGCTAAAGGAAAATACTATGCACAAATAACACCAGTGCTACCAACCATACCTTGGTACAATGGACTTAGGTGTTCACGGAAGCTTATAGTCACCACAGCAAGACTGAAGTTCAACCACTGTCGTACTGCGCAGCACCTACATCGCATTGGCATAATGACGTCTCCACTTTGTGACTCCGGGCAAGTGGAAGACACAATTTTTTTTTAATACGTCAGCAGGTAGGCTCTCAAATCAAAGTTACCTAAGTATGTTGTGAGCGTGAACTACCAGTTACCAACATCTGTGTCAACATTATTGGCAACCACGGACTGTTGTTGTTGTGGTCTTCAGTCCGCAGATTGGTTTGATGCAGCTCTTCACGCTACCCTGTCCTGCGCAAGTCTCTTCATCTGAGAATACGTGCGACAACCTACATCCTTTTGAATCTGCTTACTATATTCGTCCCTCGGTCTCCCTCTACGATTTTTACCCCACACGCTTCCTTCTACGACTATGCAATGTAAAAGAACTTACTTCCTTTCTAACGGCAGCAAAAAAAAAAAAAAAAAAAGAACTCATATGTAAGAGATAAATCCATGTTAATCAGTATATGTTATTTTTTTTTTTTTTTTTTTTTTTCAAGTTGCCTTTGTCTTTGCTCTTTCTCCTTATCCTTAAGGTTTGTTATGTTATTTCAAATTGCTCTTGCCTTTGTTTTCGGTCATATCTTTAACCTTTGTTTGTTTGCTTTTACCATCTTGATTTCATAAATGTAACAGTGTATGTTGTTATGAGTATTTCTGTGGATGGCTGTATGGAGACTACTCAAAGGCCAATAAATAAAAAGGAAGGTAGATTAGTGTCTAACGTCTCGTCTACAGTGTGGTCAATAGACGGAGCACAAGCTGTGGCCTTCCAAATGACGATACGAGCACATGGATATGTAGCCCAATTTGTAAGTGGCTCGAAGACAACTTAAGTAATAGAACCCAGTTCGTTGTCCGCGATGGCAAGTGTTCATCAGAGACTAGGGTATCGACAGCAATGCCCTAGGGAGGTGTGATACGACCGCTGTTACTTTGTATCTATACTAGCTGAATCCCCGCTGCTTCGCATGTGTAGGCTGGTTGGTCTGCATCAGTTGTTTCTTTTTAATCCTGATGAAAAATCTATATCTTAAGTTTCGTAGTTATAGCTTGAAATTTAAGTTAACAGCAACATATTTTTGAACATCAATTTGTTGCGTCACCTATTTTATCCCCTTATTTGTCGAATTTCAAAAAATGCCGAAACACGTGTTTTTTTTAAATTCGAACCCTGAGTTAAAATCCGAAATATTGTAGTTCTAGCTTCAAAATTGCCTAAATAGCTACGTATTTTCAAAAAAACGTTTCATCCTCTATTTCACCCCCTTACGGACGGAATATCGAAAAATCGCTTCTTAAATGACGCCTACAGAGTAAGATCAACACCCTCCACAAATTTCAAGTTTCTATCTTCAGTAGTTTGGGCTGGGCGATGATGAGTCAGGTAGTCAATCAATCGGGACACTTCCTTTTATATATAGAAGAAAATGAACGACGTCTGCGGCTATTTGTTCATGATGACATGGTGTACGGAAGATGTCATTGAATGACTGACCGAGTATGTATGAAGATGTAGAAAGGAATCATCCCAGCAATTGCCTGGAGTGATTTAGGAAAATCACGAAAAACGTAAATTGGATGGCCGGAGGAGGCTCTCAACCGCCGTCGTCTAGAATAGAGACCAATGTGTTACCACTGCGCCACCTCGAACTGCAATGAGTTAACACAGGTGTGCCGGTCTGAAGCGGCCGGAGATCCTCAGGTTCAGACCTGTGACAGGAACTGAACTTCCGCAATCGTCTGACATTCCGTCATTCATTGCCGCATAATAGCTAAAAGATCCCGCTGTAGAATAGGGAAGAAAGGAGTTGGCAGGATGCGTACAGAGTTGGCCTGAATAAATCTAACGAGTATCTAAGGAATTCAAAAAAATAACAAACATAAAGCCCGCTAGAAATCTTGCATTTTGCGGATGCGTTGTAAACCACCTCTACTGCATCCAAATGCACGACTCTAAGGCAGAATTTCGCCCCGGCGGAACTAACTTCGCAAATCGTAGTGTTCCCTGTTTCAATATTGGGTCGCAGACCATTTACATGTAACTTCTTCAGGTTTTTGTCAGGAGGATTATCGGTATCACTACCACTGTGATTAGACAGAAGGGTAACAGCATCGCCGTTTCTTTTTTGTGATCACAATACGTTGAAAAAAAAAATTGTCCGTAGCGACGATAAGCATGTTTCAAGCCAACCAGTTTTTGCATCGCGATAATACAACCAGTTTCTATGCAGTTTTTTCTTCATAAAGGGAGTTACAAGCACTCCTTTTAAATTTTTTGACGATTAAGGATTTTCAAAGAATACAATGAGTCTGCACACACCCTGGAATATGTGACATGCTCCATAGTATGTGTATACAGTACTTTCCAGAGAAAAACGTAAAACTAGATTTTCCGGTTGGGTGTCGTCGCCTAACTGTAGAGACAAAGAGCTGTGAAGCTTCAGTGTTCGCCGCAAAACACCGAAGTTGGAGCCACTGGTATAAGGTCGCCACGACGACGACTGGGTGGATCTTCGAATCTGAGGAAGTGGCCATGAGTCAACCGGACGTGGTCGGCGAAAGATAATAGATTCCTTTCGATAAGTGCTAAGGGACGTTCGTCACGTCGGAGTGGGCCACATTATGTAATGTGAATAGTTCGTGATAGACACGCGCCCAAATCTCGAAAATTTGAAGACGTAGTATCGACCGCAATTCGAAGTCGGATACCGGTATCTCCTACTCTAGAAAAACCATTACATCGCGGAATCTTTATTTCACAGCCGCTCTACAATCAAATGTTCAAATGTTTGTTAAGCTTATGGGACTTAACTACGGGGTCATCAGTCCCTAAACTTACAAACTACTTATGAACTACTTACGAACTAGGACGGCACAAATATCCATGCCCGAGGGGGGATTCGAACCCCCGACCGTAGTAGCCGCTCTACTTTGCTGAAGAACAGTTGCAGAGTTCAGCGACTTCACTTTGGAGAAACGCTTAGTGACAAGTATACGAGTCCATGATCCAATGTAGAACAATGAAAATATGACCCAGGCGATGGATAATGTTAGTGAATCGCTCGGTAAATAATTACAAAGACTGATAATGTAGGAAGAATAAGGCTTTTCGCATGGTCAACGTTTTGATTCTCCCCCCCCCCCCCCTTCCCTTCACCAAGCTCTCGCCATGTTAGCCTCAGAGAGGCCTTCAATCCTCGATTACAAAGATTACATAAGTTGGAGTTAAACGGAGCACAATGCAATGAAAATAGACTTAGGCTTCAACCGTACCTGCCAATGACCAACTATGAATTAATGGACGACGACGCCTGAGATGTTCAAAACAACATAAGAACACATAAGAACATAATGGACAATGTCTGTGCTATTAAATTTATACTCATATAATTGCACAAGAAAAGGAAATTTTTGACACCCTGTATAGTGCGAAAGGAAAATCATCTGTTTAGAACCTTTTTTCCCAACGTCGCTCAAAATCATAAACAGATCTATACAATGGCAAGAAATACGTAGAAACAAAAAAGCTGTGTGTGACTGAAAGGCAGGAAACCAACGGTGTGTTTCTGTTAGATCAAGTCATTCAAGCCTTCACTGGTAAACCGCAACGAACTACTTCCATATTTCCATCAGTTGTATTGGACAATGATTGTCCCTTGCAAAGTGTTTACAGTTTCCACCTTCTTTAAAATGTACCGGACAATACTAAGAGCTTATAAACAGCAGTTTGCCAAACTGCTAAATTAGGGGTGTGTAGACGATTTGAAAAAACGTTTACAGTAAGTTGCCTCATAAACCACCACTTAAGACTCTTGAGAGGATAGTATGGGGAAATTTTATTTGCCTACACCAAGTGTGAAAACTATACATGCCACATAGGCGGCAAAAGACAAAGTCATACGGAGTAATGTCGAGGAAAAGAATTCGGTCAACCGTAACGCCAAATACAACAGTCCACACGCCAGAGAGATAATTAAGGCCTCCTGAGAAGAGGTTGATAAGGGCAGTTATCCTCAACCCGAAGATTGGTTTAAATACCGCAGTGCTTTACTGGACAAGGTCACGTATGAGGTTACACCTTGTTCTGTCCTTCGTACCGACTTACCTAACCAGAGGGAGCACGCAGCTTAACCAAGAGTCTTTACCATTTACTAACCCAGATTCCATAAAGAGTGTAATTCTCATGTGTAGAACCGCTTCACATCGGTGATACCTTACAAATGAGTTAATGCGCTAGTTATTTGATTTTAACAATGTAATCGAGAAAAAGGTTAAAAACAGTTTGTGTCTAAAATTTTAAGAAACTCATATGGTGCTCTCATTATAGAACACTGCGTGAATACGTACAAGGTAATTTGTATTTCATTTTCGGATAAAGCTAGTTTTTCACGCACATCAATGTTATTGCGCCATATCTCTTGAACTATGTACTGTACCATGATATAACATGGCAGATAGATTCAGTGATATATGTAGATAACTTGTTCGAAATACAAGGAAGTAATAAATTAAAACGTCAGCTCTGGAAGTTTTACTGCACGCCATTGTAAACTGTAGCCTGTTTTTGACGCGTCTAAATATCTGTCATATCTCGTGAACTATGAGCCATACTGTGATACAATAATGCAGCTGTTAAAAAGTAATAGATTAAATTGTAATCAAAGATGCTGAAGTTTGACGGCATAACAAGCGAAAATTAGTTGGATAAAAGTTTTACTTTTCATATTTTGTGGTAGCATTTCAGAGAAAAAGTTTCGCAAAAGGCAGAAATCGCATGTGTAGTTCGTTGGGAGCCGTTACTGTATTTTCGAGTAAAGGACGAACAAAGTTGGCATATTTCGAGGCTGTCAGATTCAAGAAAAACACAGTATCTAACCGTAATACTTATCACTTTAAACTTTACGTAAGATTCAAATGTTCAAATGTTTGTAAAGGTTATGGCACTTAACTACGGGGTCATCAGTCCCTAAACTTACAAACTACTTATCAACTAGCTTTTCTTAAGGACGGTACAAATGTCGACGCCCGAGTGGGGATTCGAACCCCCGACCATAGCGGCCGTGCAGACCGTGACTGAAGCGCCTCAGTCCCCTCGGCCTCCGCGGCCGGCTACGTAAGACTCACCTCTCAATTAATACTGTATGAGAGCATTTCAAATTTTTAATCTCGTTCAATAACTACGCTAATTACCGAAAATAAAGTTCACCTTCGTGTTGGATGTTATTAATCACGGCAAGCGCAATTGGTGGGGACAGCAATAGCACAGTGTAACATTGACAGTCATGAGACTCCCACATATTCTTCGCTGCGTCAGCAACGCCTCAAGCGTCCGGCAAGCTACAGTTCTGAATACGATATGGATGAGTGCGAATAGTATACTGATTTTAACACACTTTTCACATTAGGGAATGTATGTCGTGCCATAGAAATAGATAATACTTTAGGAATAGCTCCACATTTGTCGTTCTTAGGATTCCTAAGATTCGTGACAAGGTACGAATTGCTACTTTACAGGACAGTTTTATTTGGAAATATCTTGTAACCTACAGGCTTTTAAAGAATAATTACAGTTCCTACTAAAAATAAAAACTGGTTACGAAACACAGGAAGATCTGCCCTTTAGCAGAGAGACGTCGCGTTTCTACTGAGGAGCGTTAAGGTATCTTCACAGTAAAATTGGTGAAGGTGGAACGTAGGAAACGTATATAGAATGCAATAACTACAGTATTTAACGTACCAAATCAGCTACCACAGCTGAAGGAAAAACATCACAGGCGTGGCAATAAAACGGAAAAAGCAATCAAACTGTTTTAAAACAAAGAAGAACCTAATTCCACAATAGTTGCTGCAGCTGAACCACATAAAACCACATAAAAATTGGCTTTTTAAGCTAAAGTAATTACACTCAAAAGAATATGTGTGCATAAGAAAGACGAGTGAGGTGTAAAAATGTGCGAATCATTAGACTCGACAACGAATCGATACAAGTCAAAACTCTGTATGTCATTATAAGAACCGACCATAACAAAAATTTATGATTCTCTTATTTTATATTCAACTTACTTTCAGCGGAATAAGCTCCAAATATACACATATTCATAACTATTTGTTCATGAATGGTTGTAAGACAAACATTATGCTAACTATTATAGTGATTATACTATTAATAATTATAAACAAGCACCACTCCTTTGGCGGCTTGTCCACCGCTGGGAGTACTAGTGTCGTTGCAACTGTCAATTGTAACAACTTCCACAGCAGTAATGTCAGGACTGTACATGTCAGACTGTGGTAATACTGTACCAGTATTATCTGTGGTCGAAATTGGACCAATATTGTTTACAAAGTAACTTATAATTCCTTCAACCACTCTGATGGTTGCATGCACATTTTTTTGTTTTGTGAACAAATATGACAAAGCCCTTTTCGAAATTCCTTGTTTGCGTATTCATATAATGATGCTACAGATGTACAATTCGGCGTTCATCGCGTTTATCACTGAAAGATGTGAAAGAAAGAATAGATGACAAAAAAAAAAAATACTCCTTGTACTGGCTGAATGGATCATGGAATGATAAGCACATTACTTTCACTTTCAGTGGATATAATTTGAAGCTTCGTGACAGTATATAAAAGGATTGATCGAGTAACAGATAAAATCGTTTCTTTAAAGCTGCTTCTTTTAAATTATTTTTTGTAGGCAAAACGGATGGTCGCGATTTAACGGTCTATCGACGACGACATTAATGGCAAAGCACAAGTTAGGATTCTGGGAAAGGGTGAGAAAGGAAATATCCTTTACTCTTTCAAAGGATCCACCTGTGCATTCGGCTTACGCTGTCCAGGGAAATCAACGGGTACCTCAACTAGGATGACCGAACGGGGACTTGAACTGGAGTCCTTCCGAAGTCCCGAGCCACCTCACCCGGTTTGTTTTATATTAGACTCCTTTGCTAAATATCACAAGGCAGAAGAAGAACCGTGTCTGGAATTGTGTTGCAACAAATTTCGTGTTAAACGATGTTTCCCGTTGTTTAAAATAAATTTAACTGCCAAGCAGTAGGCAACTTTCACGGAATGCGGTTCTCCATTATAGCCCTCTCCCAACACCTGAAAAGAGGGCCCCGCAGTTGTACGTGACGGCTATAATTGACACTGGCCTCCCGTACACTTAATGCCGCTTAACAGTGGTGTGACTAACCGCGTTCATTCTAGGCTGCAGTGTCGCACGTAGCTTCACCGTCTGCTGGGCACAATTAGAGTATAGCAGGCCGCTTCTACTGGCGCAACAGGTGCGAATGTTTAAAAGTTTAAGCTTAAGAGACTTAACTGCGGGGTCATCAGTCCCTAAACTTACAAACTACTTATGAACTACCTTACACTAAAGACGACATAAACATCCATGCCCGAGGGGGGATTCGAACGCCCGACGGGGAGCGGCCTAGCGCATCGTAGCATAGCGCCTCAATGCGCTTGGTCACTCCGCCGCGGCGCAACAGGTGCGCTCTCTCGCTACAGCAGCACTGTGGCGAACAAACGCTTGCAGAAACTTATTTTCCCCTCAACGTCGAAGTTTCGCTGCCGTACAACGCATCACATGGCCACCTAGTCGCCTAGTGTAACATATTTTAATTTCACCCTTAACGTCACCCAATACAAGCTCTCCGATTCCTAGACTTTACAGCGTGGTATGTGCGTTTTGAATGCCGTTAAAAGGCCAACGTGAAAAGTTTTCGGCTCGGTAGTGTTGTTATTCTGTGTCCCTAAAGTCTAAAATGCGTTTACTGTTTTATTTTTATCAGCCACTGAGAGAAAAACGGTGGGTTATGTACACTGAAATAATCAGCTAGATTCTATTGAATCAGATTCGCGCGCGCTCGTGTGTGTGTGTGTGTGTGTGTGTGTGTGTGTGTGTGTGTGTGCACGCGCACGCGCGCTCTACGAGAGAAAGATTCTGTCCAGCTGCATTGTTACCTCTGCATGCCTCATTCTATCTTCTTAATGATCGCTAGCATAGTCTAGAGAGTTTACGGTAACCGGTTTCGATACTAGGGTGGATCATCCTCAGATCTACTTCAGTGTTGACATGAAGGGAGCAGGCGCTGTGGCGGCCTCCAGGTGCTACCACTGTCACCAATAAATTTAAATGTTGCACTATATACTGTGTTAATTATAGATAATCAGAGCGCTATTTGTCACACTATATTTCCGATAACATCACCAGATCATCGCTATTGTCAGGGTCCGTAGATGTACTTCAAATGTTTGTTAAGCTTATGGGACTTAACTACGGAGTTATCAGTCCCTAAACTTACAAACTACTTATCAACTACCTTACACTAAAGACGGCACAAATATCCATGCCCGAGGGGGGATTCGAATCCCCGACCGTAGTGGCCGTGCAGACCGTGACTGGAGCGCCTCGGTCTCCTCGACCACCGCGGCCGGCCGTAGATGTACTCATGGTGATATATTGGTCGAGAGTCATTATGTTGAAACGAAATACTTCCAATTTCCTTAGGGTTAGTCCTTCTAATCCAGCACCGTTGAAATTCCTCTACCAAATTCAGCGACAATATTTTTCATCGATCCTCCTGTTTTATTATATGCAGTGCTACCACCTTTTTGCCCATGATTTCGTTTCTTTTTTATGTCATTTTACATTCACAACAAACCGGGCTCTGCAGTGCTGTATACCCATGTATAGCAGTTATTTATATTTAAAATTCACTTTCTCAATCAATGAATTTGTCAAGCTGATGTAATATTTTGCGGAAGTTTTTTTTTCCACTTCGAATACGTCCCTTTCCACTTATTTTGTTGGGCTCGTTTTACGTCAAATAGAACCTGTTGGAAGGATTGCCCTCCAAAAATAATTTAGACGGTGCCAAATAAAAGCCATCCAAATGGCACAGTATTCCATTTGGTTTTCTACACAGTAGTACCGACATCCTTTCTTCCTTTCCAGAACACCCTACTCCACAAACTGTAACGCCGTTTGCGGGGTGTATATGTAAACAGCATGCAGAGATGAAATTGTTACTGCTATAAAATTATTCTTTTGTAATCTGAATATGGTCGGACGTCATAATCTCTTTTCAGAGCCGAGTATTACGGTCTATACGTGACGACTACCAGACTTCATAAAGCTATTATCTTAACTCTGGTATTTTTTGCCCTCATAATCGTTTAACGACACAACCGGTTTAGTGTCAGATCTTAACTACGTAAATAAAAATGTAGTCGTTAACTGATAAATTTTGAAACACTCTCGAAACATTACGGATGCGTTACGGCGTAAAAGGCTAAATAAATATTAATAGCAGCGGCGGTAGTACGGCTCCTCAGAGGCAATGTGTCCGCCTCGAAGCTCTTGGTATCTCCTTTTATGACCATCAATGTCTGTATTGTCAAGATGTTAATAAACTAGACAAGACAGAAGATCCCTGTACTATAATCGCACATTGGACAACTTTGAACAAATTCTTCCAATGGATAATTGCCATACTTTCCAACTTCTGGCATTTTGAAATATTCAGAATATCTGAAATACTGTATAACGTCAAAAACAAAGTGAAACGGAAGTGTATTCAGCATATACACTCTTAAACTGACAGTCTGATAGTAAAATGAGAGTACAATACGCACTAACTTCACGTAAAGTCTATGTTTCTTCAGGTAAATAATAAAATAGTAAAATAAAATGTCTTAAAATGTGTGTCAGAGCGCTTAATTAATTACTATGATAAAGTACAAGAAACGGTACGTATTCTCTTTTTTATACCGATAATCTGCTCGACAATTTCACAATTAGTTTACGGTGAAAAACGTGAAGTAGTGGGTAATAAATTATAATGGGCTGTCAGTGCAGTTGCGTCATATTAGATAATTAATATCTCTCCGTCGTAACTTGTTATTATGCAAATACTCCTGACACAAGAGTGCAAAGGTAGAGGCCCTCCCTTCCTGCCCCCTCTCCCGCCTTCCCCCCCCCCTCACTCTCTCTCTCTCTCTCTCTCTCTCTCTCTCTCTCTCTCTCTCACACACACACACACACACACGGCAGGCTGGAGCGCGCCTGTAATATCTGTTGATAAATAGTTACCAGTAGTAGTAGAAACCCCCGTCGGGGTTCGAATCCCCCACGGGCATGGATGTTTGTGCTGTCTTTAGTATAAGTTAGTTCGTAAGGAGTTTGGCACTTAAGCTTAACAAACATTTGAACATTTGAATCAATGCCCAAAAACATGAAAATCAGAGTGTCTAAACAGCATTTACCTCTATCTATGCATACGTGGAACGAGATGAGTAATACCTCATTTGCTTGAAAAGAGTCCATTAACAGCGTTGGTTACAGCCGTAACTTCAGTAAGAATGGAAAATTTTGGTGGAACATCCATCGACGATGAATCATCATACACGGAATTTCACAAGGACAGGACAGCGAAATCAAACGAGGCCATTTGAAGGCAACTTTCTTGACTATCACCTCACGTCATTTAGGGAAATAATGGAAAATCTGAATTTGGATAGCCAGAGGGAAAGTTTAATTCCAACTTCTTAGGAATATGAGTGTAGTGTCACAGTACTCACCCGTTAACTCACTATTTCTGATTATCTGTACCAAATAGGACGTTACGACCGCATGCTGAGTCCCCTGACACAACGAAAACACGACTCAAAGGAAGTAAAGCAGGCTTAAAAACACGAGTAACGTATACAGGTTTAATATACTTTTCGGTTCATTCTCTACTAATTTATTTGTAACTTCTTTAAAAAGTTGCAGTTATGCAACGGTTAGTTACCTGCGACACGTAACTATAAAATGTTCAAATGTTTGTACAGCTTATGGGACTTAACTACGGGGTCATCAGCCCCTAAACTTAAAAAAATACTTATGAACTAGCTAACACTAAGGACGGCACAAATATCCATGCCCGAGGGGGGATTCGAACCCTCGACCGTAGTGGCCGTGCAGACCGTGACTGTCGCGCCTCAGTCCCCTCGGCCACCGCGGCCGGCACGTAACTATACTTTGCAAGTCAATCGCGGCGAGTGGGGATGGTTCAGAGACTGTAAGTGTTAAAATACCTGTATACCCGCACTTTCAGCAGTTTAAATTAGTCTTTCTCACATACAGGAGACTGGATTCAACTAAAATCGGACCGGTATTTGAATGGTGTCCTCTACTGTCGCAGAGAACTGAAGATTCACGGACCCTCACAAGCCACGGAGCACTTGCACCGCCCTCCTATCAGTGAGTTTCTGAATTCCACAGCGTCTCTGAAGTAACGCCGGCGCACGTAGCAGAAGATATGACGGCCTTCTTCCAACACTTCTACCGACAATTAGTTCTTCACAACTTCTCAATGATCTGGATTGCAACTGCAATACCATCAATATAACTTCATTCGCTGACAGATTCGTTGGAAAATAATTACTACAGAATGTCTTAGGAACTTTAGCTTTGAAGTTGAACCAAGCAGTCCAGTCATGTTTATTCCGTGTGAACTCATTTCACCTTTTATCCAAATCATCACCATAGTTACAGTATATCCTTTGAATGTTTTTATCGTCATATAAATTCAATTATTTATGGTCGATACACAGATTCGGGACGAAATAATGTAGGAAATCTAAGCGTGAACGAGTAAAAAGAAAATATTCTTAAATTGTAGCCTAGGCTTACAAACTACTTAAACTAGGGACAAATAATACACCCATGCCCGAAGGAGGACTCGAACCTCCGATGTGAACAACGACGCGTTCCGCAGCTAGACGCATTAGAACGCTCGGTCACTACACTGCGGGGCTAACTCTCTCCTTCTGGAGCCACAAACCAAACAGTTTTCTTAAAATCCGATGATACGTAGATTTCGTAGATCCGCTAAGTCCGCAAAGCCAGAACTGAGCGCACTTTCCCTCCGTCGGATATCACATACTACTTTTCGTGGTCAACCATACGCAAAGTCTACGCAATCCGTTTTTTCGCCTTCGTACTATTCAAAATTTTGCGCAGTATTTGGTTTAATTTGATGTAGCACAGGAAGTACCGGGTGATGAAAAACTCAGTATAAATTTGAAAACTTAGTAAATCACGGAATAATGTAGATAGAGAGGTAAAAATTGACACACATGCTTGGAATGACATGGGGTTTTATTAGAACCAATTAAAAAAATTAAATTAAATTAAAAGAAAAAAGAAAAAGAAAAAAAAACCCAAGAACAACGTATTGCTAGCCGCGTGAAAGCTCTCTTGCGCGCGTCGTTTGGTGATGACCGTGTGCTCAGCCGCCACTTTCGTCATGCTTGGCCTCCCAGGTCCCCAGACCTCAGTCCGTGCTATTATTGGCTTTGGGGTTACCTGAAGTCGCAAGTGTATCGTGATCGACCGACATCTCTAGGGATGCTGAAAGACAACATCCGACGCCAATGTCTCACCATAACTCCGGACATGCTTTACAGTGCTCTTCACAACATTATTCCTCGACTATAGCTATTATAGAGGAATGATGGTGAACATATTGAGAATTCCTGTAAAGAACATCATCTTTGCTTTGTCTTAATTTGTTATGCTAATTATTGCTTTTCTGATCAGATGAAGCGCCATCTGTCGGCATTTTTGAACTTTGTTTGTTCTAATAAAACCCAATGTCATTCCAAGCATGTGTGTCAATTTTTACCTCTCTAGCTACATTATTCCGTGATTTATTAAGTTTTCAAATTTATGCAGACTTTTTGATCACCCGGTACAAGGACTAACGAATAAAATGTTAGATCATTATGTATCTCACTATGTTGTTGTTGTTGTTGTTGTGGTCTTCAGTCCGGAGACTGGTTTGATGCAGCTCTCCACAATACCCTATCCTGAGCAAGCCTCTTCATCTCCACATAAAAACGGCAACCTACATCTGTCTGAATCTGCTTACTGTATCCGTCTCTTGGTCTTCCTCTGCGGTTTTTACCCCACACACTTCCCTCCAACGCTAAATTCACAATTCCTTGATGTCTAAGAATGTGTCCTACCAATCTATCCCTTCTTTTAGTCAACGTATGCCAGAAATTTCTTTCCTCCCCAATTCTGTTCAGTACCTCCTCATTAGTTACGCGATCCACCCACCTAATCTTCAGCATTCTTCTGTAGCACCACATTTCAAAAGCCTCAATCCTCTTCCTGTCCGCACTGTTTATCGTCCATGTTTCACTCCCATACAAGGCAACACTCCATACAAATGCCTTCCGAAAGGACTTCCTTAGGCTTAAATCAATATTAGATGTTAACAAATTTCTCTTTTTCAAGAACGCTTTTCTACCCATTGCCATTCTGCATTTTATATCCTCTGTACTACGACCATCATTTGTTATTTTACTGCCAAAGTAACAAAACTCATCTACCTCCTTTATTGCTTCGTTACCTAATCTAATTCCTTCAGCATCACCTGATTATCGTAGACTGCACTCCATTACCCTAGTTTTGCTCTTGTTAATGTTCATCTTATATGCGCCTTTCAGCACACTGTCCATTCCGTTCAATTGCTCTTCCAGGTCCTTTGCTGTATCTGACAGAATTACTAGTATCACACTATAAGATGTGCGAAAAATTATTTTTTTTCATTGAATAGTTTTCTCAAAATCGGTTGATAAATATTCCAAGCGCTTGGAAAGTTGTATGAGCAGCAGTGGGAAACACCCACCATGGCGGCCGTTAGCATGTTAGCCATACTTTCCGTATACACAGATTTAGGTCTTTCTTAGGTCAAATTTTTGCAAAGGAAAATAAAAAAAAAAATAGTAGAATGGCTCATTTTGGAATACAATGGCATGCTGGCCACACTTTCCGTCTACAGAGCTTTAGGTCTTCCCTACTTCAAATTTGTACAGAGAAAAAAAGAAGTATTGAAGCGCTCATTTTGGACTACAATAGTGGTAGACAATGAAGGCAGCAGGTGGAGTGCGTGGCTGGCTCTTCCGGCGCGGTAACCGCAGAGTCCAGCGGCGAGCATCGGCAATGCGCTAGCAGGCGGCAGGCGGCACGTGAGGCGGCCGCTGATCGTTACGCCTTATCTGCAGTAGACGCCACAGTCGCCATGCCGGGTTTCCCAGCCCATCAGCCATTCTCCACGTCTGGTCCTCAGCCCGAAAAAAAAAAGCACACACCCTAACGCTGCTGCGGTCCACAGGACAAGCGTACACACGCCTCCTTTGTAGTCACCATTGATTTGAGGGTCAGCCTCAAGCACCAACTACCTAGAGCGTTCAAAACAATCTACATCCAAAACTTCTGAGCCCTACTAAGTAAAAATTGTATTCAAAATTCAAAACCGAGAGATTCGTCGATCGCGTATAGTTAGATGCGCGTTGATTAGCCATCTAGGCGTAAAGTTACAGAGCAAGGAATAGGCCTATAAGGATAGTCGTGGGGCCGCGGTGGAGTAACGGAGCGATCTAAAGCACCTCTCTGCGGAGCGCGCGGTTGCTCGCCGTCGGAGGTTCGAGTCCTCCCTAGGGCGCGCGCGCGCGTGTGTGTGTGCGTGTGCGTGTGTGTGTGTGCGTGTGTGTGTGTGTGTGTGTGTGTGTGTGTGTTGTCCTTAGGTTAGTTTACCTTAGTTTAATTAGTTTGTAAGCTACGGACTGGTGATCACGCAGTTTGGTCCGATAGATTTACAAACATTTGATTTGAAAGTCATGGGTGAGTCGGATATTGTGCTTCGACTTTCTGGGACAACTTGGCGGAAGATATGGTTCATCTGTCGAGGAGACGGGCTATAGAAAGCTTGCGAGACCCCTTATCGAGTATTTCTCACCCAAGTGTTTGGGATAGCCACCACATCGATTCAGGAAAGACCGTAGAGACAGAAGTAATTCAGAGGCCGGTCGCCAGGTTTGTTGAGTGTTCGACCAACACGCCAGTGTCGAAAGCATGCTTCAGGGCCGGCCGCGGTGGCCGAGAGGACTAAGCGCGCCAGTCATGGTCTGCACGGCCCCTAAGGTCGGGGGTACGAATCCCCCCTCGGGCATGGATATTTTGTGTCGTCTTTAGTATAGGGTAGTTGATAAGTACTTTGTAAGTTTAGGGACTGATGACCCCGTAGTTAAGTCCCATAAGCTATACAATCATTTGAACATTTTTTTATGCTTCAGGAACTCAAATGGAGGGAAGAAATACAACTTCAGGAATTTAAAGCTCCGTAATTTCAAAGTGATTGCAGAAAGTTTCTAGTGCCGCCCACTTACACTCCGCGTAAGGATCGCAAAGTTAGGAGAAATTAATGTTCGTCTGTCTGGTAGTGGAAGAGAATAGGAAATGACCACTACTGGTACAAGGTATCACCACTAACGCACCACAAATCCACTGTGGGGTATGTAGGTCGATATAGACCATTTTTTAGGTTAATTGTATATCACAGACAAATTTAAATGTCCATTAACATTTTTAAATTATAGTTCTAAGTAAACATAACCTTACATATTAAATGCATGAAAAAGCGAGAATTAAATACCGAAGTCGACACACAAATGCGTATCATACAAACGGGCTTACTGTGGCAGATAAGATAAGCAGCTTTAGAATGTTGGAGAATATTCCAAAATATTTACATTATCCATTACGGATGTTTTAGAACCCGTGACTGTTAATTTCAATATGATTTAAGAAAACTGCACCAGTCACTTTTTCTTGAAATGATGTTTATTCCATGAACCGGTTTTCAAACCTTTTCAGGTTCATCATCAGATGGATCATGTTACAATATCATTTTAAGCGTCATTTGGATGCTGGCTTGAACTTGTATGCACTTGCACCGGTTCATGGAATAAACATCATTTCAAGAAAAAGTGACTGGTGCAGTTTTCTTAAGTCATATATATAATTTTCCAAAAACACCACTTAAAATTCAATTATTCTGTTCACATTCCAACTAAGAAACATTATATATCCGACTGCAAGGCGCCTCGGTCAGTACACACTGGTAAGCAAAACTTTAGAATGAAAGGAAGAAGTAGCGTCGCTTCAAAATAACATAGATCGATACTATGCGACGTCCAGCTTTCTGAACACCTCTGGTGCTTCATTCCAACCAAGCTGGTAATATGATACGATTCTGTCCGATTCGCATACAGATTCTGAACTGTACGACTTTCATTTGGGAACTTCCAGATCTCCCTTTATACTACACATATGAAAGTGCGATTTATCACAAATGACAGAAACTATTCTGTTGAACCACCCAATCGCATGGCTTGACTTTTTTCTACATAACGTCTGACTCCATTCGCCACAAAAATAAACCTGATCTAAGCATTATACTATGTATTCTTTCGCGACTGCTGGAATCTCATTGGTTTTCGTTTCACGTGTAGCGCAAGCCAAGCTGCCTGAATACAGGCTGGAATACAGTATAATAATAATGATAAGATCCGTGTTGTGCGTTACACTGTCGACTCGGCGATAATACGGAGGGGACTGAGGCGCTTCAGTCACGGTCTGCACGGCCACTACGGTCGGGGGTTCGAATCCCGCCTCGGGCATAGATATTTGTGACGTCCTTAGTGTTAGCTAGTTCATAAGTAGTTTGTAAGTTTAGGGACTAATGACCCCGTAGTTAAGTCCCATAAGCTTAACGAACATTTGAATTTGATAATACGGGACAGCAGCTTTCATCGCACAGGGAAGACACTGCAGTAACTTAAATTACACGTAAATCATAGAAAGGGATCAACAGAGAAACAACATAGCTCAGTTTTTAAACAGGAGGAAATAATATACCACGAACACCAGCAATACCCTTCTTTGGAGATCAGATGGAAAACATACCATGCTCTCGTACATAGTTAACAAATGAGAATGAGCTATGAGCGAAATAAAAGACTTTTTGGCCCAATAGGTTTACAAAAATTGAACTAATTCGAAGAGTACATTGCAGTACTTTAACTGTAATCTGCTACACTGGTAAAGAGTCAATTAACAATAGAAATCATGAAGCCACTTTTTAACGATGTTCCTAGTTCATGTCTCACTTCGGAGCAGAAAGCGCTGTAGCCATTTAACAATACGTATTAAAAACGCAACAATTGCAACACAACTGATTTTTGCAAAGGCTGGGACTGTACGCGATATTTGAAATATGAAGTACATAGCCAAAGAATTATTTAAGACAAATTTTGATGGCTGTCTACTCATTAGAATATATCTAAGTTTCATTTATAGTCTACATCTATATGGAATACTCTGCAAATCACATTTAAGTGCCTGGCAGAGGGTTCATCGAACCACAATTATACTATTTATCTCCCATTCCATTCTCGAATAGCGCGCGGGAAGGAAGAACACCCGAATCTCTCTGTTCGAGCTCTGATTTCTCGGATTTTATTCTGAGGATCATTTCTACCTATGTAAGTAGGAGTCAACAATATATTTTCGCATTCGGACGAGAATCTTGGCGATTGGAGTTCCGTAAGTAGCCCACGCCGCAGCGATAAGAGCCGTTGTTGTAAGGATTCCCATCCCAGATCCTGTATCATTTCCGTAACGCTGCATCCCCTGCATCATGACAATACGAAACGAGCTGCCCTTCTTTGGACTCTTTCGACGTCCTCCGTCAAACCCACCTGATAAGGGTCCCACACTGGGCAGCAATACTCCAAAAAAGAACGGACAAGCGTAGTGTATGCAGTTTCTTTTGTAGTTCTGTTGCATGTTTTAAGGGTTCTGCCAATAAAACGCAGTCTCTGGTTCGCCTTTCCCACGACATTATCTACATGTTCTTTCCAATTTAAGTCTGAAGTAATATTAATTCCTAGTAAGACAGGTACCGTATATGTAAGAGGGACATATTGCTAAGCACGGAACAGCATCAGTGTACATGTGCTAAGGCAGCTGGGCTATCATCGCTCTGTATTTGTTTACATCAGGTTTATTATTACGATGAACGAAATACAGTGCTCGGAGTGTGCTTTTCAGCGAGTTATTTTTACAGGCTGTACTATCCGTTCACGAGCACTTAAGTCTCCCGTGGCCGTTATCGGACAGACGTGTTAACATTCACAAAACAAGTAAAATGGTGAAGAAGGAGAGCGCAAATTATTGTGGAAGTTATCAGGGCGGCTGGAGATACGTGGTGTGTCTAAAAAAGTTTAGTGAATGATATCTTATTTGAACGGCAACTTGGCGCATGTGTGCCTGCTTGGGTCTTCGGAGACTTGAGGAGAATCGATACACAGCATGCGACTGGCAGTGTAAACAGACTGCGACCAGCTGAACGTAGTGTCAGAGGAAGTTTTACAGCGCGATGTAGCAACGTGTAAACAGTGGTAAACTAAGGCTGTCGGAGGCACGGGGCGGCGGCAAAACAAAAGGAGGCCCCCTGTGCACTTCGAAATACATGTATTACAATAAAAATAACTTTTGAGATTTCGATGCCCCCCCCCACAACGAGAGGCTGGGGCGATCACCACTCCCCCCCCCCCCTCCCCATGCCACTGAGAGTACACAGAAAGATCTGCTACAAGTTCGGGAAGACTGCAACGGACACACATGGAATACTGTTGCAGATGTACGGGAGAGTGCCGTGAATAGAAAATGTGTTTACAAATGGTTTAAATGCTTCCGTGAAGGGAAGGAAAGAAGTGAGGGTGAGCCACGTTCAGGTCGGCCTTCGACAACTAGAAGCCCAGAAATGGTAGAAACATTGCGGAGGTAATGAGCATTATTAACGACACGGAGCACACCATCGTCCGTGACGATTTGGGTAAGCGGAAGATCTGCTTCCAATTTGTGCTCAAAGACGAGCAGAAAGCGAAAAGAATGGAAACTTCTGGTGATTTCATTTCCACGTGCGCCCAAGATCCATTGCTTCTGAAAACCATCGTCAAGGGAGATGACACCTGGTGCTACCAGTTCGATCCGCGTCAAAAACAGAAAAAAAAATCTGAAAATATCCAAGGTGAAAATACTGTTGATCGTCGTCTTCGATAACAACTGCATCATCCACAAGGGTCGGCCTCGGTGGCCGAGCGGTCTGCAGGGCCACTTCGGTCGGGGGTTCGAATCCCCCCTCGGGCATGGATATTTGTGCCGTCTATGGTTGTAGGTAATTCATAAGTAGTTTGTAAGTTTAGGGACTGATGACCCCGTAGTTAAGTCCCGTAGTTAAGTTCAAATGTTTGTACAGTCTATGGGACTTAACTACGGGGTCATCAGTCCCTAAACTTACAAACTACTTATGAACTACTTACAACTAAGGACGGCACAACTATCCATGCCCGAGGGGGGATTCGAACCCCCGACCGTAGAGGCCGTGCAGACCGTGACTGGAACGCCTCAGTCCCCTCGGCCACCGCGGTTGGCCATTTGAACATCCACAAGGATTTTCTTCACGCGGGTCAAACCATTAATCCTGTAATTTACCAGCCTGTTTTGAAGCGATTCTTACAGCGTACCCAGCGGGTTCGGCCACAGTTGCACAGCACTGGAAAATGGGTGCTGCTCCATCGTAATGTCGCTGCATGCCGCGCGAACCGTGTGCACCAGTCCCTGGCTCATGAGATGCTAAATATTGTTGAACACCAGCCGTCCGTACTCCCCTGATCTGGCTCCTGTGAACTTCTTCCTGTTCGTCCGCTTGAAGACGGCCATGAAATCGAACGTTCTGCGGACGTGATTGCCATCAAAGATCGTGTTACGGTTGTTCTACGATCGATTTCACAGGAGGCCTTTGCTGATAGTTTCCAGAAGCTGTACGAAAGTTGTCAAAAATGTCTTGCACAGGATGGTGATTATTTTGAAGGCCAATAAAGAACATTTGTTTGTCTCTTTTGTTTTGTTCGTTGTCTGACAGCATTCACCGGCTGAACTTTTTGAAACACCACATATACTATCAAGTCATTCAACGTGTCCTAATGAAATGAGCCGTATTATGATCACCATAATTAAAATAAATCAGATCGTATACGGAAAGATTTAGGTGTTCCTTTTTCCTGCGCGCTATTAGAGAACGTGACTGCAGATAAATATCATAAAAGCCATGTACTTCAATGTGATGTTCGGAGTATTTAAGTGGATGTAGCGCTCCAGAGTCCCAGGCGCAGTCGACTCACGAGGCGCAGTATGCAGAAAGAAACGCCTGTCACCATGGTAACTGGCGCAACTGACAGACTAGGGCGTTAGGATGGGCCGGCGGGATAAATGGGGCAGAGGACTGCTGCTGACGTCACAGCGAAGGTCAACAGCCTGAACCCGCGAGCCGGCTACCAAGCCCGGCTGCTGTCACCAGCCGCCACTTACGAACTCAACATTCCATCAGGATAAGATCAGGACTTGCGCAGAGACAGCTGTTAAACAGCGGTGAAACGTCTTCAGATTGCAGGAAAACGTTCATTACCATTTTAGTAATAAATTTGGATGTGTCATAAACTAAATTCAATACTAGGCGAATGACGAGCATGCCAGCACAGAGTGACATATACAGAGAAGAAGGCCCCCCCCCCTAAACCTCTGTCCTACGCTCTCCTTGTAGTTTCGTAATATGCCAGCAGATGTCAGGCGTTTCTGCAGCTTAGTACTGGTAGACCGTACTAGAGGCGCTTCTGAGGGTGCCTCTCGCACATCAGAGAGTAGTATGGAGCTGTGCTTAAAGCCGTCCTCACATGGGACGTGTTGTCCCAACGTGGCGCAGGTCAGACGTGCTGTCTACCTAGCTACAGCACGCTCTGAAACGACCTGCTACATCCCACGGCACGTGCTGCTCATCGTGATTTGCTTTGCGACCGCAGCGCCCGTTGCGGGCTGGCGCGTAGATAATTGTGTTTACAAAGATGTTTCAAATGTTTGTAATTTTATCGGACCAAACTGCGTGGTCATCAGTCCGTAGCTTACAAACTACTTAAACCTAGGTAAACTAACCTACGAACATACACACACACCCATGCCCCAGGGAGGACTCGAACCTCCACGGCGAGCAACCGCGCGCTCCGCAGCGAGGTGCTTTAGACCGCTCGGCTACTCCACCGCGGCTTACAAAGATGGATTAGCGATCGTCGAAAATAAATCATTTTCACCAGCTCCAATTGCCTTGCTCTTATATTCTTATTTTCCACGTTGTAGATATTCTGAGATAATATTTGCTTTTATTATTGTTCGTAAACACTGTTCCTCATACTCTGCGTCTACTTCCTAAACACGCGCTAGCCAACGCTGTACTGAACTGCAACGTGATTCAAACACCGTGGGGACAACCGAGTGGCCTAGAAAGAAAAACTCAAGAAATTCTCTCGTGGACAAAGTTCATTCTTGTTTCTAATAAATAACGTCGAATACCGAATATTGTAATTGTATTAAATTAACAAATAAGTAACACCGAATATCGGATATTATACTTGAATTATAAGAAAAAACGAGAAACGTTAAGGAAACAAAAAAGGAAAAAATAAAAATATTTCAGAAGTGCACAGACTCGAACCTGTTCCGCTTATCATCTCTACAACAGTCCGCGACGCTATCAACTACACTATTCCTACTCTCAGGCAAGTACTTCTGATTTTAGATATACTACACTTCTAAAATATGTTGTAATATGTTATTTATGTATGACATAGTATCGCAGGACTGATGACCCCGTAGTTAAGTCCCATAAGCTATACAAACATTTGAACATAGTATCACAAACACGCTTCTTTGATAGAATGCGTTATACCGTAGCAAAGGAACGATATTCTTTCACTTTATACAATTATAACACTGACACACGTTAAATACGAGAACCTTTAAAGCTATGAAAATACTGTTTCCGGTAATTTATTGTAACAAATCATATTTAAAATGACACCTTTTCAAAAATTTTTCGATATTCTGACGCTTTTAAAAAGATTATATTCATATATCGTACGCTAAACGAAAGAAGGCACGAAATACGGAGTTCCGTTAGCAATATGGCGGTTCAAAAGTTCTGCTTGTCACGTGAAAACCTGGGTGCTTCTCATTGGCCACGCTCCATTCCACGAAGCAATAATCTAACATGCTGGATCCTTCATTCCACACTTCGCAGGCTGGTGGAACGTGGTATATTCCACGCTGCCACGGCACCACGTCCTCCTCACGTGCGTGTCCACGTCCCGTGAGAGGACGGCTTTAGTGTGTACTATGATACAACCAGCTTCTGCCTGTTCGCTCACTTCGTATTGTTCCGTTCTCACCACTTGTTCTATGAGGCCGCTATGTGGCGAAACGGGTTAACTTCACCGTTACGAACAGCCCAATTCACAGTGATTTTCAGATTTGCTGAATAAAGCCAGAAATTAGCTTAGGGGTATAATAAGGCGATTACAGGACGGAGATAGGATACAGACATGTAACTGACCACAAGAAAGATTAGGCTCATCTAAATTTGCATTTGAAGTTGCTGTAAAAATGTCCTAAAGGAATTAGTAAATCAACTGTCAAAGGAAGAGTGGCAAGAAAAACGACAGCATAAGCCAGTGATTCATGGCAAAAGGCCCCAGTTCACGAAGAATCGCATTAAAATAGGGTCAGAGAGTGGAATGATTTACTTTTCTGATAATAGTAACAGAGGGAAGAACTAAATGTTCACATGTTTGTAAACCTAAGGGACCAAACTGCTAATGCCATCGGTCCACAGACTTACAAACTACTGAAACTAACTTTCGCTAAGGGCAACACACACACACACACACACACACACACACACACACACACACACACACAGAAATACGGTTTGGTGAAAGCGAAACGACACTCGGAAGACTCAACACTTCCAACATGCTGAAATACGCGGCGGAGATTTTATTATATTATTATATTTCATTTATTTGTATGTAGGGGGTTGCATTTTGTTACTGGTATGACGGAGATCAGTTTCATAAACAGAAGTTATACAACTCTTATTTGAAAAGGGGTGCAGAAATGTTAGCAAAATAATTGTTTCTTCAGAACTGCTCCTACGTTATTCATACATCACATACCAACTACAACTTAATCCTCCGGAAAATTAACGGGAAGAGTTCTAGAGCCAGGGACTGCCTTTGTATGAGTACACAGTAAAAATCGTTGGTAATATGAAAGAGCATTTGAAAGTGGAAGTAAAGCAAAATGAATGTGTCACGAACTTCTAAGTTACAATATTATTCCTGACTTCAAGAACTCTTTCTTACGAATATATGAAAATATCACATACAACCGGAAGAAAATAATATTAGCCGCATAATCACAGCACCTGTAACTATGGGCACACGTCGAGGTCGCAGACACAATATGTAACATATGTCAATGTTATCGCATTAACCACTCATATAGACTAGATCTACAATGGAAAATAACATATAGCTCTCTCTCTCTCTCTCTCTCTCTCTCTCTCTCTCACACACACACACACACACACACACACACACACACACAGAGAGAGAGAGAGAGAGAGAGAGAGAGAGAGAGAGAGAGAAGATGTTATCCATGACACTTCGAAATGTAAATCTGTTCACGATTAGGAGTCAAAAACGTCCAAACCGGTTGTTACACATGACTACATAATGTGTTCTACTTTTATCAAACACGACGAGACTTCATTATGCGATGCAAATGTGAACTGTGTTGTTTTATAGATACGAATATCCTTTATTTCCAATCATTTTATCTTATCGCCAGTCGAAAAGATGTTCATTGTCGTTTCTCTTTTTGAACAGAAATGAGGCCAGTGAATACAGACTGCACTTTCCAATTACGAACTCAGAAATGTTTAAATATTTTAATATTACCTGACATAGTCGGGTCTGGAGGCGATCTAATCGTTTTATAGTTTTCAAAATGACAAGCCAAGATCGCACACTAACAATTTATTAAATGACGACCGGTTTCGGTGCACGTGTCACCATCATCTGGTCGCATATGTTATAATCAGGTCATCTTGTTAAAAAAAAATTGGGTATAAAACAACAAGTGCAACATTGCACTTAGTCACTATATAAAAAATACACAAGTTAAAAACATGACAGCTTACAAAAAACTGGATTAGATATTTGTTTCAGACTGTTCCATTTTGCTACAGTCTTTGTTCTTAGGAAGCCGATACGTCTTTCAGCGAAATCAACAGCTTAAAGAGCACTAAATGTATTCTAAACACATCTGGATTAAAAAATAAATAAAAAACAGATATGTGACTGGTCTTTAATGTTTATTTGGCATTCGCTATTCTGCGGTAGCAAGCTTTAATCAAATTTAATTCTTTCATGTCTTACATTCCATTAATTTCTTTTTTTTTTTTTTTTTTTTTAACGGGATCTATACGACAGAATGAGTTTTTATGGATACAATGACTTAATTTCCACCGATATGTGACAGAAAGACTGAACTATACCGTCATCGCTCACGGAGAAGCTGAGGAAGCTATTTGTATGAATCAATTAATGTGAATACTGAATCTTAGATGTCGTGAGATTGAAACGTGGCGTGCCAGAAGGCACGGTAGGTTTAAGAATGACAGTTTGGTTGTGAGCTGGCGGAGCAGTATGTCTGGAACGCTCTGCGCTCGCCGTCTGCATCTGGTATTATGCCGTCACTGCGGAGACTCCTGCATCAGACGCGGCGGTGAGGTGTGCCTTCCAGGAATTTTCATCCTACAGCTGGCGACAGGCGACTTGGAACGGACAATATAAGAACGTAGCTACGAAACGATACAGGACGGCTCGGACTTTATCATTCAGTCGACGGTGAAATTAATACGGACGGAGGTTTAGCGCGCATAGGGTGAGGAATGTAATCGATCCTTGCTTAAGGAACCATCCCGGTATATCTTTAAGAAATTTACGAAAACCACAAAAAATGAGAACCTGATCGGCTGTTTTCCCCGGATGCAAGTCTATTGTACTGACACTGTATATACCGCCTCTCTTGGTCACGCAGCTACGCCATCCTCATTTACTGAATTCCTGAACTCTACTATTAAACTAATCGTCAGAAGCGAAAAAAATTAACACGTATTCTTGAAGCTGAGCATATATGAGGAGCAACTAATCAAAACGTAATTGTCCACTTTCGGACAAAATTGAGTTTGATATGGTTTTCGGAGGTATTTTATGTGATCTACAAGCTCCTGCATTCAGATTTAATCTATTTGTATATTTTAACACTGAAATAGTAGGTTGAAAATGCATGGTTAAAACCAATCGTATATTGTCCACATCACTGAATGTATCAGAACGTATAATATCCACCATTTAAGTTTTTATTTTGCTTTACTTTCCTCCATTTTGGCAATACTGTCGAGTTTTAACACGTGTCAGGGCTTACAACAAAGCATTATCGCCTACGGCATTGTCGCCTTCTGGCATTGTTCGACACTACGTGAGCCAAATCGTTATTGTTAGCAGTGCACAGCGGCAGTATACTGTTGTGGTTTGTGTGTATCGCCGGCCGCGGTGGCCGAGGGGACTGAGGCGCTCCAGTCACGGTCTGCACGGCCACTACGGTCGGGGGTTCGAATCCCCCCTCGGGCATGGATATTTGTGCCGTCGTTAGTATAAGGTAGATAATAAGTAGTTTGTAAGTTTAGGGACTGATGACCCCGTAGTTAAGTCCCATAAGCTTAACAAACATTTGAACATTTTTGTGTGTATCGCTCCCAATGGATTTAAAAAAAGAATGTGTGGTTGTTGGGAAGGATGGTATAGATTGTGGGACAAGAAAGAAAAAGAGAAGAAGAAGAAATCAAAACGAGAAATGGAAACTGAAAACAGGTAAATCTCTAGATTCGGTACACATTGGAAAGAAAAAACTGAAATTTTTTTCGTGTCGGCTTTAGAAGTTCCATGCATCACCTTCACTTCTGAACATATTGATTGTGATTACTTACATGAAGAACCTGGAATGGACAAAATGTAGTAAATTTACTGTACCCTATAATATTCTACCTGTAACAGAACGTTGGGTTGATTCAGTTATTCACACTCATGTAAAGATTTGTAGCATTCCTTGAAGTAAACACTAATCTTATGATAATTCAAATGTTTGTTAAGCTTATGGGACTTAACTACGGGGTCATCAGTCCCTAAACTTACAAACTACTTATCAACTAGCTTATTCTAAGTACATCACAAATATCCATGACCGTAGTGGCCGTGCAGACCGTGACTGGAGCGCCTCAGTCCCCTCGGCCACCGCGGCCGGCTAATCTTATGATACAACTCATGTGAAGTGCGAATGTCTAATATAACATTTTCAAATATAAAAATGTGAAGTAATGAAGGTGTGTTACTAAAAACGCATTAAAATCTGTAATGTCCTATATGACAGATCAAAACGTATATTGTCCGAAATATAAATGGATTTCCTAACGCAAATGAAAAAAACTGATCTGTTGCAAGGTATATTCTAGTTCAGTACCCCAAAACGGATCTAACTGCGAAAACAGCTTAAAATTTTGAGTAGTATAGCAGATATCAGTTTTTCGCTTCTCCTGAAAAATTTGAATCTACGGACATACGTTTTGATTAGTTGGTCCTCATATATAGTTTCTGCCAAGGTGCTGTAACAACTGCGCAGATAAATAAACGTGTAGCATACTTGATTTCATTCAGAAGCAAACTTGACACGTCGTCCAGGGAAGGAAGGTGGAAGAGAAATAGGGTTCAACTTCCCGTCAACATCGTGGTCATCAGAGACGGAGCACCAGCTCGGATAGTGTTTGGCAGGGATGGGAATGGATACCGGCTGTGCCCTTTAAAAGGAACCATCACAGCATTTGTATGGAGTGATATAGGGGAATGAGGGAAAATCAAAATCAGGATGGCCGGAGGCGGTTTCAAACCGCCGTGCTCCCAAATGCGAGTGCCGTGTGTTACCTTACCACTGCGCCGCCTCGCTCGGTAGTTCAAATCAAATGTTCAAATGTTTGTAAATCTATCGGACCAAACTGCGTGGTCATTAGTCCGTAGCTTACAAACTACTTAGACCTAGGTAAACTAACCTAAGGACAACACACACACCCGTGCCCCAGGGAGGACTCGAACCTCCACGACGAGCAACCGCGCGCTCCGCAGCGAGACGCTTTAGACCGCTCGGCTACTCCACCGCGGCGCTCGGTAGTTCCTGAAACCTCCATGATCTCACAAGATGTTTGAAGAACAGGAAACTTTTATCTCGAGAGGAATATGTTGAGCAACAGCAGTTTCTATAAGACTTATCAAACTGGAGAGTAAATTTCAAACACAGTGATTGATCATCTGGAATTAGGTACACTGAATACGGGTATCGCCAAAGAAAATCTGATTAAGTGCTATCAATGTTCTTCCTTGTAAAAAATCGCGGGATGATTTATGTACAGCCCACGTAAACGAGGCTTTGCATTTAGGAACGGACGGCGAGTAAGTGTGTGTGGCGCAGAAGAGAACAGAAAACAACGGAACTTTCCGACGCTGCGCGACTCGGGGAAGAAGAAAAAACGACCGCGAAGACGACGGGATACCACTTACTCGAAAACCACTACGTCCGCTTCCATTTTTACTTTAAGAATAGTCAAGAACAAACAGTTTCACACAATTTTCAGGAAGCAGACCATGTTATATGGAGTCTGCCGAATACAAAAAATAGAATTGCTTAATAGATAAAACGAGCGATAAACTAGGGCAAATGATATTTAGGTTATCCGTCTATGTCACTGATTAATAACAGATTTTATTGTCATATACATTTCGACTTTATTTGGAAGGCATCATCAGTGGCCTGTAACATATGCATTATGTTTTACAATATTTTGTATTTAAGTTTCTTAGTATTTTACGTAATAAACAGTTCTAGTGCGTAATGTAAGTATAGTTACTGATATTTGGATGTTATTACTCACAATATTTCGTGGATTCTGCTCTACATGTAGTGCTGATTGGTGACTTCTAGTTGTTAATGCGTTTTTGTTTTTCAGCACTTCACAGCTAGCACCACTAGGCAC
The DNA here is from genome assembly GCA_026315105.1 of Locusta migratoria. Taxonomy (NCBI): domain Eukaryota; kingdom Metazoa; phylum Arthropoda; class Insecta; order Orthoptera; family Acrididae; genus Locusta; species Locusta migratoria. The sequence continues at coordinate 292,610,260 of CM048744.1, forward strand.
ATGCCATTGTTTGTGTTGTATTTTGGTTTTAGTTGCTGGGAAAAACAGGACAAAAAGGGGCTAACAATGTTACGGCAAATTATATTAGTTATCGCAAGTTAACATGAAAACGTGGAAAAAGTATTTTCGTTAATACTTTTTGTCGATAGCTTTTACGAAGAAAAACAGCCCACGCTGTGCCACACACTACACTGCAATGTTGCCTATTTCTGCGACATCATATTTACACAAATAACTGTATCACTTCAACTTCATTTTTTTAACTTCACTACCGATTTGTCAGTTAACAGACCATCAGCTGATGTAATTCTGGCGTGGTAAGAGTTATGAAGAAATAATTTCAATCTATAGCAACTCCAAAAAGTTTTAAAAATGTGCACAGAGAACGTATATGTTTCACCAAATTACAGAGATAACTATGAAATGGAATTATCTGTGTATAACACCACGTCAGAATTACTGACCGAAAGCAGTAGTGAAATTAAAAAAGAAAAACAAGTGAACTGATACGGCTATTTGTGAAAATATGAAGTCCCTAAAATTTGTAGAGCATGGCCAACAAAAAGTAATTTTTGCCTTTGTTTATTTACTATCAAAGGCAGGTCTCACTAATTTACAACCCGTTGGAAACGATTGGCTGGCTTACTCATTCCGTCACAAGGATGATTTCCTGTGTGACTTAATCGCTTAATGCGGGTTATGACTCAGATCAAAACGACTCATTTAATCTTCAGCTAATGCACAGTTGACACTAATAATGTTACTTCCGGTGCCATTTACAGTCGAGTTTTGCAAACGTGCTCTAGACTGCTGCTTACAATACAAGCATATCAATAAGAATCAGATGGCACACAACAACAACATAAGGAAACATATCATTATAAAGCCTAATACACGCAGTCAGGTAGTTGCAGTTACTACATTTGTTTGTCCCATTACCAACCTGCCTTATTCTAATGAACTATCATCATCATCAACCAAACATTTCACATTTTCTACTTATAAAAGGCCTCCTCCAGACTTCTCCGCGCATTGGAGTGTTCATCTAAATGTGGAACTATTATACAGCAAAGCACAGAACAAATCAATTTGCGCACATTAAATGTTGGAGACAAGAAAAGCAACTCTACGAATATCAAGGACTCAGATGGGGAACCAGTTCTCAGCAAAGAAGGGAAAGCTGAAAGGTGGAAAGAGTACATAGATGAGCTCTACAATGGGAATGAACTTAGAGACGATGTTGTAGGAAGGGAAGAGGAAGTAGATCAAGATGGAATAGGAGATACTATACTGAGAGATGAATTTGACAGAGCCCTGAAAGACCTAGGTCAGAACAAGGCCCCAGGAGTAGATGACATACCCTCAGAGCTATTAAAGTCTCTGGGAGAACCAGCCATAACAAAATTGTTTCATCTGGTGTGTAAGATGTATGAGACAGATGAAGTACCCTCAGACTTTAAGAAAAATGTAATAATCCCCATTCCAAAGACATCAGGTGCAGACAGGTGTGAAAATTACAGAACAATCAGTTTGATAAGTCATGGTTGCAAAATTTTAATACGAATTATCTACAGGAGAATGGAAAAGCTGGTAGAAGCTGACGTCGGGGAAGATCAGTTTGGGTTCAGGAGGAACGTAGGAACCCGGGAGGCAATACTCACTTTACGTCTTATCTTAGAAGATAGATTAAGAAAAGGCAAACCTACATTTTTAGCTTTTGTAGATTTGGAGAAAGCGTTTGACAAAGTTGATTGGAATACACTCTTTCAAATTCTGAAGTCAGCAGGGGTAAAATACAGGGAAAGGAGAGTTATTTACAACTTGTACAAAAGCCAGGCCGCAGTAAGACAGGGTTGTAGCCTTTCTCCGATGTTATTCAATTTGTACATCGAGCAGGCGGTGAAGGAAAGCAAGGAAAAATTTGGAATAGGGATTAAAGTTCAGGGGGAAGAAATAAAAACATTGCGTTTTGCTGATGACATTGTAATTTTGTCAGAGACAGCAAAGGACCTGGAAGAGCAGTTGAATGGAATGGACAGTGTGTTGAAGAGAGCGTATAAAATGAACATTAACAAGAGCAAAACAAAAATAATGGAATGCGGTCTTAGAAAATCAGGCGATGGTGAAGGAATTAAATTAGGTAACGAAACAATGAAGGTGGTAGATGAGTTTTGTTACTTGGGTAGTAAAATAACATGCGATGGTCGCAGTACAGAAGATATAAAACGCAGAATGGCAATGGGAAGAAAAGCATTTTTGAAAAAGAGAAATTTGTTAACATCGAATATTAATTTCAGTGTAAGGAAGTCTTTTCTGAAGGCATTTGTGTGGAGTGTTGCCTTGTACAGGAGTGAAACATGGACGATAAGCAGTGTGGACAGGAAGAGAATAGAGGCTTTTGAAATGTGGTGCTACAGAAGAATGCTGAAGATTAGGTGGGTAGATTGCATAACTAATGAAGAGGTATTGAACAGAATTGGTGAGAAAAGGAATTTTTTGCATACCCTGATCAAAAGGAGGGATCACTTGGTAGGACACATTCTTAGACATCGAGGAATCGTAAATTTAGCATTGGAGGGAAGTGTGTGGGGTAAAAATCGCAGAGGGACACCAAGAGACGCGTATAGTAAGCAGATTCAAGTGGATGTGGGTTGCCGTTCTTATGAGGAGATGAAAATGCTTGCTCAGGATAGAGTAGGGTGGAGAGCTGCATCAAACCAGTCTCTGGACTGAAGACCATAACAACAACATCAAATGTTCAGATGTTTGTAAATCTATACGACCAAACTACTGTCGTTATCAATCCATAGGCTTACAAATCACTAACATAAACTAACGTAAGGTCAATACACACATCGACGTGCAGTCCCTGACATGGCACTTTACGTATAGCTGCAAATAATATTCACGAATATGTTTTAGCAAACGCTGTAATATTTTTGTATGCAGCTGCTAGCAAGGCCTATAGCTCTGCTTATATTTTAATGGTCAGATGGCAACCGTATAACAAACTAATTTCGCTGAAAACACTTTGAGTCTCTGGAAAAAGACACTCAGATTCCAATTCTGTGTTTCACAAGACCTCACTTGTCGTATTAAATTGAGTTAACAAATATTTAAAATCACGTATTACGGATATTTTGTAGTTTCAGTTCTTCAACTTTGAAAGTCAGGTAATTTATCAACGAAATAGGTTGCACACTAAACATAGATCGACGCCCAGTGGCATCCGCAACAAGAGAGGCGCTGTGGTTCACGGGAACGTTTACTATTCGAATATCAAGAACGTACGTTCCACAGGAAAGGAGCAATATATTACTTTCTACCACATACATCTGGTAAATTAATCAGAATGGTAACATATAATGGATATTCGAACTCACCCATAGGGTTTACGAAAGTTGCCTATTTGTGCACCGTGACAAACGGAACGGAAAAAGGGGGCAATGTTAATCGTAGTCGCTAATCCTCCCTCAGTTTCCGTGAGCTGATTCGCGTTGTAAATGTTGTTAAAAATATAGTGCCGCGGTGGAGTGGCCGGGCGCTCTAAGGCGCCTTGATGAGGAGCGTGCAGTTACTCTCGCCGTAGAAGGTTCGAGTCCTCCCTCGGAATAATGCACGCGGCCGGGATAACGACTTTTTGTGAAGTTTCAGATGAAGTGTCAACAAAGCCACTGCATGTACTGTTGCAAGAGCTGATTACAATGGTATAAGTACGAATGTTGTACGTTGAATAATAGTGAAGTTATAGGGGGTTGAAATTTTCAGAGTTAAAGTCCGTACATTGGCCTTATGGAGGAAAACTTTAACTTTGGTCTCTTAATCTCCGTGCGCTTATGCCGGCCGGGCCTCTGTGACGTCATCAACACAAAACTGTTAAAAAAGATATGGTAAGATTGTCAGGTGATAGGTGTGTGTGTGTGTGTCCTTGGATTCGTTTAAGTAGTTAGTAAGCCTGCGGACTGCTAAACACAACAGTTAAGTCTCATAGATTTACAAACATTAGAACAATACAGTAAACTATTTCCTATTCGCAAAAGATCGGGTCCTATGATATTTTCTCATGCAATCAGTAATTTTCGTGCGATCCAAGCGCTCTCCAGCACACTGGCGCATTTGCAAATGAAAACTCTGAACCAATCACTGCTTCTTATAAAACACACAGGAAGAAAATAAAAAATATTAATCCAATACTGTTGCCCCTAGGAAGAACAGTATCTGAAATTGTTTTCAGCAAATAGAAGTGAGGAGTTTGTGGTTTTCTGCCCAGTACTGCGTCACACCAGATAAACTACCTGTTACGTACATTAATATCAACGAATGTGTACTTGACATTGACAGACAAAATGTGATTCAGCGTAGCAGCAGACACTGTCGGGCAGGATGAATGCCTTATCTGCTGTCTCTATCAGTAGTGCGAGAACATTGAATCACCACACCCAGCATTTTTAATCCCTCACTGAGACAATAAGAGGTGTAATAGACACTAGACGAGCTTTTTCCAATTACATGCAGAAGAAAGTAGCTGTAGTCACATATCACAGAAGCAGCAATAACTGTTTCAACCCAAAAATAAATAAAAATGGAAATAAATCAACAAATTTACCCAATACATATATCGTCATATTGTAGGCTGTTTAATACGTTTGACCCTGTAACAGCACAAATTTTGCGATGCACTGATCCAGTAAAATTGCAGGTGTGTGGCTGGTTTCAGCTACTGACTAGTACTGATTAAGCTCGTCATCCGTACAATGTGATAACTATATAAGCACTAAGAAAAAGTGACTTTATCTTTCTCCAGATGTGAATTTTCCCGGCGCACTACCGCAGCACTAATGAGGCAGAAATGGAAATCTTGTTCAATACTAGCGACTCCAGGCTTCACAACTTTATAACAAAGTATTGGGCAGTTCACAGGTGGCGGATAGGGAACATTCCATCAGATATGGTGGACAACTACGAATATAGAATAAACAGTCCTGGGAGAAGGCAAAACAAAACCAATACCACTTTGCGTCTCTCTTGTAGCAGGCGGCAAAGAGATCAGCGCTTGTTCACCAGTGGCGCGGCTGAAATTTATATTTTGGAACTAACCCTTCCAGTCTTAAAACTTTGTGTTCACTCAATTATTCTACGCAACCCCACCTGATACCAGGTACAAGCATCATGGAGCACTTTGATAATCACAATATTACGCCTGGTGGTCATTCTACCGCCAGTATTATTAGCACAACTAGTCTTTCGGATTATGGGGCGGTCAGGCCAAATTGAAACCAAAACAAATACAGTTTTGCAACACTTCATATACAAACACTTTTGCAAGCAGGTGAACTTCATAAATTGGGCGATACATTAAAAGAACAGAAGATTCAAATTTTGGCATTTCAAAAAACACAAACGAAGGACAATAGAACCATGGATTTCGGTAATTATCGTCTTTTTAAAACTGCTAAAAGAAAAATTAACAATGCAACTCATCTAGGAGATGCTTCTGCAGTGTCCAAAAATATTTTAAATACAATAACGGAGGTAAGACCTATTAATAATAGACTAATGAAAATTTCTTTTAAATACGCAAATAAATCACACACTCTAATTGATGTTCATATCCAGTCAAATAGGATAATCGTTAAAAAACCCTAAGAAGTTAATGAAGCTAGGGATACGTTAGAAAGATAATCACAGAATGGCGAGAGCAAAAGTCGAGTCAAAATGTAGATCAATCAATTCAATCTGTCTGTTTTAATTAGGGATGTTACCACAGCTCTAAAACAAATTGAAATTCTTGAAGATGTTGCGACAAAAGTAGGACTACAAGTAAATTTGCTTTTTAGGTAGGATCTGCCTTGACCAAACATAACTGTTTTTATTTTTTCCCAAACATGTTTCACTGGCATTTCACACCATTCCATGATGGTGGTGATGGTAGCTGGTGCAGCAACAGTGTTGAATATTAAAAAATGCTCAGTCTCTGTTGCAGTATTTTATTTACCAATTACGCGTTTCGCGCTGTTAGCGCATCGTCAGACTGGAAAAAGACAAATATTTTATTACCGTCCGTGTTCCGTAGTTATTAAGAATACTTCCAGTTGTAAACGTGGACCTGCCGCGACAGCGACTCCTCTGCTGCTATGGTGAGTTTTATCATATAAAGCGTTTTATTAATTTCCATACCACACCCCTTTAGTCCCTAATTATTATAGCTCAAATAACCCTTACGCACTTTGTACGTTTACCTTTTTGCAGGCGCCCAATAACACAAATTGTTAAGATACCTCCTAGACAGCAATAGATACTTCTGCGACTCCATCTCCGCCCAAGTAAGTCCGAATTTCCAAATTTACTCACCTTAGCCACATTAGGTTCGCTGCGCACCAGGTACACGGACGGTAATAAAATATTTGTCTTTTTCCAGTCTGACGATGCGCTAACAGCGCGAAACGCGTAATTGGTAAATAAAATACTGCAACAGAGACTGAGCATTTTTTAATGTTTCACTGGCGTTGCAGCATCACCAGGATATTTATTGTATAGTGCCTTAATACCACATGCCGCTGTATTTGTGGTTCTCTATCTCACAATACATCTCTGTATATTTTTGACAGTTCGTCATTTTCAAGTATTTGTGGAGTTTTCACGTTGTGAAGAAGCACTGTGACACTTTTACTTCACCCAATGTTGGGTTGCTGTAAAAAAATGGCAACTGCATTCAAATTAATACTAAATATTTATAATAATTCTAAATTCTAAATGCAGTAAATTTAAAGTATAATCAAACATGAATGTCTTTAGGGAACATAAATTTTAATTATAAATAGGGAGACAGATAATGAAGAAATTCAAAAGAATAGAAGATTATTACGAAAATATTTGGCCCTAAACTTACTGATAGAGAAATATATTTGATTGGAAAGTTGGTCAGAGGAAAATTATAAAACAGACTGGAACACCGTGGACTGAAGAAGAAAGACTTTATTATGAACGGATGATACAAATTTGGACACAAAAGAAGACGAAGCATCAAAAGCGACAATGCCTAATTGTACTTCGCGTGGTACTATACATAATACATGACAACAAGCAACTCCGCATCCCTTTAACTCCTATGGGACAAACTATCAGACATTTTCGAAACACAGCTGTTGGTACATTTGAAGTGGATAACTGCAAGTACTAATAGATGGGAACAATTGCAGGAGGGTGTCCATAATGAGGAAATTAAAGAAAAACTGGGAATGAATACCATAGATGGGAGCTGTTGAGGAAATAGGCTTAGATGGTGGGGGTCATGTTAGACGCATTTGAGAAGCAAGATTATCTAAGAAACTCATGGAAACAGCAGTAGAGGATAAGAGGAGTCGAGGTAGACCAAGGAAAAAGTACTTGGATTCGGTTAAGAATGTTTTTGAAGTAACAGGTTTAACATGAGACGAGACATCAATGTCGCCACTGAATAGAACCTGGAGGTATTTTATAAGGGGACTATGCTCCCAAGTGAACGCTGAAAGTCATAATCAGCCTCTAATGATGACGATTTTTTGTAATAGTTTACTTAATTTGACGCAGCACAGAAAGAGTGACAAATAACGGAATGAAATTAAGTCCTTTTTAAAGTAAAGCTATAAACTGGAAGATGTCCAAAAATCTTTCTCTTTTTTCACCGAATAATTTTCTGAAAACTGGATTACAAGTATTTTATAGCAGACGGTACGTCGGACCGCACATGCGAGCAATACAACAGAACCGCGCTCAGCCCGTAATCGTAAAGAGCATGTCTGTAGCAGCGAAATGGCTAGTGGTGTACTACGGTACTGGATACGTGTGCCGGGACTACAGAGATGTGTCTGGAAACAAAATGGAAATTAACTAAGTAACTGTTGCTTCTTGATCTCATAATTAAAGCTTTAAGATCAAGCTTCTTGTTTGGGCACATAGACCAAATTTAATCAGCACGTAGGATGTTGTTCTCGAAGGCGAGTGTTCATCAGAGATGAGTGTATCGTCATGCGTGGCCCAGGGGAGTGTGATAGGACCGCTATTATTTTCTATCTATATAAATGATCTGATGGACAGAGTAACTTGTAATTTGATGCTGTGGTGAATCGGAGGGTGTCGTCATTAATTGACTGTAATAGCATACAGGATGATTTCGACAAAATTTCGAGTTGGTGTGAAGAATGGCAAGTAGCACTAAATGTAGAAAAAAATGTAAGGTGCTGTACATGAGTAGGAAAAACCCATCCCATAATGTTCGAATACAGCATTAGTATTGAGCTTCTTGATATGAAACAGAACGAACATGTAAGGCGGACAGCCGACTTCGGTTTATTGGGAGAATTTAGGAAAGATGTACTTCATCTGTAAAGGAGGCCGCGTATAAGACATTTGTACGATAACGTCTTATTGCTCAAGTGTTTCGGACGCTCAGGAGATCACTTTAATGGAAGATGGAAGCAGTTCAGAGGCGAGCAGCTAGATTCGTTACTGGTAGGTTTGATCAATGCGCGAGTGTAACAGGAAACCTCCGGGAACTCAAATGGGAAATCTTTGGAAGAAAGACGACGTTCTTTTCGATAAATTCTGTTGAGGTATTTAGAGGACCGGAATTTGAAGCTGGCTGTAAAAAGATTTTGCTGCCGTCTGCTTACATTTCGCGTAATGATCACAAAGACAAAATAAGAGGAATTAGAGCTCGTACTGAGGCATATAGACATACTTTTTCCCTCGTTCTATTTGGGAGTGGAATAGGAAAGTGTACCTCCGCCACGCTCCTTACTGTGGATTGCGGAGTGTATATGTTGTAGGAGAGCAACACTGTCACCTACTGAAAGTAACTCCATCCAGTCAGAGTTGTTGTTGTGGTCTTCAGTCCGCAGACTAGTTTGATGCAGCTTCCACGCTACCCTGTCCTGTGCAAGTCTCTTCATCTGAGAATAAGTTCAGCAACCTGTACCCTTTTGAATCTGCTTACTATATTCGTCCATCGGTCTCCCTCCACGATTTTTACCCCACACGCTTCCTTCTAATGCTAAGTTGACAATTCCTTGATGTCTCAGAATGTGTTTAACGAATCTATTCCTTCTCTTCGGATATGCCAGAAGCTCCTTTTCTCCCCGATTCGGTTAAGCAATTTTCATCATTCGTCTGTAGCACCACATTTCAAAAACTTCTATCATCTTTTTATCTGAACTCCTTATCGTCCACGTTTCACTCCCATACAATGCTACACTCCAGACAAATGCTTTCTGAAAGGACTTCCTAACATTTAAATTAATATTGGATGTAAACGAGTTTAGCTTCTTTGGAAACGCCTTTCTTCCCATAGCCATTCTTAATTTTATATCCTCTCTATTTCGGCCATCAGAAGTAATTTTACTATCCAAATAACAAAACTCATCTACTACTTTTATCGTCTCATTACCTAATCTAATTCCTTGAGCATCACCTGATTTCGCGACATTACATTCCATTACCCTCGTTTTACTCTTGTTAATGTTCAACCTATCTCTTCCTTTCAAGACACTGTCCATGCCATTAAATTGGTCTTCCAGATCATCTGCCGTCTCTGACAAAATTACTATATAATCAGCAAACCGCAAAGTTTTTATTTCTTTTCCCTGAACTTTAATTCCCTCTCCAAATTTCTCCTTGCATTCCTCCACTGCCTGCTCAATGTACAGATTGGACAAAATTGGGGAAAGGCTACAACCCTGTCTTACACCCTGTCCAACCTCTGCTTCCCTTTCTTGCCCGTCGATTCTAATAACCGCTGTCTGGTTTTTGTATAGGTTGAATATAACTCTTCGCTCCCTATATTTTACCCCTGCTACCTTCAGAATTTGGAAGAATGTATTCCAGTCGACATTATCAAAAGCTTTCTCCAAATCGACAAACTAAAAACGTAGTTTTCCCTTTCCTTAGCCTATCTTCTAAGATAAGTCGTAATGTGAGTATTGCCTCTCGTGTTCCTACATTTCTCCAGCCAGAGTAGTGACCCGCAGTAACAATGTTGTCTCGCGACCCCTGCAGCAGATACTGTTGCTACTTTAGACGAGGTGTTCTCTCCCTTAGCAGCAGAGCCTCTGGGAAGACAAGCAGAGTCCCAGGCGGCAGGACAGGAGCGCGGCGGCCCAGAGAGCCACTGAATGTGGTGTCAGGCCGCGTTCGTTCCACGACGCAGCCCTGAAAGGGAGGGGACGGCGAGGCGGCTGCCTAATCTCTTAATGTATTCCGGCGGGGATCCGGCGCAGCAGTCTTCTTTTGTACCACCGCAGGAATCTTTTCAAAGGCGCGGCGCTGCCTCCGAAAGGGACTTAATCGTCCCATTGTCGAAAAGAAATATAGCACCGAAAAGACCTGACTCCCACTTCCACTTATGTGCTTCGATATATGAGTTCCAAGACAATTCCAAATAGATGTTAGACCAGCTAGCGGACAACTAACGGGCATGCTACTGCGAGCAGTCGTGAAAACTGTATGAGGCGTAAAATTGGTACCGTACCGTACTGATTTTTTTAAGTATATAACCTAGAGCCACCACTGATGTCAACAGCCATAGTCTACAAACCGATGTGAAGGCAAAAGAAACACCCGTTAGTACCACGTCCAACTGGTTTTTCCTTTCCCTTTCACTCTTAAATAGCTACGCGCCCCTTACAATGAATGCAACCTGACCCTTCGCCAGGTAGTAGGATTAGCGACCCCTCAGGCAAGGGACGCCCTTCCCCGTTCTCCTGCTGTTTGCTTCCAAACCTCCGTCTCCGATCTTACTCGATACAGCCAATACGGAAGAGATCTTTTTCTTCGACGTCTCGCCGAAATGTACAACTTCTTTTCAATATACCGAAATCGAAATATTTATAACTTTTGGGAAACTAAAGCAATACCGTCGTCAATGTCGGTGTATAATTAGTTCTTGCAACCACAAATATGGATCCATTCTCCATCCGTCTGTATGGTAGCTTTCTTCCACAGTTACTGTTTGCAATAGAAACATTCCATCGCCATGGAAGGGACACGAAAGGAACGATATAAAGATAATTCGAATGTTCGCTGATAATTCAAGTTTGATCACTGCATTTGTACATATATTAATTGCTACTATCGCATGATAAAAGAAAAAAAATTAAAAATAAAAAAATAAATAAATGAATGAAAAGGAAAGACAAGTAGAACGGTACACTTCATAAATTTACTATTTACTCTCTTCCGGCGAAATATTAGTTAATAAAGTGTATTGGGTCAATGTTCAAAACCATTGTAATGGTTGGCCGTTGTAATAACTTCCATACTGAAGATCACACTACGAAATGCGGCAGCGACCGGCGTGCATATTTCTGGACGGGTGGTGAAGGGGGAGTGGAGGAGGAGGAGGGAGAGGAGGAGGAGGAGGAGACAGGGGTACACGAACTTTAGGAGCAGGTCAAAGTGTGGCAAATGTCCGGCGTGGCAAGTGTCCGGACACCGTTGCAATTAATCTTGTCTTTTCTATCTCTAGATGGGCAAAACCAATGCCTCTTCAGAGATTGGTCAATTAAAACTAACTGTTTAAATATAGGACTATTCAAAAAGAAGGGACGGGTTTCAAAGATTTATATCTTCCAAACTACGGAAGACAGAACCATAATTTCACAGACAACAGTGTAAACTTTGTACGTGAAACAGATTCCCTGAAGACTTATGTCTGATGTGCTATATCTACATCTACATACATACTCCGCAAACCACCGTAAGATGCGTGGCGGATGGTACACTGTATCACTACTAGGCATTTCCTTTCCTATTCCACTTAACCCTTTAAAGAATGACTTTTCATTTTAAGCTATAAATAGAATATAGTGAGTATATACTGAGAAATTTGTTAACTTCGAATATTGATTTAAGCCTAAGGAAGTCCTTCCTGAGGGCATTTGTATGGAGTGTTGCCTTGTATGGGAGCGAGACATGGACGATAAACAGTGCGGACAGGAAGAGGATTGAGGCTTTTGAAATATGGTGCTACACAAGAATGCTGAAGATTAGGTGGGTGGATCGCGTAACTAATGAGGTGGTACTGAACAGAATTGGGGAGAAAAGGAATTTCTGGCATACCTTGACTAAAAGAAGGGATAGATTGGTGGGACACATTCTTAGACACCAAGGAATTGTGAATTTAGCATTAGAGGGGGTGGGGGGGTGTGGTGGTGGACATGAGGGACCAAACAACGAGGTCATCAGACCCTTCAACCTCAAATTGAATACGCCATGGAACTCGACAAAAAATAGGTGAAAGCCAAAAGACCATTACACTAGGAAGTAAAATCGACTCGTCAACAAGACTAAGACCAACCCAGGGCAGCAAATGCTACAGTGTCCGAACCCACAGCTCTGGAAGCGACCTCTAGCCTAAACCACAAGGTACTAATGGCACAGTGGTCAACTTATCATAGCTCCAGAGCAGGGAGAAATAAAACTACATTAAAATGTAAAATAGTGGGGGGGCTGATGGGGATAAGGCTCTAAACCCCACAATCAGCCAAGAATCACAAACCCACTCACCCCGAACAAGCGAGTCCTAGAGCTGACAATAAAATCTACTTTCACGGAGGAAGGCAAGGACGCGATCAACCATCCGTGGGTCATCCGCCAAAACTGAAGGCAATGCAGGCGGTAGGCCATAGTCGCCACGGAGTGTGGAATGGAGAGGACATTCAGTCAGAATATGAGACACGGATTGTACGGCTCCACAATCACAATGTGGTGGATTGTCATTTCGTAAAAGAAATCCATGGGTCAGCCTGCAGTGTCCAAGACGGAGGCGACAGAGGACAATTGATTCTCTCCGGGAAGGGCGTAAAGATGAACTCCAAGCTGCAGTCGTATCCTTGATGGTGCGGAGTTTATTGGAAGGGGCAGTAGCTTTCCAACTGCTATCCCATGAGGAGTGAAGCAAAGATCTGATCTGCACCCGCAGATCCGCACCCGGAATTTGAAAGGGAGACGGGCAGCGAGTAATTGTCGATCTAGCCAACTGGTCAGCTACTTCATTCCCTGTAATACCAACATGGCTTGGCACCCAGAGAAAGGTAACTGAGCAGGCAGCACGATGAAGGTCAGCAAGGAGTTCATGGATGGAAATGACTAAAGGATGGGAGGGGAAACAACGATCAATGGCCTGCAGACTGCTCATGGAGTCAGCACAGATTAAACCACGTTCCACGGCAGAACGTTTAATAAAACAGAGGGTTCTATAAATCGCCATCAGCTCTGCCGTAAACACACTGCATGCCTCTGGCAGAGAATGGCATTCCGCCCCAACAGGAGACGTAAAAGCATATCCGGAGTGGCCCGCTGTTTTCGAGCCATCAGTGTAGAAGATAGAGGCTCCCTGAAACTCTTCTAGTACTGGGCGCACCAAACGCCGAAAGACCATGGGGGAAATTAAAGCTTTTGGGCCCTGGAAGAGATCCGTCCGAATTAGTGGTCGCGGCACCATCCACGGAGGTGTGCGTGCAGTAAAATGGGGGGCGCAATCTAGCGAAGGGAAATGGAAATCCCGGCAAAGAGAGGCAAGCCGCAGTCCGACGGGAAGGCCCGCCCGCGGCCGGGTATCAGGGGGTCGAAGCCCTTCATATGCAAAAAGAACCTGGTAAGCGGGATGAGCAGGATATTGCCGGATGGCGATAGCATAAGACGCCAGAAGCTGATGCCGCCTGACCTGAAAAGGGCAGATTCCCGCCTCAACAAGGAGACTGTCGACCGGGCTAGTCGGGAATGCACCTGTAGCCAAGCGGACACCATAATGGTGAACCGGGTCTAATAATTTCAGGGCAGAAGGAGCTGCCGAGCCATAAACTTGACACCCATAGTCCAATCAGGACAAGATTAGAGCCCGATAGATACGGAGGATAGTTGTTCGGTCTGCACCCCAAGATGAATGAGCAAGGAAACGTAGGGCATTGAGTTTCCTCATACAACTAATCTTTAGGTGGCGAATATGGGGCACCCAAGGCAATTTTTTGTCAAAGAGAAGACCCAGGAAACGATGCTGTGCTACAACTTCCAGGCGCTGATTACCCAAGAACAGTTCTGGATCAGGGTGAACTGTAGTACGACGACAAAAGTGCACCATCCTCGTTTTTGATGAGGAAAACTGGAAACCATGGGACGTAGCCCACACTGAAGCCTGCCGAATGGCGCTCTGGAGCTGACGTTCAGTAGAGGCTAATGAGTAGGAGCTGTACCATATGTAAAAGTCGTCGACATACAATGCCGGGGTTACCAGTGACCCAACAGAGCTCACCAACCCATTGATGGCGATTAGAAAAAGTGTAACACTCAACACTGAGCCCTGGGGGACACCGTTCTCCTGTATCCGAGGGGAGCTAAAGGAAGAGCCAACTCTGACACGGAACAGGCGGTGGGATAAAAACTGACGGATAAAAATTGGTAAGGAGCCTCTGAGGCCCCAGTCATGAAGAGAACGTAAAATATGATGACGCCAAGCAGTGTCGTACGCCTTATGCAGATCGAAGAAGACTGCTACCAGATGATGTCTTTTAGAGAAGGCCTGTCTGATCGCAGTCTCCAGTCGAAGTAAATGGTCAATAGGGGATCGTCCCTCCCGGAACCCACACTGGTAAGGTGAGAGAAGTCCCCGGGATTCAAGAACCCAGCATAATCTGCGGGCTACCATCCGCTCAAGTAGTTTACAGGGGACACTTGTCAGGCTTATTGGTCGATAACTGTCCAGCGCCGACGGGTCCTTGCCAGGCTTGAGGGCAGGGACCACAATACTCTCCCTCCACTGGGAGGGGAACACCCCTTGAAGCCAAATACGGTTAAAAACTTTTAGGAGAAATTGTCGTTGTGAGGGGTTAAGGTGTTTCAGCAATTGATTATGGATATCATCAGGGCCAGGTGCTGAATCACGAGAAGAGGAGAGGGCCAGCGACAGCTCCCAGCCAGTAAAAGGTTCGTTATATGGTTCCACCTGGTGAGAAGTAAAGCCTAATTTGAAGGTTTCGGCCTGGTGTTTCTGAAGGAGAAAGGTCGCCGGATATGAAGTTGTCGCCGAGACATTGGCGAAGTGAGTTGCAAGATGTTCTGCAACAACAGATGGCTCCGTGCAGACCCCATCAGGCAGGGCAAGACCAGGGACGGAAGACGGCCGCCAGCTACCTTGGATAGATCGGAGGATAGCCCACACTCTTGTCAAAGGGACAGAAGAACCCAACGAGGAGACAAAATGCTCCCAGCATGTCCGCTTACTTTGTTTGATTAAGTAACGAGCTCTGGCACGCAGACGTTTGAAATTTATTAGACCAGCGAGCGATGGGTGGCGCTTAAGATGTTGCAAGGCCCTTCGGCGCTCGCGAATGGCTGTGGCAACAGTTGCATTCCACCAAGGGACAGGCCTTCGAGAAGGAGGGCCTGTCGACCGGGGAACAGCGGCGTTGGCAGCTTGGGTGATCATGTTGGTCATTTGGCTTATAATATCATCTATACAGCCTGAGGGGGAAGATGGGAACACAACCTGGGATGTATATAGCGGCCAATTAGCACGACGGAATACCCAGCGGGGTACCCTGGCTCGTGGTAGGCGTGAGGGAAGTGAAAGGATCAACGGAAAGTGGTCGCTATCGCAGAGGTCGTCATACGCCGACCAGTGAAATAAAGGAAGGAGAGAAGGAGAAGTGAGAGAGAGGTCTATGGCAGAAAAGGTGCCGTGAGCGGCACTAAAATGAGTTGGGAAACCATAGTTGAGAAAGGCTCAGATTGTGGTCAGCAAGAAACTGGTCTATGAGGCGGCCCTGGCTAGATGTATAAGCACTGCCCCACAAAGGATGGTGGGCATTGAAGTCCCCAAGGATGAGGTAAGGAGGGGGGAGTTGCTGAAGGAGGGCCACTAGGGACGTGAGAGTAGGTGGCCTGTCTGGTGGAAGGTAGAGGTTGCAAATGGTCAATGGAGTGTCCAAGTGAACCCGGACAGCAACCACTTCCAAAGGAGTTTGGAGAGGAATCCAGGTACTGACAATATCTGTCCGGACCAAAGTACAAACCCCACCAGACGCCTGGAGGGGACCAACCCGGTTCCGACAAAAAGCACGGAACCCACGGAGGGTCGGTGAATGTGCATCCATAAACCTCGATTCCTGCAGGACGACACAGGCCGCAGAAGAGAGAGAGATTAGCTGTTTAATCTCCAAGAGGTGACGGTAGTAACCATTACAGTTCCATTGGATGATCACATCACGAGGATCTAGGCGGGAAGCTAATGGCATAACGTCTGTCACGCTGCTTTGTCAGCGTCCATCACCAAAGAAGAAGGGACAACATCCATAAATAGCTGATCAGCCTCGGGCTCAATGGGATGAGCTAGTTGCGAAAGCACAGACGGCACCTCCGGTGGTACCGGAGGGGCTTTATCTTGTAACTTTGGTTTCTTCTTCTTCTTCTCCTTCTCCTTCTCTTTCTCCTTCTCCTTCTCCTTCTCTCGTGTGGGACGGGCAGGACCCACCCCAGAGAGAGGACTTTTGTCAGTTAGGTCTGGTACTGACGAGGATCGGGCGACCTTTGAACTCACTGACTGGGAGTCCGATGGCCGGCTGGAGGTCGAAGATCTCCGATCTGGGGAACGCCGGGACGGAAGGCCCTGAGATAGGGCACTGTCACCGGCAGGCGACGGAGAAGGGGTGCACTTCTCCGGCTGGGAAGGGGTGGGACACAAAGGGAGGGCTACAGGAGCTGCAGGAGAGGGAGATGTGAGGGAGGGGTGTGGACGGGGTGTAGGGGGGAGATGGGAGTGGGAAGGGGAGGGTGTAGCATTAGAGGGAAGTGTGTGGGGTAAAAATCGCAGAGGAAGACCAAGAGATGGATACAGTAAGCAGATTCAGACAGATGTAGGTTGCCGTTCTTATGTGGAGATGAAGAGGCTTGCTCAGGATAGGGTATTGTGGAGAGCTGCATCAAACCAGTCTCCGGACTGAAGACCACAACAACAACAATACTGAAAAAAATATTTTTAACACATTTCCTTAAAATTATTATGCACAACTAACAACAAACTGATCATAGCTTCCATGAAGTACCCGATGCAATAAATATCACTATGAAAAAAATCAGTGGCACAATAAAGTAACTCTTAATGCAACGGTAATATATGATGACGACTTTTACGTAGCAATGGAGGTATACTAAAGTAAACAAATGCACATTTTACGAGTAACTCAATGCAACTAATTGCGAAGTGATTCAGTAGCACTCTACGACTTATAATTTCTGAGACGTGCCTCTTTCATATTACCACTATGCATACAACCAACTACAAATGAGTTTCTGGTAAAATGTTGATCAGTTTGAAAGATAATGAAAGAAATTAGGCATGTAGCTGATCAGCTACGATATGCAATAAAGGCTTAAAAAAGTTTCCTGTTCGTGGAGAAAACTGACACGACCATCCAATCAAAAAATTGTTCGAAACTGGTTATTTACTCAACATGACGAGCATTCAGATGGCATCAGCAAAACAGTTCTCTGCCTCATTTCTGTACCAACATTCAATGTTAGCTACATAACACTATCCAGGTTGTTGGATTGGATGAGGAGCACCTGAAGATCAACTTCATCAACCACGGCCCCCACTATGGGGTTATGTAAAAGACAGTGTCTCTAATCCCACTATCAAAAATGTTCAAATGTTTGTATAGCTTATGGGACTCAACTACGGCGTCATCAGTTCCTAAACTTACAAACTACTTATGAACTAACTAAGGACAGCACAAATATCCATGCCCGAGGGGGGATTCGAACCCCCCCCCCCACTATAAAAGACAGTGTTTCTAATCCCACTGTTGCCTGACACCCTTGAAGTCTGCTACATCAAATTGTTGACGCTGTGAACTTGATAACAAGAAACCAGTTGCTTTATGTGTAGCAAGAAATGAGCCACTGTTTCAAAATGTTCAAATGTTTGTAAATCTATCGGACCAAACTGCGTGGTCATCAGTCCGTAGCTTACAAACTACTTAAACCTAGGTAAACTAACCTAAAGACAAACACACACACCCATGCCCCAGGGAGGACTCGAACCTCCACGGCGAGCAACCGCGCGCTCCGCAGCGAGACGCTTTAGACCACTCGGCTACTCCACCGCGAGCCACTGTTTTACTATTTGCTATGTAACATATGGTGCTCATATTGAATGTATAAAAATTGACCTATTTTCAGGAACGTTGGAATTGTGTCTATTTTTCACTGTTTGAAAGCAAGAAAATTTTTAAATCTGTTCCTTCATTTTGAATATCTCTGTTATATAATGTAGATATTTACGTAAACCCTCTATGCAACTGAATAATAAAAAGTTTTATTTTGCCATATGCATTTCGCCTTTATTTGTAAGGCATCTTGAGTGGCACATTGGTGAATGGGGTCCAACAGGCGCAATGCCGAAGGTGATGCCGTACCATAGGCAATGCATCCAAAGTCAAGCCGCGACGTTACCAGTGCTGTGTATAGCCGCAACAGTGTGGAGCGATCAGCACCTCAGGTGGTATGGTCCAGGTGGCGAAGAACATTCAGATGGCGCCAGCACGCCTGTTTAAGCTGACGAATGTGGGGAAGCCACATCAGCCGGGCATCAAAGACCAGCCCTAAAAACCTATGGGTTTGCACCTCTTCCAGTGAGTAGTCGTCAAGATAAAGTTCAGGGTGAGGGTGCATAGTCCGACGCCGACAGAAGTGCATAACACTCGTCTTTGCAGGAGAGAATTGGAAGCCGTGCCTTCCGGATGGCTCCCTGCACCCTGCATTTAGCAACTTTGATGCTGGAAGAGCTAAAATGGATACAAAAGTCGTCAGCATAAAAGGAAGGGGACACTGACGACCCAACTGCTGTCGTTAAGCTATTAATAGCTACTAAAAATAAGGGAACACTCAAAACAGAGCCCTGAGGAACCCCATTTTCCTTTACATGGGAGGTACTACGGGAGGCACCAACTTGGACACGAAAGGTACGGGCATCTAAAAAGTGTTTTATGAAGATAGGTAGTGAGCCCCGGAGGCCCCACTCATGTAAAGTGGCGAGTATGTGATGTCGCCAGGTCGTGTCATAAGCCCTCTCTATGTCAAAAAAGACGGCAACAAGGTGGTGGCGCCTGGAAACGCTGTGCGGACTGCGGACTCGAGGTACATCAGGTTGTCGGTGGTAGAGCGACCCTGGCGGAAACCTCCCTGACATGGAGCCAGTAACCCCGATTCTCGCTTATCGAGCAAAACCGCCTACTGACCGTACGCTCCAACAGCTTACACAGGACGTTTGCCAGGTTGCTGGGCCGATAGCTATCTAGATTAACAGGACTTTTTGCAGGTTTGATCACCGGAATGATTATGCTCTCCCACTACTGCGATGGGAAATCCCCGTCGCACCAGATTCGGTTGAAAAGAGCGAGGAGATTACCCTGGCTTTCTGTTGAGAGGTGCCTCAGCATTTGGGCATGGATGGTCTCAGGCTCAGGGGCAAGTGCACTGAGGAACCCCCACTCACTGAACGGTGCGTTATATGCATCAGAGCGCCGGGTGGTAAAGGAGAGGCACCGACGTTCTAACCGCTTATTTAATGTACGGAAGGCTGGTGGGTAATTCACAGAGGCGCGAGCATAATGCTCGGCGAACATCTCCGCCAGCGTCGCCGGGTCCGTACATATAGCTCGTTCGTGGAGATCCCGAGGATTCCTGCTGACGTTTAGTACCCCTTTATGCGCCTGATCTTGCTCCAGACCGTGAGGCAGATGTGCCCTGTCCCAATGGAGGAGACGTACGTCTCCCAACACTCCCGTTTTCATCTTTTTATTAGTCAGGTGGTACGAACGCGGAGCTGTTTAAAGTTTATGAGGTGCTCCAAAGAAGGGTGCCGCTTGTACCGCTGTACGGCCCGCCGGCGGGTCTTTAATGGCCTCAGCGACCACCACGGCACCGTCTTTCGCCGCGGGCACCCTGTGGAACGAGGAATAGTATCTTCCGCAGCGGAAATAATGGAGCATGTGGCGCTTTCGACCACCACATCGATGATGTCGTGTGGGGGCGGGCCAACGACAGCAGCAGAGGTATATTCTACCCAGTTAGTCCTGTGTAGAACCCTTCTCGGTGGGCGTGCTGGGGACTCGCGTTGTGGGAGTGACAAGAAAATGGGAAAATGGTCACTGCCGCACAAGACATCATGGGTTCTCCAGTGAACAGATGGTGGAAGGCCGTGGCTGCAGATGGATAACTCAATGGCCGAAAATGTTCCATGCGCCACACTAAAATGTATGGGGGCACCTGTGTTTAAGAGGCAGAGGGTGAGTTGAGTTAGTAAATCCTCGACAACCTTACCACGGCCAGAGATCATACGACCACCCCACAAGGGACTTTAAAGTCGCCCAAGAATAATAAAGGGGGGGGGGGGGGTAGTTGAGCTATGAGTGCAGCCGAAACGTTCAGGGATACGTCACCATCCGGTGGCAGATAGAGACTACAGACAGTTATCTCCTGTTTGTCCTCACCCTGAGAGCCACTGCTTCTAATGGTATTCGAAGGGGCAAGGGTTTAGTATATACAGAGGTGGGGACATACACACTGCACCTGAGACCTTGTTATATGTGTTATGATTGCAGTAGTATCCCCAGTAGCCACGAGGGGCAGGGTTCTGTATTGCCCGGACACCAGGGTTCCTGGAGAGCAGTGCAGAAAGCTCATAAGTTGCCATAGCTAACCCAGGTGGGGGAAGAAACTTCAATTTTCGTGTTAACTTACTAATATTATGACTGCAGTAACTGGATTGGTCGTAAGAGTCTGCTATCTAACCAGCAGAGAGAGTCCCCTAAATGAGCTGCAGTGAAACAGCGGACTTAATTCAGTTGCTGGTGTTACGTTTCTTGTGACTTTCTCCAGTTTGGTCACACCTCGATCGCTTTCGTTGGTTCGTTGTAGGTGATGCGCGGAAACCGTCGCTAGATCCTCTGCCGCTGGCATCCTCTTCAACCTAACCACGCAGATCCGCCTGTCCTTTGGAACTGCCGAGTGGCGTCTATAGCGTTCCAGCACGATAGAAATTACCTTCTTAGCTGAGCGGAGGACATAGACACAGCTGCAAGACCACCGTCTCCTTCTCAAATATGGCTAGTTAGCCGTACAGAGCATCCAGTTAGCCCTGCTTAGGGATTATCTCAGCGCCTTTCTTGAGACAGTGGTCAGAAGAACGGAAATAGGAACTAGCGAAGAGAGACGTGAACAATGTAAAGGTCAACGGCGAAGGATGACCAACCTGTTGTGCATATCTCGCGCACTATGTATAGCAGTATTCTAAGGAAGTGACGCTCTCAAGAACGCCCACTGCGTAATGTATGCATTAAAAATTCTAGAAGGACTAACTGGCTAGCTAGCTTTATAGTTCCATAAATCCCTTCAGAAAGTAATATGTTGTCAATTACATTTCTTAAAAAGTATTTTATGGGAATGCATGTATAATTAAAGCAGTTGTTCACATTTCATTGAAATCATCTAAATGTGCGAGTAGTAGTATAACAACAAAGCGTCGTCGTCCTTTTGTGGCAAACTAAACGCATTGTAGCTATTAGCAACACTATCGAGAAGGGGGAGGGGGGACACGAAAGACTTGTTGCCCCTCCCCCCTCTTTCCAAATACTTTCGAAAATTAATTTCAATTTTTCGAGTCTTAGTAGAAAGAACAAAGGATGCTTCAGGACGAATAGTAAATATTTTACGAGGTGGTAGACCGGACACATTGCAATCAAAATGCCATATACCATCGTTTCCAATTTTTATGGCGTACAGAGATACAGTATGTAACCCTAACTTAAAGGTAAATTAGGATATTTTCTTTGATTATTTCATCGATTCTTGGTAGAATATCATTACATTGAATTAAAAACAGAATTTTGTATATGTTCTACAAGGGTGGTACTTTTTTTTTTTTTTTTTTTTTTGTTACCCGTTTTTCGGCTTATAAGGCCATCAGCTGGGTATTAAGTTGAATTTCATCAATGCATTCATTATCAGTTGACGTATAAATGGCGTTACCACTGAATTTATTTTCACTTCAGTCAGAGAAAGTGCTCCTGGTTGTGGTGCTTTTGTAGTGTTTTTAATGGTTATAACTTACTTTCCTTAGATGTGTTGAGGTGTAAAGAGTGTGTCGCCACTGAGTGACTGTAGGATGACTTGGACCAAATTTCTAGGTCATGTGAGGAATGGCAACTAGTGGGCCAGGGGTTCCCAAAGTTGTTGTCATTTTTAGATATTTCGGCGTACCACTATAGCTAGTTTACTTGTGACAAACCCTGAAGTGGTAGGCGGCAGGGGGAGGGGGTGCATTGCAGACGACTGATACAGTGGTGAGGATTTCACTATCTTTCTCAGTGCTGACAACATACATACGTTTTTGCATAGTGTCGATCAACTACTATGTATAGTACAAATGTGACACACACGATTACTAAGATTTCGTATAAGTACTTTTTTTACGGGTTAGCAAATTATATGAAATTAAATTACGCTCTTTCTCAAATTTCGCAATTCTGTAGCTAGCCTGGTATGAGGCTTTTATCAAGTCACTATCAGTGTTAATAAGATTTTCCATGTATTTGGATTCTTTTCTACAACACGCAGATTTCCTTGGGAAAAATCGATAGCTTTCATAACAAAATTAGGGTGCTTATAACTGTGATGACGTTTCAACAGAGAAGGCTTCATGCTTTGATTTAAAAGAGTTTCTAAGAATACAACGCATTGGGGAATTGGCTTTTTAAGCTTATGGGACTGAAGTACGGGGTCATCAGTCCCTAAACTTACAAAGTATTTATGAACTAGCTAAGACTAAGGACGGCACAAATATCCATACCTGAGGGGGGATTCGAACACCCGACCGTAGTGGCCGTGCAGACCGTGACTGAAGCGTCTCAGTCTCCTCGGCCACCGCGGCCGGTGATGACTGGTTTCTGTACCTGCCTTTACTGTCAAGCCAAATTGTAAGTAGCTTTCGTGATACTTTTGTTTGTTACCTTAGTTTTTTAACTTCATCCTTGTCGGTAGAAAGAGCGTCCAGACTTAAAAATCACGTCATGGTTCAAAATGTTCAAATTTTTGTAAACCTTTTGGACCAAACTGCTATGGTCATCAATTCATAGACTTACAAACTACTTAAAGTAACGTACAACAAGGACAACACACACTCATGTCCGCGGGAGGACTAACCTCCGACGCCGAGCAACCGCACACTCCGCAGCTAGACGAGTTAGTGCGCTCGGCCACTCCACCGCGACGCTTCATGTTTAACTCAAAACATAATCACATATAACTGACACAATTAAACTTCACGTCACTGTTACAATAGTAAATAGCAGTACGTTCTAATACACTACGGTTCCAGACGCAAGCTTTCTACGTATCACGATGCCATTTATAATGTAACGCCCAACCAGGCGACAACAACAAACCATTCACTGGGTAATGTCTACTGGTACGCCACACATTGGTACACGCTATAAGTTGGGTGCAGATGCAAAGCTCACATAAACTTCCCAGTAGCCATAGAGAAGACCAGACTGACATACCGCTACGTGAAAACAAGATGAATCATTCCCGGCAAAGGCATCGACGACTAATTAGGGATGTGTGGGGAGGGGTGGTACTTTCCGATGTTCCTGTGTCCTGCGTACAGTCCCAAACATTCTGCGGGAAATCCAGTTTCTTTAGCATTATACAGACGTCATCGGTAATTTTATTAATCATTTTTCTCACTGTCACTTTAAATATAGAGTAACGTAACAGAATAATTATACCTTTATAGTAATTGGTTTGTTTACTTGGGCGCGAACCACCTGAAATGTCCTTGCGCACCACTGTCTGGGAACCGCTGCGTCTAGGCACATGGCTAGCCGCCAGTTACGCAATGTTTCTCCCGCAGGCTCCACAGTTGGCGCTCGGCCGTAGCTCCTCCCCTCCACGCTTCCCCTATCGCTCCGCCAAGCGCGGAAGCGCCTTTCTGCATGACGCCAACTGTAGTCACTATAGTCGGCAACTCGGTATTGCTATCGTCTACTTCTAGCCATCATAACTGTGGGGGAGGGGCTCCGACACGCTTAGTCCGGCCATAAGCCTTTTGCTGACTTTGGCCCCTCACCTTATGTCGCTCGTGTTGGACTCCTGCATCACGTGGCATATGAACTCGCTGCAGGGCGGTGCACCTAGCGCAAGCACAGTCCAGCTGACAGAGCACTTGAGAGTGATATGGGGGACCGTAAAACAGCCCACCCAGCAGGTGGGCCAACATGCAAGCGCGGCACAAGGGAGCCACGTGCGCTGCAAGACATTCGACGCGAGGATAGGTCGACGGCCTTGTAAGGCGATAGCCGCCTCCGCACCACTGCCCAGCCACAACGCACGACCGCAACCTTCCTCGTACGTGTACAGCTTGTTCCTCTTATTTTATTTTAACCATCCCGACTACCGTGTCTGTATAATTTCCTGCTTACACGTCCGCCTCCGTAGCTCAGTGGCAGCATCGCTGACTACCACGCAAGAGGCCCGGGTTCGATTTCCGGCAGGGGACTGGGTGTTGTGTGTTGCCCTAACCATCATCATCTCATCATCAATGGCACGTAAGTCGCCCACGCGGCGTCAAATAGAAAGACTTACACTCAGGCGGCGAACAATCCCGTAAGGGATCTCCCGGCCAAGAAAGCCATACGCTCATTTCTATTTTTCCCATTTCCTGACACAAGCTTTATTTACTAGTTATACTGGTACAAATCAAAGGGACAAATATGAACCAACTGCCCTACCCGATATTAATCTCACAAAGAAAGTACTTGGGCTCGAACAAACACATATACATGAGAGATAATGTAAAGTTCCAAAAATGTTCAAATGTTTGTAAAGCTTATGGGACTTAACTACGGGGTCATCAGTCCCTAAACTTACAAACTACTTATGAACTACTTACGAACTAGGACGGCACAAATAGCCATGCCCGAGGGGGCATTCGAACTCCCGACCGTAGTGGCCGTGCAGACCGTGACCGAAGCGACTCAGTCTCCTCGGCCACCGCGGCCGGCTATAAACATCCCTTATGGCGCTAGTGATACTCCCGCATCTGCAAAACTCTGCAGTCGTCCGTTAGAGGCCTCTGCGTGTGCAATGCCACATTGCACTTTGACCTGTCGGTTCGCCAGTAGGGACAGTGGTGCAGTGTGCCTCCGAAGTTGCATTTTGTGATGTTATTTGTGTGGTGAAGCGTCAGATGGGGCGGCGATTGCTGATCTATCCTGCTAATGTATTGCGATTAGATGAGATGAAGTTACGAAGAATCATTCTTCGTGAAGATGGTATTAGTGTAGAAGATGAATCATTTGCATGCTTCCTCGTATCTGTTATGGTACAGAAATATGAGCATAAGTTAGATACTGTTGTTACAAACTGATAATAATGATAATAGGGATGATAATGACGAACAACTCATTGCAAGCGGTAGTGCTACGGTAAGTGCGGGAAGAGGCGATGGAAGCAGTGGCAGTGAATACCAACAGTCTTTCGGAAAGAAGGTTAAAGTTGCAACTATCATCACGGCTTTTGATGACAATACGCTAGAGAACATGTATGATGATTATTACATAAGTTGTAGTTAAGATATCTGCATTACGTATGGCGTCTACAATTACATCTACAATGCTATCTAGAGCATGTTTGCAGAGCTTTGCAGAAAAACGACTTCCACCAGCACATTGAGGTGTACGTAGAGATCCTGTAACCAAACGTTTATACAGATATGTTTGTTCGAGCCCGTGTACTTTCCTTGTCAGACGCAGTAGCCCCATTTGCACTACCATCTCTACGTCGTGTTAAACATATTTATACTTGTCAACGGAACAACTGAACCTTATGAATCGACAATAGTTTCTGTTCTGAATACATTTTCAACCTTGTGCTTACAGCTTCTTCTCCAAACATTTACATTAACAATGCGTGCGTCCGCCATCGCTGTTCTCTGTAAATCGGCGGCTTTTATGCGGGGCTCTGAGGCTCTGATGCACTGTCACACAACTATGCACCGTCACTATTTTCTACTAGCCGGCATTGTGAGCTGGTACGACACGGCACATAACAACGTGTCATTTCACATTTTTAGAGTATAATGTAATCGCGATATTCGTCCATTTACTTACTTTTTATTTTACCACTTCATATCTCATGTTCCTGTTCTCTATAAGTTTCTTTATTCATTTTTTCGATTTCCGTCGTCCTTAGTTGCATATGAAATTGGTGGAGGTGTATTACCGTCTTTAGCAACTAAATGAAAGGCGTTTTTTTGTGTGCCATTGTGTGGCGCACAAAAAAGCGCCTTTCATTTAGTTGCTAAAGACGGTAATACACCTCCACCAATTTCTTTATTCCGCTTTTATTTCTACGGCATAGCGCTGTACAATTTATTGGACGCCTTTCTTTACTCTAAAGATTTATTTCTAAAACTAGATCTTTTTCTGTAAAGAAACAATAATAGGCGCGGTGGAGTGGCCGAGTGCTCAAAGGCGCTTTGCTGCGGAGCGCGCGGATGCTCGCCGTCGGAGGTTCGAGTCTCCGCTCGGGCATGGGTGTGTATGTTGTCCTTAGCATAAGTTAAAGTAGTTTGCAAGCCTAAGGACTGATAACTGCAGCAATTAACTTCCTTAAATTTACAAACATTTGAATTCTGAAACAATAAGAGTTACAAATAAAAAATAACTATGAGCCGGAGGGTGGTTGTTAGCAAATCTTCCAAGGTGAAAATGTTGTACAATATTCCTAATTAACATGCAGTCGACTGCTGTATTCTGTAATGACTTACAGGAGAGCCGAAATGAACCCGGCTGAGGCATATTAAACTTGCGTAACTGCACTTTCCTCTTTTCCGAGACGCTTTATATTTTACATAATTTCATGGGGATCATATACGTTCAATTGTTTCGGAAATTTTCTTATCAAAGACTGAGACATTATAAACCTTTTCCAGCAACGAATACAAAAACCCCCTTTTGAATAGCTCACTTTAACGATCAGCATTATGAAGCCTCTCACATTAGGGATCTGCGTTATGAAACCTCTTGTCTGTTGGTATAGCTCAGGTGGTAGCGTTCTAGCTTCAGAACCATGAAACCTTTTTATCATGAGCAGACATACTTTATGTCCCAACATAATACTATTTTTATTCAGCAGCGACGAATAAATTCTTCGTATCACGAATTCTGGACAATACAACAGTTTCTGCAGCTGTTGTCCTAATGGCAGTTTCGTGTTTTATGGTAAATTTCGAAAAAAAGGAAGATCTAAGTTGCTAGGGTAACTTCTGAAGCCCGAAGAATTACTTAAATTAACTTGGTAATAGATGGGGAGAGAGGTAGAAAGAGAGAGAAAGAAAGAGTGTGTGTGTGTGAGAGAGAGAGAGAGAGAGAGAGAGAGAGAGAGAGAGAGAGAGAGAGAGAGAGAGAGAGAGAGCACGCAAAGATTGACCATACTAAGTAGGGATGCAGTAGTTATGCAGATGTTAAAATATGAGAAGATACTGCAGCGCGAACAGTTGCACCAAACCACTTATCGGACTGATAACAAAGACGACACGATAATTATCCGACAACGCGAAATGATCGATGGAATCACCGTCGTATTTACGCTCATAAGAGATAGAAATAAAATATTGCAAGAAGAGTTCTGTTACCTGCTACACGTCTATGCTAAAACATCATGCCGTGCGTAGGACACTACTCGAGGACTGACTCGCAGTTTGCCAATAATACTCAGGCAGTATCACTTTGCCATTTATTATCAGTATATCATACGTAACGATGTTTCCTCTAAATAATACCTGGGCCTCGTTAATTCTCAAGCATCATTTTTTCCGGCAAAATATATTGCAGTTTACCTGTTTTGAAATTATGTCATCTCCCTGGTACATAATAATTTATTCCGGAATCTAAGAATCTGCAATGCGAGTAGTAGAAAATGAATGTATGGCTGGACGGTGGAACTAAAGGGAGCAAACTTAAAAGCCATCAGTGCTTTCCTTCTATATGCAGCGATGTAATAGTCTGACTGTAGCAAATAAACAATAAAACTAAGAGAAGGACAATAAAGAAGCGGATGGCCTTTAAATGACTGCAGTCGGTCACGTGGGTACTTCAGTTCCCATTAGTGCAAGGTCCCGGGTTCATTTTACGGACTAATGCATACGTTTCAAGAGCCAGTAGCCACACACATCAAGATGCTTTTCAGGCACGATACTACAGTGTATATAGAAGTAGCAACGTCGGGAAATTGTAAGTAAATGCAGGACGATCTGTGGCTTTTCGAAGCTGGGTGCAGGGACTGCAATATAAACAAAAATATTGCGAATACATAATACTATCATTTTTTATATAACGACTCAATTACAGAAGAATTACTGGAAATAGTTCCATAAAATATGAGCGAATACGCATTAAAAGCGTTCTGACAATAATTTCGTGTGGCTCATTGGCCTGGTGCAAGTCTTTCAATTGGACGTCGCTTCGGCGACTTGCGTGTCCCTAGCCTACTCCAGTTATCCAACTGGGGAAAGGGGACCTACAACTTAACGTGGAATCCGAACCAAGCGTCGTTTCTGGCGACTCCTCACATCGTTGAGAGGTGAAGGGTGGGTTAAAGTGCAGACTGAAAAATTCCGAGGTCCGACCGGGTTTCGAACCCGCGACCCTTCGGATCCAGTTGAGCGCTTTACCCCAAGACCATTTGAAGTGGAACGACGCACACAAAATCAATCGTGGGTAAGCCAGATGACAGACGAGATCCACTGAAAGAACTGGCGGGCGCTGTCTCGTTGAGTGCTTCCGTCAAAGTATCTGTGGCCCCAACTGAGGCCTAATGGTCTGGGGTGCTATAAACTTTTGTGGAGGGAACACTGACCAGCGAATGGTAAGTGCAGAATGTTTTTATGCAACAGGAAGGTGAAATGTTGTTCCGACAGAACAATGCTCGCCCACACATTGCGCGTGAAAGTGAATGTGGTCTGCAAGACGTGCAACAACATCCCTGGCCAGCACGTCCCCGGACTTTCTGGTATCAAGCACTTGTGGGATATGATAGGATGACCAGATTTCCGAAATCAAAATACGGGACACACTTGGGTACTGAAGATTGCGAAACCAAATGTTGCCTTTACGTGTGTTGTCATGAACATGACTGCTATCCTTTACAGATTATACAATAGGACGTCCTTTGGTGTCAAGAAAAGCTAACGTGTCGTATGTGATGGTTTTCTTATTTACATACGCCTCTCTAGGAAGGAAGGAAGGAAGGAGGAAGGAAGCTTAGGGGTTAACGTCCCGTCGATAGCTTGGTCATTAGAGACGGAGCTAACGCTCGGAGTTTTGGGTAAGGATGGGGGGGTGAAATCGGCCGTGCCCTTTTGAAAGGAACCATCCCGGCACTTGCCTGTGGAGTGATTTAGGGAAATCACGGAAAACCTAAATCTGGACGGCCGGAGGTGGATTCGAACCACCGTCCTCCCGAATGCGAGTCCAGTGCGTTACCACTGTGCTCCCTCGCTCGGTGCCTCTCCAGAAATAACTTCCTTTTTAGTACTGTATGTTGTGCGTAGTAAGTGCGACTTTATAGAGGATAAAACACAATTGCTCCAACACGAAAAGCATTAAATTGCTGAAATAACATGAAACCAACGGGAATGTATGAATTAAGTTTTTTAAGGTGGACAAACTAAATATGAGACAATCTCAATAACTAAGACATACCAAGTCAAATGCGAATAGAAAAAATCAACCGAATATAATCGCACATGATGCCAAATAAATTGCACTACTAATTAAAGAGACAGTTTATCGTTTTGTACTTCTCACATGCAAAAAAGTAGGAATGACTATTATTATTTACGCAGTTCAATTATTTCTCTCTCAGCTCTATTTTGTATAAGAATGTATGTTATTCAGGAGTTCGGTGTTAGCGCAGACTTTCATAGCCTAATAATCAACATCTGAAGTATTATGAAAATGGGCTCTTATTATGATTATTTCGTTCACAGTATGTGTCGTGTTCCTCCGCGTTGCAGTCTGCAGTTACGGACTCGCTCTCGTAACGGAGCAACTGACTGGGGCCGAGGACGTGGGAGTAGGGCCGACTGGAACTCCGCAACCTCAAGAGCATTTATAATAGATGGTAATTTATTGGACAAACACTGAACTTGGTATTAACACTGTCATCGGCGGCAGGCGCCACTTCAACCGAACGTAATACAATTCTGAGATCAGTCCCCAACACAGGCGCACTAACACAAGTCACCAGTCGGAGTCTCCTGCCAGAAGTGAACTACTCCGCGGCACTGTCTAACGTTTCTCCACTTGCTCTAGAGGGCGCACCTGCTCCACTTGTCTATCATGTGGCGCCTCTATATAATGACTCCGTCGGCGATGTCTGTGGCGCGCGCGCGCGCGTTCAAACTTGCGACGTCACACGCCAAATACGTTTTTTGAGCCCATAAACTATTTCTGCAGCAGTATTAGTGCTAGACAGAGCTAGCACAAATCCAGTAGACAAATTTTTGCACCATATGTCTTCAGATGCAAGCAAGTTGAAAATGAGAGACCAGTTTTTACAAACGCGCTTCACAATTGTCAATTTATAAATTTATAAATTTTTAACGTGGTTCCCCACCTCAAATAGCTGACTTCACATCTCATAATATTTCTGGTAAAGTCTTAAGACTTATCTCAACAGACTTCCAAAGATGAGGATGTTTGCGCTAAACCAAGCTAAATGGTTTCAGCACATGCTATGTGTCAGTAAATTTCGCGATATAATCAATTAACTTCTTGTGAAATGAACTTGAAATATGCAAGAAATCAGGTTCTTTCAGGACGCCATCTCCTAGCAAGAAATTTATTAATTACTGGTATTTTATAGTTGGAAAATCTGCACCTGTCACGTGAAAGCATTAAGTAGTACCAACCAAAAATATTAAAAAACGTGCCGTATTCACTTTGAATTAAAGCCTGATTTCTTTATTATTTGATTATGAACTACTTTTGTTCTCTATTTGGTTAGACGGTACATTACTAAAAAACCTTTATTTTTTAATATACGGAACAGTTAATAAGAAAAAGGGACACTTGGGCCAAATAAGGTACGATCCCGTAAAATACGCAACGTCTGGTCACCCTAGGGTATGATGGTAGGATAACTGACAAGCGACTCGTCAACCCACAAGAACTTTGTGAACAGGTCGAGCGAATGTGTGCCAAGACAGTAGTCGCTATCTGTATGAGGAAATGGACGCCGGACACGTACTAATATTGGTGTTTCAGCGTGAGTAGACACCAGATACCTCAGTAGCGCTGCAAATTGAGTCATTTCATATATTCCATATAAACTGTTCCAGTAGCGACTCTAGGATTTTGGTTCAGGGGGCTGAGCTCATAGAAATTTTATGATATCGTACCTCAAACCGATATAAAAAAAATAAAAAATAAAATAATAAAAGGTCGTTGTTGGATGTCACGTCCGTGCTTGGTTATGTCGTTTTCAGAAAAGACAAACTCGTTCACTGATTTATAACTCATATTGAGAGGTTTTCGTCGTGCTATGGGGGGAGGGCGTAGTCTCATAGCCCCCCCCCCCCCGGATTCGCTACTATAAATCTTGTGTGATTCGGAAAACTCTACGAGGCTGTATTAATTTTTATTTCCAGGAGTGTATGTAAGGCAGAAAGACCGTGAGGATAAAACCAGTGAGATTAGACCCTCACGGAGGCTTACCGACAGTCTTTTTTCTCCCGAACTATACGCGACTGGAACGGCAAGTGGAGGAAGTGACACCGGCAAAAAAAGTACCCTAAGGCAAACGCCGTGAGTGAATGTGTGGACACCCTGAAGTAAGATGTATGAATCGTGGAGAAACGCGCGGAATGCAAGGTCAGCTGGCTTGTGCGTGTTCCTCGTGGCGGCGTTTGGTTGCGTCATCCCCGGCGCAGGCGGCGACCGGGAGGCAGCGCTATGTCAGCGGTCCGGGTGTCGAGTTTCTGTGATAAGGTCGCCTGCTGCCTGCATGCAGCCTGCTGCGGCCGCCCCGTATTTTTAGCCGAGAGCAGCAGGTGGCCGGGCCGCTAGCCGCGAGCGCGACACTTCGCGGAGAACTTCCACTGGCCACGTTGTGCAACGCCACACACCCCAGCGGTGGGAGCTAGCGTGCACGTGCAGAGATGCTGAGAAATTATCCAGGAAGTATAAAAGGAGGCACAACACGCATCAACTGCAATAGAAAAAACGCGGACGTGTATTACAGTTTTTCTAAAACAAATTATTCGCTGAAATTCGTGTAAAATATTTCGCGCAGTAGCCAAAAACGAGTCAGCCGCTACTCAGATGCATTTCTTCTGCTGACCACAGTAGGAAACGATAACTAGCAGAAGGCCCAGTTGAAATGCTGCGTTCGGCGCTGAGACGTAACAGACCACTTAGGGAAACACCTAAAGACCGTACATTTGCATGTAGGCAACACCAATACAATTTGTAACTCTTGTAAGAAATTCCTGTGTATTAGCCCTATGCTGATCTACAGATATCACATAACTTTGGTTTAAGAATGTTACCAGATTGTAAACACACCACAGAAACTAATTACTACTCAGTTAATGTTCATCCATTGGTAGGAAGCAGAGTTATTGCATATTAAATCTGTATTCCGGAATATAAAGTAAGCAATGTAGAATTAACAGATAGTAACAGAAAACATATTAAATCATATTAGATTCTTATCAAACTCAGTACATGGTCTTAAAATGCCGTCTGATGCATTAATGTAATACTGGCAATAATTTATTATGTGAATTCCGAAGACTTAATCTGAAACCAACATGACCACATGGTCAGCTTTTAAGCATTACTTGGAAACTGTGCGCCTCGGTTGCATAGTGGTAGAGTGCCAGACTACAAATCCAAAGGTCGCGGGTTCGATCCCCGCCAGGTCCTAAGATTTTTATCCTTCACTTTCCACTTCTTTCACCTCTGGCAGTATTGCTCAAGTGAAAAATACTGAGTAGCACCGTGGTTCGGAACCCACGTTAAATTGTAGGTCTCCCTATAACTGGCTGGGTAAGTCAGTTCGAAGGTCGGAGGAAGGCAACGGTATACCACCTCCAAACAGGACCATGCCTAGTAAAGCACTGTGGTGTTCAAACCAATCTTCGGATTGTTGACTGCTTTACCTTTTACCTATGATATTTATAGAACTAAAAGAAACTGTCAGTAGTTAAACTTGCAAAAACGTAAATCTGTACATGTTAGGAATTATATTCATAAAATAATTCTCACGTTATTAACGTCGTTATGAATTCCATTGTTCGAATACATATAATATCATATATTGCTTAATTGTGGCAATTCTTATCAAAGTGATCGTATTTAAAAGAATAAACATTTAATGCTCTACTTACCAATATTAAGTATATCTTCTAACAAATCCGTTGTTAATGATAAATGTATAACTTCCTGCTTCTAACAATAATATGTATTGTTGTCACATGTCAAAATAGTATACAAGGATCCGAGCAGAGAGAGTCGGGGCGTCATTTATTAAGGCTGTCTTTGGGCAGTCACTATTTATGTCAGTATGCACATCGATTCCAACAATGATATCATTGAATATAGTGTTATGAAAATTTCGACTTGTGTTTTTTTTTGAGTTCACATTAAGTGACGTAGGTCTGTAAGATATCACCCAGCACGCAAACTTAACCCGAATTTCAGGCACGTGGAGAACTTTACAAGCGAAGCGGATTCTACGAGATACACTCAACCTACGACAATCTGGTGATGTGTTGAACTTAATAATTTTGTAATTGTAACCTTGCTACGTGGAAGTGACATTTATTTAGCATCAGCTTATGGAAGTTCTCTGTTTGTAGCAGGTACGTTACAGCGCATGCGCGTATAAACTGTCTCTACTGCACATGCGCAGATACGCGACGAAATAGAACAGGTCCTGTTTCTTTGCGACGAACAGTGGTAAATTTGCAGCGTCACCCACTATGCCACCACCTGACAGGGCACCTACACGCGACTTGTATGTCGGTGTCAGGAGGGTAGCGTCACCCACTATGCCACCACCTGACAGGGCACCTACACGCGACTTGTATGTCGGTGTCAGGAGGGTAGCGTCACCCACTATGCCACCACCTGACAGGGCACCTACACGCGACTTGTATGTCGGTGTCAGGAGGGTTATCTCCACTTACTCACCATTGTGCTCCCGTTGAGTGGTACGATAAGAACACTACTGCTCGTTTCGGAACCATGATATGTTTCCACATAAGGAAATAAATAACCGTAGCGACAATATACGTTATGGAAGCTACTTAGTTTCTGCGATATGATCATAGAAGAATTCCTAAGAAGTATCTTGCTCATATGACGATTTCCAAGAACTCCTTGCAAATTTTTAACAACTTCGGAGTTTATAAGGATTATAAGATCGGGCTAGTGCCGTCTCCAGATTGAGAAATTTTTTTTCGGAATTTTGGGGAAAAGGCAGCTTCGGGTTCTTTTTTTTGGGAGGGGGGGGGTGGAGGGAGGATGGGAGGGGGCATTTCACTACTGGAGAAATTGTGGAAAGGCTCTTGATAAAAATGTATTGTGCCTTACCCGTCTGTGCTACTAGCTGCTGCTGCTGCTGCTGCTGCTGGTGGTGGTGGTGGTGGTGGAGAGGGATTGCAAATTATAAAGAATAGCTTAGGGCCTGGAACATTAATATCGTTTTGGATGAATGTCGCATTGTATCATTCCAACAATGGAACACAGTTAATTAAACAACAGACGCTTTTTGGGGCAAAGAGGTAGCCTTGAAGATGCGAAAATTCTCCACTATCGGCCAGCTGGTCATGGGAGTTTTGAGTCTGCCACTGTCAAATGCTTGTGTAGAGAGGACCATGGCCACAATGACTGCGATAAAACACAAATTAAGAGAATGAAGACAAGCATGGCTGTTCACATAATTAGACTGTGCTATTCTTGGAAAGGTGAGGGATATAATAAACTTCCAGTCAAATACTAAAATGCTTAAAAATTTAAGTCTGAAGATGTCTACAACAGCCATCATGCTGTCGCTGCCATGTCACTCCTGTCATAATAATATGGTTATACTGATTTTACTGCTGTTTCATCTTTATACATTTATAATGAATCCCGTGTCACTATGTTTGTCCGCAGTGAACTCCAAAACTATGCAACTCATCTTAATGAAACTTTACAGAATTTATGCGGTTTGGTCAACTTAGAAGAGAGAATAGTTTTTATCTCGATTAATAACTTCAATATTATTTTATTGCGAATTTGATGTTTTTATCGAGCATAGTTAAGAATCTAATAATGGCACTGTACTGCAAGTTGACGTCTGGGCTAGCAGGAAAGTTCTTGGTTACTGAGGGAAAGTTCACGGGTCGAAATTCGCTGGAACAACAATTTTTTCACATTGAGTTTTAACCCAACTTCACCTCTCAGCGATGTGCGGAGTCGCCAAAAAAGACACGTGGTTCGGAATCTACATTAATCTGTAGGTCCCCTTTTCCCGTTTGCATAACTGGGGTAAGTTAGTCCCAAAAGCTCTACAAACATTTGAACATTTAGGGGCACTTCAGACGTCGAAGTGGCGTCCAATCAAATGACTTACACCAGGTCACAGAGCCACACGAAATTATTATTATATTCGATTTAGGATGTTTCCTTGATGCTACAATTTATCTTACATCACACGTCTTTTTCCAAATTTACACAATGCATAACAGCGCTTTTTGAACTTTTCGTGTATTTCTTTTTATTCCAATTTTGTTGACTATTATCCATTTGTGTATAAAAATCAATTGCTGCGCTTTAGTCTCGCTAAAGCTCATCAATGGATTCACCGATTTGAATAATAATTTGTTATGTTCTCTTTAATGCATGGGAGGTTTAAGAAAAAAAATATTTGTAAACTCAACAGCTGAAAAATCGAAACGGTTGCGTGAATAACGGAGCCTGAAAATGACAGACATGTGAAAGCTTCAGTCCTCTGATGGTGAGATGAAAACTAAGGATAATAAGGGGAAAAGTAGAGGGGAAAGGTCTTTGTGTTTTACAAATATATAATTCGATTAGGACTTCAAAAACTCTATTTCAAGATCACTATATTGCACAGTCTGATATCCACCATAAGTGAAATGTAGTTATATGCAGCGGTGACGAATTAAAGGAAACTTTTATAACTGGTTCTTCTAGATAACTAACAAAAAATCTCGATTCACGGTCTGTTATTGGTCGCGGAACAGCAAGACAGCAGTAACTGCTACGTGTATAACCCTGAATTCAAGAGTCCAGGTACTTTTCTCACTTACTTGTAGTGTAGCAGGTGGCTGAAATGGAGCCAGGAGATACTAAGTATTACTGCTCAGTGCTACAATGCTCGTTGGAACACTCCGCAGGTGAAGCTGATGTTCTTAGAGTTTGTGAAACGGCATAACTGAGATTCCTCCAATATGGAATGGCAAGAAAGGAAGAAAAAACTTACGATGATTATACAGTTTATCCTTCAGTTCACGTCGAGATCATTCGCAAAGGAGGCAAAATTAGGATTTGGAGGATGGATGGGGAAGAAAAGACGGTGTCCTGTCAAAATCTGTAATTTACCTTAAGCGATTCACCGTAGTAATCAACGTTATCTCGCTAGGCAGCATGGAATAGTTGGAGTAACTAGAGCGTTCGATACAGCGACGCCAACTCTCAGCCAAACTGACACATTTCATCTTCACCTAGACTGTGAGCTACGCCATATATGAGCACGTAAACATATCTCAGATATTTTACTCACAATCTTTAGCTTCGCCAATTCATATCTAAACTATCACTTATCACAACTGAAAATACAAAGTCCACAAGGCGTCATAACCAAGTCCAACACATAGAAATCAAACATCTTACAGGTAACTTTATTTTACTGGATAAACTATATTTCTATCATTTTTTCCTTGTTATCTTCGGATCTATGATCAATCATCTATGCTGTCTTTGTCTTTGTATCTTTGTACAAACTTTACAACATCACCTTGACCTCGGGCTACGTTACAGGTCAGTATTTCATCACTACTAGCATTCAACGAACTGATAAAGACGTAAATAAAATACCGTCAGGACTCTGTCTTGTCCCTGTCAGACCCCACATCATCTCTGTATTACGGGACAAGGCAAGGACATGTATGTCGAGGCGCTTCGACTTCTGTATTTGTTATAGATGCTGCAATGATGGGGAAGAGATGACATCTCTCATCCGATTTCATTGATGCTTCAAATGTTCAAATCTCTGTATAGCTTATGGGACTTAACTTAGACACTACTTATGGGACTTAACTTAGACACTACTTATGAACTAGCTAATACTAAGGACGGTACAAATATCCATGCCCGAGAGGGGGGATTCGAACCCCCGACCGTAGTGGCCGTGCAGACTGTGACTGGCGCGCCGCAGAACGCTCGGCCACCACGGCCGGCCATTGATGCTTATTTCTTCGATTTTCAGTGCTTTTAAGACGACAGATTAGCATGGTGGTTAGCGTTAAGAGCTATGGAGGAAAAGATGTAAATAATAGCTTTGCATCTTCACTCTCGGAGATATTTTTAACGATTTGGTTTAATTACAGTTTATGTAATTTATTTGTTAATTTAATACAATTATAATAACCAGTATTCGACGTTATTTACTACAAACATTAACTAACTCTGCCCACGATAGAACTTGTTGAGTATTTCGTGCAAGGGCACAGGTACCAATAAATTTCGAAGGTGTACCCCACGTCATTCGGGTTTCGCCACGGTGTTTGAATTCTGTTGCAGTTCAGTACAGTGCTGGAATAGTTCAGTTTCACAGTGCAGAGAGATTGTGGTTATAGAAGCATATGAAGTAAAGGAGAGAAAGTGTTTACGTACAATAATAAAAGCAAAAATTATCACAACGAACACTGTCGAGCTGAGGCGTTGTCCCGCGTGTGTGGACAAGTAGAATGTATCAGGCATCTTCAAAGGAGTGCCAAACTAAACATTTGGATATGCAGAATATCTACGTCCTGAAAAAATAGCAATATAAGAGAGCAAGACAAGTGGAGCTGGCGCAGATGAAAGATATCACCGTTTACAGTTTTTTAAATGATATTTTGCCAAAAGTGATTTAGTCGTACATTTTTAATCAATATCAAACGCTTTCAGTTAATGTACCGTCTTTGTGTTTCTTGAAGAAAAAATTACAATTTCTGGAAGAGTATTGCGTCCAACGTGCAAATCATAAGAAAGCTACAGTATTCAGTGCTTGCAAATTAGTAATCAGGAGACTCGTGTCGCCCGTAAACGCCTAGAATGAATTAAATGATCAAAAGCATTACGTGCACTGCACTCAATTTTGACAGTATGGCACATGTTTCTCGTGCGTTAAAGTTTTCTAGCTCTCTACGAAAGTGGTTTCTCGCAAACTTAGATATTATTCACTGCGAAGAAAAACTCTTCAACGACACTAATAAAGCACAAGTCTGTGGTGTTACTTACGAAAATATTCTCCTTGGAATAAAATCTACAGTTCCTTTGAACACTGCAGTGTTTTACTGGGCATGATAATGGAGGCGGCGTGGTTATTAATAAGAGTAAATTAAACCTCTACAATGAGGCATGAACAGACTATCGGTCGGAGAAGGGAATCTACAGTTAACTTTTCAGGACGTACAAGTATTGGAAGCTAAGACTTTACTTAAATTCCGGAAGAACATCGGCATAGAATGTGAACTGATCTAGATCCTTTATTTTGAATACCTAAGTGACGATGGAAGTAACTATCAGGAGTAGATTCATGTCAACCAGTAGCAATGACAGTTTGAAGCTTATCCGCGAAATATATTTGTATGGTCAGTGATTGTTTAGACGATATAGTTAAATGCTATGCGGTCATTAGAGCCAAATAGTAAAATGTGGGAGGTATCGCTAAGTATAGAGACAATATTCGTGTATCTCTGCGTGAACTGCTAGCAGTGAGTGTTCCTCATGCTGGTATGGCATCACAATGGAGGCAACCTATGGAAACGACTAGACATACGCCATTTTACGCTTTTCATTAGGCGGAATGGATTACGCGAAGGCACGAGCGTAACACGCAACACTGGGACTATTCATGACGGCGTTTGCTCTGTCCTGGTTTCAGAACAAAGCAGCCTGCGGTGACCTTCCTGACGCAATGCACTCCAGGCACAAACATAAGCGTTACAGCCGTGAATATGCATGGCAGAAAATCGCGTCTACGCTATAAAGTTTCCGTGGTTGAATTCCATCACAAATAGTTTGCTCTAAAAACAGCCCAAATCCATTACTATGTGATATTTTCTTTATACAGTATTCGCGATATGTTTCGGCTTAAACTGCCGTAGTCAAGTAATGTATATGTTGTCTAGTTGCCTAACAGAAAGAAAAAAAATAAGGCATCTGATAGTTAACTATCAAAATTTGCTGGGCTAAGTGTTTATTTAGTTGCAACAGATTGACAGTTTTGAAGTCTGTCGCCCATCCTAAGGGCAATAGTGTGGCGGATAACGTCATAACTAAAAAAAAAAAAAACTATTCGGGGAGATGAATGAAAGATATAAGTAGGTTAGAATGGTTATTGGACAATGCAATAGTCGCGGTGGAGTAGCCGAGCGGTCTAAAGCACCTCGCTGCGAAGCGCGCGGTTGCTCGCCGTGGAGGTTCGAGTCCTCCCTGGGGCATGGGGGTGTGTGTTTGTCCGTAGGTTAGTTTACCTAGGTTTAAGTAGTTTGTAAGCTACGGACTGATGGTCACGCAGTTTGGTCCGATAGATTTACAGACATTTGTAAATTTTTGAAAATGCAATACATCTGCAAGGAAATAGCAAACAAGCCGCTAGTGCCAGCATTTTTGGATTGATCATAGAATGAAGGCTTTCACGGCAGGTATTTTCATTACTTAAAACTTCCGGGCTGAGATTCCGTGGTCCATACATAAAACATTCTCCTGACGATTCGCCTTCGTCTGCGGAAGGCTCTGTTTGGCTCATATATACGGCGCTCATTCGCGCTCTCGTTGCAGTACGCCGCTTTACCACACAGGATGCCTCCGCAGACGAAGGCGAAAGTTTTATGTATGGACCACGGCAACGCAGCCCGTAACTTTTAAGTAATGTCATTTCTGGATTGTTAGTCCAGTATTGGAAGTCCTAAATAAGTAAACATTACAACATACATCCAACGGATTCGGAAATGGGCTGATAGCATCGTGAAAGGTCGGCATACTCAAACGAAAGTGTCACAAGAATGCTCCCGGAACGTAAATGGTAATCCTTAGAAGGAAGAGCAACTTATTCTTATGGCACCGTAAATGTAGAGGACCTATATTCAAGGATGACTGTGCGGACACTATGCTGCCGCTTTATATCTCGCGTAGCGAAAGTGAGAACAATGTCGTAGAGATTTTCCTTGCCCATTGTACGAATGGAACAGGGCATAGGTACCCTCCGCTATCTACTGTGCCGCTCGCGATGTAGACCTGCACGTTAACACGAAGTTAACGCTCCCCCTCAAAAAACGAGAATTGAGTAGCGGTCCGTTAGAGAGAGAGAGGGAGAGAGAGAGAATTGATAGTATCTTCTATCAAAATATATCAACTGGGAAAATACAAGATAGCAAACGTTTTGTCTACTTGACAACCGGTTCAGTACACTGGGGTACCCTCTTCTGGTATCTGCTATCTTACAGCAGTATTTTTAAACCTTTTCGAACATACGATCCCGGCCACGCCCCCCCCCCCCCCTTCCCTCAGGAACCATAACAAAACTATGTTGCGTTAAAGGAAACCAATTTACCTTCTTTCCTTTTCTTCAGTTTTATCTTAAATTGTTGGACGAAGTTTGTTATGTATTTTTCGGAATGAAACACGTTATCCTATTTTTTTTTACATGATTTCCCACAGAAAAATATATTTTACTTAATGACTATTTCGCATTTCAGGCAAGACTCTGAAGTTTATTGTGCTCAGTAGGAAAGGTCCCACTGTATAGACAATTTGTGAGGAAGTAGACTTTTTATTTTATTTTTTATTTTTTCGAACTTTTCAGAATTACTTATTGTATCAAGTTCTTTTACATCTCGATTGGTTCCTGACATCAGGTTTCAGATTTTGCGATTATTTATAATTCAAACATTGCATTATAAAACAATCTTGATCTGTTCAATGAACTCCGTAATTTTAATATTAAACATATTTGAGTTGGGTGTACGTTTTTGTATTACTGAACTCCTAGTTATTTTATCGTGCAAGTACTTCCTCCTGTGATGGCGACCCCCCACCCGAGCAAGACTTGGACAAAAACTGCCTTACAGTATTTCTGTCTTTAAAGAGGTGCTCGGCATTGAAATTGTTGCCAGAGCAAATGGCGAGTCAAACATAAAATCATAAAAACAGACACAAAATACACCATTATATAGACAATACGATACATCAAGTATTATGAAGCCGCTCTGACAGTGAACAGCATATTGGTAATGATGTATTTTATTGTGCATATAATGAAGTATTTTGTGTATGTTTTTATGATTTTATGTTTGACTCACCATTACACTGGCAACGACTTTGATGTCGAGCTTCTCTATAAAGACATAATTGCTGTAAGATATTAGAGACCAGAAGATGGTACCCCAGCGTACTGAAACCGGTCGTCAAGACAAATGAACATATTTTTGCGATCTTGGCATTGTATTAATTGAAATTTAAAAGATGATCACCTGTTCCTAGCACGAGTAATTACGTGAAACTAGGTATGTTCGAGTGCTGCTCTACATTAAAGAAAAGTGTGGATTGAATTCTATTCTTGAATGCACGTATCCCCAAGTGAATGGGGCTGATACGAAGATAAGGCGCAACGCCTACGCAGAACGTAACAGCCCTACTTTAAGCTGTGGTATGTGCGCCGGTGTTGACAGCATGAGGGTACGTTTCTAGCGTCAGGTATCTGTGTCAACCGAACGTCGCAGGCACCTGCCACTTCTCCATCGGTTAATGAGGTCGTTATCATCCGGCCAGTTGTGGAAGTGGTGGACAGACTTTCATTACAAAACAGCTCCAAAACGGGCAGGGCAGCGCGGAAAGCAATTTTTAAACAACCATATGTTGAAAAATGCACTACACATCCGTAGTTCTTACAATTACATTAGTAATTAAAGAGGCGGGGAGATTAATTCCAAGTTTCTGTGGTTGAGGTAGGAGGTGGGAAATGTTTGACATTATATCGGAGGACAAGTCTATGTTCCCTTGTAGATTTCCCTGCTCTATGATTAATAATCAAGCTGGAAATCAACAAAAATAAAGAAAACAGAAAGTGGCACACAACAAGCAGACATATCCCCCGGCTGGGCAAAGTAGCCAATATATCAATCACCGCTAACAAAAGTAAAAATGGAAAAGGTAAATTAGAGGAGGAAAAAGCACACCGCATACATACAACCTTCGTCGCTAGCAATTAGTGTGCGACGCGAGAAATCTCGAGAGCACATTCTTGAGAGTCTTTTATCTACACGTGTCGCTGAAACTACGTATTTTCATTTGGTGCAGCAGAAACTAAACTGATCCAGCTGTCGAGAACATAGGGAAGTGCAACTGCACGGCGGCATTCCTGCAATTAATTATGTTGCCGCCTGTTTTTCTACAGCACGGTGCACCCGCCCATATGCACCCAGGCGCGAGCACCGTTTAACAAGTGGCACAAACTAGCACACTTTATGCTATCATTCCGCAGACATTTATACAATTAATTTTTTTTTGCAAAATCTTCGGGGGCGCAGGGTGGGAGGAGAGAAGTTGAGTCGCAAAGGAAAGTAGTGAACGGAGTAAAGGAATAGTTTCCTCCTCCAGCCGAGACCAAGCATTACAACAGATCACATATCAAGCGTGAAAACTGTAGCTCCTCAGATGATGTTGATACCTTCAGCAAGGAGCAAAGTGTATTTTAATAGTTTACAGTTTTCCATATTCATTAAGGTAAGTGTTGGGCAAGCATAGAATTCGGCCTCTGACAACATGACAAAAACAGTAAAAGTATGATGACAAACAGAACATAATTTATGCGATTCATATACCGATGGCGCACACGGATTCCCCCCCCCCCCCTCCCTTAGAGGAAGTGGTGAATGGCTGCAAGACGGCTTTCGGGCTGAATTGTGTGTTTTTATTTTATTTATTTATTTTTTAATGAAGAAAATAGCTTTTCTCGTTCCGAATCAATCAGCATGCTGTATGAGGTGAATTGGCAACATGAATGATTCGACTACAACTTTAAATGTTTGTCAAATTTGCGCAGAAGTTGTTTTGATTATATCGTCACAAATAGCAGTGCACAGTTGCCTTTCTAGTCGCACACGTTAGTTATGTTGCCATCATTTATATGTATATCATTATTGTTATTGTCGGATTTATTGGACGATTTAAAAATAAAAGAAATATCGGAAACTAGCCACCAATAGTACAGAAAATTTGTGTGCAACTTTGAACTTATTAAAAATTTGGTT
Source organism: Locusta migratoria (assembly GCA_026315105.1). Lineage (NCBI taxonomy): Eukaryota > Metazoa > Arthropoda > Insecta > Orthoptera > Acrididae > Locusta > Locusta migratoria. The sequence continues at coordinate 292,653,887 of CM048744.1, forward strand.
GTCCTAGTACAGTGTTTCTCAATTTGCGGGTCACGTCTCCCACGGGGGGAGGGGATCGCTAAGTCTTGCTCGCGGGGTCGCAGTCACCGAAGGACGTACGGTAGTTGCGCAAAAAAAACAGTGCATCTCTGAATACTCGGCTTCCCTAAGACGATGACACAGGCCAAATAACAGTGATATTTAGTTTAATCATTACTTAAAGAGAACGTGGATTTTTTTCTTCATGAGCAATGCACTGCGTTAATGGCGAAGAAACGCACAGTATCATAACTTTTTCAGGACTATCGATAGCTAAACGCACAAGATGCAAATTGTAATTCTGAGACATTCGAAAAACTTTTTTTTTTCCAAAATGATTATACAGTTGGACCTTGATTAACAAACACAATATCGCTTGTAAGTTGTACCTGAAACGACAAACATTCATTAAAAAAAAGGTAAAGCAGTCAACAATCCGAAGATTGATTTGAACACCACAGTGCTTTACTAGGCATGGTCCTGTTTGGAGGTGGTATGCCATTGCCTTCCTCCGACCTTCGAACTGACTTACCCCGCCAGTTATAGGGGGACCTACAGTTTAACGTGGGTTCCGAACCACGGTGCTACTCGGTATTTTTCACATGAGCAGTACTGCCAGAGGTGAAAGAAGTGGAAAGTGTCAGATAAAAATCCTAGGACCTGGCGGGGATCGAACCCGCGACCTTTGGATTTGTAGTCTGGCACTCCACCACTGTGCAACTGAGATACAATATATATTTTCTGCCGGCAATAATTAAAAAAATTAGATGTGTTTCATTCAGAAAATAAACAAAAAATTCACACTATTACGTGTAATAGTGTACATTCTTTATTAAAGAAAGTTATATCAACAAAAGGTGACACACAAACTTGTGTAAGGTTCGGAGGAGGGTTCACAAGATTATATAAATTTTACTAGGAAGCAAGTCGCGATTTGAAAAAGCTCGGGAAACACTGGTCTGTTATATGAGGGATAGGGAGGGTGGCAAGGGACGGGAGAGAGAGAGGGGCGGGGGAGGCAGACCCTGGGGAATGTGTGTGTGTGTGTGTGTGTGTGTGTGTGTGTGTGTGTGTGTGTGTGCGTGCGTGTGTGTTGTCCTTAGATTAGTTTACCTTCGTTTAATAGTTTGTAAGCTACGGACTGATGACCACGCAGTTTGGTCCGGTAGATTTACAAACATTTGAACATTTCAAGAAAGAAAGAGGCTGGGGGGGGGGGGGGTGAGGAAGAAGTGAGACTCACTACATTGTTGCTCTTTCGGCAATTTCCAAAACTTTCCCCGCGAACTTTTGTTGGACCAGACACTCCTGAAAGACAGCCCGGTACGGAAGAGCAACGTAGCAGATTCGTTCCAGGAAATAAAACAGTAGATGATGCACTGGGCTGATCTGAAGCCGTAAAAAGACGAATCGCGAGGTGTATCTGCATGGCTCAACCGGTATAGCATTTGTCTGCTAAAGGAAAGTTTTCCAAATTCGAGTACAGGTTCAGACACAATTTTAATGCGCGAACATTTGAATGAAGACAGTAATAAATATGTTTTCCGTATTTAAGATCCCAAATGAAATGAGATTTATTTCACTAAAATATGGCAAGTTTTCTTGATTTTAAAAATGTTTAATGCTGCGATATTCCACTCATTAAGAGATAAAGTTTAGAGCGATAAGACAAGTATTACAATTAACAACTGTGTGTTTGCATGAAACTGACGGCGCTGAAATATACTAACTTTCTTCATCCATTACTCGTAAATGGTAACGTTTTACGGTTTTGAAGAAAATTTGAGCCTAATTTCGAATTTCTGCCAACACTTTTTTCGCTGACATCCTTACAAAAAGAAGAAAGGAAAACAAGTTTATCGCTTGCTGTCAAATTTTAGTAACTGACAAGACTTTTGATTTATTACTTTTTAACTACTAACTCTATTCAAAATTCAAATGTTTGTATAGCTTATGGGACTTAACTACTGGGTCATCAGTCCCTAAACTTACAAACTACTTCTCAACTAGCTAACACTAATGGCGGCACAAATATCCATGCCCGAAGGGGGATACGAACCCCCGACCGTAGTGCCCGTGCAGACCGTGACTGACGCGCCGCAATCCGCTCGGCCACCGCGGCCGGCTAACTCTATTCGGAACACACTTTATAGCCAATATCTACATGTAGGCCTATTACTAAAAGCACCTGCAAAATGATTTCACTTTATGGCGCAAAGTACACGAGAAACGGCAGACGCTTGTGCGCCTCAAAACCTACTTTGTGCTTACACTGGTGTGCAGTGAAAGAACAGCATCAGCTGTAGCGTTTTAATTTATTGCTTCCGTACATTTTCCAGACATTATCAATATATGTTACTGAAACTACCTGCAATACCAAACATATACCACTCGCATACATTAAATTGACTTGGAAAGCCGTAGTAGCTATTACTGAAGCTCGATGCCGCCATCTTACCATCACAAACGCCAAGAAGTTTTTGTATGATACCTAATATGACTTCCTCAAATTAAATGACGTTGTAAGCTCTTCGGGGAGGTGTAATAAGTTCTGGAGTTGAGCTAATATTTAGGTACTATTTGAATTTAACATATTAATTGTAGACTCATGTTATTGAGATGAACGTCAATGCACACAGGCACGAGTTCAAAGCAGACAGCGGTTTTCGTGAAAACACGCAAATGATTACAGACACTATTATCAATGATAAATAGCACTCTCTAGTTAGATGAGAGTCCTTTATAGCGATCATACTATTCGGAAAAACGACACTAAGTTGATCTAATATAGTAACATATTAATAAAGTAACGCTACTAAATAAAAATTACAGTTGAACACATGCACTGGCCATTACGTCAAAACTCTATACGTGGCTTAATTTATCAGTTTATTTCTTATGAGTGTTTTCTCTGTATACAAACACAAATAGTTGTTTACACACCCTTTAGAATAACAAATATGGCGGCAACTGCAAAATGCTGGCTTCAGTGATCCTGCGAACAGCATTGCCAGTCCAGTCAGTGTATATCTGTAGGAGAGACGGTATAGCATATCATGGCTCGATGCGTCTGCCTGGAATGCCAGGATTCATTTACATTAACGAGATACAACAGTGACGCCTACCGAAGCCTTAGCTCGAGATACGCTACGGCGGTGAAAGGGCCTTCAACTCGCGGAGGTCGCTCCCAGTTCGACCATTGCTCCGCGTTACACATTACAACATTTTTTAAATGACTCGCAGTGTTTGTAGTAAAGATGGACGATCCAGTATCGATATTTAGTAAATCTCGATTCCAAATCTCGATTTCGAAACGATAGTGGTGCACCCGATTTTTACCTAGATCGACCTTTTGGGCCGAGATCGTACCCACTGATCATCGGTGATCTGAGACGAGTTTTGACTAAGAAAATTATTATAAATATTAATCTGTATTGATACGTGCGATGCTGTCGTCAGCCACAAATTGTACTTAAGAGTCTGCTAGGATATTTGTGAGATTTTTTTTGTCAATGTAAGTACATTGTAGCCTGCTATGATATTCCTAAAGCAAGAATATTTATTAGTGTTCTAAAAATAATCCTGCATTCTCTAACAGAAATATCTGCTGAATCAGCAACAGGTTTTACGGTATGATATTTCATGTCATTGGACCATAAATTCCATAAAACCTGTAACAAAATATATCTATTAGTATTCTGAAAGAATTCATGTTTACTTCTTTGAGTTTGGCAGCACTTATAAGTTTGAGCAATAACTGCACATGTCTATTGCGTGTATCATGTAAGCATTAAAGTGAAGCTCGTGTGGCATAATTGAGGGAGAGATCTTGTGGTATGCGCTTTCGCTGATACAGGTTTAAACAATGACTCGAAGTAATTTAATTCCAGTGTTAGCTGTCCTTTACAGAGCACAATCTGTCAACGGGCTGTGACGCGCTCAATCAGTAGTCCGCTTAGCATAAATATTCATTGCTGACTCTCCATAACCAACTATCAAACGGTTTGTGGTACTTTTTAAAGTTTTACGTTGGTGTGGAACGAGAATACGAATTATTGTGAAGATTTTCTCAAAAAATGTTGAAATGTTTTCGGATAAACTGGATACGTCGCAAAAAATTACAAGTCACACTTCAGGCACAGCACTACTTTAATTACTGGTTTCGGAAATTTCCATAATCAGATATACATATGTTTTGTGACGTCAGCTACAGGTACATAGGTAGTCTGTAAAATGAAGATCTTTTTCAGTATCTCTGTACCTACATCTGTATACCTGTAGATGTCGCTGGCCGCACTGGCCAAGCGGCGTGCCAGTCACGTTCTGCACGGCCACTACGGTCGGGGGTTGGAATCCCCCCTCGGGCATGGATATTTGTGCCGTCCTTAGTATTAGCTAGTTCATAAGTAGTTTGTAAGTTTAGGGACTGATGACTCCGTAGTTAAGTCCCATAAGCTCTACAAACATTTGAAAATTTTTAGCTGTCGTCACAAAACATACATATATGTGATGATGAAAAATCCGAAACGAGTAATTAACCCAGATAGCGCTGAGGTCCTTCCAGAAGGACGAGTACAGCAGGTTTTTTTTTTTTTTTTTTTTTTTTTTTTTTTTTTTTTTTTTTAATTCGTTTCTGTAAGAATTCGTGTACAGTGTCATATTTTACTTCTTTGAATCGCCTGCTCCAATTGCAGATCAATTTAGCTTGTATTGTCGATTGCAAAGTGGTTGGATAAAGCTGCAAAGTTGAGGTTCATACAGAAGATACTGAAGACTTCCTCGTAGTTGGGTTTATGTTTCTGGAACTTTCTTCAATTTTTGAGAGATTTATATGTATGCATTTCATCTTAAATATTGTTTTGACAATAATGATTCGTGAGATTAAAATTATGAAACATATATTTTGACGTCATTCCAGAAAGAATGGCAGTGTTGCAAAACTAATGACGTGATTGTGAAAAAAATCACTTATAACGATCTTCTGCAGTCATATGAAGGTAATTAATAGCTTCTGAGAAAAAAATTAAACAAAAAATAATTCCGCGCTATCTGGGTTAAAGTAATGCTGTGCCTGTAATTTCTTGCGACTTATCCATCTTGTCTGCAGCACATTTGTTCGTGATCGCCTGCCTCCTTCGCTGCTTTATGTCGCATTTACAATGACTTTTTTGAAATTTCAGATTGTAAAATGTTACTTCCCTCTGTTCGGATTTTAGAAGATCGGTGTCAACGAATCGATCGTTTTCGTTTCGATATTTTCCAGAATCGATGCACAGGGCTTCGATCCAGAATCATCTACGAAACCGATCTTTTTCGAGCCGGCAGCAGTGGCCGAGCAGTCTGCGGCGCGCCAGTCACAGTCTGCACGGCCGTTACGGCCCCCTCAGGCATGGAAGTTTGTGTCGTCTTTAGTATAAGGTTGTTCATAAGTAGTTTGCAAGTGTAGGGACTGATGACGCTGTTGAGTCCCTTAAGCTTGACAAACATTTGAACATTTGATCTTTTCGAATCAGTTGGCCAGCCCTAGTTCGTAGTGTTTGCGTCGCCTATAACCGGGTGGCAGCCGGCAGCTTACATGGCAACAGTGTAGCGGCCCGTCACCTATGTAGAGTAATTTTAATCGGAGAAGAAGCGTCGATGCGTAGTGCCCTGGCTTTTGAGCAGGGCCAGGAAGATATTGTTTGGCTGGGGAGAGTGTCGTGTCAGCTAACGACATAGGCGTCAGCGTGCGTCTGTATCGCCAGACGGCGCCACCCCTCGCTGGCGCACACAGATTAGGCCGGCACCGCTTCACACTTGGCCAGCAAGCTCCAGCCGTTCCGTTATACAGCACGGTTTATCAACAGCCTGCGACGCGTTCCATCAACACTGCGCTTGGCCTAAACATTCCATGCCGACTCTTAGTAACACAACTGCAGATACTCTTTAAGAATGCTATCAAGCACGTTTAGATTTAGGCAGAGTATTAGGAAAACTGTCATCTCGGAAAACAAGGCGCGAGGAACTTATTCCGAGACTCCTGATATGACACTGTTCTGTAATATATTTCTTGAAGCTCAAGTGACAGCATAGATGTATGTATAGGGAAACATATTCTCCCATGGCAAACCTCACTAATAAGCGGATTACCAAGTACGGTACAAACGAATTTTGATGGGTTGTGTGGGAACTCCTCCTGACCACCAAGCTAAAAGGACTTGTTCCAATGCGCCTTAGTTTCCACGAAAATCGAGATCAAAGTACAGCGCATTGGAATAAATTCTTTTAGCTTGGCGGTCTGGAGCAATTCCCGCACAACCCATCAATATTCGTTTGTACCATACTTCGTGTACCCCTTGTAAGTAGAATGTAGTCAACCGCAGACCTGATATTGCATGAAACGAATTATAACGTGGGCAACAGTACACTGACATCATAACACAGCATTATAACCCATTACAAGCATCATAAGAGTCTGACCCATGGAAAGTACTTACAACCCATGAGGCGTAATACCACAATTTAGTGAGCTTAGCGCAAACAAACAGATCTTGAACACTATTAATAAGATAACAATGGTAGCTATATCAGATGACACAAGCTCGAAGAATTACCGAGAACCTTTCATATGAAATAGATAAGAACTGTAGCTAATTATCCTGTCTTAATCCTTTGTATTACATTTCATTTTCGGCTTCTTAAAATACAGGGTGTCTCCCGAAAGACGCCTGCCAGGCGCCCGCGGATCGCGCGGTACGGCTGCCGACCGCCGTCACCGCATCCGCCGGCCACGGCAGCGCCCGATTTCGGCAGCGGAAATTCGTCGAATGTTCGCAAATGTGTTCAAGTGATGTCAGGCCGCTCTTTCCATATAGGGACATCATTTTGAACATCTACTGTAAATAAATGTAAGCTAAGGTTACTCAGAAGCCAATGTTTTTTAGACTAACTCAGTGTATGCGCCTGCGGCACAATAGAGTCCGAGAATCGGGCGGTGCCGTGGCCGGCGGATGCGGTGACAGCCGCCGGGAGCCGCACCGCGCGACCCGCGGACGCCTGGCAGGCGTCTTTCGTGAGACACCCTGTATTGACATTTTACAATCCAGATCTTCTGCTACTTCTAACACAATTCACCAATTGTAATTATCTTTACATTCTCTCTCTTCGAATAGGCCAACCAAGAACAACGACCTTCAACGTATTCGCTGGGAGTGTGGTTTGATATTTGCTCAGTACATGCGCTGTTTTTCTCCTTTCTATTCTTCGTCCAGATGGCGCCTTTCTTCTACAGTGTGGGCTGTCCTGGAACATCTTTTGATTTAAAATAATTCTGAAGGATATTTTATCCATGATGTCACTGTCAACTATTTCCAACTCTTGAAGATCTTTCGACATTTCCACTAACCATGAGAACCTAACCTTTCCATTCTGCCAGTATGATAGAATATGACTGATCACTCTGTTGGGAACCACCCTCAAAATGTGCCCACACAAGGTCAAACTTGTCTTTCTAACTACATCCGTGATCTTCTCGGTGTAGCGACACAGTTTCCTATTGTGCCGTCTCCTGTATTCGCGGTCTATTTGCGCTGGTCCTATTATCTTCCTCCACTTAACTTCCATATTTTCATTAAAGCCTTTCCCGTTCAGGTCGAGGCATTCAGAGGCATAGAGGGCTTCCGGTCGAATGACAGCATGGTAATGTCTCAGCTTGGTATTGCGCAAGAGACATCTCTCATTTCATATTATGTTCTTTGTCAGATGGTATGTCAGTCCTAGTTTATTCATTCTGGATGTTAGAACTACCCAGTCTGTCAAATTATGTTCAAGCCACTCTCCTAAGTACTAGAATTTTCTCTATATTCCCCTCCTCCACGTGCAACTCTCTAGGGCTCTCACTAATATTCATGAGATATTTGAACTTCTCTAGGGAAACTTGCAATCCAACGCCGGCCGCGGTGGCCGAGGGTTCGAATCCCCCCTCGGGCATGGATATTTGTGCCGTCCTAGTTCGTAAGTAGTTCATAAGTAGTTTGTAAGTTTAGGGACTGATGTACTCGTAATTAAGTCCCAGAAGCCTTACAAACATTTGAACATTTTTGCAATCCAACTTCAGCCGCCTGGCGTGTGAGTATATTAACCTGGTGTGCCAATATTTCTGTCGAGCTTGCAAGAAGTACCAAGTCTCTCCAAAAGGCAGACAATCTATGTTGAGACCTCCTCGCTTGTATCCAAGGTAAGTGCCACTTACTATGGTTTGTTAAGTTCCTACCGCCATTCTCTGATGACCTTCTCTAATGTACAGTTGAAAAGAAACGGAGACTGGCCATCACCCCGTCTGACCTCTGTAGCTCCTCTAAATTTCACACGTGACCAAGTGTTACTGTGGGTTTGTTTGATAAGGCTACGGGTCTTTTCATTCAGTCCCAGTTCTTGTAGGATTTGCATGAGGGTTTGCCTGTCTACTGAATCATATGCCCTTTTGAAGACGACGAAGTGACAACGTACTTCTTTCCGTTAACTTGTGCTAATAGTGACTTTAGATTACACACATCCATGCCCGAGGGAGGATTCGAACCTCCGACGCGGTAGGTGTCGCGATCCGTAAAGTGACGCTCCAGACCGCTCTGTACTCCAGCGCGGCTCTCACTGATTTGCGGAAAATTATTTATTCTTAAAGCCTATTCAATTAAGCCCATTAATGGGAATAATATTGACGATACATTTACTGCAGGGTCTGGTGAAGAAGTAGCATCATCATCACCACTATCAGCTGGAGGTATTGGCAACATTTTGATCGCACCATTATTGACTGCTGCTCGAACAACCTTGTAGGCAACATTCGGACATTCGAACAGGTCTTAAAGCCTCATCAGTGAGTGGTATGATGTCATGAGCTAACGACTATGGAGAAACCATGAAAATATTTTGTGGTTTGTTTTTCATGAGTGTCTCAAAGAAGCCTTTTCAAGATCATCAAGAGATTGTATTTTAACAAAGTAAAATATTGTCCCATTTATTTTCACCTTGCCACGATTAGATTTAGTCTAAAACATTATTTTCTAAACAAACAGCAAGAAAATGTCGTACACAATTATTAATGAAAAGTCGCAAGGACAATTATACACACTAATAGATCTGAATAGAAACTGTAATTGCACAGGCGCGAGCACATACTTTGTAATTCCTACTGTGACCACTTTTGAGGTTAATATTCATTTAAAAGCGAAACGCATTTGGTAAAACAACGATGAGTCAATCCAAGTAGTAAGTCTTATTTACACACACACACATACATACAAAGCGGCGCGCGTTTGGAGTATAGCCTGAACACTGAAGTAGAATGTGGACAACTAACAGTTTAGACAAGAACAGAATTGTGTTATAAAATAGTTGGCAGTGAACTTAAAATGTAGGTGTATTATACTTAAAATGGAATTTTTCAGCGCTGCAATCAAAGAGTGACGCAACCAATGCTTTCGTTCTTCTTTCCCCTGCACGTAAAAGTTCTATGTTGTTATGGAAGAATGGAACGACCATAAACGCATCAACTTTCGGAAGCTTTTCTCTTTTACAAAATCCTTTCCACCGTTACTTAAACGTTGTAAATCATTTTGTCATTGACATACAATTTAACCGTTTGCATAAAAGGTGGGGAAAAGCACCAGTAGCCGAGGCTACTATCTTAAAGTACATGTACAGCTTCGTCTTTCACCTATCGTGCGACGACATCAGAGCTTGACCCAATAAGCTTGTTTTCGATCACGCAACCGAATCTAGAAATTATTTTTAAGCTTTAATTACATACAAGTAACATATTTTGCGAGAATACTGACTGAAAATGCTATCTGACTTATCATTCAAAATAAAAATAATCTCAACTATATTTTTAGCATAAAAATAGCCTATTCGTGATAGCTCATATAAAAAAACTTAAAAGAAACATTAGTCATACGTCTCAAGCTATTTTAGTTAAGCCATGAAACACCTGGACCTATACGACCGGTACGAGATTTCAGCTCTTCACCTCCGTCCACCTCGCACAATTAGTGTACCATTCTAATAGATACGTCTACAGTTTATCTCAGAAGGCTTTGACCGAAACTGACCGTCACTACGATTACTATGCTATCAGTGAACTCCATCACTGACAAAGAAGACCTCTACAGCGCTTCAAACAAAGAGTGACGCAACCAATGTGTTCGTTCTCTCTCCCCTGACTGGTAATCTCATCCAAACAGAATACAGCGCTTCTCTCAGACACTGAATACCCTTTGAAAGGAGACTAATACTTCTACTACTACTACTACTACTACTATTCCACTAGAATCAAGCTGAAAGCAAAGGAAGATCATAACATGAATAAACTATGGAAATATTAGCATTCTCAAAGCAATTGCAAAAATATTAGTATCTCCAATTATTTAACGCCTTTTACATTGAATACTTCCAACACAACAGCTTCGCAATTAACACCGACTGCTCACAAAGAATATTTCGAACGTAATATGATCACAGGACATGTAAAATGTTTACATCCAGTTTTCTTACATGGAAATTGAACTCAGGAAGATATGGGGTTGTAGCCTATCACCGATATTAATCGAGCAGTACATTAAGGAAATTGAAAGTTCAGAGAGAAGAAATAGGAATGTTGAGGTTAGCTAAAAAAAAAAAAAAAAAAAAAAAAAAAAGGTAAAGCAGTCAACAATCCGAAGATTGGTTTGAACACCACAGTGCTTTACTAGGCATGGTCCTGTTTGGAGGCTAGCTAATGACATTTAATCCTTCCAGAGACGGCGAAGGACTCGGAAGACCAACTAAACGAGACTCAAAGTGTCTTGAAAATAGGTTATAACATGAACATCAACGAAATGTAGTCGAATTAAATGACTTGGTAACAGGAAAGGAGATACTAAAAAGCAGATTAATTTTTTATCTGGGCAGCAAAATAACTGGTGGTTGTCGAAATAAAAAGGGTAATAAAATTCTTGTAAAAGGAATTTTGTTAACAACTCCATTAATAATGGACACGTTGCCGTCGGGACGTGAAACCCTCAGCTTCCTTTTCGTTAACAACGAATCTTAAGTTCAATGCCCTTCCTGAGGTATTTGGAGTGTAGCCTCGCACAGAAGTGAAATGAGGACGACAAAATCTTTGACAAGATGTAAGCTGGATTGAAACTTTCACTCTGCAGCGGAGTGTGCACTGCTATGAAACTTACTGGCACATTAAAATTGTGTGCCGGAACCGGGATTCTAACGGGGGTCATTGCCTTTCGCGGGCAAGCACTCTACCATCTGAGCTATCCCGGCACACTTTACGGTCAGTCCTCACAACTTTACTTCTGTACTGGAAAGATTGAATTTTTTTTTTCTTGTGGTTTTAGGGCGCACAACTGCTGTGGTCATTAGCGCCCAAAACTGCCCATAGTAAAATAGGACCGGGGTTAGAACTTAAATGGCTTTCGCCATGTTTGCACGATGTATAAAAAGTAAAACTCTGTTAACCTATTGCAGATCATCAGCTAAAATGTCAGACATTTCGAATGGTAAACACAGATCAAGACGGAGACGATTAAAAAACGGACATTGCACTAAAAGATGGTTCACAGTAAAAGGTGCATCACAGTGCTCACATAAGTGAGCAGGGCCACCGCGTAGTAAATGCTGGTGGCTATAACGGCAGTGGCCAATACGAAGCCGGGCCAGAACTATCTCCTCTCGGCGGGAGGGTCGAGATGACGTTGACCAGAGATCAGGCACAGGTTTAATGGCTCGCAATTTGTTCCCTGACAGGGATGACCAGTGTAAATACCAACGGGAGACAATACGCTGGGAGACACCAGCGCGAAGGTCATCAGAGCTAGTAGAAAAGGTAGATAGCCGAGGAAGGAGAACTGCCTCCTTGGCAGCTGTATCCGCAGATTGAAAATAGGAGGCGAGGTACTGGCAGAAGTAAAGTTGTGAGGACGGACCATGATGCGTGCCGTGATAGCTCAGACGGCAGAGATCTTGCCCGCGAAAGAGGCCGGTTCCGGCACACAATTTTAATCTGACAGTAATTTTCAAACGTAAGCTTTTGAAATGTGATGCAAATTCTGAGGTTTTAGTTACAGACATCGCATGATTAATCAGATGCTGCTGAAACGTACTGAGGAGAAAACAAATTCGTGGCAATGTTTCTTTGGAAAATCCGCTGATAGGATGCATTTTGAGCAGAACGTCAATTTGTAGTTGTTGTTGTGGTCTTCAGTCCGGAGACTGGTTTGATGCAGCTCTCCACAATACCCTATCCTGGGCAAGCCTCTTCATCTCCACATAAGAACGGCAACCTACATCTGTCTGAATCTGCTTACTGTATCCATCTCTTGGTCTTCCTCTGCGATTTTTACCCCATACACTTCCCTCCAACGCTAAATTCACAATTCCTAGATGTCTAAGAATGTGTCCTACCAATCTATCCCTTCTTTTAGTCAAGGTATGCCAGAAATTTCTTTTCTCCCCAATTCTGTTCAGTACCTCATCATTAGTTACGCGATCCACCCACCTAATCTTCAGTATTCTTCTGTAGCACCATATTTCAAAAGCCTGAATTCTCTTCCTGTCCGCACTGTTTATCGTCCATGTCTCACTCCCATACAAGGCAACACTCCATACAAATGCCTTCAGAAAGGACTTCCTTAGGCTTAAATCAATATTCGATGTTAACAAATTTCTCCTTTTCAAGAACGCTTTTCTATCCATTGCCATTCTGCATTTTATATCCTCTGTACTGCGACCATCATTTGTTATTTTACTGCCCAAGTAACAAAACTCATCTACCTCCTTTATTGCTTCGTTTCCCAATCTAATTCCTTCAGCATCACCTGATTTTCTTACACTGCACTCCATTACCCTAGTTTTGCTCTTGTTAATGTTCATCTTATATGCACCTTTCAGCGCACTGTCCATTCCGTTCAATTGCTCTTCCAGGTCCTTTGCTGTATCTGACAGAATTACTATGTCGTCGGCAAAACGAAATGTTTTTAATTTTAATTTAATTTGTAGTAGAGTGGTATAAATTAGAAGGGAGGCCAAGGGATGAATACAGTAAACCGGTTCAAGGTGCATGTGTTTTCTTGATAAACGATATGCGTCGACAGATCGTGGAAAAGGTACAGTTTCTCCAGAGATCTTCCGGTGATACCACAGAGCGAAAACATCCGGGGCTGCTGGCTGCTGTGTCGGCTCCCACTAACACAGGCAACGCAGGACACAAGACTCTACTGCTCAGCTACGTTCACTGTTTTAAGAGTTAACCTGCAAATCTATTCTCTGAAGCGTGGGCGCTGACCGCGTTACATGAGGCTAGTCAGATAAATTTTCGCAAAGAGCAGAAAATGTTGAGGGGAGTTGGAACGCCCTACCCCGACAATGTTAAATTTAGTGACTTGACATCCCTATATCTCAGGAACCACTGTAGCTGTCGACATGCAACTTTTACAGGACATTAAACTGTATGTTCTGACTCTACTGAACTACAATAATTGCATTTCAGCCACTGCTATCGGAAATAAAATTTTTTAATTACACGGCTAAAACATTCAGTAGACTCAGGATATGTATGTTATTATTCCCAGAAAATTGGAATACTCTACTCGAAGTGTTTCTGAGATTTAGGGAAAAAATGCAACAGAAAATGTGAACTTTTAGGAACGGCTTAAGTTTTTAAAGACTGTAACTCAATATATGATTTTTTTTTGTCACTCAGAAGCACCCTGCACTGTACTGCGTATCATCCTTGTGATATTTTTCCAAGTATTTTTTTTCTCTTCTTTTCTCCTTTCTGGACTCCTTAGTGACCAACTGTGCTGCGTACTCTGCTTTATCAATGCGAACTTTGTCCACTCGTTCAAGTTCTCTGATGCAGTTTGCTCCACGAGTAATTCCAATGTGCAGTAGCACTTTCACCCTACCAATGATGCCATCATTAAAAACAATAACAGCATCACTGACCCCCACTTTAGTGTCTCCATTCCAACAAGAACATTTCTTGGTAAGCGAGTCCATATAAGATTATTGAACGACTCATTGGGATTTTGAGTCTGACCATGCAGACTCTTCCTTCAGTAATTCAGGATTTGCAAGGTCTCTGTAAAGTATTTTTATGATATCCATGACTGCTGCTGGGATGCAATGTTTATTGCTGCATGAACTGTATGAGTAGTGGTCTTTGCGGTAATTCACCATGAATTAGCTCCAGGAAGGCAAAGGTTGTGTAACTTCACACACTAAATGTTGAACACAATGTTTCCCTTTATTCGAAAATCTATTACCATGAAACCCACATTTCTTAAAAACACTTTTTGAGATATTTACCAATCTAGTCATCAATTTTCCTCGGAAAAACGTTGGCACTTCGACATACAACGCGAGTTTATACTATGAAATGATACGATACTGTTTTTATCAGAGCTACCAACACAAACACATAATTTAACCTATTCAACAAAGCAATCCACAGCCTTCTACATAAAAAAATTGCCGATTTTATTAGATCTTGTAGTAAGGCATGTAAAAATTTTAACATTTTCAACCGGTGTAGATTATATTAATTTCATTTTTATAAAATACTTCCTACATGAGTTTATAAGTGATGTATATATAGCATTTTATTCGGAAAATTGCAAATTTTATAATGAGATAAAAATCCGTAAAAGTTAAAAAAATTGTTCTGAGTCCCTTAAAACATCTGAGCGATGATAAAAATTGTACTTAGTACTTTTTTTGTTATTAGTGTCAAACGAAAGTGAAATTTTTTTAATTAAAAAAAATAAAAGAGAGAGAGAGAGAGAAAAGAAAAAGCTTTTATCTATTATGGATATGGAACCTGCCACAGTAACTTAAAATAGGTTTCAGAACTTACTGGCACCAGACGCCTCTTATTTTTTTAATTTTTTTATTATTTTTTTCGATGGAGTTATTTATAAAAGGCGACTGGTTGCAGTAATTTATGAAACCTACTTTGAATTTTACTCATTGATTTGAAATGCTCTGTTTTGTTTGTATAGCTTATGGGACTTAACTACGGGGTCATCAGTCCCTAAACTTACAAACTACTTATAAACTAACTAAGACTAAGGACGGCACAAATATCCATGCCCGAGGGGGGGATTCGAACCTCGACCGTAGTGGCCGTGCAGACCGTGACTGAAGCGCCTCAGTCCCTTCGGCCACCGCGGCCGGCGCACTGTATCTTTAATTATTGCGTTGTCATAGCACGGTAAAGGAAGATAACACAATGAAAGCGCACAAGGTTCTTTCTTATGTGTTGGCACATACGAAATGCTCTTTAAACTGGAGATACCATCCTTTACGGTAAACTACAGTGACAATGGATGAAACTTATCTTAATTGTCGAGACTTAGCAACAGTGCCGCCTAGACATCGGTAAGGTAAAGCAGTCAACAATCCGAAGATTGGTTTAAACACCACAATGCTTTACTAGGCATGGTCCTGTTTGGAGGTGGTATGCCGTTGCCTTCCTCCGACCTTCGAACTGACTTACCCAGCCAGTTATAGGGGGACATACAGTGAAACGTGGGTTCCGAACAGCGGTGCTATTCGGTATTTTTCACATGAGCAATACTGCTAAAGGTGAAAGAAGTGGAAAGTGACATAAATATCCTAGGACCTGGCGAGGATCGAACCCGCGACCTTCGGATTAATAGTCTGGCACTCTACCACTGTGCAATCGAGGCGGTATGAATTGGATATTCATCTCTAGCAATTAAAGAGAAGGCAATATGTTAGATTTTGTATACCCATCATTACAAACCGAGAGAGTAGCAGACTGGAGCCTCGTGGCAACTCGATCACAATAAGTTGCTTCCACACCCCGCATTCCGTTGTGATTGCGACACTCAAAGTGCTCGCTGAAGCTTTTGCAGTTTTCCGCATTGCTCTTCTTATGAACAACGGCTAGTGAAAATCAGAAAGAATTGCATAACGTTTAAATGGTTACAATCCCCAGTCTTTAACGCACTAGGTTCCTATTGGAGATGCGTATAACTCAAATACCCATCTGGGTAATAAGATTTTGGTGAGCCGTGATATCCCGTAACTGCATTGAAAAGATGCTAGATTATAACTTAAACGAGGCCCCAACCACTTTCTTTTCCCCCCTCCAATATAAACTACCGTGAGAGTCTAATTCGATGTCCATGAGACTTCCAATTCTAGTCTTCTTTTCTTTTCCCTACAAAGTAGCACAGGAATGAGGAAGAGGCTTGTAGCCAATCTTCAGTATTAAACAATGTGCAGTTGTCATGCAATAAAGTTAGCATCAGGGAAATAAAGCTGATGTTAGTCGATGACGTAATTCTATCACAGACTGCAAAGGAATTGGAACACCAGTTGAACGGAATGCATCGTGTCTCAAAAAAAGAACCATGGGTAGCGGAATGTAGTCGAATCAATCGGGCGTTGCTGACGGAATTTCATTAGGAAATAAGACACTGAAAGTGGCAGATGAGTTTTGCTATTTGGACAACACCGAGAGAAGTAATTAAAGAAGACAGAACAGCTGACATCGAATATAAAGTGCTTTATGAAGGTATTTGTCTGAACTGTAGCTTTACGTGGCCTTTTTTTTAAATAAAATAAAATAAAATAAAATAAAAATAATGTACACCTCCACAGATATGACGTATGTCTCAGCAGTTCCAAGATCTCAATGAATCCGCGTCTGTATGCAACTGTTTCAGTGTAGCGTGAAACTGGCGAAAACAGCGAGTGATACACAGTGGCATAGGATATCAACTACAACAGCACATATGTAATGTACGGCCTGACCACTGAAGTACTAGAATTTTACCTGACTAAATCACAGCACATATTCAGTAATTTTTCTTTTCTCTCTCTCTTTCTGCTCTTGTTTGGACAACCGTGCTATAAAAAATATTATACATGCTAAAATTCCAGTGTCTCAGAATCAGTTCTAAAAACCTGCAGAAATATGAGGAGCATCCTGACAGTAGGTTTCCCCACTTATTGTCATGGAGCGGCATAACGGCTACGGTAAGCATTCCAGGCTTCTTGTTCCGAAAGGCACGTCCTCCGGCGAGCGTTTTGACAACAACGAAGAGCTGAAGAGGACTGCCACACGATGGTTCCATTCACAGCCGACAAATTTCTTCGGCACAGAATACAAAAGTTGATCCCACGATACGCAGGGTTCTCAGTTCTTTTGGTGACTGTCGAGAAATAGCTCAAACATTGATGTAACTGTGCAAATAATTTTTGTAATGTAATTGTGTTGTCTTCGTTTTTTAAAAATTGAGGAAACCTACTTTTTGGATGCGCCTCGTATAAATTCTATTAGCAAACTCAAGACTAGAGTTGGCGGTCTAGTACTACACGGCTCACAAGTGGGACGCGACCCATGGGTTAGGAACTGCTGACGATGACGATAAAAAGGCAAGAAAAGAACTACAGCTACAGAAAAATGCTGAATATTAGATGGATACATCGGACGGATAGGGGTGTTTTGGGCGCCGAACAGCTAGGTCTTTAGCGCCCCAAAAAATTTAAGAGGTAAGAAGAGTTAACAATAAAGAAACCGACAACAAAAAGAAAAGGAGAACAATCCAGCAAGTAACATGTGCTGCTGAAAAAAAGTACAAAAAGTAAATGTTAGAGGTGAAGAACAGTCCCCATACGAAATGTTGGAGAGACAATTAAAACAACAAAGCAGATGACCATGGCACGTTGACCACTGCGATAGAAATGGGTGAGCAAGCCACTTTGCAATAAATTAAAGCCTCCAGGCTAAAATCTTAGGCAGAAGTAGGGATAAATCAGAAAATTTGACAACTTCGCTAACACTCGCTACAATAGAGAGCAAATCTCCACCAAGATTCGCCTCTAACCTCTCTGTATTACATAAATCACACTCAAATTGTGGCGTAAAGTAATCTGCACGCCACAGGCATCACCGATCGGGGTAGGATACCATGGGGAAGTGGACAGTGCCCGATTCGGAGGCGGGTAATTGCTACTTCATCCCGCCAGAGAGGCAGCAGGGCCGCCACGAACGAACGGTGGGCTTCAGCAATCTCAGCTTGTTACTCTTTCACCCGTAACTGCAGTGACCGCTGTCGCAACACAGAAGTGATATCCTTAAAATGAATTGGGCATATTGTCACTTCAGGTGCTCTACAAGCCTCTTTGACAGCCTGATCAGCTTCTTCGTTACCCCAAATTTCCACATGCCCCGGCACCCAGCAAAACGACACCGCCTTCCCACGAAGTTGTAAGAGGGACAGTTCGTCGTTTATTTGCTGCAACAAAGTCTCAGATGCTTATAGCTCTTGCAATGACTGCAGAGCACTGAGAGAATTAGAGCAAAGAAGAAATTGTTTACGACATATCTGCTCTAGAGCCTCCGAGATCGTATGTAGCTCTGAATAAAAAATAAATAAAAAAGGAAGCCAGAATAGTTGTTGGGAAGTCGAAACCAAACAACACTGTTGGGGTGAACAATGGAACAGCAGACGCAGTCCACTTGCTTGAAAGAAATTTATGGAACAAATTATCTGACACATGAGGTGAGTCGAAAGGCCCTAAAACAGATGCATCCAAGACTACTCACGTTTGGTAATGCAGCGAACAGAGGATAATAACTATACAGACAGAGCTTCATTAAACCAGTGAAATGAAATGATCATATGGCATTTTTGGCAGGAAGATCACGCATGAGATTATTCGACCGCCTAGTGCAAGTATGTACTTGACGCCACGTCGGCGACTTGCATGTCGCTGATGGTGAAAATGGTGACGAGGAAGACACACGCAACACCCAGTCCCCTGCCGGGAATCGAACCCGGACCCTGCGTGGTAGTCAGCGACGCTTCCGTCTGTGCTACGGGTGGGGGGGCGGGGGGCACGACGACATTAAACCATTCATCGTATTGAAGTTAACAGTCCTCAAAGTAACAGCACGTGAAATTTTAATACAGGTGTAGTGTCACTAACATTCATTTGTCTACCAAGTGCGTCACGTGCTAAAGAATGGTGTCCAGGAGGATTTGAATAAGGGAAATGTTAAGCTAGATCATAATTTCCAGCCTTTGTATACGGCTGACAGGTAATTTTTAGAATGCAGAGGCTGTGTTTAACGGGTTCCAACTTGGGTTTAGGGACGCGGTGACAGGAGAGGCAAATGGCCACAGAAACTGGTGCCAAATCCACGATGAGCGCTCTATCACGTGCGGAACCTGCAATGGCGGGAAGAACGCCAAGGAAGACGAAGAGGGCGGGAGTCACATGTCTGCTCTGGTAACAGGCAGAGACGCAGCTCCAGCCAATAGCACCACCATAACTCACATCTTACAACCGCCTAAATTTCCTAGGAAGTACGACCGCTTGACAAATTTGGATACGTGACTATGACAACAGTTTCAATGAGAAACATTGCGGTACTTTAAAATGTATACAGAGCTACAAAACTAATGATACTCCTGCTCCAAGAATTTGTTTAAATGCTATGCTTGCAAGCATTGCTTAGATGGCAAGCGGGTTGCTAGATACCACCATTCTGCAGCCGATACGGTAACTAGTTTCTGGAATGCATGTTTAACTTATCCTGTGTTTCTGTGTGTATTAAACTCAGATTCCCATAAGATCCCAATGCTTTATTCAATCTATTTCAGTACGATGTCCACGTTGTATAACAGATAACGTGACCTGCCCATTGGAATCGCCTACTCTTTTGATAATGGCACTTATTTAGGATCTCCAAATTTCATTATTCTTTCTTGTTATCCAAGTATCTCGTCCTCTCGCTGAGGCCCAAATTCCTCTCCTCGCCCTACTTCCGTATATCAGAAGCTTATGTGTCTCAGTCTGTGTCCAACTTTTTGAGCCACATAGGCCTATTAGATGTATGGCGGCACTGAAAATCTTCATTTTCGCGGAATTAGATATGGTTTTAGTCTCGAACATATCTCTGATAGAATGTAGACAGAAGGCGAGAGCAGAACTTATTTCATTTACATCAGCGGATATTTGATTATAACAGCTATACTTGGAAGTTTACATCCAACTTTCAGAGAATAAAGTAGCATGAAAATTAATGCATGAAAAATGGGGAGGAATTGACGAACATAATGGTTAGTTCTTTCAGTGATGGGCTGAGAGCGAGAATTGGCTTTCGGCCAAGAAAGCCACATTCACAGGCTGCCCGGACCTGCAGTCAACAAGAAATCCAACAGATTGGTGTGTCCACAGGTAGAAACGGAAAACCACAAAAAACTGAGTATGAACATTACCTTCATTTACACTCTAACACAGCCACATTCTGCAGGTCAATATACATAACCCTGAAGCTTGCTCAAGTACTGATAATGCTGAGTGTAAACTTCCATATCGTGTAAATTATGACACTGCCAATATTTTGAGAGTTCATTGAAATGTTGTTCTTGAAAAGTTGCAGGGTATTCGTCAAATATTCGGAACAATGTCTTATAAATGCTATATGTTTTAAAATTACAATTTCTTGGACGTTATGTTAAAGTAGTTACTAAGCACTGGGCCGTGGTGGAGTAGCCGAGCGGTCAAAAGCGTCTCGCTGCGGAGCGCCCGGTTGCTCGCCGCGGAGGTTCGAGTCCTCCCCCTGGGGCATGGGTGTGTGTGTTGTCCTTAGGTTAGTTTACCTAGGTTTAAGTAGTTTGTAAGCTACGGACTTTTGACCACGCAGTTTGGTCCGATAGATTTACAAACATTTGAACTAAGTACTGGTGTAAACAAATTATTATTATTATTATTAAAACAATAGATGTCCGCTCGTTGCTAAATGTGATAGGAGGTGTTTGTGTATGTGTGTGTGTGTGTGTGTGTGTGTGTGTGTGTGTGTGTGTGTGTGTGAGTGAGTGAGTGGGAGAGAGAGAGAGAGAGAGAGAGAGAGAGAGAGAGAGAGAGAGAGAGAGAGAGAGAGAGAGAGCTGATCCCCTTCTCTCCTACCCTTCCAGAACGGAATCCTGTACTTGCGTATAGATGTTGCTAATTACCAAAACTGCCTGGACTAAAATATACGTAAAGATTTCATTTCCGCATTAAAAGTTTTATTTACAAATAATGGTTCCTCAGTATTTTTTTTAAATATTTTAGGTTACTTCAGTCAGAAATGGCGACGTTCGTTCTAAGATGATCAGTGGTTTTCCTTTAACTGGCGGCTTGGTCGTTAGTTGGCAGCTGAATACACAGATTAACGGGACTCTGGGTCTTTGGGGAGCGACGAAGTTGTGCCACCCTCACAGCACCAATAACGTATACTGATGCAGCTGCAGCTTGCTTTGCAACCTGAACATGGTCACTAAACTGCCGGAACAAACGAATTCTATTTCCGAAACTAATTATATTGCTGCTTAACTTGGCCGGACGATTGAACTTTTCTTTAGCACTTATTAATTCTGTTTTAATGTCTTCCGTAAAGATAGCCTCTGCGCTTACTACGCAAGTAACTATTGTACTTAAAAGAATAAAATCGCAGGGAAGGTAAGATAGTATATTATTTTACTGTTGCACTGACAGTGAAAAATCATTTGACAAGTTCTGCGAGTTACATATACTTCTTTCACTCGTGGGATAGGGGGCGTTCATAAATTACGTGAGGTTTTTAGGCGCGAGGGGGGCGACCCGAATCTCACTAAATCTCACGTGGGGGAGAGGGGTCTCGGCAAGTCTCATGTAATTTTTTTCCCCGCGAGAAACAGTGTAAAACTGCGAGATAACTGGGTTAAATTAAATAAAACATGTTTCACGTCTAAAATATGACTAAGTCCTACACAATAATATTTATCGCGGTTATGCAAACATCACATAGTAGGCAAATGCCTGTGTTAAAGGTTGAAGGAGCAGATACTTTTATGGAAAATTATCTGGACACTTTGCTTCCAATAGTGACTCTTGAGACCACACATGCATCCCTGTGGACTGAACTTGAATGAATATTGTTGTAAGAGTTGTGGTAGTTCCTTTTATTCAAGAATTTCATTGTTCGATTTTTTTTCTGTGTTAACCCATTAAGTCCCAATTTTTTTCTTTGAATTTTTTATTCCTTATTTACAATGTAAATAAATGTCTTGCTTTTAATTTCCTGCAAGCATAAATTTGTTATAAAAAGCATCAATAAATGACATAGAACAGTAGCACTTGTTAGTAAAGAAATATGTGCTCAAAATATGATACTGGGGGTTATTGGGTTAAATACAAGTTTTAACTACTCTACAATAAAAAAGCAAATAATGTTCTATAAATAAATCCAACGTAATCAAGCTCAGATTAACGTATTTACACTAAAATACGCATTTTGAAAAACCTCACGTGGGATCGAGCAAAATCTCACGATATCTCACCAGGGGGGAGGGGGCATCGAAAAATCATCGAAATCATCATTATGAACGCCTCCATAGGATCCTCAAGATCGTGTTATTTGCCTTTTATTGCAAGTCACATATTTTTGCATGCCACATACATAAATTAGTTTAACGTATATTAGTTTACGCGGTACACATAACAAACAAGGAGATAACACAAGGCTAGACCAATTTAAAAACTCATGGAAAAAATGCAAAACATCGTTTATTAGTTAATTTCTCGTTAAAGTATATATATTTCAATAGGATGTAGTTAGTAACTTTAGTGAAGGGTGTTTCAAGAAAAAGGTTTTAATTAGAAGGGCGTCGCCACTAGCTAAAGTTCGGAAAGCTCTGTTGTAGATAATATATTGCCACAATGAACGGACTCAGAAAAGTCGTTCTTGTACAATACAATTGGTTCATTATGGTCAAGCAGCAATGAATGGTATCCAAAGGAGATCTCCATTAGAGTCCATTTTTATAGATTTCCAGAAACTTTGTCACCGTTCCTCACGAAGAACTTATAATTAATTACGTGCCACTGGAGTGTAGTCACAATTGTGCAATTGAATTTGTAACTTTCTAACCGAAAGGTCGTACAAGTAACGGAAATTAATCTACTGAAAAGATGAGGAAACATTATAGTTCCTCTTATGTTCTTATTCTATATAAACCCATAATGAAACAATCTGGGAATTCCACTTGAGTGTTTTCAGATGACGCTTTCTGTCACCTTCTAGAAAAGATAACACAAGATCGAAAAAAACTATAAAATGATTTATCTAAATGTATCTAATCCTTCACAAATAGAGATTACGAGGGCCTTGAGACGAGTGTGATAGAAAAACAATCGCCGAATTTCGTTTTCACGACAAATCATATAGGTTTCAAAATTTCCGACACTAAAAACTTGGTATTAGGATTACAATCAACTTAAATCGGAACCATAAAAAAGAAAATGATGGGAGGGCGAGATGTAACTAATCTGCTATACGGACAGCTTAAACTACGCATATCCGTACCTTGTCTCGAATGAGGTGTGTAATCCTTACGAGGTAGGCATGACGGAAGGTGTCGAAATATTTCAAAGGGCGGCTCGTTTTGTATTCTGTGAAATACCGGACAGAGTATCATGGATATGCTAACAGAGGGTGGCAAACATATAAGTAAAGGAATTTTTCATTACATAGCGAAATTTTGTCACGTATTCCAAATGTGACATGAAGTCACCAATGAGGTATGCGCCCATTTTCATTTTTCGTTATTTAAAAGTGCTATAAAGGACGCTTTACAAATACGAAGGTGATGCGGCTGTTATTTACTTACTCGTTTCGTTAGAATCTGAAAATTGGGGTAAAGTTTCATATAACTGCATAACGTCATGCCCCTGCTGAACTATATTATAGCAACTTGCTTCAGTATAGTTCAGTAGGGCCATGACGTTATACAATTGCACGAAACTGTAGCCCTGGTCATTAAAGCAACTTGCTTTAGTGTACTTCATCCGGGCCATGACGTTATACAGTTGTATGAAACTTTACCCCAGGTTTTATATTCTCAGGAGACGCGTCAATAAATAACAGCCGCATCACCACCTGTGGCCTTAATATTTGTAAAGCGTTTCTTATAGCACCGTTTAGTAACAAAAATTTCACATAGTTTCGGTTAATACTATTCTCCTCCGAGTATGATATAATCTTGTTGATTCTCAACTACAGAGGCAACAATAATAATGGTAATAAAGAAGGGAAATCAGAAATACAGGTGTTCATTTCTTCGTATGGTATTCGAGAGTGGACTTACCCAAGAAAGAATGAAAGTAGTTGTATTAGTTCTTTGTCCAACACTTATGATGGAATAGCAAAGTAATCAAGTAGATGTGGATAAAATGCACCAATCACGTTGGCGGCATCACTGATAATCACACATATTACAGTTAATAACATTACTCTGGACCAGTTATTTTAGTTAACTCTGATAACCATTTGAAACAGAGCCTGAATATAACTACGGAAACAGCACAGGAATACCACTCGTCGCGCGGGATTAGCCGAGCGATAAGGAGCGCCACGTTGCGGATCGCGCGGCCTCCCGCGTCGGAAGTTCGAATCCTTCATCGGACATGGATGTTTGTACTGTCTTTAGTATAAGCTAGTTCATAAGTAGTTTGTAAGTTTAGGGACTGATCACCCCGCAGTTCAGTCCCTTAAGCTTAACAAACATTTGAACATTTTGAATACCATTTAATTTTTTTCTGCGACGAAAAGCGTGATTATGAAATTCAAATTAGAGTTACGATTTAAACAATAGTAGCTCATATTTTTCATCTGATATTTGTTGTTGTGGTATCAAGCCCGAAGACTTGTTTGATGCAGCTCTCAACACTACACTATCCTGCGCAATCCTCTTCCTCTCTGAATAAGAACTGCAGCGTAGCCGGCCGTGGTGGCCGAGGGGACTGAGGCGCTTCAGTCACGGTCCGCACGGCCACTACGGTCGGGGGTTCGAATCCCCCCTCGGGTTTGGATATTTGTGCCGTCCTAGTTCGTAAGTAGTTCATAAGTAGTTTGTAAGTTTAGGGACTGATGACCCCGTAGTTAAGTCCCATAAGACTTACAAACATTTGAACACCTTTGAACTGCAGCGTACATACACTTCTTTGAACCTGCTTACTGTATTCGTCTCGTGGTCCAATATACAGAGAGTGCATGAAGTCCGGGAACACTTTCAATCATTTATTGGGCAAGAACCAAACATTTTACATCTGTCATTTTGAAGAGAAACCCTGAAAGTTTTATTTATTTATTTTTCACGTAAACCGCCACAGCGTAGTTTCGTAATTTGCCGATAGTCAGTGGTAGACGCAAACATATAAGAGTTCAGGAACGGAGAGAGTTTGACAAAAACAAATTTGTTACAGCCGGCAGCGGATATTTAGAACCAAGTACGGTAAGATGCCACCAAAAAGAAAGGCCATTTACCAGTGGCACAACAGATTCGTTAAAACGGGTTGCTTGTGCCCGGCAAGACAAGCGGACGTCCCAGTGTGAGTGAACTGAATGTGGAGCGCGTACCAGAGACATTCGTAAGGAGTTCAAAGGAATCGGTGCATCGTGCATCCTGTGAACTCGAAATGATTCCAACTCACGATGTAGAAAATCCTGCGACAGACGCTGCCTATGAAACGAATGAAATTGGAGCTAGTGCAGACGCTCAATGACGACGACAAAGACAAACATTTGAGTTTTGTTCGCAGTTGCAATAACTGAATGAGGATGGGTCCAAATGTTTGTAAATCTATCGGACCAAACTGCGTGGTCATCAGTCCGTAGCTTACAAACCACTTAAACTAAGGTAAACTAACCTAAGGACAACACACACACCCATGCCCCAGGGAGGACTCGAACCTCCACGGCGAGCAACCGCGCGCTCCGCAGCGAGACGCTTTAGACCGCTCGGCTACTCCACCGCGGCGAATGAGGATGGGGATAGTATTGTTGACCGCTTATATTTTAGCGACGAAGCCACTTTTCACACCAATTGAAAAGTGAACAGGCATAATTGTCAAATCTGGGGTACAAAGCATCCACTCGAATGCATTGAATTTGAGCGTGGTTGCCCAAAGGTAAATATTTTTTGTGCCTTGTCACATCGAAAACTGTATAGACCATTTTTCTTCGCCGGGAGCAAAGTAACTGGATATTCCTACTTGGAAATGTTGCAGCAATTGCTGATGCCTCAAATGCAATTGGACTCCACCTTCATCTTCAGGAGGATGGGATTCCACCTAATTTTCATCGTGAAGTCCGTGAGTACCTCAACACGGAGCTGCTGTATTACATACAGAAGAGGACTGGAGTGTTACACAGTCACGGTCCTTTCATCGCCTTGCCCAACTGGAACGATTCGTCCAACAGTAGCGGCAGCTTTGATTAATTATGTCGATCTGGAGGTGTTGTATAAGACATGGAGACTATGGTATTTACAGGGAACGATAAGTATCGCGCCGGGGCGCCACTGCTATTCTCTCCAGAGATAAGCTAACTGTTCGTCAGGAGTCATCGAGATCCATTACCGAAGCCTCATTTATTTGGGAAAGATTTCCATCGAACGACTCGGACTTGACGCGTTGGCAGTTTACAGTACATGCACTTCAAAACACCCGGCAGCTATAACTTGAGTAATTTTCCAAATCTCTTTGACGGAGATTTTCGCAATTCCTACAGATGGCTTTTGTTGTTGTACAACTTCAATAATCTCTTCTTCCTTAATTTTGCAGAGTGGTGCCTTTTTCTTCTGACTCACGGATTTAATTATTTCTATTCTCTTTAATTATATCTGTATTGAAAATGGAATTAAGGTGGGCAGGACATACGCACAGACACAGGTGGATCAAACTGCACACTTCATTCCTTCTTATATGGATTACAGAGAAAACTTTCAAAAAAAGAAAAACTCCGTAGCATACTTCAAATTTTTTTAATAGATATGATACAGCTGAGAATATATTAGTTCCGATTTCAGAGCACTAACGAACAACAATTCAAATTTACTGTGCATCCCATTATCAACGATCCAAAGATAAACCTATTATTATTATTATTATTATTATTATTATTATTATTTTGTTGATGTTGCTGCTTTATAAAAAACTGTGCATCGCGCCTTAATGGAAAAAAGAAAAACACACTTTGTTTGAAAAAGAAGAAGACATTCACTGCTCCCCTTCAGACTCGAAAGGGATAAGAAAAGCAGTTCCGGGAATTTTGGTTTAAATATGGCGCTCCAGCCCCAATTTCGGAAAGCTAGGAGGCCATTATATCGATCCCGTCGAACAGGCCCTGATCTATCCCTCACACCTATAAGATAAAAATTTATAAAAATAAATTTTCAAAACAAAGTCTCTCAAGATTCATATATTGAATTTTGCTCTAACAGTTAGCATCAGTCATGGCACATGGATTTTAGTAGACAACGAACATTTTTACTGATCTGCATGCACTCGACTGGGCAGAGATCATCAAGAGGTATTGTCTGCTGAAATATTTAATTGTACTCACCCTTCACTTTTCGTTGCTACGTCGACTAGGTTGAATTCTGAGCAAGTCGACTGAGACGATTAATACGTGTTTTTATGTACACTAAAGAGCAACTTTTGAGATTGTGAGGCCCCCAGTACAAGAGGAATGGGACGGTCTAAAATAAATAAATAAAGCCCAAGAGCGCTCGAAAAAAATCGAGCATTTGCGGTATTTGGAGGTCCCCCCATCCCCCCTGGAAACATGTTGCCTGCACTGACTAGTCTCGTTTCCAATTGTATCGAGCAGATGAACGTGCACGGGCACGGAGACAACCTCATGAAGTGTGGGGGCTCTGTAACTGTGTGGGGAATGTAAAGTTGTAGTGATATGGGATACCTGATACAACCAGATACGACTCTGACAGATGACACGTGCGCACGCGTGCTGGGAGATCGCCGGCATCAATTCGTGTCCACTGTGCATTCCGAAGGACTTACGGGAATTCCTGCAGGAGAATGCGACACTTCACACGTCCACAGTTGTTACAGAGTGAGTTCAGAAACTCTCTTGAATTTAAAAGCCTTCGCTGGCCACAAAACCCCCATACATGAAGATTATCTGAGATGCCTAGCAACACGCTTTTTAGGAGATATCTCCACGGATTTATGGGCAGCCCTTCAGGATGTATGGAGTCACTTCCCTCCATCACTCATCAGACATCAGTCTAGTCCATGCCACGTCGTGTAGAATGCTCGCGGAGGCCATACACGATATTAGGCACGTGTAACAGTGTCTTCGGCTCCTCAGTAGGGTAAGGTGGTACAAATTCGATATAGGTACAATTCCGATCAACATAAGTTTTCAGTCTCGTAGTGTTGGTAGCACTTGCCTTTCTGTGACGTTGTGGCGTAGCAGGTGTCTACAGCTCCTCCTGTCTTTTTCAAGAATACACCACATTGTGCTACGGAAATATGAATTCCTTCCTGTTACAATGTACGTGGAGCTACTTCGTCGAACCCGCTCTTATAAATTTTCTAGTTTCCACACGCTTGTAAATTCGTTATTGTGCAACATTTGGTACCACGAAGTATGCGTTGGTGCCCGAAGGAAAAAGTGCTTTTCATGTGGAAAAAGTCAGTGATCAAAATTGTACGAGGAAGTGATGATAATTGTACCTAGTGTGGTACATTTTCTATCGATTTTTCTCAATTCTGTAACCTTTTTTGTGGTCCTACCAACATTTGTAATTGTCTAACATTTATGTTACATATTCATTAAACATTCAGGAACAAGTGCCATAGTTAAAATTATTTCTTTTCTCAATATATTTGTAGTTACAATAACATTTGTCCGAAATGATCGAAATTGTACCACCTTACCCTATATTTGTTAAATGTAGATATTTCGCCGTGTTGGCGAGAAAACTCCAAGAAAACGGTAATATAAGACTGTATATAACAGTACCTGAGCTCTGTAAACTCTCATCGCTGTATCAGATGTTTGCACAAACGTGTAAGGTATTCTGACAGAAGTCACGCATGTGCGGTTTTCTTTGTGGGAAGTGAAGAGGTACGGACTTCAAAAAATGTTCAATTGTTTGTAAATTTATCGGACCAAACTGCGTGGGCATCAGTCCGTAGATTACAAACTACTTGAAATAAAGTAAACTAACCTAAGGACAAAACACAAACACCCATGCCCCAGGGAGGACTCGAACCTCCGACGGCGAGCAAAGGCGCGCTCCGCAGCGAGGCGCCTTAGACCGCTCGGCTACTCCACCGCGGCGGTACCCACTTCAAATGATGGCGAAGGGAGAAAGAAGAGACATATCAGACAGAATAAAATTAGGAACACAAGACTTTCGAATACTAACACTGACAGGTAAACTAACTGATCAAAAGTATCCGAACACCTATTAGCGGACATTGCAATGATGCTATCAAGCAACAACAAAATTGTGCACTGTTTTCTGCAACATGTTTCAAATTTCTTCGCCGGATGGGCGAAGGTGACGGCAACCAGCGTTCAAAGCACTCATATATAACAGTATTCCATTGTCTTATACAAGGGCAACTGCTTATGAACGAAAGGAGGAAGCCGAGAAGTGAGTTGTTATGCAAAAGCGTTAGCTAATTCTCATCTGGGACGTTTTAATCGACAGATGTTTACCAGGAGAAAAAAAAAGAAAAACTGACAGAGCACTGCTGACTGGAGGATACAGAAGAAGAAGAAAACAGCATTTACTGTACCAGTGAATGACGTACTTTATGACAGTTTTGGTCACTAGCCAGAAGTTCAAATGTTTGTCTAACTTATGGGAAGGCAGCTTAGGGTTTAACGTCCCGTCGACAGCTTGGTCATTAGAGACGGAGCTAACGCTCGGAGTTTTTGCGTAAGGATGTGCCATTTGAAAGGAACCATCCCGAAATTGGCCTGGAGTGTGTTAGGGAAATCACGGAAAAACTAAATCTGGATGGCCGGAGGTAGATTTGAACCACCATCCTTCCCAATGCGAGTCCAGTGTTACCACTGCGCCACCTCACTCGGTTTTACTGTGGAGGTCATCAGTCGCTAAACTTACAAACTACTTATAAACTAACTTATACTAAAGACAGCATAAACATCCATCCCCGAAGGGGGATTCGAACCCCTGACGGGGACGGCCCCGCGCATCGGAGCATACGAGCGTTGGCTTCACTGTTACTTGAGTGTAAACCGTGGAAGTTGTGAGATTGTTCTAGGCTGTATACGAAGAAGAACTTGTTTTCATACATTTAATATGAAAAAGCGCAAAATTCAACAATTTTCCTAGCGACGTAAACAAACGTATAATATTGATGAGATCTGTCCAAAAAGTTCCGAATTTTTTTTTCTGCTCTTTCCTTGTACTTACTGCGTAACATCTTCGAAAGTCTCCTTCGTAATTGACACCCCACTCTTTTTATCGGGGTTTTCAACTATGGGAATAAACAAAAGTCCGGAAGGGACAAGTCTAGAGAGTACGGAGGATGTGGCAGAACAGCGATTTCGATTGTTGTACAATAACCACGTACCAACAGAAAAGAATGTGAGCGCGCGTTATCCTAATGCAAGAGCCATGGTCTCGCCACATATCAGGCCGTTTCATTCTAAATTTTTCAAGTTACCAAAGGTCCACCCATAACTGCTTGTCCCTGTGGCACGAAATCATGATGAACTAATCCGTCGAAGTCAAAAACTATCAACACGGCCTAAGGAATGGGAGTAATCTTTAACTAGCATCCGGCTACCACTCGTAGTCATGTCCTAGTTCATAAACCATGAGCAAGTGTAACGCTTGACGCTCACTGCTTCTTCCATGGCCTCTCGACTAACATCAACCCCTCCCCACCCATTACACGCAAAGGCAAGCTAGCAAAACTTGAGAAGACGTATTGATGTAATGCTTCTTATTTTGTTTTCAAAAGGGATTACTGGGTAGTTGCGCAGATGTTTTTAAATGCCTCCTAGCGGATGGGTTTGGATTTCTGTTCTTGCAAATATATATTCACAAAAGGTATGTTTGATAGGTAACACAATATACCTTACAGATTTATCTGTCACACCATATCTGATGTGTAACGACACATAGATAGCCTATCTATGAATCCTTGCGTTAATGAGGAATCCTCAAGTGCATAACTGAAGCACGCGATTCCACCCGCCGACTTTGACCCATGACGCCATCAACATGGTGGAAAAGTCGTACTTCAATCGTACCCAACTACAAATAATCAATGTTTCAATTGATTAGTGTTTGTAATTAAATCATGAGGGCTCCTTAAAATTTTACTTCTCGTCTCGGTGGTCTCGCCTGATTTGCCAAGATATTATTTTTAGAAATCCGAACACCAAAGAATGATTTTGTGTTTCGCAGAGACCATAAAGTAAATAAATAACGCTGTTCCTGAAGTACGATAGAAAGGTGTTAGATTTACTCTTATCCACTCAGCAAAAGTAACTGCCCTCGAAAAACGAAAAGCTAGCCACCACATAGCCTACTACATAACACACGGATCCACGGGTCAAAGCCGACAGATAGTATCGCGTGCTTAAGTGTTTAAGGATATCACACAATGGTGAAAAAATTATTTTTCTCAAACCTATGCCAATCGAGGTAAGCTTAAGAATGCTCAATATAATAATGCTGAATTGCATTTAACTGCCATGCTGACAAAATCATAAAACACGAGCCGCACGAAATTTTTATTAATAAAAAGAATTCATAAGAACACGTTGCAGCAAGCAAATGAAGAAAATCAATCAGTAGGCCTATGTAACGGACGCGTAATATGTATATACAAAAATGAAAGTACTGTAGTGTTATGTCGAAGTTCGAATACAAAGGAAGTTTAACGATCTGTCGACGTCGTTAACAAATGGAGCACCAACTTGGATCGGATTAACATGAGGATTGAAACAAGTGTCTTTCTTTTCAAAGGAACCACTCCAACGGTCATCTTAAGCGATAGGGAAAACCATGGGCAATCTACCCCACAAAAAAATCACATACTAGTCCAGAGTATGAACTACTTAACCACCTCGAGCGAAATAAAATACAAAATAAAAATAATTTCAATGACACACTGGATCCTTCTTAGTGGTCTTCATACCTAGAGCACAACTGACACAATCAATGAATGCAACTATCAATTCTGTCTTTGTGATTCTTTCTTGCCACTTAGTTAAAAAGTTGCTGCATCTTTTTTTCTTCGACTTAAACTTGTTCACAATTGGAAATATCACAAACAGAATTTTGTATGCAATGGCTTCGTACAGTATCAGGTATGTTAGATTTACGCTTCTGCACCTATTTGCGCAGATGAAAAGGGGAAAATGAAACTAAACGAATACAAATTTTTATGCGTGTTACCTCTTACCTCCACAACCTTCGTGCCACGTTACAGTTCATGTGACAAGAGAACCTGAAATAGCTAAACGACTGACAGAATTTGCATACAAGAACTTAGGAAATGACAGAGAATGAAACATATTCGAGCTCAGGATAATACCCACTAAAAGAGAAAGAGAGAGAGACACTATTTAAGGCAGCATATGAAAACTATGGCTCAGTAGTATCCGCGAATCATCCACAATTTGCTCGATCAATTTAAAATAAAATTCAAACTCCATGTGAATTCTATGCGCTAGAATTGTTTAAAATTTCCTCAAATTGAATATTTCATGCTGACGACATCACTGTTGCTGTCGTTACTTGCAGAGGACAATGCCACATCTGTGAAAGAGATTATCTATGCAATACACCCTCATTTACAATTAACCAAAAGAATGAAAGCATAAAATACACTCAGCCACATGAGAGACCCTAAAACAAGTGATTTTTAAGCAGATTTCTACTCAATAACAAGTAAACAGACTGCTGAGCGAGTAACTAACAAAGGGAGCGTTGCTAATGGTCATGAAGACGTCTATCTTATCTGTGCTGATTGTCGTTGGATGGCGTTATCATCCTCTCACTCTAAAAATCTGGCTGCATAAGTTAGGTAGTACCTTCTACTGATCGACCAGTGTAGAAAGACCTCCACGAAAATCTATTTCTGCTGGAGACCGTCACCTGACGATTCTAGGAATTAGCATGATGTAAGTTGCTTTCTTTTTAATTGAACTTACAAAAACGCTTTTGTGACAAAAATTTCTTGATAGTCTCATAGAGGTCTACTGGTTTCGTATTTCACGACAGCGTGAAAGAAAATCATCCTTACTTACATGATTATCGCATATATTAAGTCAGATCAGAAGCACTTAACATAGTTATGTTAAACATACTTTATACATCACATTTCTTTATGAGGTACTCTCTTAGGAATTTATTTATTTATTTATTTATTTATTTATTTTTTTTTTGGGGGGGGGGGGAGACTCAGATGTCAATAAACTATGAGGGTCAGCTAATATAAAGTTTGCAGGTTCTGAAGAAAAGCTCAATGATCTCCTGAGGAGATTGTATGGACTACATAGTACTACTATAGCTTGTACCACGCAATCAATTTCCTCAACAAATAGACCTATAAGTCTAAGACAAATCTTAAAAACACGGCAACATGAATTAAATTGGAGCAATTGATCAACTACTTTATCTTTATTGTAATTAAAAATGGTATAATTCTGCACAACGTATGAAGCTAATGAACAATCCGTTCAAAAGGAAAACTGGTTTAAGATTATTAATAGTATCTGCAGAATGTTGCTGGGTAGTAAAGAATGAGGGCGCAATTTAACTGCAGCGGTAATGTGGTCTAGCTAACATCAGTAGAGGCCTACGCAGCTTTTAAAGGCGCAGACATACAGGATGCTTTAAGCAATTGGTACATAACAGATCAAGAAGGGACCAGCTGGTTAATTGTCGGCCACTGCCCTGAGAGCGCACGTGGTTGCGTACGAAGGCAGTATAAAATTATCCAGAGTTGCAAAAAACGGCAACTCCGTTTGCAATTTTCGTGATGATTAACACTAGCTAGCTATTGACCTCATTGACCTTGTCTAACAAGAGCCTCATGAGCTGCTACGGATTTATGATTTCAAATGCAGAAAAATAAATAACAATTCGTGTTTCAGATTTAGCGAGACGAAAGTTACCCGCAAGCAAGACAATTATTTTCGTAGAATCTACCAAACACTTAACTTCATCAGATGGTGTCAACGAACCACTGACAAAAAAACACACGCACAGTGAAGAAACTATGAGGCTGTTTACAATGTGTATAATATTGAGACATTCTATAGCACCTTAACATTACATCGTATCTGACTGACTTTCCACAGCCACATAAGTTGCTCAGAAAAATGTCACCTATTTTATGTTATTAATTAAGCATAATATCATTATTTATTCTGAATTTTTTTACAAAGACACTTAATCACAGTCAAATATACGTCTGGGAGAGACAACAAATATGATGAATACTATTAATAAGCAATTCCTAGCGAGGAAATACGGAATGGCAACCCAAACAATAAAGACGACCTCCCTGAATCTCTAACATATGTATATAATCTGCAGTCCAATAATGTTTACTTCAGAAGATAGGCAATTCACATATGTTTACTGCTAGTGAAGATGCTTTCTCATAAGGTTAGTACGAGTTTTATATACAACATTTGATTATCATGACAGAACATATGCACACAATTACATCAGTTTACTAAAATTTTATAGTCCTGATCTTTTACGAAAACATAGAAGTGACGGAACCGGCTGAAATGTTGCGGAAATTCACGAATTGACCTACTTTAATACAAGAGCAGCCATAAACAACTTAAACTTACCTCCGTTTCTCCTTGGTAGATTTCTTTTTCTCCATAACGAGGCACTTAAAACGTTGTTGCTATATACACTAAATACTTCTTAAAGGTCTTAGTAACGTTATTTATCAAAACAATATTAAGAAAAATCACAGTATTCGAAAGAACGGCACACAAACACAACGCACACCAGCTGACGTCAAACTGGGAATACCGTGCTGCCCTCTGTTATTAAGCTTGTCAAGCGACGTCCAGTCCACAGCCTTCTAACACATGAGAATTTCAGCGGTTTCAATCTTCTTAATAAGACACCGTTTTACGGCCTGTGACAATCAACTGAGACTCAATAAATCTCATAAGAATAAAAATGGATTAAGAGGTACACGTAATGCTTTCAGATGGACCTAAATCTTCGTTCTGTCACGTAAACAGAGGCTACTGTTTTAAGTAAACGACGATAAAGCTACAATATATTTGCGCCAAGCTTAAAAAGGCGCATTTTCAAATACCGATACTTTGTTATCTGACCCTTCTATACGCTTGGAAAGATGAACGTTAAATGATTTCGGAACAAATACAATGAGCTGTTAAATGAAAATGATTGATTAGAAAAGTGACAAAACAATAGTAAAGTTGCGGGGATTAAAATGTAAAGAGTTCTCATCAAGATGAAGATGCAAATAGTGCTCCTAACAACATATTAATATAGCAACATTGCTGTGTGAAATATAAATTGATAATGGGCCGGATATACAGTTTCCGGTTATCGGCCTGTTAAGCTCCTTTCTCAGAACAGCGCGAGACACACGTTGTACGAACACGGAATAACGCCAATTGGAGATCAAACTCGTGATAATTTTAACCGAAAATTTCTGGCCTATAACTAGCTTAACCAGGGAACAAGTTCAAGATGGCAGGAATAATATATTCAAAAAGTGACAACGAGATTTTTAGCCACACTTTGAATTCGAATGAGAAAGGAGGAGAAGATGATACGTTGCCGAAATCATTTCGCCGAGTTCGACGATGCCAAATTTATATCCAGACTCCGACTCTCAAAAGATGCAGTACTTCGTCTTTTCAATCTTGTATATGAGAAACTGAAGCATAGGACAGACAGACTATTCCTCGTCCTGCTCTCCCTGGATTTATCAAGAGATTGTACAACCGGCCCAATGCGAAATTCGTATCATTCGTGTCAAACATATCGCTATATTTTTTTATTAAAAAAAGAATAAAGTTGCTCATTTTAACTAAATGCTTTCTAATTTTAACGCATCTTCATTAAAATAACAGGAAGGTACCGGATGACATTCAAGAAGATGTCCGTCGCATTGAACTGAAAAACACAGGTAAATTTTGAATTGGGTGATCCGTACGTAGCACTCTTTTTCCCTTCATATCAGCAGCTTAAAAACACACAAGCAATTTTTTTCATACAGAGTTGATAGAAAAAAGGAGAAATGCGGGTAAAATTTACTTACGTCTTGAAGGCGTAAAGTGCTGATGTTAGCAACAACCCTTGAATGCTCTTTGAAAACTCAAATCACATAGCATGAAAGGAAATGATTCTTTGTGTTGACCGTGAAATGAATTATTAATGCTGTACCTGCTCTATGATTGACAGGTTCTTGAACGTACTATTGTCCTGTCAATAAATTCATAATCCTCGTAAGGTGAACATTTTGTTGCCAACATTAGCAGTCACAAAAATCACTATTATCGGATCCCTATTTCGCCAAAACTATATCATCATGAGATCACGTGACTATATTGGCAGTATATGTTGACAACACTAAATCTGATCTCTGCATCTCAGTACTCACACCAGAGATATTTCTACTCTATCGTCCGTCCCGCAGATTATATTTACATTATACACAAACGAAATAAACACAGAATAGATTAACTGAGAAGTTTCGAGCCAGCACGGGAACATGTACGCCAATCTTCGCTACAGAAAGTCAGCCGTTTTTGGGGTAAGTTGCAGGTGTTATTCCTTTATCTGGAAACGTTTCAGAAAATGCCTCATTGCTTTTTTGTACCCTTTTGCAGTTGATTAATAAGCGATGATTTGAAATGGTAATCGATCAGTTGCAAGAAATAATCTCGATCACCCAAAACAACCAGGGACTTGATCACTTGCAGTTATTTTTAAGGTTCAGGGATGATGAAAAGAAAATACATATGTATCAAGTAATGATCATAGTTGTTGCGCACTCTTCCAAAATACATTACTCACAGTTAAGTCATATATCAAGAGAGTCTAAAGTTTTTATCGGTAGTGTTACAGATTCTCTTCGTATTACGTAAACACTTTAATACTGTATCATCCTGGTATTAAAATGGAGGCTGGATCAAGACAGAAAATTAGATATTTGCCTTTCGCTAAAAGTGCTCTTGAACGACTTTTTTTAATAATAAAGGCGTCGTATTTGCGATATAGGATCATTCCCTTCAGTCTCTTTTGTTTATATGATCTGAGCATTGTTTAAGAATATACTGCTTCATCAGCAGTGGCGGCGCTTGAAGAAAAATGGGCGTCAGCGAACTCGTCTTTGCGAGGCCCCTTTCATGTTTTCAGTAAGGAAGAAAATGTTAAAATGGTCTGAATTAATCACCAATAATCATTATATTAAAATTTTATTAGTATAATATACAAGTATTATCGCAATGACAAAAATCACAATAAACGAACACGAATTAAAATAGAGAAACTTTTCAGCTTTTCGCCTCACTGAATTTTTTAAAGATCATATCCTAATTAATACTAATCGTCATTTCGGTTTCAATTGATAGTACTGACAACGCAGAGTCTTTCTTGGCTCACTGTGCTCCTCAAGTAAGTCTTAATCAATTTCAACTTTGAGAAGCTTCTCTCGGCAGAACCTTTACTGACTGGAACTGTGAGTAATTCTGATTGTTATTCAAACATTTGGATATACTTCCAAATTGTTTTCTAAAATGTACCGAAGAAGTTGTTTCCGTCTTTGATTGAGTCTAGTGGACTGGATTTTAAAAGCTGGAGTTCCTCGTAAAGTTCACTATTTTCGCCTTCTCGGAGTATCATACCTAAATCATTACAGTGCTAGAGAAGGTCCTCCTTGGAAAGATATTTCGAATAATTTATATCATAAATAAAACGAAATCGCTCAAAATATTCTTGGAGCGCTTTGAATCGACATTCACTGTCGACTATTATAACATCTATCATTGTGTTAAAAAAAATTAACTCTGTACTGCATTTTAGCTGACTGTATTGATTCATCAGTTTGTTCGTAATCGAATATTCGTTTTTTGTGTGCTATTATTTTCCTTTTAAACTCAGACTCAATTTCGTAGCTACTTCTGCAACGCATGTTTCAAATTCTGTAATACGGAAGTCTCGAATCCAGTCACGAAATGAAGGTAAAGAGTCAACAGCTACTTTCAGTTTCACTTGAACCGACTGCCAGTGTTTATTTATATTGTTCACACGTAGTAAAATCTTATAGCACACGTCTATTACAACAATAAACTCAAAAGTTAACATTTCGTTCAAGACTGCTTCACACTGAGAATCATCAGTTTTACTTTTCAGGTCATTCACGCTTTCGATGACATCATTAAATAGGAATAATACAGCTATTACTGCTCCTATTCTGCTTTCCCAGCTTCTTTCACACAGAGGTTTCAATTTCAATTTTAATTTAGTTTTTATAAGCTCCTAACGCTTTCTAAACCGTGTAAGGAGCACATAAATTTTATTGATGAATTCGAAAAATGTTGTAGCTGTTGTAGATGAGTTAGCTGCATTTATGAGAAGCAAATTCGAAGATGTCATCCGCATGGAGTGAAGAATGTTCGTGGATATTGAGTATTCTTGTTCTGACACCTTCATTAATGCCAACCATATTGGCGCCGTTATCATATCCCTGACCTCAACAGTTTTTTTGTATCTAGATCATTATTTTCTAGTTTCTTTAAAACTATATTTGTTAAATACTCTTCCATTGTTTCTGCAATGGCAATAAACCCAACTCTATCTCTGCAGTTGAGGAATTGCCAAATGTTATAATATTATTGACATTTGTTCCACATGGCTCACATCCCTAATACAATCGAGGAAGAAGGCATAATATTTTGCTTGTTTGACTCTTTTTATAATTTCGTTAATGACAGATTTTTGACTCAGTAACGACAAGAAACGTGGACGAAAGTGTTCTACGTGCGAGTCTCTTGACACACTGACTTTTGTACGTCATTTCGTCACTGCCGTTTTGTGCGCATGCGCAGATTCACGACAGGTATTGTAAGGGAATTCACTTAATTGATCGGTAACAGTCGGCAGCACTCGTGAGACTTCGAGCCGTGCAGGGGTGGCGATGCTCGTTGTCAACTTCACAGTGTGTGCTGAACAGCTTGGTGTCACACCACTGTTGTCTACCTTGTCTTATTTGTAACTGAACTAGGCTATCGTTATTGTGTTTTATTGCATTATTTTCATTGTTTAATGTGTGAAATAGTAAACTCAGTTTCTATAACACAAAGAATTTAACTGGCAATTACATCACTATTGCACTCATACGGAAATAAATACGGACAACTAAATAGCTGCCGGCCGCGAATGGCCGAGCGCACTAAGGCGTCCTACCATGGTGCACGAGGTCGCTTTCGTCGGGGGTCGAATCCCACCCTTGGGAACGGATGTTGTGTTCGTCCTTGGGTTAAGCTAGTGTAAGTTAGATGTGGGTCCGCTACATAAACTAGCAGTTGAAAAGCGTCGTGTTAAACATTAAATTAAAAAGAAATAAAAATCTAAAATTTTAACAACGTTTTGCCAGGCCCCCACAGGCGCGAGGCCGTCGGCGGTCGCCGACGCCTAGCGCCGCCACTGTTCATCAGATTTATTAACTGGTACGTCGCATCCGTGTTCATCTCGTGACAGATTCTCGTACTAATTTTTCACTTAAGATCTAGGCCAATTCAAGCATACGTGACTACAACATCCAATCTACCAAAAGATTTCCCTCCTTCCCTGACACTGCAGAGGCATGTTCCATACTATGTTGAACAAGAAGATGTGACAGGACTCGGTTAAGTCACTTCTAGTGTGTTGTGTTCAAGAATGACTCTTTCAACAAGGATGTATTCCGCGACCAATTAAAATCGTATGTTCGATTAGCACTTGAACGCCGACAATTAATCATTAATTTAACATTCAGTGTTCGTATATTTCTTTAAAGGGCTGTATAGGGTACAGCGCGAATGTCCAACTGTAACTTGATCATATTTAGAGTGCTCGACAACTTGGTATTACGTGAATACCAAAGTTTTTCAGCTACTGTCATAATGTTTCAAGCAAAACATTTTAAAACCCTAGTAGCTGCATCATCACATCTACATAGATCATACTTGATGGTTATGTAAGGCATGTCTGTTGTTGTTATACTTCTATATAATAATATAACGGATACAAGAAATTCGCTTCATTATGAAAACAACAGGATACAACTAGAAAACAATAATTTCTACTTCTCTTTTTTCCTCCCTCCTCTTCTTTTAAATTTTTGCTAGTTTCGAAGTAGGCCTACAGGTTTTATGGCAGCCTACATCTAATGCCCTCAATACCCGTAAGGTCAGCATAGCTGGGCAGAGTTAATCAGAAAGTTGACTTGGCCAAACATTAATTAGTTAATAAAAAGTTTACTTCGAAAAACATCTTTACTTTGGGGCCAACTTTTATCGTAAACTCGCAATAGTAAACTTTATGTTGACATTGTAGTGAAATGAACACATGAATAAAACGTATTAGTGTTACCACAGACTAACGCACAGTCGCGACACTCACTGCTGTGGTTGCTACCAACCAAGGAGGTTAAAATAAAGGGAGCTGGCGTTATCTATGCACAAACACATATGTCAGTTGAAGCTGTTCGCCTCTTGGTGTGTTGTGGAACGCCATTTCTCCGTTAAAACTATGAAAACTGTGCTTCAAGTCGACCCTCATACTGAATGGACAATCAGTGCAATGTATGTACTTACAAACAATATACTTTCTTGCATAAATAGTAATAAATACTCATCATAATACACCTGAAAACTCAATTTTTAACTGCTAGTTTCAAGCAAGCAAGATTCGACAGTAAACGGTAATAGGAGTTGAGGTAGACCTAGGAGGAAGTACTTGTATTCTGTCATGAATGATTTTGAAGAAAAAGGCTTATCACTAGACAAGGCATCGATGTTAGCATTGAATATGGGATCATGGAGAATTTTCATAAGGGGTTCTGTGTTGCAGATTGGATTTTGAAGGTATAATCAGTTTTAAACGAAGACGATGGCAAATGCTTAAGTTTGACCGCTTGAACATAAAAAAAGTAGTAAGCGATTAACTTTCTCTTTCATCATTTTGTGGGGATGTAAGTGAGAAAAAATATGTAAATTTTGTTGGAAATCGTTAAGTGCTATCATTTTCGATTAATAGGAGAGCAAAGTTAGAATATTTGGGTACTCCGCAATCCAGCTCAAGGTGCGTAGCGGAAGGTACCTCGTCCCAACACTTGTCATCTCCTTTTCTGTTCCACTCTCAAACAGAACGAGGGAGAAACTAATGCCGCGGTGAAGTGGTCGAGCGTTCCAAGACGCCTTGCTGCGGAGCTCGCCGCTGCTCGTCGTCGGAGGTTCTATACCTCCATGGGGCATGGCTGAATTTGTTGTCCTTACCGTAAGTTAGTTTAAGTAGTTTGTAAGCCTAGAGCCTCATGACCACAGTAGTTAAGTCCCATAGATTTACAAACATTTTTGGAAAAATGCCTTAATTTCTCTTATCTTTGTGGTCTTTACGCGATGTATAAGTTAGCGGCAGTAGAATCGTTCTTCAGTCATCTTCAAATTCCCGCTCTCTAAATTTCCGCAACAGTTTCCCGAAAAGAACGTAGCCCTCTCACCATCGGTTCCCTTTTGAATCTCAAAGTATTTCTGTACAATACCCTCATTAATCGAACTTACCAATAACAAACCCAGTAGCCCACCTCTGAATTGCTTCATGTTTTCCTTTAAACCGATGTGATCGGAATCACTTAAGCAGTTTCTGATTGTAATATTTGCCTTATTGTATTTGACTTAAAATTTTACCTATTTCAGATTTTTCAATTCGGTCAATAAGTACACGAAATATTGAAAATGAAATTCAAAATAGGATTTTTTATTGTAGGAGGAGCGCACTAACCGACTTCCAATCAACTTTACACAGAATTGCAAACCTCTACGAAACGTCTTCTGACGCCCTACGCATAATGATGAAGAAATATTCGTTGTACACCATTAAACATGACATTTTAATTCACATCTTCTCTACTACCCAATCAATTCTTAACACAGTTTTCAGGCAGTGACTACATATATCACTGAACATACTGTTATTGTACGACACACAGTTCATAAAATATGTCGTCATATACAACAACATGCGTCAATATCTCTCTTTTGTTTAAATGGAGGGTAAATTACACAGTTCATATGCTTTCATATTGACAGATTCGCGATTTCTAAAACACAAATACGTCAAATACTTAATACAGTAAGAAATTTGTAAAGTAATCAGAAGTCTGGAGCTGTTTTATATGTGAAAGTTCGATTGTTTAAAGAACGCGGAGTTTGGTCGTTGCTACCGCATTGTATTGTTTCTGTTTTCGAGAGTTTTGAGTTTTTTCCCCACGTTTTCTGTTTATCAGTATAATTGTAATTTAGGCGTGTCCAGTCGTGTGGATATCAAGTGTGGTGTTTACATTAGCTGATACTGATTGCTTAAACATCACACTGGACTCGCATTCGGGAGGACGGTGGTTCAAATCCACCTCCGCCCATACAGAATTAGGTTTTCCGTTATTTTCTTAAATCGCTCCAGGGAAATGTCGGCATGTTTCCTTTGAAAGGTCACGGCCCTTTCCCTTCTCCATACTTAGGAAACAATCCGAACATGAGATCCAACTCAAATGACCATGCTGTAGAATGGGCGTTACACCCTAGTCTTCTTTGAAATGGTTTATTGTCTGATTATCAGTCAACAGTTGCAAGTGTTTTTGTTTTTTAATTTACATGTTTAGATATATCAGGATCTTCTTCAGAATCTTCATAGTTGCGACTGCAAAACGTCTCATGTATGTTACGACAATTACTTCTTTCCTTCTCTGCTTTAAACATCTCACGTCAATTGATAGAGACATTCGAGCCGCTGCATCCCAAACGTTGCAGCCCTGTCTGAATTTCGTCTCTTGTATACGTAATATTCTCTAACCGGTTCAGACGTGTGATAATCGGCGAGAGCTATATTTATCTCGAACGGGTCGTGCCGCGAACCCTTCCACTGTAAGTTATCAGCATTCAGTCGTAAAAGAACAGAATACGGCCGTCATTTTCACGAAACACAATGACCTGTCACGAGACCATAGCCCATTTCCTTTGCAGTCGTCGGCTTGTAGCGATGCGGAGTAAACGTTGTGGGAGTATATAGCGTTTCTCAAATTTGCCAAAACATAACACCTTCTGTGCCACAGTTTGTAACACGGAATCCCTCGAGTGAGAGGTCTCTAGTAAGGCTCGTTTGAAAGCGTTGTGTTAACAATTATGACAGGCCAAATATTAGCTGTTAATGACTCGCAATGTGCACCAGAAACACGACAGAAAATGATGTCCGGAAGGTGCAGAGATTTAAGGGGTGTATGTATTGCACTTTCGAATTCTCTAATGCTGATTTTTCGTGATTATCTCATTTCACGTCTCTTCTAATGACGAAAATAACCAGGAGAGACATTACCTATTCAAAATCTGAAAAAGAAACTTCGGTAACTTGAAGTAGTGAAATACTGATGACATGACGTGTGGCATTATTGGCCAGGGGAACCTGTCCGGTGTTGTTCGGTAGTCTACTGCCAGTTTATTTTATTTTTATTTATATATTTATTTATTTTTCGTCGTCATTTCAGTGACTTGCGTGTCAATGGCGGTGAAATGATAATGACAGCACCCAGTTACAGCGCAAAAAAAAAAATAAAAAAAAATAAAAAAATCTCTGACTTGACCCTTGTATGACAGTGTGCTGCAATGACTTGTCAGCTACGGGGACGAGTCAAAGTATAAATATAGACTGCTCAAAACAATTTAGGGGATCAGG
This sequence comes from Locusta migratoria, assembly GCA_026315105.1. Classification (NCBI taxonomy): domain Eukaryota; kingdom Metazoa; phylum Arthropoda; class Insecta; order Orthoptera; family Acrididae; genus Locusta; species Locusta migratoria. The sequence goes on from CM048744.1 coordinate 292,697,740, forward strand.
TGAAGTATCATGCACAATACGAGTGATCCGCAAAATTACAGGCCTATATCATTGACGTCGGTGCTGCAGGATTTTAGAACATATACTTTCCTCAAACATTATGAACTACCTTGACTATTTACCCATAGTCAACACGGATTCAAGAAGTATCGTTCCTGTGAAACACAGCTAGCTCTTTACTCACATGACGTGATGAGTGCTATCGGCAAGGGATCTCAAATCGATTCCATATTTATAGACTTCTGGAAGGCTTTTAACACTGTACCTCAAAAGCCGGCCGCGGTGGCCGAGGGGACTGAGGCGCTCCAGTCACGGTCTGTACGGCCACTACGGTCGGGGGTTCGAATCCCCCATCAGGCATGGATATTTGTGCCGTCCTTAGTATTAGTTAGTTCATAAGTTTAGGGACTGATGACCCCGTAGTTAAGGCCCATAAGCTATACAAATATTTGAAAATTTTGTACCTCAAAAGCGTATTTTAATCAAATTGCTTACTTTCGGAATATCGCCACAATTGTGCGACTGGATTCGTATTTTCCTGTCAGAAAAGACATAGAGTAAAGATCATAGAGTAAAAGAGAAGTAATATTTTTACATTCCCCAAGGAATTGTTATAGGGACCCTATTGTTCCGTAACTTCATAAACGATTTAGGATTGCCGGCCGCGGTGGCCGAGGGGACTGAGGCGCTTCAGTCACGGTCTGCACGGCCACTACGGTCGGGGGTTCGAATCCCCCCTCGGGCATGGATATTTGTGCCGTCCTTAGTCTTAGCTAGTTCATAAGTAGTTTGTAAGCTTAGGGACTGATGACCCTGTAGTTAAGTCCCATGAGTTCTACAAACATTTGAACATTTTGATTTAGGATTCAATGTGACCAGCTCTCTTAGACTGTTCGCGAATTATACTTTCGTTTATCGGTTAGTAAAGTCACCCGAAGATCAAAAGCAACTACAAAATGATTTAGATATGTGCATGGTGCAAAAACTGGCAATCGACGCTGAATAATGAAAACTGTGAAGTCATCCATATGAGCACGAAAAGAAATCCGCTAAAATTAATTTACACGGTAAATCAATCAAACCTACAGGCTGTAAATTCAACGGAATACCTAGGAATAACAATTACGAACAAATTAAATTGGAAAGAACACATAAAACATTTTGCAGGGAAGGCGAACCAAAGACTACCTTTCAATGTCAAAAGACTTAGAAGTTGTGCGTACAAACTTGGAGTAATGCTGCCCATTGTGGGATCCACACCGAGTGGGACTGACGGATCATTTAGAGAAAATTCAGAGAAGGGAAGCTTGTTATAAGTTACCGCGATATAAGGGTGAGAGTGACACAGAAATTACGCACGAGTTGGGGTGGAAATCATTAAAAGAACGTCGTTACTCGTTACGGCGAGAATTATTTGAGAAATATCTTTCATCAACCTTATCTTCTGAATGCGATCATATTTTCCTAGCACCCATCTATACAGGGAGACAGGTTCATCGTAAAAAATAAGAGAAGTCAGATCGAAAACGGAAAGATTTAGTTGTTCCTTTTTCTCGCGCTCTGTTAGAGAATAGACCGGTAGAGAAATATCATAAAAGCGATTCGATGAACCCTCTGCCATGCACATCAATGTGAGTTGCAGTTGTAGTAGATGTAGATGAAAATACAAATGCCAAATTATTTTATTCAGATATTGGTTATAATAATAATTTGTCTGTGAAACAATATTTCGCTGTCTTAACTCTTTACTTCAGGTTTACATGGCGTTTACTTAGAGCGAGGCACCACAGGACTACCCTAATAGTGGAAAGTAATTCTCGTTACGCTCTAATATCGTTTGTGATCACCTCGAACGGCCAGTACAGTTGCACATCTGCGTGGCATGGACAGCTGTTGATAGATATTTGGCCATTCTTCCATGAGTGCAATATCCAGTTCTGCAACCGTTGTGGGAGGTGCTGTTCTTGCTACAGTGTGTCCGTTAAGTGCATCCCAGACATGCTCAATCAGGTTTAAGTCCGGTGAATTAGCTGGCCATTCGTTAAATTCCCTTACTTTCAAGCATGTTGTCCACCAGTGCAACTCTGTGGGGACGAGCGTTATCGTCCACCAGAATGAACCCATCTCCTATGGCACCAGCATAGGAAACAACAAACGGTCGAAGAATCTCGTCTCTATACCTCTGAGCAGTGAAATCGCCGTTCTGAACGATATAGAGGTCCGTACGTTCGCCAATACTGACTCCTGCCCACACCATTCGTCCACCTCCTAGACATGGCAATGTTTCTTGCACATAAGCAGGTTTGTTCCACGTTCTCCCAGATGAACATAAAATTTTGATTCATATGTGAAATAGTAAATAATGAAATGTTGTTGTGGTCTTCAGTCCACAGACTGGTTTGATGCAGCTGTCCATGCTACCCTATCCTGTGCAAGTCACTTTATCTGAGTGTAAGTACTACAGCCTACATCCTTTTGAATCTGCTTACTGTATTCGCCCCTCGGTCTCTTTCTAGGATTTTTACTCCACTCACTTCCTTCTAATGCTAAGTTGACAATTCCTTGATGTCTCAGAATGTACCCCACCAACCTATCCTTTCTTTTAGTCAGGATATGCTAGAAGCTTCTTTTCTCCCCAATTATGTTGAGCACCTCCTCATTAGTTACGTGATCTACTCACAGCCACATAGAAATAATTTCAATATAACTTCCATGCTAATGTAGGCCTACAATAAATCAGTCAGTTTTCGTAAACAAAAACGTCTTGTTGCAGATGACAGGTTGTCAGAATTCATCATTCCACAATCAGTGCACATGCATATCCAGTGAATGACACAATGTAAGTACTTTGAAAAAATTAGGCCTAAAAATGTAACAAAATTGTCAAACCAAACAACTTGTGCAAACGATTGTATAACCAAATATGTAACATGTTATTATAGAAAATAAACAACAGAAACCCACGGAAGATGGCACAATAAGTGCCGAAACTAGTTTGGGTATTTAAACAAAACAAAAAGTGTCTTGCATAAGGCGGAATCAACCACAATTCCAAATATTTCTTTACTTGAAGCGGAAGATAGCCGCACAAACAAAAGTGTTAGTTATTTTATTATTTTCCATGTACTCTACATTCCTTCACGACATAGTGAAACCTTTTGTCTGTCTGTTTCACTGTAGGGGGTGACTCGTGAAGCGGTGGAAGGGGGGGGGGGAGGGGGGGAGCGCCGAATAAGAAAGCAGCAGCGTCCGCCGGAGAGGCAGCGTGCGTCCCTGGCCGTGAGGAATCCGCCGCTGTCAGCGGGCCATTTTGTGACGTCAGGGGAGGGGCGGCTGGCCGCAGCGGCGAGGTCGCACCGCCCACCGCTGTCTGCTGCTCATCACGCGCCGCACACTGCGGCGTTTGTACCCACAGCCTGGCCACAGCGGCGAAAATACTAGTATCCAGTATATTTCAAGCAACACAGCAACTGCTGGGTTCCGAGACCCCAGACGTGTCTGTTGGGCTCAGCGACATAGAATATACATAGAGGGAGAGTCTGTATCGCGCCAGTGCGCACTTGTCTGTTTTGACCAAGCCCCCACAATGCCGTAGGCGGCCCACTGCGGGGGGTTGGAACACTTGTGCGGAGTGACACGGAGTGACACTTGCGCGGAACCCGGGGCCCTTGGGGCGGCTTATGGCTTTTCCTGGGTACAGGCACACCAAGAAGTCTAGCACTGCTGTGGTGAAGTTTCCACACTGTCAACATAACACGAAAATCAGTGAAATAGCACAACCCTTTCAAAGCTGAAGAGCGATATAGTAACTTGTTCTAACTACATATTAATCCGTTGAGTGTTCCTCCTGTAAACAAAAAGGTATTTTAATAGTGATAATGTTTGGAGAGTTATTAAGACAGTCTCTGCTACTACAAGACGATGACTTTTCACAGTCATACCTCCTAAAAGCATATTATTCAGAACACTAAGCATATCAACCTGCGCAAGCAATAAATATATTAGGCATCCTGCACAGATACGTTGATGTAATTGACCGCTATGTAGTTAACACCACTATCACGCAACTTCCATCTCTTTAAAAATAGCTACTATGCTTTTTACTAGGAGACACAACCTTAAACCTTCAATTAAAAAACGTTAATAATAAGTCAATGAGTATTTTACATACTTGAAGCGTTTATTCGTAGACCCCAAAAATGCTGAAGATAAATTATATTTTCCATCACCGTCATATAGAACCATTTTTACTCCGAACTCGGCATAAACCAACAGGGAGAAACAAGTTGCAAGACTGCTAGGAAAAATGAAGCGAAATTGGCAGCCAATAGTTGGTTATAAATTACATTGCCTGTTAACTGTATAAATATAAATTGCGGAATTACTGTTCAGTACAGTCAAAATGGTCTAAGGTAATAGGCAGTGGTTTACAATCAGATATCCGTATCACTCTCCTCCTCAAGAAGTCTGTATGGAGATTTATATTCAGAACATTCAAGAAAAAGGTGTTGAAACTACAAGAAGCAGCTCATTTACTCAGGAAGGGAAAACGTTCTGGTGGCCGTAAATTTGAATGGCTGTATCTCTTGTAGTAAAAAAAAAAAGTAACATTCATTTTTTGATAAAATGTTGAAATCCAATATACCAGAATTTGGTTTTTCTAAACTCAGTGCCAACTTTTTTTGTCAGAATCTTTGCAGGAAGTAGTTTTGACGTGATTTCATACTTATATGCATTAATATTATCAAACATGTAATTTGTGTCACAAATTGCGCGGCCGGTCCGGTCGGAGGTTCGAGTCCTTCCTCGGACGTGGGTATGTTTGTTTGTACTTTGCCTAAGTCATTTTAAGTAAGATTAAGTAGTGTGTAACTCTAGCGACCAATGACCTAAGTAGTTTGGCCGCATAAGACTACACATATACACGTAATTTATTTATTTCATAACCACATTTAAGTACTAATAATTAAAGAAACTTAAATGTACAAATTTGAAATAAACACTGAAAACAAATGATTGATATTTCTCATAAGATGAATGCACACAACCGTTGAATTATGTCTTGTGAATGTACCTACAAAATCTGCCATATGAAAATTTTAGTGTGAGTCCCAAATTTGTTTTTTCTATAATAACATTAAAACATATTAAAAATTCAGAACTCGAAAACCAGTGAAGTTATGGACTTGAAGCGTTTTGTGTTGCTAAATCTTTACATAGTAGACACGATTCTAAAATTTGGTTGCTATCGCCAAAGTAGACGAAAAGTTAAATTTTTTGGTGTAATCTTCGCCGTGTAGACTGTATGTTGTAGAAGTCTACGCCGAACCCAATTATAATCATACCTCTGAGGAGAGAACGTTGTTTGCACTTCTGCGTTTCTAGTCGGCCGTGCTGTGCTACGTAACGACATCACACCGTTCCATTTCACCGAGAGCTATATATGTATTGGTGTGATGTCTGTTCTTTCGAAATAAGACATCACACCAATATATGTATCATTTAGACGCAAAGATTCTGGGTTCTCTTTTCATCGCTAACGCGATTAACAACGTTAGACCTTGTGTGTAAACAGTTAAAGGTTATGAGCGCCACTGGAAAAATGCATAAGTAACACCTGTCGTTTGAGACTTAAAGATGACCTCAAATTAGCCGAAATCGATATCTCATAATAAACATAAGGTGTAGCTGTCTATATTCCATAATGCAATTTCTAACATATTTAAAAGCTGCTCAAAACCACCTACAAAAACCTTTATAATTAGATTGTATATAATTCCACGATCAAATTGTGTTTTAATTATTTGTAGAAATACACCTAAAGATCTGCCCTTGCTTTTAGTGCCTTGATCAGTTGTTTATTTTTAGAGGTAATTCTAGGGACAGGAAAAATTCGTATTTGCGATAAATTCGAATATAGATGCGAATTCTGACTCAAAATGCAGTAAATCCGAAATTGTCATAAATGGTATTTTGTAGTGAAACACTATTTAATCAGAAATATTGGGAGATAACTTTATTTTCTGCCCTTAAATATGTAGAAAGTAAACAGTAGGTATCGGAAAAATTCGCATTTTTCAATGAATGCGAAATATAGGCCCATGCTAATTTTGGGCCGGAATGCGAGAGACGTGAATCTTGTAATATACCCTATTTTTAGCGAACGTCCCGTTACTACTGCTCCACCTCGCTCGGTGGGCCTTTCCCTGAATACGGCACAGGTAGCGGCTGGAGGGCGTGGAGTAGAGGTGGTGTATCGCTACTTCTGAAACACCCTGTTCACTACCTGCAGCGTCCGGGTCTCCGCGCAAGTGTCTACACATTCCCTTTCCGCGCAAGTGTCACTCCTCGCAAGTGTCACAAACTCCACTGCGGACAAATTGAAGAGCGCCTCGGCGGCCGTTGTGGTGGCAAACTGGCAAACTTCCGCGCGAACTTTAAATGTGCGTAAGAGACTTTTGCTTAGAGAGAGTATTAATTTGAAACTATGTCTAATTGAAATATATAACAACAATACGGCTTCAGACTCCTTGAATATACAGCAATTATCGGTTGTGTGTAAATTTATTACAGCCGCGGTGGAGTAGCCGAGCAGTCTAAAGCGTGTCGCTGCGGGGCGCGCGGTTGCTCGCCGTGGAGGTTCGAGTCCTCCCTGGGGCATGGGGGTGTGTGTTGTCCTTAGGTTAGTTTACCTAGGTTTAAGTAGTTTGTAAGTTACGGACTGATGACTACGCAGTTCGGTCCGATAGATTTACAAACATTTTAAATTTATTACACATTCGGTGTAGAAATTGGCCAACAGCGTTTCCTCTTCCTAACGAAACCGAACTATAACATTTAGTTTTTTAGCTTACTAAGTGCAACACATTAACGGAATTTATCGTCAGATACTATTTTTTGCCACTTTCTCAGTATATTCTACGATTGTGAAACTTTCGTACAAACAGTAATTTCCGAAGCGTTTCACACTTTACGTCTTTGCTTTAGTGCTTTATTTTCTAATATTTAGTTATTTCATAGCATCAACAAATGAAACAGGGCTGCCTGAAACAGCTAATGTTAAAAATCGACTGTGAAAGTGAAACATGCCATCAGATACATAACTGAAAAATAGCTTCTTACGTTGTGAATGCAGCAATCAGCCACTAAGAAATTATTTTAAGAACACGAGGTATACCATACCTTTTTCTTAACTAATGCATCTAACATAAGCATTAGAGTATCTAGCAAAAATATTAGCATTTTTAATGCTCTAAGCCTAATACATTAGCGCAGCATGATCTGCTCAATAGTCAACTATTATTGTCATAGTGTTCATCTCCACAATGTGCATCCAGTGTGACTATGTCATTCATAAACGGAACTATACACAGTTCTGCAAACCCCTTTCAGTTGTTATACCTATATGTAAAGCAGATGACGTTTAAATTCTGTGTTACAAGTTGCTAATATTAATTTCATAAACAAAAATAGTTATTTTAAACAATCATAAATTTTTGAACTTTCTGTCCACCAGTACTGCCTAAAGTAGCTCCTTTTTAAGACCTGCCAGTTTCATTCAAACCTATATTGTCTTGAACAACCACCTATTAAGCAAGAGTAACCATCTCTGAACACAAATAGTAGGGCTACTTGTATTCCTGAGAAATATAAATGGGAAGACAGTATTCGATCTTCTTATTTCTTTCTTAAATCGATTTATGCATATGAACGCTGAGCAGCTCTTCACCATTGTGCTCCATGTACACTGAAATACTCAAACAGTACAGACGGGACTATTTATTGGGTATAGCAGTAGCTATATAATGCACGATTTATCTCTAACAACACTCCTATGTATCTGATGCTTACCACTATCATGGTGGCCGGTCGAAGGTTCAAATTATCCCGCGACAGCAGCGCCGTTAGGGAGTCTAATTATTTTTACAAGGTCTTTGGTTTTGACATACGTTGACAGGAAATTGATATCACGTGACCAGTCAACTTATTTGAAGATGGCTTCCATTTTTCATTCTGCTCTTTGCTGCCACACTGAGCGCTCCGCTTTAACTTCATTGCTGCTTCTTTATTTCGTTGTTTGTGTTTTATGTTATTTCGTTGTTGCTGTATTTCAAAGAACGTGAATGATTCGCACAAAACGTTCCAAAAGTGTGAGGAATGCAGTTCCGAATTGAATTGAAATTTCAATTATCTGAGAACATTCGAGTAAAGAAAAATGGAAAAGGTAGTATCCAGAATGCGGAATTGCATTATCAAGATCATTAAAATGCCATCAAATAAAATATTAACCCACTACGCTCCATTCGAGTAACTTAATACCCTATAATTCTGTGACATCTAATTCCTTGACTAGAAACTGTACTGCACAATGAAATACTGAAATTTGTCTAGATAGTTTTGGTATAGTATTTGAATGAATAAAAGGTAATGAAGTACTGGAATTTCTGTCTAAGTTCAAAATGTTCAAATGTTGGTAGAGCTTATGGGACGTAACCACGGGGTCATCAGTCCCTAAACTTACAAACTACTTATGAACTAGCTAATACTAAGGACGGCACAAATATCCATGCCTGAGAGGGGATTCGAACCCCCGACCGTAGTGGCCATGCAGACCGTGACTGACGCGCCTCAGTCAGCTCGGGCACCGCGGACGGCCATTAGGTTCATTCACTGCATGTACGAATTCACCCATTTTATGCACAGCTGAAAACAATCATTTACTTGTTAATCATTGAAGGATATGGTTTGTTTCGGCTAAATGTGTCAGTGAACATCTTACACCTGAAATCTTGTATGTTTTGACAGTCAACCCTAGTGCAGGTTATATTGAACGGTGACAGCTATTTTGAGTTGGCGAAGCCAACAAATTTGAATGCGAAATAAGCCGTGGTGGTAAACTGATCTGCAGTGTAGGACAGTGTCAACGTTTCCGCCATATTTATTTTGAAATATGAAGCACATTTCATTATAAGAATTAAAACTTCCAGATAATCACAGGGAAAAAGAAAACAATGAACTCGTTTTCGTTGAGTATTTTGGTGCATGCTATGCACGTGTAATATAAACTAAGTAAATTGCAATGACAGGCTACTGCGTAACTTTTACACAATTTTGTTTGTTGTAGATGAACGACTACAACATGAGATAGGAATCACAGAGCTCACTCTACACTGAACCCTTCAATAGTTTCTAGCCGCGGTGGAGTAGCCGAGCGGTCTAAAGCGCCTCGCTGCGGAGAGCGCGGTTGCTCGCCGTGGAGGTTAGAGTCCTCCCTGGGGCGTGTGTGTGTGTGTGTGTGTGTGTTGTCCTTAGGTTAGTTTACGAAGGTTTAAGTAGTTTATAAGCTACGGACTGATGACCACGCAGTTTGGTCCGATAGATAAAAAAAAAAAAAAAAAAAAAAAAAAAAAATAGTTTCTACAACAAATTCCGTCGGGAGCAGAACCGCAGGCTTGTGTTTATATATTGGACAGTCACGTGACGTAAACTTCCGGCAGCTAAACGTCAGAACAGCCAAGTGCATACTGCAGCGAGATAGGTTGTGGCGGTGACACGATCTTCATCGCTCCCTGCGGTGCCACGCTATACATATTTTCGTAAGTCTAAAGCTGAGTTTACACTAGCAAGTCGGTTGCAGAAGTTTTTGCGATTCACTTACTATTGTGTTTACACAACAGTCGCAAGAAGTAAGCAATAAACTTCCGCAAGAAACATGTATCAATAACTTTCAGACACCCTGTAGTGTTTGGCTCGCCGAATTGTCTATAAATTGGACCATGGTAAAGCACAAACATACTTAAACACGACTCAGGCAGAATTCATTTTATCTGAATCTTCTTTAATTACGGTCGCCTTTTTCTTGCCGTGTGCCTGTGGATCGTACTTGTTCTCCAGCAGGGTTGTGACGCTGAAAATTGCTCTTTAGCTACTCCGACTTTAACTATTGAAAAACACTCCTAGACAAAGTTTTCAATTTATACTGTATTCTGCCAATATTGTACACATTTAACTGTACTATACACAACTGAACAAACCACACATCATTAAAAAACTCGCAGCAATCTTTTTCTTTTCTAGATTTAGTAATCAGAGCCATGATAATAAAATACACATCCTTCTTTTTTTCCGCCGCTCGATGTTCCGTGGCGAGCGCCGCTTTTCCATGGAACTGCCACAGAGTACGTATTTGCAGCACAGCAGGTGTCTGGACTGCCACACTCTACCAGTGCCTGCAGACATACATCCGAGCGCCCACAGTTTCTGTTCGGTACATTCCTGCTGCCAATGACTTACTTATGACATCTTTTGGCGGTTAACAATCAGAATGCAACGAGACCTACCCCTGTATATCTCGTTACATTACAACCGTTCACATGTACTTTTAGTGAGAGAAAGTAAAATGGCGACTACGTGGGTCATTTTATGCTGTAGCTCTTTTAATTATTGCAAGAACACAAAAAAGACAAATATTTCGGTTTGAGAGGATACTTAGAAGGCCACAATACGGAACCAACAACCCAGTTTGTTGCTAGAACTGGGTTTCCAGAATTTTAGCTTTGAATACTTTCCTAGAATGCTCTTAAATTATCTGGCTTGTTTATTAACATCAATTGGATACGTCATATCAAAACAAGACACACATCACATAGTTATTTCAGTCAAGGAACGGTTCTTACGCTACATTCTGAAGAGTTACTTTTTTTTTACCATTGTTCTCTCAGTTTGTGCGAAAATTGCGTCTTTGTCACTTCCTAAAAACGTCCTTCACAGCAATATCAAATTTGGAAGAAGTTTGTTGTGAGATTTATGCAATAAATTTAATTTATTAAACATGTACACTTGTTTTCTTTATCCTGTTTTTAAAATCGCTGTACATATTCCATATTTTAGGGGAGTGCTCCACAGCTTCACTCAGTGTTTTGGTATCTTGCTTTCTCAAATGTTCAAATGTTTGTATAGTCTATGGGGCTTAACTACGGGGTCATCAGTCCCTAAACTTACAAACTACTTATGAACTACTTACAAACTAGGACGGCACAAATATCCATGCCCGAGGGGGGGATTCGAACACCCGACCGTAGTGGCCGTGCAGACCGTGACTGGAGCGCCTCCTCGGCCACCGCGGCCGGCTCTTGCTTTCTTCAGTATCGTTTATCCTCCATTTCTGTTATTTCGTAACATATAGTACGTGAGATGGTTGTATGAAATTAAATTAATCATGACATTCAATAAAAGGTTAGCCTACGTTTATGTTATTACAGAACACACTTACAAAAACTTAACGATTTCTACTTTCAGAAAATAGAAATGAGTCCTAAATGCTGCAAGTAACTTGCAGAATCTTCTTACTTACTGTTCACTGTGAAAGTCGGATACTTGCAGCAAGTGCCGGCCGTGGTGGCCGAGGGGACTGAGGCGCTCCAGTCACGGTCTGCACGGCCACTTCGGTCGGGGTTCGAATCCCCCCTCGGGCATGGATATTTGTGCCGTACTTAGTCTTTGCTAGTTCATAAGTAGTTTGTAAGCTTAGGGACTGATGACCCCGTAGTTAAGTCCCATAAGTTCTACAAACATTTGAACATTTTGAACTTGCAGCAAGTCATTTGTGCATTAATTTGCAACGGCCGCAAGTCGACTTGGTGATGTATTTACACTTGCAAGTAGTTCGGCAGGTTTCTTCCTGCAAGTAAATTACTGCAATAACTTCTTAGTGTAAACTCAGCTTCACACTGGCTTTCTCAAATCGAGATAGTGCATGTACGAACCAGTGAGATAAGGGATTCTTTCAGAAATCATGCCTAACGTTTCTGCAACATATAACTCTACGAACAGAAGCATAAAAAACTGCGAATATTTCTTATTTCATGTGAGTACTGTTTAAAATATTGTGTGATAGTTGATTATCGCATTTCAGTGATGTTTTAACGTCTTCAGGATTTATTATTGTAACCAAGGTTTTCCTTGAGAAATAAGCTGCTGACGAAGTAATCGGTTGTTGCAATGAGAAGAGAGAATTGGTTTTCGACAGAAACCACTCGTATTTGTTGGAACTTCGTGGCAGATTAAAACTGTGCGATGTAATTGGGATTCGAACCATGGATCTTTTTTTTTTTTTGTTCTTCGGTTAGATCCGTCCTTTGCGGTCGTTCGTTCGCGATTGTTCTAAGTTTTTCGTTGTGTTCTTGGCTCATTTTTTTCTTATTTTATTGCGGAGGTCGTCGAGTCCTCTGACCGAGCGCGCTGAGCAACCATGCCGACATGCTTCACGGTCCGCCCCCACAGCATTACTTCCGTCGGTACCTCGCCTCCTACTTTCCAAACTTCGAAGAAGTTCTCCTGCGAAACTTGCTAGACCAGCACTCGTGGAAGAAATGATATTCTCGCTCTGCAGCGGAGTATGCGCTGTTACGAAACATAATGGCAGAATAAAACAGTGTGCCGGAACCGTGATACGAACCTGGGACCTTTTGCCTTTCGGAAAGTAGTAGTTTGGGAAGTTGGAGGCGAGGTTCTGGTGGAAGGAAAGTTGTCAGAACAGGCCGTGAAACGTGCCGTGATAGCTCAGTCGGGAGAGTGCTTTCCAGCGAAAGGAAAAAACCTCCAGGTTCGAATCCCGGTTCCGGCACGCAGTTTTAATCTGCCAGGAAGATCCACATTGGCGCACGTTCCGCTGCAGAGTGAAAATATCGTTCTGGACTCGTATTTGTTCACTACATTTAGAAACAAAATGTATGTATGAAGTGAAGGTCATAATGCCACAGTATCACAAAGCTGTGTCCAGCATTTTCGATTTTTCTAATCATTTGCAAAAACATCGTCCACAGAAACGCTCATCAACAGAAAGAGTGGAATAGAAGTCTCCGAAATCTATACCATTTTAAGAAAATGTTCTATTTAAACGATGTGCCAATACAAACGTAGATTGATCTTCAAAATTAATCTTTCCATCATATCCTTTAGTCGTAAATGCTGATGACCGTCTGGGGTACTGAATTTAAATTAAAGCTGCTTACACTTTCGAGAAACGATGTATGCAAAAGTGTTTTGCACTAAGCTTGGATGTAATATTGTTTCTGGATGAAACTGAAAGGCACAAACATTTATTTTCGTAATCTTGTAACCTACTATCACGTACCACTCTCCTCTCTGGACTCACAGCTCTCCACGCTACCCTGTCCTGTGTAAGCCTCTTCATCTGAGAATTCGAAGGGCAACCTACATCTTTTTGAATCTGCTTACTGTATTTGTTCCTCGAACTTTCTCTACGATTTTTACGTTGACGACTCCTTGATGTCTCAGAATGTGTCCCGCCAACCTGTCCCCTCTTTTAGTCAGGGTATGGTAGAAACTCCATTTCTCCCCACTTCTGTTGACAACCTGCCCATTAGTTACGTGATATACCCATCTAATCTACACATTTGGTTTGGCGATTGTTGACAGCAATAAACTCGAGGAAGTGCATTTTACACTTACCTGTCAATGTAATATTTATTTATCATGCAACTAGTTTCGGGAATATCCCATCATCATGGCATTTAAAATTACATAAACAGTTCCGTTTCACACATTTCTTGAATCAGTTAAAGATGTCGTAGTCTTTTGTCATACTGATAAAAACACAGCAAGTGCTTCTGCACTTAACCTAACTAGTTGCAATATAAATAAATATTACATTGACAGCTAAATGTAAAATGCATTTCCTCATCTAATCTACGTCATTCGTCTGTAGCACCACATTGCGAAAGCTTCTGTCATCTTCTTGTCTGAGCTCCTTATCGTCCACACGGTTGTTCAACTTGTTCCAGTCTGGTCGTGGTGTCGCCTCTCTATGATAGTCTACCTACTTTGGTAAAGTCCAAGAAATCTGTAGATAATCCTCCTACTTGCATCATGATTTTAGTTTTTTAACGTTGGAAATTTAAATGTATTATTTCATCACTTCTGTATTCTGGCCATCAAGAACAAGTCAGTAGGTAGAAGAACTGGTGTGTCATCCCATACTTAGGCAAAATTTCAGACAGATCACCTTGCTAAAAAGTTAAACTCTCGAAATTACACACCTGCATTCTATAACACAAACAGCATATCAAAATGTTTATTCAAGAGTAAAGAAAAATTCAACTCCAAACACAGGGTGGTGTATATAAATTACATGCAAACGTTGGTCAGTCTAGCAAGGCTGAAACTTTGTTTCAAGAAAAGCAGAGGGATGATAATACTGGAAATCAATAAACATATCGCACAGGACGCCAGTTTAGTATTAAATGATCAAATCCAGTTTCCTTTTTCCCCTCCACTAAAATAAGTGTTAGTTGTCAACTTAAGCATTTATCATTTTGGATACATTTAACAATGTTCCCGTTTTAGTACTATTTCACAATGTAAAAACCCCTTCACCCCATCCCCTTTTTAACGAAAATATTCAACATCTCCGCTTTGAACGTCTACATACGAACATTAGCTTTCTGGCTTTCGTGCCAGAGTCAGCTGACATAAAAGTTTTCTGGGTGTTGTACCGCATCATAATGTAAGTTGGCCGAAACGTTGGTTACTAAAGTAATAGCTATCTGACATTATGACGCTGTACAACACTCAAAGAACTTTTATATCATTAGCTTTTTTATATTTTAGTAAAAGTAATTAATACCATTAAAAATGTAACACTTTCCTATGTATATGTCAACTTGTATCGTCTGTGATAATAAAATACTTTTAAGTCATTCAACTGTGAAAATATGTAGGCGACATTCAGTTCTTACCTCATGATGGCGTAAGATGTTCAAAGCCGTTTAGTAACTCTATAGACAATTTTGCAGAACATCACGAATTTTTCCTTTCTGATATTATTATCTTGTTCTCCCAGGCACCGACGGAAAATTCAATTAATTTTAATGAGGATATATTGAACAGACTTTGCTAGAAAAAAAAAAGTGGTATAACTTGACTAAAAGAAGGGATAGATGGATATGGCACGTTGTGAATCATCAAGGAACAGTCAACTTAGTTCACTTAAAATTTCCGGGCTGATAGGCCGTGGTCGATAGGTAAGTCTTTTCCGTAACGTTTCCTCGTCGGCTGCGGAAGACATCATCGAAGGCAAAGTGGCAACTACAATGAGGGCTCGCTTTACTCGCTTTACTTTCTTGACGGACCTCGACCTTGGTCCGATGGTTGTGCAGGCTAAGCATTTGCTGCTATTCCTGCTGTACCTGAAACAGAGGAAAAAGTATTAGAACCTGGCTGTATGTGTGGACTTAGACTGTCAGATTACTGACGATGTATTATTATATTTCTTTTTTTTTCCTGGTTTGCTGGCAGGTCAGGCCAGCCCGTTGTTGGCCTGAAGTGGTGTTGTGTCTACAATGAGGGCTCGAGGGAGCGCCGCATATATAGACGACGTAGAGGGCGCCACAGTTCATCATGTGACGTCGGCTGAGAAACTATCTCTGGTAATGTCACCGTTATTGATAGAAGATAATCTGTTGTCAACGTGCTGCTGCAACGTCTAAGTCCAAATTTTGTCTAATTTAACACCTTCCTATTTTCTATTAAAATTATTGCGGTGTTTGTAAATTTAAATGGCTTTTCTGTATGTGCGAGCATAGTAGTGAGAAGTTTTTGGTAAGACACTGGTCTGGTTAAATTTAATTTCATGGTCGCCCTCTTGGTATACATGTTCAGCTACTCCCGATTACTGTGTATGTCACTCAGACGAGTGTTGACACTTCTTTTCGTAGTGCCGATGTACATTTGGCCACAGCTGCAAGGAATTTTATACACGACCGGTTTTTCCAAAGGGTGTCGTGTATATTTTGTTGATCATAAATATTCTTTAATTTTCCTGGTTGGTCTGAAATAGTTTCCACCTCATATTTGTCCATCAATTTTCCATTGAAATCTGTAATCTGACTAATAAACGGAAGAAACACTGTCCCGTTGGATAGTTGCGGTTCCTTGTTTTGTTTTCTCCCTAGGGCAAAGAACTTGGTCTATGTCTCAGGTGGAATAAACAATCTTCTTGAAAGTCTTTCGCAGATGTTCGACCTCATCTTGTAAATAAACCGGTTCACAAATTCTGTGCGTTCTTTCGACCAAGGTTTTAATCACCCCTCTTTTTTGTCTAGGGTGGTGATTGGAGTCTTCATGAAGTAAATTATCTGTATGCGTAGCCTTCTTATAAACCTTGTGACCCATTGTTCCGTCTTCTCGCTTGATCACAGACACATAGAGAAAATTAACCTGGCTATTAAGCTCTCTTTCCATTGTAAATTGGATCCTAGGGTTGATGCTGTTAAGATTTATCAAGAAAGCATCTTAATTCTTATTCGACGTGTGTCATACTACGAAGATACCATCGACATAACGGTATCACTTGGCTGGTTATTTACTAGCAGACTGTAACACCTATTGATCAAAAGACGCCATGAATAAATTGGCAAACGCTGGACATAAAGGACTGCCCATAGCCACCCCGTCAAATACTGGAAATATATAGTGGTGAGACAGTGTCTAAACAAAGTCACTATGTCCGATGGAAAAAAACTTGCGCTGTTCATGAGATGGCTTCGTTTCCTGGGATCATGGTAAATAGAGACACCACATCGAAACTAACAAGAAAGTTACTAGGGGCCACGTTCATTCCCTTTAGATTGTCAATGAAATGAGCTGAATTTATTATATGACTGTCCGTATGACTAATATTGAACTGTAGCAACGGAGCAAGGTGTCTCGCTAATTTGTGAGTGGGAGACCCCATGGCACTCACAATCGGCCTAGCGTCGTCTGTTCTTTATGCACTTTAGGTAATCCATAGAGTCTAGGGGGATACGCTTCCGTTTTGCAAAGCGACTTCTTATCATCGGGAGAGAAGGAAGATGCTTTCACCAACTGATTCGTCGTTTTTAAGATACTCATAGTAAGATCCTTCTGCAGTTCTTTATTATTGGTGGGGTACAAAATATCTTGGATCTTACTGTGCATCAGAACGTTGAAAATCGATTATCTTCTATGAATAAGGGTGGCATTACCAGAGATAGTCAGCCGACGTGACGTGATGAACTTTGGCACTCCATACACCGTCTATATATGCGGCGCTCCCTCGAGTCCTCATTGCAGTTGCCACTTTGCCTACGATTATATCTTCCTCAGTCGAAGACGAAACGTTAGGGGAAAGTTTTATCTATCGACCACAGCCAATCAACCTGGAAAATTTAAGTGACGTTATTGCTGGCCGTATGTATGTATATTGTATGATAAGTCAATTTAGTATTAGAGGGAGGTGTGGGGATTAGAAATCACAGATGAAGACCACAAATGAGTGTAGTAAACAGGCTGAAATGGATATGGAGTGCCGTCGTTATTCGGAGATGATGGGGGCAGCTGCGCGGAATAGCCGCGTGGTCTAATACGTCTTACAAGGAATGGGTAGCCGTTCCCGTCGGAGGTTCAAGTCCTCCCTTGGGCATTGGTGTGTGTGTGTGTGGGGGGGGGGGCTTGTCCTTAGTGTAAGTTACTTTAAGTAGTTTGTAAGTCTAGGGACTGATGACCATATCAATTTGGTCAGTAGGTTTACAAACATTTGAACATTTTTTTATGATGAGGCTTGCAGAGGATAGAATTAAGTGTTGTATGTACTCATTGTCTACAAAATGTGTTGTGAATATAATGGGTAGTAATGAAGTAATAAATAAAGACGTCGTGCCCGATGGTGAAATTTCATTGCATGAGCAACTTTCTTTGCTTTCATTTCGCGGCGGCTGGGTGTAATGGGAAAAAGTTTCGTAAGTGTTTCAAATAATGTGTGAAATTAGTTGGAAGTTGCTAAATGCTCTCATTTTGAAATACTGGATAAATAATTATGCGTATTTGCGCACCATCGATCATGCTGCTTCAACAAAAACACAAAGTTGTTAATGTAGTACTTGTGTTTTTGTGTTAAACCTTGACCTAACGTTATACCTGTTAAAGAGTAGAATAATACAGCATTTAAATTTTTTTTTTTAAATTAGTAACTATACGAAATACTGGTAGGTTGGGACCGGACCTCAGATTTTTGTGTCCCTGGAGGGCGTTTTAATGATATAGACAAGGGGAAAAAATGAAAACGAGACAGATGGAAAAATGTAAACTATTTGTTACTTCACAATAATGAACCATAACCGTTAATACGTCCAAACTGTTTTAACCCAGCGTTCACGTCTCAACGATGTGAGGAGTCGTCAGAAATGACACGTTAAACATTTGCCCCCCTTTCCCCTTTAGGGAAACGAATGTCACCGAAGTGGCGTCCAACTGAAAGACATGCACCAGGCCACTGAGCCACACGCAATTATTAACTATTTATTAACTCACATTGAGACGAAACGACCTTTGCTTTCATGGAACAATGTCTGCTGTTTCTTACAGAACCATGATTACATCCAGACGTGGACCTTTTTATCCGAAGCAAATTAACGTCAACGAATGTCTCTTTCCAGGGATGTAACTATGGAAATCACGCGAGGACAAATCGGGAGTGTGTGGAGGATGTGTAACGGCTTTCCAGCGACGCTTTGCAGCGTAGTCCGAACAAACGTGGCTGGAGACTACCCTGCAACAAAATCATGTCGTTTCAACTAAACTGCACTCCCCACGCCATTCATGTATTTTTGGAGCCCTGTAGAGACAGTTAAGGCAGTTGACTTGGTAAGTGTAACAACCATGTCAACTGCAAACCCTTTTCCGCGAAGGCATTGACCGTCTTTATGGGCATTCATACTTTCTCGGCGAATTTCTAGAATGAGGTCTTCCCGGGTTATCAACCAGCGTCGTCTGCGGCAGCGTTTCGCCAAGTTCCCTACTCGTCATCTTCAGGCGAATTGTCGGATTCATGCCCTGACTGGCCTACATGACCCCGACACTTCGCCTGAAGATGACGAGTGGGAAACTTAGCGTACCGTTGTCGCAGACGACGCCGGCTGATAACCCGAGAAGTCCATCTTGGACCGTCTTGTCTCACAGTGGTATAAATGTAACAGCAGTATCATCATTTGACTGTCACATATAGATTGTTATTCTTTCTTGTTTTTATAGACGTTATCTTCTTTTTATCCCTGATTGATGAAACGTGCAATTGATTTACTGAGCGGAAATTTTGTCCACGTCTTTCGTTATTTGTATACTGGTCGCCTCTGGAACAATACTGAAACGGCGTGCGAGTTGCGGCGAGGTGTCTACACTCACTCTAAACCTGATGGAGCGTCCAACGTCTATCTTTGTGGAAGTTAAAATTCCTGGGACTGTTCCTAAATTTCTTTTTTCAGTTTCATTCCATTCCTATCTCTATTGTGTATTCCACATTTAACACTTATTAATGGTTACTTTCGTCTGAAAACTAACTTTCCAGCCGTAGCAGGTCGGTGCATCTTGTGGTCTTGCCGGTTTTTCGGACTTCAAATCATCCTATTTTCGGGCTTCTGCGGCTATTCATTATAACTGCTGAGCAGCCACTTTGGAACGATCTCTCAACATCGAATGCATGACGTCTCTTTGGAGTCAGTGCCAAATATAGGGTGTTTCAGGAGGTACAGTAAATATTTTAGGAGGTGTTAGTATACTCGAATTGCAGTAACATGCCATATATCATGAGTCCGATTTTTATTGGGTACAGAGAGACAGCTGTAAAGCAAAGGCAAATGTGGACGGTCAAAGATGATTTTCAGAAATTCCACCATCAACCTCAATGAACTTTTGACTTATCCTGACAACATCGCGTGTATCTCTTCCGAGGTCGTCTTTGCGTTCTTTTATGGAGGCTGTACTATTCATAATCAGAACGATGAACTCGGCTGTTGTGTTGACCTTTTATTTGTAGACTTCAAATTTCAACCGTTCCCACAGGCAAAATTCCAAAGGCGCGTTAAATATAATACAGTAGTCTGCCATAGTAGAATATGTTAATTAATGGTACTTCTGCAGGGGGATTATTTTGTAGTGATTCTGTTGATCTTCTTATATTTTTTACGTCTGGGGTCCTTTTGTGGACAAGAAACGTGTCCATATCTATCGAGCCATCTTCTGGGGCATGTGAGACCTGACCACTGAAATGTCAAGAACCCAGTGGAAGAACATACGCATTCTTGTAGCCAAAGGGATCTGTTCAATAATACTGGAAGCTCATTTTCAATAAAGCCTAGATGTTGGGGTCCAGTAAGACGATGCTGTAATACAACAGATCAAATCAACTGATTATCTATCAAACCACACCAAAAATTAACAGAGAAACGTTCGTCAAAGTGTGTATCGACAATGGAATGTAGATTTTCTTCGGACCACTGATGTGAATAACGAATATTATTGTTAGCGTAACGAAGGAAAGTTCCTTCATCAGAGAAGACTAAAAATGAGATTCCCAGACGATTTTCAAGTATCAAAAATGTTCAAATGTTTGCAGAGCTTATGGGACTTAACTACGGGGTCATCAGCCCCTAAACTTACAAACTACTTATGAACTAGCTAATACTAAGGACGGCACAAATATCCATGCCCGAGGGGGGATTCGAATCCCCGACCTTAGTGGCCGTGCAGACTCTGACTGGCGCGCCGCAGACGGTTAGGCCAGCGCGCCCGGCTTTTCAAGTATCCAACGATAAAATTCCAATCGTCTATCTTCATGTCTTGCTGGAAGGTGTTGAGTGAGATATAAAAGATACATTCGATTACTGATGCAAATTCTCCACAGAGATGATTAATTATTCTTCAAAAGAGATAGATTGGTTGGCCAGTACTTAGTAACGTACTGCCAATAGTCACACAAGGAAGAAAAAGGATGAGAAAATAGCGTTAGCTTTCGGAACAGGGTCCCTTCATCAGGTAGGAGAGAAGGGAAGAAAAAAGGAATAGGGAACAGAAGGGGAAGGTTGTTAACGACCTAGGCAATGAGGATGACTTCCACAATCCTCAAACATCATCTTCATGGCCCCTTCTGTTCCCTATTCCTTTTTTCTTCCCTCCTCTCCTACCTCATAAAGAAACCCTGTTCCGAAAGCTAGTGCTATTTTCTCATCCTTTTTCTTCTTTGTCTGACTACCGGCGATACGTCACTAATGTAAGTACTGGCCAGCCAATCTATCTCTTTTGAAGATTAATATAAAGGAGACTGATGAATCCGTTGCATATGTCATGTCCGCTATACTCTTGTATGTGCAGAAATTTTGTGTGTGCTTGTTGCAGGACTCTATCGACTGAATGATGTCTTCTACTTGACCCAGAATGTGCTCATTTTTACGTTCAGGTGCAATAGGATTGCTGGGCACTGCGTCAATGTCACTCATTGTATTGAACAAGCGAGTAAACACTCTTCAATCTGCTGGTATGCGGTTGGTAAATCGCGTGTCATATTCTCTACACGCAGCACTAGCATTTCCATTATAAAACCCACACACAAATACCATATCGGCATGCGTGTATGTAAATTGTGGTCTTCAGCTGGAGACCGGTTTGATGCAGCTCTCCACCCTACACTATCTTGAGCAAGCCTCTTCATCACCTCCTAAGATCGGCAACCCACATCCATGTGAATCTGCTTACTGTATTCGTCTTTTGGTCTCCCTCTGCTATTTTTACCCCCATACATTTCACTTCAGTGCTAAATTCACAGTTCCTTGATGTCTAAGAATGTGTCCTCCCAATCGATACCTTCTCTTAGTTAAGGTTTGTAACAAATTCCTTTTCTCTCCAATTCTGTTCAGTACCTCCGATCTACCCACCTGATCTCCAGCATTCTTCTGTAACACTAGATTTCAAAAGCCTCTATCCTCTTCCTGTCCGCACGGTTTATCGGGCATGTTTCACACCCATACAAGGCAACACACCATACAAATGCATTCATGAAAGGACTTCCTTACGCTTAAATTAAAATTCGATCTTAACAAATTTCTCTTTTTCAAAAGCGCTTTTCTTCCCATTGCCATTCTACATTTTATATTCACTATATCGCGTTCATCATATGTTATTTTACTGATTAAGGGAAAAACTCATGTACCACCTTTATTTTTCTTTATCTAATCCAGCACCGCCTGATTTTCTTAGACAGTCTTCATTTACCCTTGTTTTGCTCTTGTTAATGTCCATCTTATATACTCCTTTCAAGCCCCTGTCCATTGCGTTGAATTGCTTTTCCAGGTCCTCTACTGTCTCTGACAGAATTGCAATGTCGTCTGCAAAACGCAATGTTTTTATTTGTTCACCCTGAACTTTAATACTTCATCTTGTACTTTAACGCCTTCTCTTAATTTCTTCTAACTTTCATTCAAAGCTTGCTCAATGTACAGATAGAATAACATTAGGGAAAAGCTACAACCCTTACTTCCTTCCCAGCCACTGCTTCCTTTTCATGCCCTACGACTGTAATAACTGCTGTCTGGTTTTTGTACAAGTTGTAAATAACTTTCCGTTCCGTATAATTTAACCCTGCTGACTTCTGAATTTGAAAGAGTGTACTCCAGGCTGCAGTGTAAAAAGCTTTTTGAAATCTCCAAAAGCTGAAATTTTTTTTATTTAGGAATGTAATGTTTGTAAAGCTTATGGGACTTAACTACGGGGTCATCAGTCCCTAAACTCACAAACTACTTACGAACTAGGACGGCACAAATATCCATGCCCGAGGGGGGATTCGAACCCCCGACCGTAGTGGCCGTGCAGACTGTGACTAAAGCGCCTCAGTGCCCTCGGCCACCGCGGCCGGCTGCCTTTTATTAATCTATTGCGGGAGCCAAGCAGTAGTGTCCCGGCTTTATGTCAGGATGAGACGAAGATACCTAGTGAAGCGCCAGAGGAAGCTAGTAAAATTGTATTAGTGTTTACAATTTTATTCCGGTGTTACAAGATTTCGTTGCGTAGGCGCTTGCTCGACAGGAGCTAGCCCAACAGGTGACGCGCCTTCGGTCGCGTCAGCTCGCCCTCTCGATGCGTCTTCTGTGCTGGCCGCCGTGAGCCGCCCTGGTAGGCGGAACTTGCGCCGTTGCGTCCGTGAGAAGAAGAAGAGACCATCAGGGAAAGTGTACTCGATCCCACTTTCGGTTTATGCAGTTGTTTGTGGGTCCATGTTGGAACCACTGGAGTCAGATGCCATGGTAACAGACAAACTCTTGATAACGGCTAGCAGGTCAGCACCAGAGTGCTAGCGCGTCGACAGCCTTTAGGGTACCAACCAATAAAGTATGAGCTGATCTCAGGTAGCAACCATACTCAGCGTTGTGAAAACAGTACTACCTCAGTTCACCATATTTCCTGTATGAGGATCAGTTCGAAGTGTAGTAGTTCTCGGATTCGATCTCCTAGTTGCGACTAGTGGCTGCTACTCTGGACTGTTTTATCTGAGACATAAGGCGAATATAGTGATTAGATCATTGGATCGACGACTGCATCATCGATACCAAACACCAAGTGACCACATCTTTCAAAAGCAGCTGAAGCTATGGCGTGTGGGTTGGTTCGTTAGGACCGAATGTGTGTCACTTATGAGCGCCGCGTTCATTCAACAAGCCTTTTAAGCGCTGACTTCTCAGTTGGTTATTGACTCTTATGAAAGAGTTAGGTGTAGTTATGAAACGTTTACACGCTAACGAATATACCCTGTCGCTTGTCTTGTCTTCTGTCGCAGTCAGGAGACTGCTGAGTGTAGGCTTTCTACTCGCCGACGCAGAGACTGTTGACGTCACGAGAGAGACTGGCGTTGCATTTGCGACACTATCGATGGCCTGCTTCCGTCTAGCTTGGCTGGCGATTGGTTGCACTAAGATTTTAACAAGTTTGTTCGTCACTATTTTCCGCTGTAACACTATCTTGTAAGATACGTTGTGAGTATTGCCTCCCTTGTTCCTATATTTATCGTACATCGAAAATGATCTTCCCTGAAGTCACCTTCTACGAGATTTTCCATATTTTTGTAACTAATTCGTCTTAAAATTTTGGAAGCATGGATTTTTCACCTTGGTGTGCAACTGATTTTTTGTATTTCTACTTCTTATTTATTTTATTTTGTTTTTATTTTATTTATTTTTAGCACCTATCAATTCCTGCTTCTCAAGGGAGCAGGTGGGTCATTTTAGAGTTTGCAGGTTTGTTCTTTGTTGGCCAATGGGTGGTTTTTATTGTTTCTCTTTATTTTTGAGTTTGCATTAAGGGCTGTTCCTTCATTTTGACATATTTCTGTTCTATTTTTTAAATACAAATTTTTAACGAGTGTTACTTCTTAGTAAAGAATATTGCTCTGATGATTTACATCATTATAGAATAGTAATTTTAGTGTACAAATACATAGATCAGTGAGTTGATATACAGTAATCATAGATAATTATAAATGTTTGTTTTTACCATATTATGGTAAAAAGTATACTGTTGTTGTTATGGTCTTCAGTCCGGAGACTGGTTTGATGCAGCTCTCCATACTACTCTATCCTGAGCAAGCCTTTTCATCTCCTCATAAGAACGGCAACCCACATCTATTTGAATCTGCTTACTATACGCGTATCTTGGACTCCCTCTGCGATTTTTACCCCACACACTTCCCTCCAATGCTAAATTTACGATTCCCCTATGTCTAAGAATGTGTCTTACCAAGCGATCCTTTCTTTTAGTCAGGGTATGCCAAAAATTCCTTTTCTCACCAATTCGGTTCAGTACCTCTTCATTAGTTATGCGATCTACCCACCTAATCTTCAGCATTCTTCTGTAGTACCACATTTCAAAAGCCTCTATTCTCTTCCTGTCCGCACTGCTTATCGTCCATGTTTCACTCCCGTACAAGGCAACACTCCACACAAATGCCTTCAGAAAAGACTTCCTTACACTTAAATTAATATTCGATGTTAGCAAATTTCTCTTTTTCAAAAATGCTTTTCTTCCCATTGCCATTCTGCATTTTGTATCCTCCGTACTACGACCATCGCATGTTATTTTACTACCCAAGTAACAAAACTCATCTACCACCTTCATTGTTTCGTTACCTAATCTAATTCCTTCAGCATCGCCTGATTTTATAAGACCGCATTCCATTATTTTTGTTTTGCTCTTGTTAATGTTCATTTTATTCGCTCTCTTCAACACACTGTCCATTCCATTCAACTGCTCTTCCAGGTCCTTTGCTGTCTCTGATAGAATTACAATGTCATCAGAAAAACGCAATGTTTTTATTTCTTCCCCCTGAACTTTAATCCCTATTCCAAATTTTTCCTTACATTCCTTCACCGCCTGCTCGATGTACAAATTGAATAATATTGGAGAAAGGCTACAACCCTGTCTTACTCCCTTCCCAACTGATGCTTCCCTTTCATGCTCTTCGAGTCTAATAACTGCGGTCTGGCTTTTGTACAAGTTGTAAATAATTCTCCTTTCCCTGTATTTCACCCCTGCTGACTTCAGAATTTGAAAGAGTGTATTCCAGTCAACATTGTCAAAAGCTTTCTCCAAATCTACAAAAGCTAAAAATGTAGGTTTGCCTTTCCTTAATCTATCTTCTAAGATAAGACGTAAAGTGAGTATTGCCTCCCGGGTTCCTACGTTCCTCCTGAATCCAAACTGATCTTCCCCGAGGTCAGCTTCTACCAGCTTTTCCATTCTCCTGTAGATAATTCGTGTTAAAATTTTGCAACCATGACTTATCAAACTGATGGTTCTGTAATTTTCACACCTGTCTGCGCCTGATTTCTTTGGAATGGGGATTATTACATTTTTCTTAAAGTCTGAGGGTATTTCGCCTGTCTCATACATCCTACACACCAGTTCAAATAGTCTTGTCATGGCTGGCTTTCCCAGAGACTTTAATAGCTCTGCGGGTATGTCATCTACTCCTGGGGCCTTGTTCCGACCTAGGTCTTTCAAGGCTCTGTCAAATTCATCTCTCAGTATAGTATCTCCTATTTCATCTTCATCTATTTCCTCTTCCCTTCCTACAACATCGTCTCTAAGTTCATTTCCTTTGTAGAGCTGCTCTATGTACTCTTTCCACCTTTCAGCTTTCCCTTCTTTGCTGAGAACTGGTTTCCCATCCGAGTTCTTGATATTCGTAGAGCTGCCCTTCCTGTCCCCAAACGTCTCCTTTATTTTCCTGTAGGCGGTATCTACTTTTCCCCTTCTTATACATTCTTCTACAGATTTGCATTTGGCTTCTAGCCACTCCTGCTTAGCCATTTTGCACTTCCTGTCAATCTCATTTTTTAGTCGTCTGTACTCCATTTTGCCTGTTTCATTTACTGCATTTTTATATTTTCTCCTTTCATCTATTAAATTTAGTATTTCCTGTGATATCCAAGGACTTTTTGTTGGTCTTGCCTTCCTACCTATTTTGTCCTCTGCTGCCCTCACTATTTCGTCTCTCAGTGCTACCCATTCCTCTTCTACTGTTTTATTTCCCCCTGTTTCTGTCAATTGTTGTCTAAATCTCCCTCTGAATTTCTCCAGAACTTCACTTTCCTTTAATTTATCTAAGTCCCGTCTCCTTATTTTCCTACCTTTTTGTAGTTTCTTCAGTTTCAGCCTACAGTTCATAACCAACAAGTTATGGTCAGAGTCTATATCTGCCCCTGGGTATGTCTTGCAGTTTAGGACCTGGTTCCGGAATCTATGTCTTACCATTATAAAATCTATCTGATACCTTCCTGTGTCTCCTGGTCTCTTCCACGTATACAACCTTCTTTTGTGATTCTTAAACCACGTGTTTGTTATGATTAAATCATGTTCCGTGCAAAATTCTACCAGGCGACTTCCTCTTTCATTCCTCCTGCCCAGTCCATATTCGCCTACTATTTTTCCTTCTCTTCCTTTTCCTACTACCGAATTCCAGTCTCCCATAACAATTAAGTTTTCCTCTCCCTTAAATGTCTGAATAATTTCCTCTAGCTCCTCATATATTTCTTCGATCTCCTCATCATCGGCAGAGCTAGTTGGCATATAAACCTGTACTACTGTTGTCGGTGTTGGCTTCGTATCTATCTTGACAATGATAACGCGATCACTGTGCTGCTCATAGTAGTTTACCCGCATTCCTATTTTCTTATTCATTATCAGTCCTACTCCTGTGATACCCCCAATTGATTTTGTATTTATAATCCTGTACTCACCTGACCAGAAATCCTGTTCATCCTGCCACCGAACTCTACTAATCCCCACTATATCTAACTTCAACCTATCCATTTCCCTTTTTAAATTTTCTAATTTTCCTACCCGATTAAGGGATCTAACATTCCATGCTCCGATCCTTAGAATGCCAGTATTATCTTTCCTGATGACAACATCCTCCTGAGTAGGAGGAATCCGAATGGGGGACTATTTTACCTCCGGAATATTTTACCCGAGAGGATGCCATCATCATATTTTCATACAGTAGAGCTGCATGTCCTCGGGAAAAGTAGCGGCTGTAGTTTCCCCTTGCTTTCAGCCGTTCGCAGTAGCTGTGTGGCAAAGCCACATTAGCTGATGTTACAAGGCCAGCTCAGTCAATCATCCAGACTGTTGCCCCTGTAACTACTGAAAAGGCTGCTGCCCCTCTTCAGGAACCACACGTTTGTCTGGCCTCTCCACAGATACCCCTCCGCTGTGGTTGCACCTACGGTACGGCTATCTGCATCGTTGAGGCACGCAACCCACCCCACCTCGGCAATGTCTGTGGTTCATGGGGGTGGAAAAGTATACTAAGTAATACTTATTATTAAGGTGGTAATAATAACGCCGAAATGCAATAACAGTAGAAGTTATTTCCATAATAGATAGTAAAGTTTGGAAAGTATAATTCTGGTTGCGGGTAGTTGCTTTGTATATGTAGTTCGTTGCTTGTAATAATACATGAAATAATACACGGATAATGTTTGGTTATTGGTACTTCATTACTTGGTTACTTGCTTGCTTGCTTGCTTACTTACTTACTTACTTACTTACTTACTTATGGGATGAGATTATGAACTCTTCTTGTTTGAAATGATATATGTATTTATATGTGGCTTAGATTGGGAGAGTTAAGGATGCAATGGTTGCCCGTGAGTTAGGGTGCAAGCTTTATATCCGTGTGTGTGTGTTTGTTTTTGGTTCGTATGTGTTGACGTAGGAGGTGTATTTATCTGTCACTGAGGTGTGGGGATATTGTATGGTTTGTATAGGTTATGGGACCGTCTTATGCAACTGTAAGTTGGTCTACTTTAGACCCTACGCGTTTCGCTTTATTCTAAAGCATTTTCAGTGGTCAGGAATTTTTTATGTTTTCGTCTTCATGAGTGATTTGTAGCACATTGTCACTTGCTGTCACTGCTTATATTTACACTATTTTTACAAGAAATGTTATTGTAAAAAACTGTAAATATAAGAAGTGACAGCAAGTGGCAATGTGCTACAAATCACTCATGAAGAAGAAAACATAAAAAATTCCTGACCACTGAAAATGCTTTAGAATAAAGCGAAACGCGTCTGGTCTAAAGTAGACTAATTTACAGTTGCATAAGACGGTCCCATAACCTATACAAATTGTATTACTACAACTGCGGAAAACGAGGCAAAAAAAGAAAAAAAAAACCCTAAGAAATATGTATTGTATGGTTATTGATGAGTGGCGTCATGGTGGGTGATAAGTCTTGGGAGATTGTTGGTGTGATTTGTGCTACTGCGCGTGCCGGAAGGATGTATTTATAGTTCGGTCGTCTATTTTGTCTTATTCGGTTTGTCATGTCTTCCATGCCTGGTCGTTTTATAAGTACATGTTTCCTACTTTAGAATGGTGAATACCACGGTTTTCCTGTAGCCTGAGGGTGTTTCGCCTGTGTCATACATTGCACACGCCATGTGAAATAGTTTGGTTATGTCTGTCGTGTGTGTGTTGGTCAGGGGGACGACAGCTCGGAGTCGGGGTCGCTGGGCTCGGTGGTGTCGCTGGCGCTGCCGCCGCTGCCCGCGTGGGGGCTGCCGCGCTCCAGGGCGCCCACGCAGGACTCGCGCCGACAGCTCGTCGAGTTCCTCGCCTGCCTCGCCGCCACCACCGTCCTGGTCAGTACCTCTGTCTGCACCACAGTCTAAAACAGACAGTCGCGAAACTCAGTAGGGGAAAAAATGCAACCATTTGACAGCCGAAGCAATACTAGCGCTCAGTAGCAGAAAATGGCACTACCGAAACGAACAATTTATTATTTATTATTGCTGTTGTTTACATATTTCCTAGGCATTAAACGTGGTACTGTATTTCGTGAGACAAATACGAAGATATTATTAAAGGAAAATCCTTTTTCCTGTTTATGTCAGTTTGTAATAATAACATGCCAGTGCATTGTAATACATAAGGCTCACACTAGCAAGGTCGTAATCGTAACATCCAAAAACGATTTAAGACAAGAAGTGAATTGTAACCTGGTGTGTTAAAGTTCAAAATAGATTAACAGTTATATAATGTACTGGTACGTAGTTACACGTTGCACATGTATTTTTTCTGCAGATTTTGAACATCTTAATACATTTGATACTGGCACTAGACACAATTTTTACATTCTTAGAGACTAAGTGTTACATCATATAAAAGACCTTTTCGCTTTATTCTTGCTCAGATGGCTTGCATGTGCCGTTTCTGCCGGCCGCGATGGCCGAGGCGACTAAGGCGCTTCAGTCACGGTCTGCACGGCCACTACGGTCGGGGGTTCGAATCCCCCCTAGGGCATGGATATTTGTGCCGTCCTAGTTCGTAAGTAGTTCATAAGTAGTTTGTAAGTTTAGGGACTGATGACCCCGTAGCTAAGTCCCATAAGGTCTACATACGTTTGAACGTTTGGTGCCGTTTCTGTCATGTTTTCATCGCACCTACTCCCCAGGAATATAAAGATACAGTAAAACCTTAAGAATCTTTTCCTGCTAAAATCTCAGTTTGTCTGTACACGTTAAACTACAGTAAGTTGCGTTTTATTTTACATTTTGCACAAACAAATCCCTGTTAACTTTCGACTATCATTGCTGCATCACAAATAGTAGACTTCTGTGCAAAAATTTGTTTGACGTCTTTAAACCTGTGAGTAGACTACCAAAAATAACATTGAAGAAAAATACTGGGTTCGTTACTTCTCTCTCTGTTACTGATACCACACACCCTTAAAATGTAACAAACTTTAATTTATCCTATATTGTAGGAGCTTTTCATATTTGAGAAACTACAATTTATCGCGTCGCAATAAGCTCCGAAATGCAGTCGCATTTTAAACGTGTCGTTCGACTACGTATCTGATCCACAATGGTTTCTTGCCTCTCGGTATGTTGTTACGACCCGGCCGCTTGGCAGCGCTGCAGTCGCCAGGTTGCAGAAAACTACCGGGAGTTTCGTGACTCTTTATATTAGACTCTGGCCTGCACCAACACATGTAGACGCCTCTGCCCAACAACTGACGTTACCCAAGTGGCAACTGAAAAGAAAAGTTTAAATGTGTCCAAACCCAATAGAGGCCAAAGACCGTACCACAGTGGATATAACGGCTCCCGTTAGATCACCGAAGTTCAGAACCACCGGGCTTGGCTAGCACTTGAACGGGTAACCGTCCGGGTCTGCCGTGCGCTGTTTTCAAGCGGTGTGCACTCGACCCGTGTGAGGCCAATTTAGGAATAGCGGCTCCGGTCTGGAAAACCGACACATGGACCGAGAGGAGTTTGTGACAGTTGCGGGGAGTAACACTTGCGGGGAAAGGGAATGTGTAGACACTTGCGGGGAGACCCGGACGCTGCAGGTACTGAATAGGGTGTTCCAGAAGTAGGGATACAACACGCCTACTCCACGCCCTCCAGCCGCTACCTGGGCCGTATTCAGGGAAAGGCCCACCGAGCGAGGTGGAGCAGTAGTAACGGCCTTTTTCTTGAATATTCTGAACATAAATCTTCACATAGACTTCTTGAGGAGGAGAGTGATACGGATATCTGATTGTAGACAACTGCCTATTACCTTAGACCTTTTTGACTGTACTGAACAGGAGTTCCGCTTATTCCGTAATTTTTATTTATACAGTTAACAGGCAAAGTAATTTATAACCAACTATTGGCTGCCAATTTCGCTTCATTTTCCTGGAAGTCTTGCAACTTGTTTCTCCCTGTTGGTTTATACCAAGTTCAGAGTAAATGTGGTTCTATATGACAGTGATAGAAGATAGAACTTATCTTTAGCATTTTTCTGTGTGTGACATTCCCTTACACAACCCGTATTTCATACATTTCTTAGATGTATTTGTAATTCGAATACAGCTAAATCGTTATGGGGTCTATGAATAAAAGCTTCAAGTGTGTAAAATACTCATTGACTTATTATTAACGTTTTTAATTGAAGGTTTAAGGTTTCGTCTCCTATTAAAAAGCATAGTAGCTATTTTTAAAGAGATGGAAGTTGCGTGATGGGTTAACTACATAGCGGTCAATTACATCAGGTGTCTTGATATGCTTAGTGTTCTGAATAATATGATTTTAGGAGGTATGACTGTGGAAAGTCATCGTCTTGTAATAGCAGAGAATGTCTTAATAACTCTCCAAACATTATCACTATTAAAATACCTTTTTTGTTTTTAGGAGGAACACTCAGCGAATTAATATGTAGTTAGAACAAGTTACTATATTGCTCTTCAGCTTGAAAAGGGTTGTGGAGTTTCACTGAGTTTCGTGTTATGTTGACAGCGTGAAAACTTGACAACAGCAGTGCTAGACTTCTTGGTGTGCCTGTACCCAGAAAAAGCCATTAGCCTCCCCAAGGGCCCCAGGTTCCCAGCAAGTGTCACTCCCCGCAAGTGTCACTACTCGCAAGTGTTCCAACCCCGGCCGAGAGTGTGCTGATCACGTTCCCCTCCACGTAGCAATCAGTGGAGTGATTCTGATACCGCATCCGGTGACGCCTTCTGGCCGAGGATGACACGGCGGCCGGTCGGTACCCGATAGGCTATCGAGGCCTGTATGGGGCAGAGTTAAGTTAAACCTAATAAACCAAACTGCTGAGCTCATAGGAAGGTACACTTACAACACACAGACACACACACACACACACACTCCGAAGGAGGACGCGAACCTCTGATTGCTAGCAGCCTCGCAATCCGCAGCAAGGCGCCTTAGAGCGCACGGCCACTCCCGCGCTGGTGGTTGGTACTGTACTTAATAACTGTGCAACCACATCTGTAAACATTTTGATATTTTCCAAATCTTCCCCTTACGACACAATTTACGAAACGGTAAAAATAATATTTGTTGTAACTAAAATAATATATTTAACTACATATTCAAGCATATATTGTAAAGTTATATCGCGATAAAGTTATATAATAGAAGTCGGATATCAGCTGGAAGTACCGATACCCCCTTACAGGGCGAATAGAAATTCGCCTACTCGGGCTTCGCAGCGCGATTCCTCACATGCCAGGAATTATCTCTGCCGGCCGCGGTGGCCGAGAGGACTGAGGCGCTCCAGTCACGGTCTGCACTGCCACTAGGGTCGGGGGTTCGAATCCCCCCTCGGGCATGGATATTTGTGCCGCCCTTAGTACCAGGTAGTTGATAAGTAGTTTGTAAGTTTAGGGACTGATGACCCCGTAGTTAAGTCCCATAAGCTATACAAACATTTGAAGATTTGATTGAATTATCTCTCAAAATTTCGTCCTGCGATAAATTTCCGATAATAAAAGGACGTCGAATACTGATATGGGTATACACCACTGTGTTGCAGAATTACACAATTACAGCAACAAATTTTTAGGGGACGTACAAGAAAAATAAGCATAGAAACCTATGCCCGGAAACGTCATCCAATGACGCTATTGCTCGTCGAAGTTGCTGTAGGGGATGTCTAGCGGCACCCACCGGGGCTACTTGGGGTTTCCTACAAGGGTGCCGTAGGTAGCTTAGCTGTCCCGACCAACCGGTTCCTGAACAAGGTGTTTGCGAACAGACGAAAGTGTCTGTAAATCTATCGGACCAAAATGCGTGGTCATCAGTCCGTAGCTTACAAACTACTTAAACCTAGGTAAACTAACCTACGGACAACAAACACCCCCATGCCCCAAAGAGGACTCGAACCTCCACGGCGAGCAACCGCGCGCTCCGCAGCGAGACGCTTTAGACCGCTCGGCTACTCCACCGTGACTTGCGAACAGACTCCCCACTGCTGTCTCAAAAATGTTCAAATGTTTGTTAAGCTTAAGGGACTTAACTACGGGGTCATCAGTCCCTAAACTTACAAACTACTTATGAACTACCTACAACTAAGGACGGCACAAATATCCATGCCCGAGGGGGGATTCGAACCCCCGACCGTAGTGGCCGTGCAGACCGTGACTGAAGCGCCTCAGTCCCCTCGGCCACCGCGGCCGGCCCACTGCTGTCTCCCCCAGTCGCTCAGGCAGTGTCGTCGCCGATAGCTTTCGCTCCGTGCATTTTCTGAGGCGATTTCTGTTCTGTGCATTGTACACGATGCAAGTGATAACAACAACGAAAGGGAGGTCGTGTCTTGTCAAGGATGGGCATCGCTACCGTATTTATAAGAAACTTGAACACTGGATGCAGAATGAAGTTCGTGGGCCCATACATACGGAAAATATAAACATATCTACCTAAGTCCCTGTTATCACATGGAGTTTGTAGATGCGTTAAGAATTTTTAGAATTTTTGTAAAACTTTGAGTGAAAAATACCATAGAATAATTACCAGTTTTCTGATAGACTCTAGTATTCTACGTGAAACGTTGTTGATACCTGTACTACCTACACAGTTGCGCTGTAAGTACAGTATAAAATAAGGAAATATATGCACTGAAGTGGTTGCAAGTGATTTTGTTTTTCAGCTTAAGTACTATATTTAAAAAAAATTACTTCTTCAAAGGTCATTTATAATTATTATACAGTTCATTTTATAAAGATGAAATTCCAACTAGTTGAACTTGGGTGGACTCATCTGTCTTAAGCAACGAATTTTTTCATCTGTCGTCATCAAGAAGAACACACTAGTTCTCTAAACTTTATACATCAGACCTAACCTAGCAAAACATTCTGCAATTTCTTTCAGGTGAACGCGCCCATTATTGCGTAAATCTTTATTTCATTATGGTCAGCACCTTAAACGGATGCACCCCGCTCGCTCTATGGCGACTTAGTTACGAAACATATATAATAGATTCGAACAACAGAAATCATGTGATAACTGCTGTCGTATAAGGGGCAACATAACGACGAGATTACGTAAGCAGTGAATTTCATTGTTAACGCCGTAAAAATACGTTGTGCCTTGTAACTTGTCACGACAGAAAATGAAGAAGATAGCCCATGTGGGACTTACTTTCGTCTTGCGTTTGAAACTTTCGGAGAACTCCTGTGCGTGGAGGGAGGGGGGAGGGGATGAAGCGGCAAATGGGAGCCTCAATTTGATATGCCTGCCCAGGCCAGTAGGAAACCCCACGATAGGAAACCCCACGACACCCGTACCGGTGCGTGTAACTTGGAATCTCCGTAGCGTCGTTAAATGGCTTTTTCGAGCTTGGGTTTCTGTGCTCATTTTGTTCCTCAAGACGGCTTCTACAACCCATAGCAGTTTGTTGGTATAGCTGTGTAATTATGAAACACACTGACGTATAGATCACACACCGATCTAATTATTTGACGTAAATTTACCGCCTGAAATATCAGCAGGACGAAATTTTGTAAGTCACATTAGCTTATTGTTGGCATGGAGGAATCATGTTGCGAAGCCCGTGTGCGCGAATTTCGTATCACCTTGAACACTATTACAGGGTGACAATTATTGAACTACATCAAACCAAAACGTATGTTTGTTAGAAACAACGGCGTAAACATACGTCACTCAACATGTAAACGTCATTGCAGATATTCATATTTATGTTATGATATGTTGTGTATGCCAGTCTTACGTGGCACGGACGAATAGCGCAATTCTGCATGACCGGCAGAAGTGTCGGGGCATCGATGATGATGACCTCCTGAATGGCTGTTTTCAGCTCAGCAGTGGTGTCGGAGTTAATGCTGTTTAGTTTACTTTTAATATAGCCCCACCAAAATGAATCGTATGTCTTCAGAGGCGGAGAATATGGCGGCCAATCGAGGCGCATGTCAATGCGCTCTGGCTACTCCAGAGCCAGAAAGCGGTCTCCAAAGTGACCCTCCAGGATATTAAACACTCTCCTGCTTCGATGAGGCGCATCTCCGTCTTGTATGAACCACACAGAATTCAGGGTTACTACGGATAATGGGTATAAAGTCATCTTCCAACACCTTCACGTACCATTCGATAGTTGCTGTGTCATCACGGAATATAGAATCGATTATTCCGTGACTGCGCATTGCACAACACACAAAAATGTTCAAATGTTTGTAAATCTGTCGGACCAAACTGCGTGGTCATCAGTCCGTAGCTTACAAACTACTTAAACTGAGGTAAACTATCCTAAGGACAGCACAACACCCATGCCCCAGGAAGGACTCGAACCTCCGACGGTGAGCAACCGCGCACTCCGCAGCAAGACGCTTTATACCGCTCGGCTACTCCACCGCAGCGCACAACACACAGTTTGAGGGTGATGCTATTGGGAAAAGTGCTTGAGTTGTTTTTTCGTTTCAAAAATGGTGATGTGTCAATTGATGATCAAAGCTCGTTCTGGTGGTTCCCCCACGGCTACACATGGAAAAAAAAAAAAAAAAAAAAGTGCAACCACCAACGAAAATTGACGACGGACCAATGAAGACATTGTAGAGTTGTCGGAAGTAACTTGCAGCTTATTTGCAGTGAATTGTGTTGGAAGATTTGGGAATGAAAAGGGTCGCTGCTAAATTGAATGACATGACTGCTGACTATTTAACAAAGACAAGGTAGCGTGGAAGCACGCTGTGCGGTGAAACAAGGGTCGCGAAATGATTTAAACTTGTTTCAAAAATTATCACATTTGACGAAACTTGTTACTATACTTACGATTCTTAATCAAAGCAACAATAAAGCCAGTGGATCAATTAAAGTTCGCTTCGCTCCACGAAAGCTCTTCACGCCAAATCAAACATCAAAACAATGCAGATTTATTTTTTCCATGCGTTAGGAGTGGTCCATTAAATAATATTAATAATTTCATGTGGCTCAGTGGCCTGGTGGAAGTCTTTCAACTGGACGCCACTTCGACGGCTTGCGTGTCCCTATCTTACCCCAGTTATCCAATGACGGAAAGGGGACCTACAGCTTAACGTGGAATCCAATCCATGTGTCGTTTGTGGCGATTCCTCACAACGTTAAGAGGTGAAGGCTGGGTTAAAACGCACACTGAAAATGATTTTTCTCGGTTTGATCGGTCTTTTGCGGGTGTTGGTTCGGTTTGTTCTGTGTTAATCGTTCCAGTATTTTTGTTACAGAGGTCGTCCAGCTCTCTCGCCGAGCGCGCTGAGCTACCACGCCAGCAATTCGGGTTTTGAACCTGTGACCCTTCGATTTCCAGTCGAACGCTTTAACCCGAGACCACCACACCCGACTGTCCATTAAAAATTTGATACACAGAGGGCAGACATTTTAACCCGGTTTTGAAAAGACTGCATAACAGTGTGTGGCAGAAGCGGCACGATTTTTGGCAATTTGGTGACTGGTTTTTCATCATGAAAATGCCATTGCTCACAAATAACTGCGTGTACGATAGTTCTTGACGAAAAGCGGTATGATTCCTGCTCCCGACGCCTTGTATACACACCAACTTGCCACGTGCGACTATTTGTTTCCTAGAATGAAGAGGTACATGAGAGGAAATATATTTTCTGACGTTGCTAATGTGAAAAAGTACAAAGGCACTCGTCAAGCATTACGAGGTGAATTTAAACAATGCTTTGTAAAGTGGAATGAAATATCAGACAAGTATATTAGAGCACGTGCCTGGTAGTCTGATCGGGATTGTAACTTCGTGCTTAAAATGTGCATGAATTAAAAAACAAAAATATACGTTTCTTTTGGAACCACCACGTAAACTTACGAATACTAATCCAAATCACTGCCTATATGACTGTACTTTGATAGGTATCTGTTCGATGCACAACTTAAACGCTGGTTAGGTTGCTAGTGAAATGTATGAGAGACTCTTTAGCGCGCATCGCTGGCACAGTCCAGCTATTCGCTGGAGTGACAATAGAGTAATAGCTGTGATTAGTGGGCAAGAAATGAAGCGTCGTAATCTCTGGGTCTGCAACGAGAAGTCTTGAAGCACTGCAGCAACGTGAGGACTGTTCGGCGAAGCGATGAACTCTCTTAGGGAACGATGCACTCTGCTGACGCAGTCTGTTAACTAATTAACTTTTGTCTGGCCACTCAGGTTCGACACACGTAATCGCCTTCGTAATGCGTGGCCTCTGACGGAAATCCAGAAAGTGTTGTTGCCAATTGACGGTGTTTCCGCGACCGTGACTGCGACGGCAATCGAAAATGGTGTCCTGATCTTTCCGACACTATATCCATTTCTATCCTTCTTGGGCTAGTGACGTCAGACCATCGACTCTTAAGAATATTAATGCTACTCATGATAAAAAGATTAAAAAGGATGATTCCACTGAAGACACTCTATGAATGCTATGTTACTTAATTTCTCCTCTGATAGTCTATAATTTTATGAGGGGCTTTTTCCTCTTATGCCTTTACTTAGCAAGCTTCATCAGGTCATAGCCGAGGAGTGTTCAAGCCTGTAAAGTACGCCGTATTTTTATTTTTTGCCACTCTCATTGTTCTTGTGCCGTAGCCTGAATTTCCGCCGTGCTGACTTGCGTATTTTGTGAGCTCCTACACCGTCCTGTAGGACAATGGCTGTTCGCGCCTTTCAACGGCTAACGTGAATTCAGATCGTTTAGCTCAATTCAGATTCAAATATCTCGAGATTTCTAGCTCAGATAACGACGCTGTTTTCATCAATCTCACTGTAATAAAAATTCAATTCATGTACGAATGTTCCCCTCGTTTCTACTTTCCGTCAGTTTTTTTTAACCTACCATCTTATTAACTCTGAGATGAGCGTTGTCAAATCATAAAAGCCGTGGTTCGCGGACTACGCCCGTTTAGTGAACGAAGTATAATCAAGAGCAGTTTTTTTTTTTTTTTTTTTCCAAACTGTGAGTCGCGACCCCCCAGAGAGTGGCAGAGTCGTGTTCAGGTGGGGGGGGGGGGGGGGTCGCAATCGCAGGAGGATGCGATTTCAGCATGACCGACCGGTAACATATTTTGTGGGGCAGTCATCTGCTGTGCTAGAAATGTTACACGGAAGCTACAGGGTTTCGTGAAATTACATTTTAAAGTCACGTTCCTACATGGTACTTACTTTGTTGTAATGAATGTCAATTCAATTACTTAGGGACGTGCAAGCTTGAGAAGGGAGTTACATCTATTGAACTCTCCCGACATCTGGGGAATGAAACTAGGTCTGCAGGGTCTGTAAGTCCTGTGCAAACTCAATTAATGAGTTCACATCAAAACGGGTGGACAGGACTCTGTGCGATAAGGTATACTGAAAGGACACACACATTGATCGATACTGTGGTGTCGCACAAGTACAAAGTGCGCGCCACCTACTTTCGCCGCGCGCCGCCAGGCACGCACGGCGCGGCGTTCTCGCGACGACGGCCACGAGCGCCCTCTGCGACGACTCCGCTCGTGGCCACCACTGAAGGATCGTTCACTTCGCACTTCGGACTGAGATAGCAACCCGATAGGACCTTCGTAATCCGATAGGCACGAGGGAAGACTTTGCTATTTGTACAGGCACTAGGCAGGCCTCTAATAACTATGTATCAACATTCTGCAGTACTATGTAAAAGTTAAGTATTGTTACATTCTGTGCAATATATATCTTTCTAATTTACTCGAGTGTTTATAGTTTCTGGCTGCTCCCCTCCGTACCTGCACCAGCGTGTCGGTCTCGTTCCACTCGGCTACCGACACCTACGACGAGGCTGGGACACAAAAGCGGCGACGAAGTCGGGACACAAAAGTGGCGACGAGGAGTGATAGAACCTTGGACCAGCCCGCTTACAGCAGCCAGACAGCAGCAGTCGGAGCACGCAAAAATTGCTCCCGCCCACCCACCCTTATTATAAGATTTTTGGGGGAACATATTCTGTTACGTGTTTTGTGGACTTTTTTGTTGCAGAGCGAGTCCTCTTTCATATTGCATTTGTGTTTTGTTATAAGTTACTTGTATACGCGGCGCCTAATCGGTCAGCATGGCCACTACCCCGAACCCAAACTTAATGGAAATTATTCAGTTACAGACGGCGCAAATTACCCAGCTTCTCCAGGCCGTGTCGCAGTTGACGACACAGGCTGCTCACCAACAACAGTCGTCACATCAGCAGCCCACACCTGCCGCCACACCGCTTCCGACGTTCCGCCAGTACAACGAACGTGAGGAAGAATGGAGCGACTATTTCGCACAGTTTCAAGAACTCGTCGCGGCTCATCAAATTACAGGTCAGAGAGTGAAGAACCTTTTCTTATCGATTGTGGGCCCCCAGACTTTCGTACTATTGCAAAAACTTTTCCCTCTCGCATCTCCTCGTGATGTAGACTTTGAACAAATTGTAGATGCACTGAATGCTCATTCTGAGAGAAAAGTTCTTGTAGCCGCTGCGCGGTACCGATTTTTCAGACTTAAAAAATTACCGCAGCAGTCACACCAAGAGTGGATTACGGAATTGAAGGGCTTAACCCGCCAATGTAAATTTACTTGCTCTTGTGGACTTTCGTATAGTGACGTGATGTTGAGGGATGCGATTACGCAGAATATTCAGGACCCCAGAATTAGAGCAGCAATTCTGAAACAGTCTGACCCCTCCTTAGACAGTGTACTGCAGCTTATAGAAGCGCATGATACTTTTGACTTAGCTGATGTAGAAATGCAAAGCCATAGTGTAAATTCAGTGCGCCGCAACGGACGCTTTCCTAGCCGTAGTTCTCAGTATAGCACTAGTGATTCTTATTTTTCTACCGGCCGTGCTGAACAGACAGTGAACAGTAGCCAGTGTAAAAGTGCGACGCAAAGGTCGCCCCGTCGTGTTAGAAACAGTAATTTGAATAACGGGCGCCAACGCTCATTTCAGAAAAATGTTCGTAAATCTTGCCCCCAGTGTGTGTCTCGCCACAAGCGTGCTCATTGCCCTAGTCGCAACGCAACCTGTTATCAATGTGGCAAATCGGGACATGTGCAGTCTGTGTGTATGCAAATTAAAAATTCAAAGAACAGTAACGTTGGAATCAGTGCTCCGCGGAGTGCGAGAACGGTTAATTCTGTAAATGTCATACACGCTGTGAACTTGAACAGTGCTTTCCTTGGATCTCCATTGCAAGAAAGTAGTTCTGCGCCTATGGCAAAACCATATAGTGCACCACGTAGCAAGTGCCGACGAGCGCGTACAACAGTGCAACAAAAAAGGGTTCGGGACAAGCAAAATGACTATGAACAGTGCATTCCTGTAGTGAAAATAGTGCCTTCTGCAACTTCTAATTGTAATAGTGCCCCGTACTGTGTAGCTAGAGACAGTAGAATTGGTGTAGCTACTCAAAGTAATTTTAGTGCAGTAGCCTCGCATTGCGCGGACGCCGATCCGGCGGTAGTGTCATCTAGTGACAGTGTGGTTAATCCGCTGTGTGCCGAGTATGCGCCGCTTCCTACCGCACGCAACCCGCGCAAGCGCAGAAAACAATATGTATTAGACGTTGCCCACATTCGCGCACCGGTCGTGCGCCAGAAGCACAAGCTGTTTGTTACTCTCTCTATAGAAAATAAGACTGTGCAATTTCAGCTTGATACTGGTTCCGCTGTCACATTAATAAATAAAGATACTTATGAACTTCTGGGTTCGCCAAAATTGTCGCCGTCACAGCAAGTGTTAACAGCTTATACAGGTGAAAATATTCCCGTGCTAGGAACGTGTAGCCTGCCTGCCTCTTTCCAAGGTATAACAAAAACAGTTGCTTTTGTAGTTCTTCAGGCCAAATCGACACAGAACATTTTTGGACTAGATGCTTTTGACTTGTTTGGTTTATCAATTCAAAGAGATGTGCTTCAAATTTCGTCAATAGTGCCTCAGGATAAACTCAATGCATTGTGTGACAAATACAGTGACTTGTTTTCGCCGGAACTAGGTTGTGCAAAAGACTTCGTGGCACATGTGACTTTAAAAGAATCTGCAGTTCCAAAATTTCGTAAAGCTAGACCAGTGCCTATCGCCTTGCGTGATACAGTTGCCGAAGAACTTAAACGTTGGCAAGATAGTGGGGTGATTTCTCCTGTTTCTGCGAGTCAGTGGGCCTCGCCTATAGTAATTATACCCAAGCCGTCAGGAAAACTTCGTCTCTGTGCGGACTTCAAATCAACAGTGAACAGTCAAACAATTGTCGACACTTATCCCCTGCCCAGACCTGAGGAACTGATGGACAAATTAGGACAGTCTCGCTTCTTTTCCAAGATTGATTTAGCAGAGGCATACTTACAGATTCCACTTGATGACGAGTCAAAAAAATTTTTCGTCATTAATACTCACATGGGCCTCTTTCAATTTCAACGCCTACCCTTTGGCAGTTCTTCCGCTCCCGCTATTTTTCAGCGCTTTTTGGAACAGCTGACAGTTTCTGTACCGTGTTGTTCGAACTATTTAGATGATATTGTGGTATCCGGACGTACAGTTGAAGAACATTTAGCAAACCTGGAGTGCCTTTTCAAAGTTTTGACTGCAGCAGGTCTACGTTGCAATAAAGCAAAGTGTTCGTTTTTTCAAACTGAAATAGAGTACCTAGGCCATGTGATTAATGCCCAAGGAATTCATCCCTTACAGTCACATCTTCGAGCAATCAAAGACTTGCCTCCTCCTAAGAATGTGCATGAATTGCAAGCAGTAATGGGAAAGCTTAACTATTATTTCAGATTTATTCCCAATGCCTCTCAGATTGCAGCTCCACTGCATCACTTACGTAGGAAGAATGTTCCTTTTGTTTGGTCCAAAGATTGCCAGGTTGCCTTTGACAACTTAAAGTCTGCACTACTCAGTGATGCATGTTTGATTCCCTTTGACCCCCAGAAGCCTGTAGTGTTAGCAGTTGACGCCTCATCGTACGGTCTGGGTGTTGTTCTGTCGCATCGTATTGGATGTCACGATCGTCCTATTGCCTTTGCATCCAAGCTACTGACGCCGACGCAACAGAATTACAGTCAGATAGAAAAGGAGGCCTTAGCAATCATTTACGGCGTCACAAAGTTTCATCATTATCTCTATGGCAGAAAATTCTATTTGTTGACAGACCACAAGCCTCTCACGTCGTTGTTCTCACCCACTAAGCCGATTCCGCCACGTACGGCACAAAAGCTTCAGAGATGGTCCTTGATATTGTCTAATTATCAGTATGAGATTTTGTACCGACCTACCACTAAACACGCCAACGCGGACACACTTTCCCGACTTCCGGTTGGCCAGGATGTTTCGTTTGATTCTTCAGAAATGGCATGTTGTCAGATAGACTCCAGAGATGCTACCGCTGTCGCAGACTTTCCTTTGAACTCTCGTCGGGTCGCACAGGAAACAGCTGCGGATGTCGACTTAAGTGTGGTAGCACGTTTTGTTCGCTCAGGGTGGCCTGCCAGAGCCAAAGACATTGATCGGCCTCTGGTTCGACGTTATTTTGCACAACGTCATGCATTATCTTTAAGTCAGGGTGTACTGTTGTTGCATACCGACAACGACCAAGCAAGAGTGATTGTTCCTCGTTCCCTGCAACGTGAAGTGTTACGCCTCCTGCATCAAGGACATTGGGGCATTGTTAGGACAAAGCAACTGGCCAGACGTCATTGTACCTGGGTTGGTATGGACGCTCAGATAGAAGACATGACGTCACAGTGTGCTGTTTGTGCGGAGCATCAGGCGGCTCCACCGCAACGTTTCTCAGACTGGCCACGCCCCAAGGGACCATGGCAACGTTTACATATTGACTTTGCCGGACCTTTCTGGAATACGCGCTGGTTAATTGTTGTAGACGCTTTCAGCAAGTTTCCTTTTGTGATTGCCATGAACTCAACGACAGCTTCTAGTACAATCTCTGCCTTAACATCAGTGTTTTGCTTCGAAGGCTTGCCTGAAACTATCGTCAGTGACAATGGACCTCAGTTTGTTAGTGCGGAATTTCAACAGTTTTGTCGTGTGAATGGCATTCAGCATATCACCACCGCACCTTTTCACCCTCAGTCCAATGGTGAAGCAGAACGTTTCGTTCGAACATTCAAGTCTCACATGGAGAAGATGAAAGGTCAGCACTCCAGGCAGCAAGCTCTTCAAATTTTCCTGTCTACGTATCGGTGCATGCCACGTGACGGCCCGTCTCCTGCCAAGCTGCTACACGGCCGCCGTCACCGCACTCTCCTTCACCTGCTGCAGCCTCCCACGCACCGAGTCGGTTCGTATGGCGCTACGCGTTTTCAGGTTTCTACGCCGGTGCTGTACAGGGTGTTTGCTGGAAACAAGAAGACATGGTTGCCGGGCACCATTCAACGCGTGCTTGGCCGCAATATGTTTGTTGTACGTTCTTCCACAGGGTCGGAGCTGCGGCGCCACGCAAACCAATTGCGCCTGCAGAGGCCACGCGATCCTGTCTCGGGTTTCTTGATTCCAGACCCAGTTCACCGCCAGGGAGCACAGCCACATCGTTCGTCCCCGGACTACGAGATCCCTATGGACGTCGACGTACATCCGACGCAGTCGTCGCCGCCGCTGTCGCCGCCGCAGACGACAGCGTCACCGAGAGGGACTCCGGGACCGTGCGGGCCCCCCCAGCTTGGGCCACGCACCTCAGAAGAAGATGACCTGCTCCCTCTGGGCGGGGGCGGGCGCCCTTCCCCAGGTTTCGGCGGGTTCCCTGGAGGATCGCAAGGCGGATGCCGGGGCGCGGACGGCGTCTCGATCCCGGCCTCAGCTACGACGCCCGTCCCACCAGTAACGCCCCCGCCCAGGCCCTCCTCCCAGTGCCGTCGCCGTGGCCCTCAGCCCTACGCCACGACGGCGCGGCGGTTTGGGGGGGAGGGGTGTGGTGTCGCACAAGTACAAAGTGCGCGCCACCTACTTTCGCCGCGCGCCGCCAGGCACGCACGGCGCGGCGTTCTCGCGACGACGGCCACGAGCGCCCTCTGCGACGACTCCGCTCGTGGCCACCACTGAAGGATCGTTCACTTCGCACTTCGGACTGAGATAGCAACCCGATAGGACCTTCGTAATCCGATAGGCACGAGGGAAGACTTTGCTATTTGTACAGGCACTAGGCAGGCCTCTAATAACTATGTATCAACATTCTGCAGTACTATGTAAAAGTTAAGTATTGTTACATTCTGTGCAATATATATCTTTCTAATTTACTCGAGTGTTTATAGTTTCTGGCTGCTCCCCTCCGTACCTGCACCAGCGTGTCGGTCTCGTTCCACTCGGCTACCGACACCTACGACGAGGCTGGGACACAAAAGCGGCGACGAAGTCGGGACACAAAAGATACCTCCACAAAGAATCCAACATTCATCTGGACTAAAAAAAAGGGGGGGGGGGGTGTCATTAAAATCTTGGTTGACAGAGCAAACAAAATCTGGGAGCAAGTTTTTGCACGACGAATTAAATCAGTTATGGTCGCCATTCAAGAAAAAAAAAAAAAAAATGGACGTATATTGTCGAGA
Source organism: Locusta migratoria (assembly GCA_026315105.1). NCBI lineage: Eukaryota > Metazoa > Arthropoda > Insecta > Orthoptera > Acrididae > Locusta > Locusta migratoria. Next base: position 292,742,417 of record CM048744.1, read on the forward strand.
ACTCCATCAATGAAGAGAAGAAGCAGGAAGTACTGAGCAGCAACGGCCGCCATCTGGAAAACTTTTCCTCCTGTTTATTCATAAAATTATGGACTGTACCGGGAAAGGTTTGCCGAAGTATAGAGTCGAAACAATCTTTGTACCCGCTGAGAAGGGGACTGATGACCTTGTAGTTTTGTGCCCCTAAAACATCCCAACAACAACAAACCGTTGAGAAGATTAACGAATACTTAAGAACGATGAAAGACGCGCGGTATCCCGTAGCAGCAAATGGGTATATATAAAATTTTCTATATTTGTGGACAAGTATATGTTGAAACTACGAAATAAAGTGTTAACACCCGCTTACTCGAACACAAAAGGAAATGCATCCATGGTTCTTGGGTGAGTACACGTGAGAACCAACACGCAGCATATATTCGAGATGGGGGCCTCGAAATAAAATTCATTGAGACGGACGTTTTACCAGAGACATCTCATTATTACTCACGCATATGTAAAGAAGCAATAGAGATAAACTATATAAGTCGAATTTACGTTAATAGAATGACATGTAATTACTTTTAATCAAGAATAATGGTGTTAACCAGAGATAGTGAAATAGATGGCCCACTACTGGCGCTATAAATGCGTGACCCCTTCAAGGCGACCGTTGGCCCGAAGTGAGAAATCCGGGTTCGAAATATATAAAATTCGAATTCGTGAAATATAAAGCTAGCTTGAAAATTCCAGCGAAACTTGTTAGGCATTGTAGTTTCAAAAGTAATTATGAATCTGTACCAAACGTAGGTTTAACTGCTGTTGCGACGCTGCGCGACGCCAAAACGTCGTATTCAAGTACACTGCTCGAAACAATTACGGGATCAGGATACAAAATGTTCAAATGTTTGTTAAGCTTATTGGACTTAACTACGGGGTCATCAGTCCCTAAACTTATATACTATATACATATAACAACGTATTTTATTCAGATATTGGTTACAAATTGTAATTTGTGTGTGATACAGTACGAGTACGATATTTTGTTGTCTCAACTCTTTACCTGAGGTTTATATGGTGTTTACTTAGAGCATGGCACCATTGAGCTATCATAATAATGAAAAAGTAATTCTCGTTGCCATCTAATTGGTGTGTGATCACCATCAATTGCACACCTTTGTGGCATGGCCAGTATCAGATTGTAGATCAGCTCTTGAGGAATATTTGGTCATTCTTCCATAATTGCAATATCCAGCTCTGCAACCGTTATGGGAGGTGCTAGTCTGGCATTTCGCGTAACCACAACAAAGATAAGATCAAAGAGATTAGGTCTCGACAGGGGATCTCAGATTGATACCGTGTTTCTCGATTTCCGGAAGGGTTTTGACACTGTGCCTCGCAGGCGGCTTTTGATCAAATTGCGTGGTTATGGTATATCCTCCTAAATTTGCGACTGGATACGGTACTTCCTGTTAGAAAGGACACAATTTGTGCTAATCGAGGGTAAGACATCGACTGAACAGAGGTGATATCGGACGTTCCACAGGGTAGTGTTATTGGTCCTCTCCTATTCCTTATTTACATAATCGATTTGGGAGAAAATCTAAGCAGCTCTCTTAGGTTGTTTGCAGCTGACGCCATAATTTGCAGTCTATTAAAAGCATCTGAAGATCAAAACCAACAGCAGAACGATCTAAATACGATACCACTATGGTGTAAAAATTGGCAATTGACTCTAAATAATGAGATGTGTGAAGACGTCCACATGAGTACGAAAAAAATCCGTTAAACTTTGATTACGAGATAAATCAATTAAAAGGGAAGGCCGTAAATTCCACAAAATACCTAGGAATTACTATTACTTCAGACTTAAACTGGAAGGAACACATAATAATGTCGTGGGAAAGGCAACCAGAGATTGCGTTTTATTGGTAGAACCCTTAAAAGATGCAACAAAACTACTTAAAGAAATTGCATGCACTACGCTTGTCCCTCCTTTTTTTCAGTATTGCTGCCCAGTGTGGGATCCTTATCAAGTGGGTTTGACGGAGGACATCGAAAGAGTCCAAAGAAGGGCAGCTCGTTTTGTATTGTCACGATAAAGGGAGACAGCGTTACGGAAATGATACAGTATCTGGGATGGGAATCATTACAACAACGGCGCCTATCACGGCGGCGTGGGCTACTTACGAAACTCCAATCGCCAACATTCTCCTCCGAATGCAAAAAATATTGTTGACTTCCACGTACATAGGTAGAAATGATCATCTGAATAAAATACGAGAAATCAAAGCTCGAACTGAGAGATTCAGGTGTTCTTTCTTCCCGCACGCTATTCGAGAATGGAATGAGAGATAAATAGTATAAAGGTTGTTCGATGAACCCTCTACCAGGCACTTAAATGTGATTTGCGGAGTATCCCATGTAGATGTAGATGCATACAAGCATTCGTTTTTCCCTGGTTCTGTATGGGAGTGGAACAGGAAAGCAAGTACCCACGCACCTTTTGGTGGATTGCGGAATACGGATGTAGATGTATATAGATGTAGATGCATCGTCACGGGGTTGCACAACTGCTGTAGTAAGTATTCCACGGTTTAGTTCTCCGGCAAGCGTTCCGAAAACAACGAGGAGCTGAACAAAACTGCCACATTCTGGTTCCATTCACAGTCGGCAGTCCTCTACGACACAGATGTACAAAAGTTGATCCCACTATACACAAGGGTCTCAATGCTCTTGGCGACTATGTCGAAAAGTAGCCCAAACGTTGCTGTGACGTTTGCCAATAATGTTTTTTTTCTTACCTGTTTCTTATAAATTTATTCATGTAACTACGTTATTCATGTGAAATAGGGAAATGTACTTTCTGGATGAATGACGTCATCTTTTATTTATCGACGGTTTATTTCCTGCGTAATATACTAAGACATACCTCCCTCTCTTTTTCTATACGCACACGCACACACACACACACACACACACACACACACACACACACACACACATACACAGCTTGTATCGTTTTGGGAGTTAAGGTGTAAGTGCAAATAGTTAAACCAGAGAGCCCCTTTTATAGAATGTGTACCACGTACGTGATCTCAAAACCCAAGGACAATAATCAAACTTTTAACGGCAGAGAATTATGCTACAGATGTCTGTGCTGTGAAAGAGGAGATAGATTTACTCTAGGACGCACAGGTACATACAAACCGATCGGCTTTCTTTTTCTCAATTCCGCATTCACGTCACACACAGCAAGCGAACATGATTACTCCGCAAGGCGAACATGTTGCAAGCCCCAATGTCATGGAGAACGTGCGACCAAAGGCAACATCGCTCCGTGCTCGACTACCTGCTGTGCGTCAAACGGGTGGAGCTGAAATTTCGAAACAAACGCGTCGCATCGCGTATACAAATGAAATGGATGACTTACGAAAATGACCTCTTACTTTCAGGATATACAGGACCAAACACACCCACAAAATATTTCCATTTGTTGGGTGTGGGGATCACATTATTCGTCTTAGTCTAAACTAACTGTGGGTTTTCAAGTAGTTCAAATAAGAAAATGAAAAATATCTTATGGGTATAGGAAATAACAGATCTGTATAAGGAACGTAAATTCATTGGGTCGTAAAATTTTCGGAAAGAAAGCTGGAGTTGCAAAAGAAGCAAGCGAAATAAAATAAATCAATTTTATCATCACTTATACTTCAGGTGATAGTTCACGATTCTGGTGTTAAGCATTGTGTAGCAAACAGTTAAATATAAACTGCAGCGTAATAACCTAGATCAATATAGAAAGAATCAACCTAGATTCTGCAGTCATGTTTTATAACCTCATTGAACATGACTTATTCTGTGGTACAGTTATGAAATTTCCTATGTTTTTAAATTTTGCTGTATAGAATCACTTATTCATTAAATTTAAAAAGCCTTCTCAAATTTTCTATATTATAAACTATAGCATATCCTGTTCCACTGTTCAATCAGCAGAGCATGGGCGCTGAAAAATAACTGATAGTCACATTAGTTAAATTTGTAGAAAGTATGAATAACGAAGTCATGGTGTGGAAGACCGCTCTTTTATCACTGATCTTATAAACCAGGCATTGTGAGTTCCAGAACAGTCATTAAAATTTAGAGATTGAAATTTCATATGAGGGAAAGGGAAATTGTTATAAAAGCGGAATAAGTAAGGGTCCATCGTTTCTTGTAAGGAAAGTCATAAAGAGGCCCAAATCATAAGACAACAATTAAACATATGTCATGATTAATATTCACAAGTTACTAATATTTTTAACATTTTTCATTGTAGCTGCAAAAAATAGGATTAAATGGTTCAATTGAAGAAGCAACAGTATGCATTAAAAAGCCAGAAGTAGCACCACCATCATTCATGGACTTAAAAAAAGTTCTTAACATTGTGTTGACGGAAACTGAAATGTAACTGATTTGTTGCTCAGTGATATTTGTACAACATCATTGGCACACGGATAAAAATATGCACTTGTTAAATCTCTCTATAAGGAATGTGGCAGGAAAGACTTGAATAATTACCGTTTGATTTCTTTATTGAGATCATTCTCTAATATAATTTTTGAAAAGTCTGGCACTTAAGTAGAAGTACATATCACGGTTTAGATTCCAAGAGTGTTACTCTAATGATAATGCTATTTACACATTCCCTCACAACATACTAAAAGCATAAAATAATAAAAATTGCAATCAAATTTTGTGACGTATTGACAAGATATCTGTCTTTGTAGGATATGCTACTTTTGGAAAAACGTACTTTTTATGGAACTTGTGGCAGTCCACAATAATCAAATGTTTGTAAACCTATTGGACCAAATTGCTATGGTCATCATTCCGCTTGTAACGAAGGATGTTGAGATTTATTCCCATCTGCCTGCATTACTGAACCTCCCGATACCATTGTTGAATAATAATAGATATGAATTTAATTAGTCTATTATCATTTTCTTTTCCAAAACTTTCGTTATTATTTCTTGTAAAGTACCTAGCTTAAGTCATTTTCTATTATTTGACGCCAGAGAAGTTTGTTTAATTAGTAAATATTAATTAATCTGTGCCAGAAGTGTATTGTTAAATTTCAGATTGTGTGCTAATTAGTATGTCTGTTAAAACCAAGTAAATTCTTTTCTCATAATATTAAAGTAGGTATCACTATGTTTCACAAGTAATGTTAGGAAAGTTTTGCCCTCATTAGTTTCTATATAATTACCGTTTATTACGAGGTAATTGTTTGAAAACGTATTTAAATATATTTGGACATGAAATACTATTAATTTAATCGAAATTTTTATATCATTTTACTCAGTATTATTTACGCTAACTTTTACTATAGCCAGTTGAATGTATTTTTTTTACTTTTCCATTATAATTAATGCAATGAATTCAGTTAACAATATGTAATTTTCAATGACATTCTTTGAAACATATAAATAGGATGTGCTCCCGGCATGTATCAGAATACTGTGTCATCCGTTGTCTGACGCAGAATCCACACTAGTTGAGAGTATTGTTTAGTCAGTTATCAGAGGCGGAACCTATGTCGGTTCTGAGTATTGTTTATCGTTTCGGCCGCAATCTGAAGAACAAGCCACGCCAGTTTGAACTTTAATGTCGAACAATTATGTAAACATTCATCAGTGTGGTTAGTGTGGAAAGTGTATCTACATTGATTAATTAATATTTGAGCGTGCCTGGTATAAATGGTTGTAATGAATGTGACTTGTAAGCTGGCCATAAATGGGAACAGCTGGGCACTAATAATACGTCATTAAAAATGTCAACGATCTTCAATTCTGTGTGTTGTCTTCGTCATTTGTAGCGAATTAGTTTTCGCCCCATGATATAACAGTCGATTGCTACCGAAAGCAACGATCGTCGACTACACAAGAACTTATAGAATTATCGACCAACGACCAGGTATGTCACTCGTTGAGTTACTTAAACGAAGGACAACACACATGCCCGTGCCCGAGGTAGGACTAGAACGTCCTGCGGGAACAGCCATCCAGTCCGTAGCACGACGTCTTAGACCATGCAGCCATTCCGCGCGTCCGCTATCATCGACCACACGTTTTCGATAGGCGAGAGATCGGTAATACACTGGACTCGGATTCGGAAGGACGATGGTTCAAATACACGTCCGGCCATCCATATTTAGGTTTACCATAATCTTCCTCAATCACTCAAGGCAATTGCCGGAATAGTTCCTATGATAGGGCATGCCGATTTACTTCCTCATCCTTTCCCAATTATCCCAGCGTTTAAGCTCCGCCTCTAATGTTCACACTATCGACGGGGCATTAAGCCCGAAGCTTTCTTCCTTCTTCTGTTACTTCGAGAAATCCCTCACCTACTGTTTCCCGGATCTCCATGTAGGGCATAGTCATTTGTCTCATGTCCAAGGCAGCAAAACAAGCCGAAGGGAGTCGAAAAAGCGTCGAACTTCGCGTAGCTGCACGGGAAGGCCGCGTGGTATAAGGCGGCCGTTCCCGCCGTAGGTTCGAGCCCTCCCTCGGGCATGTGTGTGTATGTGTGTGTGTGTGTGTGTGTGTGTGTGTGTGTCCTCAGGTAAGTTAGTTTAAGTAGTTTGTAAGTCTAGGGACTGATGGCCATAGAAGTTTGGTTCAATAGATTTACAAACATTTGAAGAATTTGAACATTGCGTGCGATGTGTTGTCGCGCATGATTCTTCTGCAGTGTGGTCGTCGGCAAGCTCCGAAGATAATGGAGGACAACACTTTAGGCATGTGACGCAGGCTGGGTAGTATGTTGGCCGTGGCCACTAGGGGTGCGGGAGTGGGGTCGAATACCGCCCCAAACCATAAACAGCGTACAGGGCCAGTATAACGATGCACAACATAGCAGTTAAAAACTCACGCTGTCCCCACACTCTAATCTGGCTGAAGTTGGTTATACAATTTCTCGAAATTTGGAATTTATAAAATCACATGTGAGGACTGAAATAAATTTTAATTCGGACGAAGAGGTCGAAAATTCATAATTGAATTTAAGGAACACACATGAAATTGCGAAAATAATCAGTCAACATTTTTCATACATTTACGTGACGATAAGCACGTAAGCAGAACGAATAGAAAGTGCAATGAAAATTCTACATCGTATACCCTAAGGGAATCATCGTAATGTGTATTCTGGAAGAATTTGAAATATATATCTACTTGGATGTACTTCCAGACGAAGTTCTTAACGAAAAATCAGATTTAAAGCACAAACGGTATTTAGAAAACTTTATTGACTTCATAAAAGGAAAAGGATAACTTTCGACACTTCAAGCTGTAAACAGCAAAGATATTAACATAAATTACATAATTGAAAACAAGGAGTTTAAAGTTGAAAGCAAGCATCAAATATTACGATCTTTTATACAACCACAGACATTAATATATATGAATTTCAAGCCTAAAAAATTACCATCTCTGTTCATAGCTTATATTGCTGAAAAAAATTCAAATCTAAAAAATGTATACCCTTTGTAAACAGATAATGACAATGGAGTGAAATACGAAAAATAATACAACTTGTGCAATACATCGAATGATATATATGTAGATAAACTGCAAAGAAACCACTCCAGGACATGAAAATGTAACAATGAATCATAAATCTATGAACCAAATATTACAAATTAGACGTACAGAAATATTTGTATTTATATGTATGTATATATTGCAGTTGCAGCTTTGGAATATCTTATATGAATATATATAAAAATTCAGACTTCTGTGCCTATATTTTACTCTGCAGCAAAAAATACATATCGCAAACGAATAGTGCTTTTATATGGTAGTAGATAGATATGTCTCCCACTGTGTGTTATGGTGGCAGAGGGTTGATAACGATAAGGCGGTTGATGATACGGGAGTTGAAAGTTACCGAGTTATATAAAATTCTACGTCTCTGTGTCACTATTTTGCTCTTCAGCAAAAATGAAATGAGCATATGGCTTACTTAGCCGGGAGAACCCTTACGTGCCAATGATGATGAGACGATGATGATTAGGACAACACACAACACCCAGTCCCCTGCCGGGAATCGAACCCGGGCCCCCTGCGGGTTAGTCAGCGACGCTGCCACTGAGCTACGGAGGCGGACAAAAACAACACAATGGAGACGAACGATCTCTCTGTGTTGTTGTAGTACAAACTTTCCCATTGTTCATCATAGCAGTTCCGTATCGATAGCTATAAGAGAGTGGTTGAAAGTCGTCAGGTTTTATGAAATTCGGTCTGAAGACCAGCGATGACTTTTGACACTATAATAGCAAAGATGTTATATACAGCGAAAAGTGATCCACATTCTTTAGTCGTTTTTCTGCAACAAGCGTACGAATAAAGAAAAATAAGAGCATATTGCAGTTTGAAAAGTAAAACTACCAAGAACGATGTCAAAGCGTAAGAACGAAATTTCGCGTTCTTGATCCGTTTCTAAACGGCGCTGAAAAGTGAATCTTCAGAAGATAGAAACTTGAAATTTGTAGACGTTGTTATCTTACAATGTAGGCATCAGCGAGTTTTCGATATTCCCATCCCTAATGGAGTAAAATACGGTATGAACGATTTTTTGAAAGTACGTTGTTATTAAGGCAATTTTGAAGCAATAAATACAAAACTTCGGATTTAGATAAATATTTTTGGAAATTCAACCACTGAGCGGATGAAATAAGGGATAATATTTTAAGGATGCTACTATTTTGATGCTGCAAATGAGAAAATTATGATTCGGAAGGATGATTATAATTTAAACAAATGTGTTTCGGGATGTTTTGAATAGGGAGTGGCAAGGTGTATCAAAATACTTGATTAGAAAAGCATTTTTAAAATTACATCTATGTAAATTTATATTTAGAAGTAGAAACAACCAGTGTAGACCAACAAGTCAACGCGTACGAAGCAGCAGGAATCAAGCTAGTTGTAGGAAAAGTTTCCTGAGATATTACGTCGTAAGGGTTGAGCTGCCTGAAAACTAAACTGGAATAAATAGCCGGCCGCGGTGGCCGAGGGGACTGAGGCGCTCCAGTCACGGTCTGCACGGCCACTACGGTCGGGGGTTCGAATTCCACTCGGGCATGGATATTTGTGCCGTTCTTAGTATTAGTTTGTTCATAAGTAGTTTGTAAGTTTAGGGACTGATGACCCTGGAGTTAAGTCCCATAAGCTCTACAGACATTTTAACACTTTTGGAATAAATACATACCCCGGCAACGGCGCGAGCTAACGCTAGTTTTATACGAAGTGTGCCCGACTCGCATATTGACAATGCGTTCAAGCGGAAAAGAAATTATTGACAGCGGCAACGGCCACGGATGCCTACGCTTACATAGGCTTAAAAGTTATTCTGACAAATTTCCATTTTCTGCTCATTACACTGAGCTCATACAGTAAGTTGTAAGATTCTACCAGACAGGGATGTCCGTGTGCTGAAGAGTCCAGTCTGGCAACGTTCGCCTTCCTCGACACACGGATGCGTTTATCGCAACGCAGTACGCGGAACCGAGACGACGTGGCGGCACTCCTGTGGTAGTGGGCGAACCAGTGTCGGCTAGCCTGTCTGGTGCCTGCTCAAAGGAAGCCGCGACATCGCTCGCCTTGCTGACAGCCTCAGCTCTCGTCGTGGATACTTGCCCCTCTGCAAACAAGTCAATTCCCCGAGGCAGCGGACGTGGCGTGACTAACCGATCCTTCTCGGCCGAGCGAACAATAATCACATCGCCCTTTCACGCGGCAAGCCGCGCTTCCAGCTGCAGGCAGTGTTCAAATCACACCTTATGCGTCGTTTCACACGAGGCATTCGGATCTTCAACTTAGGCTCACTGAGCAACAGTATAGCTTCTCATGTGAATCGCCTGCTACTCTGTCGACACAGAGCCTTCTGGGAGCTTTCAAGAGGATTAGACAGAACTGCTTGTTTGCCTTGAAACATTCCTCCCTTAATTTTATTATTTTAATAAAAAAATTTAAGGCATTATAAATTTTTGCAAGTAAATGTGAGCACGAGATAGAATAATAATAATAATAATATTTCATGTCGATAGGCTTACAAAAATCAATAGACAACGTCAAGTTACAAAGTAGGTACAAAATTATATACAAGATTTTTGGATTACTACTTTTACATTGGTTTTGTAATGATCAATAGACAGGAGATACCATATAAATAAATAGGGTAATAAAACCAATCAATCAGAATGTACCAATACAGAAGAAAAACAGAGTACAGGAAAACATGTGATATACAAGGGGATATTTACTTCAGTTTTATGACTACCTGTTACAACTGTTACAGAGAAAAATCAAAATTAAGTTTACAATATTATTTGTTTTTGACTGAATTCAAAGAATTCCTCGAGTGAATAAAAAGGATGATCGACCAGCCACTCATACAGTTTTGGCTTGATCTTTTCAATAGGACAATCTAATTTACAAAAAGAAAATTTGTTTAAACATTTGAAATCTATTATGTCATAACTTTTTAAAGACTTAGTTAATCGTTCAAAAGATACATCAATGTGTTCTCTGTTTCTTGTATTGTACGAATGTATATTTTCTCTTAATTGCTGATTTGGTAAATTGTTCATGGTATGCAGAACCACAGTAGAGATTAACAACAGTCATAACTTTAAGTTTCACAAACAGTGACTTACAGTTATCTAGTCTACCTGAGTCAGTGATAATTCTGACATTTTTTTTCAGTAGAAGAATATCATGTACATGGCTACTATTTCCCCATAGTAGTAAACCATAAGAAATAATGCTCTGAAAAAAGGCAAAATATGCTGATCTAATATACTTATCTGATACAAAACCTTTTAACCTTCTCAGCTAATAAATCACTCTGGAAAGCCTAGCAGCTATATAATTAATGTGGTAATTCCAATTAAGTTTGCTATCTAAATATATTCCAAGAAATTTAACATTATTTGAATCGTTCACTGATAACGTGTCTCTTAAGCTGAAAAACATGAACTGTATTTTATTCTCATTTAATAAGAAACCATTTGCTCTATATTACAATAACTGTAAAGAGTGGTTGGGAGAAATAATTCAATACTGGTTACGTAGCAAAACTATCTATCTATCTATTGAAATGAATCTACTATGCTGTACTTTTAGAGAAATTAATGAGCTACGCACCAAGAAAGTAGTTAAAATCCTTTTCTAACCTAACTGTTGGAGACATTATCACTATTGCTGATTTTGTAACTAAGTTTCCGGCTAGTTGATCTGTTACTAATCGAAGATGGTAAGTCATTCGTAATCTCAGGGTCGCAGTTAGAATAATTATTTAATAAAAAAACGTGATAAAAATGGGTCCTATTGTACACATCTGCAACAATTAGATTCGTAAATCAGTGTAATTCATTATTCTTTTGTACTGAAAAATAAATTGCATCACAGTTAAATGAAAAATGTGAAAGGAAAAATAAGGTTCCAATCTCACTACAATAAGTACTCGGATAAATTTCGGTAAACTCACGAAACAATTATTATTCAAATAAATGAAGCAAGTATACATATACGTCACATTGAAAGTTCAGTTACCTTTGTGAACTCTCATTAACTTCATACAGTCGAGATCATGTCATAAATTCAGTACATCATTTCAATTACAACTTTCTCATCGAGATATATCGTACAGACATTTTCACAATTCTTCAGGGCGTAAACAAGCGTAATATGGAAGAGAAGTTTACTAGACGAGAGCATAATACAGAAGAAGAAAAAATGGCGTCACTACTTTCTCTTAAAAGAAACAATAGTTAAATCTATGTGTTATTCTAATTGCTCTTTGTTCAGAGTTAGTCTATGACTTAAGTTTTTCAAAGAATTTAGTGACACATTGAAAATGACACGAAATTACAAGAAAAAATATACAAATATAAGCACAATTAATTTGAATGTGGGCAAATAAATGTTGTTTGGTATGTGGAGGCGCATGTAACACTACAGCCTCCATGCGCAGTTTCGGTGTTCATCGTTGACAGTGCCTCTATTCTTTCCTTCACTGGGCAGCCTACATCACTAGTAAAGATCTCTAGTGCTTACATTTAATTGCAGTTCATTTCGTTCTAAATGAAAACACAAGTTACCTTCCTTACAATTATTTAACCTTATATTCGAGAATACTGCCATTCGCGTACTCCATTTTTTACGATGAAGTACTCTGCAGCAGTATTGTCAGTACTTTTCAATGCAATCGAAACGGTTAGCAACGGAACCACATTTTGTATCTTTGAAACATCCACACCAAATTAACTTCAGCCGCGTATTCTAAGGTGTCATGCTACAGACTGTGTGGCTATTACTGCCGGAGGTTCGAGTCCTCCCATGGGCATGTGTGTGTGTGTGTGTGTGTGTGTGTGTGTGTGTGTTTGTGTGTGTGTGTGTGTGTGTGTGTTTTGCCCTTAGTGTAAGTTACTTTAAGTAGTTTGTAAATCTAGGGCTGATGACGATTGCAGTTCGGTCCCATAGCATTACAAATATTTGGACTTTTCTATATTACTTTGCCGCGGTGGCGTGGCCGAGCGGTCTAAAGCGTCTCGCTACGGAGCGCGCGGTTGCTCGCCGTGGAGGTTCGAGTCCTCTCTGGGGCATTGGCGTGTATGTTGTCCTTAGGTTAGTTTACCTAGGTTTAAGTAGTTTGTAAGCTACGGACTGATGACCACGCAGTTTGGTCCGATAGATATACAAACATTTGAACATTTATATTACTTATATCACACTCAGTGTAAAGTGTCTCTCGAATACAGTAAGTAATGTAGAAGAAATAAACTCTAAACTCAAGCCGAATGGCGTATTTTGACTCCATGAATAGTGGAAAAGTAGTTAGCGACGAACTTTTTTCTTTTCGTCACTATGCCGTGGTTGTCAGCGAGAAATAGTTTTGTGAAGGTATTTCGCGTATTTCCGTATCTATGATGTAATATCTCCTGAATTATGTGTCGTAAGTTCTTACGCCCAATGTGATTGTTGCCTGGTGGTAAAAAGATGTTTACCATTTTTGGTTGAAGTAAGTTCAGTATTTTAGGAGATGTGGAACTTAGAAACTTACATATATTTTTAAAATATATGTATATGGTCTTCCTCATTGTACTGTTCTAACTGTACACATGTCGTCGAAGGTCATTTGAAATGTCGCATACCCGGAAGAATATTATTAATAGTGTTAAATCTTTCTTCAATTTAGACATGAGTCTGGACGATTTACATCTATGAGACTGAAACGTGGTTGTTTAATTTTGCCTTTTCCTTACATGAATGCGAATTGACAAAATAAATGCCTTTTGTTTGTCTTTTATTATTATGTATACTGGTATTATTGAAAATGAGTGTCACCACCAGTAGCGTAGATACTACACCAAGGGCTCCGGGGCAAAAATGACGTTGGGGCCCTTCCTAAACTAAAACTGTACCACTGGCGCTGACTTTTGAAAATCTTGGGTTGTGCTCAGTGGCGTTTCCAATAGGGGGAGGTGCTTGCCGGCCTGCAGTCCCCCCCCCCCCCCCCCCCGACAGGTATTTATATAAAAAAAGGCTTTATTATATTTTTCCAATTCCAGGTACAAAGGTGAATAATAATTTTGTTTTATTTTAGTAGTATTTCTTCTCTTTTGCTTCAACTGGTGTTAATTTAGGACCATTTTAATCTCTGAAAGGAGAAAAGTAATTTTTAACATACAGTAAAGAAATTAACAGCCATTAATTTCAATGTCACGTATCAGAACTACCAGGCGGCTTTTGCGACCATTTGAACCAGTTTTTCCCGTTGTAGTAAGTACAGAAATCATTTTCTGAGTTTTCGTCTTCTTAGACTTGCACATCAGATAATGATGTGCCTGTATTGTGAATACTGTGTTCATTATCGCAAAAACTAACATCGAATGGTCTTCCTGCCTTCTTTGTTCTGCAGATTTATTTTGTATACAGTATTACGAAAATAGTCCATAACCACTTCTGCTGTCATACCATGTCTGTCGATACCAATAGGTTCACAACCCATTGTTACATCACACACCAATTCAGTAAACAGGATGAAAAATGTCACGACTTAACACTAACACGATTCCTTGAAGACAATTGACTTCTAAGAGAATACATGAACGTTAAATTAGTAGTATACACATTTTCATCGTGTCGTACCAAACCCACTTCATTTCTAGTTATTTAATACAACAATTAAAGGTGACCGCCTTCAGTTTACGACATTGAACTTACAAGCAACATTCCATTACCATTCAGACTATTTAGAAAATGATCACTCACATGTCAACATGAATTTCAATGCCTACGAATTCAATTACCTGTTTGTTTTAGATAATCTCTTTACAGCGGTGTATTACAAAAGCCAGCCGCCCATCAGTGGAATGAGAGAGACGAATTTAATTACAATCAAGAAATATAACGTAAAGAAAAAAATAATACCAATATTTTCAGTGGGGTGTGCCGAGCATACCCACTCAAATTTTGGGGTATGCTTGAACGACCGAGCATACCCGTAATCGGCGCCTATGAACTATACAGATGCAATACTACTTCATCAGGTCCTTACCGCTTACTGGAGGACATAATAAGGCAAACTTACTCTTAAGTAAATTACTGTGTCACGCAGCAGATAATATTTAATCGTACTCTCTAATATAATTAGAACTGTGAAAGTTATTTATGCTTTCAAGCAGAAACTACTGGGTGGATTTGGATGAAATTCTGGATAGGCATAGAGTTGGACCTGGGTAGGAAATACAGATAAAACTACATGGAATAGTTTTCGAAGTTGCTCCATACCAGGCGAATGAAGTCGCAGTCAGAAGCTAGTAAAAATGAATAATGAAGTTTTACTCAACCACGAAAATATGGACCCCTGCCACGAATCAAACCATGAACTGTATTGTCACACACTGCTAGTAATTCAGCAGGTGGCAGGGTGCACGTCTTAGCGGACAAGCAATAACTTTTTATGTTTATATTCTGAGATGGGAATAACTTTTGGATTTCACTTCGTGCGTTTGAAGTTTGTTGGCAGTGTTCAAAAAGTTAAAAGTTGAAAATCCTTCTTTCACCTAAAATATTATATACAGTAGAACGTCGATTATACGAAGTGTAATTGAGGGACATGGATGTTCGGAAACCCGATTATTCGTATAATCGAACTTCTACTTGCCAATAAGAAGTACTGTGCAGTAAATGTATTTATACAATATTTGGAGTCGTGCGATCCTTCACATTGCGCCGAGCGGCACGCCGCAACACTTGGAAGGCGGAGCTGTTGCTGTGAGCAGCTTTGATGCTGCAGCAACTTCTGCCTACTGGAGTGTGCCGATTGTTGTACTCAGCGACTGCCGACTTGGCCTGTCAGCAGGCCCCACTAGAAGCAATGTTACGTCGCCCTGTGGCCTAAAGCACTAGATATACCGAGCTGAACAATCCGCCATTTTGAATCCCAATTCGATGACAGTGTTGTATGCTTCTCTGTGTGGTGTAGCGAAGTGAATGAGCGAAAATTTTCTGATTTTATTTTTTCTCTGTGTGAAATGGTTGGTTGTGCAGCTCCAAACTGCTCACATAATAATAAGAGAAATGGTCGCTATAAGTTTTATCGGTTTCCTTCAAACATAGATGGGCGTTAAAGGTGGCTTGTAAATTCCAGACGCCAAGTATGGATGCCAAAATTGAGCAACTATCTATGTAACGTCAAAAACAAATGTTCAAATGTTCTCTAAGCTTAAGGGACTTAACTGCTGGGTCATTAGTCAAGCAATTGTTTATTTTAATTCTGCTACAAATTGTTTACAAAACACGACATGGAGTGTGTTTAAAGTAAGCTACTTTTCTTGATTTTACTGAGACCAACTAAGGAGTTACTCTAAGAGCTGTTAATTGTATTTTAAGTGGTACATTAGTGCAGCTGGCTTTACCCAGTGGTTTTTAAATTATATTATTTCGCATTAGTTCATTGTTTAATTTTAATGTGACTCTCAAGACGGTAATATGTAGCCCTAAGCCAAGCTATGAACGGATGCCGAAAAAAAAAGAACTTCGCAATGAAATCGAACAGGAAACAAGTCATACATCAAAGGCATTAAATTCAAAACTTAACATGCAACATTCACTTTATTTAAAAGTGCATGCTATGAGAGACATTATTTAGTCGTTATCTAACGAAGCCAGACGTTCAAAATTATTAAACACATTTTTCACGTAAAATCATCTCAGAAATATGGTGTCCGTAAAATATGCGAGACATTAGATGGGGGAATACCGAAAGTACAGTACCGCAATTTACTATTTTCGAATGTAACTCTCAGTTACCGTAAACGTATGTGTACGTACCATTTATAAACCAGAAAATACGATAATTGTAACGTATTTTAACTGAATTTGGACCATATTTACAACAGCAAAATATGCCTTAATTTGGAATGTAAGTGAATGTATCATGTCTCTAAATATCTATCTAATCATTAACGTTAAGTTGCTACCTCTTACAGTCAAATGTAAGCAAATAAATTCACTATGCTGTAATATTTTCTGCGTTAGGAAAGAATATTTAATGACCTTAGCATATTAATAAACCTACGTGTTCCGTAGTCTTTAAATGTGCGCTTTCAACTTGGGATTCAAAATGGCGGATTGTTCTGCTTGTACTATACAGTGCTCTACTGTGGCCCAGTGCGGCTACTGTGGGCAGCTTAGTTTGACAAGAGGGGGAATTGATGGACGGTAGGGTGGGAAGATAAATAAATAAATAAAAATAATAAAAAAACGACGCTTTACTGTAACTTTTCCGAACTTTGCTCACGGAGGCCGAGGGGCCCTTTGATCTCGGGGGCCCCGGGACACTGCCCCGCCTAGCCCTCTGATAGCTACGCCACTGGTCACCACCGTAAAAACAGGTTATAGTAATAATAAATTTTTCAGCCAATGGCGTAGCAAAAAGAGAAGAAATCAAATGCTTGTTAAGCTTATGGGACTTCACTGCGGGTCATCACTCCCTAAACTTACAAACTACTTATAAACTACCTTATGCTAAGGACAACACAAACATCCATGACGGAGGGGACATTCATACCCCCGATGGGGAACGGCCTCCCGCATCGGAACATGGCGCCTCGGCCACACGAATAAACGAAACAAAACATTCACGCTCATACACAGTAAAAAAGCTACTACAGGGCTACTGCTACAACCGCCGCCACGTGCTTCGGGGGTGACGTCATACGAACGCAGTACGACGAATTTCTACCTCTGACTGCGCATTCCATTCGGGCCCCGTCTGGCTAACAGAATATCATAAGATTAAGTTTTAGCGCGGGAAATTATGAGTACGACCGTAAAAAATTATTTTTCTGATCTTTGGGCCTGCAGCATCATAAATGTCGTTGAATGACATTGTAATGAAAGTTCCGGATTGCTGCTTATATTTTATTCAATAGTGCTACAACTTGAGAATGACAAACTATTGAAACAGCTGTAGCACTATTGAATAAAATATAAGCAGCAATCTGGAACTTTCATTACAGTGTAAAATATTATGATCATTCTCAATGGCATACCAACTATTTCTTTAGAAGGGAGAGGGGGCGCAAGAAGATTAGATTAGATTAGATTAATACTTGTTCCATAGATCATGAATACGACACTTCGTAATGATGTGGAACGTGTCAGTTAAATGAAGTGTGTCTATACATAATATTACATGACACTCAATATTTGAATTTTTTTTTATTTTTATTTTTTTTATTTTTTTTTTATTTTTTTAAATATTTTTGTATGTTTTTCCTAAAGTACTAACTTTTATCTAGAAATTCATCTAATGTGTAGAAGGAATTGCCATTCAGAAATTCTCTTAATTTATTTTTAAATGCTAGTTGGCTATCTGTCAGAATTTTGATACTACTAGGTAAGTGACCAAAGACTTTTGTGGCAGAATAATTAACCCCTTTCTGTGACAGAGCTAAATTTAACCTCGAATAGTGTATGTCACCCTTTCTCCTAGTGTTGTAGCTATGCACACTGCTGTTACATTTGAATTCAGTTGGATTGTTAATAACAAATTTCATAAGTGAATGTATATATTGTGAAGCTACTGTAAAGATTCCTAGATCCTTAAACAAATGTCTGCAGGATGATCTTGGGTGGGCTCCAGCAATTATTCTGATGACCCGCTTTTGGGCAATGAATACCTTCTTACTAAATGATGAATTGCCCCAGAATATGATGCCATAAGAAAGCAGAGAATGAAAATAGGCATAGTATGCTAGTTTACTGAGTTGTACATCACCAAAGTTTGCAATCACCCTAATAGCATAAGTAGCTGAGCTCAAACGTTTCAGCAGATCTTCAATGTGTTTCTTCCAATTTAACCCCTCATCAATGCATAAACCTAAAAATTTTGAATATTCTACCTTAGCTATAGATTTCTGGTTGAAGTCAATATTAATTAATGGTGTGATGCCATTTATTGTGTGAAACTGAATATACTGTGTTTTTTCAAAATTTAAAGAGAGTCCATTTACAGAGAACCACCTAATAATTCTCTGAAATACTTCATTGACAATTTCATCAGTTAATTCCTGTGATTCGGGTGTGATAGCGATACTTGTATCATCAGCAAAGAGAACTAGCTTGGCATCTTTATGAATATAGAAAGGCAAATCATTAATATATATTAAGAACAGCAAAGGTCCCAGTACCGAACCCTGTGGCACCCCATGCTTGATAGTTCCCCAGTTTGAGGACTCGGCTGTTTTTTGTATATTATGTGAATTACTTATATCAACTTTCTGAACTCTTCCAGTTAGGTATGATTTAAACCATTTGTGCACTTTCCCACTCATACCACAGTACTTAAGCTTATCTAGAAGAATTCTATGGTTAACACAATCAAAGGCCTTTGATAGATCACAAAAAATCCCAACGGGTGATTTACGGTTATCCAGAGCATTTAATATTTCATTGGTGAAAATATGTATTGCATTTTCTGTTGAAAAGCCTTTCTGGAAACCAAACTGACATTTTGTTAGAACTTTATTTTTATTAATATATGAAGTTACTCTGGAATACATTACTTTTTCAAGAATTTTTGATAGAGCAGTCAGAAGTGAGATTGGGCGGTAGTTGTTGACATCCAGTGTATCACCTTTTTTATGAAGTGGTTTGACAATAGCATATTTCAGTCTATCAGGGAAAATACCCTGCTCCAGTGAGCTATTACAAATGTGGCTAAGAATCCTACATATTTCTTGGGAACAAGCTTTTAATACCCTGCTGGATATGCCATCAATGCCATGAGAGCTTTTACTCTTGAGAGAGTTTATTAATTTCTTAATTTCAGTTTGAGAGGTGGGTGGGATTTCCATTGTATCATACTGTCTAGGTATGCTCTGTTCCATTAACTGCCTAGCTTCTTCTAATGAACATTTGGATCCTATATTCTCCACAACATTTAAAAAATAATTATTAAAAGTGTTTTCAACTTCTGACTTTTTGTTTGTAATTTTTTCATTCACTTTGATGGTAATGCTGTCTTCCTGTGTTCTTGGTTGCCCTGTCTCCCTTGTTATAATATTCCAGATTGTTTTAATTTTATTATTTGATGTACTAATCTCAGACATGATGCACATGCTTTTGGATTTTTTAATAACTTTCCTTAATACAGAACAGTAGTTTTTATAATAGTTGAGTATTTCTGGGTCACTACTCTCTCTTGCTGTCAGATACAGTTTCCTTTTCCGGTTACAAGATATTTTTATACCTTTGGTGAGCCATGGTTTTTTGCTTGGTTCCTTACAATTAAATTTGACTAATTTCTTGGGGAAACAGTTATCAAATACCCTTACAAAAGTATCATGAAATAAATTGTATTTTAAATTAGCATCAGGTTCCTTGTAGACTTCATCCCAATCTAAACCTACTTACTGACTTCGTCCTGGCGATTCCAGGACTTTGGTCTGGGGGAGGGGGCGATATCATAGAACTTCCATTTATCCGAGGTGATCCAGTTTCCGTTCCCTAAAAAAATAAATACAGGGTGTTTCACTAAGTGTGTTTGCCTCTGTAACTTATAAAATAATAGGTGACGGGAAATTTTAATGCGGTAGGTCAACACAAGAAATGTTACACTTTCTGTGGAGCTATGATCATAGTTAATTGTATCATTTTCCAAAGAGTTACAGCACAAATATATAATTTTTTTAAATTGGAACAATAGTTTTTCTATCGTGCATTGGATTCGTTGAAACCAGCTGCGTCCAAATCAATTTAAACTACATTTCTATCACTGTTAGTTTAGGAGCTACAACCCTTCAAAGTTTAGGGGGCGGAGGCTACGACAGCGTAGCTGACTGGCTGGTGGTCATGAGACAGTGGGCCGTGCCCCAGGGGATAGCCACTCGGCCAGTCAGATACGCTATCGCAGCCTCCGCCTCCGGAACTTTGAAGGGTTGTAGCTCCCAAAGTAACAGTGATAGGAATTGATTTGGACGCAGCTGGTTTAAACGAATCCAATACAAGATAGAAAAAACTATTGTTCCATTTAAAAAATTATATTTTTTTGGTGTAACTCGTTGGAAAATGATACAATAAACTATGTTCATAGCTCCGCAGAAAGTGTAACATTTCTTGTGTTGACCTACCGCATTAAAATTTCCCGTCACCTATTATTTTATAAGTTACAGAGGCAAACACACATAGTGAAACACCCAGTATATAAATAAAAGAAACACTCGTCAAGTTACGCCTGTGTCTCATTTATATGTCATAGCGACCTTGAGCGCCTCATCAGGACGGATGTTGTCGCTTATTAGCGCTGACAGATTGAAAATTAGGACGAAAGGAGGGGACAGAATGTAGTAGTTGTTACAAGATGCTTCAGTCAAAGGCAAAAATTGCTGCTAAAAGAATACTTGGGGGCAGAAACCGTGTCTTGCCCCTCCAAAGATTCAAGTGAGAGGGCGGCTGCCCCTCTTGCCCCCCCCCCCCCCCCCCCCACTATAGGTTGATCGCTATGGATCATTCTTTGTTGAACAGCCCTCGTACATGAATGTTACTGAAGAAAGAGCAGACACCATACATATACAGTACATATCGATAAACAGAGACGATGCAGAAAAATACGGAAATACGGGCATAGTTGCGAAGGACAGGGACAATGAAACTTCCTGGGCAGATTAAAGCGGTGTGCCGGACAAGGAATCGACGATTTCATTCAGGAAATATTCCGCAGACTTAGTTAGCTAAGTGAAGTCGTTTCTTTCAAAAATTGCTAGTCCTGCAAGTTTCGCAGGGGAATTGCGAAGTTTTGAATGTAGGAGAGGCGGAACAGGGGCGTGGATAACGGCGGTTGTGCAACCGCCCCACCCTCTCCAGAGTTATATCCACAGAGATCTTTAAATTAGTTTTGTCGCTCACAATTCGCCCGTGTGTTTCAGTTTTGAACGTGAAATGGAAATCTCCAAAGACAACAGAAACCTGCAGAAGACAACTGAACCGCCCCTCGCCGCACCCAAAACAGTAAATTATCTACGCCTCTGGACAGAAGAGAAACTGTGAAGTCGGGCCGTGGACTTGCCGGGATGAGGCAAAGTCCTTGGGTTCGAGTCCTGTTCCGCATACAGTTTTATCTGCCAGGAAGTTTCAAATGCCAAAATATTCTGACACTAGCAACATCATTCGGTGAGAAGAACTCAGGAAATGTAGTGAGGTCTACTACAGCAGATGTCGTCGCATTAAAAATGTTCAAATGTTTGTATAGCTTATGGGACTTAACTACGGGGTCATCAGTCCCTAAGGTTACAAACTACTTATGAACTAGAAATCCTAAGGACGGCACAAATACCCATGCCCGAGGGAGAATTCGAACACCCGACCGTAGTGGCCGTGCAGACCGTGACTGGAGCGCCTCAGTCCCCTCGGCCACCGCGGCCGGCTCGTTACATTACATCCCATTTTCCTATATGAATACAGGTAAAAGTTAATTGCTCCTAAGACCTCGAAGATGTGATCTATTTCCCACTAAGAAAGTCGGTTGCAACTTGCAATGGAGATGTGTGTGGTTCGGAGGTCAGTAAAAATGTCGTGCTTGTGAGGGTTGTGAGTATGTTGAGTGATCATTTAAGCTGGTAGTGTGTGGTTTTGCACCGGGCGCTGACGCTGGGCGGGTGCTGGTTGTGGCGCAGGCGGTGGGCGTGCTGTGCGCGGCGACGGGGTGCTGGGTGCTGCCGGCGAAGCTGTCGCTGTGCCGCGTGGTGGACGCGTGGCGGCTGCCGCTGTGCGCCGCGCTCATGCTGCTGGCCGGCGCGCTCGCCGTCTGCCTCGCCGCGCTCGCCTGCCTCTCCCAGCACGGCCAGGGCTACTGGATGTTCGTGAGTCCAAGCTCACTGCACACCCGCCAACTTAACATCACTTTGCTGTAGAATTATTGAACATATTCTCAGGGCCGCTATAGTAAACTACCTGCTAATACACGGCTTTGCCCGGGTTTAAAATAAGGTTTTCCACAGGGAAGCGTTATAGGTCCCCTACTCTTCCTTGTTTTTATAAACGATTTAGGAGACAATCTGAATACCTCCCTTAGACTGTTCGCGGCTTGATGCTGTCGTTTATCGGTTAGTGAAGTCAACAGAGGATCAAAAGCACCTGCAAAGCGATTTAGACAAAATTTTTACATGGTGCAAAAATTGGCAACTGACACTAAATAAAGAAAAGTGTGAAGTAATACACATGACCACTAAAAGAAATCCGCTGAACTTCAATTTCGCGATAAATCAGTCAAACCTTAAGGTCGTAAATTCTACCAAATACCTAGGAGTTACAATTACGAACAACTTAGACTGGAGAGAACACACAGAAAATATTGTTGGGAAGGCAAACCAAAGGTTACATTTAATTGGCAGAACGCTTCGAAGATGCACCAGCTCCACCAAAGAGACTGCCTACATACATCACACTTGTGCGTCCTCTCCTGAAGTACTGTTGCCCCTTGTAGGACCCTCACCAGGTTTTGATACTTCCAGGGGAGCCAGCAGGCTCCCCTGGAAGTATCAAAACCTTTTTCCTTAGACGAACTGCATGTGGCTATCTCTGATATGAAGACTGGGAAAGCTGCCGGTATAGATGATATTTTCCCAGAATTTATTAAACATGCTGGACTCAAGACCCGATTGTGGCTTCTAAATTTATTCAATAACATTCTTAAAGACAGCTCTCTACCAAAAGCTTTTAAGAGATCTAAAGTAATAGCTGTTTTGAAGCCTGGTAAAGCAGCCGAACGTGCAGATAGCAACCGCCCAATTGCACTTCTCAGTGTATGTTACAAGCTGCTCGAGAGACTCATCTACAATCGTATTGTTCCCATTCTCACTGCTAGTATCCCTGTTGAACAAGCTGGTTTCAAACAAGGCCGTAATTGCTGTGACCAGGTCCTAGCACTGACATCTTTCATTGAGACTGGTTTCGAAAAGAAGTGTACCACTTCCGTTGCTTTTCTGGATCTCTCGGCAGCTTATGATACCGTGTGGAAGAAGGGCCTCCTAGTGAAGCTTTACAATCTCATTCCTTGTCCTATTTTATTGCGACTTGTGAACTCAATGCTAAGTGGTCGCCTGATCAAGATCTATCTCGGCAACACAGAAAGTGGGTTTAGACAGCTTCACGATGGCCTCCCCCAGGGTTCGGTTCTTGCTCCCATTCTTTTTAATGTTTACACCGCTGATATTCCAGCTACGCAATCTAGAAAATTCATTTATGCCGATGACATTGCCATAGCGTCACAACACAGAGACATCCATGTGACGGAAACTACTTTAACATCTGACCTAGCTCTCCTCAGAAATTACTTCGCAATGTGGAAACTAAAGCCAAACCCAAATAAAACGGAAGTATCTTGTTTCCATCTCAATAATAGGATGGCCGACTATAAACTTAATATCTCGTTTGATGGTGTTCAACTTGAACATAATGAACATCCAAAATACCTGGGAGTAATCTTGGATAGATCTCTTACTTTTAAGTACCACCTTCATAAAACAGCAGACAAAGTTAAAACTAGGAATAACATATGGCAGCACTTAGCAGGATCATCTTGGGGAGCCAGTGCTAAGGTTTTGCGTACAACAGCTTTGTCCCTAGTTTACTCTGCAGCTGAATACTGTTCTCCTGTCTGGCTCAACAGTGCTCATGTGAGAGACATTGATGTACAATTAAATAGAGCAATGAGATTGATCATTGGCACTCTGATGGCTACACCACTTCAATGGCTCCCAATATTATGCAACATCGTTCCCCCTGATCTAAGACGGAAGGAAGCCTTAATGAGAGAGTATTATAAGATCTTGTCCACTCCTGAGCTTCCTATCCTGCAAGACCTTCCACCACCGGTCAGCCGGCTGAAATCACGTAAACCACCTCTTAAAACAGCTGTGCAACTACATGAGAGTGGCTTCTCACCTAAATCAAACTGGGCAAGAATTTGGGATTCGTTTAATGGAAAAAACAGCATCTGAATAGACGATCCCTCTAAGCAGCTCCAAGGAATGGACCTTCCCAGGAGAGAATGGTCTTTGATCAACCGTTTCCGAACTGGTGTTGGTCGCTGTAACTATTGGAAATTCAAATGGGGACAGACAGACGACCAGTCATGTGACTGTGGAGCAGACATTCAAACGATGACCCATATAATTACTAATTGCCCATTACGATCATTCTCAGGAGGGATGACCGAACTCCATATAGTCAGTCAGGAAGCTGTCCAGTGGTTAAAGGAGTTGGACTTGGCTCTGTGACAGAGATATGTTTTATCTTATTAACTAGACACTAGTATATCTTACTAAAGTATTATATGTAGCTGACATTATACCATACGATATATATATATACCAGGTGGGACTGACGGAAGACATTGAGAAGGTTCAGAGAAGGGCAGCTCGTTTTGTTCTATCACGTTACGGGGGGGGGGGGGGGGACGTCACGGAAATGTTGCACGAATTGGGGTGGAAATCATTAAAAGAAAGACGTTATTCATTGCGCCGTGATCTGTTTGCGAAGTTTCAATAACCGACTATTAGTTCTGAATTTGAAAATATTTTGCTAGCTCCCACCTACTTAGGGAGACATGACTATCCCAATAAAATAAGAGAAATCAGATCGAAAACGGAACGATTTAGATGTTCTTTCTTCCCGCGCGCTATTAGAGAATGGAACGGTAGAGAAAAGTTATGAAAGTGGTTAATGAACCCTCTGCCAGGCACTTGAATGTGATTTGCAGAGTATCTATGTAGATGTAGATGTATAGTACACTAGCTGCAAGAACCCGGCTTTGCACGGGTTTAAAATAACATTTTCTGTAGAAGCGTACAAAACCGATTATTTGCATTAATAAAGGAGGGTCTCATTATCACACGGGCTAGAACAGGCACATGGTCAGAGTGAGATTGGGATGGAACGAAACCTACGAGGCGCGTCCAGAAAGTAAATTCCGTTTTAATTTATCTCCGCTGCAGCGCTGCGATTGCATTTCCGCACATGGGCTGTAGACGATGTGCATAAATGAGAAGAATGTGCGCCATTTGGAGGTAGCTGTCAGTTACGTACGCTTTGTTGTGCTTGTTTGAAATGTCGGCTTTGATAGAAAATCCCGCCGCCTGTGAAATCAGACCGGTGATTCGGTTGCTGAATGAGACGAAACTGAAACCAAGTGAAATTTATCGGCAAATTTGCGATGTTTACGAACCAAATGCGATGAGTGATTCGATGGTGAGAAGATGGGTCCGACAGTTCAATGGCGGGCGTAGTGATGTGCACGATGAAGGACCTTTGGTTACAGAAGAACTGGTTCATGCAATTGATGACAAGATCCAGGAAAACCGTAGGTTTACAATTAGTGCTCTTGCTATGGACTTCCCCCAAATGTCACGATCACTGATGCATGAAATTGTTACCAAACAACTGAAATTCCGTGAAGTTTGCTCACGTTGGGTACCAAAGATTCTCACTGGGCAACACAAAACACAACGGATGTGTAGTGCACTTGAGTTGTTGACCCGTTATGCTGAAAGCGGCGAAGAATTCCTGAGACGGATAGTCACAGTAGATGAAACGTGGGTTTTTTACGACACCCCTGAGAGTAAGCGGCAATCAATGGAATGGAGGCACACTTCATCCCCACCAAAGGTAAAGCCGAATCAAATCATGACTCCTCGGAAAATGAGATCACAGTGTTCTGGGACTGGAAAGGCATCCTACTCATTGACGTCTTACCGCGTGGTCAATCAAAGCAGATGCTTCTACTTGGGAAATTGCGCCGTGCAATTCAGAATAAGCGCCTGGGACTGCTGTCAGAAGGTTTTGTCTTTCTTCACGACAACGCACGACCACACACTGCAAATGTGACAAAAAACCTCCTACAGGGATTTAGCTGGGACGTGTTTGACCATCCTCCGTACATCCCTGAACTCGCTCCTAGCGACTTTCGCCTGTTCTTACATGTCAAGTCTTTCCTTGGCGGTCATCACTTCACCAATGACGACGAGCTGAAAGAAACTGTTTCCAACTGGTTGAAGACACAGGCGGCAGATTTCTATGAAGAAGGTATACAAAACCTGGTGCCACGCTACGACAAATACCAGCAAAATTTCGGCAGTTTAGTTGAAAAGTACTTTAAGAGTTGTAGAATTTTGTGCAATAAAAAGTTCCTCTGTATCTGTGTACAATTTGATTTTATTACCAAACGGAACTTACTTTCTGGACGCGCCTCGTTTTTAAGAACCTTCTCCATGTAGTTTTGTGTACGTGTACAAAATTTTACGTTATTTGGTTGTCTGGATCTTGAGATATAAGAGGACAGACAGACAACAAATGCGTCTTATAAGTATAGAGATTTCCTTGAGACGGAAAAGCTTCTGTCCTTGCATCAGCACGGCTTTAGGAAGCATCGATCGTGCGAAACCCAGCTTGCCCTTTTCTCTCATCACATCTTCAGTGTTATGGATGAAGGGCAACAGGCAGACAGCTTATATCTCAATTTTCGAAAGGCGTTTGACATGGCACCAACAACAGACTTCTAACGATGAACGGCGTATCAACCGCTGTAGGGTGTGGGGGGGGGGGGGGGCACAGTCGCGCCCTCTCTTCAAAGCGGCAAGTCAGTTTCGCCTCCCCCCCCCCCCCACCGTATTCACTTGGTTTTATCTGATCTTTAGGCAGAGCCAGTGAATAAACAATGCTGCCGGTGGTAATTATACGACATTATTTTTAATGGCAGCCATTTTTACCATTGACTGAATCAACTTGTAATAACTACTACATTGCCGCGGCGGAGTGGCCGAGCGTATTGAGGCGCTATGCTTCGATGAGCGACGCTGTTCCCCGTCCCGGGTTCGAATCCCCCTCGGGATAGATATTTGTGTTTTTGTATACGTTACTTCATTAAGTAGTTTGTAACTTTAGGGACTGATGATCCCGCAGTTAAGTCCCATAAGCTTAACAAACATTTGAACTACTACATTCTGTCCTCCTCTCGTCCCTCATTTTTCGGTCTGTGACTGCTAATACGGGCCAAGATATGTAGATATGTAGACATGTGTAACAAATTCTGCACAGCACTTTAGAAAATTAGTTCTTGAGAATGATAGAGCGCTATTATATATAAATAAGACACAGGCGTAACTTGGCGAGTCATCCTTTTTTTTTTTTTTTTTTCATGGCAACGATTTCTCCCCCCCCCCTTCTCCCTCTCTAAAGAAATGGTGTGCCACTAGGTACCCAAATATGTCTCATCAAGACTACTTAAGTAATAGAACCCAGTAGTTGTACTCGATGTCGAGTGTTCATCAGAGACAAGGTTATCGCCAGGTAATGTAACAGGACCATTATTACTTCTGTCTACATAAATGAACTGACGGACAGAGTGAGTTGCAATCTGTGGCTGTTTGCTCTTGATGCTTTGGTGTACATGAGGGTGTCGTCATTGAGTGACTGTGATAGGATGCAGGATGACTTGGACCAAATTTCTAGGTGTTTTGAGGAATGGCAACTAGTGCTAACTGTAGAAAAAATGGAAGGTGATGTAGATGAGTAAGAGAAACAATTCCATAATGTGCTTATGTAATACCGTTACAGTTGTGCGATTGGATTCGTGGTAATTGACGAAAAGTCGTCGAGTAAAACTGAAGTGACACTTGGCGTTCTCCAGGGAAGTGTTATAGGGCCCCTACTGTTCCTTATTTTTATAAACGATTTTCGAGGCAATCTGAGTAGCTCTCTTAGGTTGTTCGCGGATGTTGCTGTCACTTATCGGTTAGTAAAGTCATCATAAGATCAGAAGCAACTGAAAAATGATTTAGAGAAGATATCTGCATGGTGCAAAATGTGCCAATTGACCCTTTATAATGAGAAGTGTGGATTCATCCATATAACCACTGAAAGAAGCCCTTTAAACTTCATTTACACGATAAATCAGTCAAAAATACAGGCTGGAAATTCAACTAAATATCTAGGAGTAATAATTGGAAACAACTTAAATTGGAAAGAACACACAAAAAATATTGTAGGAAAACCGAACCAAAGACTACGTTTCTTTGACAGAATACTTAGAAGATGCAACAGTTCTACTAAAGAAACCACCTGCAGCACACTCGTGCGTCTTATTTTCGAGTATTGTTGCGCACTGAGGGATCCCCAACAAGTGGGACTGACAGACGCTTTAGAGAAAGTCGGGAGAAGGGCAGCTCGTTTTGTACTATCGCGATATATGGGTGAGAGGGTCACAGAAATGATGCACGAGTTGGGATCAAATTCATTAAAAGAAAGGCGTTATTTGTTGCGACGAGATCTATTTGCGAAATTTCTTTCACCAACTTTCTCTTCCGAATGCGAACATATTTTGTTAGCACCCACATACAGAGGAATACATGATCATGAAAATGAAATAAGAGAAATCAGATCGAAAACGGAAAGATTTAGGTGTTCCTTTTTTCCGCGAGCTATTAGAGAATGGAACCGTAGAGAAACACCATAAAAGCGGTTAGATGAACCCTCTACCATGCACTTCAATGTGGCTTGCAGACTATTTATGTAGATGTGGAAATGTTCGAATATAGTATTAGTAGTATGTTGTTTGACAGTGTCGTGTTATTTAAATACCTAGGCGTAACGCTGCACCGCTATATGAAATGGGACGAGCTTATAAGGACAGTCGTGGGGAAGGCGAACTTCGGTTTATCGGGAGAATTTTGAGAAGGAGTGATTCGTCTGTAAAGCAGGCAGAATATAAAACGCTGCTACGACCCCATCTTGAGTATTGCTCAAATATTTATGATCCCCACCAGGTCGGTTTAAAGGAGGACATAGATGTAGTTCAGGGACGGGCGGCTAGGTTTGTAACTGGTAGATTCGATCAATGTGCGAGTGTTACCGAAATGCTTCGGGAACTCAAATGGAAGTCGCTGGAGGGAAGGCGACGTTCTTTTCGAGAAGCACTGCTGGCGAAAATTAGAGGTCCGAAATTTAGGGTGGGTTGCAGAACGATTGTAATGCCGCTAATCTACATTTCGCGCAAGGACTTCAAAGACAAGATTAGAGAGATTAAAGCTCGTTCTATATGAGAGTGGAACAGAAAAGCTAGTAACTAGTAGTCGTACTGAGAAAAAATGTTTGTTAAGCTTATGGGACTTAACTACGGGGTCATCAGTCCCTAAACTTACAAACTACTTATCAACTACCTTATACTAAAGACTGCATAAATATCCATGCCCGAGGGGGGATTCGAGCCCCCGACCGTAGTGGCCGTGCAGACCGTGACTGAAGCGCCTCAGTCTCCTCGGCCACCGCGGCCGGCCGTACTGAGAACCCTCCGCCACACACCTTTGGGTGGATTGCGGAGTATATATGTAGATGTAGATGCAATGTAGAACATATTTCCATGTGACAGTTGAAGCCACGCTAGTGTCTCTAACCATAAGAAACCTATGCACCATATTATTCATTCCTACGAGCTGCAAGTAAGTTATAACACTTACGATTATTTTTATCACCAATTAATGACACGCAAATGGTGGAACTTCTATCACTTCTTGACGTAATCTCCATGCAGCTGTAAACATTTTTCACAACCATGAGGTCATGATTCCATGGCTACTTCGAACGTTTTAAAGAAGTCTGCATTCAACACTGGAAAATCGCTGCTGCAAATACAGCTCGGCGCTTCGTTTCACTATTGGAAAACGACATCCACTGTCAACGAAAAGAAGTCTCTCATTCATGCCGTCATCAGGTACCAACAACTGACTGACATCATGCCACGCGCGAAGCCTTTTGCTCATCCATCAGCATTTGCGGCTCCCGCATGGAGGACACTTTTCGCATATTCGGTTCTTCATGCCGAATTGTGTTCAAAGCTCACGCGTAAGGGAGGCGATGTGTTCCAAAGTCCTTCGGCGATACTCCAAAACGATTCTCTCCACCCTCTCGAACGCGTCGTCAGACCGATTGCTACAAGGGCGAGATTGTCTTGTGTTGTGATGTTCTGTCTTCTATCGTCGTACCGACAAACGCTCGTTGGACACATTTATGACAGCATCACCATATGTCTCAACTGGCGATGAATTTCAATCGCAGGCGCCTGTCCACGCAAGTGCAGAAAGCGAATGATTACACGCTCGTGCTGAGAACCTCAAGTAAAGATATCTGTGCTGCACCGAGCGCGGTAACGTAGTGCCAACACACTTTTCTCGCATTTGGGAGGACGGCAGTTCACATACGACTCTGTCAATCCATATTCAGGTTTCCCAAGATATTCCTAACTCCAGGCAAATGCCGACATGGTTCTTTTCAAAGAGCCCGGCCGACTTCCTTCCCCATGCTTAACAAAAATCGATCAAAGCGTGGGTTCCCTCTCAACTGAAATGGGACGTTAAACCCTAATCTTCATTCCTTTCTTTCTCTCCGCTGCCGCTTGAGTTCTATGGGCCGTACACCACTGACAACTCTATCACGTATTCACAATGAATTAGCGCGTTTTCAAACAAACACAGCTAGCTCTTTACTCACATGATGTGATGAATGCTAACGACAAGGGATGTCAAATACGTTCCATATTTCTCGGTTTTCGGATGGCTTTTGGCACTGTACCCCATAAACGTCTTCTAATCAAACAGCGTGCTTATGGAATATCGTCACAATTGTGCGATTGGATTCGTTATTTCCTGTCAGAAAGAACACAGTACTTTCTAATTGACGATAAGTCATCGAGTAGAACAGAAACGATATCTGGCGTTCCACGGGGAAGTGTTATAGGACCTCTACTGTTCCTCATTTTTATAAATTATTCAGGAGACAATTTGAGTAACTCTTACACTGTTCGCGGACGTTTATCGGCTAGTTAAGTCACCAAAACATCAAAATCAGTTCCAAAATAATTTATGTATCTGCATGATGCAAAAATTGACAATTGATCCTTAATAATGATAAGTGTGAAGTCAACCATATGACTACTAGAAGAAATCCCTTGAACTTCAGTTACAAGATAAATCGGTCAAACCTACAGGCCGTTAATTTAACCACATACCTGGTAATAACAATTACGAACAACTTCAAATGGAAAGAATAACAGAAGATATTGTAGCAAAAGCGAACCAAAGACTACGTTTTATTGGCAAAACACATAGAAGATGCAACAGTTCTACTAAAGAAACTGCCTACACTACACTTGTGCGTCCTATTTTGGAGTATTGCTGCGCACTGTGGGATTCACATCAGATGGGACTGACGGACAATTTAGACAAAATTCTGAGTAGGGCAGCTCGTTTTGTAATATCACGATATAGGGGAGAGACTGTCACGGAAATGATGCACGAATTGGGGTGGAAATCATTAAAAGTTACATAGTTATATAGCCCAATCCCTCAGACACTCATTAAACTCCCCATTTCAAATCATTTAAATGAAAGCAAAAATCAATTAAACACCAAAATTTCTACAACCCTCACACAGATATTGCAATCATACAAGAACAAAATAAAAATATTCTCTCTCTCTCTCTCTCTTCTTCTTCTTCTTATTCTTCTGTTTCAAATAACATTCTTACTCTTTCATTTCGTTCACACACAAAGGTTAACAACCAACATACATTTCGTAATGTTGGCAACAAAACAAATGAAACACGAAAATACAGAAAGTAAATTATGGCTGCTAAACACCGCCAAAATGTGTACAACTGAGCGAAAAACTGTTGTTGGTTATACAAAGTGCAACATGTGGCCTTGACCAGATGGAGGCAACAGCATAAGATAGTTGAAAAGACAACGAAAATGTAAGTAAAACTTCTTCCCAAATGTAAACAAATACGTCAACTGTTTATAATCTCGAAACAATACATCTCATAAAAAACTGTACTTTTAGATCCTACTGAAGATGCTTCTAAAATAAAAGACGACACGCGTCTGGGAGAAATAAAATCAGTTACAGCAAGGGAAAAAAATGCTTTTTTTTTCACCTTCAAAAACCGAGAATTTCGGCGCTTTCTGTGGAAGATGGCCACCCAAACAAACTTGACGAAACCGCTAGACTTAAATTTAAGTAATCGGCAGTTTTGACCGGCAGCAGATCTTAATCTACACCGGATAAAGGAACAGAGTTCAACAGTGTTTATTACGGCTAAAATTCAGTTAGTGCAGTATTATATTAAAACTTCGTATGAGATTTAAACTTGATGCTTATCTGCGTCAGTATACGACTAGACTGCTGTACGAGTAAATCCCCTCGGACAAAAACCATTAGCGCTCGTTACTCTTAACAGGGAAAATATGTAGTCCTTTGAAAGGATTTTATGGAACCTTCCCCAAGAAAGAAAAAAGCTCTTTAGATATTAAGGAAACCTATCTAAGTCTGCACTCAGCACGATCCAAGGTTGGGAAGCCATTAAAGGATTACATGGAAGTAGTAAGTTGTTCAGGCAGGCTAGACGGGATGTTTCAGCCTCCTATGAGAGGAGTAACAGGAAACAGTAGCCTCTGTCGCGACGTTTTACTTTCAGACAGGATGGCACGTGTTAGTCGCATTGGCAGGAATTCTCAAATTTGCGCGCATGAGCAGAGCGAGTAGACCTCGTGCTGTCTGTTTCTTTTATTTGTTTCTTTGGATGTGTGTTAAATGTTGTCAGAGTAGCTTTCTTGTGGGTAATGGTGACTTCGTTGGTCTGTAATTTCCCGGCTAATCTCGTTCTGAACATTTATCGCAGTCCAGATCTTGAAACACACAGTAGATACAGAATAAATATTACGACGAAACAGACACAAGACGTCGGTAGTAAAAAATACAGTGTCTCTGCAAAGTGTATTTCTGATTAATATTGAATAGGTTGAAAATTTGTTTTACTTGTCCGTACTTGATCTCTGAAGTAATGATTTGATGTCCTTTGAGTTCTTTTTTAGCATGAGATTCGATTCTGAATTTCTTCTGTGCGACTGATACGTGTTTGTTTCTTGGCGAACTCCAGAGGTTATGGCTATTAAATACTTTTTTCTAACCCCCATGAACCACAGACATTGCCGAGGTGGGGTGGCTTGCGTGCCTCAACGATGCAGATAGTCGTACCGTAGGTGCAACCACAGCGGAGGGGTATCTGTGGAGAGGCCAGACAAACGTGTGGTTCCTGAAGAGGGGCAGCAGCCTTTTCAGTAGTTACAGGGGCAACAGTCTGGATGATTGACTGAGCTGGCCTTGTAACATCAGCTAATGTGGCTTTGCCACACAGCTACTGCGAACGGCTGAAAGCAAGGGGAAACTACAGCCGTTACTTTTCCCGAGGACATGCAGCTCTACTGTATGAACATATGATGATGGCATCCTCTCGGGTAAAATATTCCGGAGGTAAAATAGTCCCCCATTCGGATCTCCGGGCGGGGACTACTCAGGAGGATGTTGTCATCAGGAAAGACAATACTGGCATTCTACGGATCGGAGCGTGGAATGTTAGATCCCTTAATCGGGTAGGAAAATTAGAAAATTTAAAAAGGGAAATGGATAGGTTGAAGTTAGATATAGTGGGGATTAGTGAAGTTCGGTGGCAGGATGAACAGGATTTCTGGTCAGGTGAGTACAGGATTATAAATACAAAATCAATTGGGGGTATCACAGGAGTAGGACTGATAATGAATAAGAAAATAGGAATGCGGGTAAACTACTATGAACAGCACAGTGATCGCATTATCATTGTCAAGATAGATACGAAGCCAACACCGACAACAGTAGTACAGGTTTATATGCCAACTAGCTCTGCCGATGATGAGGAGATCGAAGAAATATATGAGGAGCTAGAGGAAATTATTCAGTCAATTAAGGGAGAGGAAAACTTAATTGTTATGGGAGACTGGAATTCGGTAGTAGGACAAGGAAGGGAAGGGAAGATAGTAGGTGAATATGGTCTGGGCAAAAGGAATGAAAGAGGAAGTCGCCTGGTAGAATTTTGCACGGAACATGATTTAATTGTAACAAACACGTGGTTTAAGAATCACAAAAGAAGGTTGTATACGTGGAAGAGACCAGGAGACACAGGAAGGTATCAGATAGATTTTATAATGGTAAGACATAGATTCCGGAACCAGGTCCTAAACTGCAAGACCTACCCAGGGGCAGACATAAACTCTGATCATAACTTGTTAGTCATGAACTGTAGGCTGAAACTGAAAAAACTGCAGAAAGGTAGGAAAATAAGGAAATGGGACTTAGATAAATTGAAGGAAAGTGAAGTTCTGGAGAATTTCAGAGGGAGATTTAGGCAACAATTGACAGAAACAGGGGGAAATAAAACAGTAGAAGAGGAATGGGTAGCATTGAGAGACGAAATAGTGAAGGCAGCAGAGGACAAAATAGGTAGGAAGGCAAGACCAACAAAAAAGCCTTGGATATCACAGGAAATACTAAATTTAATAGATGAAAGGAGAAAATATAAAAATGCAGTAAATGAAACAGGCAAAATGGAGTACAGACGACTAAAAAATGAGATTGACAGGAAGTGCAAAATGGCTAAGCAGGAGTGGCTAGAAGCCAAATGCAAATCCGTAGAAGAATGTATAAGAAGGGGAAAAGTAGATACCGCCTACAGAAAAATAAAGGAGACGTTTGGGGACAGGAAGGGCAGCTCTACGAATATCAAGAACTCGGATGGGAAACCAGTTCTCAGCAAAGAAGGGAAAGCTGAAAGGTGGAAAGAGTACATAGAGCAGCTCTACAAAGGAAATGAACTTAGAGTCGATGTTGTAGGAAGGGAAGAACAAGTAGATGAAGATGAAATAGGAGATAGTATACTGAGAGATGAATTTGACAGAGCCTTGAAAGACCTAGGTCGGAACAAGGCCCCAGGAGTAGATGACATACCCGCAGAGCTATTAAAGTCTCTGGGAAAGCCAGCCATGACAAGACTATTTGAACTGGTGTGTAGGATGTATGAGACAGGCGAAATACCCTCAGACTTTAAGAAAAATGTAATAATCCCCATTCCAAAGAAATCAGGCGCAGACAGGTGTGAAAATTACAGAACCATCAGTTTGATAAGTCATGGTTGCAAAATTTTAACACGAATTATCTACAGGAGAATGGAAAAGCTGGTAGAAACTGATCTCGGGGAAGATCAGTTTGGATTCAGGAGAAACGTAGGAACCCGGGAGGCAATACTCACTTTACGTCTTATCTTAGAAGATAGATTAAGGAAAGGCAAACCTACATTTTTAGCTTTTGTAGATTTGGAGAAAGCGTTTGACAATGTTGACTGGAATACACTCTTTCAAATTCTGAAGTCAGCAGGGTTAAAATATAGGGAAAGGAGAGTTATTTACAACTTGTACAAAAGCCAGACCGCAGTTATTAAACTCGAAGGACATGAAAGGGAAGCATCAGTTGGGAAGGGAGTAAGACAGGGTTGTAGCCTTTCTCCGATGTTATTCAATTTGTACATCGAGCAAGCGGTGAAGGAAAGCAAGGAAAAATTTGGAATAGGGATTAAAATTCAGGGCGAAGAAATAAAAACATTGCGTTTTGCTGATGACGTTGTAATTCTATCAGAGACAGCAAAGGACCTGGAAGAGCAGTTGAATGGAATGGACAGTGTGTTGAAGAGAGCGTATAAAATGAATATTAACAAGAGCAAAACAAAAATAATGGAATGCGGTCTTAGAAAATCAGGCGATGCTGAAGGAATTAGATTAGGTAACGAAACAATGAAGGTGGTGGATGAGTTTTGTTACTTGGGTAGTAAAATAACATGCGATGGTCGTAGTACAGAGGATACAAAATGCAGAATGGCAATGGGAAGAAAAGCATTTCTGAAAAAGAGAAATTTGCTAACATCGAATATTAATTTAAGTGTAAGGAAGTCTCTTCTGAAGGCATTTGTGTGGAGTGTTGCCTTGTATGGGAGTGAAACATGGACGATAAGCGGTGCGGACAGGAAGAGAATAGAGGCTTTTGAAATGTGGTGCTACAGAAGAATGCTGAAGATTAGGTGGGTAGATCGCATAACTAATGAAGAGGTACTGAACAGAATTGGTGAGAAAAGGAATTTTTGGCATACCCTGACTAAAAGAAGGGATCGCTTGGTAGGACACATTCTCAGACATCGGGGAATCGTAAATTTAGCATTGGAGGGAAGTGTGTGGGGTAAAAATCGCAGAGGGAGACCAAGAGACGCGTATAGTAAGCAGATTCAAGTGGATGTGGGTTGTCGTTCTTATGAGGAGATGAAAAGGCTTGCTCAGGATAGAGTAGGGTGGAGAGCTGCATCAAACCAGTCTCCGGACTGAAGACCATAACAACAACAACAACACAATACTTTCATTTCGTCGAGTATTTGATTCTGGTTCTCTTTAACTCCGTAGTGTATGTTGTAACGACTATATTTCGACCTCAATTTATAATCTCTATATATAAAAGGAAGTGTCCCGATTGACTGACTGACTCATCATCGCCCAGCCCAAACAACTGGAGATAGAAACTTGAAATTTGTGGAGGGCGTTGATCTTACACTGTAGGCGTCATTTAAGAAGCGATTTTTCAATATTCCGTCCGTAAGGGGGTGAAATAGGGGATGAAACGTTTTTTGTAAACACGTAGCTATTTAGGCAATTTTGAAGCTATAACTACAAAATTTCGGATTTTAATTCAGAGTTCGAATTTAAAGGATACCTGCTTCGGCATTTTTTGAAATTCGACAAATAAGGGGGTAAAATAGGTGACACAAAAAATTGATTTTCAAAAATATGTTGCTGTTAACTCAAATTTTAAGCTACAACTACGAAACTTCGGATATGGAGTCTTGGTCAGGAATAAAAATCCATGATTTTTATTATTTTTGGAAATTCAACAAGTAAGAGGGTTAAATAGAGGATCAAAAATTATTTTTGAAAACACGTTGCTATTGATACAATTTTGGAGCTAGAGCGTCAAAAATTGATATTTGTATAGTTGGTTAGACTTTAAAAAATACGTGTTTCGGTATTTTTGGAAATTCAACCATCAAAGGGGTTAAATTGGAGCGGGGGTGTATTTCGAAAATATGTTGTTATTTAGGCAGTTTTGAAGTTAGAACTACAAAATTTCGGATTTGGATTCGGGGTTCGAATTTAAAAGACACGTGTCTCGGTATTTTTTGAAATTCAACCAATAAGGGGGTAAAATAGAGGACGCAAAAAATTGATTTTAAAAAATATGTTGCTGTTAACTCAAATTTCAAGCTATAACTACGAAACTTAGGATATTGACTCTTGATCAGGATTAAAAAGACACGAGTTTCGGTATTTTTCGAAATTCGAAAACTAAGGGCGTAAAAAGAGGGGATCAAAAATTCTTTTCGAAAACACTTTTTTGTCAAGACAATTTTGAAGCTATAGCTACAAAAATTGGTATTTGTATTGTTCGTTGTGATTTAAAAAATACGTGTTTCGGTATTTTTGGAAATTCAACCAATAAGGGGGTGAAATACGAGATGCAAAAATTGATTTTCAAAAATATGGTGCTGTTAACTCAAATTTCATGCTGTAAGTACGAAACTTAAGATATGGATTCTTCATCAGGATTAAAAAGAAACAAATGGTGCAGACCAACCAGCCTACGCATGCGAAGCAGCGGGGGTTCAACTAGTTTTTAATAAATACTGACCAAATGATGATTTTGCGCCAACGAGTATTAGAGCGCGCGCGCCACATAACTTGGCTGGTGGACTGGCTCTGCTGCGCAGGTAGCTGTGTAGTGGTGGGGGGTGGGGGGACCAGCTGTTGCAGCGTAGCCGAACTGTGCGTTAGCTGCGCTCCGTTCCATTCCGTAGTCAGCTGCTGACTGCCGCTTAGCTTTAAAGTTACGGCCGCATACAACCGCAAGGAAATGTCCAGCAGCGAGTCTTGAACACACACGGCTGTATAAAAAGTGTAATGCAGATAAACAACGCTCGTTTTATTGTCGGGAAAACTGTGGCGCATAATTTTCTGAGCGGCACAGAAATTCATTTCGTAGCTCAGTCGATTAACACGAAATATCTGTAAATTATATACACAGTTCTTCTAGGGAGATCACTCTATCCAATATTACTGAAGAACCACATTAGACGTTCACGACAGATTACGAATTCAAAGTAAATTTGTGAATATAGGAATTTACAAATTTTAGATTTTTCCCTTAATTGTATCTCGAAATCTGGATTTTTCTAAGCAGTTATTAAAATAGTCTATCAATGACTTAAGTGACATATCATATGAAATGATAGAATAATTGTATACGTTTGACATTGTACAAGACAAGGAGACTATCTAAAAGCGACACATTTCAGTCTTCGTACTGATGCCCATCAAGCAAGTGCTTACTGATCAAAGCAAGGTGTTTCACATTTCCTGATTTATTTTTTGTAAAATTGATTCTGTACAGGTAAATGAAAAATACTGAAATCCATGCAATAAAGATCAGATG
The DNA here is from genome assembly GCA_026315105.1 of Locusta migratoria. Lineage (NCBI taxonomy): Eukaryota > Metazoa > Arthropoda > Insecta > Orthoptera > Acrididae > Locusta > Locusta migratoria. The sequence continues at coordinate 292,781,392 of CM048744.1, forward strand.
ATGGCAACCAAGAACTGTCGAAATCGGCCATGAATAAAAGCTTTTGTAAAACATTTTTGTCTTGCGATTTTCGTACATTTTTTTCAAAATTGAAAATAGATGTCCCACTAGCATAAATAAAACAAAGAGATTTTACAGTGGAGAGTTCAGGTTGTAATAACAATAAAATAATGAGGATTGCTTGCTACACACCGCAAAGACGATCGTCGAGGCACAGTCAGGAAACGGATAATACTCAACGTTAATAGAGTTCATAACAAAATCGTCAAAGCTATTGAACCCGGAAGACAAGCTTTAAACAAAATCCACAACGAAACAGCATAAGTAAGAACAAAAATCGTGTTACAGTTCCTTTGCCAGGGAAGCACACATAGTATAAAGTTACACAATACTAGTTTAACTGCCACAAAATAATTTTTCATGTGGTAATAAGTAGAGGCTTTGTGATCAGCCGTTTCTGACTCCCGTCTAAAGAATTGATATACGCGAAACACTATTTCTCTTGCCTGTTTGTGTAATACAGGTTGAGATTTGCTGTTGCCACTCATAGTCAACTGAATGCTCCGAAATAATTCGAAAAAAAAAAAAAAAAAAAAAAAAAAAAAAAAAAAAAAAAAAAACCGCAAAATGCGAAAACCAGTTGTCGCTCCGCACAGTACGACACGAACTCGACAGCGCGCAACGGCTGACTGACGGCTATTGGTCAGCAGGTCACGTGACGTGACGTAGGCCTACCTGTGCTTCTGCGCATCCAGACCTCACCCGCCAAGTTACGTGGCGCGCGCTTCTAGTATCGTTTCTTCTCTTTGAAGTAACAGGCTTAATATCAGATGAAAAGTGTTAACACTGAATAGGGGTAATGGAAGATTTTTATTAGGAGGACTATGCTCCAGATTGAATGCTGAAAGACATTGTCTCTAACGATGATGAGGTTAGCGCTCGCGTTAGCTTCCTTTTTTTTTCGGATAGATCGGTCCTTCGGGGACGTAGGTGCGTGCTTCTTCTTTGTTGAGCGTTTAGTTCTGGACTCAGTTTTTTTAATTTTTTTATTATTAGAGAGAGCAACCAGTCGTCGAATGGAACGCAGGCATCGATTAGGCAATCCCGACATGTTGTTGTTCAGGTCCGAAAATATGGTGCGGGCGGCAAAATGGGGGCCGGCAACGGGTGGCAGAAATCCACGCTACGCCACTGGATTGTGATAAAGGGCATGAATGTAGATATGCCAGTTGTCCTCGGTTTAATAGATAGATTGTGGTGTAGACTGAAGTGCAGAATGACTATTGGAAGCGGCCACAGAGTTTGATATATAATGGCGCTGGTATCTTCTAATGTGCAAAACGTTTACTCTCCGGAGCCACAAATAAAGTGCGCAAGGCCGCACTCCTCCCCCGTGTCTGCTACCTGGCTCCGTCAGTTGGCCACACACCTCCTCGCGCTACCCCTTGTGCTCCGGTCAGGGCGTCAGCCCCTACAGGTAACGGTTCCTTCCCAAGGCCAGCAGCTTTTAGCGACCGTAAACAGGTGCCGGAGCTACGGGCACAGACAAATATGTTACTCTGTGCTACGGGCCTTTTCAGAGCGTGGGAGTGGAGCCTTTTCAGGTTCAGGAGGCTTTCTGCCTCCTGCTCTCTGCTTACCCACCGCCGGGTGAGCTTAGTGACACGCTAGGCAACCGTCGTGCTGACGTCACAGTCACGGGAAATACCGTGGGCCCCGCACAACTCGCAAACAAACTCGACAGTGGCCACGACCGGGCGATATCGATCTTTGTAGCTATAGAACAAACGAGTCCTTATTTCGACACGCAGAAATTGTCTCCGGCCAATGTGATGCTGTGTGTTTCAAAACCGGAAATACAGACGCTACGCGTCCTGACGTACTATAAAAAAAATCTTGTTTCACCTATACCTAACCTAAGAGATTTCCACTTGTTGTTTTCATGTCAACAGAAGCCATCTTGATTTGCCGTATATCTCGCAGTTTTGGTTTTATAACTCGCAAGGTGTTTCAGGCTAACAGTGCATCAAAGATGTATAACAAAATCGTATACGGATCAATTTGTTATAACTAAATGTAAATAAAAACACGAATTAACAATAAAAACACCTACTAAATTCTACTACAGACGATACTGGCATGTAGCTGCTGTAGCGTAGTGGATAGAACAGTAGATCACCAATTCGGGTTCAAATCTCTTCCAGCGATTTTTTTTGGTTGATTTTATTGTGTGCATCACATTGTAGTAGTTACTTATTCATAACATATTTTGGGGGAATTTCGTATTCATATAACAGTAGTACGTTACACAGTACTCGATGTTAATTGTAACAAAATGCAGTGTCAGGAATAGGTGTCATCGATTTGGAAATTTGAGTGTGACTAAAAACTGAAGAATGAAAATACTGCAAGTGATAAAACTAGCAATGATATTTCAGTTTTTCCTTCACAAAAATATTTGACCTTTGTTCCAAATATGTTATGATTTCCTAGAAAATGGTAAGTGACAAACGTGTGGGAAACGCTTAAATTGCTGGTAGGCCTAAATGAAATACGTATCAGTGACATTCACACTATTCGCTACTCAGAAACCTTTAGCTGTTTATTTTCTAATATCTCGTAATGTTGCTTGTTTGCCCCCAAGTATTTTGCTTCTTAGTTTCGAATACATGGAGATTTTCGAGAGTGTGGTTTTATTGATATTCCTTACTTGTCACCAATATTTGGCAATTTGTGAATATGTTACGATTATAGGGTAGGTGCTTAACAGTGATCCTAAAAGGATAACCTTAATTTCTTTTGCAAATGTATACAGCATTCTCAGAACATCGTCGTCTGCTAGCATGTGTTTGTTAGTATTATGGCGTAGCTCCCTAGCTGACAGCTAGCGAGTTCTCATTACCCGAAGGCAATTTCTGCGTGTCGAAATAAGGACTCGTGTCGACAGGTCGATGTATCGCATTCAACTCCTGATGACGTCAGGTCGACGCTTGCCTAGCGTGTCACTAATCTTACCCACCCACCGCCAGGCCATTCGGCTCGCCGACTAAAACGACGTGCGGTTGATAGAGAAAAACATGAGAATAGGTTACTATCTGTCCTTAATAAATGTATCCGCGTTAAATTATTTTAAATTCGTGCATCATAAACGATGTTTTTGGACAGCGCTGTCAGCAAATATGTTTCAGAACGCCGCGCACAGAATCGCGATATGTATAGGGAGAGGGGTTAAGGCCAATTCACACTGTCCGTCACGTCAATTCGCTTATCCCAATACCCGATGATGAAAGTGAGGTTATGAGTGGCGATTTGTCATGTAGAAAGTCATAGTTTAATTCTAGAGTTGAGGAAACAACAACGCTAAATGTTATCGACGACCAAAGAAAACTTTTCAATGTATGATGTTGGCCAACTTAGTGTGGTAAAGTGATGGGAACTGAAACAACATTTCAAAACATCGACACATACTTTCAGGCGAAAAAAATAAACATACGAACACATCAAACAATATTTATAAGAGCATAAATGGAGCCTGTTTACTTTATCCATTACGATTTGCCCTCTAACATTGTTAATACCGTCGTAAACAACTGAATTTTTGTATTATTTAATTTATTAACTGCGCAACATAAATGCGACCGTCAAACAAACCGTTTGTTTAACGGTCGTATTTATGTTCCGCCGTTATTAACAATACTACCAGTTGTAAACGTGGACCTGCCGCGACAGCGACTCCTCTGCTGCTATGATGAGTTTTATCATATAAAAAGCATTCCATTAATTTCCGTACAATACCCCTTTAGTCCCTAGTTATTCTACTTCAAATAGCACTTACGTACTTTGTACGTTTACCTCTTTGCAGGGGCCCAATGAAAACACAAATTGTTAAGCTACCTCCACCACAGCTATAGATAGTTCTGTGGCTCCATCTCCGCCCAAGTAAGTCTGACTTTTCAAAATTTACTCACCTTAGCCGCTTTAGATTCACTGCCCGCCAGGTACACGGACTGTAACAAAACATTTGTCTTTTTCCAGTCTGACGATGCGCTAACAGCGCGAAACGCGTAATTGGAGAATAAAAATATTGCAAAAGAGACTGAGAATTATTTAATACTGTTGCTGCACCAGCCGCCACCGCCACCATCATGGAATGGAAAAAAAAAAAAAAAAAAAAAAAAAAAAAAATTGAATCCAGTATGGCGGATTTCAAGATTGCGGCCATGATTGCCATTCACTCCAAAAGTTGCGGCCGCACGTCAAACCTCTGTTCCCATCGTCATTTTTCAATTTTCGCTTCACTCTTCCAACTTATGGTGTCCAAGGACTTTTGACTCGCCCTGTGTTATGGAGCTTGACAGTTTATTCATCATCACTACACTCAATGGTCTCATTCTTGTCTTATTCACTTTTGAACCAATAATATTTGGAGGACGACCAAATCTCTCTCAAGAGCTTTTTGTTTTTTAACAAATACTGATAAAAGCTCAGGCATTTCAAATGTTTGAAATTATACTGTACACATGCAAAGGCTTTTATATTTTCTACTTTAAACATATACCTGTGTTAGGTTTCAGAAATTACTGCAATTATATTCCTGTGTTTTGTCCACTGTGTGTTCACAAGAGAAAACACACGTTCTGTGTTGGCATTATGACTAGGGGTAGAAAAAAACAATACTACAATTTTCAGCAGTTCACAATAACTAACAATACTAGATGATGTTTGAAAAATGCACACCACACTTCAACTACTGGTATGTTCTGTTTCCTTTGATAATCTTTCAAAAATTTTGTAAAATTACGAAACTTATCAAAGCACAATGTATCATTATGGCTCACATTTGTTTGATCATTATCTTTAATGATTTGTATTTCTCCAAGGCACATAATTTAACACTTTCTTTTTGGCATTTTGTATTTAAGTTCGTAATTTATTCTGAAGCAAAAGGCTACCTTTGCTCTCGAGCACACAATACAGCTTCAACCTAAACCACAAAGTATATCATAAAAAAATGTTCAAATTTTTGTAGAGCTTATGGGACTTAACTGCAGGGTAATCAGTCTCTAAACTTACAAACGGCACAAATATCCATACCCGATGGGGGATTCGAATCCCCGATCGTAGTGGCCGTGCTGAACGTGACTGGCACGCCGCAGACGGCTCGGCCACCGCGGCCGGCACAAAGTATATCATAAGCAAACCATGTCGCCCCCCACCCCTCCCAGTCACAAGGTCCATGTCTGCAGCTCAGCGATCAGGGTTACCACCCATTCTCTATTTTTCACATTCCAATCTGGAGTTTCCTTTGTTTGATTCTATAACGGTTTCTTTTTCATCTGTTTGAGATAGGAAACACTAAAGAAACAACAGAGGCGAGTAGTGTTCGTTGACTTCCAATAAAGGTTTTCCGACATCTAGTTACGAAGAAGACGACGAACGAGACTGTTCATTTATAAGCGAAACGGAGTTTGCACACGAAATCAATGGTGTGGAAACATATTTCTAAAACGGCTTCCGTTCCGTATTTCCTGCATTGTTTCATGCAGCTGAAATGGCGCGGTGTCACAATGGCGTGACAGCGACCTTTCGACTGAACGTACCGGAGTGTGCGACTGTATTGCGGCAGCCAGCCTTGAGGAGAACGTAGCCCGGCGTTAGCGTGAAACGCGAATCGCCAGCTGGGAACTTGCAAGGCCTCGACGTCCGCTGGGCTTCCGGCGAGCTGCACCCTCCCCTTCACTAGCTGCTGACCAGACGGCAAAAGCACACACCACACAGCAGGCAGTGCTGCCTTGTAAGGTGAGTAGTAATCTACGTCAGTACTACCAAATCAACTTCCATATTTCAAAACTAAAACTCTTCGCATTACATTATTGTGCTGTGGTACAGCAACCGTTTCAAGTCGAATTTCTTTAATAGAAGACTGTCTTGATTGCAAAGGACAGTACACCTGGAGAGAAGACTTCGATCTCGATTCGATGACGGTAGATGCCATCTGGGGGATAGTAGATGTGCCGATAATAGATCCAACGCTGTCCGTCAACAGACAACATAGCTGGCAGAGTGCCTCTGTGTGTACCTTTGATACATCTACAGACATACTCCGCAATCCACCGTCAGGTGCGTGGCGTGGCATTTCCTTTCCTATTCCACTCCCAAATTGAACGAGGAAAAAAAGAATGCCTATATGCCTCCGTACGAGCCATAATTTCTCTTATCTTGTCTTTGTGATCTTTACGCGAAATGTAAGTAGGCGGCAGCAAGATCGTACTACACTCAGCTTCAAATTCCGGCCCTCTAATTTTCATCAATAGAATTTCGACAAAAGAACGTCGTCTTTCCTCCAGCGATCCCCATTCGAGTTCCCGGAGCATTTCCGTGATCCTCGCACATTGTCGAACCTACCAGTAACAAACCTAGCTTCTCGCCTCTGAACTGCTTCTATGCCTTCCTTTAAACTGATCTGCTGCGGGTGCCAAATACTGGAGCAATACTCAAGACGTGGTCGTACAAGCGTTTTATACGCGGTCTCCTTTACAGATGAAGTACATCTTCCCAAAATTCTCCCAATAAACCGAAGTCGGCTGTCCGCCTTACTCACAACTTACATATTCGTTCCATTTCATATCGCTCTGCATTCTTACGCCTAGATATTTGAACGACGCGACAGCATCAAGAAGCTCACTACTAATGCTGTATTCGAACATTATGGGATTGTTTTTCCTACTCATGCGCATCACTTACATTTTTCTACATTTAGAGCTAGCTGCAATACTTCACACCAACTAGAAATTTTGTGTAAGTCATCCTGTATGCTATTACAGTCAATTAAAGACGACACCCTCCCATATACCACAGCATCATCAACAAACAGCCGAAAATTGCAAGTTACTCTGTTCATCAGCTCATTTATATATATAGAAAATAATATCGGTCCTATCACACTCCCCTGAGACACGCCTGACGATACACTCGTCTCTGATGAACACTCGCCGTCGAGAACAACGTACTGCGTTCTGTTACCTCGGAAGAATTCCAGCCAGTCGCAAATCTGTGAACCTATTCCATATGCTCGTATCTTCGTCAGCAGTCTGCAGTGTGGCGCCGCGTCAAACGCCTCTTTGAAATCGAGAAAAACACAATCTGCCTATTTCCCTTCATCCATAACTCGCAAGATGTCATATGAGAAAAGGGCAAGCCGAATTTCACATGAACGATCTTTCCTAAACCCATGTTGATTCGTAGAAAGAAACTTTTCCGTCTGAAGGAAGTTTACTATAATCGAGCACAGTATATGCTCCAAAATTCTACAGGAAACTGATGTCAACGATATTGGCCTGTAATTTTGTGGGTCAGTTCTTTTACCTTTCTTGTAAACGGGAGTCACCTGCGATTTCCTCCAATTACTAGGAACTTTGCGCTGAATTAAAGATTCGCGTTAAATGCAAGCTAAGTAAGGATCCAATGCCGCAGAATAGTCTTTGTAAAACCGAACTGGGATTCCATTAGGACCAGGAGACGTTTTTTGTATTGAGCTCTCTAGCTGCTTCTCTGCACCGGAAATGCCTATTACCATGTCCTCCATTAGGAAATCTTTACAGACGTAAGGCTCAGTATAACATCAACTTGTAAAGCAGTCGCCATGCCAAAGTGACGCACTCGTGCTTCTTACAGCCAAATGAGTAAGTTTGAAAGGGTTTAAGTAATGGCCTTTCCAGTAGCGGACGGGTCCATTGGTGGAATTGCCAAACAATTTGCACGTACTGCGTCGTTTACAATTGGGAAATACAAAAAACAATAACAAAATGAACTTTTTCGTAATTTCAGTGGTGCACAGTGCAATAAAAAGAAGAAAGAAAAATTATGGTTTAACGACACTTCGACTAAGAAGTCATCAGAGATGTCACACAAGCTCAAAAACAATGTCATGCAATATTGATGAAGACCACTATTTGCATTTGAAGGAATCACGCATGGCCAAGAATATAGTTTCGATGTCTTTTGAGAGAGTAGCCAAAATTTGTAGATGGGTGGCACGAGCAGGAAAAGGCAGTGTGCGTTTTCCGGATTGGGTTTGACAGGGCCGGTAAATCATATTTTGACACGAATGTTGTGCTGTTGCAAAATGGATATATTTCCATAAATGGGATACAATTTCTGTGATTAGAGCCTGAGGAGGGCAACCAGTGGTACAGAAAAGGTGGTCATTGTGATGAGTAGAGTAACAAAATGAACCCAGGGGGCTGCAGGATGCGAAGCGTGCTATCAGGTCGAGAGCTGGTCGCAGAGACAGTAACATCCACACAAGTACCGCAGTTTTATTCACTACTTTTGGTACATCAAGAACTGATTTCGTATTGAATCACTGGCGTGAATCAAACATCTTCAATCACAGTTAAACTATGAAACAATACAGAAAAGTAATCCAACGATTGACTCACTTAGTTATCTCCTGTCTAAGAAAGAACATCCAACATTCATTTCGGATTCACGTAGAAAATGAGCGATCCGAAAATCATGCAAACTACGATGAATTAATTTTGCTTCTCGATAAATACGATAAAACATCTGTAGACAGTAACAGTGTTCTCTGAGCTATCCAGTCGCACTCTGAATGACGTAATACATTCTGTCGCTACAGAACTCCTGGAAAAAGAAAGAAAGAAATGAGATAGGAGGGTAATGCACCCTGTATGACAATCATTGTGAACGAGATCAGCGATTTATCTAAGCACTCTCAGGTTTCTACAGTGCTAATCTGCGTGTCCGATAGTGGTGAAATTCAAGAAAGACTTTTTGGTATCGTTGATATAAGAGCAAATCGTACCGCAGCTGCTCTAGAAAATTGTGTGTGCCTTACATTGTAATAATATGAACGTAGTTCAAAACGATTCATACAATGCTTCGATAGTGCCGCTGCCTTGGAGACTCTGTGAATGGTCGTAAGAAGAGGGTATAGGACAAGTACCGTGGCACAATTTTCATACACTATCTGATGGGCTAAACCTTGCTTTCTCCATTAGTAACCTACACAAAGGAACGGAAAACATACATTTTTATGGCACTAAGTAGTTTTGCAACCTTTTTCTTTAACTCTGCAGGACAACTACTGGCCGCGGTGGAGTAGCCGAGCGGTCTAAAGCGTCTCGCTGCGGAGCGCGCGGTTGCTCGACGAGGAGGTTCGAGTCCTGCCTGGGGCATGGGTGTGTGTATTTGTCCGTAGGTTAGTTTACCTAAGTTTAAGTAGTTTGTAAGCTACGGACTGATGACCACGCAGTTTGGTCCGATAGATTTACAAACATTTGAACATTTTTGACAACTACTGAGCTAAACTGATGTGTTAGAAAAAGAATTCCAAACGTGTGTCCCACACGCTGGAATTATAATAGAAGGCTAGTCGCAAAGCCAAAAGAATGTGTTTGCCACCTTTTTTGACATTCCTGATGAATGGGACAGTGATAAATACCACGAAGCTAACTGTTTTAATTATGTTCTCCGAGAATTTGAGCTTCAGTACTTACTTCTGATATTTAGTGAAGTATCTGAGATGACTGATATTCCTTTTGATATTCTGAAACGTTAATCATAGAATATAAACTTTTATCTAGCTAAGCTAGCAGCAACTAAATTATACACTCGTCAGAAAAGAGAGATGTTTGATGTAATTTGGTCCAGTTGGGGCTAAATCTGTGAAGAGTCGAAGAAAAGAGTTTTGTTGATCCATATCTAAGTAACTGCACGTCATACTTCAAGAGCCTGGTAGAGGGTTCAACCATTTATTCTTCAGACTCGCATCATCGGTTATCAGGTGTAGTGCTGGATCTCGTCAAATGTCGACGATTTTCGGCGAACAACCGTTCCGCCATCATTAGGTAGTACTGATGGAACTCTGTTAATTCTGTTCAAGTACAAATGTCCATTCAGATCACTATCTCAAATTATCAGCTGCTAAATTGCACTGTCAAACGGTTTACGTTTGTAATTGCAACACAGGATGCAGAGTAAAGAAGTTAATATACACGAATACGGCTCTGGGGATGAGGAGATGGTAATTGGCCCCCTTGCCTTCATTATTACCCTTGGGTCTTTTCTATTAAATTGTTCGCAATTGTAATAGTCAGGTATTTATTTGACTTGAGAGCCTTGAGATTTGTGAGGTTAATCGTGTAACTGAAGCTTATCGGATCTCTTTTACTACTCACGTGGAAGATCCCATTCTTTTCTTTATTTACGCCCAATTTCCACTTTTCGCACGATACAGAGATCTACATAATTTTACAGCTTGTACTGATGTTCTGATGGCTTTACTAGGCGGTAAATGGCAGCACATACTGCAAATAAACTTAGAGGGCTACTCATATTATCTCCTACATCATTTATATAGATGAGGAACAGCAGACGACCTATGACGCATTCTTGGGGAACGCAAGATATCATATCGGTGATTTACCGTCTGTTATCACGAACTGTTACGTTTCTGAAAAGAAGTCACGAATCCAGTCGAACAATTTAGACAATACTCCTTAGGCACGCTTCTACCAAATTTCTGAGATTTCTAGATCAGTCAATTAATATGTTGCATCCTGTAACGTACACCTCACAAAAATTCCACTAGAATGAAAGTTGAGAGATTAGAGCCAATACAGAAGCTTACCTGCCGTCTTTTTCCTGTGGATCATAGGTGACTGGAACAGGAAAAAGTATAAGCAACAGCGGTAGACAAAGTCGCTTGCAAGTAAACTGTGCCAAAAGCCGTCTCGATATTTAGAAACATTGGATCAATTTGAGATCCCCTGTCGATAGCACTCATTGCTCCATGAGATAAAGAGCTAGTTGTGTTGAAAGGAGCGATATTTTCTGAACTCGTGTTGGTTATGCATCAACAGATTGTTTAGTTCAAGATGATTCATAATGTTGGAATACAGTGGACGCTCTCAAATCCTGCTGCAAAGAGATGTCATTGGCATGGGCCAGTAATTCATTAGATTACTCCCCTAAAGTGATATTGGTAAGTAATTGACTGGATTATTACTATTTCCTTTTTTGAGTGTTCAAAAATGTTTGGTAAGCTTAAGGGACTTAACTACGGGGTCATCAGTCCCTAAACTTACAAACTACTTATGAACTACCTACAACTAAGGACGGCACAAATATCCATGCCCGAGGGGGGATTCGAACCCCCGACCGTAGTGGCCGTGCAGACCGTGACTGAAGCGCCTCAGTCCCCTCGGCCACCGCGGCCGGCGTTTTTTGAGTGTATGGAGGCACTAGAAGCATTAAGATTTACAAGGAAGTAATGAAGAGTCTGCACTGTTTGAATAAAATACCTCACAAAAACTAAACAATCACGTGATTATCTGTGCCTGTCAGATGTATGTTGTTTACATTGCTTTTACGTCTTGTTACAAGTGGTTCTTACACATTGCAATTAATTTTATCTAAGGACTATCTTACACCGTTATTTTGTAATCCAAGTGCCACATCTTGCGTAAACATCATCATAAGAAAAGTAGTTTATGACCTGGTTACAATTCCTAAAATACAAGATATTCTTACAAACTTACGAAGCTGACAGTTTAATGCCAACGCATATGCGATATTTATTGGTAATGAGAAACTATTTTGTTGATTTAGTGAGGCAGTTAAGACTCTTTTTAACTCTTTTGGGGGATTACAGTGAAATCGGCGTGTATGAATGACCGATAGGACTAAGTGTAACTACTCTCACGAGAAACATATTGGAGACTGGATGGTAGTAGTAGTAGTAGTAGTAGTAGTAGTAGTAGTAGTTGTTGTTGTTCTTGTTGTTGTTGTGGAAGAAGAAGAAGGAGGAGGAGAAGGGGGGGAGGAGGAGGAGGAGGGGAGGAGGAGAAAGCACATTTACACAGCTATAGGAGTACTGTTTAGGATCCCTACTGACTCTCGGAGAATTAGGCACCATGATCACTATCGTAAATAAGAACGTCCGCTTCGAATGAGGCTGGCTAATTTCAACTGTGACTCGATGACACTGTAGTCAGAGGAAACTGCGTTTTTCTTCGCTTTGTGAAGTGCACACCTTTACATTTTTGAACGTCTAAAGCGAGTTAACAATGTTGACACCACTTTGAAATTTTATCGAGATCTGATAGAATATTAGTGCAGTGTTTATGAGACGTCCTTCGTTATAGAAACAGCATCACCTGAGAAAATTTTGAGATTGCCCTTACAATCATCTCCACCGCTGAAGCCCTATGTCCTGAGTTTATGTGCAAGACCTTCTTGGGTAGTTCCGCGTTACCCATCCGTGGTACATGGATAGCTAATCTGAATCTCTATGATTTCTGAAATCTTCTAATGGACGGGTCTCTATAAATGATGTACAATTCAGTATTACTATCCTTCGTATTGTTCTTTCACAAATTGGGCCGACGATTTCTTCAAAGAACGTATATTTCGAATGCGCGCAACATTTCGCTCTTTTTTTTTTTGTCGGGGTCGAAGTTTCAGAGGCATATGTAAGCATAGGTCTTAGAAGTACTTTGTAGACGAGTAAGTTTATGGTACGGGTCAGAAATAAATCTCAGTGGCTATTAGTGAATTCTGGGCAACGTTGGGTTTTATGGGGTCGTGCAATTTCTCCATTCGTGTCTTGGAGGAGAATGTTGGAGTTCAGTCGACATGGAGAAATGCTCTGTATTTCCTCCATGAAACCAGTAGTCGGCGCGACTCCCACATCCCCATTCTTAATTCAGTGAAACATATACCTCACATCTTACATGAGGTCTTCGTGCTAAGGACAACGGAGAAAGTGGAAAGAGTCTCAACAACGAGGTTTAGAGGCAGGCGCTACGACGCGGTTCCATAATCTATTGTGTCGAAAAACGAAGGAATTATATCGGTGGGTAATCAGACCGGGATTCGAACCTGGGTCTCCTGTGCACTAACCGGTTTGCTGACTACACCAGCCGGACAAGTCTGAGAGACAGTCACCACATGTGCCTACGAGCGTAGTTCGGAAAGTAAGTTCCGTTTCCATTTTTCTCCGCGGCACTGCCACGATCGCAGTTCCGCTCTTGTGCAGTAGTCGAAGCCGAATGAATGGCTTCAGTTCGAGGTAGCTCTGTGTTGTGTGTCGTCAGTAGTGATATTTTATTACGGCATTGTTGATCGAAAATCCCGCCACCACTGAACCGCGATTTGTGATTCGCTTTCTGAATGCTAAGAACAATAAACCAAGTGACATTGATTGACTAATGTGCAAGGTTTATGGAGAAGATGCAATGAATGCTTCAGTGGTGAGAAGATGGTACTACCAGTTTAAGCAAGGACGTGATCAAATACATGACGAATGCGTTCAGTCCTGAGTTTCATAATCTGAAGTCGTTCCCCTGGTGCTAAGCGATTCAAAAACGACGAATAGGTAAAAGAACATGGTTGACAACACAAGCGGCAATAGTCTATGACGAAAGATTAGTCATAGACTAGTCCCTGGAAAATTACAGGGAATATGTTGGAAAGTAGTATGTTAAAGATTTTTATGAAATAAATTGCACTCTTTATTTGTATTCGATTTCTTTATTCTTACATTTTCGTACTGTCCTCGAATGTATACGGCGACGATGTGCCTGAAGTGGAGATGCGCACCATGGTGGAATTCACGGGAATCGGTGACATGGGCACGAAAACTACGACAGTAGTGTGTGGCTAAGCTCATGTTGCCCATTGCGCCGGTACGTCCGTACACCAAGTAGTGGTGTCTGGCACGTACCGTCTGGAATCTCATTAAATGGCGTACAAGATCTACATCTATGCTCCGAAAACCACATGGTGAGCCCTGCCCACATCTTAGCAAGTTTGACTGGCAGTCTTTACCACTTCAGATGGCCGCTCAAAACCGGAGCATATCTCTTCTTATCCAAAGCGACACTGGTACTGACGTGAGCTCCCAACTGCAGTTGGCTGCAACCCATACTCTTCATGGCATCCAAAAGGAACCATTCCACATCTGGAATGACTCCATACGGTATGCAAGCACTGCACACCTCTCCGTAACAGCCATATCCCTAAGGGATTTCATTACCAGTTTAATGTTGGAGCTCCCAACTACAAGTAAACCTACCCTCTGTGATAACCCGAGGTGAACTCAGGACAAGAGACACCATCTGGCTCAGGAACACTGTGCGGTTCAGATAGCGCCTCAAACCTGTTCGTAAAACGAACCGGGGGGAGGGGGCGGAGCGTCTCGATCGGTCCCCCGGGACGTCTTTCAGCGTCTGCCACGACACAGACAAATATATTACTCTGTGGCCTATATGTTACTCTGTGACCACGGGTACGGTTTCTGCCTCATTGTAAAGTCGTCCTCTAACGGGACGTGGAAAGGGACGTGGAGGAGGGAGTGATGACATCGCGGCGTGGAATTTCCTCGTTTCACTGCCCTGCGAAGCGTGGAACGAAGGAACTGGCATGTTAGATTTTTGCTTCGTGGAGTGGAACGTGGCCATTTAGAAGCGAATTGGTTTTCACGCGAAAAGCAGATCTTTTCAGCCTCCATATTCCAAACTTAACTCCGCATTTCGTGCTTTTCTTTCATGCTAGCCTAGGACGTATTAATATAAAATTTTTAAAGCGCCGGAAAATTGAGAAACTTTTGAAAACGTGCCATTTTAGGATATGATGTGTTACAATAAAATCACTAGACACTACATACTAACCGATTTAATGGTTACCGTATTTAATGTCTGTAGAGTTGTAATTTGTGTACCGTGAAAGAATATTATTCCTATGCTACAGCAGAATGACGATCTATCGAAGGGGCGTCTTTCTGATACTGTCTCATACCTAAATAATAAATGAATTTATTTATTTATTTATTTCGTACTTCATATGTTCTAATTGATGCAACATTTAAGGTGCAATGTTGAGATACTTAGCTGGTAGCGTCACAGATCATGGTATAGGTTTATAGTTGTAGTGGGTTCGAACCTGCCTCCATCCAAACATTTTTTTTCACGTTTTCTTCTTTTCTAAAAGTTTCTGGATCTTTCCTTTTAAGTTAAGTTATGTATAATACGCGATGTTCGTTTTACTTTGTTTTAAAAAGACGGGCAAGCGTCGTCGTTAGTCTCACGAATGCAGAAGGAGAGAGATGGAAGTAATACTACACTCCCTCAGATATGTTTTCACGATTTAGTTTAATTACAGTTTATGGATCTTTTTTGTTAATGTAAAACAATTATAATATCCAATATTTGATGATATTTATTAGAAAGAAGAACGAGAGAATTTGTCCGGTTTGTCTTTGTGCTAGCGAAACAGCTCACTACGTCATTTGGTTTTTCCCTACGGCTTTTAAAATCTGCCGCAGTTCCCTTTATTGGAACTTTGAATAGTTCAGAGTCTTGTTTCTGCACGCAAAGAGAAAATGGTTAGCGTATGGTTACGGGAACAAATGTCCGTTTTAATTGACCCAGTGAAAGAGGAACAGTGCTTATACAATACCAGAAGCAAGAATTATCATAACATACAGTATACACCATCGAACCGAGGCGTTATCATGCGTTTACGAAAAAGTGAAATGTGTGAGGCAGAACTTATCATGTGCCAAACCAAATTTCTAAATATGAGGAACATGTAAAACGTTGAAAACAGGAAAATAAAAGAGTGCAAGAAAAGTGGAACTGGTTGAGATGATTTAAGTATTTCTGTATACATAGTTTTTTAATAATTTTTTCTAACAGTGATTTGACATGCATTTAACATTATCAATTGCTTTCAGATATATATATACCATCCTTATGGTACTTCAAAAAGGTACAGTTTCTTGAAAAATATTACATGCTTCGGGCAAGTAAAAGTACTGCTCTACTAGGAGCAGATGAAAGCTGCTGTATTCAGGTTTGTATATAATTTTGTACTTGAAACCATACGTCTCTAGTTGCAAACGTGGAGTATCATGTGCCTTCAATGCTTAAAGAATAATAGCTTTTTAAAATCTGTTCTCTGTCTCCCCTCCCCCCTCTGTGCCTCTGTCTGTCTTCCCCCCCCCCCCCCCCCCCTCTCTCTCTCTCTCTGTGTGTGTGTGTGTGTTTTACATTTCACGTATACATAAGATTAAAAAATTAATACTCTAGTTTCATAGAGACATTTATTGCTCCATTGAGACAGTATGCTAGTCTATTATTTAACAAAACATATTTTTGTTTTCATTGTCACACCTCTTCAAGGAGTAGTTTGAATAACTGTAAAGTTAGTTTTTTTTTTTTAAGTTTCCATTTACTACTGTAACTACTATTTTGAATGATTAGCTGTATCAGTGGTAATTTTTAGATTAAAGTGTCACTATTGCTACTGTATTTTGTCCATCACAGATAGTTAACATTTGGTTTCAAAAGGCTGCTATCAGTTGTACAGATAAAACTGTTTTATTATAACAAGTTTCAGGCACTTTGTGCCCTTCTTAAGATGTGCCTGTTTAAAACCCAGCTTTTGCTGTAGATGTTGTAACATTTCTTCTCATAATATTTTTGTCTACTATCTTCATATTACTTAATGATTATATGGAGAATATTCCACATTTCCCTTCCTTATTACATTAAAAAAGCAGTCGACAATCCGAAGATTGGTTTGAACACCACAGTGCTTTACTAGGCATGGTCCTGTTTGGAGGTGGTATGCCGTTGTCTTCCTCCGACCTTCGAACTGAATTACCCAGCCAGTTATAGGGGGACCTACAGTTTAACGTAGGTTCCGAACCACGGTGCTACTCGGTATTTTTCACATGACCAATACTGCCAGAGGTGATAGAAGTGGAAAGTGGCAGATAAAAATCCTAGGACCTGGCGGGGACCGAACCCGGGACTTTTGGATTTGGAGTCTAGCACTCTACCACTGTGCAACCCAGGCGCACTTATCACATTAATGCTTAGATATTTTATTTGTTGCTTGAAGAGTGTTTGATGTGGGCTGATTACCCTTGCAGAAGATTCAACTGTTGTTGATGGAAAATTAAATCAGGAATTGATGAAAGATTATGTTTAACAATTCTTAAATGGCTACATTTTGGAAACCAGCCCTTATCTAAACAAAATAAGACACTGAATTCATCCAAAATACATGTAATGAGATGAGAAATATTGCTCCAATGGAAAATATTTATTTGACAAATAATTTAGATTCCTATCGGTATGGTAAATGTTTTAGTTGACAACCTTAAATATCAAGTCTGAAAATTATCTCAAGCTGATCTATAGATGAAAATAATCAAACCTGTCCAAATATGCAAGTGTAACATATTTTATTATTTATTCTCAGTTTTAATTCATGTATAATTATTGTAGTTAATCATTTTATACGTTTCAGATAGGACAGTGTGTCATCCAGTAGTGGTCTGGCATCACCTGCCTCCCAGAATACTGAGGAAG
This sequence comes from Locusta migratoria, assembly GCA_026315105.1. NCBI lineage: Eukaryota > Metazoa > Arthropoda > Insecta > Orthoptera > Acrididae > Locusta > Locusta migratoria. The sequence goes on from CM048744.1 coordinate 292,798,797, forward strand.
TCCCAGATGAAAACTCTGGGGAGCATCTGGATAATAAATCACATGAGTGTTTGGAACCTGACATAATACTGGAAACAAAGAATTCTGTAGTTGATGCTATACCCCCTATGGAATTCAGAAGATGGTGCTACACCCAGGGCCTCCTCAAGAAAACTAAAAAATGATAGTTACTTGAATGCAGTTGAAGCAACTGCGGTTTCGTTAAAACAAACCACGAACAGTGGAATAGACACCTTTGTCAGATTTATTGCTAGCAAATTAAATCATTTTAAATCAGTTGAACACCTGAGGGTCGTGAAGCAGAAAATCATGAAAGTTATTTATGAAGAGCTTGACAAGTAATACAATTTTGTGAGAATTGTGTTTGTCTCTTTTATTTAAAGTGTGAATCCTTTCTCAGAAAAGACTTTACTTTAAAATTACAGTTTTAAAAGCCTTATATATGCTGTTACAGCATTAAAAATGTGATCAACTAACATAAATTTTCTGTTGAACAGTCCGTCCTGTATGAAGTTCAAGCGTATGCTTACGTCTTCGAATCTGACCTTACTTCAGCTTGCACCCACCCATCACACAGCTGATAGCCACACTTTAATAGATATATTTGCAACAACCACTCCCATGAACCACAGACATTGCCGAGGTGGGGTGGCTTGCGTGCCTCAACGATACAGATAGCCGTACCGTAGGTGCAACCACAGCGGAGGGGTATCTGTGGAGAGGCCAGACAAACGTGTGGTTCCTGAAGAGGGGCAGCAGCCTCTTCAGTAGTTACAGGGGCAACAGTCTGGATGATTGACTGAGCTGGCCTTGTAACATCAGCTAATGTGGCTTTGCCACACAGCTACTGCGAACGGCTGAAAGCAAGGGGAAACTACAGCCGTTACCTTTCCCGAGGACATGCAGCTCTACTGTATGAACATATGATGATGGCATCCTCTCGGGTAAAATATTCCGGAGGTAAAATAGTCCCCCATTCGGATCTCCGGGCGGGGACTACTCAGGAGGATGTGATCATCAGGAAAGACAATACTGGCATTCTACGGGTCGGAGCGTGGAATGTTAGATCCCTTAATCGTGTAGGAAAATTAGAAAATTTAAAAAGGGGAATGGATAGGTTGAAGTTAGATATAGTGGGGATTAGTGAAGTTCGGTGGCAGGATGAACAGGATTTCTGGTCAGGTGAGTACAGGATTATAAATACAAAATCAGTTGGGGGTATCACAGGAGTAGGATTCATATTGAATAAGAAAATAGGAATGCGGGTAAACTACTATGACCAGCACAGTGATCGCATTATCATTGTCAAGATAGATACGAAGCCAACACCGACAACAGTAGTACAGGTTTATATGCCAACTAGCTCTGCCGATGATGAGGAAATCGAAGAAATATATGAGGAGCTGAAGGAAATTATTCAGACAATTAAGGGAGAGGAAAACTTAATTGTTATGGGAGACTGGAATTCGGTAGTAGGACAAGGCAGTGAAGGGAAGATAGTAGGTGAATATGGTCTGGGCAAAAGGAATGAAAGAGGAAGCCGCCTGGTAGAATTTTGCACAGAACATAATTTAGTTATAACAAACACCTGGTTCAAGAATCACAAAAGAAGGTTGTATACGTGGAAGAGACCAGGAGACACCGGAAGATATCAGATAGATTTTATAATGGTAAGACATAGATTTCGGAATCAGGTTCTACAGTGTAAGACATACCCAGGGGCAGATATAGACTCTGACCATAACTTGTTGGTTATGAACTGTAGGCTGAAACTAAAGAAACTACAAAAAGGTAGGAAAATAAGGAGATGGGACCTGGATAAATTGAAGGAACCTGAGGTTCTTAAAAATTTCAGAGGGAGCTTTAGGCAACAATTGACAGAACCGGGGGGAAATAAAACAGTAGAGGAGGAATGGGTAAAATTGAGAGATGAAATAGTGAAGGTAGCAGAGGACAAAATAGGTAGGAAGGCAAGACCTACAAAAAATCCTTGGATATCACAGGAGATACTAAATTTAATCGATGAAAGGAGAAAATATAAAAATGCAGTAAATGAAACAGGCAAAATGGAGTACAGACGACTAAGAAATGAGATTGACAGGAAGAGCAAAATGGCTAAGCAGGAGTGGCTAGAAGGCAAATGCAAGGATGTAGAAGAATGTATAAATAGGGGAAAAATAGATACAGCCTACAGGAAAATAAAAGAAACATTTGGAGATAAGAAAAACAGCTCTATGAATATCAAGGACACTGATGGAAAACCAGTTCTCAGCAAAGAAGGGAAAGCTGAAAGGTGGAAAGAATATATAGAGGGGCTCTACAAAGGAAATGAACTTCGAGACAATATTGTAGGAAGGGAAGAGGATGTAGATGAAGATGAAATAGGAGATACTGTACTGAGAGAAGAATTTGACAGAGCCCTGAAAGACCTAAGTCGAAACAAGGCCCCTGGAATAGATGATATTCCCTCAGAGCTACTGAAGTCTCTGGGAGAACCAGCCATGACAAAATTGTTTCACCTGGTGTGTAAGATGTATGAGACAGGTGAAGTACCCTCAGACTTTAAGAAAAATGTTATAATCCCCATCCCTAAGAAAGCAGGTGCAGACAGGTGTGAAAACTACAGAACCATCAGTTTAATAAGTCATGGCTGCAAAATATTAACGCGAATTATATACAGAAGGATGGAAAAGCTGGTAGAAGCCGACCTCGGGGAAGATCAGTTTGGGTTCAGGAGAAATGTAGGAACACGGGAGGCAATACTCACTTTACGGCTTATCCTAGAAGATAGATTAAGAAAAGGCAAATCTACATTTCTAGCTTTTGTAGATTTGGAGAAGGCTATTGACAATGTTGATTGGAATAAACTCTTTAAAGTTCTGAAAAAAGCAGGAGTAAATTATAGGGAGCGTAAGGTTATTTACAACTTGTACAAAAACCAGACAGCGGTTGTCAGAGTTGAAGGGCATGAAAGGGATGCAGTGGTTGGGAAGGGAGTGAGACAGGGTTGTAGCCTTTCTCCAATGTTATTCAATTTGTACATTGAACAAGCTATAAAGGAAAGCAAGGAGAAATTTGGTGAAGGTATAAAAGTTCAGGGGGAAGAATTAAAAACATTGCGTTTTGCCGATGACATAGTAATTCTGTCAGATACAGCAAAGGACCTGGAAGAGCAATTGAATGGAATGGACAGTGTGCTGAAAGGTGCATATAAGATGAACATTAACAAGAGCAAAACTAGGGTAATGGAGTGCAGTGTAAGAAAATCAGGCGATGCTGAAGGAATTAGATTGGGAAACGAAGCAATAAAGGAGGTAGATGAGTTTTGTTACTTGGGCAGTAAAATAACAAATGATGGGCGCAGTACAGAGGATATAAAATGCAGAATGGCAATGGGTAGAAAAGCGTTTTTGAAAAAGAGAAATTTGTTAACATCGAATATTGATTTAGGCCTAAGGAAGTCCTTTCTGAGGGCATTTGTATGGAGTGTTGCCTTGTATGGGAGTGAGACATGGACGATAAACAGTGCGGACAGGAAGAGGATTGAGGCTTTTGAAATATGGTGCTACAGAAGAATGCTGAAGATTAGGTGGGTGGATCGCGTAACTAATGAGGAGGTACTGAACAGAATTGGGGAGAAAAGGAATTCTGGCATACCTTGACTAAAAGAAGGGATAGATTGGTAGGACACATTCTTAGACATCAAGGAATTGTTAATTTAGCGTTGGAGGGAAGTGTGTGGGGAAAAAATCGCAGGGGAAGACCAAGAGATGGATACAGTAAGCAGATTCAGACAGATGTAGGTTGTCGTTCTTATGTGGAGATGAAGAGGCTTGCTCAGGATAGGGTATTGTGGAGAGCTGCATCAAACCAGTCTCCGGACTGAAGACCACAACAACAACATTTGCAACAAGGTTTCCAGACAGAGTAATTCGAACGTCACAAACATCTGCACCTGGCATGTCTGCCCATGATGTAATTTTCTTGACATACTCGCTAGAATGCCCCAGGAAGAAACCACTTCTAACTACATACCGTGACTTAAGACGCGTCAACTTACCTGAACTGACAGCTGATGCACAAGAAATAGTTTTCGAGCCAACCTCCGACACCCTCCCGGACGTAAACGAGAAACTGCACAAAATTACAAATAAACTTAACCAGCTGTATGATAAATATTCGCCCATCAAGACCAAAAAAGTGAGAAGGAAACCTGCACCCTGGCTAACTGATGAACTAAAACAGCTCATGAATCTCAGGGACAATGCACATCGGACATACAAACTGCACCCTACACCTGAAAACCACACCGCTTACAAGCAGAAACGTAACAGAGTCAGCCAGGCTGTGAGAAATGCAAAACTCAGATACGCCTATTAATTAACCGACAACATAAATAGACCGGCCGTCCTCTGGAAAAACCTGCGCGGTCTTGGTATTGGAAAAGTAAAAACTGCAGCCGAACCCACTGTCCCCATTGAGGAACTAAATCAGTATTTCACAACGCCTACCACCACAATAGATCACCAAACGAAACAAACACTTATTGACCATATCAAGAGGATAAACAACGCTAACCATGATAAGTTTTGTTTTAAGCATGTTACTGGAAGTATAGTCAAAAAAGCCATTATGCGTATTACATCAGCGTCTACTGGGGATGATGGTATCACTATCCAAATGGTAAAGCTGATTATTGATCCACTGCTGCCCATCATAACAGATATATTTAATCAGTCCGTAGCCACAAGTGTTTTTCCTGATGCATGGAAACGTGGACTAGTTAAGCCACTGCCAAAAAAGAACATTGCCACAGCACCCTCTGATTACAGACCTATCTGCATTCTTCCGGCACTATCCAAAGCTCTAGAATATATAGTAAATGATCAGCTAACCAGCTACTTGACTATTAATAACCTTTTTGACGAACACCAATCAGGTTTTCGCAAATATCGCAGCACAACATCTGCTTTGATAAAAGTGACAGACGATCTTAAGCAGGCAATGGATAGACAAGAGGCGACTATTATGTGCTTCTTAGACTTTAGCAAAGCTTTCGACACTGTGGACTTTGACATTTTACTTGCTAAACTTAGCAGCCTAAATCTCTCTCAAGGCGTGGTGCAATGGTTTCGCTCGTACTTGACATCGCGTCTTCAGTGCGTCATGTCCGGCACCAAAAAGTCACAGTGGAGAAAAGTACTATCAGGCGTACCACAGGGCTCGGTATTAGGTCCACTCCTCTTTTCATTGTACGTAAATGACGTATCATCGGTCTTGTCCTTTTGTAAATACCACATGTATGCCGATGACCTCCAGTTGTATTTAAGTGCAAAACCAAAAAACCTGAAGACAGCAATCGAAAATTTTAATTCTGACCTATGTGCACTATCAAAGTGGGCACAGAATATAGGATTAAAGCTCAATCCAAGTAAAACACAAGCAATTCTGGTAGGACATCCTAGGCTCATTAACCACAAATTCCGCGAATCTCAACCATCATTAATATTAAATGACACACCTATCTATTTTTCGCCCTCGGCAAAAAGTCTGGGAGTGATAATAGACGACAAACTAAATTGGGCTGAGCACACAGCCGCCGTGTGTAGGAAGGCATCAGCATCTCTTCATGCCCTACAGAGATATAAGAAGTTTTTTCCTCTCGATCTCAAAAAGAAACTTATACAAACACTTGTAATTCCAATTATTGATTACAGTGATGTTATCTTGCAAGGTCTTTCTTGGGAAAGCTCAAGACGTCTGGAACTAATCATGAATGCCTGCGTTCGATATATATGTAACATCCGTCTCTTTGATCACATTTCACCATCTTATATGCAACTATCCTGGCTCCGTGCTGACAAGCGCAGAGATTTTCATACACTCTGTTTCCTCTACTCTCTTATCAACGTACACTGTCCCTCATATCTTTCCTCGACCTTAACACTCTTATCTGATCAGCATAACAGAACTACTCGTTCGTGTCAGAGCAAAACCCTTTCTGTCCCTATCCATCACTCAGCCGGTTTCTCAAAATCCTTTTCAGTAGCAGGAACGAGGCTCTGGAACAATCTACCTCAGTATATCAGAGAACTGAATAACACTGCCAGCTTCAAACGACAGTTAATGGATTATCTACTGAAGCAATAATTACGCCAGTCTTTAATACCCTACGGTCCAGGTACGTCACATCCATTCCTCCTCCCAGATATTCTCTTACTGCCATTGCTCTCGCCAGGTACAGCTTTCTTAACTTCCTTTTGTCAGAATTCGCCTTGCCTTAACCAGTCTCGATTCAAAAGTACATCCTGTATCTGCTAATATCAATGTTGTTACACCAACAGCAGCAGAAGGTGTCTCAGTGGTACTACTAGTATTAATCCTATTAGAATTAAGTCAATACCTTTTATTTTACATCCTTTTGCATGTAGTTAACTTTTATAAATTATGTTATTAATTGCTTATCTGTAAAAATCATTGGTATGTTATAGGTAACTCAAATGTAAAAAAATTCTGATGTGTAAAACCCTGGTCCGATGTAAGAGAGGGCCTGATGGCCCTAATCTGATCAGGCTAAATAAACAAATAAACAAACAAACAAATCAACTTAAATGCATTATTGTGTAAACACACGAATGATTTAACTGTCACCGAAACTCCTTTAGCTGATTAAATTACTGAACAATGTACTTCCAAGTTACCACACATATCCAAGACAAATATGCATGTAATACACGTCTGACGTGTAATTATGGTTTTAACTAACGCAGCGAACGTACAGCAAGGGTTCTTGGTTTGATAGTGTTTAACAATGTTCTTTGAAATAGTTAAGCGTGTTTAGCAATCATCTGAATGCACAAATGTATCAAGGTATATAAAATACTATCCAAATTTTAGTCACTATTTATTTCATGTTATATAAGCAGTACACTCTGATGTAACAGAAAAAAGACGGGAACAGATGAAAAATGCTCCTGCTGGAGCACAGAAAAGGCGAATATGTTCTCTGACACAAAAGTGTGGAACCAGCTGCCTCAATCCTCATTCCGACTTCCTCACCAAAACTTTTGTCGTTAAATTTATATTGGTACACAAATTTATGGGATAGCATATTCCATAACTATGTGTAATGTATTCCTAATGGTTGTAATTGTTATTTAGAAAAGTAATCAAAACCGAATATTACGTAACGACATAGCATAAGTTAACACGTTATTTAAATAAACATACTATTTCGTATATATTTTACAATTTTTTTTGACAGAGTGCGAGAATATTACAAAATACATGTCCGGTGATAAACTTTTATTTAAATATTCCTTCACTCGCTGATTGCTGTACACCATGGACTGGAAATCCTTTTACTTTTATTTAAGTTTTGTTAAAGGTTGTGTCTGTGATGTTGACAATGGATTTGTAAGGTGGGCGCAACATATTAGAAACGTTACACAGTGTCACTCAGTTCTGCTTCCAGCATCTCGTTCGACGAAAAAAAAAAAAGAAAAAAAAAAAAAAAAAAAAAGAGCGTCACAGGCTCCGGTCCTCCTGTTGAGACCGTGAAAACGGTGGATGAGGGCATCCATACGACGACTGCTGTGAATCTTGAAAAATTCGCGTCAGATTTCCGAAGAGTTTTGTCCGTCCCTGTCGCCGGCCTCTCAGCTATTGCAGTCAGAGGAACAGCAAACCCTCCGAGACCCAGGTAGACGGCTGCCGAAGGCGATCCAGCTTCACCTCCTCGGAATTCTCTGTCATTTAAAATTTCGAGGCAGGAGTCACCACAAGCGCTCTCAACTTTGTCCGCTGCGGATCCCGTTATTTCACATCTGTCCAACAGGGCAGATGATCCCCCCTGTGGAGAGGAGGAGTCATGGTCATGGCTTTCCTACTTCCTCGGCTCCTGCGGGTAAATCCACAGATAATAGAAATTATTTTGTGCTCTCTGCGTAAACCCCTTCACGGACGAAGTACTCAGCGTTTATAATTGGATCGAGGTTCTTCACGCAAAAAATCTCAACATGGATGTTCGCAAGGCATGACAACATTTCCCCTCCTTAGGGCTCATCTATGGACTGATTAATATTTGCAATGCGTAAATGGATTAAAATTATTTTTATTTAAAGATGCTTGATAACTTAGAAGATAGGCTAAGGAAAGGCAAACCTACGTTTTTAGCGTTTGTAGATTTGGAGAAAGCTTTTGACAATATCAACTGGAATACACTCTCCCAAATTCTGAAGGTAGCAGGAGTAAAAAATAGCGAGCGAAGAGTTATATTCAAACTATACAAAAACCCAGACAGCAGTTATTAGAGTCGAAGGGCAAGAGAGGGCCACAGAGGTTGGGAAGGGAGTGAGACAGGGTTGTAGCCTTTCCCCAATGTTGTTCAATTTGTACACTGAGCAAGCAGTGAAGGAATACAAGGAGAAATTTGGAGAGGAAATTAAAGTTCAGGGAGAAGAAATAAAAACTTTGCGGTTTCCCGATGACAAAGTAACTTTGTCAGAGACTGCAAATGATCTGGAAGAGCATTTGAATGGAATGGACAGTGTCTTGAAAAAAACGTTTAAGGTGAACATGAGTAAAACTAAGGTAATGGAATGTAATGTCAGAAAATCAGGTGATGCTGAAAGAATTAATTAGGTAATGAGACAATAAAAGTAGTAGATGAGGTTTGTTATTTGGGTGGCAAAATAACTTCTGATAGCCGAAGTAGAGAAGATTTAAAATGCAGCTTGGTTCAGGAAAAAAAGCGTTTTTAAAGAAGCTAAACTTGTTAACATCCAATATTAATTTAAATGTTAGAAAGTCCTTTCTGAAAGCATTTGTCTGGAGTGTAGCATTGTATGGGAGTGAAACGTGGACGATCAGGAGTTCAGACAAAAAGATGCTAGTAGCTTTTGAAATGTGGTGCTACAGACGAAAGACGAAAATTAGATGGGTAGATCACGTAACTAATGTGGAGGTGCTTAACCGAATGTGGGAGAAAGGGAGTTTCTGGCATATCCTGACTCAGAAAACGGATAGATTGGTGGGACCCATTCTGAGACATCAAGGAATTGTCAACTTAGAATTAAAATGAAGTGTGTGGGGTAAAATTTGTAGAGTTAGATCGAGGGACGAATACAGTAAACAGATTAAAAAAGACGTAGGTTGCCGAACGTATTCTCAGATGAAGAGGCTTGCAGAGAACAGGGCAGCATGGAGAGCTGCATCAAACCATTCTGCGGACTGAAGACCACAACAACAACAACAGATAACGCAAGAGTACACTTTTGTTCCTTTGAATGTAAATCGTATTTATTCTGATCAGTAAATTTTTGATTCAAATATCGATGTTGTACTTTTTCAGGAAGTTATATTCCTAAAATTCTCTCTCCCTGGTTTCCAGACTTACTATATGATATTAAGAGAATTACTATCATCTGCAATTGTCAGCACATAGCATTTAATTTATGACATATGAAAAAAGTAACATTTCAGTCCCTACAAAAATCTCGTCCTTTGCTCAATTAACTATTATAATCCCTTCATTAACCATGAGTACCGTCACTACTAACATACATTAATACATTGGTCGAAACATCAGTTCAGAGATCTAGGTTCTGAAGTATTGTAATCGGCAGAATGAACTAAAATGGTTCGACGTCTTTCTGTCGGTATTACGGAGTAGAGACAAGAACACTACAGCAACCGAGATTGTAGTAATAACAAACATTGCTGCAAAGGGCATTGGTGTTGACCTGTGTTTACTAAATGAATTACACAAACAGTTGGGTTCAGCTAGTGTATTGAGAAGGTAGTGCAATGCAACAACAACATGACCTACCCGAAACTGCGGCATGGAGAGCCATAGGAAGGTTCAAAGCGCGACAGAGAGGTGGCTGCAGCTTTCGGATTGTCTCCAAGCGTAACTCCCACGACCTGGACGCGATTCCAGACAACAGAAACCGTTAAAAGAAAGCAAAGCCAAGTCTTCCACGGGTAACACGAGCAAGAGATGACTCTTATCTTCGATTAATAGAATGTCGAGACAGGAAGCTGCATCCAACTCAGCTGCAACGCTCCCTCCAAGCAGCAACAGGACGCGGAATATCAACACAAACAGTTCGAAATCGCCTTCGGGAATGTGACCTATGACGTGTGTCCCATTAAAATCACGACACCGCTTAGGATTAGCATCGTAATAAATGATGCCGGGTTCTGTTCACAGATAGTCAAGAGTTTTTGTTCAGCCGGACAATCTCGTTCCCTCATCTGAAGAGAACGGGGAACTCGGAACAATACTGCTTATGCGCAGGAAACGTCACCATATCATGGTGGTGGGCTAATGGTGTGGGCAGGAGATGGGTACCTTCTGGTGGACGATATTGCTCGCGCGCGGTTGCTCGCCGTGGAGGTTAGAGTCCTCCTTGGGGCATGGGTGCGTGTGTTGTGCTTAGGTTAGTTTACCTTAGCTTAAGTACTTTGTAAGCGACTGACTGATGACCACGCAGTTTGGTCCGATAGATTTACAAACATTTGAAAATTTTTGAAACGATAATGCTCGTCCCCAAAGAGTTGCACTAATAGACAACATGCTTGAACCTGAGCTTGTTCACTGGACTTAAAACCCATTTAGCATGTTTGGGATGCACCTGGCAGTTGCATTGCAGCCAAACCAGCATCTCCCAAAACGGTTGCAAAGCTGGATGTTGCACTCGCGGAAGAAAGCCCAAATCTCCCTGAAGAGCTGATTGATAACCTCATACTGTCTAAGCCACACAGGTGTGCCACGCTACTGGCCGTCTGAGGTGACTGCATGCCACATTAGAGGACAACTAGTATGACTTTTACACTATTATGGTAGCTCCATGGTGCCATGCTCTAAGTAAACACCATGTAAACGTCAAGTAAAGAGTTGAGACAGCAAAAGATTGTACTTCATCATACACAAATTATAATTGTAACCAATATCTGAAAAAAATACGTTGCCATATGTATATTGAGTATGATATATAACCTAATCCCCTAATTGTTTTTAGCAATGTAAATTCTGAAATCACAATATTGCCTAACAATGGGCCAATTTGAAAGTACAGATTACCAGAAAGAGATTTTTTTCCCTTAAAATGCACCTACTCAAAACAGATGCGTAAGCGACCGTTATACCTGTCACAGAGTTAGCATTCTCCATATACGCAGCCAGCAGCTACCAAAGCATCCGCTCCCGCTTGCAGCTAGCCACCGAATCCAATGACACCTTTGCTTATGACCAGCGAAATTACTTGCTCGAGGATGTTCAAATGTTCAAATGTTTGTTAAGCTTAAGGGACTTAACTACTAGTCCTAATCCTAAGGACGGCACAAATATCCATGCCCGAGGGGGGATTCGAACCCCTGACCGTAGTGGCCGTGCAGACTGTGACTGGAGCGCCTCAGTCCCCTCAGCCACCGCGGCCGGCTTGCTCGAGGAAATACGCTGTCAATACAACATATCGATGGTGTTTAACTGCAACCTCGTATGTCGGTTTGTTCATGTAAGAGCATCGTTGACAATTTTTATTTAATTTATGGCTTGAAAATTATTTTCCAGTATGTTTTCATGGAATATTTTATTAATGAAATAATTTATAATGATAATAATTGTTTTTTATTTATTTGCAATCGAGATAACTGAAATAATAATGCTTATTTTACTCTCCTGTAAAACTGAATAGTTTTTTTTTCTTATGTACGAGGTTGCTGTTCAACACCATCGACATTCTACCTTACTCTATCGAGTAACCCCAGCTATAGCCATCAGACACAATATTAAAGTCCACAAATAGATATCCTAACACTTTTGATTAGATAGTGTGTACACTGGACAGTAAAAATCCGATACACTTCTTTGAGCCGCAGCAGACGTTTCTTTCTCTGCTGACGATGTTCGCCCAATTAAGAAAGATTTATTGCGTTCTGTTAGCTAGGAGCTCTTCAGTGCAGTGGCATATCTGTAACGATGCTTCAAAAGCTTGGTTTTGTGTATTAGAAGACGGCGACACAAAACTGTGTACGAAGCTTTCAAGAAGTCAGAAAAGTTTGCGTCAACCTATACCTCCACTACCTACAATCTTCTACATCTCATGAACGAGCGAGTAATCCGAGCTGCGCATGATAAGTGAGCAAAAAATGGTTTTGAAAACTGAACATCAAACTGTCGTTAGTTAGATGTTATGTACAGGTTTTTTTTTTTTTTTTTTTTTTTTTTTTAAAAGTTAAATTGGAACAGTCTTCACCCTTTTCCATTCATGTACCATGTTAGCCATCTAAGACGCATCGTCGTTACATTTATGACTACCTCTTCCGCGTTTTCAATGACGAGTGTTCAGTCGGATAAAGCTCGCACCTGTTCAGTCGGATAAAGCTCGCACCTGTTCTTCTTCACTACTTTTCAGTTCCGATACCACTATTTCTTTATCTTTTAGTGTTGTGATCTCTTTTGAAACTCTCGTAATGTTCATTTACAGAGTTTTCAAATAAGTGTCTCGTAAAGTATTTAGTGAACAGAATCTTACCAGCAAAGAGTCCGTTAGAAATTGAGACAGACACTAGTCTATTAGGTGTAATGCTTCTGTAAAGAACAGTCCTCATGTTCGTAAACTAGTGTAACTTTCTCCATGTCATACGAAGTGTCCGCTCCGTTTTATACGTCACATATATTCCGTTTATTTTTTTCCGCCAGAGCAACTTTTTTAAAGATCTCATTATTTTCTCAACCGAGTCTTCCAGCTGCTGATATAGCTCTGTGTCTACTGAGGCACGTTAACTAAGTGGGAATCCCTAAGCGAATTTTATCCGTAATTGCTCTTAATGGCCCAAGCGAACAGTGTTAGTCGTTAGTAGATAGCTGATGGAAATACAGAGGGGAATGCACTGCCAGACAAAGACTCATACTCATCTCCAGCTCTCTCTATTTTGAGAGACGTTAGAACAGTGTAGTTTGCATTATCGCTCGTAGGGATATTAAGGCGAACCTGACTGAAAAAAACTTATGTTGCCCTTCCACAATCTATACATATCCTCTTACGGTATATCTGATTTCGTTGGTTGACCTGGATTGACGGTTCAGTCGATAATAGATTGCTTTTTCATAACCAAAACGTTGAGAAATAAGCTACAGACCGGATTGTCTCGGTTACTGATCGAAGAAGAAATTCAAATGTTTGTAATTGTAAGAGAGCGAACTTCTGTGATCGTAGGTCCCTAGATTTACAAATTACTTACAGTAACGCATACTATGGACAAAACAAACACTTGCATGGCCGAGGAAGGACTCGAACCTCCGACGCGAGCGGCCGCGCGATCCGTAACGTGGCGCTACAGACCACACGGCCATTCCCGCGCGGCTGACCGAAGATGATGTCACGTTTCTCGTGACAGAGATAGGAGAAAAATTCTAAAATCAAAGCTCTTGATTTCGTTGGTGAATAGGAGTCGAGAGGCTAGAATGAAAGTGCCAACACACCAAAAACTACCTGGAGGCAGAGTGGATAAACGGCCAGGTAGCTAGCAAAAAATGTTGGGTCATTGAGCTGAATCGAGGAACACGTCTTGATTCTGACCAAGAACACAGATTTAAGAAGGAAGATTTCTGGAATTATATTTTCTGAAGAAGGAAACTAATATTCGGACAGGATGTCCAGCAAAGGTTCTGGCGGAAGAAAAGCATGAAGATGCTGCCGCAGTCCGCGCCTACACAGGATGGTTGCTTCCCTGAACGTGTGGGATCGTATGAGTGTTGCAGATGGTAAGATGGATCAAAAATGAATATCCATATATTAAAGGAAAATATAAATCCTAGAATCGAAAAATTTTCTCCAAGGAAATTACACCTTGAAGCAGGATAACAAAACGAAGCTTACTTAAACAAGAAAAATGTTCAAATGTTTGTAAAGCTCATGGAGCTTAACTACGAGGTCATCAGTCCCTAAACTTACAAACTGCTTATGAACTAACTTATACCAAAGACAACACAAACATACGAAGATGCGGCCGAAACAAGTGAAACCTACCCTCAGATCACAGGTATGAATCCTATAGAATATCTTTGAAAAATGCTGGAAGGAAACATGAGAAAAACATACAGCCGCGGCGAAGCGGCCGAGCGCGTTGAGGAGCTAAGCTGCGATACGCGAGGCCGTTCCCCGTCGGGGCTTCGATGCCCCCTCGGGCATGGATATTTGTGCTGGATTTAGTATAAGGTAGTTCATAAGTCGTTTGTAAGTGTAGAGACTGATGACCCCGCAGTTAAGCCCATGAGCTTCACAAACATTTGAACATTTGAACAAGAAACACAAAAACAATCTCTGCAAGAAGAATGGACAAAATTACGTACTTTTTGACACCAAATTTAGTCAGCTCTATTCCAACCAGTAACATCTGCATAAGGCAACCCTGCCCAATAATATTCATTTAAAAATTTAAACCATGTTTCCAGGCTCTAAATGTAAAAAAAGTGAGTGAACGATTACTTTTTGACTATCTTTTTCTCATTACAAAAAGAGTTTCTCCTTGCTTTTCAATAAATATGAGGTGTTTCAGGAGGAGTAATAAATATTTTGGGTGGTGATAGTATAAACTAATTGCAATAAAATATGCCATATAACATGTGTCCAGTTTTTATTCAGTCAGGAGATACAGCTATAACTGTTTGCATGAAACCAAACAAACTTCAGTCAAAGGCAACTGAGAACATTAAAAGTTGATTTTCACAAATTCCACCTTCCACTTCAATGCACTTTTGACTTCTCTTGCTTTCCATTCTTTTATGACGGCTGCAGGTTTCATAATCCGAACGATGAAATCGTCTGTTGTGTTTCCTTTTTCTTCGTAGACTTCGCCTGCCAACCATATCCACTGGCAAAAATCGAAAAGGGTAAGGTCCGGGGTTCTTCGTGGCCAACAAACGTGCCCATATCTACCGATCCATCTTCTGGGTAATGTTACGTATAGATGATGTGTCACCTGAAGATTAAAATGTGCAGGGGCCCCTTTATTATGGAATAACAGACAAATGGATCTTTTCCAATAATGCTGAATCTCGTTTTGATATCGGGGTCCTGTAAGATGATGCAGTAACACAAGAGGGCCATTCAACTGATTGTCTTTCAAACCACGCCACACATTTACAAAGAAGCGTTCTTGAAAATGTTTCTCCACAATGACACGTGGGTTTTCTTCAGACCAGTAATGTGAATTACGATTGTTATTCACGCCATCACGAGTGTAAATGGCTTAATCAGGAAGAGCAAAAATGGGATTACTCGGCGATTTTTAAGTATCCAACGACAAAATTCCAACCGCCTGTCTTCATCTCCTGCTCGAAGGTGTTGAATGAGCTATACGTGTTACACATGGAACCCGCCATTTCCTTGTATGTGGAAGTGTGATATGTGCAGAAATTCTAAGTGTGCTTGTTGAAGGACTACAGTCGGACACAAAATTCTACAAACACCCTAAAATAACACTTGAAGTTAAAATAAATCAACAAAATAATATTTATTCACTTTCTGTGACATAAACAAACATGTTAGGAACTAAAAAACAACATACACACTACTTAATTAATAATAATTCCATTTACTGACATCTTGAGTATACAAGTGGAAGAGCGGTCAGGTACAAAAGTAAATATACACTGTGATGTTCTTCACTTTCAGGTCCTATTTAATATTTTGTATTGACGCCTTCTTCTTCGATCACAGATTCCAAACGTCGAGGCATGGATTCCACCATTGTTTTTCTTTTTTCTTCTTTTGTGCGTGCGTGCGTGCGTGTGTGTGTGTGTGTGTGTGTGTGTGTGTGTGTGTACGCAGGTGTAACGTTATTCCGCTCTTTTACTAAGGCTGCTTTTAAATCATCTTTGCTTTTGATGTTGTAGTTTTTTATCTTACGCTTTAGTTCTCCCCAAAGGTGTTCAATTGGGTTAATGTCTGGTGACTGTGGAGGCGAATGCAACTGTTTTGGTACTACATTGTAAAGTAGCCATTCTTTTACGACAATGGCCGTATGCTTGGGGTCATTGTCTTGCTGAAACACCCAGTCTGTTCCTAGTCCCAGTTTCTCCGCAGATTGCTTCAGAACACCATTCGTTCGGAGGCATGAGGAATAGAATTTCATTTCATGTTTTTAAATGTTAGTTTATGTAATACTGTGTTAATATTGCTGGGATTCTATTATGCTAATAATTTATCATTGGGTCTATGAATGTGGCGATCTGAACGGTTTCTCCGTGACGCCACTGCCCCTGTGAGAATGTGTACTTGCTTTATTCTGTATGTGCATATATGAGCATTTTCTAGCATGGTACTCTGAGTGTATGTATGAGAATTTTCGTCGTTGGCTGCTGGCTGCCCGCCTTGCATCTCTGGCTTCGTATCGATAGGTAGTCGTTACCAACCTCTGCTTTTGATGCTACCAAAGAGGTTTCTCCACCCTTTGGTTACAAGTTGGGTTGGCCAATGCCTGGTAGCGAGTCTTGGTAGGATGCATGAGTCTAGGCTCTCCCCACCACCAAAGTTTTCTGGGGTTTTACCGATTTCCGGTGGTGGCGGGCGACTCCCTGGTGGTCTACTCACTCTGTAGCTGCGCTTCGACCTGGTAAGACGTTCTGATTTTCTTTCCTCCCTTAATATGGTAGCGATTTGTTGTCTGGTTTGTTCAAGTTAGACTTCAAAACTTTGTACTCAATTTCATTTTGGTGATTTTGCATAGGTAAACGCAATGAATATGTAACTAATTCGATTTGATAACAGCTGGGAATCGGTAACCTTTGTGAGACTACCTGGCGGTGTACGAACTCGGTTTAATTTCTTTCTAGCTTTGTGGGATGCGACTAATGTGCAGGAATATTTTTATTCTGTGTAGTGCATGTGAAATATTTCTTTCCGTTTCCTCCTTCCGTGAGTGATATGTACACCACGCGTTGTGTTCATAGAACAAAGCCTTCAGCTACCCCTGTGTTTGTTTCTGTGCCGTTCAGGCAAGAAGTCATGCGTGTATCTCACTGATTTCCAGTAATACATCGCGATCTCTTCTCTGTCTATTTTAAATTGCTGTTTCGTTTCAAAACTTGTACTTTTCATTCGGACTCCGTCAGTAAATTCTCTTCTAGCCTTGTACGACCCCCTTTATTAGCTTCTTTATCAAATACTAGGCATTTCTAGGGGCTGCATGCCGTATTTCTTAGCTGATAATCCGACTTTGAATTTATTCCATTTTTCTGATTTTTGAAGACTGGACTTCGTCCATCCTTGTAAACGCTTCCTATCGTGCCTAACTGCATTTCTTTAGCTTCGTTATCATATCCTACGCATTTCTAAGGGTTGCATGCCATAACTGGTTTTCTTTATTTTTCGAAAATTGAATTTTTGTATTTTTAGGTTTTCGGAACCACGTGGTTCCGAACTCCGACTTCAAGGGTTTATAGCTAGTCACTTGAGTTCTCGCCACTTCTCATGTACCTGTGCCTTACCATTGCGTATTTCTTGCTTCGTAATCTAAGATCCGTTGATTTCTGTCGAAATGAATATGATCTTTAAGCACTTCACCCTCAGTGGGGTGCGAGTATGTAATGTAGCAGACACGTGCCGTATGTCTCAGTAAGTTTGCATGCTCACGGCTTGATTTAAATGGAAATTAATCTCGCTATTATCGCGTACCATCTCAAGCAAAGAAAGACAGACCAGAGCCACCACCTACGAAGTTTATTTTCCTTGTGTTGTGTGGTACATCCTGGTTCGCTGAACTTCGCCTACGATAGCGGCGCCTGCTTCCGCTTCGTATCAGCACGCAGAGTTTCACTTTGCTTCGCGCGTGTGAGTGGATGAATGCTTGTTGATTGTAAATCCTTCCACCGACGATGTTCAGTTCAGATTACTTTAGGTTAATTTTCAATGGGCTGCATTTTTATTATTTATCAAAATTGGTTCCCCCATTTGCTCTTGTTTGAGCGGAATAAATAAGTTATTGTCAGTGAAATTTTATCCTACTTACGAATATTTTGTTAATGAATACCCTCCAGTTTTTTTTTCATGTTGTTTTTCACCAGTGCTGGGAACAAATTCAGATGCAAATTACCATATTTTAATTCCGTTGCGCCATAAATGTTATCTCAGCCACCTTCATGAAATGGTTTAGTTCACAGTGGCTTGTATATTAATGATTCTGTGTAATTCTCGTGATCTACGACGTGTGTTGACCACCGTCTCTTAATCTTCCTGCTGCTAAATTTCTAAAGTTTGGGCCGGGAAACAAGATTCTGTTGCAGGAAGTAGTCCGTAGTTCACGCGAATCCTTTGACTGGTCTTTACGGCCAGAATTATATGTTTAAAGTAAACTTATACTGCCTCCTTTCAGCTAGAATTAGTTTTACAAATAACGGTGGTCTTTCAAGATTTTGGTTATGCAGTCTTTTAGAGGAGTTGTTTGGTTTGACAATGTTGTTGGATATTAGGCCTAATTTATTTACACTACTTACATTATGTCATTCGCAGGGTTTGTATCTGCTTTGATTGAGGAATGGCAAGTTTTCACAGCATGTTTTTATTTACGAAAACTAATTGATTTACTGTACATCGCCGCGCAGGTGTAGCCGAGCGGTCTGGAGCGCCACGTTGAGGATCGCGCGGCCTCCTGCGTTGTGAGGTTCGAATACTCCCTCGGGCATGGGTGTGTATGTTGTCCTTAGGTTAGTTTGTAAGCTACGGACTGATGACCACGCAGTTTGGTCCGTTAGATTTACAAACATTCTGAAAATGTTCAAATGTTTGTAGAGCTTATGGGACTTAACTACGGGGTCATCAGTCCCTAAACTTACAAACTGCTTGTGAACTATATTATACTAAAGACGGCGCAAACATCCATGCCCGAGGGGGGATTCGAACCTCCGACCGCAGCGGCCGTGCAGACCGTGACTGGCACGCCGCAGACCGCTCGGCCACCGCGGCCGACCAAACATTTTGAACATTTGACTGATAACCAAAGTAGTTTGCTCCAATAGAATTACAACATTTGAATATTGTTTATTCACAATTTTCTATATTTTATAAAAGATTGTTAATAATGATGGTTTCAATAATTTTTTTTGACTCCACTATTAGATGACGAAGGTTGTCTTTGATTGTTCAAAGACGCTGTTTTTGGAAAGTCACCTCCGTAGCTACTAACGGCCTTCCAAGCAGCTAACCTACTCGACCATCTTTTTAAGTGACGACAAGGTGTTCAGCTCGTCTACATTAACATAAACAAACTCTGACACAACACGTGGAACCGAATTAGAGATTCCAAAATGTTTTATATAACTGAAATCGAAAGCAAAAAAAATAAAATAAAATAAAATAAAATAAAATAATAAATAAATAAATAAATAAAAAATAATAAATAAATAAATAAAATCTGGCAGTGGGATTCGAAGAACCGACACTATGGTTGAGAGGCCAAAACGCTACCACCTGCGCTACACCGACAGATGCGACAACTGTTTTTATTATTGGTACTTACGGGTACTTGCAAAACTTCAAAGTCGATTCTCTCTACAATTTTTGAGAGTTGCGTCAAAAGGCGTTGGCTGATTATTCAAGTTCACGTACCGTAAATGTATTTGAAAAATTCTAAAATCCGATAGCCATGTGGTGTCCTTGTGGGACAGAATATTTATTCGCTGGAGCGGTCTAAGGCGCCTCGCTGCGGAGCGCGCGGTTACTCGCCGTCGGAGGTTCGAATCCTCCCTGGGGCATGGGTGTGTGGTGTGTGTGTTTGTCCTTACGGTAGTTTACCTAGTTTTAAGTTGTTTGTAAGCTACGGACTGATGACCACGCAGTTTAGTTCGATAGATTTACAAACATTTCAACATTTATTCGCTTCTTTTCACGTGCCTCAGACTTACTTTCAGAAACAATATGCAACAAGACAAATAGTTTTTTGAACGACTGCAGATGCTGGGGTGTCCCAGCGACAGCAACGGGAGACGAATGGAGACGGCGGGGGCGCACACCCTTGCATACCAGCCTGCTGTCCTCACAAAAGAGACGTCTCGCCCTGGCAGGGAGCAGGGGTGGGCAAAGCTCTCAGCCACTCGCCTCTCCTCTTAACAGGTGACAAGGGTTGTAAGGTGAGCTTGGTAGTTGTACAGTTGTACAGTTTCGACGTAAGAAAGATTTGAGGAATGTAGTATCACTATCAAATCTCTCGCTTCACGGTATGACACGACGGAGTCATTAACATTTTAAAAACTACATGGTTCTGGATATAAGATGAACAAAAACTAGAGCAAAACAAGGGTAATGGAATGCAGTGCTAAGAGAATGCTGAATAATTAGATTAGGTAATGAAACAATAAAGGTGGTAGATGAATTTTGTTATTTGGGCAGTAAAATAACACGAGGGTCGCAGTACGGAGGATATAAAATGCAGAGTGCCAACAGGAAGAAAATACTTCTCGAAAAAGAGAAATTTGCTAACATCGAATATTAATTTAAGCGTGAGGGAGGCTTTTTTTGAAGGCATTCGTGTGGAGTGTTGCCTTGTAAGGCAGTGAAACATGGACGATAAAAAGTTTAAACAGGAAGAGGATAGAGGCTTTGGAAATGTGGTAGTACTGAAGAATGCTGAAGATTAGTTGGGTAGATCGCGTAACTAATGAGGAGGTACTGAACACAATTGGGGAAATAGGAATTTCTGGCATACCTTATCTCAAAGAAGAGTTCGATTGGTAAGACACATTCTTAGACATCAAGAAATCGTGAATGTAGCATTGGACGGAAGTGTGTGGGGTAAAAATTGCAGAGGGAGACCATGAGACGAAAACAGTAACAGATTCAAATGGATTCACGTTCTTCTAAAGAGATGAAGAGGCTTGCTCAGGATAGAGTAGGGTGGAGATCTGCACGAAACCACATCAACAACGTAGCTCTGGAGACTGCGCTAGTCTAAGGACGAAGGGAAATAAATGTTTTCTGTCGTAGTTATTCGTCTATTAGGTTCGTCCGTGTGATGACCATTACGTGCTAATCGATCGTCTTCTTGTAGGATCAAACAGTCACCTGCTGAATGGACTTCACAGCGTACAACGCATTCAGTAATATTGGGTCTATGAAACTAGGTTCTGTCTTCTTTCCAAATCAAGTAATTTCTGCCATGGTCGTAGGCAGAGAGTGTTTCTTAGGGGTTCAAACCCCTCCCAAAATTTTGTCAAAGCTAATAAAAAAGGACAAAATGGTCTTTAACGTTTATCTCAAATTACCGCCTTTTGAAACTGCAAGGGACAGCTATTGCGCGCAATGTGATGATCCGTTTTTCTCCTTTCCACCCTGATCTTCTTTTAATAATTCTCGTGAAAAATACGTAATATTCTTCCGTTTTCTTCTAATTTCTTTTTCATATTTGTTCAAATGTTTATTATTGACATAAAAAACCAGTGTCCCTTTACAAGCAGAATAGACTATGAATGCGTTCTGTGAGTATGCGATTAATGGATCTTCTGCACTGATATTTACTACGTCACGAAACGGAACTATTTTATATTTCAAAGATGTTTGTAAGCAGGTTGGTAGCAGCTGCAAGAAGAAATCATCGAAATTCTATTGACGTGCTGGAAACAGAATTAGTTGCCATAAGAATAAAGAGAAATTAACCACAGCAGTGCCAGTCTGTTTCAGCGATAACCATCAATAAAAGGCGAATTACGATGTCTAAGGAATTGCAGTATACGAGGACTAATCCAGCACCACCACCCTTCAAAGAACCTACTGCTGTGCCTTCAACAAGTGCTGCTGTGCTGTGCCTTCAACAAGTACTGCTATTGTGACATCAGAATCAGGAAGTGACTGTGATTCTGAAGACTGGTCTGAACTTTTACCTTGCGGAAGACCATTTATTTCCACACCCAGGAAAAGCTACACAGCTTCTTGTTAACAAACACGTTCTGTTCATTAGAAGAACCTTTAGAAATGCCCAATATCAACCTAAATATGCAAAATAAATTATATAAAACTGTTATGTTGAGTGAACTGACAAAGTCTATTGCATGTAATAATGAGGATTTTTTTCATATAATAATGATGAATGACGAACAGAAAACATCGATGTATTGGGTATCGAAATAAAAGTTTATCATATTTAAACATCGATGTTTTCCGACATCGATGCTATCCTTTTGATGTTTTTGGTTCGTCGATTTCGTTAACATTGATGTCAACATCGATGTTTTTCCAATATCGATCATCCCTAGTTACAAGCATTAGTGAAATATGAAGAGACATAACATAACTCGTAAATTAATTTAAAATAGGCGAATTTAACTAATTCTGTGGTATAAAAATAACTGCATATTGAACAAATACTTACGAATATGTATATGTTTGCAGCTTAAGCAAGTAGAGTATAAACATAAGAAAAACACAAATTTCTATTATTGACTGTTCTTTCTGTGATAGGCAGGTGTGAGTTCCTGCTACATTCTGCTGTCATTAAGTTTTCGTTTGGTCCATCTGTGGCAGCTGTCAAACATGCCAAACATCACATATAATATTTTTGCACATGAGTGCATCACTTGTCACAAACATACAAACAAATAAACAGTTACAGCGATGTTCTAAGCTTGAACATCTCTGAAACTGTTTATTTGTATGTATGTTTGTGACACCTGATTTATACATGTGCAAAAATATTATATATGATGTTGGCATGTTTGAGAGTAGGAACTCACTAGGAACTCACACACTCAAAACATTATAAATAATAAGAAACAGTACAAAAAAACGCACTTGAAGATGGGAATGATTTCTCGAAACACATAAATATAAAATCGTGACTGGTAGCAGTATTGTTATTTACAAACAAATCCAAAATAAGTAAACTTCTTAAAAATCTGTCTATTCTCCAAAATAGGAACAACGCAAATCTTATCATGAAGATAGGAAACTTCGGATCGAAACACGGATGGCAATCAGAAAGGCAGTGCGTGTAGCTTGATCAGAAGAGCACTCAAATCTGTCAAAGACAAAATAAGTGTACAGATACTCTTTGACTAGACAGGAACTAGAGTCGCCGCGGTGGAGTGGCCGTACGTTTTAAGGCGCCTTGCTGCGGAGCGCGGTTGCTCGCCGTCGGAGAACGAGTCTTCCCTGTGGTATGGGTCTGTGTATGTTGTACTTAGGTTAGTTTGAGTTACTGTAAGTAGTTTGTAAGTCTAGGGACTGATGTCCATAGCAGTTTGGTCCAATAGGTTTACAAACATTTGATCATTTGTACGTAAAGTCATTTACATAGAAGCATCACGAAATATTGCTGACTGACATTGTTATATATGACAAATTGTAATTACCAATGGTAAAACTGCTCATTATTTCAGTAGTAATCGCCACAACTATTAACACATTTAACCCACTGTGAGACAAGTCGACCAATTCCTCCATTTACAAATGTTTGCACTTAGCTTCAGGACCACAGGATCATGTTTATTACCCAGGTAAGCACCTCTTCGCCAGAAACATACCGATGGTCATCAGTGTCTCTTTTCAGCGCTCCAAAAATAAAAATAAAAGGGGGGGGGATCGCATGGGGAGAAATCGAGGCTGTATGGACCTTGTTGTAATTGCTTCCCAGCCTTGGAAAAATGTAGGCGGTCTTTATCCTGATTCGTCAGGACGCCAGTTTCTGTCAGCTTTGTCGATATTTCGGGAGAAACCATACTCCTGGCTAAGCCCCTGAGTGCAACCTATTGACTCGAGGGAAGAGTTATATTTCGTTGCGTGTCAACATAAATAGACTTCCTCAGCAGGATGACGCTTACTTGATCATAAATGATGACATCTTTTGCAACAAAAGATATCGTACTTTATGAAGTTTTGCTCTGAATAGCTAGGCCGTGTGCATTGGACAACGTCAAACCGACCTCTACTGTCGACCGGAAAAGTACTTATATTCAACGTAGAAATTTCTCGCTTTGCTGTTGTAAATACGGAAATAAAATCTCGCCTTGTTTCCTTTTGGTACGTGAAAAAGTAACGCAACCGGTGACTGTTAATTAGTTTAAAACAACAGATGTGAATAATATGTTTCTGAAGGAATGACCAATGCACAAATGCTATGTTAAAGTTTTACATAGTACAAAACGAAAAACTTCGCAAATCATTCCTCGTACACTTTGCTTGAATCAAAACGTGTATTTTTATTTATTCTTTGGTTAACATAACAAATCGAGTTTTCGGTTTTATTGTGGTACATGTTACTTAAAATGACGACGCTTCTAAAATACGGGACGGTTAACGAAAAACCGGACAATATACGTCCCGTCCCGTATATGTTTTGTCGGGACAACGGGACACTTAGGGTAAATAAAGGACGATCCCGTAAAATGCGGGACGTCTGGTCACCCTAGTATAAGTCATAAAATTGAACATCATGCCGAATGGCTTAGTTTTACTGCATAAACAATGGTGAAGTGGTAAGCGATAAACTTCTTCGTTTTCATAATTTTGTTGGGGTTGTTAGCGAGAAAAAGAGAGGATTTTAAATTATGTCTAAAGTTTGTTGCAAGTCTCCAGTGCTGTCATTCGCAAATAGAGGCTGAATAAAGTCTTGTTATTCTCTTGTAGCGTGATGCGAAAGTTTTTTGTGACTCTCCTCGTGTATGACCGTATATCTCCTTTACTATGTGTCGTAGGTGGTTATATACTCACGGTAATTCTTTTCTGATTTCAAAGAATATTTCGCTGAAATCGGTCTATTAGTTCAGGAGTGAGGTTGTTTTTGGCGAATTTTATTGTTTATGGAGCCTCCTCTGCTGAACTATGTGTCATAGTACATGTATTTATATAATATGATGCTCATCCAGAAGGCAAGTTTCCCTATTTTATTAACAAGAAAGACGAACTCATATGTTTGAAGGTGCATGACAGGAAGAGTGGCTCCGCTGGGAGGTTTCAGTTGTCACGATACTGGGATACGAAGCGGACTAGCATGGTCACACTGTGGACTATAATACTGTGGACTGACCGAGCGAGAGGGCGCAGTGGTGGCACAGTGGACTCGCCTCCGGCTATTCAGCTGTACGTTTCCCCTTGATTTCCCTAAATAACTCCAGGCTAATGCCAGGATGGTTTTTTTCCAAAGAACCTGGCCGATTTCCGTGCCCATCCTTAGTACCCTTCCGTTTCTAACGACTACCATGTCGACGAAACATTAAACGTAATCTTTGATTTGATTTGATTTTCTCAGGGAAGCCAAAACAGTCTTGGTCCAACCCGCCACTGCCCGCACCGAAACTAAGTTTATTGTGCGGTATCGCTCCCTGTATATCTAGTAAAGCCAACCAATGCTCTTGAACAGTGCAAGGACACAATTTCTTCGGGTCTGGTTGTCCCAAATGTTCTGTGCCTTTTACTCTCCAATGCAATGCATTCGAAGATTAGATGTGATGCAGTTTCATCACATATCCTACATTTAGGGCCCTCTTCTGCTATTCCCAATGTACGTAGGTATTTTTTGAAATTCCCATAGCCTGTCAGCAATCCAACCATGAGTCTAATCTTTCTCCTGTTCAGGCCCAGGATTGCAGAGCTTCTTTTAAAACATGGCTTTGGCATCATTACCTTGCCATGTTTTTGTTGATAGACTTTGGTCCAATATTCTACGTGCTGTCTTCTGAACAAGTTACGTAGCTCCAATGTGATAATTGCCTTGGTGATTGTCAGGACAGCTTCCGGTCCAATAAATGGAGTCTCTGCCCCCATCCTGGCTAATCTGTCGGTATGTTAGTTGCCACTGATCCCCGAGTGGCCAGGGACCCACAATAGGTTTACTCTATTGCTTTCCCCTAGCTCCACCAGAACCCTGTGACGTTCTGCGACAATTTTAGACCTTGTTGCAGGAGCTGCCAGTGATCTCAGGGCTGCCTGGCTGCCTGAATAGATATAGATCCTACGATCTTTGTAGCACCTACTCAAATTCTCCTCCACACACACCCGGATGGCAGTGATTTCGGCCTGGAATACTGAGGCCAGTTTCCCTAGAGAGATGACGCCCTCCAGTCTTGGCTGCACCCCGTATACCCCGGCCCTACGTAATCTTACTTCCTTCCCATATTCGTAACTACCGGGTCATTCTCACCGTGTTCCCCCAAATTATTTATATTCTATAATTTTCTTCCCGACCTAACTTCCATTAAGCAGTAAGCGAGCCGCCCGCGGTGGCCGAGGGGACTGCGGCGCGCCAGTCACGGTCTGCACGGCCACTACGGTCGGGGGTTTGAATCCCCCCTCGGGCATGGATATTTTTGCCGTCCTTAGTGTTAGCTAGTTCATAAATAGTTTGTAAGTTTAGGGACTGATGACCCCGTAGTTAAGTCCCATAAACTCTACAAACATTTGATCATTTGAGTAGTAAGCGCGTCAGGGATTTTTCTCTGTTAGACCACGGGACTTGAATGTGTTGACTCAGCAAAGTATTTCTGAGACTGCACCGCCAAAGAACTGCCGTTGATATGTCGTACGATAGAGCTACGGAACTGGGGTAGCGGCTTCCGCTGCAGCGCAACGACTCTGGGAAGCCGGCGAGCTGAGCCCCGTCAGCCGTCAGCTGTGGAATGCGCTCGCCTTATCGCCGCCAGGAATGCGACACGCCCCCTCCTACTCTGCCTCAACCACTCACCCGCTATACATACACTGGCCGCCATCAAGCCCTTTGTTTACCGTCTTACTGCACACCTATTTCACTATTTGTTAAAATTATTGAAAAGGCTCTAGAGTCCAGTTTAACCCGGCATGAATGAGGTGATAAATTGTTCAAATGTTCAAATGTTTGTCAAGCTTAAGGGACTTAACTACGGGGCCATCAGTCCCTAAACTTACAAACTACTTATGAACTACTTACGAACTAGGACGGCACAAATATCCATGCCCGAGGGGGGATTCGAACCCCCGACCGTAGTGACCGTGCAGACCGTGACTGAAGCGCCTCAGTCTCCTCGGCCACCGCGGCCGGCGATAAATTGTTACACCTGCTGTGAGGTGGGTATGAGATACTCGAAACTCTAAAATGTTCAAATGTTTGTACAGCTTATGGGACTTAACTACGGGGTCATCAGTCAGTAAACTTACAAACTACTTAGGAACTACCTTATACTAAGGACTGCACAAATATGCATGCCCGACGGGAGATTCGAACCCCCGACCGTAGTGGCCGTGTAGACCGTGACTGGAGCGCCTCTGTCCCCTCGGCCACCACGGTCGGCCCGAAACTCTGATGACGAATTTTTGATACTACAGTCGTGTGTTGAATATTTTTTCTACTTGGGATATTAATAATTCATTCGTTCAGTTCCCTCAGATTCGAGCATGTTGTTCAAATTCAAATGTTTGTAGAGCTTATGGGACTCAACTACGGGGTCATCAGTCCCGAAACTTACAAACTACTTATGATCTACCTAAGACTAAGGACGGCACAAATATCCATGCCCGAGGGGGGATTCGAACCCCCGACCGTAGTTGCCGTGCAGGCCGTGACTGCCGCGCCTCAGTCCCCTCGGCCACCGCGGCCGGCGGGATATTAATAATGCAGTCTATTAAACAAGATGAATAAGTAAAATACTGTGTTTGCGAGGTACTGTTCTTTATTTGCTGGATATTTCCCCCCGATATTCCTTATTTGATTATTTGTATGTAGAATTATAATATTCAACATACTGTTTGTTATAAAAAGACTCCAACATTCTGTCTGTCTTTTGGCTTTGTTTGCAGCATCTTTTACGCCTGGAGAATTGATAATAATATTCTCTGAACGAATATGAACATTTGTCTAGGAGTATCCTTTATCCATTTTGCACCACTTTGGAAGTATAAAAAGTCCCACGTACCTCAGATGACCACAGATTTTGGCTCTTTCAGATGATCCAAAATACACTCCTGTTCCGACTCACTTTCTTCAACTTCTTTGAGAAACGTTGCCAATTTCTTTTTCACTCTCGGAGCCACAGGAACTACCGTTTGAACATTTTTTAAAGACTGCTTCTAGTAGTTCTTGTGGCCGACGTTCATGTTCTTAGTAAGACATCTTGAGAAATCTAAATTCTAAAAATAATTCAAGGAATGCTATAAATAACTATGTATCTCGACAGTCCAAAAATGTGACACCAACCACGAGGTCGGGTATGACGTTCCCCAGCCACATTTCCACACATGTATCTCTGGCACTGGCAGAACAATAATCTCAGCACTCCATCTTGCCCCCATCTCCCTTACCTCCAGCTACTGTGACTGCAAGATCTATGTGGCAACAATGACGTCCACTAATCAGCGCTTAGAAACACCTCGGGTATCACATACCCTACCTCACTCACGCCGGGTTAACTGATCATTTCAGGTCTCACAACTTGCTGGCAAATGTACAGTTTAGTTTCAGACAGTGGCAAATATGGCATATATTTTCGGGGAGGTGGTGGGGCAAGACTAATGTAAAGATAAGTAATTCTAAGTAGACACCCCATGGTATTTTGTATCAGTTTTGCTGCTCATATTCTGAGAATAATTTGTACTGAAGCTCCTTTTACTTCACTGAGGTCAGACTTTTTTTATTGTTGACATTCAATCATAAAAATATAGCTATTAAAAAAAACTGGCACGTAATTCGCACTATTAACACCCCATTCTTGTCACCAATACAGCGAAGTATGACTGTCTACCACAGCAATCCCTTCACGCATCATGCGTTAAAATCATTTAGAAAAAGTACTTTTTTTCTTTATATTCAATATTTCGGGGGGAGGGGGCAGGCCTCCTGAACTCCCCCCCCCCTCTTATATACGCTACTGGTTTCAGAAATAGTTTAACAACCGAAAATGCTATATTGTCTTTCTTCTGTGAAGCACTTGATGGATTAAATAAAAAACTGACCATTATTCTTTGATTTTAAAAAAGCGTTTGTGTTGATCACAAGATGTTGTTGCAGAAGTTGGAACACCGTGGGTAAGGGGAGCAGCTCATAATTGATCCTCTGCAGTGTTGAAAATGGCTGTGATGTGCTCTCACAATAGGGCACAGTTGAGGGGGGGGGGGTGCCCCAGGTTTTGTTCTGGGCACACTACTGTTTCTAATTATGTAAGTTCAAATGTTTGTACAGCTTATGGGACTTAACTACGGGGTCATCAGTCCCTAAGCTTACAAACTACTTATGAACTAGCTAATACTAAGGACGGCACAAATATTCATGCCCGAGGGGGGATTCGAAACCCCGACCGTAGTGGCCGTGCAGACCGTGACTGGCGCGCCGCAGACCGCTTGGCCACCGCGGCCGGCGCTAGGAATTCAGATACATAGTAAGTTGCGTGGAACGCCCATTTTCAGGATCTTGTTTACCATTCTAGTTCTGAAGTAAGTGCTACTTCAACGTGAAAATTAGTCTATTTTGCTTATTTTCATTCGTTCGCTGTTATTTTCTGGTGTAACTCCTTTGATTCATATGTAAGGTGAGCTCTCGCTTACCTCTTGTCGACCCCTGTTTGGTTCAAATCTTTGTAAAGCTATGGAACAAAATTAAGGCGGTCATTAGTCCCTAGACTTGAAAACTTCTTAATCTAACTTATACTGAGGACAACACACAAATACACACGCCAATACCCGAAAGAGTATTTGAACCTCGCCGGCCGCAGTGGCCAAGCGGTCTGCGGCGCGCCAGTCACAGTCTGCACGGCCGCTACCGTCGGGGATTCGAATTCCCCCTCGGGCATGGATATTTGTGTCCTTTTTAGTATAAGCTAGTTCATAAGTAGTTTGTAAGTTTAGGGACTGATGACACCGCAGTTAAGTCCCTTAAGCTTAACAAACATTTGAACATTCGAGCCTCCGACAGGAAGCAGTCGCGCACTCCGGAGCAAGGCGCCTTAGAGCGCACGGCGAAATGAAATGTCATGGTTAGACACTATACTGAAATGTTCTAAAAATCTATGTTCCATTCAGCTAATATGGGATATGATATGCTCGGTTGATATTACGATGACTGCGCATTGAAGATGATCGTTATATGACCGAAATCGATCTGCTAAGACAATAAAAATACGACCAAAGCTGCGTACTACATTTACTATATTCATGAGTCTTGCCACCCTAAGTGATCCAATACATAACGCTGCGTACTATCTAAAGGCGTTGCTCAGTGATTGTTTTTGATCATGTTGTGTTGCGTCGCAAATAGAATCGTTGAGGAAGACTGAAGAAGTGCTTCAAGACCCACCCACTCCTCGGAGGCCAAGTGCTTGCACATTGCGGAATGTAGGTAGAAAAACTATTAACAATTTAACTTACATTTCAGGCTCTTTTAATTTCGAACTGACTATGAGAACGGATACGAAAATAGCAGCAGCAATCACTTTCATTGCACATGAAGTCAAATACGCTATCTCGAATCTTGCAAGCGTTTGTTACGCCCCTGTTTTTACTATAAAGCTACGGCCGCGGCGATACGTAATAGTTGTTATAGCGATAAACCGATGGCAACAGGGCCGTACGCAGTATTTTGGTCTCGGGTGTAGCAATATGCTGCCATCCCTGCTTTACATAGTCTTAGCTTGTTCTCCCGGCACGTCTCTCGCCGCTCTGCAGTCTACATATTGGTATTCGGTGGGCGATGGCACGCTCCTCAGAATCCTTTCTTCTCGTTTTGCACGGATAGTAAGTACCTGTGTTATACTTTGCATTCGACGCAGATGCACCGTGCGGTTCCTCCTGGGAGGGGCTCGTCCATTGTAATTTGGTCGACCTGATATCTGCGAGTGAGCAGGAGTAATTTTTTCCCCCTTAGGTGTTGGGACTGACTGAGACAACATCCCAGAAAGACGTTAATATGGCCCAGCTCCCCCAGTTCTCAAAATTCAAATGTTTGTAAATCTAAGGGACTTAACTATGTTGATCAGCAGTCCCTAGGCTTACAAATTACTTAAACTAACTTATGTTAATGACAACACAAACAACCATGACCGAGGGAGGACTCGAACCCCCGACGGTGAGCAATTGCGTGCTCCGCAGCAAGCGCTTTAGAGCGCTCCCCCACCGCCCCCCCCCTTTTCTGACCAAGGTTTTCGGAAAGTTTCACTTGATTATAAGGCATATCCCGGAACTTGGAAACCATTCTCACTTATTGGTATCCCCATTTGCCGCATTATCAGCTTGCCTGATAAGGCTGAAGAGAATCACCACTCTTTATGTGTCGTGTAAGGTGTTCCTATATTTCTCTAATTATAGTTCGAGTGAAAACAATAGTATGTTTCACTTTTGTTGGACAGTTTATACGCGTGCATATAGCCAGTTAGCCACACGTGCAGTAGTTGGCTATCGTGAGTTTGTTGTGTACAGCAGTAAGTAGTCAAACGCAAGGACTACCAATTTTATAAATCCGAATCTAGAGTTCTATGGGATATTGAAAGTAATGCACACAAACATCGCAACTGTAATATCACACCGATGACTTCTGAATAACAAAAAATTTCGAAATCATCAAACCTATGTCAAATGCGAAGCAAAAAAATTGCGTAGGAAGAGTGGCTCTCCAATGATATGGTTTGCATTTGATGTCAAGTTCCGTTATAAAATAAATCTTATATTTCATAATTTCCTTAATGGTTAGCGCCGTGGATTGTTATGGGGAACGTGGAAAATCACTGCGGTCACGGCACCTACTTGCTTGAAACTTTTTGAACTTCCTGTCCACCAGTACTGCCTAAAGTAGCCTTTTTAAGAGCTACCAGTATTGAGTATTGTGTGCATAAGAGGAGTTTATGTGAAGCTTTTTGTTCTACGACAAAAAAGAGTCAGTAAGTTGAAATATTGAATAAACGGTAATTATTAGATTAGTGATTGTAGAAGTTATTGGACCTTCACGGCACTGGAGAAAGCAGATATTGCGAAGACAAACCCCTAATCCTTAAACAAAATTAAAAGCTTTCATGATTATTATTTGTCATATTGCCTCTTGGAGTCTATCTCGTTTTTATGTCGATCTTTGATGATTAATTTGTCCAGCATGGGCTGCTGACATTGCTGAAATTTCAACCTCAAGCATAAATGGAACCGAATATTTGACAGTGTTACCCAGTCAGACTGATATCGTAATGTCAAAACGTCAGTTTTAAACGTCAAACAAAAGTCGACGAAAAATCCAAGACAAAGGCCAAGTATAACATAGATTTTCATTTCAGCAAGGTACATGATTTGAATATTCATTTAAAAAAATACATTATTAAGTAATAACTGAAAGATGCATACTTTTTAGTTTTCTCCGCGTCGACAGCTAAGAAAAATGCAATACGTCAATAAAACAAAAGTTATTTCGCATGTAATGAACAGATCGATGTAAATCCCAAGTAAAATCAGCTCAATAGGTAGCGAAACCTTATTCCCAACTTCTTTTTCATTCTAATCTGCCATTTCGCTGTGTATTCGTAGCCTAGTGAAAGAACATAAATAAGGCAGATACTTTCTGGCAACACAGCTTCATTTCAGTGTGTTTTTCCTAATATTTCTTAAACGTATGGGAACATCGGAAAAACATCGATGTATCGTTTTTCAGAGCGATGTTTTTTTAACATCGATATTTTTCCGCAGGAACATTGATGTCTGAACATCGATGTTTTTATCAACAATGTTGCATCTCTAGGCCCGAGGCAGTCTGCCTCCTTCTCCTCCTCCTCACGGCCCCCATAGTACACCACGTCTGTACGGTCTGTTTTGGGGAGAAAACTGATAAGATGTTGGTGTTGTGGTGGTTGCAGATCCTGTCGCTGGCGAGCCTGGCGCTGGTGATGCTGGTGGGCGGCGCGTGGCAGACGGTGGAGCAGCGCGCGGCGCTGGCGTTCGTGCCCGCAGCCCACGGCGCCCGCCAGCTTCCGCCGCCCGCCGCGCCGCTGCCCGCCGGCCTGGCGCTAGTGCCCGGCGCCACCAGGGACACCTTGGCCGCCGTCATGCAAGCCGCGCTCTCGCGCTACGCCACCGACCTCCGACACTCCTGGGACTCTCTGCAGAAATCGGTACATCCCCCTCAAAATCGAAGTACCGTCTGCAGTCGCTACGTTAGCGACGGAAGTGATAAATTGAGGCAGAAGGGTGAGCAATGAGAGGCTGTGGCTGCCCTGAGGCAGTGAAATTACTCGACGGTCGAAAGTAAATATGTGAGCCAGACCCGATTTCGCACTTCGAGCCGACAGTCGCCTCGAGCACCCGGCTACCGGCACTCGCCTCCCGTCTGCCACGAACTCCCACGTGTCGCACACTGCGGCTGTAGCACTTCATCACCTATAAATACATACAGGGTGTTTCACTAAGTGTATTTGCCTCTGTAACTTATACAATAATAGGTGACGGGAAATTTTAATGCGATAGGTCAACACAAGAAATGCTACACTTTCTACGGAGCTATAAACATAGTTTATTGCAGTGGCGTAACTATGGGGGGGATGAGGGGGATAGAAACCCCCCCCCCAGAACCCGAAAAGAAAGAAAGAAAGAGAAAGAGAAAGAGAGAGAGAGAGAGAGAGAGAGAGAGAGAGAGAGAGAGAGAGAGAGATAAGAAAAGAAAAAAAAAAAATCGTAGAACAGCAATCTGGTAAAGGTAAAGATTGGAAACTTGGGGTGTTTTACCATAAGCTTTCATTCGAAGGAAGTGAATTAGTTTCTTCAACAGGAGTGGTAGATGGTAGTCTGTCTGGAAACTGACTAAAATTTTGCTCGTCAAGCCGATCTATCCCCCCCCCCCCCCCCCCTAAAGCCAAGTCCTAGTTACGCCACTGGTTTATTGTATCATTTTCCAAAGAGTTACACCAAAAAGATATAATTTTTTAAATGGAACAATAGTTTTTCCTACCGTGTATTGGATTAGTTTAAACCATCTGCGACCAAATCAATTTAAACTACATTCCTATCACTGTTAGTTTGGGAGCTACAACCCTTCAAAGTACCGGGGGCGGAGGCTGCGATAGCTTAGCTCACTGGCCGAGTGGCTATCCCCTGGGGCACGGCCCACTGCCTCATGACCACCAGCCAGTCAGCTACGCTGTCGTAGCCTCCGCCCCCTAAACTTTGAAGGGTTGTAGCTCCCAAACTAACAGTGATAGGAATGTAGTTTAAATTGATTTGGACGCAGCTGGTTTCAACGAATCCAATGCACTATAGAAAAAACTATTGTTCCATTTAAAAAAATATATCTTTGTGCTGTAACTCTTTGGAAAATGATACAATAAACTATGTTCATAGCTCCGCAGAAAGTGTAACATTTCTTGTGTTGACCTACCGCATTAAAATTTCCCGTCACCTATTATTTTATAAGTTAGAGAGGCAAACACACTTAGTGAAACACCCTGTATATAGAGGGTGGAGAAAAATTGTACCACGAACTTCTAAAGCTGGATAGATTATGCTAGTAGGGACCAAAATTGCTAATATTGTGTAGGTCGAAAACAAACCATTTTTTAATGTTCAAATGTCTGTAAATCTATCGGACCAAACTGCGTGGCCATCAATCCGTAGCTTACAAACTACTTAAACCTAGGTAAACTAACCTAAGGACAAGAACACACACCTATGCCCCAGGGAGGACTCGAACCTCCATTTTTAACTACAGAAACTTGGCACCACATGCTCCAATTGGCCGCAGTCGTGTGTTGTCCGTAGGCAGTTGCGTAACTAGGACTTGGCTTTGGGGGGGGGGGGGGGAGGATAGATCTGCTTGACGAGCAAAATTTTAGTTTCCAGACAGACTACCATCTAGCACTCCTGTTGAAGAAACTAATTCACTCCCATCCAATGAAAGATTATGGTAAAACACCACAAGTTTTCAATCTTTACCTTTACCAGATTGCTGTTATACGATTTATTTCTTTTTTTTTCGGGTTCTGGGGGGGTCTATCCCTCTCATCCCCCCCTCATCTATCCCCCCTCATCCCTTACACAATATTTTCAATTTTGGTTCCTAATGCCACCATCTATCCAGGGTTAAAATTTCGTGATACAGTGACCTTGCGTCCTGTACAAACTGGTGTGGTGTCAATTCCTTCACATGGGAATCTGAAATGGCGAGTATAAGAGGGCACATACGATGGGAGTGCTACGGCTGTAGTGTGCGACTTGTGGGAATTTGAGACAGCTGGGAGATAAGCGTGATTAGCCAAGTGGTTAAGGTGACTGCTAGCCAAGAGTGGAAGGTCTGGGTTCAAATCCCAGCAAGGCTCACATTTTCACTTGTCACCATTGAGTAATTTAAATGCCCTCATCCTTCCTCTCTTACCCTGGTAGAGACAATTGAGGGTTGCATTCCGGGAAAGAGAGGGAGGGCAGAAGAAGGTACCAGATGCTGGATGACGTCAACAAGCCACTAGGAGGGTACCAAAGAACGAAGATGATCGCAAAAGACAGAGAAGCGTGGAGGACTATGCAGTCTAAACCTGCCGTACGGCAGACAACCAAATGATGATCCTTATTCCTTCCTATCCTTAGTTATTAAAAAGTGCAAATACAATGTGCCTATGCACCAGGTGTGGTGTCCTTTCCGACACGTCTGAAAGAACAGATACCACTCCAATCTAAATATACAATGGAAATGTGCTTCTGACAAGCATACATGCATGTCTGAAGAAACAGACACAGTGGTGACTGCAGCTGTTAAATTAAATACATAAAATGTATTCACAATTACAAATAAAATTCAGTGTTAGCTGTACAATTTAATGTAGAGCACTCATGGACAGCGAGGAATGTGGCATTCAGAAGTTTGGTTCAGTGCAGGAGAAGTGCTCAGATAGCATAATGGTTAACACAACCACTCACAAAAAGTGGTGAATCTGTGTTTGAGTCTCAGTCCAGTGCAAATTTTTATATGTCACCATTCAATTATGCACTAATGCTGATTCATATTTGTAATTATTTCTTGTATTTAATTTGGCACCTGTAGTCACCACAGTGTCTATTCCTTCAGACATACATGCAAGTCTGAAGCACATTTCTACCACAAACATTCCACATTGTATTTAAACTAGCCACAGCAAGACCTACAACAATTGTACTAAACACCTCACCTTGTGAGGAACTTATACAGGGTGTTACAAAAAAGTACGGCCAAGCTTTCAGGAAACATTCCTCACACACAAAGAAAGAAAATATGTTATGTGGCCATGTGTCCGGAAACGCTTAATTTCCATGTTAGAGCTCATTTTATTACTTCTCTTCAAATCACATTAATCATGGAATGGAAACACACAGCAACAGAACGTACCAGCGTGACTTCAAACACTTTGTTACAGGAAATGTTCAAAATGTCCTCCTTTAGCGAGGATACACGCATCCACCCTCCGTCGCATGGAAGCCCTGATGCAGCCCTGGAGAATGGCGTATTGTATCACAGCCGACCACAATACGAGTACGAAGAATCTCTACATTTGGTACTGGAGTTGCGAAAACAAGAGCTTTCAAATGCCCCCATAAATGAAAGTCAAGAGGGTTTAGGTCAGGAGAGCGTGGAGGCCATGGAATTGGTCCGCCTCTACCAATCCATCGGTCACCGAATCTCTTGTTGAGTAGCGCACGAACACGTCAACTGAAATGTGCAGTAGCTCCATCGTGCATGAACCACATGTTTTGTCATACTTGTAAAGGCACGTGTTCTAGCAGCACAGGTAGAGTATCCCCTATGAAATCATGATAACATGCTCCAGTGAGCATAGATGGAAGAACATGAGGCCCAATCAAGACATCACCAACAATTCCTGGCCAAATGTTCACAGAAAATCTGTGTTGATGACGTGAATAGAGAAAGTACAGTACATACTAACGAAACAATTGGGTATTTTGACAATTGCTTGCACAAATTATTTCAATGTACATTTAAAGAGAAATACTAAAATGAGCTCTAACATGTAAATTAAGCGTTTCCGGACACATGGCCACATAACATAATTTCTTTCTTTGTGTGTCAGGAATGTTTCCTGAAAGTTTGGCCGTACCTTTTTGTAACACCCTGGATAGTTAAACGTACAAGCACTCATGGGCAGTAGGCATTGTGTGGTGTATGGAAGTTTAGCTTAGTCCAGAATGCATGCATTCATAGTGTAATGGGTAATGTGACCACTCATGAATAGCAGGAAATCCGTGTTCAAGTTCCGGTCAAGCACAAATTCTCATATGTCACCATCATACAACTGATGCTGATTCATATTCAAAATTGCAAATACATTTCTAGTATAAAATCTAAAGACCCTTTTCTCACCAAAGTAGTATACCTCAAGCTACATCTTTAGAAGAAGTCAAAGATGTATCTCATAATGTAATCAAATGGGGCATTTCAGACAGGCGTAGCTCATGTCGCTTTCAACCATGATACATAATAGGCATATCTCCATCTACACCTGCACACATAGTGTTGCTGGCGTATCCAGGATTGCTTGCATGCACTACACTACACCACCAATCACACACTCTGTGCTAGCAAATACAAATGTCTTCAAAAGACGTAGCTTGAGACTGTACACAAGTGAGATATGACTTTAAGCTACAACAGTGACAGCTTTCAAGTTTGGGCAAATTCTCACATCATCCCCAGACATCGCACCATAGTATAATTAAGTGCAGATAGTGCAGATAGATGTGAAAATTACGTAACTATCAATTTACTAAACTCATAGTTGCAAAATACTAACACAAATTATTTACAGAAGAATAAAAAAACTGGTAGAAGCTGTCCTAAGGTAGATCAGTTCTGACTTAGGAGAAATGTAGGGATATATGAGGTATTTATAACCCCAAGCTTTTGTAGATTTAGAGAAAGCTTTTGACTATTTTCACATATACTCATTTTGAAGGTAACAGTGGTAAATTATAAAGATCAAAATGTTACATACAACTTGTACAGAAATCAAACAATTGAAAGTCCAGGTTGGAATTCAATAGCTATTTATAATGAAATAATTTGCATGTCACCACAAAAACGTAGATCAAATCAGAGCAGGCACATAAAAGACATTCATATAAATGCAACTTAGCTTTCGGCCACTAGCCTTTGCCAGAAAAAAGGACATATTGTACTCTAAGTCATACAACCAGACAGGCAGACTTTACAGACACACAACTACCACTTCCAGCTGCTGTGTTCCGAACCAGCCAGAACAGAACAGCCAAAGATGACTTGTGTGTCTGTGAAGTGTGCCTCTGTGAGTGTCTGAATGGTAGCAGGTGGTTTTTTTCTTATGTAGGCAATGCCGGATTACCCATAAGGCAGAGTAGGCAGCTGCCTAGAGGCCCTGCACATTTTAGGGGCCCCAAGTGCACCCATATAACAATCAGAAATTTTTAGACAAACTTTTCTATTTTAAATAAAAATTTGTTGCCTTTCCATTGCCTGTCTACATGGAGGAACAACTACCACAACTGTTATGACATTCTTCGGTAAATGTGGCATTCATATAAAAATCCTGAGAGGACAGTTGATGCAACAAATATGTCAGGATGCTACATTGGTTCTTCGGGCTAGTACAAGCATTGGACAACTTTTTGTCGGCATCGTCATATCGTTGGAGAAAAATGACTGAATATCTTAAAGGAATAAATGGTGAACATCAACAATTGACTAGCACAAGGTGTTGTGGAAGAGCTGATGCAAAGAAGACCTCATCCCGAGGCTTCAGCAGCTTCCGCAAGTCTGTCCAAGACATTGCTGAAGATAGGAATCAGAAGCTTGAGACAATTCACGAAGCTAACTGTTTACTAAATGTGTTGTCAAAAAAGGAAACCGTCATACCGGTAGAATGCAGGGCTGCAATACTAAATAGGATAAATGCAGTTAATGATTCTCCTCAAAGAGAAACAGCAGAGTTTCAGATGGCTATGGAACTCTTAAAATTGATGACTACGAGAAGAAAGCAGATGAGAAAATCCCTTGCACAATACACCGATGAAGGCAAGCGTCTTCGCAAAAGACCAAAATGTCAAGACAATGGCAATGCAGAAGAGATTGTGCTTCACGGAAAAGAGAAATTCAAAACTGAAACTTACCTACCAACATTGGATAAAATATGTACAGAGCTTTCTCGTCATATAAAACCGTATAATAAAGTTAACTGTCTTTTTGGATTCCCACTGAAGTCTGATTACGAAATTAAAGAAGGTGCCCAGAGATTTAGAGACATTTATTCTGAGGACATTGAAGAGGAATTTGTGGATGAAATGATTCATTGTAAATTCTTCACATCACAATTAGAAGACCTTAAAGCTGACCAAGCAGTTCCAGCATCGCTATCATACAAACTCATTTTTGAAAATGTGGTGCAATCAATGTTCCCAAATGTTATGACTGCGTTAAAAATTTATAAAGGCATGCGTTTGGAGTGGGGCTCCATGATGTGGATTGCCTAAGGGACTACACAGGGCTTAATCCGGCAGTGGATGTAGGTTATTGGCTGAAAGTTTGCAGAAATCAGTCATCTGTTACACGTTGAAAGGCATGAAAATAATGCAACTGCTGGAAAGGAAGTAAGACAGGGTTGTAGTCTTTCCCCAATGTTATTCAATCTATGAAGTGAGAAAGCTGTGAAGGAAAGCAAACAGAAATTTGGAAACATAATTAAATTTGAGGGAAAAGAAATAAAACTGTTGCAGTTTGCAATGAGATTGTAATATGTCACAGACAGCTAAGAACCTGGGAGATCAAATGAACAGAATGCACATTGTAACACGGGTATAAGGCAGACATTAAGAATAGCAAAATGAGGGTAAAGGTATAGGGTAAAATTAAATCACACAGTACAGAGGGGATTAGATTAGTAAATGAGTTATTAAAGGTAGTAGATGAGTGTTGCTATCTGGCCACTAAAATAACTTTAGGTGGTCAAAGTAGAACAGATATAAAATGCACAAAGACATTAAAAAGAAAAGCATTTCTCAAGATGAGAAATCTTGAGAAATGCTTTTCTTGTAAGTGTTATGAAGTGTTTTCTGAAAGCATTTATCTGGAGTATAGCAATTTATGGATGTGAAGTGAAGATGATAAACAGTTAAGACAAGAAGAGGATAGCAGCTTTTTAAATTTGATGCTACAGAAGAATGTTGAAGGTTAAATGTGTAGAGCGTGTAACCAATGAGAAGGCACTGAAAAGAATTGGTGACAGAAGAAATTTCTGGCATACCTTGACTTAAAGAAGGGATCAGTTGGCAGGGCACATACTGAGACATGAAGAAATCATCAATATAGTATTGAAGGGAAGTGTGGGGGTGTAAAAATGGCAGAAGAAGATCAAAGGAAGAGTTTAGCAAGCAGGTTCAAATGCATGTGACCCTGAAAACCTGACATTCATTCTGCGTAAAACAGTCTGTAGCACTGGCAATGATCCTAATTTGGTGAGGTAAAAAATCCAAAAGATTCTTCAGATACGTCATATACAATTGAATCTACTCATTGACAAATACATCTACATCTAATTCATACTCCGAAGCCACCATATGATGCTTGACAAAGGGTACCCCATACCATTCCAGTACTAGTCATTTCCTTTCTTCTTCTACTCCCAAATAGAACAAAGTAGAAAAATTGTCTATAAGTTTCCACATAAGCCCTAATTTCCCTTATTTTGTGGCCCTTACACAAATGTAAAGTGGAGGTGGTAGAATCATTCTCCAATCAGTTTCAAATGACCATTCTCTACATTTTTCGAACATTGATCCTAAACAAGAATGCCTCATTCCCTCTGAAGATTCCCATTTAAGTTCCTGAAACATCTCCATAACAACTCATGTGCTGATCAAACCTACTGCTTACAAATCTAGCAGTCCACCTCTAAATTGCTGCTACATCTTCCTTTAATCAAACCTGGTGGGGATCAAGAATGGGTCACACTAGTCTTCTATGCACAGACTTCTTTACAGAAGAACTACATCTTCCCAAAATTCTCCCAATAAACCAAGTTGAACATTTACCTTGCCCACAACCATCCTTTCATGCCAGTTCCATTCATATCACTTTCCAATGTTACACCTGTATAATCAGCATGATTGTGCCATGAAGGACACTACCATTACAAGGTTTGCTTTTTCTCTAAATCTTCAATAACATACATTTTTCCATTTAGAAGCTATCATTCCTGACAAAACTACAAATTTTGTCTTAGTAATAATACCTTCACCTCCCTATACAAAACTGCAGCGTTCCACTCTTTCTGCAGTTTACTTAGATAAAGAATAATAGCTGCCATATCAAATTTCTCTGTGTTACACAATTAGGCATTGTCTTATTACTGCACATGTGTTCAGCAATTGCTTTTCAAAAAATTTGATTGTATAATGCATTATACCAGCTCTTATGTTTACAACAGTAAAACCTGGATGCCTTCGAAGCTTCATCCAAATAGCAAATTTACTTCGGCATCAGCTCGACTACTGAAATAAGCAAGTTTGGTAGGCAGCAGCTGTGTGAATCATGTGCACTGTTGCCACATAAACTATGCTACCGATAAAAGTCTGTTTAGTCAGTTCTTTCTTTATGAAAGTGCTAGACAAAATAACTTTGTAGAAATGTCAGTGTGAAGACAATTGCCAGCTGAGGGCAAGGGTGCTTCTTGTAAGCAGAA
Organism: Locusta migratoria; assembly: GCA_026315105.1. Lineage (NCBI taxonomy): Eukaryota > Metazoa > Arthropoda > Insecta > Orthoptera > Acrididae > Locusta > Locusta migratoria. Next base: position 292,840,408 of record CM048744.1, read on the forward strand.
GACAGCAACAGGAGGGGTATAATGCATGCACTTCTCCTGGTTCATTATTTAACCACATTTTTCTTTAACTGGTTAGATTTTGTGCAACCTTTGTGCATACACTCTTGACTGGAGCTATGTGATCCTGACCTCACTATGGGCATGATGTCAACAATTACACAGCAAAACAGAGAGAGAGAGAGAGAGAGAGAGAGAGAGAGAGAGAGAGAGAGAGAGCCAAAAATAGATAAAATTCAACAATGAAATAACTGAGGCTCTTTTAATTAAACTCCTGGATTACTTTCCTACTTAATGCAGGAGCACTTCCACCTTCTCAGACCATTTTGTCGCTTTTGTCACCTGCTGGAATATATGGGCCTCAAAATACTTATTTTATTCATTAATATGTCTGAGGCTGTTCAGATATGGAGTTAATTCTGTTTTAATTATTAGTATTATATTATATGAGAGAGTATTTATGACAACTTACCATGTTTATTTATTACAGATTAACAACTTACACCAAAACATTTTTATTTGTGCCATTAATGTGAATTAGGTATGAATACTGTTTAACAGTTTGATATTTAAGTTGTCCTATTTCTGACTCAGTTTTTTCATCAATTTGTTTTAGTTGCAGTGCTGTGGTGTAGACAATTACAGTGATTGGCAGAACATTCAAGATTATGTCCCCTGTTCTTGTCTTCCGACAGAAGTAAGTGAGCTTGATGGCATTAATGATTTGATTAAGAATATTAAACATTAGAAAAAGTAGAATTTACTATATAAATATACATAATTGCTCTTCAAATGCAAGTATCACTAGGAAATCATTACAGAAGGGATTGAAATAGATAGAAACAGTTATTTTTGCCTTGAAAAGCTTCTGGCTTTTACTATAGCAGAAGCTTTCTAAATTGAATCTGTCTCTATTGATGCCAAGGTACTGCTTTCAAAGTTGAGAGGCGACGTGATTGTTCTTGCAAAAGAGTTACCTTAAAATATTTCTTCGTCAAAATGAGTTCTCATAAACTCCATTCACCATTAGCGACTAATACAATCAGTGTCAGGAAAGACCATTGACTGTGGCTGTAAGTTTCTCTTCATCCCATGCCTGCAGACCATAAATATGAAGTATAAAACTGAAGCTCTTGCTATGACTGTGCATTCAACATAGGTTTATTAACAGTAAAGTAGAAAAAAATACCTTGTGGGACAATTCTACACTAACTTCTTCAACAAGTTCATTGTTAAATTTGTTTTTTACTCTCCTGCAATGATGTTCATTCTCAAACTTCCTGGCAGATTAAAATTGTGTGCTGGAACCGTGACTCGAACCTGGGACCTTTGCCTTTCACGGGCAAGTGCTCTACCGACTGAGCTATCCCGACATGACTCACGATGGCGCCTCACAACCTTACTTCCGTGAAAGGCAAAGGTCCCAGGTTCGAGTCCCAGTTCTGGCACACAATTTTAATCTGTCAGGAAGTTTCATATCAGCGCACACTCCGCTGCAGAGTGAAAGTTTCATTCTTCATGTTCATTCTCTTTTTCAAATTCTCAGTATAAAGTCTCTGAATAAAAGACTTTCAATCTAGAAACTTCTGGTGCTCCTATAATTTGACCCACAAACAATGGCAGGTCATGCATGTTTAGGCACAGGTGGGGAAAGCATTGTTGCTAGTTTCAAGCACCAATTATGTTATGTGAATACATGGGTTTTGTGCTTGAAGAAAGCTTATATCACTTGGTTATGTATAGCTTTCCCTATACCAGCACCATTAGTGATGATAACTTGCAACAAATACAATAAAATGCGTTTACAGCTCACTTCAATCATGTTATATGCTGGTAATGGTTGCAGCATTCACAGCGGAATGCTCTCAGTAATAGCGAATCCATATTGGCCATCCCAGAATGTGTGATGTAGGTGCACAGAAGAAGCTTATACATAACTGTCTTCATCTGTGGTTCTAACTGTAGTGGCCTTAGACTGGCCCTGTGTTTACTTCCATTTCATTTTCACCTCAATCATATGACATAAATCTTTCACTATTGTTTTCTCTGTGATTTATTTATTTATTGCTATTTTATCTCTAATCAGACTCAAGATGCACCAAAACTTAATTTATGAAGTGTGAATTCATTAAAAAATTGTCTCACAATAAAAATAAAGTGTGTGCAGATATGTAAGTACACTTCCAAAAGATTTCTATTTGTTATTTACTGATGATTAGTTTCAGAAAAACTATGTTGCCAATGTCTGATCCTCTGTCTATACAGCCAGAAGAATATTTCGTGAGTGAGCTTTGCCCTACTGCGAAAGAGATTACATCACATTAGGAAGCAGTTTGATACAACGAGCTAATGGCCGTTCACCTGTGGTTGATGGACTCTCTTTCAGTTTTGGATTGGGATTGGACTGATGCAGCCACAGTAGTACAAAAAAATGTCATCTCAGACGAAAACCACTGAATGGCAGAAAGGGAAATTCAGCCGGCTTTCTCCACAACAGCATGGGACAGAAAGTGTAACAGCAAAACACACCATTATTAACTAGACAACGAGAAACATTAATGTTGGTGCCATGTCGGCTCTCAAGAAAGGACTCAACTTCACACCATCACTGAGGAGTAACCCTTTCACAGCTACAATAAGTGATGTGGAACAAGCAGTTCGCAAGATACCCAATGAAACTGCGGAACAAATTTGTCATGAAAAAAGTTGCATTCTTTCAAAATCTAAGGAACCAAAACCAAACATGATAAGAGAGGAACATATTGGACTTTAAGAACTATGGATTGATCCTCTCATCACAGGCTTGCCTGCCAACAATGGCAATGCAGCCGTCATTATGGCGCAAGCCAACTATGACAAGAAGATTCTGGAGATGCTGGAGGAGGATACACATCAGAAATTAACGAAGCACCCAATGTCATAAATACTGAGGAAGACATCCAAGCTTCTTAAGTGGTCTTCATTGGAAGAAACTGTCATAAAAATCTCCTTCCACAGGCACCTTGACCACCTAACTATGGACTCCCAAAGGTTCATAAAATGAACACACCTATTCATCTGATCATGAGTAATACTGGCGTGCAGACTTATACACTTGCAAAACATATGGCCACCCTCCTTACTCCACATGTCAGTCACTGTGTGCATCATATCAAGAATACGACCGACTTCATCAGCAGAATCAAATCCTTGTGTCTGGGAGAAGAGAATATCATGGTCATCTTTCATGTGGTGTCATTATTCACAGATGTTCCCATCAAAGATTCCATAGACCCCAGTTATTAGATGTCACTGTTGTGGATTTATTCAAGCATAGTCTGATGTCATCCTATTTTTTATATGGTATAAATATTTCAATCAGACTGACGGTATCACAATGTGAAGTACTTTAGCTCCTGTTATTTCCAGTTTGTCTTTGAGAACATCACCCTGGACATGGCTCCTAAAAAGGCTAGCAGTTGTTATTGTTATACTGACAATACGTTTGTTGTCTGACCTCATGGACGTGAAAAACTGGGTAAACTCTTGAACCATATCAACAACATCCATGACAAAATCAATTTCATTATAGAGTTAGAGAGAGATTGTGCCTTGCCATTCCTTGACATACTTGTCTATGCCTGAGCCATAGTGTATATCAGAAACTCACCCACATGGACTGGTAACTGCATACCTTGAGCCACCACCACCCACTGCAAAACGATCCGTTCTGACGGTGGTATACTGAACAGAAGTAGTCTCAGACAATGAATATCTGCAGAAGGAACTGCGCCACTTATGGAAAGTGTTTAAGAACAATGGCTACAGCAACTGCCAGATTTCACAAGTCAGCTGTCCAAAGACATGCAAGCAGGAGACTGTCGAGGAGGAGGCAAAGAAGCTTGCACTTTTGCCATTTTGTGGCTCAGTAACAGGAAAGATTAGCCAGCTCCTTAAGAGACACAAAATCGACTTGGTCTTCAGGCCTCCTACAAAATTATGACAGATGATGAGACCTGTAAAAGATGATCTAGGCCTTAGAACACCAGATGTGTACAAGATATTATGTGGGTGTGGACAGTTTTACCTCAGGCAGACAGTGCAGAATATTGAACTGTGCTGTGTTGCACATGAAAGATGTTTCGATTTAGATTATGCCGAGAAATCAGCAATTCCGGAGTACACTCTGGAAATCAAACATTGCATTGCATTCGATCAGACATCAGTCATTACCAGAACAAATTCTTTCTGGGATAGCATAATAAAAGATGCAACTGAATTTAAAATATCTGAAAAAACTCTTAATAAAGACGGCAGCTTGCAACTGAGCACAGCTTGGGACCTGGCCATCAGACAGCTGAAGCGGGTATGGCAGGCACACGACCAAAACATTGCCATGTTTGGCAATGCAGTGGAGCACCAGTGACATCACAGAGAGCCACGCGGCTATAGAAGGACGGCGGCAGCAATGACTCGACAGTCACCACTTGACAATGTCCGAGGAGATTTGGCTGAAAGCACATGGATATCAAACCATTTGATGCAGCTGATGCATTTGATTTGAAGCCCAAGAGAATTTTATCACCTTCATTCACGTCAATTTTCACTATTAATTGTGATACATACTGTAACAAATCTTGCACCTAGGCCCAAGGTGGCTGCTACTAAATGTGCTACATCCTGTATAGGAATCTTAAAGAACATCAACTATGGCACCCCTATTAGGTTGGCACCCCAAGTGACAGCTTGAGCTACTAGGGCTTTAAACTGGCCCTGAATAGGTGGTGGTGTCACCTGTCAAATAGCAGTCCATACGGGTCCAAGGAGATTTTTATGGAAGCCAAACTCATAATTCAGAGGGACAGACATATAATATGAGGTCAAAATATGAGAATTGGGAGAAAAGTTATGAGAATAATTTTTTTATCTGCCAAAGTTTTATTTTTCCAACAACTAAGCAGGTCACATCAGCAGCTACACACTGGTAGAGTCGTTCCCAGTTTTGGTAGTCTCCAACTGGTAGGGCCTTTAACATGTCAGTTACATTTTTGAATGCTTTCCAGAGACCCAAAATAATGTCTTTCTAAGACATTTCAATTTTTAGAAAGGAAACAAGTCACAAGAATTCACATCAGGTACTGTGGGACAACAAGAATGTCTTTGGGATCAGAACTTCCATGATGGAAGTGGCTGTGTGTCATATGATGTTGTCATGATGAAGTATCCACTTGCCTTCAGTCTCACTAAATCATCCTTTTCCTGGGCCTTTCTTGGAATTCTTTAAACAACTCTTGGTCAACAGTTTGTCTTGGAGGAACAAATTCTTTATGAATGTTACACTCTTACTGTCAAAAAGGTAAATCAGTATTGTTTTAATCAATCATTTGACCTTTCATAACCTGAGGAGATGTCTCATTATGCCAGTCCTCAATATGCCACTTTATCTCTCACTAAAAAAATCCAGGACTCATTACCTGCGATCACACGATGAATGTATTGCGACCATTGGGAATCCTCTCAAGAAGATTAATGTACACATTTCTTTAATTATCATTCTGCTCAGTTGCAAGGTTCTTTGGCATCATTTTGGCACAAACTTCTCTCATGTCCAAATCTTCAGCTAAAATTTTATATAAAGTGAAAGTGTATCACATTTAGTAGTAGTCACCTGGGACCTAGGTGCAAGTTTAACAGACCATTCCTCTTCCTTTATTGTTAAACAACAATCTTATCTCACAAGATCCTTCACAACTTTGACATTTTTGAACGGTTTTTCAAGTTGAAGGTCTTCCTAAGCGAGTTGCATCTACAACATGTTCTTGGGCTTCCAAAAATGATTTGTGTCAGCGAAAACCTTGTTGTACTTGATAAGGATCATTTCACATAGCTCTGTTATAAGTTTTCACAGATCATACTCACAAATTATCCAGATTTATCACAAGACTTGACAGTAGAAAGTTGCTCTAAATTCTTCTCCTGCTCCATTTTCATTACACACAACAAAAACACAATTTAACTGATGACTTGATGGACCTAAAACTGTTTATTTTTTCAGCTTTTCGGTGGTATACATAACAATTTTTCTCAGCAAAGTTATAGAACACAACTTATGAAGATTTTAACATTTATTTGTTACAGGACTGATCGTCTACATCTATACGTGATGAACACACCTGTCTACACAAGCAGAACAATACAGTAATTCCAGATCACCAGCAATATTGTCAGTCTATTTAGTTTTATTACCCATCTCATGTAAAGGTCTGCCTCATGAGAAAATAAATAGGTTCGGCTTTAATTGATAACCACGTATATATATATATATATATATATATATATATATATATATATATATATATATATATATATATATATATATATAACACACAAACATATTTACTGTATTATCAGGTAGGAAACCTAATTTCTTGACATTTAGTAAGTTAATGAGAGATGCTCTGTGCTACACTCTAGTGAGGAAAAAAAGAAATCACATCTGTTACTAGGCAACTGTGTTATGAGAGAAAACCATCATCAACTTTTCTGAGATACGAGGTTTTCAATATAAGCCAACAATAGGTGAAATCGGTTTTACCGAAATCCAATCAGTCCACAGTTTTGATGGTATATATAACAATGTCTTATATATAAATATATATTATTTTTTACAGGATTGCTCCTCTACATCATATTTTACTCAAGGCTGCCTAGATGTGGCAGCACTGGACTTAGCAGCAACAGCTTCTTTTTTGTGTGGATTTATATCTGTAGCCATCACCACTCTGGTAAAAACTGTTTTTAATTTGTACAATTCTTCCATTCTTTCTGCAATGTACACTACCTGTAAGCTATAACCCAGGATCGTGAAAGAAGGGTATTTACAGTTAATTGTATGGTGAAAGATGACCGAAATAGGATATAAAATTCAGATATTTTTATTTATTTTTTATAAGTTGACTCTCCAGTCCCTGCATCCAGCTGCTAGATATGTCTTCTCTATTTTGCTTTAAGATAAATTAGAGTTTTGTCTACACTATAATCATATGTCAGTGTGCCAGACACTGTATTGGAAACATGGCTACAGTGTAGAAGAAACAGTAATTCATCTACATAATACTCTGCAAATCACATTTAAGTGCCTGACATGGGATTCATTAACCATTTTAATAATCTTTCTCTACCGTTTCATTCTCTAATAGTGTGCAGGAAGAAAGAACACCTAAATCGTTCCGTTTTCAATCTGATTTCTCTTATTTTATTGGGATGGGCATGTCTCCCTTTGTACGTGGGTGCTAGCAAAATATTTTCACATTCAAAAGTAAAAGTCGGTGATTGAAATTTCGCAAATAGATCTCGCTGCAATGAATAACGTAGTTCTTTTAATGATTTCCGCCTCAAATCCTCCAACATTTCCTTGACAGCTGCCCTTCTCTGAACCTTCACAATGTCTTCTTTCAGTCCCACCAGGTGAGTGTCTCACACTGGGCAACAGTACTCCAGGAGAGAACACACAAGTGTGATGTAGGCAGTCTCTTTAGTGGAGCTGTTGCATCTTCGAAGCGTTCTGCCACTGAAACGTAACCTTTGATTCGCCTTTCTCACAATATTTTCCATGTGTTCTCTACAATCTAAGTTGTTCATAATTGTAACTCCTAGGTATTTGGTAGAATTTACAACCTTAAGGTCTGACTGATTTATCGTGTAATTGAAGTTCAGTGGATTTCTTTTAGTGGTCATGTGTATTACTTCACACTTTTCAATATTTAGTGTTAATTACCAATTTTTGGACCATGCAGAAATTTTGTCTAAATCACTTTCCAGTTGCTTTTGATCCTCTGTTGACTTCACTAACCAATAAATGACAGCATCATCCATGAACAGTCTAAGGGAGCCATTCAGATTGTCTCCTAAACCATTTATAAACACAAGGAAGAGCAGGGGACCTATAACGTTTCCCTGGGGAATGCCAGATATCACTTCTGTTTTACTCGATGATTTACCGTCAATTACTACGAACTGTGTTCTTTTTGAAAGGAAATTGTGAATCCAATCACACAGTGTGATATTCCATAAGCACACAATTTCATTATAAGCCACTTGTGAGGTAGAGTGTCAAAAGCCTTCTGGAAATCCAGAAATATGGAATCAATTTGAGATCCCTTGTTGATGGAACTTATCACTTCATGTGAATAAAGGGCAAGCTGTGTTTTGCAAGAGCGATACTTTCAGAATCCGTGTTGACTATTGGTTAATAGGTCATTCTCTTTGAGGTAGTTCATAATGTTTGAACAAAGTGTATGTTCCAAAATCCTACTGCAAATCGACGTCAATGAGAATGGCATATAATTTTGGGGATCAATCCCATTGCCTTTCTTGAATATTGGAGTGACTTGGGTAACTTTCCAGTCTTAGGGGTACAGATCTTTCTCTGAGTGATCAGTTGTATATGACAGCTAAGTATGGAGCTATTGCTTCAGCATACTCTGACAGGAATATAGTTGGTATACAATCTGGCCCGGAAGATTTGTTTTTGTTTAGTGACTTAAGTTGTTTTACTACTCCACGAATCTCTACTTCTAAATTTCACATTCTGGCAGCTGTTTTTGGTTTGAATTCTGGAGTTTTCACTTCGTCTTCTTTGGTGAATGAATTTCGGAAAGCTGTGTTTAGCAATTCTGCTTTAGCAGTACTGTCATCGGTAGTATTAACATTGCTATCACGTCATGAAGGTATTGTTTGTGTTTTGCCGCTAGTGTACTTCATATATGACCAGAATTTCTTTGGATTTTCTGCAAGATTATGAGACAGGATTTCGTTGTAGTAACTAATATAGGCTTCTCACATTGAAGTCTATGCTAGGTTGTGAGTTTCAGTAAAAGATTGCCCGTCTTGTGTATTCTCTGTCTTTTTAAATTTTGCATGCATTTTTCTTTGCTTTTGCAACAGTGATCTGACCTGTTTTATGTACCATGGGGGATCAGCCCCCCTCTTTTATTAATTTATTTGGTATAAATCTCTCGATTGCTACTGATAATATGTCTTTGAAAGTAAGCCACAACTGATCTACACTCACATTTTTAGTTTTGAAAGACTGGAGACTATCACTTAGGAAAGCATGAAGCGAATTTTTATCTGCTCTATTAATCTTAAAGCAAAATAGAATGCTAATATCTGACTGACTGGGCAGGGGACTGAAGAGGTTAAAGCTACTACATACAGAAGGCACTGACCAACTCAATATAATTCATAACTTGTTATAACTGTGGCGACAAGAGCTACTTAATATTACTTACTGAAAGCAGAAATAGATTAATACTCACCAGTGAGAAACATGAGACTGTTTTTAATTAACAACAGTGACTGGAGATTCTGTTCCTACATACTAAGAAACAACAGCCTGAATTTAACATTTTCTTCTTGCAAAAGGGAATACTTTTGAAAGTTTTAAAAACTGAAATATATGTTATTCATAGTTTCTACAGGTAGATACAAACAAACAAAAACTTGAAATCACTTGTAAGGTGTCTAGTTTTTCATTGTATAATTGCCTTTGCAGCTGAAAATTTCATTGCATATGGACAAATATATATGATCCACTGTGGGAATACATGTAAACAATGTGAGCAAGAAGAAGAATAGAACAGGGACATAACAGTTGCAGTATATGATAGGTTCAGAATGAGGGCAGCACACAATGCAAGTCTAGATAGCTGAACTGGTTCATAAAGTGAGATCGGTGATGTAGCAAATGGGGTGTGGAATTTGTGGTCCACTTAGGGGACCAGCTCCACTGGGATGTCAAAACTTGCATGAGTTGTAAAATAATATTTGGCTTGGATATTGCATACACACATGATTGTAAACAAAACTGTCGACATCTATAATAGTGTACAGATTCATTATTGCTGGTATTACTTTTTTACAACTGCTAACATTGTGAATTTCGAAACTTCCTGGCAGATTAAAATTGTGTGCCGTTACTGGGACTTGAACCTGAGACCTGTGCATTTTGGGGGCAAGCGCTCTACCACTGAGCTATCCCGACATGACTCACAGCCCATCCTCACAACTTTACTTCTGCCAATACCTCGCCTCCTATTTTCCAAACTTCACAGAAGTTCTTCGAAACTTGCAAGACTAGCACTCCAGGAAGAAAGGATACCCAGGAGTCCTAGTCTTCACAGGAGAATGTCTGTGAAGTTTGGAGAGTAAGAGGTTAGGTACTGGCAGAAGTAAAGTTCTGAGGATGGGCCATAAGTCATGTCAGGATAGCTCAGTGGTAGAGCACTTGCCCGTGAAAGGCAAAGGTCCCAGATTTCAATCCCGGTTCCGACACACAATTTTAATCTGCAAGGAAGCTTCATATCAGCACACACTCCGCTGCAGAGTGAAAGTTTCATTGTGAATCTTACCCATTGTATTTGTTCACATTCTCTTACTATCTTGTCATTTTTACTAGGCATGTATGAATGGTTGCAGATGAGTTTTTTCTTTCAATAAATCAATGTATAAACAACTAAATCATTTTTACAAAAGTAAATGAATGTTTTGTAAATACTTTTGTGTATTTTTTTCCCTTAAGGCTAAGGAAACTAACAAGATGTATTTATTTCCATGACGCAAAATTCAAGAAAATTCTTCTGGAATTACTTTCTGAGATGATGATGACGATGAAGATGTGAGATGTTTCTCTAAGCTTCAATGTGGTAGGGTTTAAAAAGCGAATACATTATTTATCATACTGTGCGTGACATTGCAGGTATATTAGAAAATGCAACTGGAAAAATATGATTCTTTAGGGACCAGTATCTCGAGTTCTATTGATCACAGAGATAAGGGAAGTAGTTTTTCATAGCCTTTCGTTTAGAGATCATTTGTATACCTATAAGTAGACAGGGCTTACTCTAGCTATGCTTGACCTCAAGGTCAAAATGTAAACATTACATACTTCTAGCAATCCATCCAAAGTAAGCCAATCAGTTAATTTTTGCACACAGTGAAGTGTAGAGTGGACTTCATACAGCTTGTAAAATCATTAATCCATGAACAGTTGATGAGAAAAACATGAAAAATCACAATTTTGTGTACCAAAACAAATCAAGACTATGGAGATGTTTCCATTTGTTCTCAAGATGATGTTCTCGGACAACTTTGTTGGTTACTGAAATCCAAAAGTTCAATTTACCTTACTTGTGCAGAAAATCACAAAAACAATTTTTTAGCTATTTTTGCACCTAGTGTGGCTAATACATCAACCATGGCAAATTGCTCAAATAATAACTGCACATTTTATTTAGAAATTCCATTTTCCACATACACAAGGTCAGACACCACAGGTTACCACTTGTGCGGTATTTACAATTATTGGTCATCTTTAGAGGATAGATAACAAAAAATTCCATATTTAAAGTTTGACCTTCTGTCTGGGTCCCACCAGCAGAAATCGGTTCAAGTTGCCACTGGTTCACACTACTCTCAGTCCTACATAAAAAGGCAAAGTCTACTTGGAATAATTTGTGTTTACTGTAGTACAGCATTATGGTTTTTCAATACCAGATATGTCCACATCAGTATCTTGGATTACTTTCTCTGAGTGCATTTTTGTTTATAATCCAGATGTGCTTCCAGGAATTTTACACATCATATAAAATACATATCTGTAGCAGCAACAATATAATTTTGCTTATTTGATGTATTTCACATGAGATTTTCATTATGACCATTTGCTTTGTGAACAAGGAGCGACCCTGACCATAAAAGATGATGCAATTAGTACTATAATATGTTAGGTACCCAAATAGGGCTTTATGACCTATGCTGTGATATACATAGGCAGTATCAAAGCATATATCCAGAAACTAGTTTTTGCCAAAGAAAACCAGATATAATTTCTTTATTGTTAATTTTTCTGTTAAATTTACTGTTAATGAGCAAAAAATGTTCAAATGTTTGTAGAACTGGTGGGACTTAACTTCGGGGTCATCAGTCCCTAAGCTTACAAACTACTTATGAACTAGCTAACACTAAGGACGGCACAAATATCCATGCCCGAGGGGGATTCGAACCCCCAACCGTAGTGGCCGTGCAGACCATGACTGGAGCGCCTAAGGCCCTCGCCACCGTGGCCGGCTGTTAAAGAGCACTCACACACCATCATCATCTGTAAATCACATCACAAAGGAGAACAAGTATGTGGGATGAGTCAAATTATACATTAGCAAATGGAAGTAGCTACTACAGGCAGTTTCTGTAAAATACATTCGTTCGCATTAATAATTTTGGTTATACATACAAAATATAACAACTGCTGCACTTTCCATTCCTGAATGTTTAAAAATAGGATATTTGTTGAACAAATAATGAAAGAGCTGAACTGTGAGGCACTTAGAAACTTAGGCTGTGAAGAAAATGATAGTATCTTCTTGTAGGTCACTTTCACAACAACTTGAGCAGTCTAGAAGAGTCCAAAATGGATGTACGGCTAAAGGTGATTTAGTATTTCACTTTTTGTAATTTACTGTCACTATACCATATTTAAGGTAGTTGGAATATTCATTAACCCAGATAGCACTGACCTCCTTCCAGAAGACAAGAATGGCAGGTTAGTTTTTCATTCTTGTTGTCAAGAATTCACACCCAGTGTTGTATTTCATTTCTTGAATTGCCTGCTTTCATTGCAGATCAATTTTAACTTCTGTTGCTGACTGCAAAGTGGTTGGATGCAGTTGCAAAATTTAGGTTCATGCAAAAGATATTGGAGACTTCCTCATAACTGGGTGTTCATTTCTTGAACATTATTTAATTTTTGTGACATTTATATGTGTATGTTTCATCTTAGATGTTGTAAATCCAAAAATAATTCCATGCTATCTGGGTTAAGTTACTAACTGTAGATAAAAATAGCTCAACAGTATTCCTATCAAGTCAGCATGTTTGAATATACTTCTAGGCTAGAAGCACCACCATAATTACGTGGATATTTGTAATATAATTATTTTTTATTTAATGTCTCCTGGATGTGTAAACACTGTATTTGGGAATTAAATATCACACGCAAAAGTGATTAGGTAATCACTGAAAATATGGGCCACCAAGTTTAGTATTTCATGTTTCTGCACTAGTATTTATATGTGAAACTAATATCATTTGTCTCATTATTATTTGAAAAAAAAAAAAAAAAAAAAAACCCCACAGAGATAATTGTTTTTCTTCTACTCAGAAAATTAAATACAATGGGTAGAAACAATAAAAATGGAATTACTCTGTCTGACAGGCATCGGGAGGTCCACTGGGTACTGACCAGCTGCTGTGTCATCCTCTGCCTGAAGGTGAAAAACTGACTAAGGGCAGAGATTTCTGTTTTGTGTTTATGTTGTTAAAAGGGTAAAAGAGAGTATCCGTGTTCACAATAAGAACACTTACAGAACAGGTATTTTGTAAGGAAGATAATCTTCAGACTCTTAATCCAATCATTGTTGAGGCCATTAGAGAGGTAACACATTGGAAAAGATGGTAGTGGTTAGGGTGCAAATGACAGTGGTCTCATTAAGAGAATCATTCTGGTATTGTTAAATATACATGACTGAATGAGGCTCCAATCCTTGCTCCTTCCACACAAGACTCCACTTGTGATGTAATGAAAGTTTTTGTCAATAAGAAGTTAATTAGAATGAATCACAGGTCTTAATTTGAGAAAGAAATTTTAAAGAATGTATATTTAGAGCACTAAATTGTATTAATGAATTATTGAGTGTGATGAGATGATTATAAAGTGGTTTAGGTGTGGTGGTAACAGGATTGTAGGATGAACTGACAATCAGAGAGAGAATGAATTTTCAGGGAGGGGGGACTGGAAAAGCATGGATGACACTAGAAGAATGTTCCTCTAACTCTTGGTCGCCCCCCTCCCCCTCTGATTTTTTAAACAGTTATTAAAATCCGAAATCTTATGTTTTTAAGGAGTGGTGATTTGTTTTAAAATTTCATTGTACCTAGTATTTACGGCAGTTTTGTGTTCTTTTAGGGGAATGCAGCCATGACAGTTCACTCTGTGAATTATCATTTTACAATGTTATACAACAAATGGGTTTTTTAAGTTTCCATGATACTAACCTTCCCAATAATGTAACAGGAATGGAACACTGTATGATTAAAAAATGACGTTAGTACCTTAAAACGGGATGGAAAGCAACAAATGAGAACTTTGATTGAAACATTTACTTATAGTTTGTAAAGCTGAAACAAAAAGATACTACGCAAAAACTCAGGTGTGCATTGCTCTTATCTCATGTTATATTATTATCAAATTATTTTCTTAAAAAAAAAATAAAAAAAAAAAAAAAAAAAAAAAAATAATAATAATAATAATAATAATAATAATAATAATAATTTAAACTTGGTACTTGGTTTTTCTAATTACCCCACAGATACAGGCGATAAGGAACAGTGGAAATTCCAGGAAGGGTTCAACAATATATTTTCGGCCGTTAAGGTCTTCATTGGTCGGAGAGGCCACAGTGGCCGGAGGTAGTCAGTGTGAGTGTGTGTGTGTTTCTCTCCGACAGATCAAGGCCTTAATGACCATAAGCTATCAAGTTGTTTTCTGTTATTTGTGCCTTTCCGTGACTCTGTGGATGTCTCTGTGGTGAATAGAAACAGTGTTATAAAACCATAATTGTTTCTGTTAAAAGCAAAGAGACATTGATAAAAACTATGCAGCAGTTGCAAACATTACTTATATTGATGCCTTTGAGGAGTTCATGACCCTTTCAGGATATTTAGTTCTCCTCTGTGTGACTATCTTTCATTTTCCTGGATCATCTTTAAGTTAGATGTCAGAACATTCTCCAATTCCTTTGACAGTTGATCAAAGTAGCTGTTGATAGTTTTGGTGTTACTCTGGCTCTGGCGCAGTTTATGTTTTGGCACATTCGCATTGCCAGTTTGAACTTTGTGTCACCTTAGAAATGCTTCCACAAAATCATGCCCGGGGAGATTATTCATAAACCTTCCCCTTTCTGTCCAGAAAATCCTTTACTAGAAGTCTTAAGGTTGTACAGTCAATATGATAACACCATTCGCTGCATATTTTCAATCTATCTACAAACAGTTGGTCTTCTTGAAAAGACAAGACAGTTTGTCTACCCTGAGGTTTAATGTTGGCACCACTTTTTAGGTGTCTGTATAGTACACTAAAATGACTCCCATGTTTCTAAACTGCTTTCCCCAAGCTAACCCCCAATTGGATGTTAAAGAGAGGGCATCTTTTATACAATTAGGACAGTGCTTTCTGTAACCCGGACAATGATGGTTTTGTATTCTCTTGACATATTTGAACAGCAACTCTAAAACAAGAAAGATATGTTAGGTATCATATAACATAAGGAGAGAATAGATAACTGGTTTTTATATAGCATTATATCATATACTAATAAGATTTTTTTTAAATTTTGTTATTGTGGGATGAATAGAAACAACAGAATTCTTACGTTTCTATTCACCCTAAAAACTTTGAAAACATAATCTGCAAGTTTGAAAATTCACAGACATAATTTCATTGAAAGTGAAACAAAAACCAGTCCTTTCTGCTTTACATTGATGTTATAGCTAGTACTTACAATGCCAATAACTATCATATGGGCAATACATGTTTACTTACCTGAGCCTGAGAAGTTCAGAATAGGTAGCAAAACAACTCATAAATTATTGACACAGACACTAAGATAAACATCAACCTACTGTGCTGAGAACCCAATGTAACAATTTCCTTGTTTCTGAAGTGTTTCCAAGCCCAAAACAATAATTCTGGTAGTTAAAATTAATGTCCACCTCAACCTTATAGTATTCACATTAATTGTGTATATGAAGTTTTGTTTCTATTCACACCATTTTCTGGTATCTGTATTTTTATATTTATGTTTATGACTTGCTTTGGTTATACAGGATGATTAGTCAGTCTAACTCAACATACACGTTAATAAATCCACACACACACGCACAGTGCTCCTTCGCCTGGTAAGTAATCTCCATCTATTTTTTTAATATATATATTTTTCCTGCTAGGAATTTCTCCTCTATAATATTCATATCAAAATACATGTTTATGTACAGCATTAAAATTTATAAGTTTTAATATAAACAGCTATATGAAAGTGAATTTGTACAGTTCATTTGGAATACCTTTTAAGGTAAATTACTGGGTCATTTATTGAAGGAATATTTATTCTCACTGATTGCTGTACATCATGGACTGGAAATCATTTGGATAGGTCACCCACTTCTGACTGGGATGTTTCTTTTACTTTGTTCCTACATTATGTAGGCCAGATATTGTTGTCTACCCGATTCTCATACGATAATGTATTGAAATGGATAGAATGCTACTCATCACACAGACATCCCAACAAGGTGCAGAAAGGCACAAATAGAAGGCTACTAGAAGCCTCCATCCAAAAGGTTTTTAAGTACATTACCCTATCCCCCCAACATTTTTACTGAGCATTCATAAGTTACATGTGAAGACTTATGAATATTCAGTCACAGATAATCCCCCCTCCCCTCCCCAAAGGCACCATTTCCCTCTACCCACTCCCTATGTACAGTCATGACTGTTGATGTTACACATTTCTTTGAGTTAGTAGGTTTTTCTCTCATCACTGTTTTCATATGATTGGCAGTTTTTAACACATTTGCTGCCATGTGTCACTGGCAGCCACAGCAGGCAGCTCTGAAGTCATTGCGACAGCCAACATGTTAAGATGCACGTAGAATCCTGTCTAGTTAATGATTATAGCGGTTTTAATGATGCTTCTTTCTGTGTTATTCCAACTTAAAATATTTATAATGATGAGGTTAAATAAGTCTTTTGTGGTTATCAACTCAATTCCATTCTAATATAATATGACTAGAACATTGTACTGCCCTCATACAGTGTTGGTGTAGTATTTTGCACTTAAGAGCTAAAGAAGCTAACACCTGCCTAATACTGTGTAGGTCCCCATGAGCCATAACTCAGTGTGGCATGGACTTTAATAATGTCCAAATTTGTCTGGAGGGAATTGTATCTAGATATACCAGGAGTCCAAACACTCCAACTGCACACCATTAGAGCCTTCGCCAGCTTGAACAGTTCCCTGCTGACATGCAGGGTCCACGGATTCACGAGGTTTTCTCCATACCCGCCCACGTCCATCTGCTCAATACCAGACAATATGTTTCCAGGTATCAACAGTCCGTCAGTGTTGAAAAGCCAGATGAGGCATTGTCCTGTCATGCAGTCAGCAAGGATGCACGTGTGGGCCTTCGGCTCCAAAAGTCCATATTGATGATGTTTCGCTGAATGGTTCTAATGCTGATAGTTCTTGATGGCCCAGCTCTGAAATCCACAGCAATTTGCAGAAGGATTCCACTTCTGTTATGTTGAACAATTCTTTCAGTTGTCATTGGCCCCATTCTTGCAGGATCTTTTTCTGGCCACAGCAATGTAGGAGATTTCATGTTTTACCAGATTCCCGATATTCAGTGTGTACATGTAAAATGGTCATATGGGAAAATCCGCATGTCATCGCTACCTTGGATGTATTGTGTTCCATCTCTTGTGTGCTGACTGTAACACCAGGTTCAAACTCAATTCATGACAACCTGCCATTGTAGCAGCAGTTACCAAACTTTAAGCCTGCAAAACACCCCCATTGTCTTGTACAGGCATTGTCAACCCCAGTGTCATCCTGAGAGTGTACATTACACGTCTCGGTATTCACACACGAGCCTATGCCAGTTTCTGTGGCTCTTTGTTGTATATTAATTTAACCACAGTTACAGTGACACCACAGTTGTGTTATGTGAATGTTTTATCTGTATTTGTTATTGATCTACTGTAAGTCATGTTTAATGATTATCCTTTTAGGTTTAATAAGACTGCCACCAGCTAAAGGGTGATGTGATGTCAAAACTGGTTGCCAAGTAAAGGATTTTTTTTTTTTTTAAAGAAATGGCTGATGGAGTTTATTTCTATAAAAAAACCTGTAACTGTTGTTTCACTACCAGGCCACGCACAACGTGTGGAGATCTGCTGTGGCCACACAGTAGTCAATAGCGTTTATCACTGATTATAATAAAAAGTGAAAATATTCACTATTGTGAATTTTCATATTAGCTAGATTTTGTGTGCATCTCAAGAAAAATAATTTTGTGCTTACTTTGGTTTTTAGGCTCTGGTGTTGCTTCTTGCAACTTGGAGATATGCTGCAGAGAGACATATTCATCCCCTAACTCCTCGAATGAGCAGCTGATTTCTATGAACTTTGTTTTGTTTTCACCTCAAAAATTGTAACAGCAGAGGGAAACAAGTAAAGCAAATTAAGTGTGTGATATTTAATAAACATTGGTTTTACAATTTTTTCCATTTGAGATAAATATTGTTCTGAATGCAGTTTTTGATAGCATGGGGAAAAAAAACTGAAAAATTATTCCTGAATACAAGTTTACATTAACCTTGTTATTGTATGTGATGTGCATCACCTAAATTTCCAATATTGTAATATGATGTATGAAGTCAAAGTGATGACAAGTTATTTAATAAAAATACATCTTGCATATGTATTCAAACCAACAAGTAGTTTTGTTTTCTTATTAAAAGATAATTTCCTGTTAAGTCAGCATATGGTGCATAGCAAAGGGTATTTGGCAATAAACTTTAATGAGACTGATTGCGAAAGTAAGGAACAAACAAACAAACACACACACACACACATTGTGTAGCACCCTGGGTAATGACAAATGTCACTGTCTTCTCTGACAAAGTCACGAATCCAGTCCCACAACTGAGACAATATTCTGTAAGCCCACAATTTGATTAAAAACCACTAGTAAAATCAATTGAAGATCCCTTGTCAATAGCATTCATCATTCTTAGTGAGTGCAGAGTTGGTTAACTTTCTTTGGAACAATATTTCACTCTCTTCAAACTTCATACTGAAGTGACACTGCTGAGAATTACTTACAAGGGAAATTCCCAATCCACCCCCCCCCCCTTAGATAATTTAACTTTTGTTTTTCAAGAAATTCTGAACTGTCTGTCTGGTCACTGACATACTATGCAGCAGTTACAGAATATGAGTCTTGTGGTAAGAATACGAGGCGCATCCAGAGAGTATGTTCCGTTTGGTAATAAAATGAAATTGTACACAGATACAGAAGAAATTTTTATTGCACAAAATTCTACAACTCTTAAACTAATTTTCCACATAACTGCCAGAATTTTGCAGGCATTTGTCATAGCGTGGCACCAGGTTTTGTATACCTCCTTCATCGAAATCTGCCGCCTGGGTCTTCAACCAGTTGGAAAGTTTCTTTCAGCTTGTCATTGGTGAAGTGATGACCGCCGAGGAAAGACTTGAGATGTAGGAACAGACCTGATTTCACAGGCGGTGGGATTTTCAATCAACGCCGACATTTCAAACAAGCACAACAAAGCATACGTAACAGACAGCTATCTCCAAATGGCGCATGTTGTTCTCCTTGAAACACATCTTCTGCAGCACATATGCGGAACTGTAATTGCAGCGCAGATAAATTGAAACAGAACTCACTTTCTAGACGTGCCTTGTATATTACCACCTGAACAAGGAAATGTGATAAGTGAGTGCAGGCAATCTGTCAGACCTCTCACATAAATTGAAACAAAAAATAAACAGGTGTGAACTAGAGAGAGGTCTGACAGCTGTCAGTGACTGGACTGACAGTGCCTTATTTAATGAAAAAAGTAAAACTATTTAGACCAAAGGATATTTGAACACTGACCTCCCACATCACATTCCATCAGCAGTACCACAGTACTGGCTTTGCTCGATGTTGCATATCTAGTATTTGGACCATGAACTATCTATTCCTCCTCCGCTTTTGCCTTTCACGGGCAAGAGCCCTACCACTAAGCTATCCTGAGTCACGGTCCGTCCACAACTTCAATTCTGTCAGTACCTCGCCTCCTACTTTCCAAACTTCACTTGCAAATTTGCACGACTAGCACAACTGGAAGAAAGGAAGAGTGCTTGCATGTGAAAGGCAAAGATGCTCTGTGTCTTTGCAAAACTGTTTATGCTAATTAATTCCTATTCAATTTTATAATGGCTAATCTAAATTTTTAAGTGAAAAAATTAATTCAAGTATCATACTTCAGCTCTTGGAAGGGAACTTATAAACCAGGCTATGTTTAATTATTTATCTGTATGAAAGCACCTTATTAACACAAAAATATGAAAAATGACGAAAACCAATATTATAAACTGGTGCCTCTAATTTAAATATTGTGAGGAAAATGCTATGTTTCATGAAATAGTATAAAATAACCTTACTGCAACATTTCAAGAGAGAAGGATTTAATTTCCTCTGATTATTTTTCACGAAATTATGAGTTTTACACTTTAAATTAATACTCTTTGCCAGAAAAATTTTCTTCCCTAATCCAGAGTTTTCAATGTATGAGCAAAACCTTTCTGTAAGTGCACGCTGGTTTAACCTGATAGTAAATACCTTCTCAAATGATATGGTCTTCTCTTTCTAGAAAGTGGTTTGCTACAGCTCTCCAACCTATCCTATTCTGAGCAAGCCTCATCTCATAAGAATGACAACCCACATCCATTTGCTCACTATATTCATCTCTGTCTCCCACTGCAATTTTTATCCCACAAATTTCCCTCCAATGCTAAATTAACAATTACTTGATGTCAAAGACTATGTCCAACCAATCAATCTCTTCTTTTAGTTAAGCTATGCCAGAATTTTTTTCCAATTCTGTTTGGTACTTCATTAGTTATGTCACCTGCCTACTTAATCTTCAGCATTTGTCTGTAGCACTGCATTTCAAAAGCTAGATCATTCTTCTTTTCTGCAATATTTAATGTCCACGAGACAACACTCCACATGAATGCCTTCAGAAAAGACTTCCCAACACTTAATATTCAATATTAGCAAACTTCTCTTTTTCAGAAACAATTTTCTTTCCATTCCCATTCTGCTTTTCATAAAATCTGTACTGCAACCATCATTTTACTGCCCAAGTAACAAAACCCATCTACCACCTTTATTGTTACCTAATCTAATTCCTTGAGCAACACCTGATTTTCTTAGACTACATTCCATTGCCTTTGTTAATGTTCATCTTATATGCTCCTTTCAAGACACTATCCATTCTGTTCAATTGCTCTTTAAGTCCTTTGCTGTCTGTGGCAGAATTACAATGTCATCAGCAAACAGCTATGTTTTTATTTCTTCGCCCTGAACTTTAAATCCTTCTCCTTGCTTCCCTTTATCGCTTGCTCAGTATAAAGATTGCATAACATTGGAGAAAGGATACAACCTGTCTTGCGTACTTTCCAATCAATGTCCTTCGACTCTAATAACTGCTGTCTGGTTTTTGGACACATTATAAATAACCATCAATTTCCTATATTTTACCCCTGCTGACTTCAGAATTTGAAACAGTATTCCAATCGACACTGTCGAAAGCTTTCACCAAATCCACAAAAGCTAGAAATGGATTTTTGCCTTTCCTTAATCTATCTTGTAAGATTTGTAAGGTAAATACTGCCTTGTTCCTATATTTCTCCCAAATCCAAACAGATTGGCTTCTGCCAGTTTTTCCATCCTTCTGTAAATAATTTGTGTTAAAATTTCACAACCATGATTTATTATATGGATGGTTCTGTAATTTTCACACATATAGGCACCTGCTTTCTTTGGAATTGACATTATTACAGTTTTCTTGAAGTCTGAGGGTATTTCACGTGACTTACGTCTCACACACCAGCTGGAATAGTTTTGTTATGGCTGACTCTCCCAGAGACTTCAGTAGCTCTGACAAACTGTATTGCAGGAGGCTTGTTTCGATTGAGGTCTTTTAGTGCTCTGCCAACTTCTCTCAGTACCGTACCTCCTATCTCATCATCTACTTCATCTTCCCTTTCTAAAATATTGTTTGAAGTTCACCACTAATTTAAATGCCTGCCGCTGACTCCTTAACAATGGTAATGACAGCTGAATAGCCCCTTTCCATAGTCCCCCATTCAGATCACCAGGCGGCGACTACTCAGGAGGACTTCATCATCAAGAAAAACAAAACAGTCATTCTACGGATTGGAGCGTGGAATGTTCTAACCCTTCATCTCACAAGTTAGAAAATGTGAAAAGAGAAATGAATAGGTTAAAGTTCGATATGGTAGGGATTAGTGACGTTTGGTGGCAGGATGAACAGGATTTCTGGTCAGGTGAGTACAGGGTTATAAATAAAAAATCAGTTGGTGGGAACACAAGAGTAGGTCTGATAATGAATAAGCAAGTAGGAATGCCGGTAATTTACTACGAACAGCATAGTGAATGCATTATCATAGCAAAGAGACACAAAACCAACACCAACCACAGTAGTGCAAGTTTATATGCCAACTAGCTTGACCGATGATGAGGTTATCAAAGTAATGTATGAGGAGATAAAAAAAATCATTCTGAGAGTTAAGGGGGATGAAAACTTGATTCTAATCGGTGACTGGAACTTGGCAGTAGGAAAGGGAAGAGGAGGAAATCTAGTAGTTGAATATGGAGTGGGGAAAATGATTGAAAGAGGAGATCGCTTGGTAGAATTTTGTGTAGAGCACAATTTAATGACCACCAACACTTGGTATAATCATCATGAAATAAGGTTGTATATGTGGAAGAGGCCAGGAGACACTGGCAGGTATCAGATTGACTTTATAATGGCAAGGCAAAGGTTTAGAAACCAGGTTCTAAACTGTAAGACATATCCTGGGGCAGATGTAGGCTCTAATCATAACGTGTTAGTTATGAACTGCAGATTAAAATTTAACAGACTGCAGAAAGGTAGAAAAGTTAGGAGATGGAACCTGGACAAATTGAAGGAACCAGAGGTGGTTGAGAGTTTCAGAGGGAGCATTAGGCAAGGATTGGCTGAAACAGGGGAAAGTAATACAGTAGAAGAAGAATGGGTGGCTCTGAGAGATGGGTTGTAAAGGCCGCAGAGGATCATATAGGCAGAAGGACAAGGCCTAATAGAAATCCCTGGATAACACAGGATATACTGAACTTCATTGATAAGAGGAGAAAATATAAAAATTCAGCACGCGAAGCAGGCAAAAGAGTACAAAAGTCTGAAAAATGAGATTGACGGGTAGTGCAGGACAAATGCAGAGCCATAGAAGAATGAATAACTAGAGAAAAGATAGATATCACCTACAGGAAAATAAAAGATATTTGGAGACAAGAAAAGAAGCTGTATGAATATGAAGAACTCAGACGGAAAACCAGTACTAAGCAAAAAGGGAAAAGTTGAACTATGGAAGGAATACATTGAGGGCCTATAAAAGGAAATAAACTTGAAGGCAGTATTCTAGAAATGGAAGACAAAGTGGAGGAAGATGAGATAGGATATATGATACTGTGAGAAGAATTTGACAGAGCTCTTCAGGATTTGAGTCGGAACAAGGCCACAGGAGGAGATTGTATTCCATCTGAACTGCTGTTATCGTTAAGTCGGTCATGAAGAAATTGCTCTACCTGGATGCAAGATGTATGGGACAGGGGAAATACCCTCCAACTTCAAGAAGAATATCATAGTTCTAAGTTCAATCTTGCAAGAGAAGACAAATGTGAAAATTACAGAACTATCAGTTTAATAATCATGGTTGCAAAATACTAACACGAATTATTTACTAACGAATGGAAACCACTTGTGGAATCCTACCTTGGGGACTATCTGTTTCGATTTAGAAGAAATGTAGGAACATGGTAGGCGATACTCACATTACGACTTATCTTAGAAGATAGGCTAAGGAAAGGCAAACCCACATTTTTAGCATTTGTAGAAAGCTTTTGACAATGTTGACTGGAATACACTCTTTCAAATTCTGAAGATAGCAGGGGTAAAATATAGGGAGTGAAGAGTTACATTCAACCTATACAAAAACCAGAGAGCAGTTATTAGAGTCGAGGAGCAAGAAAGGGACGCAGAGGCTGGGAATGGAGTGTGACAGGGTTGTAGCCTTTCCCCAATGTTGTTCAATCTGTACATTGAGGAAGCAATTAAGAAATACAAGGAGACATTTGGAAAGAGAATTAAAGTTGATGGACAAGAGTCCCGGTTCCGGCACAAAATTTTAATCTGCCAGGAAGTTTCATATCAGCGCACACTCCGCTGCAGAGTGAATTTCATTCTGGAAGAAATAAAAACTTTGCAGTTTGCCGATGACATAGTAATTTTGTCGGAGGTTGCAGAGGATCTGGGAGAGCATTTGAATGGAATGGACCATGTCTTGAACAGAAGATACAACAAGAGTAAAATGAGTGTAATGGAATGTAATGTCAGAAGATCAGGTGATGCTGAAGGAATTAGATTAGGTAATGAGACAATAAAAAGTGTAGATGAGTTTTGTTATTTAGGTAGCAAGGTAACTTCTGATGTCCGAAGTAAAGAAGATATAAAATGCAGAATGGCTATGGGAAGAAAAGCATTTCTAAAGAAGTGAAACTTGTTAACATCTGATATTAATTTAAATGTTAGGAAGTCCTTTCTAAAAGTGTAGCATTGTACACAAGTGAAACGTTGACGATAAGGAGTTCAGACAAAAAGATGATAGAAGCTTTTGAAATGTGGTGCTACAAACGAATGATGAAAATTAGATGGGTAGAACATGTTACTAATGAGGAGGTGCTTAACTGAATGGCGGAGAAAAGGAGTTTCTGTCGTATCCTGACCAAGATAAGGGACAGGTTGGTGGGACACACACTGAGACATCAAGGAATCGTCAACTTAGCATTAAAAGGAAGTGTAAGGGGTAAAAATCGTAGAGGGACACTGAGGGATGAATACAGTAAGCAGATTCAGAAGGATGTAGCTTGTGGAACGTATTCTCAGATGAAGAGACTTACACGGGACAGGGCAGGGTAGCTGCATCAAACCAGTCTGCGGACTGATGACCACATCACTAAATAGAATGATAAAAGCCTGCTCTGTAAATAAAACCTAAAACATGGTCAGCCATAGAAGCATCGTCAGCGTACTAAGCAGGGTGAAAGACTACCTCAAGGTGGCTAAACGCAGACAGTCCACCAGGGGGTGGACCACTGTGAACGAAGTGCCACAACGACAATTTGGAGGAGCTTCTTGACATAGTAGGTGGCCATGCGTTAACCACGTATGGCCAATATGCATGCGAGAGAGGATAACAGTCTGTGGAAAGGCCTGAGAGAGGAATTCCATGCTGTCGTAGAAGACTTGATTGCCCAGGGCCCGTTTGCCACACTCGCAGTAGACCATTCAAAATCCCAAGCCTCAAGGATCTTGTGGCACAACTCCAGTTGGATATCCCTTTCTGGGATAATGATATCCAGGGGCTAAGAGGTGGTGGCCAGCTGACTGACGTGTTCATTCTCCAGGATGCCGATGTGGCCTGGGGTCCAAACAAATTTAACTGAACAGCCAAATGTAGTGAGCACAAAGATGGAGTTGCAAATGGAGTGCACCAAGGGATGGGGATAAAAACAATGGTCAAGGGCTTGGAGGCCAGTCAGGGAGTCGCTACAGATGACATACGACTTCCTGGGCATGCTCGCAGGTGATCAAGAGCACGGGATATGACAATCAGTTCAGCAGTGAAAAAGCTACAGCCAGGAGGCAGCGAGCGTTATTCAATACAGTCACTGAACAAAGGCGTAAACAAGGGAACCATCATATAGAAAGCCTACACCACAGAATGTGTCAAGTATGGCCAGAAACTGGTGACAGTGTTTCTGGTGAAACTGACACCTTTGGATTGCAGGGCAACTGCAGGTGGAGTTGGAGGTAAGGGATGGACCAAAAAGGGGCATGGAATTGGCAGGAGAAATCAGAAGGGAGTGTTAGAGATTTGGATGAAGAAAGACTACGAACCTGGACTGTGACCAGAAGACCTGATCTGACTTGATGTGGTGGAGAGGGAAGGGCAGCAGCCGGAAACATAATCCTGTGATTTGGGTAGTGGGTAATGGTATGAACACGAGCTATTTATGAGGAAACAAACTGTTGCCAGTGAAACTTCAAGGGAGGGATCCCAGCTTCAGCAATGAGGCTTGGCATAAGGCTGGTGCAGGAAGTCCCTGTCAGCAGACGAACACCACTATGACGAATGGGATCCAAGATCTGCAATGCTGAAGGTGCCACAGAGTCATACACCAGCTCCCATAATCCAGGTGTGATTGGATTGGGGCCTTATAGAGCTGTAAGAGCGTTTGATGGGCAGCACCTCAACCGGTGTGTGCAGTATATTTAGGTACCGCCAGCATTTTTGCTTCAACTGACGAATGCGTCCTATATCTCGAGGACTAAAGCTGTGGCAAACATGAAACTTGGCATGTGGTAACTGAACAATACAAGGTTCTCAAACATGAAATTTCTTTTAGGTATCGCTTTCCAATACGGAATTAACTGCAAAGTTGAAGATTTTAGAAAAAGTTCGTGATGGTTGAGCAGGAAAATGTTCAGAAATGAGGCATCTCTCCTCCCTCCCTATCCTCATCCTGTCTGCAATGTTTATCGTCCATGTTCACTCCCACACAAGGCAGCAACACTCCACACAAAGTACTTCAGAAAGGACTTCCTTACGTTTAAATTAATATTTGATGTCAACCTTTGAAAATCATTTCTCACTAAACAGGGTGGTTTCCATCAGGGCCACCCCACTATTTACAATTTAGTATCACTGAAGTCTGCCATCCACGCCTTCTCTAGGCGTGAGTACCTAGTTGCGATCTTTTTTTGACCTCCAGAAGGCGTCTGACACTATTTAGCACCATCATATTCCTGCTACACTGTATGACTGGGGCTTACAAGCTCCACTTCCAATTTTTTATTAAAAAGTTCCTTTCACTCCGCTCTGCTGTGGGATCATCAGTGATATGATGGTGCTAAATAGTGTCAGATGCCTTCTGGAGGAGAAGGGGGGGGGGGAATTGCAACTAGATACTCAGGCCTAGAGAAGACGTGGATGGCAGACTTCAGTGATACTAAATTGTCAGTAGTGCAGTGGCCCTGATGGAAACCACCCTGTTTAGTGAGAAGTGATTTTCAAAGGTTGACATCAAATATTAATTTAAATGTAAGGAAGTCCTTTCTGAAGTACTTTGTGTGGAGTGTTGCTGCCTTGTGTGGGAGTGAAGAGAATAGAGGCTTTTGAAATGTGGTGCTGCAGAAGAATGCTAAAGATTAGGTGGGTGGATCACTTAACTAATGAGGTACTAAACAGAATTGGGGAGAAAAGGAATTTCTGATATACCTTGACTAAAAGAAGGAATCAATTGGTAGGGTACATTCTTTGTCAAACTTTGAAGTTTTTTTGTGTGCCTTTTTTTAGCAACTTTTCTGGCTGTATATGGCACATAAAATTATTTTTATTATTATTCCCAAGAGAATGCATACAGTTGTAAAAGATGGCCAAATGTCATTTCTTTCAATGAGATATTGCCAGAGTTATAACAACTCTATCTTCAAAAATTTGCACTCGCCCTGCACAGTCACACGTGGTGTCAAACAACTGACGATATCTGACAGTATTGCTTCGCCGAGCCTTAAAATTCGCCAATGCTCATTGGGGACAAGTATGAATGTTCACTAAAATTTCATCGAAATCTGTGATGATCAAGCAGGGAGTGCTATGTGCGTTGTCATGGAATGACCCAGCTGCATTTCTTACTAACTGCTCTCTTTTAGATTATTTCATATGTGATGCTCTCTTAATCTATAGTTTGTTACAGATTAAGTAGTCTGATGAAAGTTCACTGCAGCTTCTACACTGTCTTTATAATTTTGATACATCAAAAATGTTCAAATGTTTGTTAAGCTTATGGGCCTTAACTACGGGGTCATCAGTCCCTAAACTTACAAACTACTTATGAATTACGAACTAGGACGGCACAAATATCCATGCCCGAGGGGGGGATTCGAACCCCCGACCGTAGTGGCCGTGCTGACCGTGACTGGAGCGCCTCAGTCACCTCGGCCGGCTTTTGATACATCATTAAACTAATAAGGATATCGTAGCAGACATGAACCTCAATCAGCACAGCAAAAATCGGTAATTAGATATCCCAGCAAGCCTTTAACATAAACTGACTGACATCACCATGAAAGTCTGAACTTCTTTCCCATATAGGTGGTTTTTGTACTCTGCAAACCACGATAAGTTGCAAGGTGGGGGAAACTGACACTACAAGAGTTTGTGGATATATGAACTTATTTATGAACAGTGTTTTATGAGGAATAGAAAATATTTCAGGGCGTGTAGACCAACTGCAGTGTAAAGGTGGTACGGTCCAATTTTCAATTATTGCAGAGATATAGCTGCTAGTATATAGTCCAAACAAACTTGAGGTAAATGAAACATTTCCATTGATTGTTCAAAGTCCGAAGATGGCCTTGTAAGCGAAAGACTGGCTAACTAAACAAACTTCTATAACACACAATGCTTTTAATTTAAAAAGGTGTTCTACCAAGAACCTGTGGAAGAATAAGTGAAAAATGTTCTCATCTGCCTTCAGTTCAAGTCTGTTTACTAAAGCTCTATCTTTGTACTTACTAAAAATTAGACATGTTACATGGCATTTTTTATTGTGATTTGTCTATATTATACCTTAAAAGATTTAATATTCCTCCTGAAACATGTATATTCTCCTGACAAATCACTTTTCCTTTGATTTTAGGACCCCTTCCACTACGCAGGGAACAGTGTCTTAAATACAATAAAATACTTTGATGAACAATTATGAATGTATGCCAACAGTCAACATGGGTGACAGTAAGTAATTACCCTCCAACACACACACACACACACACACACACAGTTTCATAATTAAAAATCTCACTTTCAAATTGCTATACAAAAAGAACCACAGGGCAGAATGACTGCAGTTTGAACTGAACATACATGAAAGGGGAAACTCAATGGCATACACAAGAAAATACAAAGTTCAAAGTTTATCAGTAGATGGCACAGTAAGCAGCACATGATGCAAATTACAGGACATGCACCCATTACATTGCATTCAGCATAAACATGAAGATTTTGTGTCGCTTGCCTCCTATTGCATATTGTCATGGGTGCAACATGCAAGATAGATTTCTGCTTGTGAAACTTTTTTTTTTACAAGAATAACTACACTGTGGTTGCATCTTTAAGGAATTTGTAGCCATTAAAGAACGAGAGGAAAAGTTTTAGCCGGATGACTGGTGAAGTTCAAAGAGAAAAACTCAATCCCTCTGACCTCTGTAGAAGATGTGTTCCTAGCATTAAAGGGAGGGACAAGCCTTGATGCACAAGACTGCAGTGCATATGTAATTGCCCGATCATTAGAAATGCCTCAGAGCATGATACATAAAGTTCTACGCAATATTCTGCATTGCTAACAGTATGAAATTGTTAATCTGCAGGAGCCACTCCCTGCTGACCTGTTAGTGAGACATGTTTGTTCTACAATTTTTTGCTGGTATGAAAGTGGATAACAATTGGCCATGGGGCATTTTGACCACAGACGAAGCCCATTTCCACCCTAACGGCTATGTCAATATCCAAAATTGAAAGATTACAACTCATTGCAAAGACGTGGCAACAGGTACATACAAAAGACACATACACTTTCAGCTATTGGCCATGGCCTTCTTCAGGAAATAGAACATACACACAATCACACAACAGTCACCTCCGGTTGCCGCACTTTCAATCACGCTCTGCGACATGTAAATCGGGGAGGGGATAGGAAAGTTGCGTCACAGTGGTGGGGATGGGTACAGCACGGTCTAGACAGGAATAACGAGATGCAGCTTAGGAACGAAGTGGGGAGGTGGGTGAGGGGAGAAAAATAAGAAAATAAAATAAACAAAATAAAAAAAGATTTAAATAAAAATAAAATGTGCGCGCGCGCGCACACACACACACACACACACACACACACACACACACACACACACACACACACACACGATGGTAAACTTTCCCTTCAAAGGAAAAGTAGTTGTTAATTAGGATGAAATTGGTGAGGGTTATGAGAAATGAGATATCAGGCTAGAGTTTAGAGGGACGTTGGGAGAGGTAGTGTTCCAGAGCGGCAAGGCCATGGGCATGTGGGATGTTTGTGTATAGGGAGGTGACATCCCCTGTGACAAGTAAGGATTCGGGAGGCAAAGGGGTGGGAATGGTGGAGAGTCGAAGGAAGAGTTGGTGAAGGAAGTGGTAGGTGGTTTTTATTTTTTATATATTTTATTTAAACCTCTATTTTATTTTTCTACCATCACCCACCTCCCCACTCCATTCCTAAGCTGCCTCTCATTATTCCCATCTAGGCTGTGTTGTACCCATCCCCACCACCACGACACAACCTTCCTATCCCCTCCCCAATTTACACATCGCAGAGCACGATTCGAAGTGCGGTGGCCGCAGGTGATGCTTATATGACTTTTGTGATTGCGTGAATGTTCTATTTTCTGAAGAAGGCAATGGCTTATAGCTGAATGTGTTGTATGTGTGTGTCTTTTGTATGTGCCTGTCACAACCATCATCACGTCTATGCGGTGAGCTGTAAACTGTCATTACTATATTATTAACTCCAACCTGGACTTTCCATTATTACAATATTTAAAGATGAAATGCAAAATCCAGTTGTATAAAAAAGCACTGTCACTTCATTTTGCAAAGGTAACTTGTTGTGTTGTGGTTTTAGGGCGCACAACTTCTATGGTCATTAGCGCCCAGACAAGAACATAGATTCGCTATGATCTCATAAAAAAATGGTGACTGTCAGAACATTAACAACTGGCTAAAAACGAAAGATAAAAGACAATGAAAGGGGTTAAATATCCTTGGATAAGTTGGCCAAGGTGATAAAACGCAAAACTCGAGTAGCTGCTCGTGTGTCATCAGCTAAAATTTCCTCCAGAGTAGACGGAAAGTGAAGGGCTACACGGAGATGATTAAAATTAACACAAGTCAGTAAAACATGTCGCACTGTCAGCAGTTCACCGCAGGAGCACAGCGGTGCAGGTTCGGCGGATAGCAAGTGACGGTGGCTGAAACGGCAATGACCGATCCGCAACCGGGCCAGGATGACCTCCTCCCGCCGAGAGGAGCGTGAGGAGGTCCCTCAAGTGGTCGGGATCGGTTTGACAGTTCGCAATTTATTGTTGTACAGAGAAAGCCACGCACTGTGCCATGACGACACGATACTCCGGCGAAGAGCCCGTTGAACATCGTCCGGTGGGACGTAAAAGGTAGCCATGCGAGGCAAAAGAGCTGCTGCCTTGGCTGCTATGTCGGCGGCCTCATTCCCGGGCACACCGCCATGGCCAGGGACCCACAGGAAAGAAACGTGACAGCTGTCATCTGCTAGCAACTGGAGGGAGCGTTGCATCCGATACACGAGAGGATGGTTCGAGAAAGGGTCCTTAAGACTCTGCAGGGCACTGAGGGAGTCAGAACATATGGCATAGAAAGGTTGGCGGTGGTGGCAAGTATACAAAACAGCCTGGTGGAGGGCAAAAAGCTCAGCCGTGAAGTTTGAGCACCGGTCAGGGAGCTTGTATTGGAAACGGTTGTCCCCGACGACGAAGGCAGATCCGACACCGGCAGTGCTCTTGGAACCATCAGTGTAAATAAATATGGCATTATCGAACCGCGAACGGAGTTCGACAAGCCTCGAGCGGTATACCAAATCCGGAGTGCTCTCCTCTGGGAGCAAACTAAGTTCAAGGTGTGTGTGAACCTGGGCCTGATGCCACGGTGACAATGGGCTTTCGCTCAACCGATAGGTGGAAGGAAGTGTAAAATTGAGCCGCTGTAGCAGGCGGCGAAACCGAACTCCAGGTGGAAGCAAGGCAATCACAGACAACTGATATTGGCGATCGAGTGAGTCGTCAAAAAATAATCGGTAAGATGGATGGTTGGGCATCGACCGCAGGCGGCATGCGCACCGACACAAGAGTATGTCACAGCGAGTGGTCAAGGGTAATACAGCAGCCTCGGCATACAGACTTTCAACAGGGCTGGTATAAAATGCACCGGTCGCCAGACGTAGTCCCCGATGGTGGATAGAGTTGAGACGGCGGAGAATCAACGGCCGTGCAGAAGAGTATACAAGGCTTCCGTAGTCGAGCTTCGGCTGAACAATGGCCTGGTAAAGGTGAAGCAGGACGGTACGATCCGCTCCCCATGACGTGCCACTGAGGACACGAAGAACGTTAAGGGATCGGGCACAACGGGCAGTCAGGTAGGACACGTGTGTGGACCAGCAAAGTTTACGATCCAACATGAGTCTCAAGAATTTCGTAGTCTCCACGAAAGGGAGAGCAACAGGGCCCGAGACGTAGAGAAGGTGGAAGAAATTCCTTGTATCTCCAGAAGTTGATACACACAGTTTTCTCAGTGGAGAATCTGAAGCCGTTTGCAATGCTCCAGGAATATAGATGGTCAAGGCAGCGTTGAAGAGAACGCTCCAAGAGACACGTCCGCTGGGCGCTGCAATAAATTGCGAAATCGTCAAAGAGAGATCTGGAGACGTCGGCTGAAAGGCAATCTACCATCGGATTGATTGCAATGGCGAAGAGCGCCACACTCAAGACGGAGCCCTGTGGTACCCCATTCTCCTGGCAAAAGGTATCTGACAAAACGGAGCCCACCCGTACCCGGAACTTGTGATCCGCCAAAAACGCTTGAATGAAAAGAGGAAGGCGGCCCCGAAGGCCCCATGTGTGCAATGTGCGGAGAACGCCCGCTCTCCAACAGGTATCGTACGCCTTCTCCAAGTCGAAGAACACTGCTACTGTTTGACGCTTCTTTAGAAAGTTGTTCATAATGAAGGTCGACAACGTAACGAGGTGATCAGCATCAGAGCGGTGTCGACGAAAAGCGCATTGGATATTAGTCAGGAGGCAGCGAGATTCGAGGAGCCAGACCAACCGGGCGTTAACCATGCGTTCCATCACCTTACAGACGCAGAAATGGGGCGATAACTGGAAGGAAGGTGTTTGTCCTTCCCTGGTTTGGGGACAACAATGGCTTCACGCCAACTTGTGGGAACATGACCTCCAGTCCATATGCGATTGTAGGTACTAAGAAGAAAGCACTTGCCCGCAGGAGAGAGGTTCTTCAGCATCTCAATATGAATGGAATCGGGCCCGGGAGCAGAAGATCTGGACAGGGCGAGAGCACGGTCTAGCTCCTGCATGGTGAAGGTGACGTTATAATTTTCACAATTTAGAGAGTGGAAGGAAGGCGGCCGTGCCTCCTCTACCTGTTTGTGAGGGAGAAAGGCAGGGTGGTAATGGGCAGAGCTCGAAACCCCCGCAAAGAAACGGCCCAATGCGTTTGAAACATCAGCGGGGTCCACGAGGACTGCGTTCTCCACGGTCAGGCCAGGAATCGGGGAGTGGACCTTGATGCCGGATAAACGGCGTAGGCCACCCCAAACAACCGTGGAGGGAGTAAAACGGTTAAAGAACTAGTAAAAGCAGTCCAGCAAGCTTTCTTGCTGTCGTTTATGATACGACGGCACTGCGCTCTCATACGTTTATAATTGATGCAATTCTCCAAAGTTGGGTGGCGGCGGAAGGTGCATAAAGCACGGCGCCGGGCTCTAAGCGCGTCGCGGCAGGCTGCAGTCCACCAAGGGACATGTACACGACGTGGAGAAGAGGATGTACGAGGTATGGAACTTTCAGCAGCGGTGAGAATAACCTCTGTGAGGTAGTCGACCTGACTGTCACAGTTGGGAAAATTCTGATCGTGAAAAACAACCATGGAAGAATAAAGCCCCCAGTCGGCTTTAGAAATGTTCCAACTGGTGGACGAGGAGATGGGGAATGATGCAGGAAGTGGATGATACAAGGGAAATGGTCACTTGAGTACGTGTCAGAAAGTGCATACCACTCAAACCGACCGGCAAGCTGAGGAGTGCATATTGCGAGGTCTATATGGGAATAAGTGTGTGTTGTGTCTGAAAGGAAGGTCGGTGCACCGGTGTTGAGGCAGACAAGATCGAGGTGTTGGAGAAGGTCCACCAAAAGGGAGCCTCTCAGACAAGGTGCCGAAGAGCCCCATAGGGGGTGGTGGGCATTAAAGTCGCCTACCAACACGAAAGGTGAAGGGAGCTGGTCAAAAAGGTGTAGCACATCTGCCCTGGTAAGGGCAGATGACGATGGCGAATAGATATTACAGAGGGAAAGGTAAATGTGGATAAAGTGATGCGGACGGCAACTGCCTGTAGGTGAGTATGCAAGGAAATGGGATGGAAATAGACGTCTCGAAGGAGCATCAGAACCCCTCCATAGGCTGGGATACCTTCCACGGGTGGCAGGTCGAACCGCACAGAGGTGTAGTGTGGAAAGTCTGCACGATCACTTGGACGCAACTTAGTTTCTTGAAGGCAGACGATAAGCGGGCAGTGCAACCGAAGGAGTAGTTTCAACTCTTCCCGATTGGAACGAATGCCGTGAATATTCCATTGAAGGAGCGCCATGATAAAAATGAAATAAGAAATAAGGATAAAAACCAAACAGCAAGCGGGGTCACCTCGACGGCCGCTGAGGACCGGATTTCGAGGGAGCACTGCTATCGCCATCTAGTGGCAAAGGGTCGTGTTCCATTGGTTCGATCGACGCGTCTGCCAGGCAGACGGAGCGTCCCCGTGAAACAGAAGACGGCCGAGGCCGGCAACTGTTGGATGGCATGACCGACGAGTCACGCCGCGGCGGGGAAGTGGGGGGGGGGGTGTTTTTTTTTTTGTAAGCCTTCTTAGAAGCATGACGGGTTGAAGAAGCGGCTGACGATTGAGAAGTCCGAGTCTTGAGAAAATCTTCACGGACGGGTTCCCTTTTTGAACTCCAGGCAGCAGATTTGGGTGCCCGGGATGTGTGTGAACTGGTCGACAAATTCACCGTAGAACGGGTAGGAGGCATCGGAGAGGTGGAATGAGCAATTTTCGGGCTAGCCGACCTGACGACAGTGTCACTGAACGTTAAATCGCAAGTCTGAATGCCTACCTCCTTAGTTGGTCGAGGGGAGGCGAGGACCTGGCTGAAAGCACCTGATGGGAGTACTGCGGGCTTCCTACTAGCTAATAACTTCCGAGCGGCATAGGTCGAGACTTTCTCCTTCACGTGAATCTCTTGGATGACCCGCTCTTCTTTATAAACGGGGCAGTCCCGTGAAGAAGCAGCATGGTCACCCATGCAATTAATGCAGCGAGGGGATGGAGGTAGACATTCACCCTCATGAGCGTCCCTGCCACAGGTGGTGCACTTGGCTGCATTTGGACAAGATTTACTGGTATGATTGTACCTTTGGCAATGGAAGCAGCATGTAGGATTTGGTATGTACGGGCGGACGGAAATGACCTCGTAGCCCGCTTTCACTTTCGATGGTAGGTGAACCTTGTCAAAAGTCAAGAAGACAGTACGAGTTGGCACGAGGTCATTGTTAATCTTTTTCATCATGCGATGAACATCCGTGACTCCCTGATCGGACATATAGTTCAATATCTACTCGTCCGATAACCCATCCAGTGATCTAGAAAACACTACCCCCCCCCCCCCCCCCCCGTGAAGAGTTGAGGGTGCGGTGAGCCTCCACTTTCACAGGGAAAGTATGTACAAGGGTAGCTCGAAGTAACTTCTGCGCCTGGAATGCATTTTCTATTTCGAGCAACAAGGTCCCGTTGCGCTGCCTAGAGCAGGTCTTCAAGGGACCAGCGATCGCATCGACACCCTTCTGAATAATGAACGGATTTACTGCAGAAAAATCCTTATCGTCGGTACGTGATACCACCAGGAACCTAGGAATGTTTGGCAATGCTTTCTGTGGCTGAGAATCATGTTTCCGCTTTTGGGTCAGGGTTACAGATGATGTGGAAGATTTCATAGCGGAGGTGTCCCCCATGATTACCGGCGTCTCCGATGGCGCGCTCCTTCCTTGTGGGGGGGCCCTCACTGAGGGCGCACCCGCCTTAGGTGACTGTTCGCATCTCCCGAGAACGGACGGAGGGACCAATTGGCATGTTCGGAAGGTATCAGCTCGGGTAATCACCCCTCCCTGGGCCCGGCCTTTACCGGGGGGGGTACGTATGTGCCCTACATGTCTACCCGGGGCGGGGAGTTACGCCTTACCCCGTCACCGGCTACGCAGAGCGTGGGTTGACCTTCAGACACGCACAGGGAGGAAAGAAAGGAGGAAGGAGAGAAAGGGATGAAGGAGGAGGGAGAATCTCAAATGCCGAGGCGGAGATTAAAGGGTGAGTCAAGAACAAGGAGAAAGGAAAAATACGAGAAGGCTGAAGAACAGGAAAGGAAGAGGACCAAGAAGAGAAGACAGGAAGCGAAAAAGAAACCTTTGACTGATGAAAAACGCCCGTCTCCGGGCGAAGGCACAAACTGGGAGGTGGGGGGGGGGGGGGGGGGTAAGAGGGAAGCGGCCTGGGGCGGAAGAAAGGTCTCTTCGGCTCGGGGCCCCGTGCGCGCCACACACGTACCAACAAAAGAGCTGTGGGCCCCCGGGGGGGGGGGGGGGCGGCAAAGGTAACTGTGTGTTGCAGGATCACAGAAATGTTTATCATAGGGCCTATTTTTATCAAAGGGATGACTCCTGCAGGTCCCATACGTGTACTGCCACTGGGGACCAGTATTAAAAAATTTTCAATGCAACTATGTCATTTCAAGCCCTCAACAGTGTTTATGTCTGTATAGTATTGTCAGGAAAGATGGCACATCTTAACACATTGCAAAGCCAATGAAGAAATTCCTTAAAAAACATTTCCCATGCGACAGAATTATCAGTTATTTTTCTATAGCCTGGCATTCAAGGTCACCAGACATCAATCTGTATGGGGTTACTTGGAAAGTGTAGTGTTCAGTGGCCACACAGCGAATTTGGCTGAATTGAAGGCACATATTACACAACATATTCACACTGTGACCTCTGGACACACCGAGGCCTGTTGTGGAACATGCTGTTCACTGGTTTCAACTTCTAATGGGAAATGGTGCACAGCATTCTTAACTTAGCTTGCTGAAGTCCAGTGACAAGAGGTTTTACATTACAGGCTTTATGGCTTAATGACAATTAAAAACTGAACCATTACATTCTTTTTCTGCAGTTTCTAGCCCACGGACAAATAAAAACAATTTTTCCTATTTGATCATGCCAGTGTGGATAGGCTTACAACTAACAGTACCACAAGTTGTGAATGTGACATGACATTTGTCCACACACACTTTCCTTATGCTGCTTTTAGTGCTGCCTGTCAATAACATTAGGAACTTTTTTTTATTTCATGGCACTGCATTTCTCCCTTCGTCAAGTATGTTCAGTCCAAATCTGCAGTCACTCTGCCACGTGGTTCCTTTTGTACATGATATTATATGATTTATAAATATAAAAAATAGAAAACTGATGACTTACCTAAAGGACAGGCTCGTCGACAGACACAAATAAAATCACACACAAACACACATACAAGCTTTTGCAACTGTCCATCACTTCTTCAGGAAAAGAGGAAGAAAGGAGAGGAGAAAGAGAAGGATATGGGTTTTAAGGAAGTGGAAAAGGAGTCATTCCAATCCCAGGAGTAGAATTACTTACCTTAGAAGAAAAAAGAATGTAAACAAATACACACACACACACACACACATATATCCAAACACAAACACACCTAGACATATATGAACTACTTTGGTTTCTATAGTATGTCTGCCTAGGTGTGTGCGCATCTGTGTAAATGTGTGTGTGTGTGTGTGTGTGTGTGTGTGTGTGTGTGTGTGTGCGCACACCTTCCTTTTCTTCCCCCAAGGTAAGTCTTTCCCGGGATTGGAATGGCTCCTTACCCCCTTCCTTTAAACCATCATCATTTCCTTTTCCCTCTCCTTCCCTTCTGCCTGAAGAAGCAACTGGGTTGCGAAAGCTTGCGCTTGTGTGAGTGTTCTATTTATTTGTGCTGCTGTCACACCTGTGCTCCTTCGCCTTGCGCGCGCGCAAGCTTTCGCAACCCAGTTGCTTCTTCAGGCAGAAGGAAAGGAGAGGGAAAAGGAAATGATGAGGGTTTTAAGGAAGGGGGTAAGGAGCCATTCCAATCCCAGGATATATATATATATATATATATATATATATATATATATATATATATATATGAATAAATACACAATCAAAACTGGTTATTCATGTAGTTACAATATAAAGGCATAAAACAATAATTATAAAAGGTAATTATGTCTTCAAGCATTCTCATAACAGGTTGTTTCCCTCTCTATTTTGAAACCTACAGTAAATTACAATTTTTCAAACATGACAATTTATTACTGTTTTGACAGTGAAATATAAATATCTGCAACAAGTTTAATAACAGTTTCACACATTAATAACAAGATTTTCTCATAATAGCATGGCTTTCTGCTTTGTCTTTACATACTCTATTTTTGGACAAAATGACAAGAATAAGAAATGTATCCGCCTTATCAGATGGGTTGTTTCATAATTAGGCACCCAACAAGAAGCTTCTTTCATAACACAAACTCGGCGAAATTCTCAAAAATGCACATTCACAAAGACGTTCTGTACTCTGTCAGGAACAATGAGTACAAAATGCCTCCTTTTCTGAAATATCACTCTTAATATTGTAGTAGCTTACTTACACAGGCTCTACTGACCCGCAGAATACAGATGTTACAGTAAGTACAACACATCATGAATATAACGAAGATTTTAAAACTTCTGCAAATGTGGTGTCAGCCTCACTGTGTCAAAATATTTTAAGTTTCTAACAAGTCAACTTATCTCATTGCACATGACCTCAACCAATCAGTCATCATACAAATTAATACAGTTGCCTTCAAATTATTTACAATGTTTATTATTCAGTACTACAAAAATTGCTACAAAATTCAATGACTACGTCTTTTTGTCACTTGGCTGTTTACCACTTGCATCTGCCTGGGAGGCCTCCGATAAAGATTCAAGGTCTAAATCATCATTTTTGTCATCGTCCCGGCTATATAGGGCTGGATACTTTGACATACAAGATTGCATTTCTTTGAAAGCTTCATAACAATCACTTCCTTTGGGTTCAGCAGTGCTGTAGTGAAAACAGGAAAATGCTTCTCTGAACTGCACACCACAAGGACCTGTTGCCATACCTCCTAAGCAAGGACAGTTCCAATTAATACTGCCATCTGGAAGAATTAGTCCAGGCTGTGGATCAGGTTCTGGCAGTTTAATCTTGCTTGGAACTTTATGATCTTCTTTTGTGGCAAATATTATTTTGTCTTTACCTTCTTCACGACAATAAGACATTTTTCACAACCAACGATCAGTTATGGGACTGCACAAAAGTCTTAAGGCCTCTTCAAAACAAGCACTTATACATGTCTGTATGTTCTACTGTTAGAAAGCAGAGAAAGAAGGAAAGGACTGGTCTGATGCACTTTATAAACACAAGAGCTGCCACCGTAATCACCACGTAAAGTTAGAGAACTATATAATTTCACATAGAACTCTGAAGGGCAGCGAAGAATAGCACGTTGTTTTTCAGTATCGTACTTCAGTACATCAACAGTAATACTTGCACCAACCTGTAACAAAATTACATGTAAGTATGAAACTGAAAAAATTATAATTTAAAAATAGGTATTACTTAGTACAGGTTTAAATCTAATTTATAATTATTTTCAACATGGTCACAGTAGAAAGGAACACATGGTTGCAATAACATGAATAAAATATAACTAACATTCCTCAGCAGATCGTTTTCTGAAAATTTAGATTCACTGGCCTTTTTTTCTTCCTTTTTGTGTGTGTGTGTGTGTGTGTGTGTGTGTGTGTGGTTTTAGGGCGCACAAATTCTGCGGTCATTAGCGCCCAGACAAGAACATAGATTCGATAGATCTCAAAAAATAAAACAAAATTTGGTGACTGTCAGAACATCAAGAAGAGGCTAAAAACAAAAGATAAAAAACAACCTTCGATAAGTTGGCCAAGGTGATAAAATGCAAAACTCGAGCAGCTACTCGTGTGTCATCAGCTAAAATTTCCTCCAGAGTAGACGGAAAGTGAAGGGCTACACGGAGATGATTAAAATTTACACAAGACAGTACAACATCTCGCACTGTCAGCAGTGCACCGCAGGAGCACAGCAGTGCAGGGTCGGCAGGTAGTAAGTGACGGTGGCTGAAATGGCAGTGACCGATCCGCAACCAGGCCAGGATGACCACCTACCGCCGAGAGGGGCATGAGGTGGTCCTCGAAGCGGTCGGGATCGGTTTTACAGTTCTCAATTTATTGTTGTACAGTGAAAACCATGCACTGTGCCAGGACGACACGATACTCTGGCGAAGAGCCCGTTGAACATCGTCCGATGGGACGCAACAGGTAGCCATGTGAGGCAAAAGAGCTGCGGCCTTGGCTGCTATGTTATTATGAATAACTTTCTAAAGAAGTGTCAAACAGTAGCAGTGTTCTTCGACTTGGAGACGGCATACGACACCTGTTTGAGAGCGGGCATTCTCCGCACATTGCACACATGG
The DNA here is from genome assembly GCA_026315105.1 of Locusta migratoria. Taxonomy (NCBI): domain Eukaryota; kingdom Metazoa; phylum Arthropoda; class Insecta; order Orthoptera; family Acrididae; genus Locusta; species Locusta migratoria. Next base: position 292,880,972 of record CM048744.1, read on the forward strand.
GGCTGCCTCCCTCTTTTCATTCAAGCGTTTTTGGCGGATTGCAAGTTCCGGGTACGGGTGGGCTCTGTTTTGTCCAATACCTTTTGCCAGGAGAATGGGGTACCACAGGGCTCCGTCTTGAGTGTGGCTCTCTTTGCCATTGCAATCAATCCCATCGTAGAGTGCCTTTAGCCGACGTCTCCAGATCCCTTTTTGTTGATGATTTCGCAATTTATTGCAGCGCCCAGCGGACGTGTCTCTTGGAGCGTTGTTTTCAACGCTGTCTTGACCGTCTATATTCCTGGAGCATCGCAAACTGCTTCCGATTCTCTACCGAGAAAACGGTGTGTATAAACTTCTGGAGATACAAGGAATTTCTTCCACCTTCTCTACATCTTGGCCCTGTTGCTCTCCCTTGGAAGGTACCAGCTCGGGTAATCACCCCTCCCTGGGCCTGGCCTTTACCAGGGGGTACGTACGTGCCCTACTTGTCTACTCGGGGAGGGGAATTACGCGTTACCCCGTCACCTGCTGCGCATGATAATGCGTGGGGCGGCCTTCATACACGCACAGGGAGGAAAGAAGAAGAATAGAGGAAGTGAAGAGAAAGAAGGAAAGAAGTGTCTCAAACGCCGAGGCGGAGACTAATGAGGAGGAGAAGAAGGCTAGGAGAGGACAGCAAGGAGAGGAAGACAGAAACAAACATTAGGAAAGGAAGGAACCAAGGAGTAAGAGAAACAATAACAAGAAACCACCTTAACTCGCAAAAGACGCCCGTCTCCGGGCGAAGGCATAAACCGGGAGGGAAAGTGAAGCAGCCTGGGGCAGAAGAAAGGCTGCCTCGGCTCGGGGCCCCGTGCGCGCCACACACGTACCCACAAAAGAACTGTGGGCCCCCTGGGGGGCAAGCGGTCGGGATCAGTTTTACAGTTGTCAATTTATTGTCGTACAGTGAGAACTACGCTCTGTGCCAGGACGACAGACATCAGAATGGAAAAGATCAAACACTTGGGATGATAAAGAGGAGGTTTAGGCACTTTCCAACAACAGTAAGTTCAATTTTCTTGGAGCCTAGCTGAAACAGTGCCTGGTAAATCAGGCGAATCAAAAATCCTATAGGCCACTTTCTTGTTGCGCCAAGTGTCCAAAGCCAAAATGAAATATTGCTGAATCATTTACGTTGCAGAGCCAGTAATAATCAGCCAGTAATGTGGGATTGGAGCACAAAAACTGTACATCAAGTCCTCAATTTCATGTAATTTACTGAAGACGGCTTTGAACTCAGGAAAACTAAGGAGTGGTTTAAGTAACTGCTTATTAACTGCCAATCTCCATGCACTGTCTACAAACTTACTCTGAATTTTCACTGGAAATATGAGAAAGTTGATTTCAAGAGGCATTGTATTTTTTGTGATAAATTATCATACAGAAATGTTCTTTTAGCAATGTTATTCAAGCTGGTTGTAGCTGACTAAGACCTTGTTGTGGAATGTAAACACAGTATGTAGAAACTAGCAACCTTAGAAAGATTCACGGAACTGCAATTTATAGTGTTGACATTGCACTAGATCTTACACGAACATTTAGTGATGAGATCGGCAAGTTATATAATAGTTTGGCACGTTATGTATATTACATAAGTGCATTTTGATGGAACACTTTAGTTAACTAGAAACAGATAAATACAGTAAATCAAGAATTTTAGCATGATGTAGTTTGTATTTAAATACAAGGGTACCCCCTCCCCAAAATTCAATGATAAAAGATGCACTTTTTCCCCTACAAAAAGAGGTTAAAAACTGGATATGTCTGGAACGCCAGTAGCCTGTTACGGTAGATGTCTATAGAGCTCCATTTCTTCAAAATTTCTGTGTTTCGGTTTGAAGCAATTCATTTTAGATTCTTTGCAAATATTAACCATTTCAGTTGTATGGAATGGAACTTGCACCTTCAGCAATGGTTTTTATATTGTCCAAGTCGGACCTGGTGGTCTAGCAACCAAGAGGTCGTGGGATCGAAACCCGATCAGACCACGGATTTTTCAGAAATCCTTTGAACCTATCCTTCACCTATCACAATGTGAGGAGTTCCCAGGAACAATAAGTGGTTTGGATTCCACATAAAACATACCTGTTTTGCTGTTAAACAACTTGAACTCACACCAATTGATGCAACAATGTTTTAAATCAGTGTAAACAATTTTCAATTGTTCATTCAAGCCTCAGTGATTGTGTTTAGTGTGGTAATCCACACGTCTCATGCCTATATTGTGGATTTATTTGCAAAATATGGCTGAAAAACAGCATTGTTAGTTTATTGCAGTCAACCAGCATTAGCGAGTTACCTAGAAGGACAGCTACCAGTCATTTTGACCAGTGATGACTTACTTTATTTTTTCACCCCTTCAGTTTTACTAGTTGAAATAATTTGGATTTCTTTTTATTTTGCTATGGTATTATGTTTACCCTACCAATGTGCTGTGTGTAGACTTTTATACAGAAGTTTTATATAATTAAAAATGGATCAAGGTAAAGAATATACCATAAAACAATTATTTGAAATTGAATTTACAAATGCAAATAAACACATTATTAAAAACAAATTATTTTATGTCTATGGAATGTTTTCAATCAAATCCACTATCTTTGTCGAAGGACTTTGCACACACATCACAAAGAGCACAAACTAATTTCTTGCTTTGCACACACAGATTTATAGTTTTGTTTGTACTTCTGCATCCTCCCATCTGGCAGGTCTTTTGTACCTTAGAAGCTTCTGTGGTTGCAATGGACATATGCAGAGGAGAGTTGTTCTAATTTGAAAAGAAAAATTCGCCACTTAACTGTCTCTGGTTGTCTCTTTGTAGAGGATCAAGGCATTTACTCCAGCAAGGTCTAGCATGCTGAAAAAACTTACATAGGCCATATGCGGCAACCAAATCTAACTGTGTATAGGTGAGATATCTGGTTTAGGATATCAACTACAAATTTAATGGAATTTTAGAAGCTCTCAGTTTCAGGGAGATTCTTGTTAGTCTTTCCCAGATACGAAGTAACTCATGTCACCAGATTTGTACAAGACAAAACAGCATCATACAAAGATCCGACAGCAGATTTTCCTGATGGAGGAACATCTCTTCATGATTTCTTCAGTGTAACAACCACCGTTGTATTTTCCTGCTTCACTGCTCTGCAAGAAATTGTCTCACATTATGTTTCTTCCTTTCCTAGTGTGATGTTGCATGAGGTGTAACAACAAACTCTGCAACAGGTATATTAGTACGGGTCTTTCACTTTGTTTGCCCAAGTAATGAAAACCATTCACCATATATTTACTATTGGCACCTGCTGCAAGCCAGAATTTCAAACAAAATTCATCTGGATTTTACTCATGTATTGTATAAAGTGGCAGTGAGCTTTGCAAGGACAGAGCAGCTCATCTACGGTTATAAATGCACCTGGTTTATAGTTCCAGATACAGTTGTTTACACATAATTTCTAGATTGGGGTGGCTGTTGTGAAGCCATCAGCCTTTCAAGACGAGTTTTCTGGTCATCAAATCTCAAAAATAGCACAATTTTATGAAATTATTTCTTCCCGTAGTACGAGAAAAAAATGGTGGCCCCACACTTGAGCCCATAGAAGTTTAAGGGGGAAATACTTTCCTCCATACACTCCATGTGCATACATTATGTCATTCTGTACAATATTGTCTGTCAACACTCACCATGCACTGAAGTAACTGGAATTTTCACAAACACATTGTGAAATCCTAATCTTCCAGGTACATAGCCTGGTGCAATTCAAGTCCCCACTGTTCCATCAGCTGCAGTTGCTTCGCTACAGACTACTGGATGCAATTCTTTTCGTTTTCTTTCTCGGCTGTGAGTACGAATTTGTGGTGCCACAGGAATCAAACCACTAAGAGCTTGGTTATTTGCATGTTTTTGTGCAGTTTCTGAATCTTCATCTTCCGAATTTGATGATTCTCCCCCCTTTTTTTTAATAGTTTAGGTCACAAAACTGCCAAGGTCATGTCATAAGTGTCCAACCCAGAACATAGTTAAACCGCATGACCACAAAGGCAAAGCCATATACAAGGAGAAGGCTCTTTGCAGTCAGTCAACTTTCTGATAAAACAACATGTAATCCATAAGTAAATTTCTAAATTACTGTAGAAACATGGCTAGATTCCCCAGCTGGGGAATGTTAAATTTCCTTCGCCATAATCCTACGTTGGAAAAAAGTGAAATGCAATCTACAGACTGCGCGTCATCTGCTAAGATATCAGGCAACTGATGGGAATCCGACTGTGGCATAGACTATTAAAAAAATGAGCATTCCAACAGAAGATGGAGTACAGTTAATTGCTGGAAACTGTGACCAAAAGTAGGAGCAGGGTTACCACTTAGTAAGTGGCGGTGGCTGAAATGACAGTGTCCTATATGCAACCGGGCAAGAATTAGCTCATCGCAACGAAGAGGCCGAGAGGTGGACAGCCAAACGGTTGTAAGAGGTTTAATGCCCTGAAGTTTGTCCCCTTCAAGCGAAGACAAATGGGAGCACCAGTGCAATATCACTTGATGAGACACTGATGCAGACATCATCTGAGGGGGCTGAATAGGTAGCAAACCGAGGGAGAAGGGCTGCATCCTTTGCAGCAGAATCCGCCTTCTCATTCCCTGACACACCAATGTGGCCAGGAACCCACAGCAACTCCACTTTAGTTCCACTCTCAATGAGGGAGTGAAAGCAAGCCTGGATTCTTTGTACCAAGAAGTGCACCACATATAGCATGCAAAGGTTCTGGAGAGCACTATGAGAATCTGAGCAGATGGCACTAATAGAGAGCTCATGTTGCCTGATGTACTGTATGGCCTGATAGAGGGCAAAAAGTTCTGCAGTAAAGATTGAGCACTGGTCAGGAAGATTATATTGAACAGAATCGTCGCCGAGAACGAGGGCAACCGAACACCGTGGTCGGTCCTGTAACCATCGGTGTAAGAATAGAAATTTTCCCGAAGGTGTGTGCGATGAGTAAGGAACTGGCTATGATACACCAAACCTGGGGTAATGTCTTTGGGGAATGAATGGAGTGCAAGGTTAACAGATGTCAGGACAGAGCCAGGGAGGTGAAGGACCCATGTCCATGGAGAATGTGTCAGTGTGTAATCAATCAATCAAAGCAGCAACCGAAAGTGGACTCCTGGAGGTAGTAGAGAAGACTAACTACCTGCATAGGGACAGTACAGGGAATCATTGAAAAATACATCTTAAGATGGATGAGCATGCATAGATGATAATCAGCATGCATAGCGGCTGAGGAGGATTTCCAGGTGATAGGACAGAAGTAATTCAGCAGCTTCAGCATAGAGGCTCTCAACAGGACTGGTATAAAAAGCTCCTGTGGTTCGACAAATCCCATGGTGATATATTGTGTTGAGACGATATGAAATGGATGAGTGTGTAGATGAATAGACAATACACCCATAGTCTAGTTTTGAGTGGACAAGAGATTGGTACAAATGAGAAAGAGTGGTCCGATCAGTTCCCCAGGAAGTACCTCATAGTGCACATAGTACATTCAGAGAGTAGGTACAACAAGCTGCCAGGTAAGAAACATGGGCCGACGAGCAAAGTTTCCTGTCAAACTCTAGCCCCAGGAATCGAGTTGTATTAACAAACTGAAGGGAGAGTGAGGCAATATAAAATGGCGGTTGAAATTCAGTGCCCTGCTAAAAATTCATACTGTCTTGTCAGCAGAAAACTAAAGCCGTTACTGAAGCCAAAATGACAATACTTTCACTTGAAAAACAGTCCACGGACTGAAAATGTGCTACCTTAGGGCATAGCTTAGTTAATTTGCTTTCTTTTTTCAAACTATGCATATTATTACTGATTTTAGAACTGAACTTGTTTCAAAGCAACATGCAAGTGAGCATTAAAAATATTAAGAAAATACTGCTTTGTCTTTTTTTTTTTAATCCAAAGTTAAATACCTTTTTAATATGTTTACAAAATACTTTGTCGCTGAGAAATACTTTAAAAAATATATGAACTTTGAAGCCTTCTTGGAAACATTATTAAAAAAATTCTTATGTTTGCATCCAAGATATTTTTATTTATTAAAAATACCTTTACAAAGGCAAAGGCCTTTCTTTGTACATTATTAATGTTCAGCTATTCAGTAAGATTTCATTCACTTAACGAAAAAATGTAAGTTGGAAACGTTTTAGTGACCTGATACTGCGATAGATAAACAACTATTTAAAATAACTGATTTATAAAATAGAATTTTAAAAAATTGACAAATAAAAAAAATTGTTAAGATAATTTATCTGCATGCATCTCATTTTGGGCCACCCTATCTTAGGAACAGTTTCAGTTTCAATACAGTATTGAAAAATTGTAAAATGTGACAAAAATAGATAACCAAAAACAAAACTGTTACCAGAAAAAATGCCGAAAAGTGAAGGGGGAAAAAAAAAACCACCGATTTTGGCCATAAAATAACTGATTTTTCCTAGCCCTAGATATAACATACCGGTAAACTAAGTTGATGAAAAAGGCAATTATTGTGCCTTTAGGGACATGGAACATGAAAAGTATCACTGGTCAAAATGACTGGTTGTGGTCATTTAAAGGTAAATAAAAGGCAGAAAAAATTATAACTCTTTTTAGTAGAACATATTTCTATTTTACAGAAATTGTAGCGCACCGAAATACATTAAGTCACGAAATATAAGCTCGCTAAATTAAAACTTATGTTATTAGATGTTAAACAATGCTCACTGGTTAGCTTGACCAGTACGGTCCTTCTAATGTTAAGCTGCAAGTGATAGCATATGCTAAAGAGCATAGAAACAGGGCTGCAGGAAGGCATTTTAGACCACTTCAAACTGAAAGAATAAGGACTTGGTGGAATCAGGAAGATATTTTAATGAAAGCACATAGTAAACATCATCTGAGAAGTGGTACTGTTATATGGCTACAACTTTAAGCAGAACTCTATACTTTGGTATTAGAGAACAGACAAGCAGGAATTACAGTTTATACAAGAATGGTCATTCATCAGGTGAAAGCAAAAGCTACTGATAAAGAGATTAGCAACTTTGCTGGATAAAGATCATGGTGTTCTAAAATTATGAAGCTAAGTATTTGCTTTCTCTGTGGACGAAGACAAAAATATCAGGGAAGACGCCAGCTGAGTATTATGGAATTTCATCGATTTTTAATTAACACAAGCAAAACATAAATTTGAAATTCTGCAGATTAGAAACATGGAAAAGACACCAGTAACTTTTGATGTGCCACTTGACATAACTGTAGATTCCAGGGGCATAAAGTTACTGTTAAAGCTTCAGGGCACAAAAGACATTGCTTAATAGTGGCTTCACACTTCGCTGATGGGACAAAATTGCTGCCACTTCTGATTTTTAAAAGAAAGACAGTTACTAAAGTATAATTGCCGAAACAAATATTTGTCCATGTACAATGGGGGACAAAAAGATTATCAGGCCCGGATAATTTGAGGTCTAAGAACAGAGCATCACACATACCCAAGCAAGTGTTGCCAAATCCAGCGGTCTGTGCAGATCACCCTTGCTGTTAACTATTTTATTGATTCTAATATTTAGACGAAAAAGTCCTAGCAGGAAAAATAAAATATAAAAAATAGACGAAGATTACTCACCAGGCGAAGGAGCACAGGTGTGACAGCATCACAAATAAATAAATGAATACACACACACACACACAATCGCAAGCTTTCGCAACCCAGTTGCGTCTTCAGGCAGTAGGGAAGGAGAGGGAAAAGGAAATGATGAGGGTTTTAAGGAAGGGGGTAAGGAGCCATTCCAATCCCGGGAGAGGAAAGACTTACCTTGGGGGAAAAAATGGAGGGTAATGGAGGGTGTGAATGTGTGGGCATGTGTGCATTTGTTTACCCTCCATTTTTTCCCCCAAGGTAAGTCTTTCCTCTCCCGGGATTGGAATGGCTCCTTACCCCCTTCCTTAAAACCCTCATCATTTCCTTTTCCCTCTCCTTCCCTACTGCCTGAAGACGCAACTGGGTTGCGAAAGCTTGCGATTGTGTGTGTGTGTGTATTCATTTATTTATTTTATTGATTCTATTTGATAAAGTTAAGATACGGCATGTGTCAAGATTCATTGCACTTTAAATCTTTATTTGAACATGTAGAAACAGTTGAGGTGTAAGAATTCCACATGGGTACATTTACTGCAACATATGTTTCATTGGGTGAGTGGATCGACTGGCAGTTTATGCATGCAACGGGCATACAGTTGAATCCCACTGCAGTAAATTTATATTTTATTTTTTAGACCTCTTGCAGGTAATATTTTAAATATTAATTTGCTAAAAATTGTGCAGCTATAGGCTTTTAGAATATTCTACTTTATAGTAATGTAATCTTTAATCAGACAGACAAGCGTTCACAGTAATAATACTGTTAATGGATGTATATTGTTTGAAATTACTTCGACCGCCACGTGGTCTCTCTATAGTTTTCAGTTAAGAGAAACATATCGGCCAGACTGCCCCTCTTTCAAACACCCAGGAACTAGGGGGAGCTTCTCATTTCCTGGGCTAGTTAAAAACTGCTCTCAGACAAATGGATATGGAACCAGGTCCAGTCATGCACTCATTATATAACCATTAACTGACTATCAAGCTGTGGACAGACTGGCAATTGAGTCCACAAGCAGAGGTTCTGTTCTTTTTTACCACACAGATAAGCAACGATATGACACCCCCTTCATGGCTACACAGACTATTAAGTGGGTGTGTAAGTGTGAAATGTTGAGGCTGAATGTCATGGGTGCAGGAACCTTAGAACGAATGCAAGTTCAATTCAGCATGCTATGAACATTTCCTTGAAAATGTAATCATTCTTGGAGCTCGACTTTGATACCCTGAAGGACGTCTGATTTACCAACATGATAATCATCCATCACACACCAGCATTAGGATTCAAAGCTGGTTCCAAAGGAGAGAGAATATTATTCAATGTGTACCATGGCCTCCAAAGTCACCTGACCTCAATCCCATAAAGAACATATGGGCTAAACTCAAGACTGTGCGGGATAATTAGCCAGGCCCTCCTCCAAGAACTGCGGATGCCTTGTGAGATTTTGTTTATTCTTCATGGAAGAGAATTGTCATGAATGAGGCCTTTTTCTACAGACTTACATTCTATGCTTCGAAGAATCTGGGTCGTTCTTGATGCCAATGGCATGTGGACATAATATTGTCGATATATGTGGTAAAGTAGTCAACAATCTGAAGATTGGTTTGAACACCACAGTGCTTCACTAGGCATGGTCCTGTTTGGAGGTAGTATTCCATTGCCTTTTCTGACCTTCGAGTTGAGTTACGCAGCCAGTTATAGGAGAACCTAAAGTTTAGTGTGGATTCCAAATCACGGCGTAAGAAGTGGAAAGTGACATAAAAATGCTATGACCTGGCGGAGATTGAACTCGCGGCCTTTGGACTCTTAATCTGGTTAAAATTTTAATTTTTTTTTAAAATGGGAGGTCATACTAATAACCACCAAGGAATAACACCCTCAGAGGATGCTTATTCTTGTTGTAGGTGGTCAAATACATATTACCACCCCAAGGAAGATTTTTGGATATCAAACTGCAATTTATTATTTACTAAAGAATACTGAAAAAAGTGAAACCAATATTATTTAATAACAAAAAGCAAACAAAGCAAGAAACATTTGCACTGTGAGAAAAAAATAAAAGTAAAGGCTTTGGTGGCATCTGATTTGATCCACACCACTTAACCAGGAAGGCTGACACTAACAATGAGCTTCCTGCCCTTTCTTGTTAGCAGCCCTGCCAGAGTTGAAGAAATAAATCATGTGTTACGACTTAAAAAAATATACCTACTATTTGGCCAAGATAGCTTGACGATTTTATTCGTGCTGCCACAAGCAGAGAAAATTGGCATCAGTTTAAAGATTTTCGTTTGTTTACATATGCTGCCAACTTTACAATGCTCCTTGGCACGAAGAATTACTGTACACATTGTTAGGGTAAAGATGCCAGCACTGCAGCAAACAGTCGATGCTGCCATCCGTTCGTGCAAGACAGGCCTCCTGCAGCTCCCAGCAGCCACTGCGCAAATTGTCACGTTATCATGGCCAAATAGTACCTGCTGATACATTTATCTTAGCAGTTTAAGTAATTACAAGTACAGTCCCGAAAACTTGGTCTAGTGTGGACCGAAGGTTGGCCAAGTTTGTGAAAATGCTGGGTTATCGAGAATGGTGTTAAAAAAGAATAGGTAACAATTTTTTGTTATAAAATACTTTCTACTGTTACTTTAGAATTCAATACAAATGATGGAATACAGTAAAATAAATATAAGACAATATATAACAAATGAAATCTGCTGGAACCAATTTCATTATTGTCCATTATTGCCTAAGCTGATTTTAAACGACACCGTGAAAAAATGCACTCCCGTAGTTTTGATCAAGACTGTTTTCATTATAAAAAAGCATCTACATACTGCATTAATGAAACAAAGGATTCTTAAATAGAATGTAGGTAGCAAAAGAAAAAATAATTTCTGGCCCCATACATAGCCTGTAACTGCTACACGCTACCATTTTAGTTCTATCCTTCATCATGCGAGCACGGAATAATTCCAGGGGTTGTGCCAGGGTGTGGCCGAGTTATCCGGACTGCCGGGTTACCGAGTACAGAGTTTTCGGGACTCTGCTGTACATGCAATGATTTTTAACACTTTTTAATATGGCCATCATTTGCCTCGTTGTTTAAAGATTAGGCCATTACAAAATGGAGTATGTTTAAGAATGTGGAATCTAGAAAAGCCTGTAATTGCACAATTTGTAGTGAATTACTGTTAAAAATATTACCTGCATAGGTCTAAAAAAGTTGATTAGTGGTTCTTGAAATCTGTGCCCCTTGTGCTTGTAAACTGTCGGGTCTATCAACTCAGCCAACAAAACATATGTAAGAAGTGGTTCGTTGCAGTAAATCTACCCGCAAAGAGTTATTGCTTCTATCTGAGGAAGTAAACAAGCTGAAGCTCTGAAGCTGCTAGAGTTGGCAACACCTCACACTTCGGAAATAGAGCATGCACAATGCTCTGTTCTTAACTTTAAATTATTCAGCCCAGGTAATCTTTTTGTCCCCCATAGTACACAATAATGGCTGAATGGCTGGAGGAGGAATGAAGTTGCGGGTAGACAAAATTTGGTCTAGGTTACCTGAAGGCCTACTGACTAAGCCTGTCCTGTCAGTACGGGCTCAACTTTGTTCTCGAAAGACAGATGACATTAAAATAGACTGAATGAATAGACTCAGATGCTATCATTCCTGGAGGGAAAACTAGTTTACTACAGACATTAGGTGTGTGTGTGTGTGTGTGTGTGTGTGTGTGTGTGTGTGTGTGTGTGTGTGTGTGTGTGTGTGAGTGAGTGATTAAAAAAATCACTTAAGAAGTGTGGTAAGAGTAATGCACTGGTTGGTACAGAGGACAATTTACCTTATGAGGATTCATATCTTGATATAACTTCAGGTATTTCTTTCTTCAGCTCCGAGGAAGAATTATATGGATTCTAGGATGAAAATTAAAAACTGAGTAGGCCCTACTTTTTCCTGCTTATATCGGATAGGTATTTTCTGTAGATGGAGATGCGTGTTATATAGCAGTAAATGTATTAAATAAAAATTTTTATACCCTGAAGAAATTAAAAAGTGGGCAAATTCGAACTGTGTAAACATTTCGAGCATATCAGGGCACTGAAATATATTAAATGGAAAAGCTGAAAATTTGTGCTGGGCCAGGATTTGAACTTTGATTTCTCACTTCCGTCCAGCGATCGACTTAACCAATTGGTCTATCCAGACATGCTTCCTTTGCAACTCAAATTCCCAACTTGTAGCACACTATGACTGTAGTGACCTGTGCCCATTTCTCTCACTTGCTCACAGCCTATACTGGATTCCCGCAAGTAATCTTAACATATTAATGTGTCCGCATTGAAACTGACAGTTGCCTGTAGGAGGCAAATTCCTGTCATGTCCGAAAAGACATCATGTCAATAATCGTTAAAAAGTGGGGATTTGGCTTTTATTCAAGGCAACTTATAAGCCAGCAATTATGGTAATAAATGTTGGAGGAATTTACAAAAAATCTGAAGAGCTTATGTTTTAAATAAATTTCTTCAAATTTTACTGAGCCGTAAAATTCAATTCTTTATAACTTTTTGCCATCAAATAATTTTTCTTCTTAACTTATTGTACCATTATTTCTTAGTTTCCTTATTCTATTTCTCATCTTTGCCCCCACCCCCTTTTTCCCTGCAGTCTGATGGCTGTCAATGTCCTTGCTTAAGGAACTTATTAAACTGAAAGCTCATTATCTGCACTCCTGTATCAGGAGGCAGATGAAATTATTCAAAAAATAAAGAGGAAAATTTGAGTTTGGGAGACTGGAACTCAACTGTAGGAAAAGGAAGAAAGCAAAACAATAGGAGGATATGGACTGGGGAAAAGTAATGAAAAGAGGAAGCCACCTTGGGCCATTTCATGTCAAACAACACAATGAGTAAGATTTTGATGAAACTCTGAACATCAATATTGAAATTTTTACAGTATCTTGGTATCATTAGGTGTACAAACTGCAAAAATCTTTTTTATATTCAGCCCCACCAGAGACAACTAACACAAAACTCTGCGGAAAAAGAAAATGCTCATATATTCATAAAAAATTAATGAAATATTTGCAAGTGTTCTTTTTCTATATAAGGCTAACAATTTATGACATCTTAAGAGGGAAAATTTATCATTTCTTGGTTGTTATTGGGTCTAAAAAGTGGATTTTCAGAATTTTTTTATTTCAAACTTTGTAGGTCATTTTGACTGGTTCTTTTTGAATTTAGGGCAGTTTGTTTAATAAACAATTTTGTAGTGGAGACTTTTCTAAAAATAATCAAGACAACTGAAATGTTGTAACTTAACCCAGTGCATAGATATTCAAATTATTGCAGACATCTCCAAACTGAAAAATAGTCACAATTACAAATAAAAATTGCCACCAATCAGTAATGATGCAAGGTAAACAAAATTTTTAATCTATAGGGTAATCACAAAGAAAAATATTCAAAAATTGTCAAGGAACCCTTATTGAAGCACATCATATGGACTGACCCTCTTGGGTGAGCCTAGATGATACATTTGTCACACGTGTTTCTTTAAATCTTAAATTGTTTACCACGCCTTGCAAACATGTTCGGCTGGGATGGCTACATCATAATTTAGCATCAGTTAAGGTCGGATGTCTTTATATGTGACATTACATATCATAAATAGTTGCTAGGGCCCTGTTAACTGTACTAACTTACTGCACTATATTATAAAAGCATATTTTAAACAATGAACATGGTTTTCAGTGCTTTGTGTCATACTGCTGGAATCTGAATATATTTCATCAATGCAACACATTGCTGTACATATTAATTTGTATCTACTAATCCCATTGACATCCCAACTTTATTTTTTACTACTTTGTATGGTGTAATATAAAAAAAGCATATATTTTTAATCAATTCTGTATGTGACGTTTTAAGATATTCAAGATCAAAGGTCAAGTCGCTAACTTCAACGATATACATTCTTCGAATGTGGCAAAATTGCATGTCATTTAAAAGCTTGTTTGAAAATCATTCCAGAATTTCCTGGTTCACCGGTCTGTCTCTATTAGACCAGAAAATTTACAGCTGTTTTTAGCTGTGTTTCTCAAATTTTTAGAAGTTTGAGTGGCTATTACTCTGGTCTAATTTGTGCCAAAATTCTGCAATTTGGTATTTTTCTTTCTCTCGTCAGGCGCAATCAACACAAAATTTTATAAAAATCTGAGAGGGTCAGTTTGGCACCTGTGTTGATTTGATGTGGAATGACCTGATAAGATATTTGCAAAATGTCTTCACAAAGTGGTTTATCATTTTATGATATGAATCATTTGGGTAAAGGTTTCATACGCATAGGCATAATTTCTCCGAACTTAATTACGACATACCTTACCTTAAAATAAGTGTTTTGCAAATGTCTTACAAGCGCCGTTACATTTAGGCTGCCAACTTTTGTAATATGTAAGTATAAATACAAAATCCACCAAATACGGCACATTGCTTCCGATCGCCTGAATTGGAGGCTGCACAACACAATGTTCATTTGTTGCAGACCACGTGATAATGTGGCTAGCGAATCGCAGCACAAAGAAGAGTATTGTCGTCAGCCAATTGTAACCAAACCGCTCCACCACGCAACATGCAAATAAAGAATTTGACTTTGGAAATTAAATATGCGGTAATGTTTTTATACACGAAACTGCACAATGTTTACAAGATGTGAAAATTAACATGTTAAGTTGAAGTTTCAATTATTTTATTTTGGAAAGCATTTGATTACACTTTCAGACAGACGATGAAATAAATAAAACATGCTATACCTGCTCTATGGTTGACAGGTTCTTTTATGTACCCTTGTCCAGTCAGTAACAGTTAATGGGCTCGTAAAATGAAGATTTGGAATTAGTTTATGACTGTTTCATACATATAAAATAAGTAAAACATGCTATAGTACTACATAGCTGAGAGGCTAAAGTAATTATAAATCTTCATTTTATGAGGCCAATTACTTTCACTAACCGGACAAGGGTACATACAAGAACCTGTCAAAAATAGAGCAGGTATAGCATGTTTTGTTTAATTTATCGTCTGTCTGAAAGAGTAATAAAGTGATTTCGAAAATAAAATAATTGGAACTTCATGTTAACACGTTAATTTTCACATCTTTTAAACGTAGAGTGGTTTCGTGTATAAAAAATTACTGCCTATTCAATTTCCAAAGTAAAAAATTCTTATTTTCATGTTGAGCGACGGTGAGGTTCGGTTACCATTGGCTGACGACGATACTCTTCTTTTTGCTATAATTCGCTAGCCACATACCGGTAATCACATGATCTGCAACAAACGAACATTGCGTTGCACAGCCTCCAATTCAGGCAATCTGAAGCAAATGTGCCGTATTTGGTGGATTCTTTATTTATACTTCAATATTACGAAAGTTGCTTGAAGACTATTCCATGTGAAAGGGACCAATATTAATAAGTGTCCCCACTCGACCATCTCCAAATCTAATGAAATTTGGTGTGAATGTTTTATATGGTCTTTTATCGTTATATACCAAAATTCAAAAGTGCTAAGTTTGCTAGGCTTTTTTGAACGGTCTAGTAAACATCTGGTAATTTGCTTTAATATACACAGACAACTCCATATACTGAATCACACCATAGCAAAAATTTGAGGTTTAGACTTACCTAAATATAGATACAAGCCTCTAAAGTGGCTAAAAAATTTGTCGCACTGTTCTGAGAACCAAGTTTGGGGGACCACTGCTGCTTTTTATATTAACCAATCACATCAGAAATTGAGATGATCATTCCCACCTATGATGTCTCTATATGGGTCAAATTTCATTAACACTGAATGCTTCAACTAAGAGATATGCATCTGCAAAGTTGGCCAAAATTTTCAATATGCAAATTTTTGGGTATTTTTAGGGTCCAGTATCTCAACTGTGTCATTTTCAATAGATTTTCTCTTGTCACAGATAGAAAGAGAATGATTGAAGCTTTCAAAGCTATATTGTTTAATTTCTGGATTTTGCATTTTGATGAGTAATAATACCTTTCAAAAAGCATGAGAAACTGCCTGTTGATAAATACAAAACATTAATAAAATTCAAGTAGTAAATCAAAATATGACTAACTTGTAGTGTCTTTTAATAGTATGAGATATGCCTGTGGCTTAGGGGAATAACTATGCTAACAAGAAATATTTTTATAGCATTTTACAATATAAAATGTAAGTACAATAAAACTTCAATAATGTTCTTAACATTATTATGGAATGTTAAGTTTCTTTAGAATATTGTAACCCTACAATGCATGGTGCTGCCTATCTGAATCAGCATTATTAAACAACAATAGTTTTTTGGGGGTGCTGAATCACACCACTTTCAATTGTTGCTTTCATTATTGACTATTTCCTCAGTGTCAGTCTCCTGTGTGGTGTTGCCTTAGCTGTTGAAAATGTAATATCGTAATGCTTGTGGTTCTGGATCACATTCAGTATATGTATGTGCAATTCATCAGAATGTCAAATTGATGTTGGCTTCAGCAACAGCCATCCAAGATGACTACAAGGAGTTGATGAAAAAACTGTATGCAGTTTGCAATCAAAAGACTGTATGTTGCAACATTGTGAGGAATGTCCAGAAAAAAATGCAACTACAGGATTCTCTTGAAAACACTTTTAAAGACTATGATCCTGAAGAAACAATAGAATACAAACAATGTATCCACACTGTCAGAGACACAGTGGAGACATGACCGAACTCTTGAAGATTTCATGGATACATTGATTTAAGAAATTATCAGTTTGAGAAACCATCACTTTGTGTCAAAAACATCAAAGTTTATACCTTAAGAAGTTAAAAGGAAATCTTTCAGAAAATGAATTAATCATATTGATAGATTTTGCTGAGAACTATTCATTTGTGATTCAAGACACTGTGCAAAGATTTCATTGGAACAATAGTCAGGCCACATTACATCCATTTGTTTATTGTGGTGGCAAAGAGTGTCAAAGCCTTAGCATTTGTATGATCAGTGATTGCCTAGCATTTGTATGATCAGTGATTGCCTCCACCATGATACCATTGCTGTCCACGGGTTTCAAGTAAAGTTAATAGCATATTTAAAGACGAAGATTGAGAACATTAAGATGATTTCTTATTTTAGTGATAGTTCAGCTGCCCAATATAAAAATTACAAAAATGTCATCAATTTATGTCTTCATGAAAAGGATTACGGTATCACTGCTGAATGGAATTTTTTTTTTTGAACAAGTCATGGAAAGTCACCTTGTGACGGGATTGGAGGAACAGCAAAAAGACTAGCAGCCCGTACTAGTCTACAGAGGCCCTTGGATAACCAAATATTGACTCCAATTGATTTATTCAAATTCTGTAATGACAGTATTCAAGGCAATAAGTGTTTTTTTACCAAAAGAAGAAATAGACAAAATTCGGCCTGATCAAGAAACAAGATTTTCCAGGGGGCATACACTTGCTGGAACAAGAGAAAAATCATCAATTTATGCCACTCAATTTTAATCAACTCAGAGTAAGCAGCGTTTCCAATGATGCTACAGCATTCACAGTTAATGTCATCAAAGCACATGAAGAAATTCCAGCCATCTCAATTGCATGTTTACAACCGAGACAGTATGTTGCATGTCTGTATGATAATTTTTGGTGGGTTGGTAATGTATGTGAAATTTCACATGAACAACAAGATGCCTTCATCAGTTTTATGCACTCACATGGTCCTGCTCGCTCGTTCCACTGGCCAACTGCAAAAGACACCAGCTGGATTCCTGAACAACATATTTTCAAGACTTTAGAAGCACCATCAACATCATCTGGAAGACAATACACTTATCCACAATCTGTACTTGACAAAATTGTAGAACTGTTTCACCAAAAAATGAACTGACTTGTTAATATGTTTGATTTGAAAATTTGCTGTGTTGTGTATTATACTTGTTTCTGTGGCTTGTGTTAAATTAATGTTTGAGACAGATATATATATATATATATAAACTTGAATTTAAAAAGTTTCAATTGTTATCAGACTTAATGAGCAAAATATGTACCTTTCCATAAATTATCAAAGATATTCTTAATTATAAAAATGCAAGATACAGAAATTAAGAACATTTTATGAGGTTTCATTATATTTATATTTTATACCATATAATTATATAAAATATTTCCTTGTTGCCATAGTCAATTCCCTAAGCCCCAGAAATATCTTATACTATTAAAAGACACTACAAGTTAGTCATATTTTGATTTACAACTTTAATTCTATTAATGTTTTATATTTATCAATAGGCCGTTTCCCATGCTTTTTGAAAGGTATTATTACTCATCAAAATGCAAGATCCAGAAATTAAACAATATGGCTTTGAAAGCTTAAAGCAAGCTCTTTCTATCTGTGGCAAGAGAAAAAGGTTTGAAAATGACACAGTTGAGATATTGCACCCTAAAAATACCCAAAAATTTGCATGTTGAAAGTTTTGGCCAAATTTGCAGATGCATGTCTGATAGTCTAAGCATTCAGTGTTAATGAAATTTGATGAGTGTATAGACATCATAGGTGGGAATAACCAAGTTCTGATGTGATTGGTTAATATAAAAAGTTGCAGTGGTCTCTCAAACCTTGGCTTTCAGAACAGTGCAACAATTTTTTTAGCCATTTTAGATGCTTGTATCTATTTAGGTGAGTCTAAACCTCAAATTTTGCAATGGTGTGATTCAGTGTATGGAGTTGTCTATGTATATTAAAGCAAATTACCAGATGTTTACTAGACCATTCACAAAAGCCTAGCAAACTTGGCACTTTTGCACCTTCATCAATGACGCGAAGATGACTAGCCTTTCTTTATAAATTCATAAAAATTCAACCATTGTAGATACTGAACTGAAATTTGGAATATAACTACAAAAGACCATATACAACCTTCACACCAAATTTCATTAGATTTGGAGATGGTCGAGTGGGAAGCCCTGGTCCTCTCGACGTGGAATGACCCTTAACACACATTTGCAAAACACGTATTTTAAGGTAAGGTATGTCATAATTAAATTCGGAGAAACTATGCTTACATTTATGAAACCTTTACCAAGATTTGTGCCAGTCTAGCAAGTGCAAACATCCCATTATAAAGCAAACTGGTTGAAAGGGGGGGGGGGGGGGAAGGACAAATTTGAAGGACACAAATCCACACGTCTGCTTTAACCCACGACATCTTCAAGATGGCAGATTTGACATCACTGGTAGTCAATACAAAGACAGTGATACCAATCAGTATCTTTACACAAAACCAATAGCATAAAAATAATATTCAATATAATAATTACCCTATACAACACATAAAAATCAAGAAAAAGATACCAAATTACCCTTGCCCAAATCCCATCAGCATTAAACGGTATTGAATAGGGCCTACTTAAATTTACCTATAATATATCTCAAATGAAGACAGCGATACAAATTCAAACACCACCACCCCCAAACAACTACAACATACTACAGTCATTTCAAATGTTCAATTCTAACAATCTTCTTCATCAAAGCTACAGGGTGGCGCACAAAACGTGTTACCAATTGTTTCTTTCACAATTTACGACACACTACTACTAATGGAAAGTACACTACAAAAAGTCAATAAAAATAAACCCTAAGCCAAACATATCTCAGCACATCACAACAAAATCGGCATCCCGCCACACACACACACACACACACACACACACACACACACACACACACACACACACACACACACACAGAGAGAGAGAGAGAGAGAGAGAGAGAGAGAGAGAGAGAGAGAGAGAGAGAGAGAGAGAGAGAGAAAATTAAAAATAAAAATACTAACAGAAAATAAACCATACACACATACAAGCACACAACATTTCCCACAACCTCAGCAAGCTTCAATAGCCGAACACAATCAGGTTTAACACTCAGCAGCTGCATAAATTGTATTGTGCCAAGTCTCCCCCAAGTGTGTCATCAGTGAGAAAGAATGAAACCTATTCGTCACATCCAAAAACATAACACACGAAATTTCTGAAAGGTGAACTGGAAACATCACACTACTAAAATACGTAGTAACTCACATTACAGAAATACCATAAACTCACTTCCAAAACGCAGAAAACAACTTTAAGAGAGACAATCACAACAAACAAATACAAAGAATGTCACAACATATAGCCAGTGTACAACCTAATATGACCAACTACCACATAACTTCCACCACATGAGCACACAACCACTTACCTACATACACCACCAGTATGCACAGAAAATTTGATATTACCATTGAAGGATGATGCCACAACACAAAAAGCCAACTTCACAGGTCAAAGCTGAGAGGTGGGATTGCATGCTTCAAATGAACCAAAAAAGTGACATATAATGCAAATTAGTATGGAACACACTAAAACAAAGAAACCAGCGAAGGCAGCCAAGTTACACAACAAAATGATATGTAAAAACAAGAACAACAAATGTTCTACATGACTGCTTTTTGGTATTGCAGTGAAGAGAAAACAAAATTTCTCAAGGCAGTCTTTGCAAGTTTTGTATCAAGTACAACACAGATGGACAGTTTACAATATACTTTCTCCACTTAACACATCTGCCAATAATCCTGAATAGTAGACATTTTGAGTTACTGGCAGGCACAAACCTGAAAATTATTGCTAGTTGTTATATGAATACTTTCAACAGGTGGCACAGAGACACTGCAGCGAAGAGAATATTGCTTCAGAGTTGAGAGATGTTAAGGTACTGGGACAGGGTGGTGCAGAGGGCTAGCCAACTGAGAAACAAGGTTGTGGTGCAATGTCAACATGTGTATGCTATTCAGAGAATCTGGTACTAGGGTGCAGGTGAATCCAGATGTAGTTTTGGTCAGTAGAACGTTGTGCCACTGAGTGCTCTTGGCCAGTCTTTAAGACATTATGAGTGAGTGCAATTAGAATAACAAAATTCAAAACATTTTACCTTGTAAAAACGGGCAAAAAAAAGTTAAAACCAGTAAAACTAACCAACTTAAGTTATCAAGATCATTATTTGACTAGCAAACAATTTTCCTGGTTTTCAAAATGTTTCTGATGGTTTGGACTTCTCATGTTACATCATTCCAGCAGACACTTTTACACAGCTAATACTCATCGTGACAATTGTCCGACATTTCCCCCTCTATAATACGAAATCATTTCCACAATTACGTTTATTTTAAAAGTGCCAACACTTATTTGGCTGAACTTTAAATGAGACCTGACATAGAACACGAGACGTAATGCAATTTATTTCCTGGCTCCGAAAAACAAAAAAGAAAATATTAGCTACTTTCGTAGGCAGAGTAATCAGCTGACCGGTTTTGTAATATGGATGTAAACAATGGATTAATGAATGCTTACTTAGTGATTCTTGGCCTATGTGCCGCCGCTAAAAATAAAGGAAAACATTACTTTTATGGGTTGATTTGTTACTAAATATCTGCTTTTACATGTGCTTCCAATGCACAAATGTTCATTAATTAAAAATAATTATATTAACCGAGAAATATTTACTACAGGTACGTATTTTCTACAACAGCACGACTCTTGTTATTCCTACGAACTATGTGGTAGGTCATAAGATTGCATCATATATAAAACAAAAAGTTATCCTCATAATCGGTTATTTTTGGTTGTTTGTTTAGGCCTATATCACTGAACATCGAATTTAGCAACAGTCTTTGGACGGAGCACTTCTTGAAAGTCTGCTACATGTCATTAAATAGCCATAAACAAGTTGCATATACGTACCTCTCCAAACAATATTTTCATGGACTGCATAACATGATTTTTAAAATATACAGCTGACACTTTATCCTTCTCCGCCGGTATCACATCCCTAAACAACAGAGGACATTTAAAAGCATTGTTTCATAGCAGTAAAAGTTGTAAACATCAGATTAATGAATTTTGAAACATCGATCCACATGGTTAACAGTATAAACAATTCCTATGCGCGCTTAGCGAGTATCGCCGGTTTAACAAAACAACCAAACTGTGAATCATACAAACACTAAAAACGGAAAATTTACTAACAATGAAACATCCAGATAGTAATAATCACTCATTATAAACAGATTACTTTAAAACTGTAACGCTCCTTCATTACAGAACAGAGAAAAAGAACAAGCTATAAAACGGCACCCACCCTCACCAACCTTACGCTCCTCTAACCAACTGCGGGAAGCGTGATGATCTTCGGGCAGAGGGTGAAATAAAGTTTCTATCGATAGATTCTCTCATCGATTGCATAAAGTGATGACTCGGAAGAATTAAAAACCGCGTGTTTAAAATATAGCCAAATAAGAAACTGAGATATAAGGTAAGTGCGCAAGCTTCCGCAACTAGATTCTGTCTAACATTATTGAGTTAACAGTAGATCCAACATGCAAGCTACTGGACTCCCAAATATGCCCATTACGTATTTGGTGCCAATAATTGCATAAGGCGACATCGACTTATATAATCCACTGTGCCTTTTCAACTCTTCCGGCATCATACTCATAAAGTTCAAAAAATTGCGCTTTTGCAAGGGCATAGGATTAGTTGCATTTCATCCGATTTTATGGCATATACAAATAAAACCTTGTTTATATAATTTTTACGAGATTTGAATGTTATTTCGTTTCCTTAGTCTGAGGTCCTTTGCTGTTTTAATACCTTCGTAGTTTGATGTAACTAAAGACCACCTTATAAACAGCAATATAGTAGGAAGATTCTGAACAATAAAACTGCAGCCATTCATAGGCAGTGATTTGATTTTCAAAAACTGCTTATTAATTTCCACAATCTCTGTCATTTAAGTTATATAACCTTCAAAACTAGAAAGTGAAGGTACAGCATTGCTCGCATGAGACTAATATCAATAACAACTAGCAAATAGAAATATCATTAGAAATATGTGAAGTGTATGTGGAAGTAATATATCAGCATCATACTCATTTGCAGTATATGAAGGCATTTTTGTTCTTATTTACATGACAGTGCACTTTTAGTTTTAGTCTTGCTTGCTAGCTAATTCTCTGTTTCCTTTCGTTTCAAAATTTGTTACATCTAAGTCAAACAATAAGACTGATTATCCTTTCGTAGGGATCAAACATTGTTGACCAATATTCAAGCAGTCAAAATGCAGCACAAACGATACTTTAGAAGTTAATAAATTAAAAAAATATAATTAAGAATCCTTACTAATATATGTGGTGGCTAAAGGTACAAGAAAAGCTACTGAAATAATTTACAACATCACAAAACTATATACAAATAATATAAAATACATGAAAATAGTAATTATTACAATATCACATTTTAGTATACCTAAATAAAACAGCATAATTCACGAATAAATAAAATCAAAATTGACACATTTCTTAATTCACTGCTTCAATTCAATTTCTAGGTATTATTCTTCACTTGCCTGTATGTAATAGATAATGATTGAAACAGATTATAATTCAGATATCTCGATTAGAATAGATTACATTAATGCTTGTTCTATATGTCATGAATACAACATTTAGTAATGACGTGGTGTATACTAGTTCAATAAAGGCTTCTTTATGTCACAGTCAATATTTAAATGAATTGTTTTTTTAAAATTACGAATTTATATCTAAAAATTCATCTGCTGAGTAAAATTCTGTTAATTTATTTGTAAATGCAGTTTGGTTGTTTCTCTGGCTTTTCATGCTATTTAGTAATTGACGAAGTGTGCCAGCATACTTCACTCCTTTTTTTTTTTTTTTTTTTTTACAAAAGTTGTATAAATTTTGGTTTCACTAATCACTGGTCTGTAATTTTTCTACATGTCAATTAATTTTACTTCAAGCTGCATATCTAAATGTTTGTATAGCTTATGGGACTTAACTACAGGGTCATCAGTCCCTAAACTTACAAACTACTTATGAATTAGGACGGCACAAATATCCATGCCCGAGGGGGGATTCGAACCCCCGACCGTAGTGGCCATGCAGACCGTGACTGAAGCGCATCAGTCCCCTCGGCCACCGCAGCCGGCAAGGAATTGTCAACTTAGCATTAGAAGGAAGCGTGTGAGGTAAAAATCGTAGAGGGAGACCGAGGGACGAATATAGTAAGCAGACTACCAAGAGGTCTGTTACCTCTGGAACCTGGGTACTGACGACCTTTTATACTCTTTCCGTTGCTTCTTCCAATATGGAGAGGGCACACAAAAGTACCTCTTCCAATACATGCTGCTATTGCAAAGTAAACCCTCCTCCCACATGAGCTCTTGTCAGTCCCAATTCAGCAAATCAATATCCTCAATACTCAGGTATAAATGAGGTTTCAGTCCCACATTTCACATATTCCACATACTTTATGAACTAGCATCTACTATTATTTTATAATAAGTGAAAAGGTAGCGAGATGGTGAGGATGCTACCTGACACAGCCCCTCTCCTTCAATGAAACCATAAATGAAGGGGCAATATCTCACTTCACTTCATAGTGTGACATGGACCTGTGATAATTTTAAGTATGTGATTGGAGTAACAGTGGATGAAAAGTAATTATGGGATGGAACACCTCTTTTGTCATAACCTCCAGTATCAAATTCATATAATCAACACGGATTCATTTCCAGAGAAATCCATCACTTTCAAAAGTCACAACTGGTACTATTTGATGTGCTACATTGCACAGAAAAGGATGACTTCTAGCACAGTGGCTTTTACAAAATTCCATTACCTGTTCACAACATTCAAGGCACCTAATAATTTACTTTGCATCTGCTGATTGGATCCGTCATTCAATTTTCTTTCCCTGGACTGATTAATCCGCCAACATATCAATTTTACCTTCATTCACTTTGAAATCTGTCGCTGATGAGCCGTCCACAAGAACTCATTTCACAACTTGACAGAAATCACAACTTTCAATCCATAAAAAATGTGAAACAGTGTATATGTTGGTCCACTTGTTCATATATCATTTAAGGCGGTTAATCCCATGTACAATATGGAAATTCGATGTACAACATTGTATCAGTATTCAAATTACAAAACATCTAAAATTAAAGAGGTGTTCTACTTATTGTGAGTAATTTTGTGGTGATCAAATTTATGGGACACAGGCCAAATGCAAATGTATATGCGTCAAGTTCATAAACGTAAATCTAGTCAACAATAAACAAGACAATATATAATGATCCATCAATCAGAAAAACAATTTGTCCTTTACAATCAACATATTTAAAATAGGAACAAGCAAGGCGACAAGTTCGCATATTAATGTGAAAGGTTTTGTGATAAAAGTTTTTATAAACATACAATTACTATTACTGTCATATATTTTCACTAATCGCACAGCACTCTATGGGATGTCTGTTCTGGGGCCAACATGAGTCTGGGTGGAATGAGAGTTTACAGTTTTGATAGTTGTGACAGGGACTATTGTTTGTGAGCGTTTGGAACCACTGAATATTGCAGAATGTGGCATTGGCCCAGGATCAAAAGACAGAAAGTGGCCTTCGCATTGCCAGTGAATGGCAACTGAGCTGCTTATTGCTGTCTGCTGGACAATACCGCTGGACACCTGCACACTGACACCGAGGAAACAGCAAGTATTCCTCGATTCACTCCAATGAGTTGTCAACCAACTGTAACTGACTTACAAGTGTCAGTGTGGGACGCACTGGCTTACAAGGTTCACTGGCTGACTACATCAAGTACTGCTTCTCTTTTCATTCCACAGCAATCCACAACTGATTTGCACAGTTGCTAAGTTAGGGAGTTGAACCAGTGTCACTATATGCTAGACTCTGCTGTCTCCATTAGGACCATTGTGTTAGTGCTTTATCTGCACATAAAGTTTGTCATAATGAATATTTATCATAACAAGAACAATAATTCTACAAACAAAATAGTAAATTATCCAACATGAATTTGTACTTTTTTACAGTTAATCTAATACAAATATTTACAATAAATTAGATTAGGAGTCTAAAAATTAAAGTAGTTTAGTATATTTTTCAAGTAAATTATCACTATTCAATTTTGTTTTCACTTTCATTAAAGTGTGTAACATTGTTTAGTTGTGCTGTGTTGTATCCATGGGTTAGTATTTTTTGTTCTGAATTGCGAGCCATCATGTCTGCTTGTGAATAATGTTCCCAACAGACAAAGTCCAAAGATACTTTACCTACACACATGAAAATATTTTTCTACACCACCCATGCAAAAAAAAATGACAAAAGAAACTACATATTAATTTATGTAGATGCTTAATCTATCTACACTCTGTGATCCAGAATCTCAGGTCATTTGCACTATGACTTGGGGGAATCTAAAAATCACTCAGCAATTGCATGTGCAAAATCACTCCCTCGGTTTTATTAGGTTGCCATTGTCTGTGGAGAGGCATCATACTGTTCTTCTCTTATCCCCATTTGAAATCAGCATATAGATTAAATACAGGGGAATAGGTATGCCCTCCTTTTGTCCTGAAAATGAAGATTTTTTAAACATATCTATAAACACTCTTTTAACAATAATAACACTACTTGAAATTTACAATCAAACCAGGATAGTTAGCACAATGCTCATTTTGTCATTTTGCAGATAATAGAATAGCTTCTTCAAGTGTCTGAAATCGAACAACTGACACATGGTGGCAGAGTGGTTCTAAGAACCAAAACACAATCAATCATCACCCATATGAGATGGGTTATTCACCTTGATTCCCAACCAATTATTAACTGATGATGGTGGTACTACTCCTGTTGTAATTAGTGCCAACATACCCTAATTTTGGCTGAACTTCAGTGAAAAAGCGTATCCGTTACACTCAGTTGCAGATGCATCATACAAAAATGTAATCACTCCTGTTGTTAGTGGAATATTTAACACTGCAATGGTGACGTCACTAGGAGGAACGTTGGTGGTCGCATTGTGTCTGTGAGATACAGGGTCAACATTGCACCATTAACTTTAATTAACCTCAGATTTGGCAGTTAATAAATAAACTAATCGAAGGAAAAACTTGTAAGTAAAATAAAAGTAGCAACTGATCATTTATTTTATGAAAATTAAGCATATAATGTTTAGATTCGCTGACACGTGGGTTGCCTTTCTGGGAATCTATATCTGTGAGATCTTACGTGACCAAGTTTTCTCATATGCCAAACAGATAGTCTAATAGCTTTCAAGACGACTTAGCATGGCCACTCCTGCACAGCAAGATATTACACTACCTTTTTGGGATTTAAGGAAATTGGTCATGTTTTTTAAATAAATAATAGGAGTCCATTCCCCATCAGAGGTCCGAGTCCTCCCTCGGGTATGAGTGTGTGTGTTGTCCTTTGAAGTTAGTTTCAGTAGTTGGTAAGCCTAGGGACTGTTGGCCACATTAGTTTGGATCTATAGCTTTACAAACGTTTGAACATTTTCTAATATATAGACCAGGGACACTTTTGTTCGGTGATTTTGCCGGTGGAAGCATTCATGCACGCCATGCCGTGAGTGCCCAGCCACCCCACGGAGGAGAGAAAGTCAGCAAGAGAGATTCCGATTTTCACCTCCACCATTGGCCACTACACTGCATTCTCCCACTCCAGGGGGCAGCCTGGACTATTCGAGGTGAGTTGCTCTACTTCAGCGCACCTAGCATGTTGTTTCCATACTGCGTCTCACCTGTTTCAAGTAGTCATTTTCGTTTAGATGTAAACCCCAAAACTGTAGCGATGTCTGCTGTGTAGTTTCACATCTCAATGAAGTGAGGTTATGAGGGCACATTATACGTAGGAGGAGGAAAAGGATAATTGACTATATTAATGATGAAAGAATAATTGAAGACCTCAAGGGTAAATAATGATAAGCCTCAACTATGTTTAATGTATTTTGTGCAAATCCGACAGAATACTTGGTTTTCTTCAAGAAGTGCATGAATCTGCAGAGAGATAACAAATATAAATATTTAAAAAATATTAAAACATGTAATAGAAAATATTTTTCAAATATAGAATTCATCATATCTCAGAACTTTATGAATGAGTGTTATCATTATTTTCCACAAGGTCTTCAATTCATGTTCTCCTCAAACATAATGTAGTAAATTATGTACACATATAAGAACCTAAACAATAGGAAAAATGTCATCTAAACATTTCAAAACTTGCATTTATTTCCTGAAGAAATTTATACTGACATACACATCAAACAACATCGAAAAATGCAGTAAAAAGCTACTATTTACTTTGGTTTCCATATATTGTTTTCTTGATAACAGTCAAAATCAATTTGATCATAAATTTCTCGTCTAATTATTCTGAATCTTCCACTGTCGAAATTATTTTCATTATAACACGTTTATATATTTCTATTGATATTTTTGCATAGTTTAGGCTTTTACCCCATGAAACGAAAATATCTTTCTTTTTGCAGATATTTCATCTCTTTTGGAGGAGAACACTTGTAGAAAAAAGAACAGTAGGCTTTGGTGCAATCTTGTTGGTGTGATAGAAACATAAAGCAAACAACATATTAAACTTAAGGATGATGCAGATGTTAGCAGACACCATTACTGTTCCTGCTGGCTGTGGTCCGCATGCTAGTGTTTCGTTATTATTGAAGCTTGTAACGTCTCATCTGCCTCAACATGGATTCTAAAAAGCACAAAGTTTCTGGTTAAAATAGAAAGTTTTTGACTAACAGGACTGAACAATATTGTTTTACGTGGCCTGATGGTCCTGGAGCAGTTTTAGTTTGCCACATAATGGAACTGTCGCTCTTCTTAAAAGGTGAAATTTAGAACCACACTATGAAACAACTCATCAGCAGTTTCATAAAAATTAGGAAGGATTTAGTTGCTGCAGTACAGGGTTTTCTATTGTCAGGAAGAAGTAATACAAGAAGAACCGAAATTTTGGCTGCTGAGAATAGAAGTAATTTGCTCGAACTTCTGCAGAAGGCACCTTGCTATACCACAGCACTGGATGAATCAGGTGACTTAGCTGATGAAAAACAAATATCTATTTTCATGCGATTTTTGAATACTGAAAGAAAAGAATTTAGGATGGAATTACTAACAATATTACTGTTGAAAGGAAAGAATCGCGGAGAATATTGGTTTAAGACTTTTGATGATGTCATGACAAAATCAGACATTAGTTTATGATAAAATGGTGCCTCATTCAAGTGATAGGGCCCCAGTGATGATTGACAAAGGACTAGTAACGAAAATGAAAGACTGCCAGTGCATATTTCACTAGGCAGTCCTTTGTGCTAAACATAGTGTGACTCTGAAAGAAGTGATGAACAGGTTGGTCCAATTCATTAATTTTATGAGGTCTCGTTCTTCTCTACAGCAAAGATAGTTCAAAGAGAGCCTTTCTGATCTCGATTCCGCGTATTCGGACTTAATGTAGTACAACAGTTTTCGTTAAAGGTCAAGTGATTGAAGGTTTTTGACAAATAAAAAAAGAATTAACATGCTTCTTAATAAACATGGAAACTATTTGGAGTTCCTTGTGAACGAATGCAGTATGTTAGCTGTGGCCTCCTTTGAAAGATATCATGAAACATTAAAATGCGCTGAATAGTGAGCTACAAGGAAATGGAAAATTAATCTGTGATTTGGTTCAAAGTGCATCATCTTTCCATTGCAAGCTGGATATATTTGAAAGAGATATCTTAAGTCAAGAATTTCATTTACCAACAATTTGTAATATAAAAATAATTACAAAATAGTTATTTCCATATCCTCAAATTTCTTGGCAGATCTAAAGGAGAAATTTTAAGTAAGATTCAGTGACTTTTCATAGGTACACAAGTTGTTGTTGTTGTGGTCTTTAGTCCGCAGACTGGTTTTATGCAGCTCTCCACGCTACCCTGTCCTGTGCAAGCCTCTTCATCTGAGAATACGACCGACAATCTACATCCTATTGAATTTGTTTACTGTATTCATCCCTCGGTCTCCCTCTACGATTTTTCCCCCACACACTTCCTTCTGAAGCTAAGTTAACGATTCCTTGATGTCTCAGAATGGGCCCCACTTACCTATCCCTTCTCTTAGTCAGGATATGCCAGAAACTTATTTTCTGTCCAGTTCTGCTGATCACTTCCTCATTAGTTATGTGATCTATCCATCATTCGTCTGTAGCACCACATTTCAAAAGCTTTTATCATCTTTTTGTATGAACTCCTTATTGTCAACGTTTCACTGCCATACAATGCTACAGTCCAGACAAATATTTTCAGGAAGGACTTCCTAACGTTTAAACTACTATCGAATGTCAACAAATGTCGCTTCTTCAGAAACGCTTTTCTTCCGATAGCCATTCTGCATTTTATATCTTCTTTATTTCGGCCATAAGAAGTAATCTTTCTACCTAAATAACAAAACTCATCTACTACTTTTATTGTCTCATTATCTAGTGTAATTCCTTCAGCATCACCTGATTTTCTGACATTCCATTCCATTACCTTGGTTTACCCTGTTAATGTTCGTCTTCATTTGAAGACATTGTCCATTCCGTTTAATTGCTCTTCCAGGTCTCTTGCTGTCTCTGACAGAATTACTACCTCATCAGCAAACCTCAATGTTTTTATTCCATCTCCCTGGGCTTTAATTCCCTCTTCAAATTTCTCCCTGTATTCCTTCACCGCTTGCCCAATGTATAGATTGAACAATTAGTCTTACTCTCTTGCCAACCACTGCGACTCTTTCATGGCCTTCGACTCTAGTAAATGCTTTGTGGTTTTTATATATGTTGAATAGAACTCTTTGTTCCCTAATTTAGCCCCCGTTACCTTCAGAATTTGAAAAAGTGTATTCCAGTCCACATTGTCAAAATCTCTCTCCAGATCCACAAATGCTAAAAACATAGGTTACCCTGTCCTTAATCGATCTTCTAAGATAAATTGTAATGTATTGCCTCGCATGTTACTAAATTTCTCCTAAATCGAAATTGATCTTCTCCAAGATCTGATTCCACCAGTTTTTCCATTCGCCTGTAAATAATTTGTGTTAGTATTTTGCAACAATGACTTCTTAAACTGATAGTTCTGTAATTTTCACATTTGGCTGATCTTGCTTTCTTAGGAATTGGAACCACTATTTTCTTCTTGAAGTCTGAGGGTATGTCACTCGTCTCATACATCTTGCAGAGCAGGTGAAACAATTTTTTCATTATTGGCTCTCCTAACAATATCAACAGTTCAGACGGAATATCATCTACTCCAGGGACCTTGTTTCTACTCAAATCTTTTAGTGCTTCTCGCAATATAGAATCTCCTATCTCATCTTCCTCCACTTCGTCTTCCATTTCTAGAATACAGCTTTCATATTTATTTCCTTTGTACAGGCCTTTTATATATTCCTTCCATCTTTCAGCTTTCCCTTCTTTGCTTAGTACTGGTTTTCCATCTGAGTTCTTGATATTCATAGCGCTGCTTTTATTGTCTCCAAAGTCTCTCTTATTTTCCTGTAAGCGCTAACTATCTTTCCCCTAGTTATACATTCTTCTAATGTCTTATGTTTCTCCTCAAGCCACTGCTGCTTAGCCAGTCTGCATTTCCTGTCAACCTCATTTTTCAGACGTCTGTACTCCCTTTGGCTGCTTCACTTGAAGCATTCTTATATTTTCTCCTTTCATCAATTAAGTTCAATATCTCCTGTGTTATCGAAGGATTTCTATTAGTTCTTGTCCTTCTGCCTATATGATCCTCTGCAGCTTTCACTACACTATCTGTCAGAGCTACCCATTCTTCTTCTACTGTATTACTTTCCTCTGTTTCAGCCATTCCTTGCCTAATGCTGCTTCTGAAACTCTCAACCACATCTGGTTCTTTCAATTTGTCCAGATTCCTTGATTTTCTACCTTTTTGCAGTCTCTTTAAGTTTTAACCTAACAGTTCATAACCAATTAGTTATGGTCAGAGTCTTTATCTGCCCCTGGATATGTCTTACAGTTTAAAACCTGGTTTCTAAACCTTTGCCTTATCATTATTAAGTCAGTCTGGTACCTCCCACTGTCTCCTAGTCTCTTCTATGTATGTAACCTTCTGTCTTGATTATTAAACCAATTGTTCGTGATGATTAAATTACACTCTGCACAAAATTCTACCAGGTGATCTCCTCTTTCATTTCTTTTCCCCTGTCCATATTAACCTGCTACTTTTCCTTCTCTTCCCTTTCCAACTACCGAGTTCCAGTCCGCCAGCACAATTACGTTTTCTTCTCCTTTAACTGTTTGAATAATTTCTTCTATCTCCTCATAAATTTATTTGATCTCTTCAACATCGTCAGAGCTAGTTGGCATATAAACTTGTACTACTGTGGTCGGTGTTGGCTTTGTTTCTATCTTTGCTACAATAATGCATTCACTATGCTGTTCATGGTAACTTACTCTCTTTCCTCTTTTCTTATTCATTATCAGACCTATTCCTGTGTTACCACCAACTGATTTTTATTTATAACCCTGTACTTACCTAACCAAAACTCCTGTTTATCCTGCCACCAAACTTCTCTAATCCTCACCATATCTGACTTTAACCTATTCATTTCTGTTTTCAAATTTTCTAACTTACCTATCCCATTAAGGGATAGAACAATCCATGCTCTGATTTGTAGAATGCCTGTTTTGTTTTTCTTGATGATGACATCCTCCTGAGTAGTCCCAGTCTGGAGATCCGAATGGGGGACTATTTTACCTCCAGAATATTTTACCGAAGAGGATGCCATCATCATATATTCATACAGTAGAGCTGCATGTCCTCGGGAAGATTAACTACCACTCATTCGTCTGGCCTCTCCACAGATACCCCTCTGTTGTGATACGGCTATCTGTATAGTTGAGGCATGCAAGCCACCCCACCTCGGCATTGTTTGTGGTTCATGGGGGTGGAGACAAGTTGTAACGATTCTTAAAATCGCATTTTGAGGTTTTTCCAGCAGCAGAATGGACTACCTGGTTACTATGTTTGGCTCCATATACATTTATGAAATTTCACTTTAAAAAATAAATTTCTAGAAGAATAAGAATCGCTCAAGATTAGCAGCCGCCCACCTTCAAGACACTATCACATAAGCTGCTCCACATGCAAACCTAACTTTAAGAAACTGGCGCAAGGCCGCAAATGTAATTTCTCCCATTGATTTTCTAACACAAATACACACATTTAATTGTATTTCATACTTTCTTAGTGAAGTAAAAAATAGTATTTATAATGTATGACCTGTTCCAGGATTTTTCAATAAAAGTTTGACTATCGATTTTATTTCATTCGTTTCATGACTGAAAGTAAAAATTAATAAAGAACTAGTAATATGTTTTTCTGGACTTTTTATAATTTTTATTTCACATACATTGTATTTCATATTAGTTTGTGAGTGGAAATTAAAATAAAAAATAGTAAAGAATATGAATTTTTCTGGATTTTTGAATACAAATATGCCTGTTGTATTTCATATTATTTTGTGAGTGAAAATTAAAATAAAAAATTAGTAAGGAATATGAGGTTTTACTACTGGACCTCGATAAATATTTTCATCTGGATCCCAGCAAAGATTACTTGCCGACACATTCAGGATGGGGTTACCTGCTGATTTACACCCAAGCATGTAAGGCTCAAGACTTCGAATAATCAGTTTCCACCACAAAGTGGATCGTTTGAAACGGGCTTAAAAATAGACACTGTGAAAACAGCCCTATTTAATGTGGAGCATGAAGATATATGGCAAACATGGCTCCAGCAGACGCAGGGAAGAGACGTCCTTACACCGAAATTGACGCAATAACGTGCATGCAGAGAAAGCCCTCGTCTGCAGAAATCAGAGGAGTCGTTTCTAAAAAGGAACTGCAAATACACTGTGAACCCCTGCAGATGGGAAGAAGACAACCAAACTCCTGCAGTGCACACATGCGAGCATGAAAGAGAGGCTGGCTTGCATTATAGATAAAGTGGACCCACGAGAACGATGTTTTCAGCCAGCAGGAAAAGACCTGATAAATGACATACAAGGCAGACCTAACACAGACAGCTGTCACAAAGAACTTTTTCCAGCCAAGAAGGAATGTGGATGATAAAAAGAACTTGCTTGAAACATGGTGAAGAAGCCGGTTCACAAGTCTCATCTCAGCCACAGAAAATTTCCACCGGGGACTGAGAGGCGTGATCGTGAAAACGACGATCGGCAATTGGGTGACATTGTAAAACCTACACACCAATCACAGAGCCAAGGAGACGAAACATTCGGGAAGCAGCTGTAGCTGGAGAGGGAATGGACTTGGTGCGAGACTGCGGAAGAAGACACTTGGTCCGGAGAAGCGAGAAGACACGAAGGAAGCTCCTGCCTTGACAGACGCAGCACCTTGATTGTGAAGTCTCCGCTCGGAGGTCGTGCTACACAAGATATGAGGGTTGTCCAAAAGTAAGGTTCCCAATTTCTTTTCAAAATGAAAAACAAATTTATTTAAATATCATATATCGAAAAGAAAAGCTTAGACTATTTCCTATTTTTCGACATGATCGCCGTTAAGATTAATGCATTTTTGCATTCGGTGTACCATCTTGTTGATGCCTGCATCGTAGAATTCTCCCACCGCGTTGCGAAGGTACCGTAGAACTTCTTCTTTCACTTCCTCCCCGGTTGCGTAATGCGTCCCACCCAGGTGTTTCTTCAATTCAGGGAAGAGATGCTAGTCACTTGGGGCTAAATCTGGACTGTAGGACGGATGTGTGACAATATCCCACTGAATGTTGTCGATCAGTTCAGTTGTCACACGGGCGACATGCGGACGAGCATTGTCTTGATGAAAACTCACTCCATTCATCAGCATGCCCCTCCTCTTGTTCTGAATCGCTCGGCGAAGGTTGTTTAATTTTCACAATAACGATCTGCATTTATTGTTGTCCCAGTAGGCATAAATTCGCACAACAATAACCCTTTCCTGTCCCAAAACACGCTCACCATCACTTTGCCAGCAGACAGTTGTTGCTTAAACTTATGCAGCTTCGGTGACAATGGATGTTTCCACTGACGGGATTGTTCCTTCGTTTCTGGTGTCGAATAGTGGACCCAGTGACAATGGAATCCAAGAATTCCTCTCCATGGTATTCGCGGGCCGCTTGAACGTGTTGCCGTTTGTGGTCTTCCTTAAGCATTCTCGGGACCCACCTTGCACAAACCTTGGAATAACTTAAATTTTCTGTCTAAATGTTGTTTATGATGGACTTGCTTACATCAAGGACCAGCTCACAAAGTTCCCGAACTGTTATTCGTCGATCCTTCAGCATTGTTTCTTCCATTTTTGCGATCGTTTCGTCCGAAACCGATGGCCTACCAGAACGCTGTTCGTCATGGACATCTGTACGTCCTTCTTTAAATTATTTGCACCAATTAGGAACCTGTTGTACACTCATGCACTTGTCACCATAAACTTGACACAGTTGTGCATGAATATCCATCGGCACAGTGTTTTTTGCGCACAAAAAACGAATTACTGATCGTAACTCGCAACTGGCGAAAGAAACAAGCGGAAGCTCCATCGCTAATGGCTGCCAAGCCTACACTGAACGTCACAGACAGCTCCAACTTGTGGCAGTGGAGAGAGGGGGAACCGATCTGCATGACGGTGTTGCCAGATGGCACTTAACCGCATTCCTCGCGACTGTAGCGCATTGGGAACCTTACTTGATGGACAACCCTCGAAGCTACAGAGCCGGGGAGCGCAGAGCAGGCGTTTGGTATGTAGTCGCGCTAGAGAGAGGCTATAATATAGAGAGGCTATACCACCTACATCAACGTATAGGCAGTGAAGCCACAGCAGCCATCATGATTGGGTGTAGAAACGGATTTGAGCCGATAAATGCGTAGTTCTTTAAATGGCGGTCGCCTCAATTACATTGTGCCTGGCTGGGATACGAACCCGGAATCTCGTGCTTACTTTTTTTTTCTCTTTTTTTTTATTAAAAGAGAGCCTTAGTCTCCGTTTTTTGTTTATTTATTTATTTAAAGTTTTACGCACTTCATTTTATTTCTATATATATCAATGAAAGAGAAAATAAAAGAAAGGAAAAGAAAAATATCTCCCTCTTTTGTGAGGATTTTCACTGGAAGTAAAATATCTCTACATGAAGTGCAGCATTAATAGCGTCTGATAGTGAACATAAATAAGACCGCCCTCCCGGCGGAACAAACATAAATGGTGACTGCACACCGACCATATGCGGATAGGTGTTAGCTGAATTTCTGTTCCTCACGCGAGTTCCGGGCACGTCTTCTCGAATAAATTGTTTTCATCCGTTACATAGGTTCATTCTTCCGAGGGATCATTCATACTAAAATTATCGTCTCATACCCGGCACACCCAAGCTGTGGGGAGAATTCAGGAAAACACTACCCCGAAAATTGGCATAGTATTGTCGGTGTCTTGAATTGTGTAGTAGAGACGTGAAGCGATCTTGGAGGAACGTCCAAAAATCAAACACACTCTTTTCTCGATCGTGAAACAAATAATATATAGATAGGCCTTTGATCCAGTTCACTGCATTAGTCTTTGTGCGTGGAAAAAAGCTCTCGTCCGGAAATAGAAGTGACTGCGGTTCAATAGTGTGTGGAGCTGTACGACAAAGAAAGGCAAGTATTTTCTTTATGAACAGCCAAACCTCTGCAGCAGGTCCACACATCAGCCGATGTTCATCAGTATCTAACACGTGACACTGAGGGCAGTGTGGAGAGTCCGTCATCTTAATTGCATGCAGCTGATGTCGTGTCATGTATTTTCCATTGACAACCAGATACCAGGTAGCACGAGCATCTGTATCGAGGAGGGCATGATGCACAGAACGCCAGACCACGGGCCATCTGATTGTTGGATGTCGTCTCTCCACGAAATTCCGGGTGTGGCCCTTCATCATTATGCGGTACACATCACGTGTCGTTGCAGTCCGTGTATGGGGCAAGTCTTCATGGACGTAACTATATTCTATAAAAAATGTCTTAATATGTGAGAGATAGGTAGAGATATGCGCTACTGCTATGGGCGGCATTAGAGATATAGGAGCAAGTTCGTCGATCAGAATCCCAGATATTCAGGTCTGGCGATATCTCCACAGCTTAATAATTGTACTGACATAAAGGGCAGGCGCTCTGACATGTACATTGACAAGCCCAAGACCTCCGTCTCGAGGGGGGAGAGTTAATGTTTCATAACGGACTTTGAAGATAAGGCCGGCGCTCACGAAGTATCCAAACACAGCCAGCAGTCTTGTTGCCATCGTCTTCGGCATTGGTAGAATCTGGGCCAGGTGCGGTATCCTAGACGCCAGATGGATGTTCACGAAAGCAACTCGTTGTATTAAGTCTAACGACCGTAGTAGATTGCTTCGGACGTTAGCTCGTAGTACCTGAAGAATGCGTTTGTAGTTGACTGCCGAGGTTTGTCGAACGTCGCGCGTGAAGGTTATACCTAAACACTTGAGCTTGTCCACTGATTGCAGTGGGGCCACGCTTCCTTCAGGAAGACCCCTGCCAATGTTCATAGCGGCAGACTTGGTGAGATTCATACGACTGCCCACAGTAGTTCCATACTTGGCAATCCATTCTAGTGCTATCCGCACTTCGTCCCCTGATTGAGCCAAGAACATAAGGTCATCAGCATATGCGCGACAGATAAAGGACCGGTCCCTCATCTTCATCCCAGACAGTCGACATTGCAGTCCATGTAACAATGGCTCAAGCGCAATGGCAAAAAGAATCATCGATAGCGGACAGCCTTGTCGTACAGATCACGAAATGGTAACAGTGCCTGCCACACGTCCATTGATCAGTACACGTGAGGTGGCGCATCGGAGAAGCCGCAGGACGGTGTGTGTGAAGGCGGGAGGAAACGCCATTCTCCGCAGCACTGCTTCAAGAAAGTCATCACCCTATCAAAAGCATGGTCCAGGTCTACGGACACTAAGACACCATGAATGCGGCAAGTCTTGGCCAAAGCTATGATGTCACGATAATCACTTAGTGCTGTCTGGATGTTACTTCTGCCACCAAGGCATGTTTGATCCGTAGATACGACTTGATGCAAGACACGCCGGAGTCTGGAAGCGAGGATCCTCGTAAAAATCTTGAAGTCGCAGTTCAGCATGGTTAACGGCCGAAAATGTTCCACTTTTTGTCCCCTGGACTTCTTCGGGACTGGAATGATCAGGCCTTCGACAAAAGCAGGTGGGGGTGGGACGTCAGGTATCGTCAGTTCTTTATACATTTCTATCCAGCGAGGAGCCATGATGTCTTGAAAGGCGCGGTAGAACTCCAGCGGGAGGCCATCTGGGCCTGGGGATTTGTTTGTTGCTCCCCTGCGTAGAGCGTCAGCGAGATCATCAGCAGTAATCGTATCCGTAAAGATCTGCACAGACTCCCCATCAAGAGTACCAGGCATGGAGTCGAGCACTTCTTCCATTGCTATAGCATCCTGATCTACTTCTGCATACAACTGTCGATAGTGGCCCACAAAAGCAGTGGCGATGTCATTCTGAGATGTCAGTTGACGACCATCTGGGGTATCAATAGCGTGCACCAGCGCTCTTCTACACCGTTGTTTCTCTCGAATAACGTGATGCATGGAAGGAGGTTCTCCAGTGACTCGATCTTGACATCTCGCACTTATCACTGTTCCCTGAAGTAATCTTCGCCTTAATCCGCTGAATTGCAGTCTGTCGTTCAGGAGACGGTGCTTGGCTAGCAAGCTCACGGAGTGACGTACAGTAAAATTCCATGGTTCGTCGATGCCAACTCATTTTGTCACGTCCATACTGTACCAACGTGCGACGCAAAGCTGGCTTAGCACATTCGAGCCACCATCGAATCGTTGAAGGATATGCCGTAAGACGTCTCTGGCAGTTGTTCCACGTCACTTCTATATGCTGTCTGCACTCTGGATCCTTAAGATGTGCAATGTTTAACTTCCAAGTACCTCGACTTCGCCACACGCCCTACCGTCGAAGAGAAACAGTACAAATGTAGGCGATGTGGTCTGAGAAGGCGGTAGGCCACAGCTCGGCATCAAGTGTTGCCGTTGTGAGTCCGCGGGAGACATAGACTCGGTCCAGACGGCTCGCAGAATGGCTGGTGAAAAAAGTGTATCCAGGTCGATCACCATGCTTATGCTCCCATGTGTCTATCAGGTCCAGTTCTTGAATAAGCAATTTAAGTTTTTGGCACGTGGTAAAATGAGGAATTTGGTCCTTTATGGCGAGCACACAGTTGAAGTCTCCTCCAAGAATAATGTGATCGTATTGACCTACAAACAGCGGAGCTATCTCTTCTGAGTAGAAGTGCGAGCGTTCCCTTCGTTTGTCCGTGCCGGAGGGAGCATAAACGTTGATGATCCGGACACCTTGGAATGTCACAGCAAGGCCCCTGCCCAATGGTAAATAAGCGACGTCTTCAACCACAATACCTTCTCTCAGAAGTACGGCCGTCCCACTACCGTTGGTAGAAGATGGCGTTTGATATGTATCATAACCAGAAATATCTGGAAATGACTCGAGGCGAACTTCTTGTAGAAGGGCAATATCTAGATCTGACGCCCGCATCATGTCACGGAATAATTGAAACTTTATCTGCGTTTGGATTGTGTTAATGTTGATAGATCCAATTCTGTAAGCCTGGCCTTGTGCCATATTTACAGGGATGCTCATTGTAACACGAAGATCAGGTAGCACATTCTCCCTCAAACCCTCATCGATTAGCATACATTTAGTTTAGAAGCAACATCTGTTGCTACGTCAGCTGTGGATGAATTATCTTCAACATCTTCGTGCCATGCTGCGTTGCTTGGACGCTGGTCGTCAGTTGAAGCCCCTGGTGAGTCAACATGCATTGATGTGTCGTCGGTGTACGACTGACGAATGGCTGACTGCTGGTCATCATCTGTAGTAGGAGTTATAGACATACGCCGTGTTGATTCTGCTTCCGACTGGAGTGGGGCAGGAAGTTCCACTTTAGGGTCTTCTGATGGTAGAAGGTCTTGGGATTCATCATTAGATTGTGATCGGCAGATATCAGACGGAGCAAGCCGACGTTTCTTCCTTCTCTGTGGTGACCGTTGTTTTCGCACGTGTACGTCAGTATCAGACGAAGTCTGGGTATTCTGACTGTCTGGCACGAAGGCGGCGGTAGGCACGACCATAGAGGCGGAATCTGTTCCCTCCTTCGGAGACACTTCGTTATCCTTCCTCACGTGACGTTCAGGAGCCGGCACAGGTGTAGCCTCCATCCTGTCCTCGTTGCCCTGAAGTTCTACCGTGTTTGGCACGGTTTCATCAAGTGGTGTCGTCACAGGCTGCTGGCTGCGTTCATTTTGAAGAACCTGTACATACGTCAAAGGGAGCGTCGTCGATGCCGATGGGATCTGCGCATCACCAGGTGGTAACTGCGTTATTCTGCACTGCATACAGCTAGAACGAACGTGACCTTCTTGGCCACAACCGGAGCACGTCTTCGGCTGGCCATCATAAATTATGATGGCACGGCACCCTCCAATATATAGATAAGATGGC
The DNA here is from genome assembly GCA_026315105.1 of Locusta migratoria. Classification (NCBI taxonomy): domain Eukaryota; kingdom Metazoa; phylum Arthropoda; class Insecta; order Orthoptera; family Acrididae; genus Locusta; species Locusta migratoria. Next base: position 292,921,233 of record CM048744.1, read on the forward strand.
ACGTGTTTGGTCAATTCAATGCGTACCTGCCGCACCCCATTGAATACCGGATATGTTGTAAATTGAGCCCATTTCTCGGCCATGTGGCTAATAACGTTCCCATAAGGGCGCAGCGCAGAAACAACCACGTCTGAAGGTACTTCAAACGGAAGTTCAAACACTCTAATTGTTCGTAGTCCAAGACCTGCTTGTTCGATAGTCACTTCACCGATATTTCCATCTGAGTGACGGAATTTGAGTCCATTTCTTGATCTGTTTAGAATCTTCTCACAGACGGTGTCACTGGTAAGCTTCACATACACTACACTGCTCACTATAGAGAAGTGGATGCCGATAAGATCGTTACAGTCAATCATCACTTCTTCTCTAATAAATTGTTCGACTTCAAGTGCCTTCGGTCGTGCATATTCATTCGAAAAACTGATTTTCAATGTTGATTTTCGCCAGGAGTGGGCCATTCTTGTTCTAAGTAAATAACGCAAGCGAAGACGACTGTGTCACGTAAACACACGCGAGCAGCAGACTCGGCGGCGGGACGTAAACAGTCCGTCCGCACCGCTGCACTGCCTGACGCAGACTGACTAGGCAGACGCGTTGACCATTCCGCCACCGAGGACACAGAGACTAGCGCGACTGCAGAGGACTCTTCCCTGCAGGGAAGGCTGTGGTATAAGAAAGAAACAGCGTGGCGAATGGAGATTTGTGTGTGGCGGGAGATGTGCAGGGAAGAGTCCTCTGAGGTCGCCCTGGCCACTGTGTCCTCGGTGTCGGAGTGGTTATCGCGGCTGCCTAGTAAGCAGATCCTGGGTTCGTATCCCGGCCGGGCACAAATTTTCATTCGCCTCACTTTGGTATTTCATCTAAACCTAGTACAGTGAAGCCATAACCGATCGCAAATTGCGATTTATTTCATTGAAAAAGTTAGTCGACTGCCTCCCCCCCTTTTTTGGGGGAGGGGGGGATCAGGAAATTTTCGTCTGCGAGAAAGTTGTAGACAATGAAATGAACTTTTCTTTTTATTTAAACAATTTTTTATAGCTCCCCTAGTTTTCTCACAAATTTGGATAGAATAGAGGGGCGGAACTTTTCCAATTCTAGTCGTTACTTTCAGCGAGCTTGCCCACCAGTGATCACAGATTCTGTTGCTGACTCACCTTTTACTTTGTAACTAATTTCCATAAACATTTTTAAATCTGGGTACAATTTTCGGTATGAAACAATTATAATTTAATATTTTTTTATTTATTTTATTACTAACTAGCTGAACCCGCCCCTACTTTTCACAGTTAATCTTTAAAGTTCTCTAACTCTATAACTGCAGAACGTATCGGTATGTGGTTTGTTTCAATTTCTTCTTTATAATCTGGATTCAACGTAGGTTATAGTAAATGTCAATACCAACTGTGAAATAATTGAAATAAAAATAATAACGTAGAATAGTTTACCATTTCTGCTCTTTCGTGGCCTCTGTAGTGTAAACTACGAGAGCTGCGACAAAGTACATAGTATAGAATTATAGAACACAGGACGATTTTTTCAAAAAGCCTGCAAGATCATATGTCTAACTTTTACAGATCTCCCACAATCACTATATCTGTAGTCTGAAGCCGTCTGGCGCCATCGCTTTACAAGACAAAAATGATAAATGTGGTTTACTCGTAAAAGTTAGACACACGGTCTCGCGTATTTTACTTATTTTAGATCTTTGTGAGTTCTGCAGTTCTATTTTATGTACACTGACCTAGTTCCTATAGTTTAGGCTCCAGAGCTGACTAAAGTGCAGAAGCGGTAAATGATTTTACGTTATTATTCTCATTTTAATAGTGCCTATTGACATTAAATATAGTGTAAGTTTATCACAGGATTCTAAAGAAGAAACTGAAAGACTCCCCGAGTTATAAAAGGTTTACGGGACCCGAGGAGAGAAAATGTGCTTATGTTTTATATAATAGTATGATTTGTTATCCTTAGCTGAAATTTGTAATTATTTATGCCAAAAATATATTGTCAAAAAAGGAAAGCCTTAAAATATATGAAAAAGGAATTAACAGACAGCGAACTCAAAATACTCTGTGCTCACAGCTGTGGCCGGATGGGGCTCAGTACTAGGGGTGATGCAAGCTCTGCAGCCGCCATGTAGGTGTCGTGTTCTGCCGGCTTCATTTCACTGTCATTGTAAGGCCTCTCTATGTTATTCTCTGCTCGCTGCCTCACGCCAACGACAAGCCAATGTTGATGAGATTAGAAATTCCCTCCCCTTTCACAGTTCATATTCTAAGTCGTGTCTACGCCCAGTCAAATCCAGTGGCGGCTCGTACAAAATTTGACCAGTGTGCTACAATATTACAAAAATAAACAGGAAACAAAATATACTAAAATAAAAAGTCAACCTTTGTACGATTGCTTTTAATTAAATATCAATTAATATTGTATTGACAGGAATCTATAACAGTGCTGCCAACTGCATGAATTCACTGCAGGTAGTAGATATAACGTTTAAAAATATTAATATTATTTACAGAAATTAAAAATTTAGACTCAGAGGTATTTGAATACGAGCCTCACACGGGTAGGTTTGAGAGACAACGCACAAGACGGCTGAGCCAGCGCGCTATTTGACTCTGTATGTCGCAATATTCGTCATATACTATTCTTCCGCAGTCGTTACACGCAGCGCGAAGAGAAATATTGATCTGGTGCTGCAGTCGGTCTCAGCACACATGAGTCGCCAGGCAAGACTTCGCGTTTCCGCATGCGCACTAGCGAACAAATGACTGCGCTGCCTCTCTGTGCACGTACCAGCGCGGCTGAATCCCACTTCAGCACACGGAGCTGCTTTCCAGCTATCGCGGCGAGAACGCTCCAAAATGCCTTTTCATCCTTATTACTAGCATTCTAATATGCATTGGAAGGGAATTGGCATAATCTGTGATATCTGGCGCGTATTCCAAGAGAAAGGATGTAATGTTACAGCGATTTCTCGCTTGCATTCGAAGAGAAATGGCATAATTTTAGTAATATATTTATAGTGTGCTGCAGCACATTATCACCAGCCGCCCCTGGTCAAATCGGCCCTGAGAGATTATTATGATGTAAATCTTGTAATAGACGAAACTAAATTTCATGTGGCAATACTCTGAGTAATCTGTTCTCAAATCAATCACTTGAATCATATTTTCGTAGCAGCCCAGTTCCATAATTTCTCATTATATATTTTTATTTTATTGGTTGCACTTGGGAGTTAATTCAGAGAGAAGTTTGATTTACCACAAGCATTGTTAATTTACTACCGCTCTCCACCAGTTTCGTGTAAAATGATGGCGAAAGTGCTGTCAGTTCAAGCCAGAACAGAGACACGCTTTCGTCTTTACTCTGTCCACGGTTTTTTCTATGAGGGGACACCGATTAACACGCTTTCCGACCTTTCTGAGTCACTGTCGTCCTGCTCTGCAACTGTCAGTGACGCTCATTTCGTATGTGATGTCTCTGATCTACTGAGGTGCCCCCTGTGTTTACTCAATGTGTTTCCGCATTCACTTGGGCGACCTCACGCACCTCCATCTGAAGTGTCGTCATTGGGAAACTTATATTATTATCTGGACTATCCTCATTATGTGACGCTTGTTCATAATTCATGCGGCTTCCGTGGTACGGTGCTTTAATTTTGCCTTTTCCCTCCAGGTTTTGACCATGTTATTCATTTTACACCTTTCTTCTCTCTTTCGTCTGTCATTATACCTATTCGGCTTTTCACTGGGCTGGGCAAAACATTATGTTGCCCTATTTTCTGTCATTACGATAGCATGTACAGAGTTCTGTTTCTCCTGCTTCTGAATATCATCTGATGATCTTATTATACTGAGGAACTGCTACTTCTCAAGTGCTCCGATGAGTGCCCGTTGTACATGTGCAGACAAGTGAGAGCGCATCGCACTACACCACTCCTCGTCTGACATTTTGTCTTCCAGATATTCTTCCAAAATGACAAAGTGGGCCGCGTACGTCGCCATGGATCGTCGAGACCGCCAGCCGCGGTGGCCGAGGGGACTGAGGCGCTCCAGTCACGGGCTGCACGGCCACTACGGTCGGGGGTTCGAATCCCCCTCGGGCATGGATATTTGTGCCGTCCTTAGGATTAACTAGTTCATAAGTAGTTTGTAAGTTTAGGGACTAATGACCCCGTAGTTAAGTCCCATAAGCTATACAAACAGTTGAACAATTGTCGAGACTGGAGCGTACTGTCTCTTTTGTACTCATCTTTGCACCTGTATATGTAGTGTTGATCCAGTGTGTGGCCAGAAACTTTGTATAAGTAAAGCATTGCACTCTACCACACCTTTAGTACGCAGATAGGCGTCTAAATTCTTGATGTAAGCTTTTGGTTTAATACCACGGATTCGACCATATCTAGGCAGTGTTATATCCACCCTAACCATTAGGGATAAAGCTTGAAAGTGTAGTGGATTAACATGCCTACACTTGAGTGTCGTATTGCTGACACCTCTTGTTCTAGAGTTGACACTCTCCCTTGCGATTATTTGGACGATTTAGATTCATTATCGAGACAAGCGGAAATGTCTCTTATCTTCGCATTCGCCCGCGTTTCTAAATCGTCAACCTTCTTTTCGCACGCTTTGGTTACCTTTCCCACGTTTGTAGTGATATCGACATGTGTGTTGTTGATTTTGATCCCTAATTCGCGTATAACTTCAGCAATCTGTCCATCGAAGCTATGACTGCAAAGTTAAGTTCACCTTCCAGTTTTTCGAATTTAATATTATTGTCCTTCCTCACGACAGTCAACTTAGTAGTGTGGTTTTCTAAAACTGCGAGTATAAGATCCAGTGTTTCCTGAGTTTGTGTATCACGTGCAGGCGCTCCTTCTGTTCCCTCAGTCAAACCTGAACTTTTCTTAACTGACTTGTCAGATGCCATGTTGACCATTCTGCCAGATCTCAATAGCATGAGAAAAGTGAACAGTAATCAATACAACACTCTACATAACAATCTGAACAAACAAAAATATCGTGTTTACAGCGCTGGTGAGAGCAAACGAAAAACGGGACCAAAACGACGCTGATGTCAATTATCGTGGCAGTAGTGGTAAATAGGGGGGGGGGGGGGGGGGGGACCGTCCCGGGCCTCCGTTTTTTTTTTTTCTCTTTTTTTTCTGGAGTGCGCTTGGAATTTTTTTCTGCTGGCGCCGAAAGTAATTCTTTTTAGACTGGCCCGTGCCTCTTCCTGTGGGGCCTCCAAATATCAAAAGTTACTGTTTTATAGTAATACTAGCTTCTATGCCCATGCTTCGCAACGGTTGTTGAAGGAGGGCCTGTGTGTATCATGGCTTTTTACGGTTCCGGACTTCTTTCAGTAAATATAGAACCCTTGTTGGATTGCTCTGTCAATAAACTCAGTTGTCCTAGCCAAGATGTCAAATGTAGGTATGTAAAAGTCATTGTCCGAAACGATGTATCTTCACAAAGTTTTTAATACAAAGGGTGAAACGTGCCAAAATAAGCAAAGAAATGTCGTTAAATATTTAATACACAAAGCGCAATCAGTAATACTATGTTCAATGTTTGTTGGTACTCGTAGACATAAGATTGCTTAGTTCTGTCACAGGCGTTCGCCTCCTTGTTGTACTAACCCATACTTATTATGTATGCAGCAGCGGTGTTTATTAGTTCTTTCGTGCACTACAGCGCCTCTATCACTTGTTTGCAGTACTACACAATCCATAAGTCAAGCATATTCTACATCTAAGACAATTTCCCTGATTCCACTTTTATGAAACGAAGTTGCTCCATGCAAATCCGTGAATGAGTAAAATAACAAATGATGGTCGCAGTACAGAGGATATAAAATGCAGAATGGCAATGGGTAGAAAAGCATTCTTGAAAAAGAGAAATTTGTTAACATCCAATATTGATTTAAACCTAAGGAAGTCCTTTCTGAAGGCATTTGTGTGGAGTGTTGCCTTGTGTGGGAGTGAAACATGGACGATAAACAGTGCGGACAAGAAGAGGATGGAGGCTTTTGAAATGTGGTGCTTCAGAAGAATGCTGAAGATTAGGTGGGTGGATTGCGTAACTGATGAGGAGGTACTGAACAGAATTGGGGAGAAAAGGAATTTTTTGCAGACTAAGAGAAGGGATCGATTGGTAGGACACATTCTTACACATCAAGGAATTGGAGGGAAGTGTGTGAGGTAAAAACCTCAGAGGAAGACCAAGAGATGGATATAGTAAGCAGATTCAAACAGATGTAGGTTGCCGTTCTTAAGTGGAGCTGAAGAGGCTTGCTCAGGATAGGGTATTGTTGAGAGCTGCATCAAACCAGTCTCCGGACTGAAGGCCACAACAACAACAATCCGATGCATACTACTCCTTTACGACACACACAACACACACAAACACATCACCCATGCACCTGACATCATACAAAAAATTGTTATCATTGTTCTAAAATTTCAGTAGATCTCACAGGGAAAGTACATGGGCTCGAACAAACATATCTGTATGAACGTTTGGTTACAGGATCTCTACGTACACCTCAATGTGCTGGTGGGTGTCATTTTTATGCAAAACTCTGGTATCATGCTCTAGATAGCACTGTAGATGTAATTGTAGACGCCATACGTAATGCAGATATCTTAAATATAACTTATGTAACAATAATCGTACATGTTCTCTAGCGTATTGTCATCAAAAGCAAGTTGCAACTTTAACTTTCTTCCCAAAGGCTGTTGGTATTCACTGCCATTGCTTCCATCGCCTCTTCCCGCACTTACCGTAGCACTACCGCTAACAATGAGTTCTTCGTCATTATCATCCCTATTATCATTATTATGTGTTTGTAACAACAGTATCTAACTTATGCTCATATTTCTGTACCATAACAAATAAGAGAAAGCATGCGAATGATTCATATTCTACACTAATACCATCTTTTCGAAGAAGGGTTCTTCGTAAATTAATCTCAACCAATAGCATTACATTAGCAGGATTGATTAGCAATGGCCGCCCCGTCTAACGCTTCACCACACAAATAACGTCACAAAACGCGACTTCGGAGGCACACTGCACCGTCCCTACTGGCGAACCGACAGGTCAAAGTGCAATGTGGCAAGGCACACGCAGAGGCTCTAACGGACGACTGCAGAGTTTTGCAGATGCGGGCGTATCACTAGTGCAATAAGGGGTCTTTACATTATCTCTCATACGATTTTGGTGTATATGTGTTTCCTTGTCAGTAGTAATACATGAAAATCAAGTAAAATCGCAACCTACGCTGGGCGCCAAAATTGTGATAAATCAAAGCTCTCTCTCTCTGATTAGCTCCCCAGTGCAATACATAAAATAAAAGTATAATGAGAAATTTCCTCTCCCGCCTTAACCTCCAAAAACTCCTCACTGGCCGGACGTGGGGTCTCAGCCCCTCCACCGTTCTCTACACCTACCGCTCCCTCATGCGTCCTGTCCTTTGCAGCTTCCGTCCCGCCTGGATCTCCGCTCCCACATCCTATTATAAAACCGTTCAAGTCCTTGAGTGCCACGCCCTCCGCCTAGCCTACCGCATCCGGCTCCCTTCCCCCACGCGGATCCTGAATGACCTGATCCCGTTTCCCCACCTCCTCGAATACCTCCAGCATCTCTGTATCCTCTATACCACCCGTAAAATAGACTCCCGCAACCCCCTGGTCCACCCCATCCTCACCAACCCTGGGCCTCTGCCACGCCTCTACCGCGTTATACCCCTTTCCTTAATCTTCACTCCCTCCATGTCCTCTCCCAGGGTAATTTCCGTCGCCTCCCCCTCCCCGTCCCTGATGACGTCCTCCATCCTGACATATACCCGTCCTACCAGCTCTGATCCACCCTGTACATGTAGGGCCCCCTCTCCCCCCTCCCCTTCCGCTCCCCCGCTTGGCTACCCCCCTCCCTGCCCTGGAGTCCCTACGGCTCCTCCCTACCGCCTCCTTCCCCGCCGTTTCTCCTTCCCCCCGCGCTTCCCTGCCCCCTCTCCTTCTTGGGGTCCTGGACCGACAGTTTTAACAGTGCTACGTCAAGTGTTGTGTGCTGTGCTCCAGTGAAGTGTATGTTTTTTAAATGCGTCCACCGCAATCAGACAAGCGTCGCACAGTGTGTTTTAATTAGTGTCTCCGTGTACTCGCCGTCCTGTGTTATTGTCGTCCTACGTGGTTTTTATAGGTCACCGTGGCTCATCATTTTTAACTAACTAAATGTGGTTTTAATCATCTGTCTATTGTAATGTACTCTAAACTGTCGCCTTGTCTATGTCATTGTATCTCCGTTGTTTTATCTCCTGTTATGTATTTTAATTCTCAACACATATATGTCTTTTAATTACTCTCGGCTAAAGAGCAGCCTATAGTGCTACTGCCAGCCTGCCAGTGTACTGGTATAAAACACAATAAAGAAAAGAAAAAAAGAGATATTTGGAACTAGGCTGCTATGTAAATTCAAGGGATTGATGTGAAACAGATTACACAGAGTATTACTACATGAAAGATTCATTAGTCAGAAAATTAAATTTACAACATAATAATCTCTCAGGGCCGATTTGAATGGACGTGGAGACGACCGACATACGGACTGTGAAGGCGGAGGGAATTTCTTATCTCAGCAACATTGACTTGACGTGGGCGTAGGCGAGGAACGGCGTAGGAACGGCGAGGGGTGGTGTGTCTGCGCGGCGGTCGCTACAGCATAGCACACGCCTGCTCTGCAGCTGTGCGGCGCGACCCCCGAGACGAGGCGTCCATATACGCGCGAGCTGCCAGCATGTTGTAGTGCGACGAAATATTATCCCCTGCCACTACCTTCACGTCAGCTCAGTTTCGCAGGTAAAAGAATATGTTTATACGAGGCGCGTCCAGAAAGTAAGTTCCGTTTGGTAATAAAATGAAATTGTACACAGATACAGAAGAAATTTTTATTGCACAAAATTCTACAACTCTTTAACTACTTTTCCACATAACTGCCGAAATTTTGTAGGCACTTGTTATTGCGTGCCACAAGTTTTTGCATGCATCTTTCACAGAAGGTTGCCGCCTGTGTATTCAACCATGTGGTAACAGCTCTTTATCATCGTTGAAGTGTTGACCACCAAGGACAGATTTTAGGTGTAAGGAGAGATGAAAGTCGCTAGGAGAGAGGTCCGAGCTGTATGGAGGTTGATCAAACAGGTCCCATTGAAATTTCCGTAAGAATTGTTAGGTCACATTTGGTGTGTGAGGTCAGGCATTATCGTGAAAAAAAAAAAAAAGAAAAAAAAGAAAAAGTCTTTTCACAGCAATCCTCTTCTTACACCAGAAATGTGTCCTTGGTGGAGAACACTTCAACGATGATGACGAGCCGAAAGAACATGTTACCACATGGTTGAGTACATAGGCGGCAACATTCTATGAAAAAAGCACACAAAACCTTGTGACATGCTATGATAATTGCCTAGAAAATTTTGGAAGCTATGTAGAAAAGTAGTTTAACAGTTGTAGATTTTTGTACAATCAATATTTTTTCTGTATTTCTGTACCCATTCGTTTTATATAACCAAATGGAACTTACTTTCTGGACGCGCCTCATATATGTTGTTCTTAATAATGTTTAGTCTTAATAGGTTGTATTTCATTCTCAAAGGAAATATGTGTTGTTTTTATGTTTCATGTGCGGTGACAACGGAGCAACCTACGAAAATAGCAACTTCTCTGCTGAAGCCAAAGATGATGTACCTGGCTACCAATCGTCGCGGGTCGACAGCCACATGCTCAGAGTAGATTCTGTTGGAGTACCTCCGTTGCCAACCGTCACAATCATATAAACAAGAAAATTTGAAAAATGTATTGTAATAAAAAGTCTGTTCATGTTTTATGTTAAAAACAGTTTCAGTCTTGATGTTGAGTCCTTACGAGCAAGTTCTGATTGTATGTCATGTATTACGTGGAGTTATAACTTACGAAATAAAACGTAAACTTTTACTTCCAGTACCAGTGTCTGAAAAATAATTATTGCACTGAATAAGAAGAGAAGATATTTACATACTGAACTTAATTTATATTTTTGGAACTTATAGCAGAATTTCTCCGATTTTATACCAGTGTAGAGACTCAGCAATAATTTTATTAACTGGAAAACAGTGAGATCAAGTTTTATGAATCGATATATTTTACGACTGATTCAGTGAGCAACATCTGTGATAGTAAAAGATTATCTTAGGAAATCTTCAACAAGATTTTTTTTTTAATATTCAACGAAAGTGCGTACCAGATTTTGAACTTTTACAGTTTTTTTTTTTTTTTTTTTTTTTTTAAGTTTTATTTTTCTATTATCTTGCACAAGAACCTAGCAGCGAATATTTAAAAGACTTTTCTCCTATGAATGAAGATTTTTATTAATTCGAGTGTAGTGGAATGGCCAGGGTCGAAGTCCGACTGAATCAAACTGAAGAAATTTACTCCTGAATACACAATTACATTATAATCTGGAGGTAGGGACTGATGACCCCGTAGTTAAGTCCCATAAGCTCTACAAACATTTGAACATTTTATAATCTGGAGGAAGAGTCGGCTGTTCCACCACAATGTCTTTTCGCGTCTCCAGCGACGGACCAAGTCTCATCCGCGGTCTCTAACCCTCTTCCTCCTCCAGCTGCTCCTCGAATTTTGCGTATCTTTGGCTCTATGATTGGTGGGCTGGTTTTACAATGACATCCAATAGCTGATCACCGTTTTCACGACTACGCCTCTCATTCCACAGTGGAGATGCCTTGCTCAGTGATCGATGTTTGGTGCACTTCGATCCAGAAAAAACAGTTCTTTTGCAAGTGGACGTGTCATCGTTTGGTCTAAGAGCAGTACTGTCACATAGACATGGGGATGCGGACCGACCGATAGCGTTTGTGTCAAAACTTTTTACAGACACACGGTGCAGTTATTCAGATTGAGAAGGAAGCTTTAGCAATAGTGTATGATCTCACAAAATTCCATCACTACTTGTATGGGAGAAAATTTTAGTTAGTAACTGACAACAAGCTTTTGCAGTTATTGTTTCATCCAGCCAACCCAATTCCCAAGTGCTAGGCAAACAAATTGCAACTTTGGGCGTTACTATTATCGCAGTATCAGTACGAAATCGTGAACAGACCCACAAATCGCCATGGAAATGCCGACGCACTTTTCCGTCTTCTGGTTGGCCATGACAGACTTTGATGCTTCTGAAATGTCGTGTTGTCAGATAGATGCACAGGAAGATAGTTTGTTGCAGTCCTTCCCGTTGGACTATAGGAAAATTGCTCGGGCCGCAGAAACCGATCCTGATTTACAAATTTTGCTGCGCTACATTCACACACAATGGCCTCGTCGCAATGTGACATACAAAATTCTCTGGCGCGTCGCTATGTTGCTAGAAGAAATGAACTTTCAGTGCATAGAGATGTCATTCTCCTTTCAAATGACAGTGGACAATAGCGTATATTGATTCTGCGACGTTTGCGGAACGAAGTATTGAACTTACTTCACAAAGAACATTGGAGCAGGGTATGGACACCAAAATAGAAAAGATGACGTCACAGTGTTCAGTGTGCGCTACCAATCATTCAGCCCCACCTCAGAAATTTTTTGCGTGGTCAAAAACAGATTCACCATTACCAAATAAATTAATAAAAGAGGGGGCTGACCCCCCGTGGTACACAAAACAGGTCAGATCACTGTTGCAGAAACAAAGAAAAACGCATGCAAAATTTAAAAAGACACAGAATCCGCAAGACTGGCAATCTTTTACTGAAACTCGCAAGCTAGCGCGGACTTCAATGCGAGAATTATATAGTTGTTTCCACAACGAAATCCTGTCTCGTAATCTTGCAGAAAATCCAAAGAAATTCTGGTCATATGTGACGTACACTAGCGGCAAAACACAAACAATACCTTCACTACGCGATAGCAATGGTAATACTACCGACGACAGTACTGCTAAGGCAGAATTACTAAACACAGCTTTCCGAAATTCTTTCACCAAAGAAGACGAAGTTAACACTCCAGTATTCAATCCAAGAACAGCTGGCAGCATGCGAAACTTAGAAGTAGATGTTCCTGGAGTAGTAAAACAACTTAAGTCACTAAACAAAAATAAATCTTCCGGGCCAGATTGTATACCAACTAGATTCCTCTCAGAGTATGCTGATGCAATAGCTATAATTTACAACCGATCACTCAGCGAAAGCTCCAAAGACTGGAAAGTTGCGCAAGTTACTCCAATATTCAAGAAAGGCAATAGGAGTGATCCCCAAAATTACAGGCCTATCTCACTGACGTCGATTTGCAGTAGGATTTAAGAACATATACTTTGTTCGAATATTATGAACTACCTCGAAGAGAACGACCTATTAACCAATAGTCAACACGGATTCAGAAAGTATCGCTCTTGCGAAACACAGCTTGCCCTTTATTCACATGAAGTGTTAAGCGCCATCGATAAGGGATCTCAAATCGATTCCATATTTCGGGATTTCCGGAAGGCTTTTGATACTGTACCCCACAAGCGGCTTCTAATGAAATTGCGTGCTTATCTCCCCAATTGTGCGATTGGATTCACGATTTCCTATCAGAAAGGACACAGTTCGTTGTAATTGACGGTAAGTCATCGAGTAAAACAGAAGTGATATCTGGCGTTCCACAGAGAAGCGTTATAGGGCCCCTACTCTTCCTCGTGTTTATAAACGATTTAGGAGACAATCTGAATAGCTCCCTTAGACTGTTCGCGGATGATGCTGTCGTTTATCGGTTAGTGAAGTCAACAGAGGATCAAAAGCAACTGCAAAGCGATTTAGACAAAATTTCTACTTGGTGCGAAAATTGGCAATTGACACTAAATAAAGTGTGAAGTAATACACATGACCACTAAAAGAAATCCGCTGAACTTCAATTACGCGATAAATCAGTCAAACCTTAAGGTCGTAAATTCTACCAAATACCTAGGAGTTATAATTACGAACAACTTTGACTGGAGAGAACACACAGAAAATATTGGGGGGAAGGCGCACCAAAGGCTACGTTTCATTGGCAGAACGCTTAGAAGATGCACCAGCACCACCAAAGAGACTGCCTACATCACACTTGTGCGTCCTCTCTTGGAGTAATGTTGCCCCTTGTGGGACCCTCACCAAGTGGGACTGACGGAAGACATTGAGATGGTTCAGAGAAGGGCAGCTCGTTTTATTTTATCACGTTACGGGGGGGGGGGGGGGAAAGCGTCACGGAAATGTTGCACGAATTGGGGTGGAAATCATTAAAAGAAAGACGTTATTCATTGCGGCGTGATCTGTTTGCGAAGTTTCAATCACCGACTTTTAGTTCTGAATGTGAAAATATTTTGCTAGCACCCACCTACTTAGGGAGACATGACCATCCCAATAAAATAAGAGAAATCAGATCGAAAACGGAACGATTTAGGTGTTCTTTCTTCCCTCGCGCTATTAGAGAATGGAACGGTAGAGAAAAGTTATGAAAGTGGTTAATGAACCCTCTACCAGGCACTTAAATGTGATTTGCAGAGTATATATGTAGATGTAGATGTAGACCATGGCAACGAGTGCATATTGCCTATGCTGGTCCGTTCTGGAACACTAAGTGGCTTATTGTGGTTAATGCTTTTAGTGGTTACCCATTTGCAGTGCCAATGTCTTCTACGACTTCTAGCAGCACGATTAGGGCGTTGTCTTCAATTTTTTGTCTGGAAGGTCTCTCCTAACTGATAGTCTCTGACAAAGGCCCTCAGTTCACATCGTAAGAATTTTGTTCCTTTTGTGAATTCAATGGAATTAAGCATCTCACCAGTGCACCGTTTCATCCACAGTCAAACGGCGCTGCGGAACGCTTCATCCGGACTTTTAAGCAGCAGATGTCCAAACTCCATCCGGAGCTCCCACGGGAGGCAGCTCTGCAGCTGTTCCTCGCCTCCTACCGCTCACATCAACGCGAAGGATCATCGCCGCCGCCACCGCACCCTGCTCCATCTGCTCCACCCACCGCGCCGCCCGGAGCAACAGCAGCCGCAGGCACATAAGTATCGCTTGTGGGTATGAGGTCCGCCTGATATGCAAAAACACTGTTTTATTATGCACCCAAACTAGTTTCAGCACCTCTGTGCCATCATCAGTGGACTTTCAATTTATTTCATGCTGTCAAAACAAATTACATTTATTTTACTACTGCGCTATTTGTAAATTTGAGCCTAAAACGTCATCAGTCTTATTTTGGTTTTTACCTTATTTTATATTCTGTGGTCATGTGGGACCCTTTTTACAGACTTATGTAGTGGTAGCGTTGTCATCTGCAACCAAAATTATCTCTTTTCACAACTTGTGAGGGTTTTTTTTTTTTTTTTTTTTTTTTTTTTTTTTTTTTTTTTTTTTTTTAACTCTGCTTATGATACGAAAACGTAATTTTGGTATGTGGGAATAATAGATAGTAAGCAGACGATAGAAATATCCCCACATACCAAAATTACGTTTTCGTACCATAAGTAGCGTGTAAAAAAAAAAAAAAAAAAAAAAAAAAAAAAAAAGAACACCTCACAAGTTGTTACAAGAGATAATTTTGGTTGCAGATGACAACGCTACCACTACATAAGTACGTAAAAAGGGTCCCACATGACCACAGAATATAAAATAAGGTAAAAACCAAAATAAGACTGATGACGTTTTAGGCCTAAATTTACAAATAGCACAGTAGTAAAATAAATGTAATTTGTTTTGACAGCATGAAATAAATTGAAAGTCCACTGATGATGGCACAGAGGTGCTGAAACTATTTTGGGTGCATAATAAAACAGTGTTTTTGCATATCAGGCGGACCTCATACCCAGAAATTTTTACTCCAAACTCGGGAAAAACAAGAGCTGCAAATCAAGAAAATGATGAATACTTTTTCAGAGTCTTTGGCGGTCGCAGACGGTGGGGGCAGGGCGAGAAATAAAATTTTGCGGTGCTCACATGTTTGAAATTTCAGGTCCCGATGGCATCGTACGCAGCCTGGTATGTGTATGTATGTATGTATGTATGATAGTGCTGTATGACGATAAAATTCGTTGCGAACAGAGTTCTAAAGATGTAATAGATTAAAAACTGATGCGTGATGGGTCGGTTTTCCTTTGAACGTTACTGTTATTGCCCTTATATCTCATGAACTACAAATTCTATACTCCTGGCCATTAAAATTGATACACCACAAAGATGACGTGCTACAGACACAAAATTTAACCGACAGGAAGAAGATGCTGTGATATGCAAATGATTAGCTTTTCAGAGCATTCACACAAGGTTGGCCCCGGTGGCGACACCTACAACGTGCTTACACGAGAAAAGTTTCCAACCGATTTCTCATTCAAAAACAGCAGTTGACCGGCGTTCCTGGTGAAACGTTGTTGTGATGCCTCGTGTAAGGAGGATAAATGTGTACCATCACGTTTCCAACTTTGATAAAGGTCGGATTGTAGCCTATCGTGATTGCTGCTTGCGTTGGTCGCGATCCAATGCCTGTTAGCAGAATATGGAATCAGTAGGTTCAGGAGGGCAATACAGTACGCCGTGCTGGATCCCAACGTCTTCGTATCACTAGCAGTCAAGATGACAGGCATCTTATCCACATGGCTGTAACGGATCGTGCAGCCATGTCTCGATCCCTGTATCAACAGATGGGGACGTTTGCAAGACAACAACCATCTGCACGAAAAGTTCGACGACGTTTGCAGCAGGATGGACTATCAGCTCGGACACCATGGCTGTGGTTACCCTTGACGCTGCATCACAGATAGGAGCACCTGCGATGGTGTAACCAACGACGAATCTTGGTGCGCGAATAGCAAAACGTCATTTTTCGGATGAATCCAGGTTCTGTTTACAGCATCATGATTTTCGCATCAGTGTTTGGCGGCATTGTGGTGAACGAACGATGGAAGCGTGTAGTCGTCATCGCCATACTGTCGTATCACCCGGCGTGATAGTATCGGGTGGCATTGGTTACACGTCCCGGTCACCTCTTGTTCGCATCGACGGCACTTTGAACAGTGGCCGTTACATTTCAGATGTGTTACAACCCGTGGCTCTACCATTCATTCGATCCCTGCGAAACCCTACATTTCAGCAGGATAATTCACGATCGCATGTTGCAGGTCCTGTACAGATCTTCCTGGATACGGAAAATATTCGACTGCTGCCCTGGCCAGCAAATTCTCCAGATCTCTCACTAATTAAAAAGTCTCGTCAATGGTGGCCGAGCAACTGCCTCGTCACAATACGCCAGTCACTACTCTCGATGAACTGTGGTATTGTGTTGAAGCTGCATTTGCATCTGTACCTGTACACGCCATCCAAGCTCTGACTCAATGCCCAGGCGTATCAGGGCCTTTATTGCGGCCAGAGGTGGTTGTTCTGGGTACTGATTTCTCAAGATCTTTGCACCCAAATTGCGTGAAAATGTAATCTCACGTCAGTTCTAGTAAAATATATTTGACCAATGAATACTCATTTATCATCTGCATTTCTTCTTGGTGTAGCAATTTTAATGGCCAGTAGTGTAGATTCATCTGTATGTGTGTATACTATCTGTAAAATTTCGTGCGAATACAATTTGTAGGGTAGAAATTATAAACTGCAACGTCATAGCTAATGCCGTAGTTTTGCTCCATGATCAGCGGAAAAGTGGTAAGCGAGAAAATTTTTTCGTTTCATTATTTCATGTGGCTGTCAGCGAGAAAAAGTTTAATAAAGATTTGTAATTATGTTTAAAGTTTGTTGCGAGTCGCTAAGTACTGTCATTCTCATATAGCGTATTTATAAAGTCTCGTCGCATTATGTAGCAGTTTCTTCCAATTCCTGTTGTTTATTTCCTTATATCTTCTGAACCATGTGTCGTATGTGCTTCTTACTCTTACAGAAAGTGTTATCTCACTTGAGAAATATGTGTACTAAATTTGGTTGAAATCGGTTTAGGAGAAAATGAGAAGCTTTGTCGCTTAGTGTAGCTGTTTTTCGCGCATCTCAAAGTTTATGACTTCATATCGTGTGAGCTATGTGTTTACGGGTAAAAAATTTCTTAAAGATTGGAACATAACTATAGATTTGTATGCAGTACCTACACATAAACACACGGACACTCTGCTTTATATATAAAGATATCTAATGAAGAGGCTTGTCTTGGTGCCACTAGCGCCCGTGAAGAATGTACCAGGAGAAGAATTAGAAGGTGAAAAATGTCTGGCATCTTGCTTGGTGGTGACAAAATATTGAAATTTACGATTATCTTTTATGTTAGAAACGACAAACAAAACTCATGAGATGACTTAAAAGTATAGTAAAGGGACGTTTATGTCCAAATGACAAACTTGACACTGATCGTAGTAATGAATGTAAACTTAAGCCTGTATTAACACTATTAAGGCTGGTTTATACGTCGACACTACGTTTTATGAAACTGAGCTACTGGCCAATGCACATGCGCGGCAGGCGTTCGCGCTACTCGTCGACGAAACTAATAGTTTCGGCACGTTCCAACTTTGGCGAAACTGATTGCGCGTGTTTTTAGGTTAGGTTATGACCAATACAGAACAAAAATACAACATGAAGGGGGGACGGAAGAAATAATTCGGTTTTTGAACATATATGCGCTGCGTAGGTGTTTGTGCGATTTTAACGGCATGTTAGTGCTCTTCTGGCAATTATTTGTGAAATTAAATATTGATGAGTTGACGATTAGTGACTTGCAGACTAACATACATCCAGTTCGAAATACCTATACAAACGAAGTATGGCAATTGTGGATTTCGGAACACGGTACAAGTACTGCAGATACGAATATCTACTTGACAAGAAACGTATTGCAATTTGTAATTTCAGTACTGGTAACAATGCTTCACGCATAACAGTATCTGTTTTCTTTAGTGCATTACTAACTGTGTTTAAAAGGAACGGGAACTGCTCTGGTGACATTCTAAGTTGATTAAAATAACTTCTAGGGTCTTCAATCACAATTTCTTTCAGCAAGGTCGCTGAGCAACGGAGCTGACGTCTTTGTTTAATCCATTCACGAACCCAAACACATGTATTATTCTTTTTATGTTTAGTCTTATGCAGTGACTTCACACAGACAAGCAATAGATTCGCCACAACTCTTACAGCTACCAAAACTTTCAGTTTACGGCGACTACGGCACTCACAAAACAACTGAAGTGTATGGTATTGGCCCCGTATCTACAGACATACACGAAACTAGTTGCGCGCAATTCATTTCATGCATCGAGTTTAGAACCTAGTGTCGTCGTGTAGACTAGCCTTTAGAGTTGAGGTTGGTAGTGGCAAGTTTCAAGTTGAACACAACGTTTTTCGGTTTCTGTCGGCTGTTACACATTTGGGACCGGCCATCCTGACCTTGGTTTTCCGTGGTTTCCCCAGTTCAGTCCAGTCAAATTCTGGCATGGTTCCTTGTAAAAGGCCACGGACACAGCTTTCCTCTCTCCTTGTCCCCCTTAGATTAAGTTCGCGTCAGTATCTTGCCAAATGGGCAAAGGGCCCGAAGCCTATAAAATAAAATACCCATTAGAACTATGGCGTCAAGGTCACGCACAGAGACCGGGCGAGGTGGCGCAGTGGTAACACACTGGACTCGCATTCGGGAATAAGGTGGTTCAAATCCACCTCTGGCCATCTAGATTTAGGCTTTCCGTGATTTTCCTAAATCACTGCAGGCAAATGCCGGGATGGTTCCTTTGAAAGGGCACGACCGATCTCCTTCCCTATCCTTAACCAAAATCCGAGCGTTAGCTCCGTCTCTAATGACTACGCTGTGGACGGGACGTTAAACCATAAGCTTCCTTCCTTCCCTTCCGTCACGCACAGAATGTATTAACTTGTAAGATAGGTATGACAGCGAAACACACCGTCGTGTTCCCCTCGTGAAATGCGGTCGACTAGAATTACACTTATGATATAATTGATACCAGTGCAATTTTATAATTATCTACTAGCTGAAAGCCCTGCGTTGGCCGGGTATTTACTTACTTCTTCCTGCCATTTTTCGGATATATATTCATTTGTATAATGGATGGATGTCTAAAATCTCTTGGGAATACAGTTAGTAGTAAAGAAGTAACAGATTAAAACTTTGTGCGTGATGTGACGGTTTTCCATGAACGTTACTGTTTATGTGCCCATATCTTAAGAACTACATGTCGTACTGTGATACAATTTAGAAAGTACACTTCACTATATGCGTGTATGCTGTCTGTAAAATTTCCTGCGGCTACAATTTATAGTGTAGAAATTATGAATTGTAACGTCATACCGAATGCCGTAGTTTTACTACATAAACAGCGGAAAAGTAGTAAGCGAGAAACTTTTTTCCTTTCATCGTTTTGCTATGGTTGTCAGCGAGAAAAAGTTTAATAAAGGTTTGAAATTATTTTTAAAGTTTGTTGCAAGTAGCTAAGTACTCTCATTCTCATATAGCGTATCTATAAAATCTCGCTCGCTATTGTTTATGACGTCATATCTTCTGAACCATGTGTCGTGATTCTTAACCCTTCAGCAATTGTTACCTCACGGTAAGAAATATGTGTACCAAATTTGGTTGAAATCGGTTCAATGATTTAGGAGAAAATGAGCAGCATTGTCGCTAAATGCAGCAGTTTTCCGCGCATCTCATGTTTATGACGTCATATCTCGTTGGCCACGTCGTGGACTATGTATCGTACGTGATTATTACACTTTCGGCGACCGTTCTCATGGACTGAAGCTTACGTGTACAAAATTTGAAAAAGATTTGATCAAAACTGTAGATTTGTATGCAACACATACATACATACGGACACTCTGCTTTATATATCAGATAGTAGGCAACTTGTGTAATCTTAGGCCTCTGTATTAACTCGCGCGGGTAAATAACGGTATTTGAATACAAATCTTTGTAATACGCCTCCATTGGTGTTCCGGATACCACACACCGCTGGCCTTTTTGCGCATAAACTAAACAATGCAGTGAGCTTTGCTTAATCAGTATCTACGAGTAATTGTTTGCGTACAGTTGTTTGTTCAAACGAAGAGCGACGTAAGACACTTTCTGTGCAAAATCCGCTAGATTGAAGACATTGAAACGTCTCATATTTCGACATCCACTCCAGGTATGTGTTTGTTTGAACAGATTAATTGATTTGTGTTTTCGGATTAAATTTGTAGACTTCTTTACCTTTACGCACTTGAATGAGGCTATTGTATTTAGATGAAACGTGGCAATGGAGGACAAACAGTTTATAAATAATGATCTTATTAGTCAGATACCAAAGAGAAACTGTTGTATCTGATTGCCTGAGTTCGTATCCAGTTAACAGAACACAGGCCGTTCCCGTGCAGTCATCAGTGATCAAACTATTCGCGGGGAAGCGTTTGATCGGTCTCAGCTGCCCACGAGTCAATAATGTGTAAAATAAATAAATAAATAAATAAATAAATAAAAATAAAAAAAATAAAAAAGGTGCTTGCTTCGCGTACGGAAGAATGACTGACTTCAACAGCTCTCCATAAACATCCCTGACTTCGTGCGGGTCACTAACAATACAACTAGTTATTGTGTGAATAAGTTTCTTTATTTATGCTATCTTGTGCGACCAAAGTGAAAAATAAAAATATCTAATATATATGAAGCAGAGTGTCCGTACATTTGTACGTATTGCATACAAATCTACAGTTTTGTTCCGATCCTTATGAAATTTTGTACAAGTAAGCTTCAATCCATGAGGACGGTCACCGCAAGTGTAAGAATTACGTGCAAAATATAGTTTACGAGATATGACGTGATAAACAATGAGATTCGCGGAAAACTGCTGCATTAAGCGACAATGTTGCTCATTTTCTCCTAAACTACTGAACCGATTTGGCACACATATTCCTTACGTGAGATAACAATTGTCATATGAGTAAGAACCATATACGCACATGGTTCAAGAGATATAGCGTCAAAAGCGATATGAGTTGCAAGAAAGTGCCACATAATGCGACGAGACTTTATAAATACAATATATCAGAATGACAGTACTTAGCGACTTGCAACAAACTTTACACATAATTTCAAACCTTTATTAAACTTTTTCTCGCTGACAACCATAGCAAAACGATGAAAGGAAAAAAGTTTCTCGCTTACTACTTTTCCGCTGTTTATGTAGTAAAACTACGCCTCTTGGTATGACGTTACAATTTATAATTTGAACACTACAAACTGTAGCGACAGGTAGTTTTACAGACAGTACACATATATAGTTGAATGTACCTTATCAATTGTATCACAGTACGGCACGTAGTTCATGAGATAAGAGCACATAAACAATAACATTCCGCTGTTCATGGAATAAAACTATGGCTTTCGGTATGAGGTTACAATTTATAATTTGTACACTACAAAATGTAGCAGCAGGTAATTTTTCACACAGTATCCATGCATATAGTTGAGTGTAGCTTCTAAATTGTATCATAGTGCGACACTTAGTTCATGAGATATGAGCACATAAACGGTACCGTGCATGAAAAACCGCCCCATCACGCACCAAGTTTTAATCTATTACTTCTTTACTACCAATTGTATTTCCAAGAGATTTTACAGACATACAGCACTTATACAAATGAATATATACCTAAAAATTGCAAAAATTAATAAATAAATACCCGGGCAACGCCGGGTTTTCAGCTAGTTAAAAATATATACGAGCTAGACTAGAACATCCTACGCCAACCAGCAGCGTGCCAGGTGTAAAATAAAACCGCTGCACCACACTCACCTCTGTGCAGCAGATCTAACAAAACGAGTGTGCAAAATACTTGTGCATCAAACTAAGGACCGCTGTGTAAAATGCGTGTAGCCAGGTACTCAGGAGATGCCCCTCTGTAACATATTTGAGTCCTATCATAATCCTTGGGCGACAATTCCGGAGGCCTGCTTCTGAGTGGTAACAAGTTACTGTATTGCAGTAAACACTTAAGAGCGTAAATGAGGGTCTTGCCACACAGTTCTCCTGCAGCTGCAAGCTGCACAAATCTGACCAATTGTGTCAATGAGCTGCTGTCAGTTGTAGGGGGCAACAGGCACCAAATTACATTACTCAAGGCCGCTATGCTCTTTAGCCGCGAACCACCGCAATTCGCTCTCCTCCGGGCTTTGTCACTATGTACACACTGTAAAAGACGAATTACAGAACCACGTTACGAGTTCCCAGATGATTTCATGTGTTTCCAAGTGGTTTCAGTCTTCTAAAAAAAGTTCAAATGTTTGTAATTCTATAGGACCAAACTGCGTGGTCATTCACAGAAAGAATAGGCTATATAAATGCTTCTATGGGTGCTGCATGAAATGTACGGAGTGAAGTTCGAAAAGAAAATTGTAATATGCATTGCATTATGTTATAAACCTGTTAAACTGTTTTGGTTAACTATTAAGAATCCAAAACCAATACAACATTTTGTAGCTACTTAAGTTGACATTCAAGAGGAGAAAATTTGTCTCCTCACCAGTAATTTCCTTTTTAAATATTTTCTCATTTTCACATTTATTATTAACCCTTTCATTCCCAGTGTTGTTCCTGGACAAAAAGCATTAAAAGTTGATTTATACCGTATTTTGTGCATCAGATCTTAAAGTTACATTTTTGTTGACGAACAACATGCTTCTAGTACGACAATTTGTCGCTTGGTATGGCGTGTAGCCATTTCTGAGGCATTAATCTGTCCATTTTGAAGTTGTGTTGTGTTGCCGTCTATACGTGGCTAAAGCCCTTTCTACAAGGGAAGTGAAAGCTTACGAGATTACCCTTGATGCACCAGTCACGCCGCCCGCGTACAATGAAGACGCGTCCATTTGCACAAGATGCACGCATACGATTGCTAGTAGATGAAACAGGATGGATCCTATTCTCACGCGTATGGAAGTGCTTCGCGCATGCGCAGACAACTGAATGGGGAACCCAGCTAACAAACGAAGCCAAGTCGGGAATTTGTTTGAGAATGTGTACTTGTCTCCTGCTCATAGGAACGTAGTTTTTCGACTCAGTCGTAAGTATTTTAGGAGGTGATGCTATAGAGGAATTGCATTAAAAATTTAATATTACCTATGTACATTTTTTTTTAAATACAGAGATATAGCTGTTAATATGAAATCCAAACAAATGTGGAGCAAATGTAAATCAAGAAATGTTCACTGATTTATCCGTCGGTTCTTAACATCACACTTACTTAAAAGTAGTATTTTGTGTAGTTCTACACGTTCATTTCCAGTTAGTTACCCGGTTTTCGGCTTACTAGGATATATTCAGACTTTAAACTACGTCGAAAACCGACTATTTAAATAAAAGTCAATATTGTGATCTACCAAGAACCGACGAAAAAATCAGTCAAAATATCCAAATCAGTTTGTTGTACATAACAAGAGCTGTATCTCTGTACCCAATAAAAATTGAACGCAATTTATATGAAATTTTAACTGCAAATCGTCTTTATTACCATCTTCTAAAATATTTGCTATTTTTCCTGAAACATGTTGTAGTTAACAGATGAAATATTTGTTTTTGGGAAACATTATATGAAGCTTAATCAAAGACACCTATGTATAGACACCTGACCTTGTTCATCATACACATAGGCGCATCAAACCGCAGGAGCTGGAATTATATAATCGCATTTTATAATGAGGACGTTAACACATATGAGCGACGTAATTACACATGAGCTGCACGAAAACAATTAAATACAGTTTCACAGTGGCAGTCTAAAACACAAATAAATGTTTTAATCATCACAACATATCATACAGTTTCGAAAAGTGATGTTAACACGGCGATTCATTTTCTGCAAGTTGACGACAAACGAAGTAGATTCGTGAAGCAGACGACTCAACCAATGCGTACCGTTTGAACTAGAGATGGGCAAAACCGATCTTTTCAGAGATCGGATCAGAAATAGTCATTCACTGGGATGAACTAGTTCTTTTTCATGCTTCACCGACTCACCAACTGATAAAAAACGTAAAACGATGTCACATCGCTTTTTTGTCACTATACTTTTATCTTATTTGGCCATATTGTGAAAGAAGGAAGAAGAGTAATAATTTCATTGTAAGTTAGTAGTTTCGAGTATTAAAATTTGTTAGTTACACCTACATTAAAAATTAAACATATTATAACAGAATTTAAATATTTTTGCAGGTGAAATAATTGGAAAAAGAAAAAAAAAATATTATTTTTATACTTCCATTAAAAAAATACAATATTTTGCCGAATAAAAATACTAGTTCCGTATTTATACAGTGAGTAGTTTAAGAGAGTTGAATGAAATGTGATATATCGCGAGAGTTCCGTGCAAAACGTGGCAACTGCCGCAGCGGAATAGCCGTGCGCAATAAGTCCGTGTCGTACGTGAGCGACAAAAGCGAGCGATAGCGCGCGATATTCAGCGACGCGACACGGCAGCTACAGGCAGCAACATTCGGCGACACGGCCGGGTGTCTTACGTGAGCGCGACAGATTCTCGCTACAAGATGGCCGCTAGAACCCATTACTTGTTATCTAAAAACTAAAGTTTGGCACCCATAAACAGTAAAATAATGATAGCTCCAGAGTAAGCAATACAGTTTTACTTAATTTCGAAAATAAGGCGTCAAAAGAGCAATGTCCATTAACTTTATAAAGCGAAGAATGTTCGTGGACTATTTCATTCATAACTTCAAGTACGAAAAAAAGACTGTGAAAATCTCCAGCCAAATTCTTCGAAAATATGACGACGAGTACAGATACTTTCGACTATGTCGTCAATGAGTTTTTCTTTTGTGAGTACAAACCATCAACAATTGATTAAGTTCGAAGAGAGCCTTAGCTAAAGAAATAATTAGGTAAATAACTGCAGTGATACTCTTACAGTCGGCGTAGTACAGGGGTAGCGTTCTGGGCTCCTATATTCTAAGTTTTGCAGTTGCTGGTAAGATTTCCGTTCCACCTTGTATTTTTAGTTCCTGTAACTACAACCCTTTCACCTGTTATTTGTGCAAAGTTTTATATATTCTCTATACAGAGCAATGCGAATTATTTTTTTAAGTGCTTCCCAATATAGTTTATCTTTAATTGCAAACACACACACCCTACTGTACCAAACACATTAAATTATAGCAAGATATTTTATTCAGAAACGTAATTATAGACACAACGTTTGACATCCTAGTGTTCTCTCTCTCTTCAAAAACAAGTTTGTTGTTACTGTCAAAGATTTGACGCCAGCAGCAAAAGTTTCAAATGGACACATTCCCGAAACTGAATGGTTTCAGATATAGAAAACATTAATGCATATTGTTGTTTTCTTTGTTATTCGATTATATAGTCATTGTTTTCAACGTGCCAAAATAATGTAGATGCATAAAAGACGCATAATTTGTTACAGGACACTCGTCTATCCGGTCAGGAAACTGCGTGATATGGGCTTACAAAATTTAAGCAACAGAATGCACATTGCACAAGACCTTGTCTCTCGTGCTCCCTTCATGCAAACTACAAGTGTTCGAGAAAAATGGAGTTGGATCTTTTTCGCAGAAATTTTATATAGTTTAATTTTGTACTGTAACACGTTTTTGCTACCGACTGCAGATTTCCTGTTATTAAGAAAAAACATGTAACATTAAATAAATAAGTTTCATCTCGAGTACTATTCGAAATAGGAATATGACGGTTTTTGTTGCTTCAGATGATCGTTTCTGTAAGTGAGCTGCAAGCTTTATCAGAACACAGGAGTCGAGAGAACAGAGAGATGCGCGGAGTCGCTTTGTTCGGCACCATGCGGTTCGCCAAGGAGTGGGGGGGGAATAATGAGCAGCGCGCCACACGGGCGGCTCGCAAGCCAGCGGAGTCGAGAAAGTGGTGGGGAGAGGTGAACCTGTGAACCAGGTAACTCACCGACTCAGTTGGCGGTCGGATCGCCTCGATCGCCGGAGTCAGCGGTAGTCGGGAGCCTCGCGCTCACTGAATCATGCTGCTTGTGCGACTTGCCGACTCACCGAGTCTCGACTTGCAGCACGGAGGCGCTGCACTTGTTTAGGCGCTCATTTTTTGCGTTTTATACTTGCACATGGTCTATAGCACATTTATTTTGTAGCTTAGGAAACTTCTGAAGCATGTGGCAAGGGGTTTAGGAAACACAATGAAAGAATCCCTGAGACGGATTTTCGTCTCAAATATGTCAAAGACATTATTGATAGAGCTGAAGCATTGAACCTTCTGAAGAATGTGGCAAGGGGTGCTTATGCAGCTCATTGCTGTCACCAGAGGGACTTTTCGGATCAGATGAACTACCACTCTTTTTTTGGATTCATCCATCACTCACTCCTTAGAAGGATCTGGCTCTTTGAATCAGTTCAGGAGCAGATTGCCCATCTCTAGTTTGAACTCTTCTTTGTAGTTCGACGGTCTATAGCAAGTAGCGCTGCAGCTAACAACGACTTCCTTGTGCGTGTTGCACATCTCGTATAGAAAGGGATTATGAGTGTGAGTGTGAATGTGGTTCCTTTTACTTTATTCCAGCAGTGAATTATCTTGTGTTTGGTGTTGTGGCGAAGATTATGCTAGTATTATTGTATAGCATTAACTATCAACAAAATAACGTACAAGTAATAAAATACCTTGATACAAACGTCTGTGTTGTGCATGGAATACATGACATAAGAAATCAATAGTTGGACCAAAAATTTTGAAACTCATATTTTGACGCACTGTATTAATACAGAAAACACTGAATTTGAATTTTTCCAAAGCTGATTTCATAATGTGGGACTGAAAGGGTTAATAAGCAGCAACAGGATCCTTCATAATCATATCTTATTGCTTCTGAATTTTCTCTGTAATTCTGTGTGCATCGAATAAGTATTGTACATGGAAAGTTCTCTCGGTTCATTATTTTACTAATTTATCACTGCCAAAAATGAATCTGCAGTATATTATTTTGATATTAAATGTCCACTCATTCCATAGTAGAGTCCACCTACTTTAGTTTCTCTTCGTTTGATTATAGGTACAAGCTGTACCGGTAAATAAGTACAAGATGGTTCACGTGATTTTACAGAAAGCGACTGAACGAATTGATTATTGAATATTGGGTTGAGTTTTGACTCCAATTATCAAATCAGTGACTATGTGCGTTTGATGTTACAGAGAAATCCTTGGACACCTGCAATTTTAAAAATGACTCAAGTCCTGATGCTAAACGTTCCTTTCGATTTGTTTGGCTTACTTAACTACAGCCAAGGAACCGCTGTGTTGAGTATGTGTGTGGTTTCGACCTGCAGTACAGCGCGGCTACAAGGTCAGTTCATCGTTTCTCCTATCTCAGACAGCATCGTCACTGACTACCACGCAGGTGGCCCACATTCGATTCCCGGCAGGTGACTGGGTTTCTTGTGTTATTTTCATCATCATCAAACTGCAAGTCGCCAAGTGTAGTGCAACGAATCAAGTGACAGTGTTCTGTGCATCCTCTAAGTGTCTAAATTTCTCGTGAAGGTAGCTGAGCCCGAATGAAATGCAATGTGAAACAGTCTCCTCTGCCATTGCGTGTGTCAACAAAAGTCCGACCAAACACGAGCTCTCTTTAAGGAGCAGAGCTAAATTAAAAGCGTATCTTTCTTTGTTTGCCATGTATAATGTTAATAATGTTGTAAAAGTGTCTAGGAAATAAGCGTGTTCTTTCCCCTCTCTCTCCATCCCTCTTTGCTCTCTGTTCTCTCACTCTCCCTTTCACTCGTTCTCTCCCTCTCTCTCTCCCTGCAGTACGCCTATTCTCCGACTCACAATCACTCTCCTTTCTGTCTCTTCTGTTGTCTATAAGCTAATTCTCAAGAGATTCTGCATAATCCCTTATATTGTAGCATATATTGCAATTACACTATGCTCCATTACTCATTTTGTTACTATTATCACTTGTCTATGAAATTAAATCTTATTTCTTTTTTTATCTCCTCTGTGATTTGTCCATGTTTTGTCCCATATGTTACCTTTTTAGATGAATGACTAAAGATTCTGAGATTCTAATAGTTTTAATAGTTTGCCTCTGTATTAGTATACTCGACATTGGCCAAAAAATGTTTATTGCCGCAAACTTCAGCATTTTGCATGGCGCCATTGTTCATGCTATTTCACACGCATTGACTACTGGCGATTACCCGCCCTAAGAATTTCTTTCAAACATAATCTGTTCCTAGTGCGATATGCACATCTTTTGCGACAAAATGTAATACGTAAAACAAGCCACATTCATTTCAAATCAATGTTAATGATGTGTTCTGTACATAAAAGTTTGATAAATGTTATCAAAAAAGTGGTGCCAAGTGAAAAGACTTGCTCTAGGTAGCCGAACAATCCCACGTGGGATCTCCCGGCCAAAAATGCCATACGGTCATTTCATTTTTAATAATTTCCCCTTACCTTAAGTACCAAAAGATTCATGAAGCTGCACAATTTCATATGAGAGGTAAGCGGCATTTTGAAGCAGCGGCTTCTTCGAAACATTTTGATCATGGTTATGGACTGAGTATTCGTGAATCCTTAAATACAGCTTGTCACAAGGAAGTTGAACAAAATCGTGTGCAACTTCACTCTTTTATATCAACAATTTTATTTTGCGTGCAGTATGATCTACCACTTCGTGGGGAAATAGGTGATGGTTCGGTTTTCACAGATCTCCATTTTCGAAATGAGTCTGGGTGTGACGTTGAAATGGGGGGAGAGAGGGGTTAAAGGACAATCAAGTAGTGAGTGAACCAATTGCTATTTAGTACACTTTTTGTTACACCTTGATCAAATTTAGGTAATCAATAATTACATTAAAAAAAACTTTAAAAAATAATTAAGGAAGGGGGCAATAAACCCACTCAAGATCCAATACTTAGTAGTTAAATTAAAGAAAACTTAGAAAAAATGTTTACATGACAGTTAAAGAGTGCAACAAAGATGCATATATTGTCGGCTGACCTAAAAGTACAATGTAATTAAATTCCAATAATAAGCACAGATACAATACTTAATTTAAGGAAGCCTTTGCATAGCAGTTAACACATTACAAAGGTTTAAAAAATTACAATAAATTGAGGTTACAGTGGTGAGCACCTGACGTAAGACAATTTCCAGAGGTGGTTCTAGAACAGTGGAACTTGGTAGTTACCAACAAATACAGTCGATGCACAAAGAAGTCTTAAAAATGACAACGCACGTTAACAATTTGGGAAAGATTGCTGAAGTCAAAACATTCTTAATTGATTATAACATGTCAACAATAAACAAAGAACAGGTGGAGGACACACCCGAAATCTGCTGTTGGGCAGGATGCCCTTGATAAATAAATCAGAGTACTAGGTAGTTACGTAGCGTGTACGCCTAATTCCCCATTGTCACTAGGTGGTGACACCTCGCTTGCACTGAAAATAGCGACAGCTACCACGGAACTAGTCGGAATCTCTGGAGTATGGTAGAGATAGCAACTTAAGTTACACGACGCCAAAGGTCCTGTAGACGTTTAATGAGATTAAAATACACTTAACACGGAGCGGAGTAATAATAACCCCAAGCTACGACCACGTCGTAGTATGAATAAGGTGATCGCCACATTTAATAATTAATTTCTTATAAAATTTGAACTTGACGATAAATAGTAATTGTGAAGGGGTGTTTTTCAAAAAGAACAAATGCTTCTTCGAAACTTCGATTTATTGCTACAGGCAAGATACAACTGGCTTGAACTCAACTCTAATTCTGAAGTACAACAACTGACTGACTACTAATTCCCGCGCATTACATGTATTTATTACATTATTAACAATGTTAAGTGATGCATAATTATTACAATGATAATTTATGAATCGGTTCTTTTATAAACAACAAATTCATGTAATTTGTATTTGTTATACAATGTCAATGTATTAGTATAACCAATAACTGATTAAATAGTTTTAATATTTTATAAATGAAGTGAATCTTATTGTTTGGTTGAAGTTAAATAATCTGCTTTACAATGAACTACAATGTCTGACAATTAGCCATAATGACAATTAGATGTAACAACAACTTTAAATTACAATTTGTACTGGAATTTGGACAAGCCAAAAATATTATGAAAATTAATCTAATCTTAATAAAGGAAATGAAAGGAAATAAATGCTGCAAAATAAATACTACGAAATTACTGAGGTTTAATAATGGGAACAATGGTAATAGAGCATTACAAAATTAATGAGGTTTGATAATGGGAAAATATGGTAATAGTAATTACGAAGTTATAGAAATTTAGTAATGGGCATAAAAGCTGTAATTACTATGAAATTAATGGATTTTATTAATGGGAATAAAATGAGGTAAATACTTAGTGACATAAACAATGTAGTTTTTATAATGTAGAAATGAGTACGGGTGGTATCACAAACTTTACTACAGGATAGAAATGTTTAAATGTGGTATCATAAACTTTACTACAGGAAAGAAAGCCATCCGGAGCTTTAGTATATAGGAAATGGAATGCTAAACTACACTATAAGGAAAGAGGTATCCTGGGTTACAGTAAAGAGAGGTATCGTATACTACATTAGATGGAGGCTCATGTTGTTACATTACAGTAGGCACCAGGAAATAGCGGCTCAGGCGAGCAGGAAACCCACAGACCGTTACTGACCAGATAAAGGTACACAAAGGAAGCACCAATACAGAAAAGGGACTCATAAAGTTCAAGGTCAAACACGGAACCAAACAAACTGAAGAATTACATCCACTCGCAGGGCAGTATTGGTCGAAGGAAGGAAAAGTATACACTACCTGTGGCCAGGGCAGGCAAATGACACGCGAGCGGCTACAGAGCAGAAGAAACCGCCGGTTACACGTAGAACTGATTATTGAAGAATCATTTAGAAAACATCAAATGTTAAAGCGACACTTAAAACCCGACAAGGGAATCCAAGTGAACACACACCGCAACAGAAAGTCTAATCCACAACGACCACTAAGGCCAACATATCTCTCACACTCTCACACACTACGTTTCATCTTCTTCCGGAAGATGAAAACCGATTTTCGTAAACCGTTTGTCGCTGTCGTGTTTACATGTCATAGCCTGAATCGGACTTCCTAGCCCACTTAATATGGCGGCTGAAAAACAGCTAATTCAGTTCCTTATTTAGTTCACAAAATCGCTATTTTTCTTTATTTAAATACACAGATTTATGTTCATTCTGATATTTATACTTTTATTTCACATTAGAAAATATCACTCTTTCCATATGCGCAGAATATTCTTAACAAGATAACACAATCTGACAAGTCAAGAACGCTTCAAAAACGGTTGCGTTTACATGGGCACGAAAATCGATTGTGGAACGGGAAAACCGCTTGAGAAGCGGATTTCCAGATTCGATTTCGGATTGTTTACATGACCAAACAAAAGCGGAATTGGGAAATCGGTTTACGAAATCAGGTTTTGGGAGCCCATGTAAACGGGATGACAGGAAAAATTGTTGCACAAGAAGCAGGTGGTCCGGAGCGAGAAAGCAAGGCTCTCAAATCCCTTTGAGCTAATGGGTGCAACAAAGAAAAATAGTAATATACGGAACAATATTTAGTTGCGATTGACAGCGAGCAAAAAGATTCGTAAGGGTTTGAAGTTATGTGTTAAGCTTGTTGCAAGTCTCATTCTCAAATTGTGGATGGCAAAAGTCTGGTTATTCACTCGTCGTAAGATTTGGCAGTTTTCTGGGACTTTCATTGTTTACGACGTCAAATCTCCTGACCCATCTGCCTTAGGGGCGTCTTATTCCCGTAGCTAATGTTGCTTGACAGTAAATTTGTACCCAATTTGGTCGAAATTGGTCCATTAATTTAGGAGAACATGAAAATTGCTGCATGATACGGCAGTTTTTCGCGCATTTCATTGTTTATGATGTCATATCTCTGGTACTATGTGTTGTATGTGGTACCTACCCTCATAGCGATTGTTGTTTGGTTGAAATCGGTCCAGTAGTTTAGGAGTAGAAGTGTAACATACACACACACGCAACAAAACACACAAATATTTTTTTTTTTATTGAGACTTTCCTCATTACAGAGGTTTACTTCCAACATAACTCGCGTAGAAATGAGTACACCTAGTACATAAGGTTTTCACTAACTATTCACTATATTCCTCCAGGTGTCTCGGTCTTGTGTGTCTTCTTCTGCGCCCACTCTATTCATTGTGAGCTGCACATTTTGGATCCAGGTGGTCACAGGTCGTCTTCTTCTTCTCCCCTCAGGTTGCCACTCCAATACCAGTTTCGGTATTCTGGTGACCTCCATTCTTCGTACAAGCCCGCACCACCGTAATTTCTTTCTATCCATCACTTCAACTACTCTTCCTTTTATTTCTATCCTCTTTATTACTTCGCCGTTTCTTCTTTTTTCTTTCCTGGAAATTCTGGTCGATCTTCAAATGTTCAAATGTTTGTAAATCTATCGGACCAAACTGCGTGGTCATCAGTCCGTAGCTTACAAACTACTTAAACCTAGGTAAACTAACCTAAGGACAAACACAAACACCCATGCCCCAGGGAGGACTCGAACCTCCGACGGCGAGCAACCGCGCGCTCCGCAGCGAGACGCTTTAGACCGCTCGGCTACTCCACCGCGGCACTGGTCGATCTTCTCCAGAAATCCATCTCTAAAGCTTGTAGTTTCTGAGTGTGCTTCAGGTTAACGGTCCAGGTTTCCGCTCTGTACAGAACTACACTCTCAAAAATAGATTTATATGTGATTTTTTTTTCTGTTCATTACATTTCTGCACCATAGGACTGAGTTGAGCAACCCAATGACCTTTCGACCACTGCTAATTCTTTTATTAATTTCTGAGTCGGATTTTCTTTCAGTTTCTAAAATGGACCCCAAATAACAGAAAGTGTTAATTTTTTTTATTTTCTCACTCTCTATGTATATATAGTTCATGTGGA
Source organism: Locusta migratoria (assembly GCA_026315105.1). Classification (NCBI taxonomy): domain Eukaryota; kingdom Metazoa; phylum Arthropoda; class Insecta; order Orthoptera; family Acrididae; genus Locusta; species Locusta migratoria. Next base: position 292,954,270 of record CM048744.1, read on the forward strand.
TCATTAGTCAAGTATTCACTTTTTCGATAATTAATCTTCAGACCCCCATTTTTGTATGCTATTGCTAGTTGATTACATATGTAGATTGTATCGTCCCCGTCTTTTTCTATGACAAATTTATCATCAGCAAATAATAAATGATGTAGATAAACTCCATCTCTAATTTCTAACCCATACTATTACATTTCTGTGACCACTTTCTAAGGCAAATATCTATATAGATTTTGAATAATGTTGGTGACATCGGACAGCCTTGCAACATACCTTTGCTTGTTCTAAATTTCTGTGAATGTGTATTACCAATTTTCACTTGGCAAATGTTATCTTTATACATCTGTTGTATTATTTTAATTAAAAAAGTATTTATGTTTGCCATATGTAGTGCTTTCCAGAGTAGTTACCTTGGAACATTATCACATGCTTTTTCTAGATCTATAAAAATAAATTCTACATTTTACGATTTTTTCCTATGTTTCTCCAAAATCTGTCGTAATGTGAAAATATGGTCTACACATGAACTACCAACTGTGAAACCGCATTGTTCTTCTTGGGTTCTAACATTTTTTCCAGTTTATTTTTAATTATTTTCCCAAAAATCCCCATTAATGTGTTTAGTTTGAGCAAATTTTGCGATCCCCTTCCTTAAATATGGTACTAATATAACCCAGCTTCATCTCCTTGAGTATAGAATCTCCATGTAACATTTTATTGAATAACCGCGTAATCAGTTTCACAATTTTTTCACCACAATACTTCAGAAACTCCATATTTATATTGCCTAGTCCAGGTGATTTACCATTCTTCCCTGTCCTTAAGACCTGAAGTACTTCTCTTTATGAAATTTTTGATCTCATCATCGTGATGTACATTTTCTTCTGCTGTTCCTTCCTCTAGATATTCTTCTCTGACCTCATTCACTAATTTTTGGAAGTATTCTTACCACTACTTTTGTGTTACTAGTTGCAGATTGGATTAGCCTTTTGTATCTTGTCGAAGGCCTTTTAATACTGACCCTGCTTCTTTCGCTCTCCCAAATCCTAGTTTACTATTAACATTGGCACATGTTCTTTCCCATGCTTCATTCTTTTCTAACCTTTTTTTCTTTTCCACTTCAATTTTTTTCCCTTGTATTTTGATCTTGTTCCTTCAGATTTATCATTCAACTATTGAATGAATGCATTTCTTTAACTGGTGTTTCTATTTCCTCTGACCACCACTCTGCTGCACTTTTGTGGTTGTTTTCTTTTATGCCCAGCACCCCTGATGCTACGTTTTTCACATTACTTTTTATATATTCATATATTTCTTCTGTGCTTCCTTCAAATGATTCATCCAGTGCCCTTTCCATCCTGGTCTTAAAGAATGTTCTTATACTTTCGTCTTGAAGGCTGTCAATATCAAAAGGTACATTTTGATCTTTCTCACTACAGTTCATTTTATTTATGTTACTTGTTTCATATGTTGCATTCTTCCATGGCCATAAAGATTTCATTTTGGCCCACTTTAGGTTACGGTAGTAACACTTAAAGTGGGCCTTTGCGATCGTCTTTTGACAGCTCGAAATTTAAATGAAAATAACGGCTTAACCATGCAGCTGACACGAAAATTGAATAAACCGAATTTGTAGAGGAGAAAATTCTCTACAACGTTGTTCTCTTATGTTTTTTTCATATCTCGTATCGTTTCAGAGATATTTGCAAAAATAACGGCGATTTTGGGATGTATGTCTGTCTGTCCGTCTGTCTGTCTGTCCGTAAAGTGTTCCCTGTTTTTCAGACGAACCGTTCAACCGATCAGCACCAAATTCTGCACACGAAAATTGAATAACCTAAAATCGCTGCAGAGACATTTGTAAAAATAACGGCGATTTGACGATGTCTGTCTGGCTGTAACGTGTTCCCACTTTTTAGGTCAAACTGTTCAACCGATCGCCACCAAATTTTTCAAACATAATTCTTGCCTTCCACAGACCAGAACCTCGCTTTTTGAAATGTTTAGTACGTTATTAATACAAAAAAAGCCGTTTGTAATGTAATTTTAATTGCAAATAAACCGTTCATCTGACGCGATAATTGAATAAACGAATTTGTAGAGGAGAAAATTCTCTACAACTTTGTTCCCTTATGTTTTTTTCATATCTCGTATCGTTTGAGAGATATTTGCAAAAATAACGTAGTTTTGACACCCTCCATTAAATTAACGAAAAGCAGCCGTTCGCAGATGTCACGTGACATTCCTCGCCCAGAACTGTCTCTGGCATGCTCCATCTTGCGTTGAGTATTTGGTGATTTTCTTATTGTAACTTACGCGTTGTCATTTCAAAGCAATAGCGCACTGAAGAATTAACAAAAAGACGTCGTTCTTCGTAGGATAAATGATAACTAGTGTCTACAGATGCCATCTTAGCATCTGTTAACAACGGCCATCAATAGTATGAGATTAAATGACGCAATCTGTAACTGTTAGTTGTAGCGCAGTGGGCAATGTGTTTGAGTGTGATGCTGAAGTTCAGTGGATCGGAACCCCCAGGCCCAAAAATTTTTTTTCCTACAAGGATTTCAGACACTTGTTAATTAATTTTTTATTATTTCGATTATTATTTTGGTCCAAAATGTTTGCAAAAACTTATAAAACTACAAATCTAAAGTGGGCCGTAAAACACGTCAGTGCGATTTTTTACTAGATGATGGTCTAAACCACACTGTGCTCCTCTATAAGATCTGACATCTGCTGCCTTGAAACTACTCGTTTGTCTAAAGATAATATAATCTATTGTGGACCAAAGTTCCTTAGTATTCTGTTGCCAAGTATATTTATGAATGACCTTATGCTTGAAAAATGTGTAGGTAATTTTTAGATCAAATTATGCACAAATATCAATCAGTCGTTCTCCATTATCATTTACATTCTGTCTCTCCGTGTTTTCCTACTATCCTCTAATTCCTACTCTTCCGATCATGTCTCCCACGGTAATCAGTTCTTTTCTCCTTGGGATTTTTTCAATAGTCTCTCTGAGGGTGTCCCAGCACGCATCTTTCTCATCTTTTGTATCGTTCGTGGCTGCATATACTCCAATAATCACAACTTCCCTGGCAAATAATGTCATTTCAACAGTAATAACACGTTCATTGATAAATGTCCAATTTGTGATTCCTTTTTTTCATAATGGAGACTCCGGCTTTGGCTCTTACAGCTTTCGATACACCACTGCAGATATGGACATAATTGTCAAGTTCTTCTCCTTCTTTGCCTTTCCTCTTTGTTTCAGAAAGTAAAACAACATCCATGTTGAACATGTCAAGTTCTGCGGGTAGTATATCTATTTTAATGGAAATACCTTACACATTCCAGCATCCAAACATGATTTTCCGTGTTTCATCGCCAGTTCGTCGTCCACACTTCCAATGCTTCCGAGGCATGTTATTAAGTTTCTTTAGCATTTTATATTTTTATGTGAGTGAGGAACTGGCCCACTGCAGAACCCCCACCCTGGAGGGCCAGGTAATTTGTATTCGAGTTTTTCTTCCTTTAGCCTTTGATAGGCCAATATCATACCACAATGCAACAGTTACTGGTTTTGGTCCACCCCGGCTATTTTATTTCCCCGGTACCCACCATATCTGGTGAGCATTCCCCTATCCGCCATCTGCGGAGGGACCCGATGGAAGACCAGTAAACTCCACACGGGCACAAATACATTGTGTCCAGAAAAGGACTCCCTGATTTCAAAATTAAATATCTCGAAAACAAAGATCGATAGAGGAATGCAGTAAAAGGTATGTTTATTGTGAAAGCTGTAAGAAGTTTATACAGCAGTCTGAAATAATAGTTACAAAAGCTGCTAACAGATGGCGCTGTAATCCCCATACGTAATGCCTAGTATAAATAGTGATCCGAAGCCCAAAGCGATCAGTTCCACTATTGAAACGTGAAAGGAGGTTAGCGTACCGAAGGAAGAGATTAAAACCATGTACTCCATTGAACAACGAGTTTTTCTTGTGCTAGAGTCCCACAGGTTAGAAGAGAGTCCTACGGCAACAAGGCGAAGTTTTCAAGCACGATTTAATGTTCCAAAAGGACCCGATGCGAAAACTATTCGCACACTCTTCGCAAAATTTCAACGAACAGGCAGCGTAACTGATGATCTAGTGGGGCTTGTTGGCCGCAAGCAAACCGCAGTTACGCCTGAAAATATCGCCACAGTTTCTGGAATTATTCAGCGAAATCTAATGTCATCCACCCATAGAATTGCATCTGAGACTGGTTTGAAGCGTTCCAGCAGAGCCTACACATGTTTCTATTCAAAATTCAAACGCACCAGGTCATACCCGTACGAGCTGTGCAACAAAGGGTTGCCTTTGCTAATCAGATGCTCACAATGATTGATAGTAAAGGATTTGATGTTGGCTGCATCTGGTTTATAGATGAAGCACACTTCCACCTGAATGGATACGCGTATAAGCAGAAGCGGCGATTGTCGGGTTTCGAAAAACTGTATTGGTGTGAAGCGAAACCCTTTATTCTCCTAAAGTTACTGTGTGGGCTGCAGTATGCAGCAGAGGCATTACTGGCCCTTTTTTCATTCGAGAAACGGTCACTGGTGCACGTTACGTTGCAATTTTGGAACAATTTGTCGCCACACAGCAGGCGTTAGTGGATCGACCAGGTACTGAATGGTTTATGCAAGATGGAGCCCGACCGCATCGGACCGAACAAGTGTTTTGCTTTCTTGAGGAATACTTCGGGAATCGAGTCATTGCTTTGGAATATCACAAATTTACTGGTGCAGGCATGGATTGGCCTCCATATTCGCCGGATGTGACTCCCTGTGACGTTTTTTTTTTTTTTTTTTTTTTTTTTTTTTTTTTTTTTTTTTTTTTTTTTTTTTTTTTTTTTTTTGTGGCACAGTGAAAGACATGGTCTACCCGAAGCTTCCCGTCACGCTGGACAAGCTTGAATCGGCGATCTCTCTGGCATGTGAATCCATTTCGGTTGAGACACTACGAATTATAATGGCGAATTTCAGTCTTTGTTTGCGCCACCTCTGCAGGGCCAATGGTGAACATTTTGAAAACATTGTGATGTGATTGTTTGTGAAGAGTGTTTTCATACGATTATTTCACTTATGTATGCTGATATGAGCTGTACAGCGTACAGCGCCATCTGTTAGCAGCTTTTGTAACTATTATTTCAAACTGCTGTATAAATTTTTTACAGCTTTTACAATAAACATACCGTTACTGCATTCCTCTATCGCACTTTGTTTTCGAGATATTTAATTTTTTTAAATCAGGGAGACCTTTTCTGGACACCGTGTACATACCACACATTTTTATAACTGTATAGATAGCACTGTCTAGAGATGATGCCTCGTTCGAAGACCTCTCTCTTGCGAAGAGCAAATGAACGATGACGGTTTCCCGTTTCCTGTCGATTTAAAACACGCCTGTGTTATCACTCTGAATGCTAAACCCGCATTCCGCGTTATACGCTGGGCGCGCATTGCATATTCTCTCTCCTGCAAGCGGCGGTAATGAATACACGTGTGCATTCGAACCATCTTCATGAAGCTTCTGGAGGCGGTAGGAGATGATATCTCCCTTCGAGCAGTTGCGTAAAGTGGAGAACCTAGTTGCGACAAGGCTGGAATCTAATTCAATCTTACGAATAAGAATATCGTTTGCTCGCGGGCACCGTTGCCGATGGCTGTCACCGATCGAATATCAGGATTCGAGCCCCGAAGTTAGGAATAATCGGAACACTACAAAAAGATCATTTAACAACCTATTCACTTCTGACTTTGAAATGGGTGTAGTGTTAAATGGACCATAATCGCAGTTCGTTGGAGGAAAGATGCCTCGTCGTAAGCTGACCAGTTTGTCTGTATCAGCAGCCTTCGTTAACTTTCATAGTAACCGGAACCGTTCATTTATACGTACAGTTATTCCTCATTATCATGCAGTAGGTTTGTGCAGAAGTACTATAATGAACAGCAAACACAACTTTCATGTAAAAATCTCTTCAATATTGTTCCTAAGTATTTATATTTCGTATCTTACTTCACTTACAAGATATTCGCATCGTACTTGATCCTTTCTTAACTTAAGCCGTCTGTTATTATCTCAATGTCGACGAGACGTTAGCATCTAATTTTCTTCGTTAACCCCTAATGTTTATTATCAATGTCGTCTACCCCCACCCTTCCACAACCTCTCCAATACAAGGATGCTTTCTATTTCAGTTCTTACTCACACTCCTCAAGGAGTCACACGATGCATGGCGGAGTACAGCTCGCACCAATGCTAGGCATTTCCTTTCCTGTTCCACTCACAAAGAGAGCCAAGGAAAGACTGTTTGCCTGCCTCCTTAAGAGCACTAATAGCCGCGGTGGAATGGCCTATCGCTCTAAGGCGCCTTGCTGCTGAGCGGGAGGTTGCTTTCCGTTGGAGGTTCGAGGACTCCCTCGGACATATATGTTTGTGTGTGTGTGTGTGTGTGTGTGTGTGTGTGTGTGTTTGTGTGTGCTGTTCTTAGGTTAGTTTAAGTAGTTTGTAAGCCTAAGGACTGACAAACACAGAAGTCCTATAGATTTACAAACATTTGAGCCCTAATGTATCTTGCCTTTGAGGCCCTTATCTTACCTATGTAGGCGGCGGTTACGCCAGATGTAAGCTACTGGCAGTAGAATCCTTTTTGAAGTCAGTTTCAAATGTATGCCTTCTAAATTTTCTCGGAAGGAACGTCGTCTTACCCCAGGGATTCTCATTTCAGCTCCCACACCACTTCCGCAACACTTGCGTTTTGGTCGAACCTATCAGTAAGACACCTAGCATCCATCCTCTGAAATGATTCTGTGCCTTCTTGTAAAGCCGAAACGCACGGGTCCGAGTCACCAGAATGGGTCGCACTGGTGTATATACGTGGTATTCTTTATAGGTGAACCGCACCTTCCCAAAATTCTACCAATAAACCGAATTCGACAATCCGCCTTATCACGACTGTCCTTCCCTGCTCGTGCCATTTCACATCGCTCTGCGACGTTACACATACATATTTAATCGACGCGACAGTGTCACGTGGAACAGTACTAATACTGTGTTCTATCATTGTTTTTCTATTTATCTCCATCACCAAACAGTTCTCTACACTTGGAAATGGCCGCCATTTATCAGAACAACTAGAAATCTTGTCTATGTCAGCTTGTATCCTAATATAGCAATTCAATGACGGCACCATCTCTACCACCGTAGCATCACCAGCAATCAGCTATAGATTGGTACATATCTGGTAACATACTCCATTACGAATACCTTTGTTTGTAGTCTGCAGTGGGGCACTGTTACTGATGCCTTTTGGGAATTAAACTCTATTCAGTCTTCCTGTTGCCCTTTTCTCCTTACTTACGTCAAATAATAAAGTGCCGCGCCCTTCTACAGTGCACGCGGCCGTTCGCCGTCGGGGGTTCGGGCCCTCCCTCGGGCATGAGTGTTTGTGTTGTCCTTAGCATAAGTTACTTTAAGTTAGTGTAAGCAATTTGAAAGCCTAGTAGTGACTGATGACCAACTTAGTTAAGTCCCTTAAATACAAAAATTTGAACATTTTTGAACCATTAAAGTAATTAAGATGAACTTTATAAAGACCTAGTACACATTATTTTTCATTATTTTGTTGCAATCTTCAATACAGTCTTGACAACATTTTCTGTGATGTTTGAAAACTTGAAACAAGTATCGATCCGTGCACCACAGTGCAGGTTCCAATACGTAAGCCGCGTGCTGAATATGCGATTCTGCAGCGCACCATATCTCGGGTTCTGTTCTTAGCAGATATAAGAGGTCAAATGTTGTTTGTTAGCTTTTGGCCTAGCGACCATTCTTATACCTATGGAAGAACTGGCATACTGTAGGGTCAAAATTTAATCATTACACACTTCCTGTAGACCGAGCAAAATCGTTGATTGTTGTTCATCAGGCGTGGTCTAGAGAGTGATTTAAACAGCTTATGTGTTCACGTCTGGTTTCGAAGAAAAATCAGAAAAACAACAATTTTTTGGTACCAAAAGTGACTGTCTAGGCGATGGCCGCTTCTATAATTTCTCTTTGTTGGAAATATTCGAAATTTTTACCATATTTTCTTAAGATGTTGTTCTCGGTAAACTTAGGAAATGTTTTTTTCGGTATCGTCATCCTTCACCGAGAGCCATAGGTTCAAAATAATAATATTTAAGCACGTAAAATATGCAGGAAATGTCCGGTTTGAGGCTTAAATGTAGTTTTAAATGACATAGTGAGAATATGACAAGGGTTCTGGGGTTATCGCGAGTATTCTGAAATCAGAACACTATGTTTTAGTTGCCTTCTTTTCAGAATATATCTTTATGAAGCATCGTCTTTAATATTAATACTTGAAAACGAAAACTGAAGCACCTATTTTTGGATGAATTCGTTGTTTTATGCAGCTCTAATGAACGCAAATCGGTTTGGATTTCTGGCACTAAAGAAGCACACTATAGATAATACTGAAAATTCTAATAATTGCTTTTGCATTCGTTTTCTAAGACATTACGGAAGATGTGGTCAGTGTCAATAATAACTCTAATGACAAACCATCAAATGACAAACGTAACATTTGTTCGTAGTGTGAAAGTGGTGTGTCTATTTGCGTTGCCATGTACAGAGGTGGACAAAACTATAGGAACAAACACAATTCGTTGCCAAGCCTGTTACGATGACTGATGTAGAACCATGTGGAGAGTGGGGAAACGGCTGGTTGAAATTATGATCGAAGAATATAAAATATATATAATAACCAATAACTGGATTAAAGCTTCCATATGGACACATGTGTACCATCCACATACAAGGCAGCAACAGCTGTAAGCTACGAATCCAGTTCATTTCAGCCATATAGATGATGGATGTCTTGGTGGCCTGAAGATGGCACTAATGAGGTGCTGAACCTGGCTACCAGTTAATAAAATCGTTGTTGTTACTGCTGTTGGTTTTTATATATTTTTAATATCCACTTCATGCCATTAAAATTGATACACTAAGAAGAAATGCACATGATAAACGGGTATTCATTGAACAAATATATTACACTAGAACTGACTTGTGATTACATTTTCACGCAATTTGGGTGCATAGGTCTTGAGAAATAAGTACTCAGAACAACCACCTCAGGCCGTAATAACGGTCTTGATAAGCCTGGGCATTGAGTCAAACAAAGCTTCGATGGCGTGTACAGGTACAGATGCCCATGCAGCTTCAACACGATACTACAGTTCATCAAGAGTAGTGACTGGCGTATTGTGACGATACGCCAGTATAGACATGACGAATACACGCTTCCAATGTGCGTCCTACGCGATGTCGCCAAACACGGATGCTGTAAATAGAACATGGATTCATCCAAAAAAATTACGTTTTGCCATTCGTGCACCCATGTTCGTCATTGCATACACCATCGCAGCGCTCCTGTCTGTGATGCAGGCGTCAAGGGTAACCGCAGCCATAGTGTCCGAGCTGATAATCCATGTTGGTGCAAACGTCGTCGAACTGTTCGTGTAGATGGTTGTTGTCTAGCAAAAGGCTCCATCTGTTGACTTCATGCGTTACAGCCATGCGAATAAGATGCCTGTCATCTCGACTGCTAGTGATACGAGGCCGTTGGGATCCAGCTTGGCGTTCCGTATTGCCCTCCTGAACCCAGCGATTCCATATTCTGCTAACAATCATTGGATCCCAACCAATGCGAGCAGCAATGTCGCGATACGATAAACCGCAATTGCGATAGGATAAACCCGACCTTTATCAAAGGCGGAAACGTGATGGTACACAGTTCTTCCCCTTATATGAGGCAACACAACATCGTTTCACCAGGCAGCGCCGGTCAACTACTGTTTCTGTATGAGAAATCGGTTGGAAACTTTCCTCATGTCAGCACGTTGTAGGTGTCGCCACCGGCACCAACCTTTATGTGAATGCTCTGAAAAGCTAATCATTTACGTATCACAGCATCTTCTTCCTATCGGTTAAATTTTGTGTCTGTAGCGCGTCATCTTGGTGGTGTAGCAATTTTAATGTCCAGGAGTATATTTCGATCATATTACGATGACAGTTCAGACAGCAATTACACCCCCTTCTCCCCAAAGGACTCTAGTAACGCTCAATAATATTGCGATCTTGTTGCTCACAAAACCAGTCTTAAAGAATGTATGCTGTGAGAACGGGGCCCGATCGGCTTGGAACACAACATCGGCACTACGGTATAAACAGATGAAATGGTCGCATAATCCTTGACAGTAATGGGACTTTCAGTTAATTCAAAAGTTTATGAAGCTTATGGGACCTAACTTCGGGGTCATCAGTCCCTAAACGTATAAACTACTTATGAACTACCTTATACTAAAGAGAGCACAAACATCCATGCCCGAGGGAGGATTCGAACCCCCGACGGGGAACGGCCTCGCGCATCGCAGCATAGCGCCTCAATGCGCTTGGCCGCTCCTCCGCCGCTTCAGTTAGTTGTGGAGCCCATGGAATACTGTGAAATGGCTGCCACATCAACAGCGAACCGCTGCTATGTTTCTCGCTTAGGACATACTCGGCTGCACGGTGGATCCAGTGCTCCATATCCAGTGCTCCATATCTCAGGTTTTACGCCTTAGATATTACGTTTTCCTGTTAAGGTTACTGACGAGTGGTTTCGTAGTTCCCACTTGCTCTGCAGTTTCCTACATGTGGACTCCACCTTTTCAGTACAGCGGACAGTGTGGTGGGTTGCCACGCAGGGGGAACGGGTTCGATTCCCGGCCGGGTCGGAAATTTCCTCTGCTCGGGAACTCGTCCTCATCACCATTGACACGCAAGTCGCCGCAGTGATGTCAACAAAAAATCCTTACACCAGGCTAAGACAACAAGATCTCAGTTGGAGTCTAACGGCCACAAATGCCACACGATCATCATCATCCTACCTCTGGAGCTCTGATGTTTTGATGTTGCAGTGACTTTTGCAGTAGTGGTCCTCTTATTTTTCCATACAATCATCTTCAGTAACCACAGCATACACTTTATTCTGCTTTGTTCCTTAGCGGGTGTTGCTAATCTGTTCCTTTGTATACGGTGTATGCACTGATCAGACAGAACATTATGACAATCTAGCTAATAGCCAGTATACTTTTGGCACGGATAACAATGGCTTTACAATGGAGTTGCACCACATCTGCACACACCACATAATTCCCGAAAAATTGCTGGGAGGGAGGCGATTACAAGATTAAATTAGATTAGATGTACTTTTAGTTCCAGTTGATCCAAACTGAGAGATCCTGTTGAATGTGTAAGATGTCACAAAACAAAATACACAATAAATACACCCCTTCGAAACAATCAGGGGATCAGGTAAGGTATAAGACTATATATAAACCTGTTAACATATTACCTTAAGATATTAGTTACTATTGTAATTTGTGTGTGATGCAGTTCGACATTTTGCTGCCTCAACTCTTTATCTGACGTTTACATGGCTTCCACAATAGTGAAAAGTCATTCTCATTGTCCTCTAATATGGTTTGTGATCACCTCGGATGGCTAGTACAGTTACACACGTGTGTGGCATGGACAGTATGAGATCATCAAGCAGCTCTTGAGAGGCATTTGGCTATTCTTCCATGAGTGCATTATGCACTTCTGGAATCATTGTGTGAGGTACTGATCTGGTTGCAGAATGTTTGCCAAGTGCATCCACACAGACTCAATTGGATTTAAGTCCGGTGAAGAAGCGAGCCATTCCATTCGATCAATTCTCTCAGTTTCAAGCATGTTGTCCAGCAGTGCAGCTCTATGAGGACTAGCGTTGTCATCCACTAGAAGGAACTCATCTGCTATGGCACCAGCGTAGGGCACAACAAAAAGACGAAGCATCTCGTCTCTCTACCTCTGAGCAGTCAAAGCGCCATTCTGAAGGATATAGATGTCGTACGTCCGGAAATACTGACTCCTGCCCACACCATTCGTCCACCACCATGATACGGTGATGTTTCCTGCACATAAGTAGGATCATTCCAAGTTCCACGTAGTCTTTATATGAGGAAACCACGGTGTCCGGCTGAACACAAAATCTTGACTCGTCTGTGAACAGAACCCAGCACCATTCGTCAAGTCTCCAATCCCGATGTTCCTCCGCCCAGTTTCTGCAGGCTAACTCTGTGTCCAGGGTTACAGGTAAAGACTTGAATGCCAGGGACGGCAGAGAAGAAAGATTTCGGAACGGCGGAGCTGGCAGATGAGGCAACCCTCCTTTCTGTGGATTAAATGAGAAGGGAACCACTGCCTTGTGGGGGAGGAACAACTCCAAAGGCTAAGGGAGAAAAACCCAAACAGAAAATCCTTTCTTCCATTAGGCCAAGCAAGCCAGCTGGGAAGTATTCATATATTGCTTTCAAAACACAGAAGAGCCTCAGAAGGAACCATGCCAGATTTGATCCTGTCTCTTCAAGTACTGGTGTGAATGTTGGGAGACCTGATGATAAGCATCAGTACAAGAAGATGAAACCAAATGGATTAAACAATAAGCGAAATATTGATATCCTTAATATATTAACGCTGAATGGAAAGGTGGAAGAAATGACAGTTGTACTAACAAAGTTAGATATTTTGGGACTAAGCGAAACGAAGTGGAAGGAGAAAGATGAGAAGAATTTGAGAAGAGGAGGGAAACTGTACCAGAGAGGGAACAACAGGTTTGGAAGAAATAGAGTGGCAGTGATGATAAATAAGAATGTAAAAGCTGTATTGAAAGTGTGAGATATATATCATACAGGAACATAATCTTAGACCTTAGATTCCAAGAGGAAAACTAAAAGTTATCCAGATTTATGCATCTCAAGAACAAGAGAGGATAGACTTTGAAATTGAGTTAGAGAAACATATGGAGAGTGCTAATATAGTGATGGGAGATTTTAATGCACAGTTAGGCAAAGACAGAAAGATATTTGAACAAGTATTTGGATGTTTTGGATATGGAGGTAGAAATGAAGAAGGGGAAAGACTCCTGAATTTGTGCCAGAGGAATGGAATGAAAATAGCAAACAACTGGTTTATGAACAGAGAAAGTCATGTTATCAACGGATACAGCTGGGATGGAAGATTATATTCTTGTAGATAGGGAATGGAGAGAGACACTAACAAATGTGAAGGTAATTCCAAGTGTGAATGCAAATGGAGACCATAGATTACTGGTGGGGCAATGGAACATGAAACAGTATGTGAAAAATAGGGTACAGAAGAAAGTGATGAGGATATGAGATTGGAAACTGAAAGAGAGCGAAAGTGCTGAGAAGTATAGAGAATTAATCATACAAAAATTTCCAAAAGAAGTTGTCTGCAACGTAGAAAAAGAATGATGTTTATTCAAAGAAACCTTAGTTAAAGCGGATACATACATACATAAAATTCTAAGACAAAACATGATTTATTACCACGTTTGTGCCATCTGCAAATAAAATAAACTTGGCATCCGATAATGTTGCTGATGAAAGGCTGATGAAAGGATATATACAAGAAAAAGCATTGACACCAAGTCAATCATACCCTAACTCCATCGACCTAGTTCAAATTTGGCGAGATTGGGGCCAGCATATCAACTGCAACACGCTACTGTGTTTCTCGTAAAACTCCATCCAACAAATGGTGCATTATTTTATTGAAAAATACTACTGCTGCTGGGAATAAAGCATGTCATGAAGGGGTGAACATGGTCTGCAGGTAGTGTACGATACTTCTTGGCTGCTTTTGTATTATCCGTCTGTTTTCGAACGACAATTCCTACATTCGCGTCGAAATATCTTCATACAAAGCTTGATGTATCGCTCTTTTCAGCTGACTGATGTGAAGGTCTAGGAATATCTCATTACACGTCTTCTGCGGGACAAAGGCAAACTGGTGGCAGCTCAGTTATTCTCTGTGCACCATTCACGTGGAATCTGTGGGTCCATTACAGATTGTGCAAGGCACCATGACAGCCTGAAATATACGACGAAGTCTACCAGGATGACGAGAAGTCACCAACATGTACAATTAAATATATTCCTCGGAAATTTACTCCACTTGTTCAACCATGCGACGTCTATTTTTATAGATAAGTTAAAAGATTTAATAAAGCGTCTACAAAATTCCGCTTATCTTATTGAAAGAAACAGAGTAATCAATACTCATTAAGATTGTATAAAGATACCATCAATAGTCTATCATCAGCTATCATCGCCAATTTTGAAGGAAATGATCCGATATGCTTGGTACGGTTCCAGGCTTTCTGATGAAGGAGAAGTTTTCACGAATGTCAATGCACTAAGTTTTTCAACATATCTTAAAAAAACGTTGTTCTTGCAAACAATCGTCGTTTATAAATTGCATAAGATGCCACAGTTACCACTCTGGTGCTTGCACATAAAATACAAAATTGACAAATGAAGATAATAGTGAAAATTGATTAAAAATCTTTTTAAATTGGTAATTAACTTTTTTATTTACCTCGTCGAAAACGCATCTCGCGTTATTCGGATTTCAAAATAGAAAACATTTAAATTCAAATTTTAAGTAGCTGTGACAGCCATTTTATAAACAAACTAAAATTAGTTATGATTTAATTGATAGCAAAAGTCATTAAATTTATTTACAAGTTATAATGTTTAAACAAGTAATCAATATTAAAAATACAATATGTCCTTGAGGTAGGATCGAACACTGATCAGCTTCATGACTGTCCCACACGCTATTGCCTGAGATAATGCGCCTGGCTGCCCGGATTTTCCTTCAACCAATATATAATATGTTTATGAGCTACGCTTAAAACTTAAGGGCCGTTTTTCTCGGAACTTTCTGGATAGTGCGCTTTCAGACTTCCGTGAGAGGACACCATTGAGGTATACTACTAACCTATAAAGTCTCATCCCGAACTAAATTTCCGAGTCCTGAAGCTCCCCTTGTAAGTTGTATTGGCCATAAACAACCTAACGTATCGGGCTACGCACAGCTCACTAAATGAAATGGTCTAGATGTATTCTAAGGGTTGAACCGTAAATATCAGCTGTCATGCTCAGCAAGTGCATGTTTCTGCCTGGAGAGTGCGTTCCAGTTGACTTGTATTAACACCACCTAGATACAAAGCCTGTGCGCTGCCTGCCAAGAGTTGTCATAACACAACCAAACTATTATGTAGCGTTGTGACTAGTTTGGGAATACGTTCACGTCGCACGTTGTGTTTCAGAATGTTTTTCGTGTTATCTATTTGATTCTCCGTGTATATTTTTGCTGGTATGATACAAAATGCCTAATATGAATCGTCCGATTCCAATACCGGTAAGATATCTTATAATAGTTCATAAGTGCCTTATACCAAGACAAATTTGTTTGTCAATCACATAAATAACATTCTGAAACACAGTGCGCAACGTCTACGTATTCCCAAACTCAGCACAACGCTACATATGACAAAAACAGTTTACTTGTGTTATTTGGCAGCGCACAGACCTTTGGTTGTATTCAGCCTCCTGTCTCGACGGGCTGTTAACCAGAGATAACGGTCATCTCTTTGTAATGTTACCCGTGGATAACCTTGACCTTACCTCCTTCTAACAGTTCCTGTTGTTTGAAATCACGTCCAGGTCTTGGGAATTATATTTTGTGACACCACATGTCTGCGCAATATCAACAAAAACAGAAAACGCCATCGGGAATGTGGTCTCTATGCACGCAGGCCTATGGCGTGTTTCACATTAAAACCACGACACCGTTTAGTTCGTAGAAACTGGGTGGAGGAACACCGGGACTGGAGTTGTAACGAATGGCTCCCGGTAATGTTCACAGATGAGTCAAGATTTTGTGTTCATCCTGACAATCGTCGTTCCCTCGTCTCTAGAGAACGTGGAACAGTCCTGCTTACGTGCAGGACACCATTTCGTAGTGGTGGACGAATGGTGTGGGCAGGAGACAGTATTGGCGGAAGTACGGAGTTCTATATCGTTATGAATGGCCCTTTGACTGCTCAGAGGTATAGACATCCTTCGACATTTTGTTGTGACCAGCTGTGGTGTCATAGGGGATAGATTCTTTCTGGTGGACAATAACGCTCGTCCCGAAAGAGCTGCACTGTTCGACGGCATGCTTAAAGCTGAGGGAGTTGAACGAATGGAGTGGCTAGCTTATTCACCGGTCTTAAATCTGATTGAGCATTTTCGGGATACACTTGGTAGACGCATTGCAGCCAGACCAGCACCTCCCACAACGGTTGTAGAGCTGGATAATTCGCTCACGGAAGAATGGCCAAATATCCCTCAACAGCTGATTGATGACCTCATACTGTCCATGCCACCCTGGTGTGCAACTCTACTGGCCGTCCGAGGTGATCACACACCATAATAGAGGACAACGAGCATGACTTTTTCACTATTATGGCAGTCCCATGCCTCCCTCTAAGTAAACTCCATGTTACCAATATCCGAATAAAATGCCCTAGCATATTTATATTGCGTTTGATATTTCACCTGATCCCCTAATTATTTGAGGAGTGTATTAAAAAAAAGTTATTCATCCACATATTTGTCATCAAGTATCTGAATTTACTTAACTGTCGCCTTCCTTTATTTATAATCAAATGCTATATCCTTCTGTTCCTACTGTGAATATTTTAATGTTCGTTTTATGATATCTTCGGTTGTAATTCAGGTATGCAGTTCTTTTTAGCCTAAAAACACTCAACGAATCAAGTTCTTTCATTTGAGCTTTTAAACTCATTGATTGTACAGTGAAATTTATAACAAATATCTATATTCACCATCTTAAACAGTTTGAATCTTGGCTCGACTGCAATTCTTGCACCAAAAAGTGAACATTGTGATCAGATTAATTGGGCAGTTTCAGATCTACTTTCAAGAATTTAAACATTTTACTCGAGTGTGAATTCATTGATAAAGGGAGAAAAAAGTGAATTTTTGCAAGTTCCAAAGAATTTTTAACAGCCTACAGGCGAGCGGTCTACCGCCTCATGTGCTAGCTTTGAAAGAAGGTGCTACTGTAATGTTCCTCAGCGCCTGCTGATTAGGATGACGCTAATAGAAAAAATGTATAACAATACCACAGATTTAGATGTTGCAACTGGTATGAATATTGTTGTCTGGCATAGATTTGACACCATCTGACATATCAATGCCATTCTTTTTAAATGACGGCAATTTCCACTTAGATTAGTGTTTATCGAGTTGTAGTCTACTTGCCTAATCCAATTTTTAGTCACAGACAATCGTATGTTGCCTTAACCCGGGGGCAAAACATACAAAAATGTAGAAGTAGAAATTAAATCTAAGGGTCGGCGAAAAACTAACATCGTGTAGAAGGAAGTATTGTAAGAAATAAAATTGGATATACTGTTAAAAGATATAATAAAACAGTATGATTTCATAAGTATTTACATTTACTTATTTCCTCTTTAAGCCGCTTACCTCTAACGGTGCGAAGTATTCACATGGGTCATATGGATCATCTAGTTTAACATCAAGGGAAGTAATTTAATTTAAAAACCATGGAAATAATACTAATAGAAGCATGTACAACATACAATAACATGTACAAACTGTAAAGACAATTTACTAAAAATATAATTTAAATTCTGTATTTACTTTGAAATATGTATTTTTACTTTTATTAATTTACATTTAAAAGTCTGAAACATTGTGCATAATAACTTTATTCAAACTCTTCCATTTAACCAATATCAGCTGTATCATTCACTGACTTCAAGTTCGTATAAAATACATGAAACAAAGTGTAATGTATGATGGAAGAGCTAAGATATCTTGTTTCTGTGCTTGACTCACAGGTCTTGCACCAGAGTCGAGTGTCTCTCCCGTAAGCAAATTTTGTTTTTCTTTTTTTTTTTTTTTTTTTTTCTGAGACTGAGCTACGTCTAAACCGACATTGTATTGAGAATATGAAATGAGAGTAAATCAAGAGCCTAACATTGCACAAGTTCATTCCAGAAGTTGAGAATAGCTCTCCTGTTTAACCTTCTCCGTCAGATGTTTCCACATTTTCTGAATTATCAGTAGCTCCTGTAACAAAGTAACTCTCCCTAAAACCTTGGATATAAAAACCGAGCTAGTTGGCGTAGTGGTAACACACTGGACTCGTATTCGGAAGGATGGTGGTTCAAATCCATCTCCGACCATCCTGATTTAGGTTTTCCGTGATTTCCCTAAACCACTCCAGGTAAATGCCGGGTGGTCCCTTTCAAAGGGTACAACCTATTTCCTTCTACATCCTTACCTAATACCTGCCGAGCGTAAGCTCCGTCTCTAATGACCACGCTGTCGACGGGAAGTTGAACTTCAAGCTTTCTTCCTTCTTTTGAATATAAAACGTCAAGATAGCAACAGCAGATAGAAATATGGCATAACTTAGTCGAGTTCGTAACGACGCTGCCGTGATTATCGCACTCTTTCGAACACTCCTGGCAGAGTGGATACTGCATCGGAGATCTGTGGCTGCCATAATGCTCGCTATCAGCTCTTCACCAGTCTCAATGGGTGTTTCGTAGACAACAGATTTCAGTTGGGAGAACGTTCAAGCCATGCCACCTGCCCACTGCGCCCTATACAGATCTCACGAAAGGTTTCTTCCAAATGCATTCGCACTGCACGTGCAAAGTGCGCAGATGCACCATCGTGCTGGCACCATATTTGCGGTCGCACATTGAGTGCAACACGTTCCAACAACTCTAGCAGAGTTTCTCTTCATTTAATAAAAAATCAATTAAACATCGTCAATAAATAATTATAAATCTTGAAAACTCTTCGAAGACTTCTTTGTTTAAACGTATTGAAGATCGCATAGTTCTGTAATAAAATCATTTCTTATCGAGACCACATCTCAGTAAAAACTAAACATATGTTTTCCTCTTTTATATTCATTGTTAATGTTTTAAGAAAAATGTCAATCGCGGCCTGCAACAGCAGGAAATGTCTTCAAGTTCAGCGCGCCGACCTTCGGCTAATCAACGATAGCGACCAACATTTTCTCGCTGACGTCGACGGAGAACCCGTCACTGCGTACTGCTGCAGCACCGTCGTTACACATGAAACAAACAAAGGCGAATAAAAATCACACAAGTATATCTTCTTAAACATTAATAACATTCAAAACGATATATTCTTTAATTAATCACTGAATAACTGCGAAATTGAGCTTTATGAGGAAAATAGTGGCTGATTAAATATATGTCCCACTACACCAAGCCAGTCCAAATTTTGACAGCGAATCGATCTGGGTGACCATGAAAAAACGCGTACAGATTTTCTCTTGCCCACACGTGTTGATTGTCACTGTTGAACATACCCCCCTCGTGTAAAGAATGCTTCATTCGCAAATTCGAAAATTCTGGCTGAATGGCACAGTTTTGCAAAATCCATTGGCAGAAGTAGTCTTTAATGTCACATTACGAGAACGTGCCAGTGGAAAACTTACTTCAGATGAACCTGTCTCCAGACGCGGTGGAGTAGCCGAGCGGTCTAATCCGTCTCGCTGCGGAGCTCGCGTGGTTGCTCGCCGTGGAGGTTCGAGTCGTCCCTGGGGCATGGGTGTGTGTGTTGCCCTTGGGTTAGTTTACCTAGGTTTAAGTAGTTTGTAAGCTACGGACTGATGACCACGCAGTTTGGTCTGATAGACTTACAGACAAACATGACCCCTTAGGGACCTGTGGATGGCAGTAAACCGCCTTGTATCTGGCCCTCGACGAAACCGCTGAACGTACAAACGTTGAGTAGCGTGACCATTTTCAGCCGCTGCCCGTAAGCAAAGTGTATGTCTGACCTTTCCGTCCAAGAATAGCGCTCCATTTCCTGTCCGCTCCACACAGTAACCAACGTAAGATTGTCCCCGGTTGATGACAAGCTGACGGAAGGCCAACCATGCTCTGCAGTGTGCATAGGTGCTACCGTCTATGCAAAACCTATCAAACGGGCATCTGAACGTCCAAAAACAACCCGTTCACTTCCCAGTAAACGGCGTAAAACTGTCGTGTTGTCCCGCCTGGAATATCTGCAACTACAGTGAATAACTGTAATATTAGGACAGGACACTAATATATTTTTAGTTTTCTGCATTATAACTGTATTCTGAACAAACAAAAATGTAATATAACGAAATATTATATGAAGGTACAAGACTTGTAAATAACAGTATGAACGTTGTTTACATAAAAGAGTTGTTAAAGAATGCGATTAAAATAAACCCCTCTTCGATGGTCAGATTACTTTAATATCCGGACAGATGGCAGTGTCGCACTTGTCACCGTTCACGCTTGGGTGCATACGCCTGCTTCTAGTCAGAAGGCAGGTGTGTGTTTACAAGCGCGGTCGACTGTCCACACGGTACGATGCCACGAAGAGCTAATACCAGCTTTGAGATACGACAACTTGTGATTTTTCACAATGCGAAAGGAAAATCATATCGACAAATTGCTGCCATGGTCAACATGAGTAAGAGTGCTGTGGCAGATATTGTCAAGGCGTTTCAAAAACGAGGACCGTATAGACTCCATACCACAAATGGGCCAGTCACAGAAGTTGGATGCTCGTGACAAGAGGAAGCTAATACGAAAAATAAAGAAGGATTCTACACTCAGTGCACCTAGATTAGCACGTGAGCTTCTAAACGAGACTGGCAAGAAGGTACATCCTCAAACGATTCGCAGAGCATTGAAACAAAGCGGATACAATGGCATAGTGGCTAGGAAGAAACCCTATATGAATCAACAGAATCGACAGAAAAGATTGGACTTTGCTAGAGAGTTTATTACGAAGGATGTAATTTAGTGGAATGATGTCATTCTTTCCGACGAAAGTAAACTTAACGTTTGGGGTCGGATGGACGAAGCATGGTGTGGCGGAAGAAGAATGAGGAATTTACAGTCACAAATATTAAACCAACAGTAAAGCATGGAGGTGGCAGCGTCCTTGTCTGGGACTGTCTGTCGACATTTGGACCGGGCGAATTGGAGTTCATTGACAATACTATGGACAAATATGCCTATTTGAACATATTAAATTACAGTTTACGAAAAAGTGCTGAAACCATGGGGATATCAAACACATTCAAATTTTACTAGGACAATGACCCGAAACACAAGGCTCGCATTTTGCAGGAATATTGGAAGGTAACCCTTAAGGTAAGCCTTACATTATAACGATGATGAGCTTCATTTTGAAACATATTATTCGTTTGAGCCTGTTTATAGTGAATATGTAGTAATTAACTTCTTATGAGACCTAATTAATTATCGTGATGCACAGTGTATGTAGGTAACTTAACTGTGAACATTTTCTGTCATTTATTTATTATCTGTATTGTAATTGTTTATGTATATATTATTTTATTTTATTCCTACTTTATATTTTTTCTATATGACTGTGATTACTTGTTATGTTTAATTTGTCAATGTAAAATATTTCTCTGTGAACAGTTATCGACATGGCTCCTCAGGTCAGAGACATTATCGTATAGCAGCGCTCGCCTGTGGGAGAGCAGGCAAGCAGCAGTATCTGCCGCCCCGTGACGTAGATCAGACGTTCGTACGCGGTCCGCAGAGTGCTCAAACGATATAAGTAATAAAGTTAAAACAAAGTGAAAGTTATAATTTGTTATAAGTGCAACGATATGAAAGTTTATGTGAAACCAGTGAACATAAGTGAAGTAAGAATTGATTTTAATGAAAATTTATTCGTTCGTTCTGCTGAGGCAGAAATTCGTTACGTGTTCGGTAACCATCCCAGACGTCCGAAACGCGGTAGCGTCATCGCGGACGCGAACGGTCGCGATTAATTACGCGATTCGCGAAGCATCACGGCGAACTGCTAGCAAGCTGCCAAAGGAGGAGTACCGTCAAAATGATTTCTGTATGAATTTATGTATCATTTATATGACTGCACGTCACTGGACTGATAAATAAGATAAGTTAAATGCTATTGGTTGTAATTTACTGTGAATGAATGTTTAAATTTTGTTTAAATACAGGAACATTAGACAGCACTTTTGCTATCTTATTTGAACAACTAATTAACCACTCATGATGGCAATCCTTAATAATGCATGAATAATATTACTACACAATTTTACAATCAAGTGAGTGTCATTAATTATTAGAGACTGTGATAAAAATTCAGTTGAGACAATTTTGCTAAAATTGTTGATAGAAGATAACAGACAGTTACATGCCAGTATTACGTATTATCAACATATTAATGATTACAGATTACTGAATAATTTTTCTATTGCGTTTTGCACTGAGTTTAACAATAATAGCCACCGCCACATCTATCCTGTAAAGAACCAAACTCGTACTAATGTCGTATGTATAGCAATAATTAAGACAGATTTACTTAAATTTCTTATTTGCTTGAGTGAATTAATTTTATCAGATACTGACTTTAGTGGTTGGACTGCACCCACTTGCCAATCACTTGATGTTAAAAATTCTACTATTCATAATTTTCTAAATTATCAGTACCATTAGCGAACTAATTGAGACGTACGCATTGCACAGATTAAGTTAATTTCTGCTATCTGTGTGTGCACAGTCTCTGTAGGAGATTTTGTAAGGAAAGGAAAGGTGAGTGATCTTTTGAAAAGTTTGTCAGATAGGGCCATAGTATTTGTTAATTACACTAATTGTCTTGCTTAATATTTACAAAATTTAACTACACCACTTGCATTAATCACGAGTTTAACGTAACCAACCACGAAATTAAGGTCAGGTTTGTTATGTTGCTCAAACATTACAACAGAATGAAACTTTCACTCTGCAGCGGAGTGTGCGCTGATATGAAACTTCCTGGCAGATTAAAATTGTGTGCCGGAACCGGGACTCGAACCTGGGACCTTTGCCTTTCGCGGGCAAGCGCACTACCAGCCCGCGAAAGGCAAAGGTCCCAGGTTCGAGTCCCGGTTCCGGCACACAATTTTAATCTGCCAGGAAGTTTCATATCAGCGCACACTCGGCTGCAGAGTGAAAGTTTCATTCTGGAAACATCCCTTAGGCTGTGGCTAAGCCATGTCTCCACCATATCCTTTCTTCCAGGAGTGCTAGTCTTGCATGGTTCGCAGGAGATCTTCTGTGAAGTTTGGGAAGTAGGAGGCGAGGTACTGGCGGAAGTGAAGTTGTGGGGCGGCATCGTGAGTTCAAATGTTCAAATGTTTGTTAAGCTTATGGGACTTAACTACGGGGTCATCAGTCCCAAAACTTACAAACTACTTACGAACTACCTTATACTAAGGACGGCACAAATATCCATGCCCGAGGGGGGATTCGAACCCCCGACCGTAGTGACCGTGCAGACCGTGACTGGAGCGCCTCAGTCCCCGCGGTCACCGCGGCCGGCGCATCGTGAGTCGTGTCGGGATAGCACAGTCGGTAGTGCGCTTGCCCGCGAAAGGCAAAGGTCCCAGGTTCGAGTCCCGGTTCCGGCACACAATTTTAAACTGCCAGTAAGTTTCATTACAACAACAGTCACTACAGTTAATTACACGTAAATCAAAATTCAGTTCTTTCTTCCCTCACACCATTCATTCTTCAATAAAATAACCATCTTTCATCCAATATCTCCAACATATATTTTCTTTCCTTACAATATTTGTTGTAGAACTGCCCCAAAGTCCTATAATCACCACCTCAGTCACCAGATCTCAACCCGATTGAGAATGTGTTGGGAGAACTGAAGCGACGTATTAGAAGTACACCAATATCTTCCAAAGAAAGTCTGAAGCGTCGACTAAAAGAAGAATGAGACGGTCTACGTGCGGGCTATTTAATAAATATCATTAGGAGTATGCCGCAGCGTTTGAAAGAAGTGATAAAGTAGAATGGCTACCCAAAAAAGATATGGAAACATTTATGTTCCATAAAATTTTGTCTTGAAATACTTAGTTCTGCAAAGGGTCCGAATATTAAAGTAACGTGAATATAGGACCGAGTTGTATTTAAATTGTATTATTAAGGAAGTTATGTAAGTTATCTTAACAAAATTTATATTATCACAAAACACATCACGCAATGGAATAATTGGTTGTATGTTTTGTTTGTTTTGTTATAAATAAAGTTATGATGTTCAAAGATTGAAATATCACAGTGTCCGAATATTAAAGTTATTCACTGTAAGCCGAGTACAGCGTTTGCCAATAAAGCTCATAAACCTTCAATCCCACGTCTCTTTTGGAGTCACGAATACAATGATAACGTTGCCCCACCGTCTCGCTACTGTGACGTCTCGGGTGGCATGTTGTGTGCCTACTAGAGGTCTGCAAATCGCCGGTTTCGCTCGCTCGTACTCGGTCGAGTGCGCAACGCTCGGTGGTGGCGCGCCGAGTGTGTGTACGCTCGCAGCGAGCGTGTTGACACTCGAACGAGGCTACATTGGGCGGGGCGGGCACAGGCCGCACAGCGTAGTGCTGCCGCTGTACTCACAAGGAAACCTACCCAAGTTTCTCTCCGATTTTTATGAAATTTGCATATTTTATAATAGATGAAAAACTTAGAGACTAGAGAAGCGATTTTAATGATGTTTGATATGAAAGTATCTCTTGATAAAAGACATATTCCATAGATTCAACTTCGATAAAATCAAAATAATTTTTTGAGGTGTCCCCCTAATTGTCACTCCCCCAGCAATGTACCTAGGCCGATCTCTTATCAAGACACGCAAGAAAGCCAGGATCCTATATATTGCACAAAAGCTTGCATACGTTCTTTATTATGTAGATAAGAAAAACGACAGTGGCAGTGGGGGATATATGAATGTTGCAACTAGAAAAATTCCCGTTAAGGACTCACTCGGCAAAGGTAGAGGCACAGCAACCACGCACAGTGCCAAAATGCTACGGGAATATATATTAACGGGGTGCAACAGAGAGAGATGCACAAAACTAACCAAAAGGGTGTACATCAATATCGTGTATTTAATATCAATATAAAAGACGGACAAAGTATTCCAGGACTTGAGAGTGATAAGATGAATGGATATAAAATACAATCACTTCCTCGTTAAGACGGCAAGTAACACCTACCACTAAACAGGCACTAACAGTCCAAAAAATGGGAACAAGAAAGAAAGAAAGATCCTGGAAAACTCATTTAGTAAATGATCTTAGCACCGAAACGTTATGTTAATCACGTATAATAACCTGTAGGGTAAAGTATCAAATGCGAAACTGAATGGCTAGTTCAACTGGTTCGAGAGAACAGCTTTCGGAGCACCCGGGAAAGGAAACAATTCCAAATTTCGAGGTCACGATGTATTCTCAAGTATCTAGTTTGCTGC
Source organism: Locusta migratoria (assembly GCA_026315105.1). NCBI lineage: Eukaryota > Metazoa > Arthropoda > Insecta > Orthoptera > Acrididae > Locusta > Locusta migratoria. Next base: position 292,979,633 of record CM048744.1, read on the forward strand.
CAACACTCGCCTTGTACTCGAGTGGCGCTGCGGTGGGCGACTGAGTGGCGAGCGGGCAGTTTAGACGGTCGGGCCAGTCGAGCGTGCGCCGCTCGAACGAGCGCGGAAAAAGTCGAGTGCAGCCACACGCCTTGCCGCAAGCTGCCTGCAGTGCCGACCCCTGTCGGACTGTCGCAGAAAGACATGTGTCACGCGATTCGAGCGAGCAACCGAGCGACGTGCAGACCTCTTGTGCCTATCCTCTTGGCGGCGCGCGACACTGCTAACGGCGGTGAGTTAAAGGTACATGTTAAAAGTTAACGCTAAAGCCGTCCTCATACGGAACGTGGTGTTCCAGCGTGATGCAGGGCAGACGTGCTGTCTACCTAGCTACAGCGCGCTCTGAAACGACCTGCTACATCCCACGGAACCTGCTGCTAATCGTGATTAGCGACCGCAGCGCTCTCCAGCGCCCGTTGCGGTGTTTACAAAATGTGCGTAAAATTACGCGATATCTCTGTTAGCGGCCGTCGAAACAAACAAAAAATATTTGAAACTGTAGCTTTCTTATGCTTGCACATGACATGTAATACTCTCCCAGATTTTTTTTTTTCATGAAACACACAGACAGTACATTTATCTGACAGTAGATGAGAATAGTAACAAAATATACGACCAAATTACTTTCGGCAAAAAATCATAAAACAAACTGTCAACGGTAAAATACATCATCAGCTTGTGTTACTCTCTTATATTCCCATTTTCCACGTTGTACAAATTCTGCATATTCAAATGTATGCTTTAGCGGAAATAATAGGTTCTGCCTGATACATCTTACTTGTTCATACACGTGGGATAACGCCTCAGTTCGACAATGTTGGTTGTGATAATTTTTGCTTTCAGTATTGTACGTAAACACTGTTCCTCCTTCACTGTATCTGCTTTCGTAACCACACTGTACTGAACTGCAACATAATTCAAACACCGTGGGGAAAGCCGAGTGACGTAGCGTATTGTCTTGAAATTTATTGTCTCCTGTGCCCTAGCTCGAAAAACTCAACAAATCCTCTCGTGGACAGAGTTTGTTTTTATTTCTAATAAATAACATCGAATACAGGATATTATAATCGTATTAAATTAACAAATAATTTACATAAACCATAATTAAACCAAATCGTTATAAATGTCTGAGAGAGTGTGATGCCAACCTGTTATTTACGTCTCTTTTCCTCTATAGCTTGTGGTGCTAACCACACCGCTACTATGTTATCTTAAAAAGAAAGAACAACAAATATCGGATATTATACCTGAATTAGCAAGAAAGAACCAGTGCCATTAAGAAAACAAAAAGGGAAAAATAAAAATATTTCGATAGTACACAGACGAGAAACGGGTCACGAGAAACGGGTCATCTAATAACTGCTACACGGCAGGCTGCGGCACCACCAACTACGCTACTGCTACACTTCTTCCATCTATCCACTTTCCAAATACTCTACACATATAAAAGATTTAATATATTATAAATCTATGACATCGTATTACAAAGACGCTCCTTCGATAGAACGACGTTATACTGTGGCAAAGGAACGATATTCTTTCACTGACACACGTCAAATACGATGACCTTTAAAGCTATGAAAATGTAGTTTCCGGTAATGTATTGTAACAAATCATATATAAAATGCCGCGTTTTCAAAAGGCACTTTAAAAAAGGTTATATTCATACATCGTACGCTACAACGAGAGAAGGCGCGAAACACGGAGTTCCGTTTGCAATTGGCGGCTCAAACCTTCTGCTTGTCACGTGAAAAACGGGTCGCTTCTCATTGGCCACGTTCCACTCCATGAAGCAAAAATGTAACATGCCAGATCCTTAGTTCCACGCTTCGCGGGGCAGTGGAACTTGGAATTCCATGCTGCGCCGTCACCATTTCCTCCTCCACGTTCTTTTCACGTCCCGCGAGAGGACGCCATGAGGGATGCGGACATGGATTGCTACACGAAGTATGGTTGTTATGATCCACTCTACCAGCCCTCTCAATTTCTACATTCATTTCAGATACACCCTGCGTATTGTACACCGACAAAGAAATGTAATTGGCAGGTGAGAGGGAAAGCATAATAATAAAATTCAGCGAGAAAAATCGAGCGCCTTCAGATTTAAATCACCAGTAAATTAGTGATTGGCACACTCTAAGCCAATTTTGAAAACGACATTGGTTGATACTTCTTTCAGAAGAAATATGAATGGATTGGTCCTCCATCACTGTATCGAGAAAGGAGCAGAGTACACTAATTTAAAAGGGGCAATTTCTTTAAAAAAAAAAAAAAAAAAAAAAAAAAAAAAAAAAAAAAAACAAGAGGATTGTTCTGCAGAGACAGCAAATAGAAATATCGGCTTCAACCCAGTGACATACAGCTTGGGCCTTACTATTCCATTGTTTTCTGTGTAGCACTGTTTTGTAATCCTCATTGTAACATTATTCTCGCTGTTCGGGTTCAGTCACTGATGTATGGTAGTAGATGAATATTTACTCTCGGTGGTTCTGAATTAACAAGAGGTTGAGTATTTGATTTATATTATAACGGTCAAATTTTAAGTCCATTACAATACACATTAATTAAAATTTACCTAAGTCCTGTATTTGCATACTAAATGAAAGTGATTAATAATTCGTTAAACTGAACTTGATTGCGGAATTTGCACAGTAAATGAAAATGGATAAGTTAGCGGGATGAATTTTAAAATATTAGTCATAAATAATTATTTGTAAAAGTAAGACGATTTTGGGCCGTGGTTATTCAAGTGTTGTTGTGATCTATCCAAAGATTGGTTTTATGTAGCATTCTGCACTACTCTATCTGGTGCAAACCTCTTAGTTTCTGAGGAACTACTGTAACATACGTAATTATGAACTGCTTATTGTACCCGTCCCTTGGTCCCCCTCTAAGTTTTACCTCCAAAACTTCCCTTCAATACTCAACTGGTGATACCTTGATCTTTCAGAATGTGTTCTATCAACAGATCCCGTTAGGTTGTTCCACAATATTTTCACTCCTGTTCCATTCAGCACCTCATTGATTATGTGAACTACCGGTCTATTCTTCGGCATCCTTCTGCAGCACATCATTTCAAAAGCTTCCACTCCGCCTTGTCTGAATTCTTATCGTCCATGTTTCATTCCCATATAAGATTACTTTCCAAACAAATGCCTTTATTTCTTAAGAATTCCATATTTGATGTCAACATCTTAAGAAATGATTTTCTTGCCACGGACAGGGTGAATTTTACATCCTCTCTAATTCGGCCTGCTTTGCTTATTTTACTACCCAAATACCAACTGCTTGTAACTGTAACTTGTGTAGCACATGATATGAATACACCTCGTAAGACTGGAGTTCCCTAACGTAAATAAAATTATTAATCTCCCTTGTAAGAAAGTTTTTGGTGAGACATTGTTAAGGGTGCAGTCATTCAAAGAACAACTTACAGATTTCCTTTGCGCCTGAATCTACTGATTCCCACTTGGGCGTGATTGGCAGTAGTACAATTCTACGATAAGCACCTCCCAGCTGTCCAGAAGTTTGTTGAAAATCTACCTGAGGATGCACTTCTGTAACATATTCAAAGATACCTCAGTTCAACTCGACTTATATAAAATATAGCCAGCGTGACATTTATGGCGGGAGTTCTTCCCGAATTAGAATGCTCAGAAAGACCTTTCTACGAGAACATTACTTTGCTGGAGGAAGTGGAAAAGAAAATTAACGGATCGCAGGTGTAGTTGGAGAAAAACTATGGGGAAAATGCAACAGGTTTTCCAGATCACTGGCCTGAAGGAACGTTGGATGCTAGCATCCGTATTCATTGGAAAATTGTGTTCCTGCGTTTCTGACTGGTATGTCCCCAAAGTGAAGTATTCCCCCTGTCACATCTGGCGATGTAAGAACGTTCATTCTTTCTCCCCTAGTGGCTAATTTGTTTATGGAGGATTTTGAAGAAAAAGCCCTCAATTCAGCAACATTAAGACCGACGGTCTTCTGGAGATATGTGGACGACACATTCATAGTGTGGCCCCATGGAGAGGATAAACTGTCAGAATTTTTAGACCATCTTAACTCCATTCATGAAAACATCAAGTTCACTATGGAGCGGGAGAAGAATGGCTGTTTACCGTTCCTGGATGTTCTGGTTCGACACAAAGAGGATGGATTCCTAGGTCATTGCGTTATCGCAAGCCCACCCATACAGATCTTTATTTGCAGGCGTCCAGCTGCCACCATCCTTCGCAAACTATGAGTATACTGAAAACCTTAGTTCACAGGGCTCAGGTAGTGTCTGATGCTGACAGCCTACAGGATGAACTCCTGCACCTGGAGGCGGTTTTCAAGAAAAATGGCTATTCGAAACATCAGATTAAAAAAGCCTTACAAATAAAAACACCAGATAAATCACAGGAGAAAGATGAAGAGGAACGGGATGTGAAATCTACAGCCTTTCTCCCATACGTGGGTAATGTGTCTTCAAAAATAGCCAGAATGACGAAGAAACATAAAGTGGATGTGATCTTTCGCCCACCACCTAAGACCTCAGCTCTTCTGGGATCTGTCAAAGATGATTTGTTATTGCGAAAAGCGGGAGTTTATGAAATCCCTTGTGAGTATGGAAAACGCACTGTGCAGGAACGATGCGTTGAGCACCAACGGTATACACGCCTTCTTCAGTCCAACAAGTCTGCAGTAGCCGAACATTGTATTTCTACTGGCCATTCCATGAATTACAAAGGAGTAAAGATTTTAACCACAGCTTCCACTTTCTGGGACTCTGTTGTAAAGGAAGCTATACATATACAACTGGCGGACCACCTGCTAAATCGTGACGACGGATTTCATCTTGACAATGCATGGAAGCCACTTATATCACGCCTTCGTTCTGAAAGAATGTCTGCGTCTTCTATTCCGATTGATGTTACCACTTTTAATGATTAATTTTTTATTTGTAAGCACTGTGGATACGTAACAGCTCTGTTTATGTTTGCACTCACTGCTCACAGATTATCTTTGAAGTATATATTTATCTATGACTAGCGCAGCAGTTACGAATGTGATATCTTCGAGCATGTGCAGTCTAATCCTCAGTAGCTTGGATCACGTGATTTAACGTATAAATAGGCACGCACAGACGCTGAGAACTCAGTCTTGGACTCGCCTTGAAGATGGCTGTAAGGTTTGCAGCCGAAATATCGGAAGAAGAATTGTCGCTGTCCCGGGTGCACTCCCGAAAGATGATGGAATACGTTCATTCTTGGCACTAAAAGTGATACTAAACGACGAGAACCACGGTTTTCTCTGGAAGTCATATATGGGCTGAACGTTTGAGATCACTGGTTTACTTTGCGTTTGTTAAATGATATATGTACATATACGGCTTCTGATTTGCATTGTATTTGTATCTTCGAAAACTATAAAAGTTTGCCCGCCGCGTTGGCCGAGGGAACTGCGGCATGCCAGTCACGGTCTTCACGGCCACTACGGTCGGGGGTTCGAATCCTCCCTCGGGCATGAATATTTCTGCCGTCCTTAGTGTTAGCTAGTTCATAAGTAGTTTGTAAGTTTAGGGACTGATGACCCTGTAGCTAAGTCCCATATGCTCTAAAAACATTTGAACTATAAAAGTTTTGTATTAATTTGATCACTAATGTGTGATGCTTTCTATGTTGAGGAATTTCAATTTCCATATTGTAAATGAATAAAAATTTGCTCAAAAGTCGACACTACATTGCGATTTTGACGAACACCTGTTTAGGACCTACTTTAGATTTTATTTGACCTAAACCAGTTAATGAAAGGCGCCTAAAAATCAATTTTTAAGACCGGAAAATCCGCGGTCTAATTATAACTTTGAAATCAGACTTTCGGCACACCATCTTCTCGTGAACTAATTGATGTCTAAGATTTTATAGTTGTCATTTCAAAGCACTGCTTGATAATGACCGCATTTGTTCTCCATTTGCCTACACATTACATTATTTAGATACATGTTTTTAAAAAATGTATCGGACGGTTAGTAAAAAACGGGACAATACCGTATTTATTTTGTGGGACGCTAGCTACATACATACCGGGGGCCTCGTTTTGAGGTAGCACAGTGGCGCGAATCAATTCCGGCTGCGGCCGTCTGTTACAGGCAGGCGGCCGCTACCTCCTGCTTTCGGCTGCTCTCCTAGCTCAGCAGAAGGCTGTGCGCATCGCACTGCGTGACGGACAAGCCCCTACGGATGTACGGGGAGAAGGGAGGGAGAGTGGGGGGGAACGGGACGGACGATAAAGCTATTTTTGTGCAACCCTAATGATGATTTATGTATAGCCGTATTGGCAGATAAGTTGAAATGCGTCCACTGAATGTGTGGTCCTGTTCCATTTTGAGTTTAAAGTATATCTCCAACATTAATTAATACTGTTAATTTGTATGAAAATTATTTTATTCCTTTATTAATGATCAATGCCCCATGTTTATATGGTTTCCACCTGAGTGGTTGAATTTCTGTGTTCGTATGAATGTGGTAGGTTGCTTTTAATATTGACTGACTACCGCACAATGGTTTACAGTCGCTGCTTTGCACTTTAGGCTTCATTTAATTACGAACGCATGGCTCCATATGTCGTCTGCATTGCCTTCTGCTGGGGAGCCAGACACTCTTACTTACTTGGCAAGATGGCGAGGTGAGCTCTTCTTTCTGTAGTACTAACTTAATCATGGACAAAGGAGGTGACCAAAGACCTCTGTAGAGCTGTTGTAGAGGGTATTATCTCCCTCAGATAGCGAGGGTTGGTAGACAGTAGGCTTTGAACACACCCTACATCCGGTGCGGTGAGGCATCACTCTTGCCACGACCGCCGAAGTGAGTAGTATTAGGGGATGGCATGCTGTTAGAATTTTATTTTATTTGTGACCAGGCAGTCGTGGTTTATCAGTGATAGTTTTTCTTGAGTTATTTCTTTGGCTATGCGAGGGGAAGTGTTTCTTAATTTTCATAACTCGAGTAATTCATTGAAAATTTAGTATATGCATTTTCATTCCGGTAATGAATTTTGTGTCCGATTTCTGAAGTTAGAATACACGTGTGTGGCCTTCAGCCTTTGTGTAAACTTAGTTTGTTTGAATTCCTTGCTGTTTTTAACTAACGTTTTCGTGTGGTGTCTGTTTCCATGAGCATACTATAAATTCTCTCTCAGAATATCTCGAGCGATTCCGTCTTATCTTGCTTGGTATGACCAACTGCACAATGTGCGTGCTTTCATAACGGCCATTAATTACTTCGGCCTTCAGCCATGCTTTTTACTTATACTAGCTTTCTTCTATTGAACTGTGAAATCAGAGTCTTTCGGCACACCGTGTTCTAGTGAACTGATTGATGACTAAAATTTTATAGTTGGAAGAGATGCTCGTGTCATTTCAAAGCATTATGTAGAGTTTGATTATGACCGCATTTGTTCTCCATTTGCCTATGCTTCACATTCCTTAGAAACATGTTAGTTTTTGTATGCGACAGTTAGTAAAAAAACGGGACAATATACGTGCCGTATTTATTTTGTCGGGACGATATAAGGGACCCATAAAATAGTGGGGATCCTCGTTTTGAGGTAGCGCAGGACACAAACCCACCAGCCTGTTCCGCCGCTGCCAGCCAGGGCAGCAGCCGCGGCGGAGAGGTGGTGCGAATTGCTCCCTGGCTGCGGCTGTCTGTTACAGGCAGGTGGCCGCTACCTCCTGCTTTCGGCTGCTCTCCTAACTCAGCAGAAGGCTGTGCGCATCGCACTGCGTGACAGACAGTTGGATAGGGAGGGGCGGCGTGGGCGTTAATTTGAGAAACAACGACACACATATTTGAAGTCGCTTTCAGCATATCTATTGGCATTCGCACATCACAAATAGCATTTATTGTCAGCTTAAAGTAAATTAAACCTGTTTTCTGCTAAGATTCTCCATTTACCTTGCCTTGAAGTAGAAAAGCTGTTTTTGTGCAACGCTAATGATCCATATTGGCAGAAAAGTTGAAACACATCCACTGACTGTGTGGTCGTGTTCCATTGTGAGTTATTCATTACTTGTGTTTCTCCACCCTTACTGCTGTTTATTTCTACATCAATTATTTCATGATCAATGCCCCATGTTAATATATGTTTCCACCCGAGTGATTGAACTTGTGTGTTCATATGAATGTGGGAGGTTTCTTTTAATATTGAGTGCTGCACAATGGCTTCCAGTCGCAGCCTCATGTTTTGGCCTCATTTACTTTTTAGTTAAGAAGCATGGCTGCTGGGGAGCCAGAGACACCATTATTTGGTAAGGTGGTGAGGTGGGCTGTTCTTAGTGTAGTACTTAATCATGGACGAAGGAGGTGACAAAAGAGACCTCTCTGGAGATATCTCCAGGAGATAGCGATGGTTGGTAGACAGCAGGCTTTGAGAAAGGACATTGCTTTGGATGCTCCCTACATCAGGTACAGAGAGGGAAAGCTCTGTGGCGGTCTGAGGCACCACTCTTGCCACGACCACAGAAGTGAGTATTTCGTTGAATCATGCTGAGGGGATGGCATGCTTGTGACCAGGCAGTCCAGGTTTATCAGTGATAGTTTTTCTTGAGTTATTCTTTCACTATGCGAGGTGAAGTGGTTCTTACTTTTCATAACTCGAGCAATTCAGTGTAAATTTAGTATTTGCATTTTCATTCCGGTAATGATTTTTGTGTCCGATTTCTGAAGTTAGCCTTCAGGCTTTGCGTAAACTTTGTATGATTGAATTCCTTGCTGTTTTTAACTAACGTTTTCGTGTGATGTCTCTTTCCAAGAGAATGACAAATTCTCTCTCAGAATTTCTCGATCGATTCCGTCTTAACTATCTTGGTATGACCGATTGATTGCACAATGTGCTTTCATAACGGCCATTACCTCGGCCTTCAGCAATGCTTTTTACTGATACTAGCTTTCTTCTATTGAACTTTAAAAGCAGACTCTTTCGGCACGCCATCTTATTTCTATTGAACTAATTGATGACAAAAATTTTATAGTTGGAAGACATGCTTGTGTCATTTCAAAGCATTGTGTAGATTATGACCGCATTTGTTCTCCATTTGCTTATGCTTTGCTTATGCTTTATATTCCTTAGAAACATGTTAGTTTTTGTATGCGACGGTTAGTAAAAAATGTATTTATTTTGTCGGGACGATATAAGTAAGGGACCCATAAAATACGTGGGGATCCTCGTTTAGAGGTGGCACAGGACACAAACCCACCAGCCTGTCCCGCCGCTGCCGGCCAGGGCAACAGCCGCGGCGGAGAGGTGGCGCGAATCGCTCCCTGGCTGCGGCTGTCTGCTACAGGCAGGCGGCTGCTACCTCCTGCTGTCGCTGCTCTCCTAGCTCAGCAGAAGGCTGTGCGCATCGCACTGCGTGACAGACAGACGAGCCCTACCGTACGAGGAGACAGGAGGTGGGAACGGGGTGGGCGTTAAATTAATTTGGGAAACAACGGCACACATATTTGAAGCTGCTTTCAGTAAATCTATTGGCATTCACACCACACAAACAACATATATTTGTCACCTTAGAGTGTCTTGAAGTAAATTAAATCTGTTTTCCGCTAAGATTCTCTCCATTTACCTAGCCTTGAAGTAGAAAAGCTAGTTTTTTGTACAACCCGAATGATTATTTATGTATAGGCATATTTGCAGAAAAGTCGAGACACGTCCACTGAATGTGTGGTCATATTCCACTTTTAAGTTATTCATTTCTCTAAACTGTTAATACTGTTTATTTGTATGTCAATTATTTTATTCCTTTTTTAATGATCAATGCCCCATGTTTATATGGTTAGTCAAATAATAGGAAATTTTTGCAATGCCTTGAGATACGCTCATAATGCGTTTTGTTGAAATTATTGTTCAGTTCTGTTAATGGGAACCAAATAAGGACAGTCGACATTGTGGCCATACAAAAAATGCCTCAAGACAGTTGCAGTCACCAAAATTGAAATCACTTGTGAAAACGATTTGTACTGTATGCTGAGGCCAGAAAGCCGCCTTCGCTGGAAACAGGCTCTGAAATGACAAAACTGGTCCACGTTTCTTGTCATTATCTTCTTGTCGATATCCATACTGACAGCAAGTGTAACCATTTCATCGTTAAAAACTTGTACATACACCGCTTCGATTTGTTTGCATAGTACAACTGTAGCGCTCTTTCTGATTGGTCGACATAACTGTACTCCTGATCGGCTGCTCTGCTGTTGCTAACCTAGCGAGCACGAGCGCTAGCCGCTGTCGCAGCTCGGTGCCGGCACACACAGTACACAGTACACAGCCGCCTGCCTACTCCTCTAGAGAAGCACCGAGGGGGCCGCCGAGCTGAGCGTCCCCATCCTATAGACGGATCACCACCAGCTGTGGCCCGTGCCCTCGCTGCATGAGACACTGTGGAGAGATTTGACATTTTATGCAGGATATTTGTGGGAATACTCTCTGCCTTAAGCCAAAGGGAAAAGCACATGACGTACCCGGATGGTCACCCATCCTAAAACTGTTCAGAGCGGATGGTGCTTTTAACTTTGGTAATCTGGTGGGGACCGGTATATCCATCTCGACGCGGATAGTATGTGTGTGTGTGTGTGTGTGTGTGTGTGTGTGAGTGAGTGAGTGTGTGTGTACTAGGTAAATTTGTAAAAGATAATATTATGCAGAAAAATCCAAAGAACCCTTCTATAAAAGGAGGAAAAACAAAAAAAGAAAAGAAAGTAAGGATAGCCAAGATTGCTATTCTGGTCTTTTATTCGAGATATTCAATCTTGGTAAGAATCTCTTTTTCACTTTCTCTGAGAGCACACTAGGCTCTGTGCAGGTTTTTTCCATAAGAAGTGTGAATGGTCTCTTCTACTACTTTTATTGTTTTATGTCCTAATCTAACTACGTCAGCATTGCTTGATTTGACTACCTTCCATTACCTTGGTTTTTCTTCTGTTAATATCCATAATATATTCTCCTTTCAACTGCTCTTCCGAATCAGTTAACTACAAAGTTTTTATTTCCTCACCCCGAACGTTAATTCCTTCTCCAATTTTATCCTTGGTTTCTTTTACCACTTGTTCAACGTACAGATAACATCAAAAATAAACTCAGCCCTGCCTGACTTCCTTCCCTGCCGCCACTTTCATACTCTTCAATTATTATAACTGTCGTCTAATTTATGTACAAGTTCTGTATACCACGACAACTAAAGTTCTCAGGTAGCACACTGAAGTGGTCTGAAAGTTACTTAAAAATACCAGCAAAGTGATGTCTGTGTGAATGAAAAAGCCTTTCTGGAATGCCCACAAGGATCAGATTTACGTCCACTTATGTTCTCTTGGCCAATGGTATTTCATCGGTTTTGTCTTCTTGTAAGTATCACTTCTATGCAGACGATCTCCAGCTCTGCCAAAGTAGCAAACGTGAAGATACAATTCCTGCGGTTGGCCACATCTATGACGATCTGTCTTCAGTCGTAAACCTCGGACCAAAATTAAATGCAAAAAAGTTGCAAGTAATCTTAGTCACCCATCAGAAATTTCTAAGTTCCGAAACATGGGACCAGTTACCTCTCATTCAACTTGACGGTAAACGAATGCCATATTAGAAAACAGTTAAGAATTTGGGTGTAATTATTCACTACGGTAACAGATAATACCGTTACCGTATGCAGGAAGACCTCCACTTGTCTCTATGCCCTCGTGGAACGTGGGCAAATAGCATTTCAACTAACAGTATCACATTCATTACAGTAAATTCGATCGATATCAATTTGACAGTTGCCTAGTTATTGATTCCAAAGAGCTTCCTATCCCCAGTACGTCAAATTTTAAGTTAATCTTAAGAGTGCGTCACCTTTTAAGTTGACCGTAATCGAACTTCAATTCCTGCACCCGCATCACTGACAGACAAAAAAAATCATTTAAACTCCTCATAATAATACTTAAAGGTCCTTGTACTAAGCATTAATTCTCGATGTAAACCTAATGAATTGTCGTAAAGTCATTTACAGCCTATAGAAAACTGAAGATAAACTTTTTGAAATTTTATTTGCCTGTTTTATCGATTTTGAAAATACATAATCGATCATCTTTCTCGTTATTTGCATTCACTTAATACTTGAATGCATGTTTGCTAGTTATACAATTTCAATCAGATCCCTCCGAACAAAAAACTGATTTTCCCTTTCTATCCTTCACTATTATAAACATATTCTGAGTTTTTTTTTTTTTTTTTTTTTTTTTTTTTTTTTTTTTTTTCATGCGCCTAAAGCAACACACAACCTAGTGACGCCATTTTCAAGTCAACAAGTCGCTGTTGGGTCAAACCGGATACCTAAGTATGAGACAAATCAGGTTACTCGGTTTTACCGGCTATATGGTACCCGGTTTTGCCCGACACCTCAGAAGTAACATAACGTATTTGTTTTGTTGGCGAAATAGTAGTTAAAAGACGGTAAATGGAAAACACTCACTTCTTCACCATACAAAAATGAGTTGCAAGAAGAAGTAAAAAAGAAGCATGGGGGAGAAGATAAAAAATATTTGAAAAGAGCACTTTTCAAGCCTAGTAGGCTTAAATCTATCAATAGACCAAAAACAAATTTCCAGAAAGGCAAATGTTTCAAAACTATCTGTTGAGAAGCAATCAATCTCAAAAACATGTAGCCTAGCGAAAAAACCACTAAAGATGTTTGATGAGAGTTCTAGCTCTTCAGACGAAGACAACTCTAAGGAAGCTTGCATATTTTGCAACGAGTTAGATGCACAGTCTCGTTCGAAAGAAGGATGGATTCAGTGCATTTCCTGTCAAGGTTGAGCATATGAGACGAGCTCCAACGCCGAAGAAGGGGATGACACATTTGTTTGTGGCTTCTGTTCTTATTTGCTTAGGGCTAAGTTTTTTTGTAAAATCTGTTCAGTTATTCAAAATTAATAATTAAATTTAAAGATTTTTTAAAAACATGTCAATTATGTTAATTTTATACTATTATAAACTGACAAGTTACCTAATAAAGTAAAATTGGCCTAATAACATTGATTTTTAGGTATTTTAAGCCGAAATATTCAGTAAAGGAACTTGTGGGAGTGTAAAGTATTACATTTATTGACAATTTCGTAGTATGTATTGAGTTAAAAGGTTTTCAATAAAAGTTTCACAATAGTATACATTGTTTTGTATAGATTTAAATGGGTACCCGATTTTACCCAAACCATGGGGTAAAACCGGGTTTTTGCACCCGGTTAAAAAATTTGTAAAAAATTGTGTGTTAATTTTAAAGTAAAAACATAATAATATGTTCATAACAAATAAATCAGATACCTAAGAAACTGTGGTTTGTTGATCTGTTGCTTATAGATACGTTTTTATAACAATTTTGACTTATGGTACCCGGTTCCGTCCGACTTTCCCCCGCTACGTAGGCAACATTCGACCATGTGAAAATATTTGTGTGGCTACAGCCAGACAAACTATGAGACGTCCACACGCTCTGCCTTCTCCATCGAATGCTCAGTGAGTAAGCAACCCAATAGCTCGCATCATAATTTAAACCTCTTTAGTGTCACCATAATATTAACAAAAAATACTACTTATCTAGTACGCTATTATACATGTAGCTGTTCATAAAATGAAAACGTTTGCAAACTCCTTCGCTGTCTCTGCTGTTCGCCTCTGGAACAAGCTGCCCTGCTTCCTTCACACGATTCAGTCTTCTGCTACGTTTAAGAAAACGTTGAAACACTTCTTTATGTCATCCATTTAAAACTTAGCCCGGAACTCGCGCGTATCGTCTACTTCCTCTCTGTCTAATAGTAAAACCAATGCTCTCCACTCCGTTATTTTTCTTTCTCCTTATTCTTTCACCATAAATCACGCCACCTGCTTTTCCGTTACATCTCCTTATTTGTGTATTATTACACTTACAATTCTCTCCCTCTCCCCCCCCCTCCTTTCTCCAGACACATTGCTCCCGTTATTATACCATAAACTGTGTTATGTGGGATTTACCTGTATTCTCTGAAACTTTTAATTTTTCTAGATTTAGTGTAACTACTGTAATGTTGTAAAATATGTAGAACGCCTGGTAAGGTGTAAGAGAGGGCGTGAAGGCTCTAATCTTTCCAGGTTAAATAAATAAGTAAATAAATATTGCGGTTCGATCCCTTATTTACTCCTGCTATCTTCGAACTTTTGAAGAGTGTGCCGGCTTGGACGACTCGGGGTAAGACGCTTGACTGGGTACTGAAGGTTCGCGGTTTCGAAGCCCGGAAGGATTACGATTTTTTTGTCCTGCGTTTTAACCTAGCCTTCGCCTCTCAACGATAAGACAAGTGGTTCGGATTCCACGTTAAGCTGTAGGTCCCCATTTCCCGGTTAGATAACTGGCGAGGGTCAAGGACGCGCAAGTCGCCGAAGTGGCGTCCAGTAGAAAGTCTTGCACCAGACCACTGAGCCTCACGAAGTTATTATTGTTATAATCGACAAATTCCATGAAAGCTATAAATGTACAATTATTTGTTATTGATATGGTGTCTGTTCTTTCGACGTGTCCTAACGGTCATCAATTTGTTGTTGTTGTGGTCTTCAGTCCGGAGACCGGTTTGATGCAACTCTCCACCCTACTCTATCCTGCGCAAGCGTCTTCTTCTCCTCATAAGACCTGCAACATACATCCATTTGAATCTGCATACTGTATTCATCTCTTGGTCTGCCTCTGCAATTTTTACCCCACACACTTCTCTCCAGCGCTAAATTCATGATTCCTTGATGCCTAAGAATGTGTTCTACAAATCGCTCCCTCCTTTTAGTCAAGGTATGCCAATATTCCTTTTCTCACCAATTCTATTCAGTACCTCCTCTTTAGTTACGCGAGCCACCCACCTAATCTTTAGCATTCTTCTGTAGCACCACATTTCAAAGGCCTCTATTCTCTTCCTCTTTCACTCACATACAAGGCGAATCCCCACACAAATGCCTTCAAAAAGGACTTCCTTACGACTAAATTAATATTCGATTTTAACAAACTTCTCTTTTTCAAAAACGCTTTTCTTCCCATTGCCATTCTACATATTATAGCCTCTGTACTCCGACCATCCCCAAGTAACAAAACTCATCTACCACCGCCGCGCGGGAGTAGCCGAGCGGTCTGGAGCGCCATGTTGCGGATCGCGCAGCCTCCCGCGTCTGAGGTTCGAATCCTCCCTTGGGCATGGATGTGTGTGTTGTCCTTAGATTAGTTTACCCAGCAGTTAAGACCGATAGATTTACAAACATTTGAACATTTCATCTACCACCTTTATTGTTTCGTTACCTAATCTAATTTCGTCAGCATTGCCTGATTTTCTTAGACTGCACTCCATTACCCTAGTTTTGCTCTTGTTAATGTTCATCTTATATGCACATTTCAACACACTGTCCATTCCGTTCAACTGCTCTTCCAGGTCCTTTGCTGTCTCTGACAGAATTACTATGTCATCGCCGGCCGCGGTGGCCGAGGGGACTGAGGCGCTCCAGTCACGGTCCGCACGGCCCCTAGGGTCGGGGGTTCGAATCCCTCCTCGGGCATGGATATTTGTGCCGTCCTTAGTGTAAGGTAGTTCGTAAGTAGTTTGTAAGTTTAGGGACTGATGACCCCGTAGTTAAGTCCCATAAGCTTAACAAACATTTGAACATTTACTATGTCATCGGCAAAACACAAAGTTTTTATTTCTTCACCCTGAACTTTAATTCCTTCTCCAAATTTCTCGTTGGTTTCCTTTATAGCTTGCTCATTGTACAAATTGAATAACATTGGAGAAAGGCTACAACCCTGTCTTACGCCCTTCCCCACCATTGCATCCTTTTCATGCCCTTCAACTCTGACAACCGCTGTCTGGTTTTTGTACAAGTTTTAAATAATCTTCCGTTCTTTATATCTTACACCTACTTGCTTTAGAATTTGAAAGAGTGTATTCCAATCAACATCGTCAAAAGCCTTCTCCAAATCTACAAAAACAAGGAATGTAGGTTTGCCTTTCCTTAATCTGTCTTCTAAGGTAAGCCGTAAAGTGAGTATTGCCTCCCTTGTTCCTACATTTCTCCTGAACCCAAACTGATCTTCCCCAAGGTCGGCTTCTACCAGCTTTTCCATCCTTCTGTAAACAATTCCTGTTAATATTTTGCAACCATGACTTATTAAACTGATGGTTCTGTAGTTTTCACACCTGTCTGTGCCTGCTTTCTTTGGAATGGGGATTATAAAATTTTTCTTAAAGTCTGAGGGTACTTCACCTGCCTCATACATCTTACACACCAAGTGAAACAGTTTTGTCATGGATGGATCTCCCAGAGACTTCAGTAGCTCTGAGGGAATGTCATCTACTCCTGGGGCCTTGTTTCGACTTCCATCTTTTAGTCCTCTGTCAAATTCATTTCTCAGTACAGTATCTCTTATTTCATCTTCATCTACTTCCTCTTCCCTTCCTACAATATTGTCTCTTCATTTCCTTTGTAGAGCCCCTCTATATACTCTTTCCACCTTTCAGCCCTCCCTTCTTTGCTGAGAACTGGTTTCCCACTTGAGTTCTTTACATTCATACACCTGCTTTTCTTGTCTCCAAATATCTCTTTTATTTTCCTGTAGGTAGTATCTATTTTTACCCTAGTTACAAATTCCTCTACAAACTTCCATTTACCTTCAAGCCACTCCAGCTTAGCTATTTTGCACTTCCTGACAATCTCATTTCATAAATTTAGGCCGCGGTGGAGTAGCTGAGTGGTTTAAGGCATCTCGCTGTGGAGCGTGCGGTTGCTCGCCCGTCGGAGGTTCCAGTCCTCCCTGGGGGCATATGTGTGTGTGTGTGTGTGTGTGTGTGTGTGTGTTGTCCTTAGTTTAGTTTATCTTAGTTAAGTTGTTTGTAAGCTACGGATTGATGACCACGCAGTTTGGTCCGATAGATTTACAAACATTTGAACATAAATTTAGGAATTCGAAATATTGAAACATCCCGACCGTTGCAGTTCATTGAAATAAATTAAATGGCGAAGCTGAAAATTTTCGCAGCACCGTTATTCGAAATCTTATTTTCCGTTTCGGGCCAGCGGTCGCCTTAACCAATTAGTCTATCCGGACACGCTTCCTGTCTTGCCAAATGGCCGTGATACAAAATGTGAAATTTATCACTATTTATACGACATCCCGCATAACACACAGTGGACAAGTTTTACCAATCTCTAGAGTGATGCCGCGGTGGAGTAGCCGAGCGGTCTAAAGCGTCTCGCTCCGGAGCGCGCGGTTGCTCGCCGTGGAGGATCGAGTCCTCCCTGGGGCATGGGTGTGTGTGTATTTGTCCTTAGGTTAGTTTACCTTAGTTTAAGTAGTGTGTAAGCTACGGACTGATGACCACGCAGTTTGGTCCGATAGATTTACAAACATTTGCACATTTCTAGCTCGTCAGATCCAAGCAGCCTTTAGTTTTTTTGTCAGTGCCGGTCATATATTGAAGGTCAAGTACGACACCCTCACAATCCCTAAACAAAGAAGGGGTCTGCCCCTGGTCAATGTCCTGAGACGCGCGACGGCTTTTTATGTGCTTACAATCATTAAGCTATGGAAACACAACCTACACAGTATTACAGGATTTTTTGTCGATGAACCTTCTTCCTGTCGTCCATCGATCTCCCTGGGCCGGCCGCGGTGGCCAAGGGGACTGAGGCGCTCCAGTCACGGTCTGAACGGCCACTACGGTCGGGGGTTCGAATCCCCCCTCGAGCATGGATATTTGTGCCGTCCTTAGTCTTAGCTAGTTCATAAGTAGTTTGTAAGTTTAGGGACTGATGACCCCGTAGTTAAGTCCCATAAGCTATACAAACATTTGAACATTTTTATCTCCCTGGCCCACATAGCATCGGCGCTGTCACTTATCCAACTCTCTTTCCTTGAATATAGTTACTGACTCGTACCAGAGCTCCAACTACGCGCGATGTTTGCCACCTCTTCATGAGAACGCCGTCATAGGACGTCAACCAGAGGTTACTTGGCCGGCAGTGTGACGTTCAGTGCATCAACCATACTTCACTACAGAAACGAGCGCTACCTGGTTCATCGTCGTTAACGGCAAATATCCGACGGGACACAAATACACGTTATCTCGTTGTGACTGCAAACTTTCCCGGCGTAACTTTGAAACCGGATAATGTTGACATCGTGACACAATTTTCCAACATAACAACTGGCTGCCACAGACTCGCCGGAAACTGAGTTTAGAACAGAAACGGCGACCCCTTGATACACCGGAGGAGAAAATCGGTACAAACGATAGGTCGAAACAAGTGCTAGTTAAAAGAAACTGCAGGTCGAAATGAAGAGCGTTTTTGTATAATATCGGATAGAAAGGATTCCAATATAACATCGTGAGTCTCTTTTTAAGACAATGTTCTGCAATTTTTCTGGTAGAAGCAAACGAGTTCTATGATGTTCCACTCACCTATCCTGAATAGTGCGGATCTTTTGGCCAATGTAAGTGTGGTGTCGCACAAGTCCAAAGTGCGTGCTACCTACTTTCTCCGCGCGCCGCCATGCACGCACGGCGCGGCGTTCTTACGACGTCAGCCATGAGCGCCCTCTGCTTCTACTCCGCTCGTGGCCACCACTGAACGACATCGTTCACTTGGGACTGAGATAGGAACCAGCTAACACTTCGGAATCAGATAGGCACCAGTGAAGACTTGGCTATCGGACAGGCACTAGGCAGGCCTCTAGTTCAACTATGTATCAGCATTCTGCAGTACTGAGCTATGTAAAAGTTAAGTATTGTATAAATTCTGTGCAATATATATATCGTTCTAATTCACTTTAGTGTTTCTAGTTTCTGCTGTCCCACTGGCTGCTCACCTTCGTACCTGCACAAGCGTGCATCCTTTATTCCTGTGTCGGTCTCTTCCTACTCGGCCACCGACACCTACGACGGAAACGAGACACAAAAGCGGCGACGAGGCTGGGACACAAAAGTGGCGACGAGGAGTGACAGACGAACCTTGGACAATCCCGCTTGCAGCAGCCAGACAGCAGCAGTCGGAGCACGCAGAAATTGCTCCCGCCCACCCACCCTTATTATAAGAATTTTGGGGGAACTTATTCTGTTACGTGTTTTGTGGACTTTTTTGTTGCAGAGCGTCCTCTTTCACATTGCATTTGTATTTTGTTATAATTTACTTGTATGCGCGGCGCCTAATCGGTCAGCATGGCCACTATCCTGAAACCAAACTTAATGGAAATTATTCAGTTACAGATGGCGCAAATCACACAACTCCTGCAAGCGGTGTCCCAGCTAACAGCGCAAGCAGCTAACCAACAACAGCCGCCACTTCAGCAGCCCACACCTGCCACCGCAACGGTTCCTACGTTTCGCCAGTACGACGAACGTGAGGAAGAATGGAGCGACTACTTCGCGCAGTTTCAAGAACTCGTCGCGGCTCATCAACTAAAAAATTACCAGAGCAGTCCCACCAGCAGTGGATTACGGAATTGAAGGGCTTAACCCGCCAATGTAAATTTACTTGCTCTTGTGGACTTTCTTATAGTGACGTGATGTTGAGAGACGCTATCACTCAGAACATTCAGGACCCCAGAATTAGGGCAGCAATTCTAAAACAGTCTGACCCCTCATTAGACAGTGTACTGCAGCTTATAGAAGCGCATGATACCTTTGACTTAGCAGATGTAGAAATGCAAAGCCACAGTATAAATTCAGTGTGCCGTAACGAACGCTTTCCTAGCCGTAGTTCTCAGTCTAGCCCTAGTGATTATTATTCTACCGGCCGTGCTGAACAGTCAGTGAACAGTAGCCAGTGTAAAAGTGCGACACAAAGGTCGCCCCGTCGTGTTAGAAACAGTAATTTGAATAACGGGCGCCAGTGGCAAATCAGGACACGTACAAACAGTGTGTATGCAAAATAAAAATCGCAAGAACGGTGCCTTTCGGAACATTGCTTCGCAGAGTGCGAGAACAATTCATTCTGTAAATGTTATACATGCTGTGAACTTAGACAGTGCTTCTATTGATTCTAAAATGCAAGAAAGTTCTGCGCCTACTGCAAAACTTTGTAGTGAGCCACGTCGCAAGCGCCGCCGAGCGCGTAAAACAGTACAACGGAAAAGGGTTCGGGACAAGCAAAATGACTATGTACAGTGCAATCCTGTAGTGAAAGTAGTGCCTTCTGCAACTGCTCATTGTCAAAGTGCCAAGTACTGTGTAGCTAGTGATAGTAGACATGAAGTAGCTACTCAAAAGTGTAGTGCAGTAGTTAGTAAATCTGGAGTAGCCTCGCATTGCGCGGACGGCGATCCGGCGGTAGTGCCATCTAGTGACAGTGTTGTTAATCCGCTGTGTGCCGATGCTGTGCCGCTTCCTTCACTACGCAGCCCGTGCATGCGCAGCAAACAAGCTGTATCAGACGTCGCTCACATTAGTGCACCTGTCGAGCGCCACAAGCAAAAACTTTTTGTGACTCTTTCGATCGAAAATAAGTCTGTGCAATTGATACTGGTTCCGCTGTTACATTAATTAATAAAGACACTTATGAACTTCTGGGTTCGCCAAAATTGTCGCCGTCACAGCAAGTGTTAACAGCATATACAGGTCAAAATATTCCCGTGCTAGGAACGTGTAGCCTGCCCGCCTCTTTTCAAGGTGTTACAAAAACAGTTGCTTTTGTCGTTCTTCAGGCCAAATCTACACAGAATATTTTTGGACTAGATGCATTTGACTTGTTTGGTTTATCAATTCAAAGAGATGTGCTTCAAATTTCGTCAATAGTGCCTCAGGACAAAATCAATGCATTGTGTGAAAAATATAGTGACTTGTTTTCACCGGAACTAGGTTGTGCAAAAGACTTTGTGGCACATGTATATTTAAAAGAATCTGCAGTACCAAAATTTCGTAATGATAGACCAGTGCCTATCGCAATTCGTGAAAAGGTTGCCGAAAAACTTGAACGTTGGCAAGATAGTGGGGTAATTTCTCTTGTTTCTGCGAGTCAGTGGGCCTCGCCTTTAGTAATTATACCCAAGCCGTCAGGAAAACTTCGTCTCTGTGTGGACTTCAAATCAACGGTGAACAGTCAAACAATTGTAGACACATACCCCCTGCCCAGACCTGAGGAACTGATGGACAAATTAGGACAGTCTCGCTTCTTTTCTAAGATTGATTTAGCAGACGCATACTTACAAATTCCACTTGATGACGAGTCAAAAAATTTTTTCGTCATTAATACTAACATGGGCCTTTTTCAATTTCAACGCCTACCTTTTGGCAGTTCTTCCGCCCCCGCTATTTTTCAGCGCTTTTTGGAACAGCTGACAGTTTCTGTACCGTGTTGCTCGAACTATTTAGATGATATTGTGGTATCCGGACGTACAGTTGAAGAACATTTAGCAAACCTGGAGCGCCTTTTCCAAGTTTTGACTGCAGCAGGTCTACGTTGTAATAAAGCAAAGTGTTCGCTTTTTCAGACTGAAATAGAGTACCAAGGCCATGTGATTAATGCCCAAGGAATCCATCCCTTACAGTCACATCTTCGAGCAATCAAAGACTTGCCTCCTCCTAAGAATGTGCATGAATTGCAAGCAGTAATGGGAAAGCTTAACTATTATTTCAGATTTATTCCCAATGCCTCTCAGATTGCAGCTCCTCTGCATCACTTACGTAGGAAGAATGTTCCTTTTGTATGGTCTAAAGATTGTCAGGTTGCCTTTGACAAACTATAGTCTGCACTACTCAGTGATGCATGTTTGATTCCCTTTGACCCACAGAAGCCTGTAGCGTTAGCAGTTGATGCCTCGTCGTACGGTCTGGGTGCAGTATTGTCGCATCGTATTGGATGTCACGATCGTCCTATTGCCTTTGCATCCAAGCTACTGACGCCGACGCAACAGAATTACAGTCAGATAGAAAAGGAGGCCTTAGCAATGATTTACGGCGTCACAAAGTTTCATCATTATCTCTATTGCAGAAAATTCTATTTGTTGACTGACCACAAGCCTCTCACGTCGTTGTTCTCACCCACAAAGCCAATTACGCCACGAACGGCACAAAAGCTTCAGAGATGGTCCTTAATACTGTCAAATTATCAGTATGAGATTTTGTACCGACCTACCACTCAACACGCCAACGCGGACACACTTTCGCGACTTCCGGTTGGCCAGGATGTGTCGTTTGATTCTTCAGAAATGGCATTTTGTCAGATAGACTCTAGAGATGCTACCGCTGTCGCAGATTTCCCTTTTAACTCTCGTCGGGTTGCACAGGAAACAGCGGCGGATGCAGACCTAAGTGTGGTAGCACGTTTTGTTCGCTTTGGTTGGCCTGCCAGAGCCAAAGGCATTGAGCGGCCTCTGGTTCGACGTTATTTTGCACAACGTCATGCATTGTCTTTAAGTCAGGCTGTTCTGTTGTTACATACGGACAACGACCAAACACGAGTGATAGTTCCTCATTCCCTGCAACGAGAAGTGTTACGCCTCCTGCATCAAGGACATTGGGGTATTGTTAGGACTAAGCAACTGGCCAGACGTCATTGTACCTGGGTTGGTATCGACGCTCAGATAGAGAACATGACGTCACAGTGTACTGTTTGTGCGGAGCATCAGGCGGCTCCTCCGCAACGTTTCTCAGACTGGCCACGCCCCAAGGGACCATGGCAACGTTTACATATTGATTTTGCCGGACCTTTCTGGAATACGCGCTGGTTAATTGTTGTAGACGCTTTCAGCAAGTTTCCTTTTGTGGTTGCCATGAACTCAATGACGGCGTCTAGTACAATCAGTGCCTTAACATCAGTGTTTTGCATCGAAGGTTTGCCTGAAACTATCGTCAGTGACAATGGACCTCAGTTTGTTAGTGCGGAATTTCAACAGTTTTGTCGTGTGAATGGCATTCAGCATATCACCACCGCACCTTTTCACCCTCAGTCCAATAGTGAAGCAGAACGTTTCGTTCGAACATTCAAGTCTCACATGGAAAAGATGAAAGGTCAGCACTCCAGGCAGCAAGCTCTTCAAATCTTCCTGTCTACGTATCGGTGCATGCCACGTGACGGCCCTTCTCCTGCCGAACTGCTACACGGCCGCCGACACCGCACTCTCCTACACCTGCTGCAGCCTCCCACGCACCGAGTCGGTTCGTATGGCGCTTCGCGTTTTCTGTTTTCTACGTCGGTGCTGTACAGGGTGTTTGCTGGCAACAAGAAGACATGGTTGCCAGGCATCATTCAGCGCGTGCTCGGTCGCAATATGTATGTCGTACGTTCTTCCACAGGGTCGGTGCTGCGGCGCCACGCAACCAATTGCGCCTGCACAGGCCGCGCGATTGTCTCGGGTTTCTTGATTCCAGACCCAGTTCACCGCCAGGGAGCACAGCCACATCGCCCGCCGACGGGTCCAGCGTCCCCGGACTACGAGATCGTCCCGATGGAGATCGACGCGTCTCCGTCGCCGCCGCGGCTGACAGCGTCATCGAGTGGGAATCCGGGACCGGGCGTGCCCCCGCCGCCTGGGCCACGCAACTCAGAAGAAGATGACCTGCTCCCTCTGGGCGGAGGCGGGCGCCCTTCCGCTGGTTTTGGCGGGTTTCCCGGCGGATCGCAAGGTGTATACCGGGGCGCGGACGGCGTCTCGATCCCAGCCTCAGCTACGACGCCCGTCCCACCAGTAACGCCCCCGCCCAGGCCCTCCTCCCAGTGCCGTCGCCGTGGCCCTCAGCCCTACGCCACGACGGCGCGGCGGTTGGGGGGGGGGGGGGGTGAGGTGTCGCACAAGTACAAAGTGCGCGCCACCTACTTTCGCCGCGCGCCGCCATGCACGCACGGCGCGGCGTTCTTATGACGTCAGCCACGAGCGCCCTCTGCTACAACTCCGCTCGTGGCCACCACTGAACGACATCGTTCACTTGGGACTGAATTAGGAACCAGCTAACACTTCGGAATCAGATAGGCACCAGTGAAGACTTGGCTATCGGACAGGCACTAGGCAGGCCTCTAGCTCAACTATGTATCAGCATTCTGCAGTACTGAGCTATGTAAAGTTAAGTATTGTATAAATTCTGTGCAATATATATATCGTTCTAATTCACTTTAGTGTTTCTAGTTTCTGCTGTCCCACTGGCTGCTCACCTTCGTACCTGCACAAACGTGCTTCCTTTATTCCTGTGTCGGTCTCTTCCTACTCGACCACCGACACCTACGACGGAAACGAGACACAAAAGCGGCGACGAGGCTGGGACACAAAAGTAAGTCTTACCAGAATGACTTGGAATTCTGTATATACGGACTTCCTCAGTTTCAAATCATCCTTAACTGACCCAAGGAGGCCCCTAGTCTTTACTGGCGACATAAAAACACTTAATATCATATCTTCTTAAAATACCTGAATTTTTCGGGGGTATATTTGGCGAAAGGAAAAATAGAAACAGAGTTATAGTTTAGTGGTTCACCTGGTAGACCAAACTGCATCGCGCGACAAATTTCTTGAGCAGTGTACTGAATCTGCTTAAAAAAATGCCTAAGAAGCTCCAGTTTTTCATTCAAATCTTCTGCATCAGAGAGGGCATAAGCTTTTTTCACCAGAGTATGCAACGCCCCCATGCTTTAGTGTGACAGATGACAACTCGTCGAATGAAGAAAAAGGTCAGTATGCGTGAGTTAGCGATACTATGCCCATCATTCTTTTTGTGAACCAAAAGAAAAGGAAGTTTATCATCTTTATGAACTTCCGACGTAAATTTCATAGACAATTAAATGACTTAAAAATGAATTAAAGCCTCTGTTCCACGAGGCCAAACCATAAAAATTTCATCGACGTAGCTCCAAAAACTAAGTTTAAGAAACACTTTCCTTAGAGCCATTTCTTCAAAGTCTTCCATAAAATGATTGGCGACTATGAGGGAAAGAGGAAAGTTATCTAAGTCAAAACATGACGGTATACCTAGATTGTTTCATCATCCAATTTTTAATTTTTCACTAATTATTATAACAGGGACTCTTCAAGAGGAAACCCGGCAGAGAGGGAAACAACATCAACGTTCAAATGCAAGCCTGAAGGACCAGAGCAAACTGACAGCAACCGACGAATAAAATGAGACGAGTTAGAGATGTGATGTTCACAACTTGAGGGGCGGAAACAGAAGCTAAGTATTTCGCCAGATTACAGGTGGGAGCACACAAATTGCTCTTAATAGGACGAAGAGGAGGTAAGTGCTTGTGAATCTTAGGTAAGCCATACAATCTTGGAGGGACGGAATCTTTTTGGGGGAAGTTAACATCCACCGGCAAGGAACTCTACTTTAGAAGTGAAAGAGTCTTCCGTTTTTATCCGCTCCGTGGGATCATTACGTAATCCTCGAGAGAAGATGAAGACTTGGTAATCCTTCCGGCAAAAAAATGGAAATGCTACGATTATTGTGTCACTTTGAGATCATGTGTCCAAGATGAATTTTTTATTGGAGGACTCAGTTTATCAAACATTACGTAATGACATTGAAGATAAAGGTGATCCTACGGAACGGATAGAACGGAAGACCCTTTCACTTCTAAAGAATAGTTCCTTGCCAGAGTTTTCCCTTAAAGTAAAACTTGGAACCCTAGTTTATCTGGTATTAAACAACAACGGTGATCATTTCGCTGCAGTTTTCTTTTACTAGGATTTGATTCGACCCATTGTTTTTGCCGATTTTCTCCGCCGGTACGCTGCGAGTTCCATTGCGCTTAGAGGGCGTCTACATTCGTTTGGAGCACGCGCGGTGGACCGTCGGCGGTGTATAAAGGGGCCTCCGTTTCAACTCAATTTCCGTCGAGCCAGTGCACTCTGCTTATTCATCTGAAAAAGGCCGCCAGTTGTTCTGTTGAAATATTGTGTGAAGATGACGACATTGTACGCCATCTCCCTGGCAGACAACCCGCTCTGCTTGAGGTGCAATGTGGGCGACATAGACGAACACCGTTTTATCTACAGCGACGTACTACGGTTCCTAATCAAACAGCTAATAGCCTATTAAATGTTCAAATGTTTGTAAACCTGTTGGACCACACTGCTGTATTCATCAGTTCATAGACTTACACTAACGACAACACACACACACACACACACGCACACACACATATATATATATACGGGGCGCGTCCAGAAAGTAAGTTCCGTTTCAATTTATCTCCGCTGCAGCGCTGCGACTGAAGTTCCGCACATGCGCTGTAGACGATGTTTCAAATGTTCATATAGCTTATGGGACTTAACTACGGGGTCATTAGTCCCTAAACTTACAAACTACTTATGAACTAGCTAATCCTAAGGACGGCACAATTATCCATGCCTGAGGGGGATTCGAACCCCCGACCGTAGTGGCCGTGCAGACTGTGACTGGAGTGCCTCAGTCCCCTCGGCCACCGCGGCCGGCGTGTAGACGATGTGTATCAAGGAGAAGAACGTGCACCATTTGGAGATCGCTGTCAGTTACGTACGCTTCGTTGTGCTTGTTTGAAATGTCGGCGTTGATTGAAAATCCCGCCGCCTGTGAAATCAAGTCGGTGATTCGGTTTCTGAATGGGAGGAAAGTGAAACCAAGTGATATTTATCGGCAAATTTGCGATGTTTACGGACGAAATGCGATGAGTGATTCGATGGTGAGAAGATAGGTCCGACAGTTCAATGGCGGGCGTAGTGATGTGCACGATGAAGAACGAAGTGGGCGTCCACCATTGGTTACAGAAGAACTGGTTCACGCGATTGATGACAAGATCCAGGACATCTCAAGTCTTTCCTTGGCGGTCATCATTTCACCAATGACGACGAGCTGAAAGAAACTGTTTCCAACTGCTGCAGATTTCTATGAAGAAGCTATACAAAACCTGGTGCCATGCTATGACAAATTCCTGCAAAATTACGGCAGTTATGTGGAAAAGTAGTTTAAGAGTTGTAGAATTTTGTGCAATAAAAATTTCTTCTGTATCTGTGTACAATTTCATTTTATTACCAAACGGAACTTACTTTCTGGACGCGACGAGGGAGGACTCCGACGGGAACAGTCACCCAAACCGGAGCATGACGCCTTAGACCTCGCGGTCACTCCGCAGGGCTACCCATTTTTCTCAAGGTACCAACACACATGATTACCCCTAAGATAATACTCCATCCAGCCGCGACGTATTTTCCTCCAGCAAAGATGTGTTCACCTGGATAAAGGGCATGGTCATCGGTTACCTTTTGCAAGATGATCTCAAAGACGGGACCGATTTTACTAACACGACACCATATTATGAGCCAACACGTCAAATAGCGGTTTATCTTTGCTAACTACTCAGAAAGACTTTTTGACAATCCGCTCCGTAGCTGCAACCTCTTCGATAAACGGAATTGAAAGGCACAGCTCTACTGTCATAGCATAGAAGGCCCGGCGTCCCACAAGCATCTTGGAACTATTTAAACTGTTCTGTATGTGAAGAAAGAAGTTTTTCTGTCACTCCTGTTACGTCATATTAAGACATACAATCAAATAAATAAAACGAGCGCTGAATCGCAGAACTTTCAGGATGATCGCCAGATTTTACTAGTTACTTACGTAACACAACAAGGATCCCACCCAAAGTTGGCAGCTTGATCGACCCGTGTAAGAGACGCCATTCAACTGGTCACTAATTCGGAATCAAAAAGAACTCGGAAAAAGAACGGATTACGTGGAGACGACCAGGGGACCAACTGCGGAGACTGAGAGCCGAATAATATGTCCTGATACCTCAAGAGGACATCACTTTTCTGTTGTCCTTCCAGAGGCGTAGGTACAGTTTGGTTTTATTCTGTTTAGTATTATCTACTATTTTTCTTTATTGCATTTACCATAAACACTGCAAGGGCAGATTTCGTTTTTATTGTTTGTACTGTAAATGTATTATGTGTATACTGTGATGGTCACGTGAATCCAATGGCCTCAAGGAAAACTGAAATAAATAATTAAATTCAACATTATCTCGTCTCTAAAATCAATAAAACGTTATTTCAATGGCCTGCAACGTTCGGGTTGTTTCTGTCTTTGGGAACTATAAATGTAGGTTTGCCTCCTTAGGATTAAGACGACACACTATACTTGATAGTCCTGTTTTTGTAGGAGGTACTTTGAATTTTAGTATAGAGAAGAATGATACTTATCAAACAGGTTGTGGATGGCTTTCAGTAGGAATCGTTACTGTTGGTTCTTTGAATAGTACTGAAGGACTTAATGGTCGCAACATTATTATCTACATGACGTTTATACTAAAATATTGGAAAGTATTACTATTACCATAATATGCCTTTTATTGTACGACACGTAGTGGGTGTAAGTTTGATGAAGATAAGAATATGTATGTTTCGATTTAAGGTTCGGTTGTTTGTAAAATGGATACTGTACACTGTTTCCACATAAATAAAGTGTGACCTTGAAAAAAAGAATTACATACCTTGCCAAAAGCTGAGAAGCCATTCTTGGTGTTGTAGCTCTCGGTGGCAGCCTGGAATGCTCTGTGAGACACAGCTTGGGCATCTGTTTGTAATGTTTCCGGGATGAATTTTTGCTCTGCTGCTAAGAGGATGAGTTGCGAGACTTACTGAATATCCCATCAGATGGAGCACTTGCCAGCGAAAGGCAGGGGCAGGTTCTGGTTCAGACATGAAGTCACTTTTTCTTAACATCTCTACGGCTCATAAAAGTTTAGAACGTTTCGTACACTGCATTCCACGTCGCGCAAATGAATCAAAAGGGCCTCGTTCACCACAGACATTTTCAGTGCCCCACGCTACAACGAAATGTAGATTTATTCCTTATGGAGAGTGAATTCGACTACGGCCTCACTTGTGAACGTCGATCGACAGCTACTCTAACCATGAAACCCGACCAACCGCTCACACCAGGCACTACACTAAACAGCAAAGCATCACGACGTCGGGGAGGTATGTCGTAAAACAGTAGGTTTAATCTTTATATATGAAAATGAATGTTTGTCTGTATGTCCTCTATGTGTTCATAAACCATTCATTCGATTGCAATGAAACTTTGTTGAACTGTTCACCGTACGCCCACGAAGGTTCCTGCCCCATAAACAAAAGAGCACGACCCATAGCTCAGAAGATATGGCGTCATAAATAATGAGAGGCCAGCGCGTGAGAATACCCAAATTAATGCGTCAATTATTGGAAAATGGGAGTAGTTAGGGACCTGCAACAAAATTTACATGTAATTTCGGACGTTTATGGAGCGTTTTTGTAAATAACCCCCCCCCCCCCCCCAAACCCACACACACGAAAAGAAGTCTACCGCTCATAACAGTTTCGGTCTAGATGCTGTAAAACTGTCGCATCAAGCATGACCTTATATCAAATAAAGTTAGCATTACAGATTTGCATGTTACTATTTATTTTTGTCGGCAAGTCCTCCTTAATTCTCTTGCATCCAAAATTAAGCAATCTGTTTTCTTAATCTCTGTCTATATAAAAGCGAAAGGACACTCACTATACGCAAAATATCGAAAACTACTTCACCTATGAAGCTGAAATTTGGCAGAAATGTAGTTTATAGGTAGACAACGTCAGCTAAGAGAGTATTTTGTGATAGGAGCATGGCGGAGCATACTTCTCTTACAGAGTCATGAAATCTACAGTTTCATTCCGATCTTCACGATATTTCGCACGCTTGACCTTCGAAACAAGAGGAACGTCACCGTTTACTTTAAGTTTCTTACGGTGCATGGGGGAGGGTACTTTGCAACATAAAAATGGCTCCCTAAATACCTTGGTCGCGCCATAACTTGAGAACGGCTCGACCGATTTCACAGATTCTTTTTTGTTGTTTTCGTTATTTTCAGAACAAGGGTTGTATGGAATAAAACTGGAATATTTGAGAACAACAAAGCGTGTTTTTCAATGTGGTCCTGCGTCACTATTTCATAGAAATCTATAGTTTTCTTCCAATATGGATGAAATTTTGCACACTCTACCTTAAAAACAAAAGGAATGTCATTGTCTTTGTAACATTTCGTTTCGCGGATGGTACTTAACTTACGGAATTTTACAAAATGCATAGGTTTGCTCAAATCTTTATGAATATTTGCACGCATGACCTTTAAACCAAGAGTAAGATCACTGGGTACATAAATGTTTGTGTGTTACTTGACAGAGGGTACCTTGACGAAAACTTTACTGAGAGAGGGAAAGGTGGACAGGAACAGAGAGATGGGAGAGAAAGAGGTGGATGCAGAGAGAGGGGGGAAGGAGATGTGGACTACGAGAGTGTAGGATAAATAAACATCCGGGCAACGCCGGGTTTTTCAGCTAGTAAAATATGAAAAGAAAGGCAGAAAAATCGATGAAAGATGAAAACAAGCATAAATATAGAGCGTGATAAAATAAATAATTTAGGGGGATGTGTGACGGTAGACGAGGTTTCATTACGCAACTGAGCAATGGCGTGGTAGACCACAAACCACAACGACCGCCGAGGAAGCAAAAGAATAACTGGAAGGAGAGTCAGCAGCGCGCATGGTAACTGGATACGTCTCGAGACACGGCGGCCGACAAGAGAATGCTGTCCACAGCTGAAACGTTACACTCAAGCGCGTTCTGTACTTGTAGCACAGCTTTGTGGGGTGCTAGATTAAGAGAGAGAAAAAAATCACTGTTTTACTAACAAGGAGACAACATGGGTATCGGATTTTACAGTTTTTTATATTTATGGTACATGAAGTCAGGAGCTCAGCCAAAGCCATTCCACACAACTCTCAAAATTCTTGAGAAAATCGACTTTGAAGTTTCGCAAGTACACATAAGTACCAACAATTAAATCAGCTACAGCATCTGTCGGTGTAGCTTAGGTGGTGCCGTTCTGGCCTTACAACCATAGGGTCCGTGGTTCAAATCCTGCCATGGTAAATTTATTTTTCGTCGCGTTCGAATACTGACACAATTTTAATATCTAATGGTAATTTTTACGGAAATTGTACGTATTTCCGTTTATTCGTAATTTTCTATATTTTATAAAAGTTTGTTTATAATGATGGTTTCAATCAAAAAACGTAAGTTACATTTTTTACAGTATTGGCTTTACAATTAATTGGCGGCGGTTGTCTGATTGTTCAGTTTGTGAAGAGCTACGACGCTCTTTTTCGCTACTAATCTCCGTAGCTACTAGTGGCTTTCCAAGCAGCTTACCTACTCAACCATGGTTTAGGTGACGATAAGCTGTACAGCTTGTCTAATACATATAAACAAAACGTGGACTTAGAGAAACCAAAATGTTTTATATCAGTATTTTTCTAGTTGCAATTTTTATGATTTATTACATACAATCTAAATGCAGACCTATGTTTCTCCCCTGTTGTGCACATACTAAGCGAACTATCATTTGAAAAGAATGTGCTACTCATAGAGAACTACCTACATGTTCGAGAAATCCAGGAGAGAGAGAGAGAGAGAGAGAGAGAGAGAGAGAGAGAAACGTAAGTTTATAACAGTTGTACATTTAGAAAAAAATGTGATAGTTTGTGCATGGTGTAGCTACTGTCAAATATTGATGTTATCTGGAACATGCACAGAAACCTGTCTGCAGTTATAACAATCTAACGACGTGAATGGACAGGAGCATGTCTACATTGAGCAAAGAAATAAAACCATGGTGATATTTGTTATATGATTTAAAGATCAGGCAGAAGAAATAAAAGCTTAAAGTTGGCCTCATGACACCGGCAAGGGACTTGAAAAATCAGTTGCATGGGGTATATGAAATGAAATTTTCGCTCTGCACTGGACATACGCCGATATACAATTTCCTGGTTGATTAAATCTGTGTGCCAGAATACGATTCGATCCCAGGACCTTTCAGTTTCGCGGGAAACTTCTCTACCGACTGATCTAACTGAGTACGCCTCGGGAGTCGTCCTCCCAGCTTTAGTTCCTTGTTTGGAAGGTAGGAGACGAGGAAGAATGCTGTCCACGGCTGAAACGTTACACTCAAACACATGGCAGTAAGTACAGCTCGCGAAACATCTTTGCGGGATTCTCGATTAAAAAACTGAAAATCTTTGTACTACTAGGCGGAATTCGAAAACTATAAAGGCGTGAAAACGAGGTAATTACAGAAGTAAAGCTGTGAGGACTGGCCGTGAAGTGTACAAAGGTAGATCAGTCAGTAGAAACTTGCCCGCATTACAATGAGCGGGTGCATACGCGCAAGTCGTGACTGCTCTGTTCCGTCTATGGGACTGGGAAATGCTGTACCATCCACCATACTTAAGTCCTTGTGACTTTGATTTCATTCCGAAGATGAAGGAACCACTTCGTGGCACTCGCTTCAGAACTGTTCCAGAGATTCGAAGGCAGTGTACCACTCCATTCGCACTATCAACAGAACAGGGTCCGCTAACGGTATACTACGCCTTCCACATCGCTGGTAACGGGTTCTACGCAACGCTGTGACTGAAGGACAGTAACAGGTGAAAACATGTAACGCTTTTGTATCGGTTGTGAATAAATAGTTGCCACTATTTAAGTTCCAACCCTTGTACAATGAGGTGACAAAAGTCATGGAACAGTTGCCAATTTTCGCGTCAGACCTTCTTTTGCCAGCGAAGGCCAGGAACTCAGCATGGACTCAAGTTGTTGGCAGATCTGTGCAGAAATATTGAGCCATGCTGCCTTTATAGCCGTCCATAATAAGGAAAGTGTTTCAGGTGCATGATTTTGTGCACGAACCAACCTCTCGATTATGTTCCATATATTTTCGATGGAATTTATGACTGGCGGTCTGGGTGGTCAAATTATTCTCTAGGTTTGTCAAGAATTATCTTTACACCAATTGCAAACAATTGTAGCTTGGTCGCATGGTGCAGTCTCATCCGAAAAAAATTCCATCGTTTTTTAGGAATGGGATGGCTGGAGATGGCGTCCAAGTAGCCGATCATAACTATCTCCAGTTTATAATCGGTTTAATTGGACCAGAAGAACCAGTCTTTACTGTGTAATAAATGTTTGCACCATTATGGAGCCACCACCACCGTCCACAGCGCCTTATTGACAAACTTGGGTCCACGACTCCGTGAGATCCACGCCACATTCGAAGACTTTCAATTCTTACCAACTGAAACAGTGACTCATCTGGCGAAGCCAGTTTTTTCCCGTGGTAGAGGGTCCAACTGATATGGTCAGGAGCATGGGGGAAGCACTGCAGTTGATGTCGTTCTGTTAGCAAAGGCACTCCCGTCGGTCGTCTGCTGCCATAGTCCATTAACACTGTAAAAGATAGCCTGTTGGAGGTCGTCAAAAAATGTAAAAATTCAGAATGCGTAATGATATGCTGTAGTAATAATAATTTCGTTATTGAATGTTGCAGCAAATCACAACTGATGGGTCACATCAACACTTTCGCAGTGAAAGTTAAAATTTTGAATAAATAAAAAATTGATATTAATTAACATGAAACAGTCACTGTGGTAATTAATTAATCTTGGCCCTATCTGACTTAGCATTGACTACAGCCTCCAACTAGCACCTCTTACGATTCACGAACAGCACAACTTCACTAACAAATGTGTCAGAATTCATGTAGTGGTGATGGCGTGTTATAATCGAAATCGTAATAGCTGATAGACTCTGACTGCAATGATAATAGCTCAGTACTGTGAAACTCTGTCGTGCAATTAGCTTCACAAATACTACAGTCAAAGTTCCCAATAATTTTGATAA
This sequence comes from Locusta migratoria, assembly GCA_026315105.1. Taxonomy (NCBI): domain Eukaryota; kingdom Metazoa; phylum Arthropoda; class Insecta; order Orthoptera; family Acrididae; genus Locusta; species Locusta migratoria. Next base: position 293,013,408 of record CM048744.1, read on the forward strand.
TATTGTTTACAGCATTCAAGTTCCTTATAAAACTTTACGTGACTTTTTTTTTCTCCCTTCCATAAAAATTACTTTCGTCAAGTCTGGTTAATCAACTATAATACTTTGACTACTGTTAGCCTGGTTACTTTCTATATAAATGAAACCAACTTTACGTGCAAACTCTCTTGCAAGTTAAAAGCTTTGGCATAATAATTGATTGCAAAACTTAGAACAGCACTGCACATTAATTACTAGTCTCTGTGGATGTAACACGTTTAGCAATTTTTTAACTCGTCTAGCAATTTCTTTAAAACTGATCGTAATTACTTTGAAAAATGATTGAACTTGTTAGTCAATGTACAGGCTTGCATAATCAACATAATCTAATAATGGTGATAATGGGGTGACTACAACTACTTACAAAATTAAGACTGGTTTCAAAATAAGTCATATACAATTGAATCAAAATTCTGATTGGGTTTACACTACATTTACATGCATACAAAATAAAATGTTACAAAAGTACTCATCTGTTTTCGTCGTCTTCGTCGTGACGTTCATACAAGACAGATATGATTACAATAGGTATTCTTACTGCTGGTTCAAAAATATTTTTATCGATAACTCTTTGTTCAGCTCGTCTGTCTGAGATCTCCATGCATTGATATCACCTCGTTACACCTTCTAATCTCCGTAATTACAGCAACGATCACTCTCGGTGACAATAGACTTGATAACCAAACAATTACCTTTCTTGCACACATGAAAAAACATTACACTGATCACTTTCTAGTATAAATAAACTTGTTTCGAACTTCCTTCAATACATTAAACAGTACGCCTCTCAGGCTTATTGCAATTGAATTAAACTCGCGCCACACTGCACCTATCGTGCCTCTACACCATCAACAAAACAATTATGTGTTTACTTTGGCGAGTCCGCTCCGCGACTGCTTCAGCAGCGCGACACTCACAGCTACTACTTCTATATCAAAGACAGTCTTTAAAACAGGTTCAACATTTTCTCTGGCGCATTGCCAACTTACAGCATAAGAATGTCCGTGCATTCATGCGGGTTTACACATACAGTACATGTTTACACTAAATGATTCAATATAGGAAATGACGTTACATAAGAAATATATCTAGCATACAAGAAATGAAAATACGTGAAATGAAGTCACGGTCTGCACGGCCACTACGGTCGGGGGTTCGAATCCCCCCTCGGGCATGGATATTTTTGCCGTCCTAGTTAGTAAGTAGTTCATAAGTAGTTTGTACGTTTAGGGACTGATGACCCCGTAGTTAAGTCCCATAAGCTTTACAAACATTTGAACATCGTAATGTCCTGACGGATCCGTTCGTCTTCAATACGGGCCATCGGCCTCTACGTTGTCTGTGGTGAGAGCTAATGTCTACAATATGGTACTCGCAGCACACTATCGATGCCACGGATCTTGGAAAACTGAAATCGACTAACCATTTCGGAAATGGAATGTTCCACGCTTCTAATTCCAACATCCATTCCACGTTCAGAATCTGTTGATTTCAATCGTTCGGCTATAATAACATAGAAGACCTTTGCAAATGGACCTCTGGAGTAGCAGTGAAAGCTGAGCCAATGCTCCGTCTGTTTATGCCCTGTGTACATGACACTACCGGGACCATGCGTTGTCACACAACATTAGAATCGCACTGTATGTGTTTGGCGTCGCTGTGGGGAGAATTCAGCATAGCTTAGTTGTGTGTGTGTCTTTCTTTTTTTTTTTAATTGCGTACTGTGTTGACACACGTGAGGTACGTAGCGTCCAAATGTGCATCAGCAAACAACCTCGATGCTGTGTACCACTGTTGTCGCCTTACTTTGCCACGAAAAATCTTAAAAAGCGATAAAACCAAGCAATGGTGGACGCAAGCTTAAGGACGGAGAGTGAAGAATCAAGCTGACATTGCTGTTGTCAACAGCAAGAAAGACGACTAAAAGCAACTAGGTTGATTAAAAAAAAAAGAGAGACGCAGTGTGTATTACTGTCAACAAGAGCACTTTTCTGCAGACATTTGCAGTGCAGATACAAAGAATTAATAATTTTAATGTGGTCGCTCTGCAACAGACTCCAGATGGAGTCGTCTACATGTTTTATATATATATATCTTGTGCCGGCCGCGGTGGCCGAGGGGACTGAGGCGCTCCAGTCACGGTCCGCACGGCCACTACGGTCGGGAGTTCGAATCCCCCCTCGGGCACGGATATTTGTGCCGTCCTTAGGATAAGCTAGTTGATAAGTAGTTTGTAAGTTTAGGGACTGATGACCCTGTAGTTAAGTCCCATAAGCTTAACAAACATTTGAGCATATTACTTGTGTTCTAATACATGATGTTTTTGCATGTCAAGAACGTATGTAATGGGGGCAGAGGAGCGATATCCGTGGAGCTTCGATTCGGCCATCCTTCAGTCACAGCCATATCCTCTAGTTACCGCCAGAGCTGAGTCTGGTATTTTGCGCGATAACTTGAAGCGCCTTCTCTTCTTCCTCCTCCCCCCCCCCCCCTTTCCCTCAACTTTCCTTCTATGCACTTGCAGACATTCAGACATTATCCTTTTCCACAATGTAATTTAGACGTTACGTCATATTTGTCACATATCACACTTATGACGAAACTGGATAAATTCACTGGACGTCCAGGCAATGCTGAGCTTGAAAGCTAATAGTATTTTGTGAGTTAATTATCCTTTCGCAGTTTACACGTTAATTTCAGTAAGATTTTAAGTAAGTGCAGAAAAATAATCGCCTAGTCGGCATTTATTTAATTTTTCACGTAGAAATTTTAACGTCCTAATCCAGTGCTGGCGACTACGACTGATTATCGAGTGCGGTAGAAAAAAAAATTGAAACCAGACTGAAAAATGCTCCTATTACAGCAATGTGTCTTACTCAGAGTCAAAGATGTAAAAGATGAGAACTAGATTCTCATCTAATATGGTAGCTTCAAAAACATTTAAATAAAAAAATTGTAGAAACATACGCCCTTGCCTATGAGTTAAGCATAATTGTCATCGCAATCGGGGGGAAGTGTACGTGTGATGGCAAGTATCCCTGGAGATGAATGCATTTGGTGACATATTAAGCGATATACGGAATTCCGTATTATAAAATGTTATCCCATGTGCCATTCTACACGACGTACATTATGAATCGTGTTCTTTTACACATACGCGAATAACTTAAGATTCGTTGAATTAATTTTTTTTTAAGGAGCCAATTGAGCAACTAGTTCTCGACTCTTACATCTTTCACTGGCTATATTCGCTTTTTGTGCCGTGATAGGAGCATTTTTCATTCTAGTTATTTGAATGTAACTGGTTCCATTCAATGTTATACAATCGTGTGATCATTTAATAACTGATATTTCTGCCTATTCATGTGCAATACGCTACGTTTGTGTACGTTTATGTCAAACTGTCAAAGGTTGTATGACGTGTCGAGTCTCTGCTGTCTTTTAGTGTTGCGAATTTTCTGCACATAATAGATTTTCGGCAACAACGTTGCCTCTTCAAATATTACTTCTATTTTGTCATACACCAGGTGTAAACTGTGTAAGCTGCCAAAGTTATATACACGGTATTTCTTGGTGCGCTTGACAAAATACCGTTGCATCACGTTCTTTGTTTTGGTATTCTTAAAATCCAATATTTGTAGGATTGATAGAAGACGGTATTTTTGTTTACGTTGTCAACTGTTGGTACACACGACCTTGCTTGTGTATTACCTATATCGAGGCGTCGGTCAAAGGTAACGGAGGATTCGAACGATGTAAACATTGGCAGTGTCCGACAACTCTGCGCGGCAGTCGTGTGGTACCAAGACAAGCAACATGAAGAAGTGCGTTGTTCACAACGTAATCCGTTTCACGTAAATAACGTTTGAACAGGTAACTCGTCGATCGGCGTATTACAGTTAGGTGATTTTTGTCACCGGGACTGTTTTTTTCCTCTTGTCTAGTCCAGGGATACATACGGAGAATCCAAGGTGCGCGCACCTTAGGACGGTACGACCTGATGATAGTGTTATTGAATCCATCATTGGTGGTGGAAAAAGGAACAAGAGTCTGAAGGAACTGAGATACCAACAGCCGAATGTATAATAAAACATTTACTGTATCACAACCAGTTTCGGCATTTTACTATGCCATCTGCAGATCCCTACATCGGAGCATAATATCCATAAGTAGGGATACCAAAACTGGATTCTTGGACTTCTGTCTCTTAGTGGGAACCAACAACAACAACTGTGACAACAAGAACTGGTTGTGGTTTCGAAGATGGTATATCTGTGACATCAAGAACTGGTTGTGGTTTCAAAGATGGTATACCATCTTTGAAACCACAACTAGTCCTTGTTGTCACAGTTGTTGTTGTTGGTTCCCACTAAGAGACAGAAGTCCACGAATCCAGTTTTGGTATCCCTACTATGGATATTATGCTCCGATTTAGGGACCTAAAGATGGCATAGTAGAATGCCGAAACTGGTTGTGATACAATAAATATTTTATTATACATACGGCTGTTGGTATCTCAGTTCCTTCAGACTCATGACAGTGTTGTCCGCCGACCCGCGAGCAGGCCCGTGACAGAACTCACTGCGTCGCTAGGCTTGGAAAGCTGCCAGCGCACGGATGACAAAATTGTCACGCTACCTGCCGTTGTCCGCTCACCAGTTGCCCGCCGATTGTTAACAAACACACGCAAACGTGCCACCGACGTCTTTCCGTAACACGCCTATGCACGAAGGAGACGCAGTAATGGTATTCTTATAGATAAAAGATGCTTTCATACTTGTTACAACAACCATTTTTCACAATTACTAACCATAGTTGTAAATCACATTTCTCTAATCGAGTTTATGATTGACATCCTACATATGTACTTCCTGTCTTATGTTAAAATGCAAAGTGCGAGTTTTGGGGGCCCATAGGGCTTGGACTCTAGCACTGAAGATGGTCAGACACGGACCGAAATCGATCTGTAATATATAAAAACTAAAGATTTCAATGCGGCCAAAGCTGGTTCTTCCAGTTTTAATAATTTTAATGTGGTCGCTCTGCAACAGACTCCAGATGGAGTTGTCTACATGTATATATATATATATATATATATATATATATATATATATATATATATATATATATATATATATATATCTTGTGCCGGCCGCGGTGGCCGAGGGGACTGAGGCGCTCCAGTCACGGTCTGCACGGCCACTACGGTCGGGAGTTCGAATCCCCCCTCGGGCACGGATATTTGTGCCGTCCTTAGGATAAGCTAGTTGATAAGTAGTTTGTAAGTTTAGGGACTGATGACCCTGTAGTTAAGTCCCATAAGCTTAACAAACATTTGAACATATTACTTGTGTTCTAATACATGATGTTTTTGCATGTCAAGAACGTATGTAATGGGGGCAGAGGAGCGATATCCGTGGAGCCCTTTTTTAAAATTTTATTACACGCCCAACTCACAATGATGCAACCTCAGCCCCGGCGGATTAGCCGTGCGCACTGGGGCGCCGTGCTACGGTGCGCTCGGCCGTTCGTCGTCGGGGTTCGAGTCCCATCTCGGCCATGGGTGTTTGTGTTGTCCTTAGGTTAGTTTACCTTAGTTTAAGTAGTTTGTAAGCTACGGACTGATAACAACACAGTAGTGTCCGCTAAATTTACAACCATTTGAACATTTTTTTGCAACCTCAACCTGTGTTCCAATTTTAAACGATGAAACGGTTTGTCAGTTTAGCTTCAGATATTTGAGATACAGATCTGAATAAACTTCTTGTACTTGAGAACCGACCACACCCTTAACAATGAAGTATTTACCCTCTGCACCCTCCATTATGTATATTAATAGAAGAGGTACCCTGGAGTAGATGACATTCCCTCAGAGCTACTGAAGTCTCTCGTGGAGCCAGCCCAGACAAAATATTTTACCTGGTGTTTAAGATGTATGAGTGCAGATAAATATGACAATTCCAGAACTACCAGTTTAATAAGTCATGGTTGCAAAATTTTATCGCGAATTATTCACAGAAGAATGGAAAGTCTGGTAGAAGCTGACCTCGGGAAAGATCAATTTGGCTTTTAGGAGAAATGTAGCAACACGGAAGGTAATACTCAATTTATGACTTATCTTAGAAGACAGATTGAATAACGCAGACTTAGATTTCTAGTTTTTATAGATTTGGAGAAAGCTTTTGACTTTATTGATTAGTATACACTCTTTAAAATTCTGAAGTCAGTAGGGGAAATACTTAGGGAACGGAAGGTTACATACAAGTTGTACAAAAATCAGTCAGTAGTTATAAGAGTTGAATGGCATAAAAGGGAAGCAATGGTTGGGAAGCGAGTAAGTAAGGAAGTTTTTTCCGAAGGCGTTTGTGTGGAATAGATCCTAGTGCGGGAGTGAAATAGTTCAGAGATAAAGAGGATAGAGGCTTTTCAGATGTGGTGCTACAGAAGAATGGTGAAGATTCAGTGGGTAGGTCGTGTAATTAATGAGGAGGTACTGAGCAGAATTTGGGAGAAAAGGAATTTCTGGCATATCTTGACTAAAAGAAGGGATCGATTGTTAGAACACATTCTTAGACACCAAAGAATCGTAAATTTAGCATTGGAAGGAAGTGTGGAGGGTAAAAGTAGCAGATTCGAAGAGTTACGGGTTGCCATTCTTATGACGAGTTGAAGAGGCTTGCTCAGGAAATAGTAGGGTTGAGAGCTGTATCAAACCAGTCACCGGACTGAAGACAACAACAACAACAACAACCCTATGTCGTCAGGTTCATTAGAGTATTATGCAAATCTCCGAAGTAAATCGGTCAAGGACTTTTCGTGTATTTTTGCTAACGAACAACCGATTGTCTTATGTAGTAATGTAAATAGAAACATTTGAAGTATTAGACAGGGAACTTTACAGGCAAAAGATAAATAGATGAGCAGTAATAACAAAGAAGGAAGTTGGGAAAACATCCGGAACCAAGTGGACTGAAGAACGGAAGAAAGGGCACGGAGAGAAAATTAGAGCCATATGGAAGCGGAGGAAGGCGACTTATAAATCCATTGCGTGATTCAGTTGGGTCTGTAAACAAACATTTGCACATTTGACAGGGCTATCCTCGGGAATACCCTGGCGTAGTGTGATAGGACTGTTACTGTGTGCCGCGGCGGAGTGGCCGAGCGCATTGAGGCGCTATACTGCGATGCGCGAGGCCGTTCCCAGTCAGGGGTTCGAATCCCCCCTCGAGCATGGATGTTTGAGCCGACTTTAGTATAAGTTAGTTTATAAGTAGTTTGTAAATTTAGGGACTGATGCCCCTGCAGTTAAGTCCCTTGAGCTAAACAAACAATTGAACATTTTTGTTACTGTGCTCTATCTACATAAATGATGTCACGGAATGAGTGAGTAGCAATCTCCGGCTGTTTGTATGGGAACGTGTCGTCATTAAATGATTTTAGAAGGAAGCAGGATGGCTTGGACAAAATTTCTAATTGATGTAAAATGGCAGCTAACTCTAAACGTAAGATGATAAAGATAAATAAGAAACATAATACAATAATGTTCGAATAACTACACCATCAGTTATTCGCAAAATTTTGGGAGGATGTTGTTCATCTGTAAAGGAGACAGCGTATAGAACGCTTCTACGATCACTTTTTGAGTGTTGCTGAAGTGTTTCGCATACCGAAAAGACTGATTAAGGGAAGGCATAGAAGCAATTCAGAGGTTTATTACTGGTAGATTCGATCAGTACGCGAATGTTACAGAAATGCTTCGGGAACTCATATAGGAATCGCTGGAGGGAAGATACACTGTACAGAAAATGTCTAGAATTTGATTCTGAATGTCAATACGATTCAACTGCCACCAACGTATATTTTGCGACAATCGTATAACAGCAATCTGGTAAAGATTTGAAACTTGGGGTGTTTTACCATAAGCTTTCATTGGATGGGAGTATATGTGTTGTATACGGTTGTGATGACTACAAACACCAAAGCACTCCGAAATCTTTCTTCATGTTCAGTAAAAATAAAAGATGTGTAACAATAATAGCTTAAGCCAACACAGATCGTTTGCTTTTAATATACAATGTCTTTTACTCTTTTAATTACCTTATTTTCATAATTTGTTTAGAGATGTAGTCAGTGGGTTATTCTCTGTAAGATTGGTTCGGTGTTTGGTTGGGATAGCGGGACTAAACTACTGAGGTCATCAGTCCCCCGGTGGGGAGGGGAAGGAGTGAGGATAGGAAAGGAGGGGAGGGGGAAAGGAAATGCAGTCCGGGAAGTAAAGAAGGAAGGAAGACTGCATTAGCTCAGAGCCCCGTGCTCGCCATGCACGTACTCAAAAGAATGTTCAAATGTCTGTAAATCCGTCGGACCAAACTGCGTGGGCATCAGTCCGTAGCTTACAAACTACTTAAACCTAGGTAAAATAATCTACGGACAAACACACACACACACATGCCCCAGGGAGGACTCGAATCTCCACGGCGAGCAACCGCACGAACTCAGAAAAGAACCATGAACCCCCTGGGGGAAGGGGAGGATAAGAGATCACTTGGATAAAATTTAAAAAAAAGATAAGTCCAGAGCATTTTAATAAAAACCTATTATCCCAAAGCAGTTTGGGCTGAAACATACCAGCTGAAAAATGCTCCTGCCGGAGCACTGAAAAGGCGAATATTCTCTGTCACAAAAGTGGGGAACCAGCTGCCTCAATCCTCATTCCGACTTCCTCACCAAAAATTTTGGCATGCGAACATATTCGCGCACTTTTAACGCATAACTTTGTAAATACTTTTGCCCAGTTAAGCCGTCATAGTCAGCAATGTCGTCTCACTGTCTGTGTCTATATATGTCTCTGCCCGTTTGTTTGCTGTCTCTCCCACTGCAGCTTCTGTCTGTGTCAAACTTTCAATGTCTTCATCCCTTTCCCTCGCGATTTTTCATCGCTTTCTTTTTGTGCCACTTTCATCGTTTCTCAGCTCCAATGACATTGCCCCATTCACTTCCTGTCCTGTTTCCAGTATACTTTCTTTCTCACTTAGAGTCGGCTTTTATTGTCTTCAATCATTATTGTCTCCTTTCCACATCTATCCATGGTTGGTTAGGGTTTGACCTGTAGACCGGAAAACTTTAGCACACGGGTACTGGGGATGGAAAAAATTGGACAAATTGTTTCGTGCTATAATACTGGAGAGCCGCAGGCTCATGCTTTATGTATGGTCTCCATTCGTCTCAGTTTCCCACTGTTTTCTCTTTTGCTCCAATTGCTACTATCTGCTTCTGTCTTAGTTTGTTGTTGCCACTGCTCCTGACTTCCGACATCTCGTTTCGCTTCCCATTGCTGTTTGCCTGCATATGCCTTTCTCCTGAACTTTCTCTGTTTCATCATATATGGCTCTCTCTGCCTGTTGCACTGTCTCTGTCCTACTCACATTCAGCCGAAAAAAGCGCGAATTTGTTCGCATGCTAAAATTTTTGGTGAGGCAGCTGGTTCCACACTTTTGTGTCAGAGAACATATTCGCATTTTCTGTGCTCCGGCAGTAGCATTTTTCAGCTGGTTCCCGTCTTTTTTCTGTTACATCAGAGTGTACTGCTTACATAACATGAAATCAATGGTGAGTAAAATTTGGATAGTATTTTATATACCTTGATACATTTGTACAAGCGTCAAACCCAATTGACTATGTAGTAGTTCACTTTCTAAAAAGAGCTTCACATTCAGATGATTGCTAAACACGCTTAACTATTTCAAAGAACATTGTTAAACATTATCAATATTGTTCCGTAAAAAGCATGTAAATATTTTCGAGTCCAGCTGAGAATTTAGTTTTTTATGATGCTGCTATTTCACGATAATTCAAGTCGTTCACGTTGATCCAACCATTACGATAACGAATTTTGCACGTCCAGTGGCCTGAGAGACGTGAACGTTGATGAAATATCAAGGGATTAATAACACTGCATATTTGTCACGAATATGTGCGGTAACTTGGAATCTACAGATCTCGGTAACGGTTAGTATTATCGGAAAAACTTTCAAAGCTTTCCGGAAACAATATTAGAACGTATCGTAAAAATTTCGACGATTTGCCCTGAATAAAAGTGTAGTTTTGCCAATGCACGCAGTTGGATCTTTTGATACCAAAAATTATGATTTTTGTAGCTATCGCGATAACGAATAAACATTTCAAAAACTGGAAACGGATTTTCCAGAGAAACACGTAAAGAACATACACATAACATATTAGTCATTTCCTATTCCTCAAGATACGTTACCTCACAATCAGAAATAGCGTTTTCGAACCTATTACTGTCGCGTGCTATCATTCACGGACCGATATTTCAAGAACCACATATCATTCTGTTCTAAACTTTAATTAAAATTTCGATACGTTATCTACATTTCATACGCAGCTATGTGTAACCTAAAATCAAACATATGAGAAGTCTACGCAATGTGTTTTTACCTCTACAAACTCTTTAAAATATTTTGCAGTAGTTCACTAAACTGGATGCTGTATATTAACTGTAAAGTAAACGAAAACAAAAATCACCCCTTCATCGACAGAAGTATCCAATCTTTAAGATGTACAAAAATCAATTTTTTTTCGCCGAGTATCTTTTTCCAAATCGCATTGTAAGTTTCAGAGCTGTCCGAACGCCGTCTTTCAGCGCAATACGCACTTTTTCTAGCAAAATATCGCGGTTTTCCGGCCCTACCCTAACGTACTAAGATTTACGAAAACTGAAGAATACCGTTTATAGATAAATGTCTACCGGATGTATTGTAAATATTTGAACAATTTTCTATGGTTCGTTATTTAGATATTTGCGATTCACGATGCTAAAACGGTTAAAAATCGGGTTTTGTGATTTTGTGCAAAACTATGATAAGTTTCAACCTCTGGATCTCATTAACGAATAACGATATCGAAAAAATATAAAAAAAGGCCTCGAGAATATCATCATAAGAACATATGGTAAAAATTTTGAAGATTTGCAATGAATAGAAAGTATCGAAGTGACCATCCCCACAATTCGCTTTTTGGTACCCAAAAATCATTTTTTTTTTTATTTTTATTTTTTTTTTTTTTTTATTTTTTTTTTAGATTTTATCAGGAACCGCCCATGAATGGATGGTGCTTCTGTAAACCGTTTAAAGCCCACGATAGACTACACGTCATGTACAAAAGCCAACTGATTTGGATGGGTACCAGAAAGTGTGCAACTTTGAAAATTTTGACGATGTACTGTATGATAGCTATAGTATACCCATGCTTCTAATATGTACACAAATGATCACTAGGCCAAGATCTTTCCACAACACTTTATTCCTTCACTCTGAGATGAATAGAACCTGGGGCTCCTAAAGAATCGCAAATTCGCACGCGCAGTTTACGAACATATGATTAGAAATGGATGTAGTCAGTGGGTTATTCGTAAGATAAGAGCTCACTTGGATAAAATTTAAAAAAAAAAGTTGACTCTAGAGTCTTTGAATAAAAACCTATTATCCCAGAGCAGTTTGGGCAGAAACATGTTAGAAATCAGAATTTGTCGGTATTTGTTCCTTGTCGCCTTTTATTTATTTATTTTTATTAAAAAGAAAGGCGGGTAACTTAATACGTCAACAAATGGATAATGACAAGTTTTACTTGAATGACTTTATTCAAAGAGTACCCTAGAGGAGACACCATCACAATACCTTACCTGCAATGTTTTGGTACTTAAGGATAAGTTAAATTTTATGAAGCACACGGCTAAACAGAAATTTTAATTAATGTCTTATATTTTTATTGTCATTTTCAATATTTTTCTAGGTGCCGTTCCTACCATTAGGCTTCATAATTCCTCATGGGACGTGCATACATGTATAGGCCTAAAGCTTGTCGTCTATTGTGTTATTTTCAGATCGAATCCTATCCAAATTAACTGTACGGATTATGAAGAGCATTAATTGTCCCACTATGCAACTGCAATATACTGCGATAATTTTTCTCCAGACGCGTTCCGTTTTATTTAATGTAAAACATTTTCAGTGTTCTGAAATGAGAGTTATCTATGATTTGATTTGTTTTTATGGACCAGAAACAGCTCCTTACAGATGATGTAAAACATGGATTATTGCAACCTCCTCACGGTAATTTTTCCTTAGATTTTCGCCTCACATCATGAAACGCTGACTTGTTGCACAGATCATGGCAGAGAGGAATCTTTTTTTTTCTTCAAATGTTTGTAAATTTAAGGGACGTAAGGTTATCAGTCCCTAGGTTTACAAACTACTTAAACTAACGTATGGTAATGAGAACACACACATCCATGCCCGACGGAGGACCAGAACCTCCGACGGCGACCATTGACAAGGGAACATCATGAACTCGACCTCATATTTTCTTGAGAAAATAATAAAAAAATGTTCAAATGTTTATATAGCTTATGGGACTTAACTACGGGGTCTCAGTCCCTAAACTTACAAACTACTTATCAACTACTTACGAACTAGGACGGCATAAATATCCATGCCCGAGGGGGGATTCGAACCCCCGACTGTAGTGGCCGTGCAGACCGTGACTGGAGCGCCTCAGTCCCCTCGGCCACCGCGGCCGGCTTGCATTCACATTTGTTCATTGTTTTAATAGAGCTGACCGGATCGTTTGGGCCGCGAGTCAGACAAATTTTGTTTCACGTGGACATTATTGTCGTAGTCGCCTCATCTCATAGAAAAAATGAACAAGGAACACTTAGAGCAGTGGCTAGCAGAGGTGTTTAATAAAATCATCCGAGATGATAACAGATGAGTCTTAAGAGTGGCCTCATTGATCATAAAGGTTTGTTTGTGGATGAAGGTCGCGGATTTAAAGAAACCATCCTGCAAATGCAGTCACTTATCCACAGGCAGTTGTGTGCACCAGTGATTAGGTCAGTGTTCCAGTACGCTTGGTCTCGAAGCGGCTACACCAGTGATCGGCCACAACACTGTGAACATCCTGTGAAATACTGTTTTGACGCTGGTGGAGTGCTGTGTTTCGTATGTCAAAGTGCGCGATTTCTAACGTAGTTGCTGTCACGCTCCACAACTGCAGTGGAAACGAATGAGACGGTTTCTCAACAAGCAGTGTAACGTAATTTAATTTTTAATACATTTTATGCATAACATTTTATTACATGTAAAGCTGACACTATTGAAGTGGAGTCAACGTGAAAGAGTTACAGTATGTTTCATTTTGTAATATTATTTCCTCCTCCACTCCCTTAGCTTTTCAGATTTCACATTTCTGGGGACTCGCTGTTGTTCATTCATTGCACAGCACTTGGTGTTCGGGCATTAGGCGACCGCAGTGAAGCGGGCCGAGTGAGGAACAACCCGAGCGCGCGAACGTTTAAAAGCTGTACTTTTAGGAGGCCGTAACTGCGTAGTATCTTAATAATGGCCCAAATTTTCACGTGATATCGATTTCTGGGGTTGATATCAAGCTCATGTATTTTTTTCTCAAGAAAATAACAGGTCGAGTTGATAATGTTCCCTTGTGAGCGCCTCGCAGCAAGGTCCCCTTAGAGCATTCGACCACTCCATCGTGTTGTTTACTTTAAGAGGAAAGTTTTATAATCTGGAACATTATGTACTAAACCCGTTCCAGTGTGATAAGAGAACAATACAGTGGTAGCATTCTTTCGTAATTGCGACATGGCAACGCAACGTCCTCTTCCACTTGCGAGAAGTGTTACATGAGTGGCTTTCTAACGATTTTTTCTTTCTCTGACTGCGAAATGGTACCTGATTTTGTAGCAGGTCATTGTTCATTCGTGATTGAGGTGGGAACTTGTTTTATTTTATATGATGTTCCTATTTTGTATTGCCGCGCGGGAGTAATCGAGCGGTCTGGATCGCCACGTTGCGGATCGTGCGGCCTCCCGCGTAGGAGGTTCGAATCCTCTCTCGGGCATGGATGTTTGAGCTGTCTTTAGTACAAGTTATTTCCTGAGTAGTTTGTAAGTTTAAGGACTGATGGCCCCGCAGTTAAGTCCCTTAAGCTCTACAAACATAAAAACCACATATTTTGTACTTTTTTATATTATGGGCGCGTTGATTAGGACTGCATTGTTTCATATCGAGTGGGGAGGGAGAGTATCGAGTATTGACAACGAGACATTGTAAGGAATTAATGGCATCCAGAACTACCTTATTATGCGTTACTGCATTTTGTGGTTAGCTTTTTTCTTTACTTTTTTACGACAAAAGAAAAAAATAAATAAAATAAAAAAAATCAATAAAAAATACTAAAATAAAAAATAAAAAAACGTTGTGTGGAAAACGATGTACGCCTCAATTGTAATCAAGTTATAGGAAGTAACATTAACACCAAGACTAAAAATTACCACAAATCTCATAGAGTTTACCAATTATTATTATTATTATTATTATTATTATTTTATAGGAAACATAGTTTATTTTGTATTACATAGATGTTCGCCAATTTCAAAATTCTTACCCAGCGAAGCAATGGAATATAAAAATTACTTCAGTTTCATATTACGTATAACTTTTATGTTACTATTAGTTGCCGTGCAGTCAGAAATAAGTAACGTCGCAAAACTTTTTCCTGGAAGATTGTGGGTCTTACTACATAGATAATTGGGAACGACTGATGTAACGTAATATGTTAAAAGATGTAACAAATGTAAGCGATTGAAAGGAATTTTGGTACGCAGCGGAATAAAATACGAAATCACAGATGTCAAGGCAAGTATAGTACACAACTCGAACCCAGAGATGGCTCTGTTAGCGGTGTCGCCTGACAAACGCATGTAAATACCACGGAGTTTCCGCTATTGAGCTATTTCTTATTAGTATGTAGTATCCTCTGCCATGCACCTTCCACTGGATTGCCATGTATGTAGAGGTAGAAAAATAGAGGAAGAAAATTAGAGATGAACAATTGAGCGCAGAGCAGTCTTGTTATCTAGCGTAGCGACTGACATTCCCGGGCATTGTATCCGCCCTCCCCCCTCACGGTCAAGGCCACCGCGTCGCGGCGGTGGTGGGTGTGAGTCAATGCGCCTGCGCGCGCGTGCTCGGAATAGTTCGGGCGCATCCGGCCCGGCGCCCGACGGCGAGTAGAGGCGAGGGCGGTCACGGCCTGCGGCTCAGTCGCGGCGATGCTGGGGCAGTGGGCAGACGGCGCGCTGGCGCAGTGGGCGGAGGCGGGCGGGCGCTGGGCGCTGGCGGCGGCCGCGGCAGCAGCCGTCGCGTCGGCGGCCGCCTACCGCCGCTGGGCGCCGGCGAGCGTGCGCGCGGCCGGCGGCGTCGTCGTCATCACGGGCTGCGACTCGGGGCTGGGCTTCTCGCTGGCGCTGCACGCGCAGCGGCGCGGCTTCACCGTGTTCGCCGGCGTGCTGCAGCCGCAGGGCGCAGGCGCGCGCCGCCTCGCCGACCAGCGCCACGGCCCGCCCGTGCGCCTGCTGCCGCTGGACGTCACGGACCCCGGCAGCGTGGCCGCCGCCGTGCGCACCGTCGAGCGGTGCCTCGCTGACGAGCCCGACCTCTGTGAGTACTGCGCTCCACTTGGCTTTGGAATACACATGGTGAAAGCAGCTCCTTTTACGGAAATGTTCATTTCGGAATAGTTCTTTTTAAATTACTGTTGTTGTTATGGTCTTCAGTCCGGTTACTGGTTTGATGCAGCTCTCCGCCCTACTCTATCCTGAGCAAGCCTTTTCATCTCCTCATAAGAACGGCAACCCACATCCACTTGAATCTGCTTACTATACGCGTCTCTTGGTCTCCCTCTGAGATTTGTACCCCACACACTTCCCTCCAATGCTAAATTTACAATTCCTCGATGTCTAAGAATGTGTCCTACCAAGCGATCCCTTCTTTTAGTCAGGGTATGTCAAAAATTCCTTTTCTCACCAATTCTGTTCAGTACCTCTTCATTAGTTATGCGATCTACCCACCTAATCTTCAGCATTCTTCTGTAGCACCACATTTCAAAAGCCTCTAATTCTCTTCCTGTCCGTACTGTGCTTATCGTCCATGTTTCACTTCCGTACAAGGCAACACTCCACACAAATGCCTTCAGAAAAGACTTCCTTATACTTCAATTAATATTCGATGTTAGCAAATTTCTCTTTTTCAAAAATGCTTTTCTTCCCATTGCCATTCTGCATTTTCTAAAACCGCATTCCATTAAATTACTGTACGTTGACGAATATGTCACAAATAACACACACACACACACACACACACACACACACACACACACACACACATAATCTACACAGACACCAACACAAACAAAAAACAGCTGATACACTCAGAGGTACAAGGAACACAAGAGACAGACGAAAAGCGACAGTTGGCAACACTAAACATTGTAAACAAACGTTCAAAAACGAGTACACAGTGAAGTGGTGATGCAAGGGTTTTCAGCAAGACCGAAAATACCACATCCAACTGAAGACCTCACAAACATCTCCATGAAGACACATGGAATAACACAGAAAACCGTAAGTAGGGCCAAAAACTGGATAATTAAATTAACTTTGCAAAAGCTATTGCTACAGAAGTTGTTTCTAACCTAGTAGATCCAAACTTTAGAAATGTAACAAGACTGTTAACTGTCATAATGTTGAAAATACCTATAATATTATGACTGTACTACAATAATATACAAAATAACATGTATTACAGGTCACTGATGATGCTTCATAAATAAAGAAGCGAAACGCGTATGGCACACAAAAAACGCCTTTCATTTAGTTGCTAAAGACGGTAATACACCTTCACCAATTTCATATGCAACTAAGGACGGCGGAAATCGAAAAAAAATGATGAGTAGTGAAATATTTGGTAAAATTTTACGATCCTTGTCGCGGTGTTTAGTGTTGAGATGTTGGCAGCGACCGTAGCGGACCAATAGTTGCACAGACGATAACAGCCAATCAGATATCACATTAACAACAATTTTCCCTCCACAGTAGCCGGCCGCAGTGGTCGAGCGGTCTGCGGCGCGCCAGTCACGGACGCTACGGTCGGGGGTTCGAACCCTCCCTCGGGCATGGGTGTTTGTGTTGTCTTTAGCGTAAGTTAAAGTTAGTCAAGTAATTAGTTTGTAACCCAGTGTCCACGCATTGGTACCAACGCTGGCGCCAACACTGGCCAATATTTTTGCGACAGCGTGCACGCTTTGAGCCAACATTCAGTTGAATTCGTCGAGAGCTAACGTAAACATATCTGACGCACAAATCGCGGCCAGTGCGTTAACGCTTTAGAGTGTGAATAATTACATTTTGTCATTGTAAATCAAAATGGGAAACATACGAAAAAGATGATGGGGGGTATTTTATAACTTCCTATCGAACATTAATTACGGTACGAAATCATTGATTTTTAAAATATGCTACAAGTAAACAATACACATTATTAAAACTTAGACCTGCTACTTTAAATGATTGATATTAAAATAAAAAAGTAAGATGTTTTGGAGGGATGCTATTCTTTTGGTATAATCTGCTAAAGGAGACAGTTTTAGAAGCCTACTCTTCCCTTTTAAAAATAACCATGTAATTGATATCACTGGTAGTGCTTGAAGTTTGAAAAACATTATTTAAAACTTGACAGGAAATATTATGTACTGTACTGTTAATTTTAAAAATTAAATTCAGTAATGGAGTGTGTCGAAAGTCTAAAGTTTTTAATTCCACAGTTCGCACCTAAGTATTGCTGTGGCATTTCGTTTTTCGGAGTTTCTTTCACAATTGAATCACTTTATGATACAGTTCTAGTATTTACAAAGAGACTTCGAAACTTTAAAACGGCGACGAAGAACGAACGAAGAAAGAAACAGTTTAGAGATGAGGATATGACAGATAGAATGAAACGTTGGCGCCAATGTGTGGAAGACGTACCCATATTGGCCCTTTGATGTTTGGTCGAAATACCGACAAGCGTCGGAGCCGAACCAACGTTGGCGCCAACATTGGTTCCAACGCTATTCCAGCGGTCCACACATTGGACGAAAACTGTTGGCGCCAACGTTGGTTCCAATGTGTGGATCCGGCCTTAGTCTAGCGGCTGATAACCACGAAGTTTGGTCGCATAAATACCTCACTCACACACATCCTTCAAGTAGATAATAATGACTGTTAATGGGGTATGTAATATATTTCGAAACACGTGCAGTTTCCTGTAGAACATGTTTTTACTGAAATCGCAAACAAACACAACCACAAGAAAAATTATTGCGGTATCGTATGAACGAAATACGTAAGCACTGTCGCTGGGTAAAACTGTAGTTTATGCGGCTCGCGCTCGCTAGGTTAAGGAACGGCTGAGCAGTCAATCAGGAGTCGCGGCCAATAAGAAAGAGCGTTACAACTGTACTATGGAAACAAATCGAAGCGGTGTATGCACAAGTTTTTGACGATCAACTAGCTACAGTTGCTATCAGTATGGATGTCATTTGATCACATATAAAATAAATAAAACATGCTACACCTGCTCTATGGTTGACAGGTTCTTGTACGTAGCCTTGTGCGATCAGTAAAAGTAATTGCGGTAATTTCCAAGAATGCTTGCAATCGATGTAGCTCGGATTGTAATGATCTTTATATGCAGCGTACAACTATTAATAGATTGAGTGTTTCTGGACCGGAGAATCGGGCACTACACTCCCTCACATACTAAAAAGATTAAAAAAAGACCTCGTTTAACCTATACCTAACTTAACTTTCACTTACGTTGATCACTGTTTAGTACCCATCATAAAATAAATAAAACATGCTATACCTGCTCTATGGTTGACTGCTGTGTTGTATTAATAAGTCACTCATGACCGTAATACAATTATATAAAAATCACTTATAAATGGAAAATCAATTACAATCACAGAAACGCCGTACCGAAACTCTCGAATAAACTTCGAAATGGACGCAATATTTACTCGTCATGAAACGCGTAATCTTATTGGCCGGCATAACTCGACTCCTGATTGGCTGCTCTGCCGTTCCTTAACATAGCGAACGCGAGCAGCATAAACTGCGTTTAACCCTATCGCTGTTATTTACTTATGTCACGACGCCGAAGTAATAATTTTCCCGTGAGTAGAATAACATTGAGAAGGAAGCACTAAAATATTTGAGCAAATTACGCATAATTGAAGACGGTATACAACTCGTTGGCTTTGACCCATGATGTCAACATGTCGGAAAACCCGCATACGGGCTAATATATTAATACTTATGTATTGCAGTAAATAATTTGTGGCTTTCCTCGTAAATTACAGATTACAAGAACAGAAATATGATAAGAGTTCATTTATCAAAGTGGACGAGTTGTAGCAAAGTCTTTAATTGACCTTATTTATTTGTAATAAATGATTAATTTTTTGCACTGATGATGAAGTAAATAATTAATGCTGTTCCTGTTCTGTGGTTGACAGGTTATTGTCGATGTACCCTTGTCTGCTCAGTACATTGATTCCAATCGTCACCGGAATAATTAATAACAAAACATTAGCGTTAATGTAAAAACATTTGCAAGAGAATGTCAAAATTGAGCCCTATAAATTAGTTAGTACCAGTCCAAGAATTATTTATCATTTATTTATGTTTTTATTTTAGTTATTTATTTTTTACATAAACATGAACTTTTATTCAGGATTATATATTTTGCGAGCTCAACGCGAAACGAATACATTCGAATATTGCGCGAATAAAAAATATCGAATTTCATTGGCTGCCGTGCACTATCACCTGATTGGTTGGTCACATGCAGTGGCCGTAGCCAACTGCTGAACACTCTACATTACGCCGCGATACGGATTGTAAAATTAAGCCAAATATTTTATCGATATTAAATATAAGGAGAGGCTTTGATTTAAAATGTTTTGCTGTGGTAGGATTCGAATTCAGAACTCCTAAGCTCAACGCTGCTCCTTATATTCCATACCTTCGGCATAATGAGACAATTTATGTCTCAAGGAATTGAATTATTCAGAAATGAAAATGTCACGTTCCCAAAATGTTGTTACAATGTATTTGATAGTAGTGTGACCGGTTTCGATCTACTGTGAGGTCATCAGACCGATTCTTCGTTCATACCGACGCGATTAGCGTACAGCCGCCTTACGCTCGTCGCCTCGGCATCAACGACGAATCGGTCTGATGATGATCTCATAGTAGATCGAAACCAGTCACACTACTATCAAATACATCGTGACAACATTTTGCGAACGTGACTTATTTTCATTTCTCAACCATATACCAATTCGCTGGCTTTCCAATACGAAACTATTTTTTCCAAACTTATTGTTTGATTTTGAACATAGCTACGTGCCCGTTGGACACTATAGACCGGCAGTACACCCGTGGATATTTTGATAGCTACGTTTTTTCAGCGTCCGTTTACAAATTCAATGGATGGTGATACTGCCCTCGATCCCGGAGAGAAAATTTATTTTACTTGGTTTCGGCAGTTACTAAGATAGCCTTCATCGGAATTTTTTTAAATGCCTATAACATAAATTACAAAATATTCCCAAGAGTGCCTCCTTATCACAAACGAGTGGCTAGCTTTTTATTAATGTTTGTTTGTAAATCTATCGGACCAAACTGCGTGGTCATCAGTCCGTAGCTTACAAACTACTTAAACCTAGGTAAACTAACCTAAGGACAACACACACACACACACCCATGCCCCAGGGAGGACTCGAACTTCCACGGCGAGCAACCGCGAGCTCCGCAGAGAGACGCTTTAGAGCGCTCGGCTACTCCACCACGGCAGCCTTTTATTACCTTGTGACTTACGCTTCATCGCTTATTTATAATCTTGTTATGTGTCCTGTAAGTACTGCTTCCGTACTATACACCAAACTACTTCTTACATTTTATTCTTAAAAACTGTCTCTCTTTTGTAAACATTTTGTAACTTGTTATACGTATTTTATTTTTTATTTTTTTCAAAAATTTCTGACGAAGGGAATATTAGAATTGCCGAAAACGGGTAAAATAATTTGTATCTCCGCGACTTAGAGCTGTATATCCATCAATTGGGTTACTCTTGATATTTATATCACCTCTGCCTCAGGAAAAAAGACGGGATTGTTCCCACTCACGTTCATTGTTGGGAGGCTATTCCAATACTTGAGATCCTTGGCAACTTTCATACGTATTTCCTAAGGGACATTGAGACAGAATTTGTGTTGTGGAGAGACATGCTTTGACAGTCAATATATCCACATTATCTGTAACACCGTGTTAATTGAGCGGTCAAAGCGTCTGCCTAGGAAGCAGGAGGTCCTGGGTTCGAATGCCCGGCGATGCCAGTGCTGTGACTCAGCGTATCCGGTGAGAGGGCTGAACGCTCTCTCTAATAATAATAATAATAATAATAATAATAATAATAATAATAATAATAATAATAAACCTTTGATATAATGAACAATTTATTTCAAGGAATTATGTTATTTTATCAATATGTATTCGCAATAGCGACTTTCTCACAGCTTTACTGTGTAACGAATAGATATTCTGTAATTTCCTAGGACCCGTGTATATCGAACGAAACAGCATTGCCATCGATATATATCGAACGTTCGACTCTCGCGCACAACCTTTGACGATTTAGTGTTTCTGATCCAGAGATTCTGGCGCTACGCGCCCTCACGTACTAAAAGAAAAACTTCTTCTTTAACCTACACCTAAACTAACATTCACTTTAAAAAAAAGTTATATGTAGCGTAGCCTTCACTACCCTATCTTTCAGAGCTACCTATTCTTCTTCTACTGTATTACTTTTCCCCTTGTCAGCCAATCCTTGCCTAATGCTCCCTCTGAAACTCTCAACCACCTCTGGTTCCTTTAATTTGTCCAGGTTCCATCTCCCAACTTTTCTACCTTACTGCAGTCTCTTAAGTTTTAATCTGCAGTTCATAACTAACAAGTTATGGTCAGTCTATATCTGCCCCTGGATATGTCTTACAGTTTGTAATTACTGTTGCTCCTCAAAATGATATTTGTCTTCATGGTACAACACTTTTTCCGGAGGTTAAGCTGAAGAGGCAAAATATAATGTTATCGCTAAAGATCAGACTAAGCTCCCAAATGGCTCGTGGTCAATAAAGAGCTCCCCAACATTTTTTGTTCGTTGTACTCCACACCTTATATAGAAATGAAATCGTGTTGCATCGCAAGCTCCCGTTGAAAGTGTGACCGGTATCCAATAAGCGACTGCTTTCGATGATAATTTTACTTCATGTACAGTTTAAAGTCTACTTTTCGACATTTTGCTTCTCATTGCTGCTAACCTAAGCTTGTTAAACACCAACTTAAGGTGCTGCATGATGTCATTCCTAAAATGATTTTTATTTAGATTTGAAACAATTTTGTTGCTTAAATTGTCAGTCAGAAACACAGCTTATATAAATCTGTATAAGTGGGGCGTCCAGTTCTGAAACTGAATGTAACTAACAGGTTAAAACTCGCGAGTAACGCTCCATTCAGTTAAGCTTTTTCGTGTAAACGTTTTACTGCAGCGCACTATACGATGCAGACTAAAAACTCCCTTTTGCCGATAACTCCCAGGCTGTGGCCAGTCCGTTCTCCACTATGGACTTTCTGCTGGGAGTCCACTTGCGCAAGAGAAAGCCTATAAAAGCTAGATAAGCACCCGAGGACATTAGGTAAATGAACCAGATTCGATAAGCATACTCTGATGCATATGCTGTGATTAAAGTCGACCAATCTGGAGCAAAATTTTAATCCTCCAGGAAATTTCAACCCAGCCCACCCTCCGCTGTAGAGGGCCCACATAACTTTTCAAAGTAGTAATGCGATATAGGAGAGTTCCTCTGGTTTTTTACAAAATACAATTTTTAATCAACAGTGTTTCCCCTTTTTGTGCCTTCAGCAGATTTACTTTTTGAAATGTTCAATTTGAACATTAATCGTGATATGTTTTAAGATAAGCCGTCCGGCCTGCGAGGCTGCTTAGTATAAGCAGCGTGTTAGTTTAGCCCTTCACGCGTGAGCGACAGCATGTCCAGTCTACAGCCGACCACCCGCTCAGTGTGTGCGATGGCATACGCCGTCCGCGCTCTTCAAATCCATTTTTCAGTTCTGCCGATACAATTGGATGGCCGTGAGATGGCAGTGTCATACATTCCTTAGCTTCATGTTGACAGTTTTTACATTAAATTACGAGTATTTGCACGGACTGCAATTATACGAATATATATTATGTTATACGAATATAGCAATGATAAAGAACTTTGTATGCTTGCCGATTTTCGAAAGTTGTGCGCAATAACTGGGCTGATTTAAGATGAAGTTATGTGAATTTTGATAGATGGTTATAATAAGGAAGACGAGTTTTTATTGTCTTCTGATGCATTAGCTATTCTGCCATCCTTTGAGCATTCTCAATGTCAAAAAATCTTGTAAGCAATTAATGTTTATAGCTTGATTAAAACTCTTTGTGCCTAAAGTGATTTATCCTATTAAATCCTTATACTTCTAAGTGTTAACGCTATTTTTTTCAAAATGTTTTTTTTCTACTACCTGATTAGATACAACATTTACAGCAGTAGTGGGTCATGCGCAGCAGGTGTCATGCTACAGGTGCTGTCAGGCAGAAGGCAGCGGCACGCTTCAGGGGTTATGGACCGTTAACCTCAGCAGTTTGGGATGTAACACTATAATTTATTTTCTTGCCTGGTATTATAGCGACGATATAGTTTGAAATTTACGCTACAGAAGATATTTTATTTTCTTGTGCAGCTCTAGCGAGAGAAGCCTGAAACTGCCTAAGCTACGAAACGAAACTGGAGCTCATGTTACTGTCGTCATCTTGTTAAGAGCAGCCAAAGTTCAACTTGTCGTAAGCAATATCATTCACTGCAAAGTAGGAACCGCTGCACACGCTGGTCGTTCAGAACTGCTGGCTGGCATTCTGCGGAGTTGCAGCTCTGTTTCCGGCCGACCGGGCCGTACAGTATTTAATGCAAGCCTAAACCCTCATTATAATAGAAGTGATTGCGCTGACGGTAACGGAAAACTTTCGGAAAAGAGGTCGGTCAAATATTTTAGATTTGTCCAAAAAGAAGAAACAAAATGGATTAAAAAAACATTTTGCATACTTAAGGTACCGTACTGTACATGATTACGAGCATCATTCAAAGGAACATCAAATGTCTCTTGAATCTTTTATCTGTTATATTTTTAGATGAATGATTTCACAAAACATTTCGCCGAAATATTTAAGTTTTTAATTATTTTCCAGTTTCGTTCCGATAACATGATCTCAGAGACACCACATTCGCTTTTCTACCGTTTTCTGTTTTCAGAAAGTTTTGTATTTAATACTTCCTTCGGAGGAAGTTATTTTAAAAAACAAATCTCACCAGTGTAACTTCAGTGGGAAACAGCTCTTAAGACATTGTAGTTCGCTGCACCTGTTCGTGAAATATTTAGATCTGCCAGTATGTCGTCTCCTAACTTCCAAACTTCAGTGGAGCTCTTGTCCATGAAAGGCGAAGATGTCGGTCCGAATCCCTGTCTCATACACAGTTTTAAGCTGCCCTGCCAGGAAGTTTCAAATCAGCACACACTACGATAAAGAGTGAAAATTTCATTAATGCCTTAAAAACAATTAAGTTATTTCTTGCCGTCAATTTTTGGAGTATTGCAGCCCAATGTGGGATTCTTACCAGGTGGGTTTGACGGAGGACATCGAAAGAATCTAAAGAAGGGCAGCTCGTTTCGTATTGTCACGATACAGGGGAGACAGCGTTACGGAAATGATACAGGATCTGGGATGGGAATCATTACAACAACGACGCTTATCGCTGCGGCGTGGGCTACTTGCGAACCTCCAATCGCCAACATTCTCCTCCGAATGCGAAAATATATTGTTGACTCCCACTTACATAGGTAGAAATGATCATCAGAATAAAATAAGAGAAATCAGAGCTCGAACAGAGAGATTCAGGTGTTCTTTCTTCCCGCGCGCTACTCGATAATGGAATGGGAGATAAATAGTATAACTGCCAGGCACTTAAATGTGATTTGCAGAGTATCCCATGTAGATGTAGATGTTAATGTGACCTACCATGATTACTTCGAAATAATTGATTTTCTATATATATATTTTGCAACCTAGACCTCAAAGTAGTCCATTTGATACCCTATTAGTCAGTTTCGTACTTTGTTTGGATGTAAAAATTGTGAGAAGATCCCATCGTGCCGGCCGCGGTGGCCGCGGGGACAGAGGCGCTCCAGTCACGTTCTGCACGGCCACTACGGTCGGGGGTTCGAATCCCCCTTCGGGCATGGATATTTGCGCCGTCCTTAGTATAAGGTAGTTCGTAAGTAGTTTGTAAGTTTAGGGACTGATGACCCCATAGTTAAGTCCCATAAGCTTAACAAACATTTGAACATTTTTGAACCCCTTGTACAATTTATTTAATCAAAATGGGCTTTCCAGTATTTACATATTGAAATGACGGTTAACAATGAAATGATGTAAATTTTGGAAAGCCCATTTTGATTTGAGCCCTAGACCTCAAAGTAGTCCATTTGATACCCTATTAGTCCGTTTCGTACTTTGTTTGGCTGTAAAAATTGTGAGAAGAACCCATCGTACAATTTATTTAATCAAATGGGCTTTCTAATATTTACATATTCAAATGACGGCTAACAATGAAATGATACGACGTCAGCTGCCATCAGGCGTGGAATTATAAACGGCGATATACGAAAATTTGTGGCTACGCCGGGATTCGAATCCGGATCTGCTGACTAGGCAGTTGCGCTAACCACAGACGCTACACAGGCGCAGGCACAGGATTCACACAACTGCACAGACTGTCCTGACAAGCTTCTCGTCCGACCCCCACGGGCCAGGGTAATTACCTGGTTACTCATTTCCCGCCGCTCGTAACTTCGTCGAATCCTTCAGGGAACCGAATCTGGAAGTGGGCCTCTTTTAACCTGTCTTGTTAACAAAGCAATGTCTAAGATAACAGACAACGTTCATTTCGTTGTTGCCTAGTCAGCAGGAGATCTGGGTTCGAGCCCCGGCCCAAGAACACATTTTTGTATGTCTCCATTGATCATTCACCGCCTGGTGGCATTTGACGGCAAGTCATTTCACCGTCAGTCCTCATTTGTGTGTGTATGTATCATAACTACAGTGACACATGGTGTCTGTTCTCAAGGATATGTCCGAGAGAACTTTCACCATACATATAATTGTTTCAAAATGTTCAAATGTTTGTAAATCTATCGGACCAAACTGCGTGGTCATTAGTCCGTAGCTTACAAACTACTTAAACCTAGGTAAACTAATCTAAGGACAACACACACACACACACACACACACACACACACACACACACACACACACACACACACACACACACACACACGCCCTAGGGAGGACTCGAACCTCCGACGGCGAGCAATCACGCGCTCCGCAGCGAGGCGCCTTAGACCGCTCGGCTACTCCACCGCGGCTATAATTGTTTCTCATGTTTATTCACAAGTGTGTAGTTTTGTAACAGTTGATTCGAGAGCAGGAAAAGTTAATTTTCCCTATAGTTGACATCACTACAATTATTCATAACCAATACAAAAGCGTTACATGTTTGCACCTTTTACTGTGCGTCAAAGTAGTGACCAGCGCTGTGTAGAACCCGTTGCCAGCGATGTGGAAGGCGTAGTGTACCGTTAGCAGACCCTGTTCTGTTGATGCTGCGAATGGAGCGGTCTACTGCCTGTCGAATATCTGGAACAGTTCTGAAGCGAATGCCACGAAGTTGTTCCTTCTTCTTCGGAATCGAATCAAAGTCACTAGGACTTAAATCTGGGGAGTATGGTGGATGGTACAGTACTTGCCAGTCCCATCGATAGACCAGAGCACCCACAGACTGCGCGGTATACGCCAGCGCATTGTCGTGCAAGCCTCCGTTTCTGAATTACTTTCAATTCATGAGGAACCCATCCCGGTGCGAATTTTTCGCATGCCCTGGCGTTTATTGAGGTTACGAAGCACAGTTGCATGCACTAGTCCGGTTTCGTGGCAGAGTGCACGAATCGTCTAGCGTCGATCACTGCCCACTAACGCGACAACAGTATGCACTTCTTGTTGAGAGACGCTACGACGACCTGCCCGATGCATGTCTGCCACAGTTTGCTGACCTTTGTTGAAGGCTTTTACCCAACATGCCACTATTCTGTACAGCAATGCCCGATTTCCCGCACGCCTCTTGAAGACCCTGATGAGACAGTCTTGCTGTACGACTGGGCACATTGTTTTGATCCAACTGTGTTGCTCCTGTTTCGAAAACAGTGACACCGTTACGTTAGACCCCTGCTTTAGCTAATTTAGCGGAACAGTAGAAAATTAGTAAGCGAGGCATGTCGAGACTCTGAGCCCCAATGAGAGACAAGCGTTTTAACAACTACGACACTTCGCTGTGTGTGCTGGCAGTTCATTTAAAGGACTTGTTCGCACGGAAGACCAGCATCGATACACTGAACAGAAGTTATGCGCTACCTTTCCTCTTTCTTAGGTTTGCTGTAGTTACCGTACAGTTTGTCAAGTAAATTGCCGCTCCTTGGTGTACACGGTCAGTCGGCCCCTTGCCAGAGACTAAATCGCTCTTTTCTCGTAACCAGCAGCACTAATTTTTCTGTCACTGTTCACATCACTTCATTTATTGTAAACGTCTCCTGTTCGTGCCTGACGATAGAGAATACTGTGGCTGTTGGGTGAACATTTGAGGAAGTGCAGAGATGGCCAACCTGTGGAAAGGTACCACATCTGATTATTCAAATTAATTCAGAAAGGCCAAAACAAGGGATAAAATATGTAGAATGAGTAACAATGATTTCGAAATGTTGACGCTACGTCATATGGCCGGTCGACTCCATACCATCAATCCTCAGATAAGGAGAATAACTCTGCCACACGAGACGTTCTTATCGGCCCACTCCACACATCATTCTTCGGTAATTCTGACACTTTTTTCCCCTATGTTAACCTCGATAGCTCTAATTTGCATTTTAACAAGTAATTTGTTCAAAAATTACCGAGTTTTAGCAACAAAGAAATAAAATTTTGTCCTCGCCTCATTGTCACAACCATCCTCCATAGATGTTTCGTCATGTTATAACATCCTCCTTCATAATAAGAAAAAAAAAAAAAAAAAAAAAAAAGAGAAAAAAAAACTCGAGAATGTATGGTGCTAAAGTGTATGGAGAATTTAATCGAACACTCCTTATTACATGCAAAACACAATGAAAAAAAAAAAAAATAAAAAAATGCAGGTCTTGCAATGAGTCCTTCAACCGCAAGAAGTTGTGAGCTGTCGTGTAAAACCAAGTCAGTTATTTCATTTAGTATCTACGGAAAAACCTATTCTACAACTGTAATAAATTATCTAATTAGCTCCCAATATTTATAGCGGCAACATCAGTTTTTATTTCTATAATAAATATAACTAGCTAACCCCGCTACGCATCGCTGTGTTTTAATCTG
The DNA here is from genome assembly GCA_026315105.1 of Locusta migratoria. Classification (NCBI taxonomy): domain Eukaryota; kingdom Metazoa; phylum Arthropoda; class Insecta; order Orthoptera; family Acrididae; genus Locusta; species Locusta migratoria. The sequence continues at coordinate 293,041,979 of CM048744.1, forward strand.
ATATGAAAAGACTGTCGAGTTAAATGAAATAATTATTGCAAAATAGACGCACCGAAACAATTAACAACCTGCAGTTATGCGGAATAAAAGGAAAGATATATAATAAAAATCTCATTTACTGTTAAGTCAGTGGATTTACCTTTCTTGTGTACAAATATCCCACGATTTACCTACGCTGGACCATGCAACGTATAATTGCCCTTGAGAAAAGCCATTTTTCTCTATATTCTGTCCATCCCCTCTCTTCGTACAGCTTCTGCTCCTCCCTCTCCGCTTTCAATAGCCTTAGTTATTCAAAATTAAGAATTAGGAACGTACTTCAAATTTTGTGGTAACAGTGGCAAGAAATGTGTTAATGGTGGCAAATGACCAGACAGTTACTCTCTCGGAGAAGTAATAACAAAATCATTAAAAAATGTGTACTGTATTTACAGATTTCGATACTACAGTGAGTTGTTTCACTACGTACATCATCGACAAAGCAGTTGTGAAACTTTGGTTGTCCGGGATGCTTGTAACTGAAAATGAACCTTTTAAACGTGAACGTCCCTACAATCAGATTTTAAAAAACGATATGGCTTTCGCGAGTCATCTCCCTTAGCAGATGATTGGTACGCACGTCGAAAGTTGGTAGCACTTCAATCTTCGATAGTCAGGTATAATTATCAGAGCTTTTAATGCTTAATAGAGAAGGTAAAATCGTAGTTAAAAAGTGGTAAAAGCAAGTAGATACTTTCATGTCTATAAAGGCCACTGCCACACTAATACTACAATGCTTAAAATTATCTAGAAGAATTCCATGATTTACACAATCAAGTCTTTGAGAACTCACAAGAAATCCCAATGGGTGAAGTTTGGTTGTTCAAAGCATTCAGTATTTGACCATTGAAAGTATGTACAGCATTTTCTGTTGAATAGCCGATATATATATATCGCAGTAAAGAGACTTCCTTTTGAATCGATGAAGTTGAAGTTCTTATGTGTGCAAATGATTTGCTGAATAAACATTTTCAAGATGGGAGGGAAAATTATTAAAGATATTTGTTTCTATATTTAAAAGAAGTGCACTAGAAAATGCACACACAAATAATTCAGAATTATATTTGCAAGTTCCAATCCAGTGTGACGGAAAATAGAATGAGGATTGAGTCTATAAAGTCACATGGTAGTTCATCAGGCAGTCTTCCTAAATGCTGACAATTTTGGCTTTTCAAAGTTGTCCTCTTGAAACAGATTTCTTGTAAATAAGGTATAAACTAAAACTAACCGCGACCATGACTGCGCTTGCCCACTCTAAACAACATGCAAATAACGCACGCCCACAATCGGAGACTAAATCAAATCATGTTACTCGTCTAATTACTCACGTAACACTTGTTACAAATGAAAAGGAACATGGCGTCGCGTTGTGATATCGTGATTACGAACGACTCCTGCAGCTGCAGTTTTCTCACATCGTCCCGAGCACATTAATAGACACGTTGGTTTCTTGTTTAGAAAGTATGTTATTATAATTATTCAAATTATAAAAATTCCTCTTGTAATACACTTTCACATTTTTCCGTCGGTAAGATATTTCACTTAGGTATTTTGAAAGCCATCTAGCAACGCCCATGAATAGATCGGGCGACCTACAGTTTTGGGACTACTGGCATAGGTTATACATACCAGAAACTACTCTGCAGAGCCAAAAACACTGATTTACGCGTGCAGATGCAAACACATGCATACGAAAGTACTCGCAGGACGGCGCTGCTGTCGCAAAGGTCTACGTAAGAGAACAGGTGTCTGACGCAGTGCTGCAACAATGACAGGTTATCACGATTTAAGTGCGTTTGAACGTGGTGTTATAATCGGACCACGAAAAATGACACACTACGGTCGGGGGTTCGAATCCCCCCTCGGGCATGGATATTTGTGCCGTCTTTAGTGTAAGGTAGTTTATAAGTAGTTTGTAAGTTTAGGGACTGATGACTCCCGTAGTTAAGTCCCATAAGCTAATCAAACATTTGAATTTGAAAAATGAGACACAGCATCTCTGAGGTAGCTATGAGGTAGGTATTTTCCCGTACGAACATTTCACGAGTGCATCGGGAATCCAGTAAAACATCAAATCTGCGACAACGTTGCGACCGGAAAATGATCGTGCAAGAACGGAACCAACGACGACTGAAGAGAATCGTTCGTTTCAGCAGTGCCACACAACCGCACATTGAAACTTCCTGGCAGATTAAAACTGTGTGCCGGAACCAGCACTCGAACGTGAGACCTTTGCCTTTTGCGGGCAAGCGCTCTACCGACTGCGCTATCCCGACACGACTCACGATGCCGCCTCACAACTTTACTTCCGCCAGTACCTCGCCTCCTACTTCCCAAACTTCACAGAAGCTCCCCTGCGAAACATGCAAGACTAGCACTCCTGGAAGAAATGAAATGGTGGAGACATGGCTTAGCCACAGCGTAAGTCCAGGAGTGGTAGTCTTTCATGTTTCGCACGAGAGCTTCTGTGAAGTTTGGAAAGTAGGAGGCGAGGTACTGGCGGAAGTAAAGTTGTGAGGCGGCATCGTGAGTCGTGTCGGGATAGCTCAGTCGGTAGAGCGCTTGCCCGCGAAAGGCAAAGGTCCCAGGTTAGAGTCCCAGTTCCGGCACACAATTTTAATCTGCGAGGCAGTTTCATATCAGCGCACACTCCGCTGCAGAGTGAACGTTTCATTCTGCAACCGCACATTGCTGCGTATTTCAGTATTGGGCCATCAAGTGTCAGCGTGCGAACCCTTCAACGAAACGCCATCGATATGAGTCTTTGGAGCCGAAGGCCCATTCTTGTAACCTTGCCTACTGCACGAGACAAAGCTTTACGCCTCTCCTGGGCCCGTGTACATCAGCATTGGACTGTTGATGACTGGAAAACTATTGCCTGCTCTACGAGTCTTATTTGCAATTCTGTCAAGCGGATGGACGTGTAAGGGTATGGAGACAACGGCTAGAAGCAACGAATCCTGCATGTCAGCGGGGGACTGTTCAAGCTGGTTGAGGCTATGCCATGGTGTGGGGCGTGTGCAGTTGGTGTGATAAGAAATACCTGATACGTCTGGATACGACAGACAGGTGATACGTTCGTACGCATCACGGCATACCTACATCCATTCATGTCCTTGTGCATTACGACGGACTTCGGCAATTCCAACAGGCCATTGTAAAACGCAACACGTCCATAATTGCTAAAGAGTGGCTCCAAGAACACTCTGGTCACCAAACTCCTCATAGATGAACATCACTGAGAATATCTGGGATGCTGTTCAGAAGAGATCTCCGCCTTCTCGTACTTTTACGGATTTATGCACAAGCCAGCAGGATGCATGGAGTCAGTTGCCTCCAGCACTGCTTCAGACGTCAGTCGAGCTCACGCCAGGTTGTGTTGCGGCCCTTCTGAGTGCTCACGGGGACCCTACTCGGTAGTAAGTAGGTGTACCAGTTACCTCGCCTCTTCAGTGTATTTCCGATCAACATAAGGTCCTTTAAAATTTTGATATGTTTTTGACTGAAACACACTCGTTCATTATTAAATGTATTTTTTTCTTTTGTTTAAGATCACCTTTTCCTTGTTGAATAATACCTATAGAACCGTTGTCTAAGCCGAGTGACAGTAACAAAATTAAAGAATTTCGATTGGCAATAGTTCATAAATTATAATCTGTAAATAGTGGCTAGTTTGGCTGTATAGCCAGCTATTGTATGTTCTCTTGGTCACCAGGAATTCAGACTTCTAGTTTTGTAGTTGTTGTGGTCTTCAGTTCGGAGACTGGTTTGATGCAGCTCTCCACAATACCCTATCCTGAGCAAGCCTCTTCAACTCCACTTAAGAACGGCAACCTACATCTGTCTGAATCTGCTTACTGTATCCATCTCTTGGTCTTCCTCTGTGGTTTTTACCCCACACACTACCTTCTAATGCTCGATTCCCTGATGTCTAAGAATGTGTCCTACCAATCTATCCCTTCTTTTAGTCAAGGTATGCCAGGAATTCCTTTTCTCCCCAATTCTCTTCATTGCCTCCTCATTAGTTACGCGATCTACCCACCTACCTTCAGCATTCTTCTGTAGCATCACATTTCAAAAGTCTCAATCCTCTTCCTGTCCGCACTGTTTATCGTCCATGTTTCACTCCCATACAAGATAACACTCCACACAAATGCCTCCGGAAAGGACTTCCTTGGGCTTAAATCAATATTCGATGTTAACAAATTTTTCTTTTTCAAGAACGCTTTTCTACCCATTGCCATTCTGCATTTTATATCCTCTGTACTGCGACCATCATTTGTTATTTTACTGCCCAAGTAACAAAACTCATCTACCTCCTTTATTGCTTCGTTTCCCAATCTAATTCTTTCAGCATCACCTGATTTTCTTAGACTGCACTCCATTACCCTTGTTTCGCTCTTGTTAATATTCCTCTTATATGCACCTTTTAGCACACTGTCCATTCCGTTCAACTGTTCTTCCAGGTCCTTTGCTGCCTCTGACAGAATTACTATGTCATCGGCAAAACGCAATGTTTTTAATTCTTCACCCTGAACTTTAATTCCTTCTCCAAATTTATCCTTGCTTTCCTTTATAGTTTGCTCAATGTACAAATTGAATAACTTTGGGGAAAGGCTACAACCCTGTCTTACTCCCTTCCCAACCACTGCATCCCTTTCATGCCCTTCAACTCTGACAACTGCTGTCTGGTTTTTGTACAAGTTGTAAATAACCTTACGCTCCCTATATTTTACTCCTGCTTGCTTCAGAACTTGAAAGAGTTTATTCCAATCAACATTGTCAACAGCCTTCTCCAAATCTACAAAAGGTAGGTTTGCCTTTTCTTAATCTATCTTCTAGGACAAGCCGTAAAGTGAGTATTGTCTCCCGTGTTCCTACATTTCTACTGAACCCAAACTGATCTTCCCCGCAGTCGGTTTCTACCAGCTGTTCCATTCTTCTAGTTTTACCCCAAACGAAGTTACCGAGTTGTCGATAGTGGCATCGAGAAAAGGAACTTAATTAATGTAAAATGTAAAAATCGAAATGTAAAATCGAAGTCTTGGCCACGTGTTATTGTCCGTAAAATTTCTTCATTGCTGAACGTTTGGGTTCTGGGCTGGTTATCTTGGACTTCAACTGATGTGTCTCTGGCATCCCCCCCATGGATACTACATCAATGCTGACGAACAGATGAAAGTAAACGTCGAGCACAAAAACAGTTTGAAGAGGAATATGGTCTGCTTTAATCGCCACGAAAGCCTGTTGACTTATACGCTGACGTGACAAAACTATCGTAAGATCTTGTCGGATTTCCTTTTTCCTGGACAAGTGGAGCAACTCGACGTGGCATGAACTCGAAAAGTTATCGGAAGTCCCCAGCAGTAATACTGACCCATGCTGCCTCTACAGGGGACCACAGTTGCCAAAGTGTTGCCGTTGCAGGGACAGACATCTCGACTGTGTTCCATAAATGTTCAACAGAATTCTTGTCGGGCGATCTGGTTGGCCAAATCATTCACTGAAATTGTACAGAATGTTCTTCAAACCAACGCTAACGTTTACCGGCGACGTGGCTCATTGCCATCCATGAAAATCCCAGCGCTATTTGGGAACAGGAATCCATGAATGGCTTCAAATGGTCTCAAAGTAGCCCAACTAACCATTTACGGCCAATGATTCATTCGGCTGGTTCAGAGAAACTACTCCATCCACGTCAAAACAGCTCACGCCATTAAGGGCAGTTGTACCGCCCTATCTCGACAATGTTAAATTGGCTATATAAATGCCCCGTTCTCTCAGGAGCGGTGTGGTGTGTTTTTATCACGTGTTCTGTCAAGTTTTGTGACTGTATTGCTCTACAAACACTTTTAAATAACAGCTGAACAAAAATGTTATTATTTTTCCCATAACATATGTTTTTATGTAAATTTTCACAATTTTAATTTCTTTAATTTTAACTAATAAAGTAAATACTACTAAAGTATAGATAGTACATCATTGTACTATGTCATATGATAAATAATTCATTAATGTAGATTCATAAATTTCTGAGAAAAAGGGGCATTTATACTGAGAACTGTCATTTTCAGAAAATTGCGTTTAAAGAAAAATTTTTAATATACAGCCAACATAAAAAAAATGTTAGAATCCTCCTGGACGGTAGTCCTCATCTCCTCCTTCATCTTCTTCACCCAGTCCTGCCCTCCTTGTCTTGGATTTGGCTTCTTTTGACATATTGTTTATTGCTATGACTTTCATGATTCGTAGTTGGTCCATCACACTTTTTAGTGGAGTTGTAACCTTTACGAACTCCAAGAAACTCCAAAACCTGTAGTGTTCCAGAATAGGCATGATTAAAAGTAAGAACAGAATCAAAACCACAAAGTCATGATGACAACTATCACAGGAAGCAGAAACTAAAAGACAGCTAGTGGACAACTGTTGTCAAACACAAACAAATACTCAGGTTCAAAGAGTTTACTGCGAAGTAACGTTAGTGTAGGCATCCTACGAAACGGACAGTTCTCTACAAAACAAAAGAAACCACAACCCTCTAGACCCTATCGTTCCAGAGAAAAATGCAAATCCGCGAAGTGATGGAAAACAAAATTCTCAGAAATTAAGCATAAACATCCATATTTTCAAAATGTGCAGGAAAGTAAAACTGGAAATGTTGTCATTATGGGCGGTAGACTCCTCAAATGAGCCACTGCTAGCTTGCACAGTGCCTTGTTGACAACTTGTGCCCTGGTTTCGTACACTCTGTCACACTCGACGCCGACGATCGGCTCTCGCCAATTCAAATCGAGACTCGTGTGACAGAGCCCCGGCTTTTCAGTTGTTGAGGCCCCAACTGATACGGTCACGAGCCCGAGAGAGGCACTGCCGACGATGCCTTACTGTTGTCAAAGGCACTCGAATCGGTCATCTACTGCGATAGGACTGAGGCGCTCCAGTCACGGTCTGCACGGCCACTACGGTCGGGGGTTCGAATCCCCCCTCGGGCATGGATATTTGTGCCGTCTTTAGTATAAGCTAGTTCGTAAGTAGTTTGTAAGTTTAGGATTTGATGACCCCGTAGTTAAGTCCCATAAGCTATACAAACATTTTTTTACTGCGATAGCCCATTAGCACCAGACTGCGCCGCGCTGCCCTAACGCATACATTTATCGTACGCCCACCGTTGATTTCTGTGGTCATTTCACGCACTGCTGCCTGTCTGAACACTGACAGCTGTATCCGGACACCGTTGTTCTCGGCCATTAAGTGTGTGGCGTAGGCAATTACGTTGTATGTGGTGAGAAGTAAGCCCTGAAATTTGATAATCTCTGAGCATGCTTGGCAGTATGGATCCCAACATGTGAATTCCTCGACGGTGACGGCACAGGACCGCAGCCTCGTACATTGACCTAGGAGGCTTAGTACTACAGCCCGGTTACGTCACAGTTGTTGGCACTGCCTTATGTGAGGCAGAGATTGCGTAAACAGACGAGAGCAGACTTCAGAAATCCTAAATTTTATCTCGGGCCATACGTGCAGCTCCAGACCTCGCTGGGTTATCAGTTACTTTCCGCGTGGCACTCCGGCACAGCATTTATTTATTGCCTAAATTCGCTTTAATAGGTAATCTGCCGAACGAGTCCCATTTCACTAGAAATCTACAATAAGTTGTATTTCGGTTGCAGACTTGTACAATCGAAAATATGCGATGTAGAAAACAACAACGTACAGTCGTTCAAATCTTGCCATTTTTATGATCCATATCATTGCGATAGGCTTACTAAATTTGCCAGAAATTTGTTATTCTCTCGTCGCAAATTGTCACCACTGGTTGAGAGAACTCTATTATCTAATGGGGTAACGTATCAGGAGCGTTATGCGAACATTTGTGAATTGGAAGCTGTGGCGGACTAAGGCTGTCGGAGGCCCGGGGCGGTGGCAAATGAAAATGAGATCTCTCGTCCACTTGGAGTTAAATGCATTATTACAAAAAGAGTAACTTTTGAGATTTGGAGGGCCCCCAGGACGAGAGGCACGAAACAATCTAAAAAAGTTTTAGAGTTTTGGAGGCCCCAGAACGAGAGGCCAATAGCGCTCAACGAGGAAAGACACCTGCTTTCGAGGTACTTGTAGCCCCGCCCCCCAAGACGAGAGAGGCGCGGGGCGATCTGTCGCCCCCCCCACCCTCTCTTAGTCTGCCACTGGTTGGAAGAGCGCACAGGAGTAACTTCTCGTTGTAAAGATAACTACTGTGGTATGATGTGTTATATATCTCGGGCCACGAGACATGATGAATTCGAAGTAAACAGATGCGTATAAACGAAGCATTCTCCTCCCCTTACAAGGGAAGGGTCAGGCTTGTCATGTCGAAACCTGTGAGTAAACATTGGAGGAATTCTGTATGCAGACTGTTAGCTGCTCACATGTTTGTACAGCTTATGGGACTTAACTACGGGGTTATCAGTCCCTAAACTTACAAACTACGTATGAACTACTTACGAACTAGGACGGCACAAATATCCATGCCCGAGGGGGATTCGAACCCCCGACCGTAGTGGCCGTGCAGACCGTGACTGGAGCGCCTCAGTGTCCTCGGCCACCGCGGCCGGCTGCTGACATGACCTGGCAGTCTGTAAAGTATGAAATTGTCGCATGTTTACCGCGCTTATAACTGCCTGTTGTACAACCCTGACCTCTCTCGCTACGTTATACCAACGCCATCTAGGGACAAGGTGGCGTTAGCTACGCGCCGCTCTCCTGCCACAGCACTAATTCGCCCAGTGAAAGCGATCGTACCATAATTAATAAATACGATAATAATAAATTCGTTGACAAATGTATCTGATATGTTATCTACTTTCCAAATAGTTAAGAAATAGACCCAAATACATATACGGTTTAGAACACGTCAAACTTTTATTTCTTGTAATTACCGCAAAAATGCGAAATATTGATACAATGTTCAAAACATAGCTTTTTTGTGAACCAAGAACATACAAGCAAAGACGACATATGACACCCCCTACGAATCACAGACGTTAGACGTCCGTAGACAAAACTCGGTCGGTGTTTGGGAGGAATCAGGCCTAATATCAGTATATTCTGAAGCATGCTACGCATATTTAATCACATTTTGAAACCGTGGGGAGGAAAACTGAAAATGTACGACTGATTGCAACTTGAGAATATTGTCACGGTGATAGACCGGAAACTGCAGTGATTTGCACGCAATAATTTTGTTAGTTTTCTGTAAAATGCCTTCCACTGGCGGAAAAATTCTCTGCCTAACGGTTGAATTACGTTCGTCGTGCCGGGTGGAATCTGAAGTATCTCTGCTTCTTTGTCAGGGTGTGCTAGAAATACAGGTTTTAATGAATTAGAACTTTTATGACCTGACCACGAATCTAGAAGAAGAGATTTGTTCCCGCAGAACGGAAGAAAAGCATGACGCATGAAAAGTGCAATGTTATCATTTCCCGTTTTTCGAGACTTCGATGCGTCTACCACAAGATTGTCTGCGTAGAACATTGTTTGTTTGACACGTGGTCCAAAACGTCCAGTTGGTTCTTGAAGACACGCATATAGTTTAGGTACCAATGCACCATCCAGACTAATTATGGGCATTATAGTGTATGAATGGGTGATTGCAGTCGTGGTCTGCGCAATTGCCTCAATATGTTTTTTCCCCTTTGAATGACAGTGTTCTTTCCGCACGCATTTCTTTTTGAAAACCTGACTGATCTGCATTGTAAACGTAAGCTTCACTAAAACTGGCGATCTTATTTTTTGCAGTCGTAAGAAAAGCCTATATCATTTCCATTTGAGTCACTTCATTTTCCGACCTGTATCTCGATAAAAATTGTTATTTTTCGTGCCACAATTTTATGTGATCTTTTGAAGCGACTAATCCAACTTTGAGAAGCTGTAAATTCTTTTAGCGTCTATCGTGTTGGCAATCTCTAACGCCCAATCACACAAAGTTGTGTCGCTGACACTCAATGACTGTCTTCTGGCATCGGTAAATTGCTCAAAAAGTCGCGCATTTATCTCCGTTGCAATTTCCAGTCGACTCTTACGTCGTCCAGCGACTTCCTTTTTCCATCTATACTATCACTTTCAGAACGGACAAAGCGATACCTATTTTGAACAGTACTGACACACAGCGTTTATTACCACTTTCGTTCAACCAATACTTCACCACTTTTTCTTTGTCTGATAATGTAATTGTAGTTGCTGGTGTTGGTTTCGGAGATAATTGATGATGGAACGTGGCACTATCACTCGAAGAGTCTTCATGTGTGCAAATTTCTTCCATTTCTTCGCCGTCTGTAGATTCACAGTCTGCAATATCAAGTGTTTCAGTCGTTTCTAGCCACATGTCTGCGTTATTTACATGCTGTTCTAGAGGTTTAGCTACCATGTCGCACATCATAGTCTTCACGCGTGTTTTCTATTGATTGCTTCATTTGACGTCTGTGGTATACCTCCATGGCAAGCAGCAAAACATTTACAGGATTTGCCATCACCTGTGAGAAGAGAATGAATGTTCACCGTAAAGTGGCTTGCGGAGTATTGATGTAAATGTACAGAATATCTTTCACATCTCTAACCAGTTTCAGGACGATATGTTTCGAAATACGTACAGAAATGAAAAGGAAGTGCATGCCACAGAAACGAATATTCGTTTCGCCTTTCCACCAAAACCATGCAACGATATTTCTTTTTAGTGAACGCCGCGATAAGACGGCCGCCCCTCCCGCCCATGCGCACAACGCTCACCATAACAGCTCGCGATTTCCAGGGGTGGCCAGCCGTCACCGCAAGCGCCAAGTAGGAAAAACAGCCATTTTCGTGATACTTCTAGGTGACTTCCAGGTCATGTCAGCAGCTAACATTCTGCATAGACTTCCTTCAAGCCGGCCGCGGGACTGAGGCGCTCCAGTCACGGTCTGCACGGCCACTCCGGTCGGGGGTTCGAATCCCCCCTCGGGCATGGATATTTGTGCCGTCCTAGTTCGTAAGTAGTTCGTAAGTAGTTCGTAAGTAGTTCGTAAGTAGTTCGTAAGTAGTTCGTAAGTAGTTCGTAAGTAGTTCGTAAGTAGTTCGTAAGTAGTTCGTAAGTAGTTCGTAAGTAGTTCGTAAGTAGTTCGTAAGTAGTTCGTAAGTAGTTCGTAAGTAGTTCGTAAGTAGTTCGTAAGTAGTTCGTAAGTAGTTCGTAAGTAGTTCGTAAGTAGTTCGTAAGTAGTTCGTAAGTAGTTCGTAAGTAGTTCGTAAGTAGTTCGTAAGTAGTTCGTAAGTAGTTCGTAAGTAGTTCGTAAGTAGTTCGTAAGTAGTTCGTAAGTAGTTCGTAAGTAGTTCGTAAGTAGTTCGTAAGTAGTTCGTAAGTAGTTCGTAAGTAGTTCGTAAGTAGTTCGTAAGTAGTTCGTAAGTAGTTCGTAAGTAGTTCGTAAGTAGTTCGTAAGTAGTTCGTAAGTAGTTCGTAAGTAGTTCGTAAGTAGTTCGTAAGTAGTTTGTAAGTTTAGGGACTGATGACCCCGTAGTTAAGTCCCATAGACTCTACAAACATTTGAACTTCCTTCAATGTTAACTAACAGTGCTAAAAAAAAAAAAAAAAAAAAAAAATCAGTACATGTTTCGGCATGACAAATCTGACCCTTCCCTTGTTAGTCTATGAAGCCCTTGGAAGATGGAGCATTAGTAACGAGTGTGTTGTTGGCTCCGGTACAAGCGGATGCTTCTCTCAACCTTCCAGTTATTTGCAAATATGAATTGTAATTGCAACTGCAGCTGCTGCCGTGCTGTATATCAGATTGAAAATATAAAAATTCATCGTCTGCCATTTGGCAGAGCCTAGGACTTGCTCAGAGAAATTTTTGAGCTTGATAGTGAATGAATATGCTCCTTTCTGCACTGGTTCAGACAGTTTAGATTCTCTAATAGCAGAATGAATGAGCTCTGGTTCTCAAACCAAACTGTGACAACGTAATACCACATCAAAATAGAATTTCCACGCTACAGAATACAGCAGTTCCAGACTTCAGCAACCAGTTGTGCTAATTGAATGTCGATCGTGAGCCACATTTTAATGATCATTCGTTGTCACAGTAGAAATGGGTTCCTGGAGAAATTTAACGTTTTATGTTTCATAGATAAGAAAAAATCAAAAGGCTGACTTTTGTTCAAATGTTTGTAGAGCTTATGGGACTTAACGGCGTCATCAGTCCCTAAACTTACAAAGTAGTTAATACTAAGGACGGCACAAATATCCATGCCCGAGGGGGGATTCGAACCCCCGACCGTAGTGGCCGCGCAGACCGTGACTGCAGCGCCTCAGCCCCTCAGCCACCGCGGCCGGCGCTGACTTTTGTCTCTCGTGGATCTACTGCAGGAACGAGATTTACCAGCCAAAATACTTTTCAGTGGACGTAACTGATGGGTAAAATTTGAAAGCAGCTCGATAACATCGGCGTCGCTGCTTTAACTTTTATTTGCCCGGTGGCGGTGTCCATTACCCAACAGCCCTGTCCACCGGGGAAAGGAAGGCACGTAAGACGCGCGCAGCCGTTTGACTGACTCGCTGCATCGCCACACTTACGCTCTTTGTAACGCTCTTGACCTACTTCATCTCGCTGGGAACATACATTTCTAAGCAGCTGTATAGATCTTACTTTCATGTGATTTCGAAACAAGCTTCATTAATTCGGTATCTCACCCCGACACCTTCCTGAAACCGGCAAGCGTGGTGGTTTCACTTAATCGCTTAGTAGGCGCTTTGTTTGACAGACTTTTAAATTATCATTGTTCACGTACAGTGATTTTTAAGCAACTCATTTTCGACTTAGATTCGTAAATGCAGTATGTAAAATGTGTTGAAAGCTGTTACCTGCATAGAAGCGATGTAGCCTCAGGCTTTACCTAAGTAAACACGTAATTACTTCCTGATTTTATAATATGTCGCACTAACGACATTATGACTCTCCTTTACTTTTAAAAGTAGGAAGTTACAATTGCCAGACGTTATCCTGTTACACAATAAATCGCCTTAGAAACGTCTCTCTCTCTTTTTGTCGGTTCGTAATATCTCGATTTTCGTGTTACGTAATATAAAACATATCAGGTGTTATAAATAATTAAGTCTCCTGAAACCCCAATGTAACTCAGAACTAAATGAACAAGATCTGCAAATATTTTAATATGTCATTCTACAATTAAAAATATTTTAAAAGTTGATATAAACGTGATTTTGCAAATGTTTAGTTACGGAGTTACGGCTAGTAAAAATTTTGCTTGAAATTTAACGCCCTCGCTAATATGAAGCCATCGTAAAACTGGACGAGGTTACCGTTAAGTACAATTTCCATTTATTTTGTTGTTATTGATCAAGTGAATCTAACAAAACGTGTCGTTAGTAGTTTTCCAGAAATCTCAGAGGAGCAACGAAATAATTTGTGAAAATTTGTAGTTTATTAACTACTTAGCCCAATTTAAAAAAATCCATACAATTGCACAAAGTTGTCAACAGAACTTAGAGAATTTTTTTGGGACATCATGGTAATAAAGTTAAGTAAAACAGTATGAATGTGTCAGATAAACTACTTTTATTAATACCACAGCGCGCGTAAATTCATGTTAAACCGGAGAAAACAAAGCTAAGTAAAGATTACCTGACATAGTCTGGTTTGGAGGCGATCTGATCGTTTTATAGTTTTCAAAATAAAAAGCCAAGATCGCACATTAATAATTTATTAAATGACGACCGGTTTCGGTGCACTGTGTCACCATCATCTGGTCTCATATATGTTAAAAACTGGTCATCTTGTTAAAAAATTGGGTATAAAATAACAAGTCAAACATTGCACTTAGTCACTATATAAAAATACACAAGTTAAAAACATGACAGCTTACAAAATACTGACAGCTTTGAAGATTCTAGTTTACATTTTGGCGCAAGGTGGCAGCACCATAGCTGGATAGTGTTTGTAAGCTGGTTTCACAAAAGTCACAGACTTCTGATATTGATTCGATTTGCCCATGTTGCAACCCGAAGGAAACTCAACTGCGTTCCAAACCACAACGTCCATCTTCGCTACTTTCTCTGATTCCGACTCTTGAAAAATAATTGGTTGTCAATTCTCTACGCTCACTGCCACAAATAAACATTAGTACATCATCCTAGTGAGTTCTAGTTCACTCAAGATTTATGGCTCAAACGGATAATGCTGATCTATGGCGAAACAATGCTGTGGTGTCCGGTTTGTGGCTTTAAATCAGCTCGGGAAATGACCATTATGGCCGTTAATGTCAAACAATTGTGCCTGTTCTTTTTACATGTCCGAGTAAAACAGACACTATATCAATAATTGTTGACTTTTTTATTTTATTGCTAGTATGTGAGGCATCCCCAGTACGCGAATTTCGCTTCTCCCTATATAACTGACGCGCTGTTCAGTAGGTGGTTATAATGTGTTGCTCCTCGGTGTATTAACATCCGTCTGACTTGCCTTCTTCAAAACGGTGATGCTGGCGAAATCATTCGCACAATGTCTGTAAAAATCCGGTCCAGATGCCGTCCACTGATCAGCGGTTTCATTGGAAACAACAGAATTGCTGCATTTGCCGTAAATTGTCTTTCTACCTGTCGGGCGGTCGCGTTTCAGGTAGTTACAGTGACGTCGGTGTTAGCGGAAACCGCGCAGCATCGCTGACACTTCAGCAGCGTCTGCAGTCGGCAGGAGACGATGCCGCGCCAGCGTCTGGACGCAAGACCGCCGAGAGAAGCTCCACACAGCATAAACGAGTGAAAAGAATGTTTCGACTGAATTGTTACTTTTTCATTTTTGTCTACAACTAAATTTTATCCGGCGTTAATTTAATGTTAAGGTTCATCTCTTTTCTGCCTAGAATTACACTACTGGCCATTAAAATTGCTACACCAAGAAGAAATGCAGATGATAAACTGGTATTTATTGGACAAACATACTAGAACTGACATGTGATTACATTTTCACGCAATTTGGGTGCAGGGATCCTGGGAAATCAGTACCCAGAACAACCATTTTTGGCCGTAATAACGACGTTGATACGCTTGGGCATTGAATCAGAGCTTGGATGACGAGTACAGGTACAGATACCCATGCAGCTTCAACACGATACCATAGTTCATCAAGATTAGTGACTGGCGTATTGTGACGAGCCAGTTGCTCGGACATCATTGACCAGACGTTTTCAGTTGGTGAGAGATGTGGAGAATGTACTGACCTGGGCAGCAGTCGAACATTTTCCGTATCCAGAAAGGCCCGTGCAGGACCTGCAAGATGCGGTCGTGCATTATACTGCTGAAATGTAGGGTTTCACAGGGATCGAATGAAGGGAAGAGCCGTCGATGCGAACAAAAGGTGACAGAGACGTGTAACCAATGGCCCCCATACCATCACGCTGGGTGATAGGCCAGTATGGCGATGAGGAATACAGGCTTCCAATGCGTTGACCGCGATGTCGTCAAATACGGATGCGACCATGATGCTGTAATCAGAACCTGGATTCATAAGATTCACATTCGTGCACCCAGGTTCGTCGTCGCGTACACCATCGTATGTGATGCAGCGTCAAGGGTAACCGCAGCCATGGTCTCCGAGCTAATAGTCCATGCTGCTGCAAACGTCGTCGAACCGAGCAGATGGTTGTTTTCTTGCAAACGTCCCCATCTGTTGACTCAGGGATCGAGACGTGGCTGCACGATCCGTTACAGCCATGTGGATAAGATGCCTGTCGCCTCGATTGCTAGTGATAAGACACCGTTGGGATCCAGCACGGCGTTCCGTATTGCCCTCCTGAACCCACCGATTTCATATTGTGCTAACCGTTATTGGATCGCGACCAACGCGAGCAGCAATGTAGCGATACGCTGAACTGCAATCGCGATTGGCTACAAATCAAATGTTAAAATGTTTGTTTATCTTATGGGACTTAACTACGGGGTCATCAGTCCCTAAACTTACAAACTACTGGTGAACTAACTAAGACTAAGGACGGCACAAATATCCATGTCCAAGGGGGGATTCGAACCCCCGATCGTAGTGGCCGTGCAGACCGTGACTGGAGCGCCTCAGTCCCTTCGGCCACCGCGGCTGGCCGCGATTGGCTATAATCCGACCTTTATCAAAGTCGGAAACGCGATGGTACGCATTTCTTCTCCTTACACGAAGCATCACAACAATGTTTCACCAGGCAACGCCGGTCAACTGTTGTTTGTGTATGAGAAATCGGTTGGTAACTTTCCTCCTGTCAGCACGTTGTAGGTGTCGCCACCGGCGCCAACCTTGTGTGAATGCTCTGAAAAGCTAATCATTTCCACATCACAGATCTTAAATTTGGCGTCTGTAGCACGTCATCTTCGTGTGTAAAACCGTAGTCCAACATAATGAGGTTGCTTTTCCTACTAATCTTTGTCACCTTACATAACATTTCTAGTTATCTGTACACTTGGAAAATGTATCTTGTATTCAAGGACGACATCTATCCTTTACCTCCCCTCGTCACCAACAAAAAGCCACAGATTGCTAATCACCATGCCCATCAGATCATTTAGTAGATAGAAAATAACGCTCCTATCACTATTCCTGAGGCACTCCCGAAGATATCCTTGTCTTTGACGACCACTCACCAAAAAAGCCCTATTTTCGATGTCGTCACTGTAAACATTATACAAGAAGACCTGAGAATAACCAAGTCCTTTCTAGAGAATTATCAAGTTAAAGAACTCGGCGACAGGAACACTTGGGTGTTCAAGAGTTTAGATTCCCGCTTGATACACTGTATCTTGTGAAACAGTTCACACACACATTAGTTTCATGCAATTTCCAGCCATCTGGAACGTTCAACGTACGTCCACCTCTTACTTGTTCCTCAGGCACTGTCAGCCACTTTCGCTGTAAGCTGCACAGGACGAGTAACCATATTGTGTAAGAAATGTACCAAGTAAAATTTCAGTTTTCTTGAGTTAAGAATTCAGTAAAAAGCAGATTTCCTATTAGAGCTTTAGGAACACTGTTAAAAGCGTACTTTTCTGAATGAGATCAGCCAAATACAAATAATTAGTTTCTTATGACAAATTAAACGAAACTCCAGAATCGGTAAGTTTACTTAGCGAATTTCGTTGATGCTGATAAAATGTGTGCTGTATCTACACATACCGTTTTCAAACAATATTTTTATGGCGCACAGAAACTTTTTCACTCAGAACCTCACGGTAAATTTTTTTATCATCCAACTTTTATAATCTCTAGACACTCTGCGCGGTGACGCTCGCGTTTCCGACTACAAATAAATATCGTAACGGTGAACTTTCCCACTGACATGGAAGTCAGAACATATCTTTACATTTTATCGAGGCTTAGGACTGGCTGTGCACGTTTTTCATTTTATTTATTATTGTAGTTCCAATTTGCACGTTTTTTCATTTTATTTATTATTGTAGTTCCAATTTACAGTAGCAAATTGGTAACATTTTTTCTTATTTTATAAATCGTGATTTCTTATTCAATTTTTTGTAAAAAGCCTAGAGACTTTAAACACCTTTCTAAATCTCAAGTCTTCATATTTTTGTATAATGTCTCTTAATCTTTTGTCCTGACTGAGGTACTTTTTTCTTTTTTGAGGAGGTAGGCAAATAGAATCTTACAACCGGAAAGCTGTGTTTTAGGGAACACTGTGTTTAATGCTTTCATTGCAGCCATTTCAAAATCTAGCACTGCAGTTTTTGGTGACCACTCCAATACTCAAGTAAGGCAACAGGAGTGAACCGCAAAACTACAGACGTATATCACTGACGTCGGTTTGCAGCAGTATCTTAGAACATAAACTTTCCTCGAAGAATATATACTTTTACATACAGAAGAAAGTCTTTAGTATGAATTTTGACTTTTGTTTGGGAGCAAAGCAAATAAAACAGGAGAAATCTTCGTTGTCTCTTATGTACTTCCGATGTCAACATGGATTGTGTACAGTCAGTTGAATTGTTACGAACAGATGTCAATGCCCCATCCATAAGCGCAGCTCCATTTTCGCAAAGTATTTTCTCTGCTTCTTCGCAAGTAAATTCCAGAATTCTCTATCCTGGAACAGACCCATCATCTATCTTCAAAAAACTATTAGCTGCAGTTAATTTTAAAAGGTCTTCGCAAAGTCGAATTTCCGAACTAGAGCCAAGGTTCTGGGTTGTCCCAATAGCTCCTCTTGAAATTTCTGCTTAAAAATTTGGGATAAAGACACGGTCGCTTCTTCTTCACGAACTCTTTCTGCAATTATGCTTTCTTTTCTTTATCTTCAAATCTGTTTTGTCAGGTGGATAAGAATGTTGCAGTTGAGCAACGATTTCACCATCTGCGATTTTTAGACTGCCTCTGTACGTAATCCGTTCGTAATTGACGCATATGCAGTTCGTATATTCTTTAGATTTCTTATAGATACGGTAGCGATGGCCATCCTCGACAAGACGCGGCCTCTCTTTCGTTGTTGTTGTCACTTCCATCGTGCAATGCACAGAACAGAAATCGCGTACGAAAATGCACGGAGCGAAAACTATCGGCGACGACACTGTCTGAGAAACGGTGACAACACCTACACTGATGGTGGGGTAGACTGGCAGTAGGGGAGGCTCTGTTCCCAAACACCTTGTTCAGGAACCTGTTGGTCGAGACAGCTAAGCTACCTGTGGCACCCTAGTGGGAAACCTCACGTAGGAAACCCCACGTAGACGACGGCACTTTGAACAGTGGCCGTTACATTTTAGATGTGTTACTACCTGTGGCTCTACCCTTCATTCGATCCCTGCGAAACCCTACATTTCAGCAGGATAATGCATGACCGCTTGTTGCAGGTCCTGTACGGGCCTTTCTGGAAACGGAAAATATTCGACTGCTGCCCTGGCCAGCACATTCTCGAGATATCTCACCAACTGAAAACGTCTGGTCAATGGTGGCCGAGCAACTGGCTCGTCACAATACGCCAGTCACTACTCTTGATGAACTGTGGTATCGTGTTGTAGCAGCATGGGCATCTGCACCTGTAAACGCCATCCAAGCTCTGTTTCATTCAATGCCCCAGGCGTATCAAGGCCCTTATTACGGCCAGAGGTGGTTCTGGGCACTGATTTCTCAAGATCTATGCAACCAAATTGCGTGAAAATGTAATCACATGTCAGTTCTAGTATAATATATTTGTCCGTTTATCAACTGCATTTCTTCTTGGAGTAGCAATTTTAATGGCCAGTTGTGTAGTTCAGTCAACGAAGACCAAAAAGGAGCGAAAGGGGAAAATCGTGTTGTTGCACATTTTTGCACGGTAGTAGGGAAGACCGTCATGAACGACATACTAAAAGTCTCGACCTCTGGGTTGTGAGATCGATCGTGGATGGGCGTTTAAAGGTACACTTCTTATGCTTTCCTCAAATAACTCGAAAATCGTGATCTAGAGAAACAGTACAACAGTACAAAGTTAAACTGCATAAAATTTACTACAAAAAAGTTCCACTTCATAATTTCTCTAGGATCAATATTTCTCGAGATACGATAGAAGCAAAATGAGCTGATTCTTAAATACAGATTTTTTAATGCTATAAAGCTAAAATGTATTGTCGATTGAAGTAGTCTGCTATTGAATAAAAATGCCCATCGACACCTAATTGCTAATTTTGCTTCTCTCGTATCTCGCAAAGAGGAATTTTGAAAAATGTTTTTGTAGTACGTTTTATGCAGATTAATTTTATACTGTTGTACTTTTCGGCTAGAGATCACGGTTTTCGAGTTATGGAGGAAAACGTAAGAAGTGTGCCTTTAAACGCCCAACCACGCCCTAGCTCACACCCCAGAGGTCGGGACTTTGTGTGTCGTTCCTGACGGTCTTCCCTACCACTGTACAAAAATTTGCGACCACACGATTTTTCCCCTATTTTTCCTCCGCTGACTAGACATATTAAAAGTGTACTGCTCGAAAGAGTCACGTCGATTGTCGATGAAATGAGCATGTAAGAACACTTGTGGGGAAGGCGGATGGTAAACTTCGGTATAGTAGGAAAATTTTAGAAAGTTGTGCTTCGTCTGTAAAAGAGACAGCGTATGGATCATTTGTGCAACACCTTTTGGAGTATTGCTCAAGCGTATCCCCATCATATCGGTTTAAGGGAAGGCCAGCTGTTACATTTGTTACCGGTAGGTTCGATCAACACGCGACTGTTACGGAGATGGTTCGGGAATTGAAATGGGAATAGCTGGAGGGAAGACGACGTTCCTTGAGAGTTAATTTAGAAGGCAGGCATTGAAGTTAACTGCAGAGTTTTCTACTGCCGCCAAGGGCTATGAAGATAAGACAAGTACTACAAAGATAAGATAAATTAGGGCTCGTACGAAGAGACATAAGCTGTCATTTATCCCTGCCTCTGTGTGGGTGTGGAGTAGGGAAGGCAATGAGTAGCAAGGGTGCAAGGTACAGCTGTCGAAAATGTCTTGGATTGACAATGCAGGCATAACATGTTCGTACAAAGTACTGTGGTACCAATTTTAATATTCTTTCGCGGTTGGCGAGAATTCTCTCGAGCCTCGAAAGGCGGCTCGTACTTGTTTCAAGGGGCGTCACAAGAGATAACCAAAAAAGTGATGTGAGATGAAGTGCTGGCCACGAAACAGGACCTCCTCTTCCTAATCACTTTTCTCGAAAAATCTTTGATGCAGATGCTTACGAAACTTCAGTTAAAAGTAACGTGGGCCTCCATGCTGGTACCGCATCCGTTGACGAATAACAAGCGGGATATGTCCCCACAATTGCAAATGTTCAAAATGTTTAAGCTTATAGGACTTATCTGCGGGGTCATCACACCCTAAATTTACAAACTACTTATGAACTAAATTATATTAAAGACAGCAAAGACATCTATGCTCGAGGGAGGATTCGAACCCCCGACGGGGAACGGCCTCGCGCAACAGAGCATAGCGCCTCAATGCGCTCGATCACTCCTCTGCTGCCCCCATTATTGCTTACCCTACAATTTTAGCAACAGCAGTACCAGTATACGTATTCCATTATCCGAGGTATCGGACCAATGTTCTGTACCTTGAATTCATATGACTTTGAACATCGCTTGTCTGCTGTAGCAACCGTAATAGTGTAATTTACTATATAAGGAAATATGCAGCTTTAAAATAATTATACTTTACGTAAATTTCTAGACCTCTATGGGTATCTTCATCAGAAAACAAAATTATGACAAGAGATGTTAACACTTAATGTCATTTTATACGACATACCTATATTATGCTCTAAGTAGTTTATATGCTAGTCGAAATTCTAGCAGTTTAAAAAAATAAAAATGGAAGTGGTTGGCCGTTATGAGGTGCCGGCGTCTGATGCCGTTCCTGACTGCTACCACGTCGGCAGCCCATAGCGGCCAACCAGTAAAATTTCTTTAAGCCGCTAGTATTTCACATAAATCTGTCATAAAAGTCAAGGAGGATCCAGGAACCTGTAAAGCTTTTCGCAGACGTCATTAATTCACTAGTATTTCGACTAGCTTGTATTTTTATAAACCAACTTAATGTCATTTTATACGATAGGACCATATTATGCTCTAACAAGGGACACCTTTGACCTCTAAAGCCCGGAACCGCTCCAAATCATGCTTAGAACAACACGTAATTATAAACGAAATAGTGGTGTCTGCTAGCACCAAAAGAAAAAATGCATATTATAATGTGATTTCCGGACGTATTATACAGATATTACCCTTCCGGATGTAAGTTTCTCAAAGATGTTACGCTGAATATCTTCTACATCTACATAATACTCCGCAATCAACCGAAAGGTGCGTGGCGCAGTGTACACTGTACCACTATTAGGCATTACCTTTCTTATTCTTCTCACAAATAGGACGAAAAAAATAATGTATATATGCCTCCGTACGAGCCCTAATTTCTCTTGTCTTTGTTATTATTACGCGAAATATAAGTAGGCGGCAGGAAGGTCGTTCTACACTCAGCTTCTAATTCCGGCCCTCTAAATTTTCTCAATAGAATTTATCGAAAAGAACATCGTTTTTCCTCCAGCGATAACCCTTTTGAGTTCTCGGAGCATTTCCGTTACATTCGCGCATTGGTCGCAGTAACAAACCTAGCTGCTCGCCTCTGAACTGCCTCTATGTCTTCCTTTAAACTGGTCTGCTGCGGGTCCCGAACACTTGAGCAATACTAAGACGTGGCCATACAAGCGTGTTATACGGGGTCTCCTTTACTGATGAAGTACATCTTCCCAAAATTCTCCCAATAAACCAAAATAGGCTGCTCACCTTACAACTGTCCTTATATGTTCGTTCCATTTCATATCGCTCTGCAATGTTGCGCCTAGATATTTGAACGACGCGACTACATCAACAAGCTCACTACTAATGCTATAGCCGGCCGCGGTGGCCGAGGGGACTGAGGCGCTCCTGTCACGGTCTGCACGGCCACTACGGTCGGGGGTTCGAATCCCACCTCGGGCATGGATATTTGTGCCGTCCTTAGGATTAGCTAGTTCATAAAGTAGTTTGTAAGTTTAGGGACTGATGACCCCGTAGTTAAGTCCCATAGACTTTACAAACATAGGAACATTGAAACTAATGCTATATTCCGCCGGGCGCGGTGGCCGAGGTTACTGAGGCGCTTCAGTGACGGTCTGCACGGCCACTACGGTCGGGGGTTCGAATCCCACCTCGGGCATGGATATTTGTGCCGTCTTTAGTCTTAGCTAGTTGATAAGTAGTTTGTAAGCTTAGGGGTTGATGACCCCGTAATTAAGTCCCATAAGTTGTACAAACATTTGAACATTTTTTGAATGCTATATTCGAACATTATGGGATTGTTTTTCCTTCTCATGCGCCTCACCTTACATATTTCTACATTTAGAGCTAGCTGCCGTTCTTCGCACCAACTAGAAATTTTGTATAACTCATCCTGTATGCTATTACAGTCAATTAGACGACACCCTCCCATACACCACAGCATCATCAGCAAACAGCCGCAAATTATAAGTTACTCTGTCCATCGGTTCATTTGTATAGATAGAAAATAATAGCGGTCCTATCACACTCACCTGGGGCACGCCTGACGATACAGTCGTCTGTGTTGAACACCGGCCGTCGAGAACAACGTACTGCGTTCTATTACTTAAGAAGTCTTTCAGCCAGTCACAAATCTGTGAACCTATCCCATAAGCTCGTATCTTCGTTAGCAGTCTGCAGTGTGGCACCGCGTCAAACGCCTTTTTGAAGTCGAGAAAAACACATTTCGCCTGTTGCCCTTCATCCATGGCTCGCAAGATGTCATGTGAGAAAAGAGCAAGCTGAGTTTCACAAGAACGATGTTTCCTAAACCCGTGCTGATTCATAGAAAGAAGCTTTTCCGTCTCAAGGATATTTACTTTTTTCGAACTGAGAACGTGCCACAAAATTCTACAGGATACTGATGTAAACGATATTGGCCTGTAATTACATGGGTCAGTTCTCATTACTTTCTTATAAACATGAGTCACCTGCGCTTTTTTCAAATCACTAGGAACTTTGCGCTGAATTAAATACTCGCGATAAATGCAAGCTAAGTAAGGAACCAATGCCGCTGAATACTCTTTTTAAAACCGAACTGGTATTCCATCCGGACCAGCAGACTTTTTTGTATTTAGCTCTCTCAGCTGCTTCTCTACACCGAAAATACCTATTACTATGTCCACCATTTCGGAGTTAGTATGTTGATGAAATGATGGTTTATTTGTGCGGTCCTCCTGTGTGAAAGATTTCTTAAACGTGAAATTTAGATCTTTAGCTAAGGTATGGCTGTGGTAATTTTATTATTGTATGTTTCGCGCATCGATCTTTTTATAGACGCACGAATCTCTACTAACTTTTGCCTGTCATCATTTGCGTGTAATTTTTTTTTTTTTTTTTTTTTTTTTTTTTTTTTTTTTTTTTTTTTTTTTTTTTTTTGAACCGAGAGTGGAACAGTCTTCGCCCTCTCAGTAGCTTTCTAACACTATTATTATATTACGGTGGATCTTTTCCCGCGTTAATCGACTTTGCAAGCAGATAGTTCTTTAACCCTTAACTTACAATGCATTTAAATTTAGTCCATAATTCCTCTGCATCCACTGTACCGGAACTAAACGATGTCCATTCATTTTCTAAGTGCGATCCTAACAATTGATTATCGGCTCTTCCTAACAAAAAGACGCTCCTAGCCTTCTTGACTGGATTATGAACTTTGGTCACCATCGACGCTATGACGATATCATGATCACTAACTCCTGTCTCTACACAGACATCGCTAATAAGGTCAGGCCTGTTAGTAGCTATAGGGTCTAAAATATTTCCATTGCGTGTGGGTTGCCGGCTGAACTGCTCAGACAGTTTTCGGAGAATGTGTCCAAAAATAACCTCGCAAGACTGCTTGTCTGTACCGCCCGAAATGTAACTAGAGGTGTCCCATTCTATACTCTTTAAGGTTGAAGTCTCCGCGACTAATATTGCTTGGCCGATACCTAAGCACTACCTGGTGTAGTCTTTCTTTGAATGTCTCTAAAGCTGCTACAGCAGCATTGAGGAGCCGGTAAAAACACCCAACTATTAACTTTACTTCTCTTAGACCTGTTATACGTACCCAGATAACTTCAGTTACTTTCAATCTCGACCTCAGTAGAAACAATATCTTTGTCCACTGCGATGAATACTCCCTTGCCAGTTTTATCCGATCTGTCTTTCTGAAATACATCCCACGTCTCGCTAAATATTTCTGAACTTACCGCATCATAATTTAGGCAGCTTTCGGTGCCTTAAATTATCTGAGCACAATTTCCATGCAGCGCGGCAAATTCGGGAACTTTGTTTTCAATGCTTTGAAAGTTTACGGCTAATACTTTGATAGTCAAATTTTTGTGCCACCAAAAGCAACAAAATATTGCCATCCCCTTGATGTTTACTTCTTGTGGCAATATAAAGGATTACTGATTTTGTGAGACTACAAGGTGCAAAACCAGAAGTGAAGGTACAGGATCGTTATTTCATCGTGAAACTTCACTCTGTGATTTACAATCAATTTGCTGCACCTACGTGTAAATCTACGGTGCAGTATGCTTGTCGAAACCAGGCTATGACAATGGCATACCAAACCCATCATTTGAAACTATAATCAGTGTGACTCTGGACTGCGTGAATGCAAAAGTAATTTGGAATGTTATTGTGAACACAATCTTCTTCTTGAAGAACAAATTTATTCCAACTAAACTTCTTCTACACCACTTGCAATGATCGCTACTTCGAAGGTGGTTACAGAAGTCCGTTGGAGCAGCCGGAGCGGTTCCTCGGTATGGCGTCGAACGGTCTGCGGTGACTTCTTCCGCAGCGGGCTTCTTCTTCCTTCTTCTTCTGCCGAGTCTTACACGAGGCTCGCGCTTTGCTTGGTGGATGCGAGACTGACTGGCGAGTCGCCTGGCTGGTCCCTAAAACGCGATAGCCGGCCAATCGCGAGCCGGTGTAAGAATATTTCGCTGGTTCTCGGCTACGCTGCGACCTCTGTAAGAGAAGCTACAAGTGGGACTACAAAATTGTTTATTTACAGTCGCGTGTTTGTCGCGGTATAGCGTCTGCTAGTGACTGAATCGGCTGATCCGCCGAGCTTGAGTTCATGGCGTGCTGCCAGCTTATTAGGGGTAAGCTGACAGCACAAATGTGATAACGTGGCTTTAGTGAGGTGTGCACATTGTTCTCTTCCACTTTCTTTTAACCGATTCATCTAAATCCCGCATCTCCACTTTGAGGACAAATAAGCACTTTCAGGTGTGTTATTGTTGTATATGTGTGATTTGGGCTATTAAAAGTACTTTAAGCAGAGTGTTTGGCGCTGCTGATTGAATATGAAATGGTACACTGACGTTATTACATATATTTTCATCCTATGGTATTGATATTTTGTTACCTTGCTTCTCTGTTAAACTGTTACTTGAGATACAACGCAACGTTTTGCATGGAAATTACGCGCAGCACTGTCCTGTTTATGATTGACTGTTATTCCAAGCATGGTTTCATGCAGTTCTCAGCGTTTGAGGTCAAAAGTGTCTCTTGTGTCAACGTCTCATGAAGACGCCCCTTTATTCTAAAGCAACTTGTGGGGCTGCATATTCCCTTATACAGTAAATCAAATTCATGTATGTACCCTTTTCAGACAGCCCTGAAAGTTTTTAACATCTTATCAGCCTGTATGAATGTACAGTATTAGTGCACCGCTTTCCAGTTCACTCAAGTTTTATTGTTGAAACAGTGCATATGACATTCATGAAATGATTGCATTTGTAGATCAGTAGATCAAGTGGTACTGAGGTAGCAGGTGACGATACACGCTGAAACACCCATAGTAGTTTGTGCTGAAGCTTCCGCAGGCTGTAAAACAGGCGCTGATGCTGGCATCCATTCGATCCTACAGATGGCGAATACATTACTCCACGTCTGGTGGATCTGATCACGTAGTTCTGCAGTTGACGTCCCATCCTATCCCATACGGCCTCGATTGGATAACGGAGTTCGAACTGGTCAGGGAAGTAGTTGTACGTCTTACAGAGCTCGTTGAGTTTCATTCAAAGAGTGTGCATGAGCAGTGTTCTGTTGCAACAACACATCGCCGTCCTGTTGTAAAAGAACGGGTCTTAAGTGTTCAAATGTTTGTAAATATATTGGACTTAACTACTGTGATTATCAGTCCCTAGGATTATAAACTACTGAAAGTAACCTAAGCACAACACACCCATATCGGAGGGAGGACTCGAAGTCTCGACCGGAAGTAAATGAGCACTCCACAGCAAGGCGCCTTAGAGCGTTCGGTCATTCTATCGCGGCAGAAAAGGTTTTACAACATTCTGCACCAAGGAGTTTAGAATACTTGAACTTGCTTGTTCTGCACGTACCGAGTGATGTTCATCCTCCCCTCCAAGAACTCCAAAGGTGAAGGAGAGTTGTCGTTTATCGCACCACAGACAGTAAGGTCTGGAGTGGGCCCAATGTGTCTAGGGCGAATGAAATCTATGAGACAGCGCTTGCAAGATCTTAACCCTACTATATCGTGTTTATTTCGTGTTTCAAATGTTTAAGCTTAAGGGACTTAACTGTGGGGTCATCAGACACTAAACGTACAAACTACTTATGAACTACCTTATACTAAAGACGACACAATCATCCATGCCGGAGGGGGGATTCGAACCCCCGACCGTAGCAGCCATGCAGACTGTGACTGGTGCGTCGCATACCGCTCGGCCACTGCGGCCGGCGTATTTAGTGTTTATTTTATGTTTGGGTCAAAAGAGATCTATAGTTTTTTTCCTGTAGGTATACATTGACACATTTGTGAATTAAAATCGCAATTAAAATTAATATTTCGGCTGTTTAATGTATTAATCGTTTAAGCAACCCAATACAATAATAAAAATATATGTAGGAACTGAATATTGTAATTAAATGTTTATGTATTTTCCTACAATATGCATTACTGATACAGTTTTTCCACATGTCTGTAAGATATTTTTTGCAAGTGCGTCCTTTTCACGTCACACATTTCCGCGAACTTTTGTTAACAGCTTTTCCAGATAGATGACATCTGCCTGACATCTTACTCCTAGGATATTTTTTCTTCTGATGTGGACGGTGCAGATTCAAGCAATGTTCCTCTCTCTCTAAAGCTTCTCTTGCAGCATTTCTCTTGGAAGATGTCCTCTTCTTTCCTCACCAAGAGTCAATTAGAGAAGTCAGGTGCTCTATATTACATGCCGTAAGCTGTCGCAATGAGGTAGGGTTTCTGCCTTCCTGTCAGTTGTTTTATCCTTTGCCATCATAACTTCACTGCTACCCATTTGCTATTTTGATGTGCCATCTTCGCCGTCTAGGGAAGATTGTGCTCCGTATCACATATGAGCTTCATCCTACGAAACCACTTTTTCACTATCACATATGCCCATCAGTATGCTATTTCATTATGAAAGAGACCATTATCTTCAGAAAAAAATTATTAAACACACATTAATTGTAAAGGTGGCAATCCAGTGACCTGAGAAGAGGTGAATGACTTGTACAAACTGGTTTGCAAGAAAACGGTGTCTCGCACTCCCGCTTCTATTCTGTCTGCAGAAATACACATTGTATTGTTCAAAACAACGATGACTTCACTTGTTAATAACCGCCTTACGACACCCGTACTAGTCCTTCTTTGGCAAATCAAATATTGTCTGAATTTGCTACAAAAATGAAGGTTAAAGGATACAGGGTCTGAAAAGACCCGAACAGCTGGAGATGTACTATTTCCGCGGATGCCAAACTGAAGCTCAAAAATATTTTTTTCTGTCAGAATATACTCCTCTAATGGACAAACGTCGGTTGCGGTGGCTGAGGGGACTAAGGCGCTCCAGTCACGGTCTACATTTGAAGTAGTGAAGCCACTTAAAATACTTAACAAGAACAAGACTTGTGGTCTGGACTGTGTACCCACTAGATTTCTATCTGATTATGCTGAAGCGATAGTTCCTTGCCTAACAGCCATATACAACCGCTCTATCATAGAAGGATCTGTATCAAAAGATTGGAAAGTTGCACAGGTCACACCTATATTCAAGAAAAGCAGTAGGAGTAACCCACTAAGGCCTATTTCATTGACGTCAATTTGCAGCAGGGTTTTGGAACATATCCTGTATTCAAATATTATGAATTATCTCGAACAGAACGATCTATTGACCCAAGGTCAACACGGATTTAGGAAATATCGTTCATGCGAAACACAACTAGCTCTTTATTCACACGAAGTGATGAGTGCTATCGACAAGGGTTCGCAAATCGATTGCGTATTTCTTAATTTCCAGAAGGCTTTTGACACCGTACCTCACAAATGGCTTTCAATCGAATTGCGTGGTTATGGTATATCGCCCCCAAATTTGCGATTGGATAAGGGGTTTCTTGTCAGAGAGGACACAGTTCGTAGTAATCGATGGTAAGGCATCGACAAAAACAGAGGTGATATCGGGCGTTCCACAGGGTAGTGTTATTGGTCCTCTGCTGTTCCTTACATACATAAACGATTTGGGAGAAAATCGAAGCAGCTCTTAGGTTGTTTGCAGATGACGCCGTCATTTACCGCCTAGTATAATCATCTGAAGATCATAACCAACTGCAGAACGACTTGAATAAATATCACTGTGATGTAAAAATTGGCAATTAATTCTAAATATTGAGAAGTGTGAAGTCGTCCACATGAGTACGAAAAGAAATCTGTTAAACTTCGTTTACAAGATAAATCAATCAAAAGTGAAGGCCGTAAAGTCCACTAAATACATGGGAATTACTATTACTTCAGACTTATACCGGAGAGAACATGTAGATAATGTCGTAGGAAAGGCGAACCAGAGACTGCGTTTTATTGGCAGAGCGCTTAAAAGATGCAACAGAGCTACTAAAGAGAGTGCACACACTACACTCGTCCATCCTTTTTTGGAGCATTGCTGCCTAGTGTGGGATCCTTATCAGGTGGGTTTGACGGAGGACATTGAAAGAGACCAAAGTAAGGCAGCTCGTTTTGTACTGTCACGATACAGGGGAGCCAGTGTTGCGGAAATGATACAGGATCTGGGATGGGAATCAGTACAACAGCGTCGTTTATCACTGCGGCGTGAGCTACTTACGAATAGGGACGGGAAAAACCGACCGGTTAAAACCGATACCGGTATTTTAGTTTTGAATAACCGGTTTTTATCGGTATTTATTTGTTGTCGGTTGTAACCGGTTTTTTAGCTATTGCCAAGAACCGGGTAAAAAAACCGGTATGACTACTTCCTGTAGTAGTGGTTCAAAATGTGTTTATGTAAATGATTAAAAAAAATTAAAACTAGTAGACCCTAATATTTAGGGCTATTCCTAAAATTTCCACTGCTGTGAAATATTAGTTCATCGCAGTAACTAAGAAAAGCGATCAGTGATAATTTAAGGACAATCCCGGCAGTCAGAAATGCCCAACAAACGCGTGGCATAAGAACTTTAAGGACTGGTGCAGCTATTGAGGCATCGATACACCTGTTGCCGTGTGGCGTGGCCTATTAGACGACGCGCGTGCAACGGCAGTGTACAAGACTTGCCTCCGTCTGGTCATGCGGGAGTTCCTTGCTGTCGTCGCCAGACATCGGTGGTGTCTTGAAATGGCACCATCCCGAGTGTGGAGGTACTTCACGAAGTACGGGAGCAGTGAGGTACAATGCTCCATTTGCTTTAAAAAGCTGAAAACGGGTGGAGGTACTAGAAATATGCTGTGTCATTTAAGGAGAAAGCATCCAAAATATTTCTTGGAAAAGAAGGTAAATTCGATTCATATACCTATTACATAAGTGATGTACTATAAGCTTGGAGTCGAAAATTTTAATGTATTATCAAATTGTTAAGCTAATAAGTTTTATTAAGTGATTCCTTGAAAGCGAGGGGCTTTTTTAATAACCAATATGGGTTTAGGTAACATTGATCATGTGGTGCCTCGCGAGGTAGCCGTGCGGTCTGAGGCTCCATGTCACAGACTGCGCGGCTGCTCCAGTCGGAGGTTCGAGTCCTCCCTCCTCCCTCGGTCATGGGTGTGTATATTGTCCTTAGCGTGGTCATGGGTGTGTATATTGTCCTTAGCGTAAGTTAGTTAGATTAAGTAGTTTTTGGAAATCTAGGGACCGATGACCTAAGCAGTTAGATCTCATAAGAACTCACACCCATTTGAACATTCTTTCATCATGTGGTACACAGCTTTCCTAGTTCAATTTACGTAAATTTACACTGACAACAATCATACTGTTAGTGGGAACTGTGACTTTATTTTTCGAAATACTTCTGCAGCACTGATTGAAGTTCATTTACTGACTGTAACTTATATATATTGTGTACATAACGAGATATTCGTATGCGCTGGCTCACAAGTCCAACTTACGGAGTGGTTGGCTCAATATTCACAACTGCCGGATGGAAATACTAGACCAGTAGATCTGTATGCTTCATATATCGTCTTCTACGGACTCCTGGCTAGGCTTACACACACTCAAGAAGGCATAGTATTGGGAGGGGCTCTTGCAAAATATGGAAAGACTAGTGATTTTTCGTGTAACGTAAATTTACCTAAATTTTAACTAAATTTTGAAAGTTTCGGTTTCGGCCGAAACTAGAAGAACCGAAAATTCGATTACGGTTCTGTTTCGGCCGCAAAATATGTTTCGGTCGAACTCTACTGGAAATAATACCAATAAAAAACCGAAAACCGGTTATTTGAAAAACCGGTTATCTTGAGCAATTTTTACAGTGCGGTTAAACTGGAGATGAAAAGAACTGGTATAACCGAAAACCGGTTGTTTCAGCAATAACCGCCATCCCTACTTACGAAACTACAAACGCCAACATTCTCCTCCGAATGCGAAAATATATTATTGACTCCCATGTACATAGGTAGAAACGATCATCAGAATTAACTACGAGAAAACAGAGCTCGAACGGAGAGATTCAGTTGTTCTTTCTTCCCGCGCGCTATTCGAGAATGGAGTGGGAGATAAATAGTATAAAGGTGGTTCGATGAACCCTTTGCGAGACACTTAAATGTGATTTGCAGGGTATCCCATTTAGATGTAAACGAAAAATAGTTTTAATACACCCTGTGTATGACAATGGTGGTTTTATAAGCCGTCCTGATGTCGGGTTGCTTAATGGATGAATGGCGAGGCATTCAACAAAAGGTTCTGGCACTGTGCCACACTGCTGCACTAGGTACAGTACGTCTGCTGTCAGTTTGATGTTTCAGATCTTGTAATCTCTGTGTAAGCAACATCTCAATGTTCGTCTTTAGTAGAAGCCACCTTTATCTGGCGTGTGAAATTCTCGAACAGTTGGTAGAAAACTACTCGCTGTCGTGACACGAAGCACATCGAAAAACGGTTTACGAAATTCGGTTGTCTTCCGGAAGTTGTGTTGCATGTAGACGTAGTAATTGTCAACCACAGCAGCGATATTTTAGCATGACGGAACTGCGGTCTTGCGGACCGCTAAGGCCTTCTGTAGGCATTCACTCCTTCATTTAGTCATTCAATGTTTCTTGTAAATGAAGGAGGAGAACTTTCAGGGATGTGGAACAAGCCTACCTTCACAGTCTAAATCGACAAGCGACTCAGAGAAATTTAATTTGTACTCTGCTCTGACCATTAGACAAAGAGGTGAAGTCTACATTAACGTTAATTTTCATATCTTGTATTCTTATTGTATAGATTACCCTCAACTGAAAGTGATTTTTGCTTCCAGCAACCAGAAGATGTAAAAATACTGGGAAGTAACTGAAAGACTTCAAAGTTCATCAGCGTAGTATCTCGAATATGCATGTTATCTAGTATACACAATATTCTTACTGCTTGCCTTCCATAAATAAATACTTTATTTACTTTTGGTGCCGTCCCCTAGAAGATAATGCACCAGATTAGGCAGTGTGAAAACATTTAGTACAAGTTAACACTCTTGTCTTACGGTAAATATTATGAGAGAAACTTCAAAGAGCAAGACATTACGAACTGAGCATCATTACTAGGCGTATCGGAAAGGAACTATTTGCTTATATTTAAATATCGACAGCTCAGAAGAAAGACGAAAAGAAGCGACATCTGCTGATTGTTTACAGAGGCACAGTCGTAGCTAATAGGATTAAGCGGTCCTTTGACTGGCGGAGAGTCAACAACGTTGACGTCGAAAACGGTTGGTCTCGCTAGTTGTGAAGTACGCGCTAGTAACTCTGCTTTTAATTGCAAAAGCATCTACCGCTACCTCAGCCATCAGGAGCTGGGTTTAGTTGTTAGACCGTCAAGAAATACTACATTAAAAACTGTGAATGAAATGTTTCAGAATAGCAGGAAGCACTCTGGTGTACAAATCCAGAGCCCTGTTCAGTAGCGTACACCATGTTGCAGTACAAAATAGATTTCCACTTCACTTCATGGCAAGACTTATACTTTTTAGTTAGGAATTAAATTTCTAATTTATCGAACTCTTTTTTTACCATTAATTACATAACTGCTCTTTTGCAACAGACTGCATAAATTACATGAATTATGTTTTGATTTTATCTCTAGCAATTTTAACTAAAATGCGGGACAATTTATGTTGCATGCAGTTCTCGTATACAGCTAAAAAAAATTCAAATGTTTAAGCTTAACGGACTTAACTGCGGGGTCATCAGTCCCTAAACTTACGAACTACTTATAAACTAGCTTATACTAAAGACGACACAAACATACATGTCCGATGGGGGATTCGAACCCCCGACCGTAGCTGCCGTGCAGACTGTGACCGGCGCGCCGCAGACCGCTCGGCCACTGCGTCTGGCTATAGAGCTAACAAAGCCATTTTTTAAATACCTTGTATAACCTTGTAGATGCAAATGTCTGTTGTACTGTCGTTGAATATCTTATATGAATTTCACATCGTTCACAACCAGATGGCACTTGCTTATCTCTCTAACGTACATACGTTTTTAGACAAGAATAAAATAATTTTTTATATGGCTTATAAAACAAAACATTTGAACAGATATTAGAATTTTTGAGTGCTGGGAGGTTATTTGCATATCTTAGGGCAGTGTTTTTTACCTTTTTGAGTTCGCGACCCCACTTCCAAGTAAAAAAATTCAGGCGGCCTCCACCTCCACCCGGCCCTCACCGTACTGTATCACAACTATTTTTTGGAATTCTAAGACAGCGAGTTTTATATTTTCTTTTGTTGATAAAACATTCTTGGAAAAAAGATGGGGTACAGTATTCTACATTATAGGGTGACTTCTTGTGTACTTTCCACAATGGAAAACATCGTATTTTTACATTAATTTCGACAGAAAATTATAAGTTGTATGAGTAATGTATCGCGTTGCAGATAAGTTTAGGAAGCGAATTAGGCTCGTTGAGCCCTATTTCTAAAGAATTATATTTTTTAGAATTTCTCAAAATTACTTAATGCCTCTTGTTAATGTTCAAATGTTTGTAGAGCTTATGGGACTTTACTACGGGGTCATCAATCCCTAAACTTACAAACTACTTATGAACTAACTAATACTAAGGACGGCACAAATATCCATGCTCGAGGGGGGGATTCGAACCCTCGACCGTAGTGGCCGCCTCAGTCTCTTGTTAATATAGCTATCAATTGGTATCTGAAAACATTTTTCAGGCTTTCGTTTTAACATGGCATATTTATTGTAAAAAAAGTCTGTTCGAATCAGAATTGCTGATAACAAGAAATTACGTTGGTTTCGTAGAAATAAACTTCACTTTTCTCAGGCAATTGTAGTATTGTGGAACGACGAAGTACCCAGATGCGCATTGTGGACTGGTTGTTTTGTGGTGCAAGTTGAGCGCGACCCTCCGAAGAAGACTTTGCGATCCCCCCTGGGGGTCGCGACCCACAGGTTGAAAACACTGTCATAGGGAAAAACACACGTAGATTGCGAATTAAGAAGCAAACTCTTCCCAGGATAAAAGTCCAAACCTAATATCCTTACCTTTCGAAGTTTTCTCTTACTTGTTGATGCCATTATATTTTGTTAACGACTTCGACTCCAGGGAATTTTATGCACAATACTTTTAGTGTGACAATGTCTGCTTATACTGCTAAGATATATCTTTGCTTCATTAGATTCTTTGTGAAGTTACGACAAACTGCCCTGTGTAAACCAGTAAAAGGTTCTTCAGCCATAATCTACTTGGTAAGGTTCGGTTTGAACTTTTGATTGGTATGCACCAATAAGTTCCAAATTTTGCAAAGAATTGAACTTCCATGTACGTAACAATGAGAAACTTCACATTAAAAATTAGGAAATTTGTTATATACTCCGTTTAGCATGTAAGGAAGAAATTTTTTGAAATTATCTTTGAAGTTTGTTGAAATTGACTGAGAACTCTGTGATTACCATACGCAAAGTGTGTTTAGCCCGGGTAAGAGCAAGTTTTTCACGCATCTCAATGTTCATGTCATATCTCGTGCATTCTGTGTCCTATAATGATATAATTTTGCAGGTACATTGAATAGTAGGTCTGGATACTGTCCGGAAATGTGTGACGGAGTTTAATGCATGACCAGCGAAAATGTACTACGAAGTAAACGTTTTGCATTCATCGTTGTATACGAATGTCAAGAAGAAAGTTTTGTAAAGGTTGGAAGTAGGAATTCTCTATTACTGGCTTTAGATTTTTGCACTCGTGTGTTACCCACCGTCGACACACACACACACACACACACACACACACACACACATAATTTGTAATTTTATTCTTGTCTAGCTGTGTCAAATCTTTAATATAAAATTGTAGCTCTTAATGATTTGATTAATATTTTTAAATCAGTCTATAATAATAAATATACTGATCAGCCAGGACATTACGACCACCTTGCTGCGCCTACTCTTTTGATGCTTGATTGGTAGAAGGAACAACTTTAAGAGATTATGCAATTAATTAACCTGCATGACTTCCACTTCCTGATTAATAGATGACTTACCTGTCAATCTTCTGTTGCCATGACCTTTGCCAGCATCGGACCTACTATCTCCTAGCAGGATTCTGTTATTTTGTAAGTGAATAAAAATGGTAGCAACAGGGGATCGCAACAGACCAGAAGTCGGACAGTTCAGTGAAATAATCAATATAGTCTGCAAGTTTCACACAGAATTACATGGTAAGCTGTTACATATTACGAAACAGTTAATACTTCTTGTTGGAGAAAACATCGAAAAGAACGAACACTTAAATAATTCGACCAGCTTTTAAAGAGAGAGAGCGAGCGTATTGAGAGTGGTTCCTGAAAATATCCAGCAGTCATGAGTACAATAGACTGAGCAGGGGCGGCACAAACACTAAATCGAGAGCATATTGTCGCGTTGAAATGGAAGTAGGCTTGACTTCGAAGGCAAGGTTGTCGTGTGAACACAGCACTTATACTGAAAGCAGGTTTATTGCGAACTGAAACTTACACGTAGCACTGACTGCCTCTTGGGCAGAGTGCTCAGCTATTTATACACAGACAGAATGTACCAGAAATTAGAAGAATAGTTAACATAAGAAACAAGTAGAAATTACAAGTGAACATAAAAAACGTGTAACATTCTGCAAATGCTAATTACAAAGAAATAAATTTTTGCCGGTGGACGGGATTGAACCGGCGACTTTCAACACCGCAATCGGTGACGCTATCCCTGCTTTTTTTTTTTTTTTTTTTTCAGGTAGATCTATGATCTGCGGTCGTTTTTATTGTTCGTGCTTGGTCGTTCGTTGATCATTTGGTTCAGCTTTTTTGTTACAGAGGACGGTCAGCCCTCTGACCGGGCGCTCTG
Organism: Locusta migratoria; assembly: GCA_026315105.1. Taxonomy (NCBI): domain Eukaryota; kingdom Metazoa; phylum Arthropoda; class Insecta; order Orthoptera; family Acrididae; genus Locusta; species Locusta migratoria. The sequence continues at coordinate 293,078,422 of CM048744.1, forward strand.
AGCCACGGCGCCGGCAAATCAGAATGGTAAAATGCTCTGCGGCCACGCCGGCAGTCAGTTAACGTGGTGTCACGCGACAATATTAGTGTTCATTAAGCCTGTCGCCCGATGAGCAAACCGTTGCATATTTAGTAAACTCGTGACCGAATGCGATGACTTTACCTTGATAGACATCTGCTCGGTGGAACTGTGAAGTTCACGTCTGTCAACGCGAATAATCAGAAAGATCGAACACACTTGTGGTCACCAGACCATCGCGGACCTGAACTGGAAGCAACTGAGAGCGGCCACGTCGCTCACGCTAGTTTTGTTAACGCAGAGTTTAGCAACGCTGATCCTTCGCCGTCAAAACTAGTGACTTGTTACCAACCTGACCCAGAGTACTGCTAGAGTTCGTTCCGGCCTGCAAGGTTCGGTTTCGCGGCTCCTAGGTTGGCGACCTGCCATAGCGCCAACTTCACAGAGAGGGCGGGAACAGGATTGTCCTTCAGCGAACGATACGTTGGCTCTCCGGATTTGAAGTTAACGGCTCAGGCAGCCTTTTTTGCTGATCTCATCTTGTCAGTTGATGGTATTAATTATCACAGGATCAAAGGACTCAGAAAATTATATCACCCCTGGGAGACGATGGTCCTCTGCTCAGGCAAGCAGTCGGTGATACTAGATTGTCGGGAAAAATAAGTTTTATAGGATTTAATTAGCAATTACTTTTATCAACTTCCTGAATATTTATCGGACCGAACTTTGTAATTCATAAAATGTCTCTTTAAAACCGTCAGTGACTCCTGTTTGTGTCAACTAGATGTATTTTATTTGATGCATTTTACCATTCAGATTTAACACCTTTTTATCTATGAAGATGGTATATTGACCGACACCTGTTGATTTATAGGTTTTTAATAAACAGCCGATGGTTTTAAAGATGCATTTTATGAAATATATGACGGCTGTTGACACTTGTACTACCAAAGCATTCGAACTTTGCAATATATCAGACGAATCGTCATTTTTCATATGACTTTTCGACAGAAAAGTAAGAATTATTTATTTATACTCACTGTTAGTTATAAAGGCTGCCAATGTGGTTCATGACACCTTTGTGCTGGTCTGAGAAAAGTCTTACCTCTACATCCTACTCTAGTATGTCCACCTTTGACAGGGATAACAGCGGCGACGCCTCTTACCTTGGAAACAATGACGCCGTGCTATGTCACTGAGGAACTGCGCACACGAGTCACCTAATTCCAGTAAATTTCGCGGAGGGTTCCATGAGCGCTGATGCCACGTTCAGGCCAATCCCAGATGCGTCGATTCGGTTCATATCTGGTGAAATGAAATGTAACTCGCAACCGTGTGCCTCGAACCACGGCATCACATTCCTGACCTTGTGGCATGCTGAAAAATGCTAGTCTCGTTGGGAAACTTGGTTTTGAAGGGGTCTACCTGTTACGCAAGCGGTCTGTGACAGTTGGCCACCAGGGTGCCTTGCAGCAACTCTACTAGACCCAAGGATTCCCTAGAGAATGTTCCCCAGAGCGAAACTGAGCCGTCGCCAGCCAGCCCCGCCTCACAGTACGCGTGTCAAGGAGCAGTTCTTCTGAAAGACGGCTAGTACCCACCCTCCCATCGGCATGGTGAAGGTGTCGGGTTTCATCAGACCTTGCTATGCTCTGCCACTGCGTCAGTATCCAGTGACGATTGCCTCGTGCCCATTTCAGTGCCGATGTCATGTTGTAAACATTGGCACATGCATGGATCGTCGGCTGCGGCGACCCATCTCAGTGTTGAGACACACTTGAACTATGACTAACATTAAAGTTTGATGTTAGTCATGCCGACAGTTCGCCGTATTGCATGTTTGACCAGTCTGTCCAGCCTAAGACGTCAGACATCTGTAATATGGGAGGGGAGGCGGTACTCGACCGGCACCACTGAAAGAGAAGTCCGCGGCGCGCTCTTGCCACGGCACACAGAGCCGGTCGCTATCGCTAGCTGAGTGGCTTGCCGCTAGGGCCCAGTGGGTTGTGCCCCACCGGACAGCTATAAATTTTGGCCAAGAATTCTTTGACGACATTAGCTGTGTGTGGGCGAGTATTGCAGTGCAACGTGAACATCCACCATACTCAACGGGTCTGAATCCTCAATTATTCCTATTCCCTCGACTGAAAGTCGCTTCGAAAGTGACGATATTCCTAACAACCAAATAAACATGACGAGGCATCTGAACACCATTCCAAAGGAAGATTTAGTACAGTTTTGCTTAGTTATGGGAGGTGACTATTTCGAAGGACAGTAACTGTCCTCTTTTGCCTTATTTAAATCTGTATAATACCGTTCCTATTGAGTTTTACACCTGCTTATAAATTTATATAGCTCCTTTTCCTGCCTTGTTTACTATGCAAAAGTTAGTATTAAAACATAAGAAATTTTAATATCGTAATATAATATAATGTAATTTAATTGTGTGTACCGTGTTTAAATGTAATCTAGTTCGTAAATTGTAATCACAATGTACAAATGCACAACAAAAGATACGAGTACTTGGTTTGACCGTTCTCAGGCCACGGCGCCATAAAGTTTACCATAGCTTACAATATTAAGTATACGATGCGTTTCATTTTGTTCTTTGATATATCAGATGTAGAAAATATTTTAAGAAGCATGTGTGTTGCACAGTGTATGTGACGTGAGGCGAATTTGGCAGATTCTCAATTAATGTCATAACCAAAGACTGGTGTATCTTCATTTATCTTGTTTGGTAACATGTTGTGGTCTTCAGTCCGCAGACTGGTGTGATGCAGCTCTCCACGCTACCCTGTCCTGTGCAAGTCTCTTCATCTGAGAATACGTTCGGCAACCTACATCCTTTTGAATCTGCTTACTATATTCGTCCCTCGGTCTCCCTCTACGATTTTTACCCCACACGATTCCTTCTAATGCTAATGCTAAGTTCACAATTCCTTGATGTCTCAGAATGTGCCCAACCAATCTATCCCTTCTCTTAGTCAGGGTATGCCAGAAACTCCTTTTCTCCCCGATTCGGTCAAGCACCTCCTCATAGTTAAGTGATCTACCCATCTAATTTTCATCATTCGTCTGTAGCACCGCATTTCAAAAGCTTCTATCATCTTTTTATCATCCATGTTTCACTCCCATACAATGCTGCACTCAAGAAAAAATGCTTTAAGAAAGGACTTCCTAATATTTAAAGTAATATTGGATGTTAACAAGTTTCGCTTCTTTAGAAACGCTTTTCTTCCCATAGCCATTCTGCATTTTAAATCTTCTTTACTTCGGCCATAAGAAGTTATCTTGCTACCCAAATAACAAAATTGATCAACTACTTTTATGGTCTCACTACCTAATCTAATTCCTTCAGCATCACCTGATTTTCTGATATTGCATTCCATTACCTTTGTTTTACTCTTGTTAATGTTCATCTTATATCTTCCTTTCAAGACACTGTCCATCCCATTCAATTGCTCTTCCAGATCTTTTGCGGTCTCTGACAGAATTACTATGTCATCGGCAAACCGCAATGTTTTTATTTCTTTTCCCTGCACTTCAATGCCCTCTCCGAATTTCTCCTTCCATTCCTGAACTGTCTGCTCGATGTACAGATTTAACGACATTGGGGAAAGGCTACAATCGTGTCTTACTCCCTTCCCAACCTCTGCATCCCTTTCTTGCCCTTCGACTCTAATAACCGCTGTATGGTTTTTGTACAGGTTGAATATAACTCTTCGCTCCCTATATTTTACTCCTGCTACCTTCAGAGTTTGGAAGATGTATTCCAGTCGTCATTGTCAGAAGCTTTCTCCAAATGTACAAACGCGGAAAACGTAGGTTTCCCTTTCCTTATCCTGTCTTCTAAGATAAGTCGTAATGTGAGTATTGGCTCTCGTGTTCCTACATTTCTCCTAAATCCAAACTGATCGTCCCCGAGGTTCGATTCCACAAGTTGTTCCATTCGTCTGTAGATAATTCGTGTTAGTATTTTGCAGACATGACTTATTAAACTAATAGTTCTGTAATTTTCACACTTGTCTGCACTAGTTTTCTTTGGAATTGGAATTACGATATTCTTCTTGAAGTCGGAGTATATTTTCCCTGTCTCATACATCTTGCATACCAGGTGATACAATTTTTTCACGACTGGCTCTCCTAATGACATCAGCATTTCAGACGGAATATCATCTACTCCAGGGGCCTTGTTTCGACTCGAGTCCTTCAGCGCTCTGTCAAGTTCTTCTCTCACAAGGGGAAGCCGCCAATTGTGAAATTCAGATTCGATTCATACTGCGCATAATGAAAGCTCATGGCCAGAGGTGTAATTTGGCAAAGCACCAAGATGCACTTCTCAGCCGTTGTCGAGAAAATCGACAGTTAAAAAAAGCCGTTGCGGTGAAATACTCTCTACGATTAGTAATATTGTACAGGGGCGTGGCGCAGCGGTAAGCGCTCGGGTTCGTAATCCAAAGGTCGCCGGATCGAATCTCGCGGCATGCAACTTTTCATTATTTGTTTTTTTGTAATGCAAATGTACACACAAACACAACACACAAACACACACACAACAACATTTGATGTTCGAAGTCGCCAGTTTTTCACGACAAACGACTTTCAAACAACTTATTATATGCAACTGGCGACTTCGAACATCATTATGTCTTCCGCAAACAAAGTTGTATTTTACAAATGTTATTGTTTTCATAATGTTTACCACGTATTGTTAACTGAAGAAGTAGAAACGATATTCCGAAACGAATACATATAGTGTAAGTCAAATCTGACGAACGATAGAACAATTTTTTAGAATGTCAATGAGGTATGTTTCCCAACAGATAATTTAAAAAAAATTGTTCTTGTAAATACGCATCCTTTATCAGATGTGCTCGATGTCGTGCTGTTTTCTGCTTTTCATATTTCTATGATAACTATCACTCTGGTTCGTGCGATATATATTTGAATTACAAAAATACAAATTAAAAAAAAAAGTTGCCTGTCGCGAGATTCGATCCGGCGACCTTCGGATTACCAACCCGAGTGCTTACCGCTGAGCCACGCCTCTGTACAATATTACTATTCACCTCAACGGCCTTTTTTTAATTGTCGATTTTCTCGACAACGGCTGAGAAGTGCAACTTGGTGCTTTGCCAAATTACACCTCTGACCGTGAGCTTTCATTATGCGCAGTATGAATCGAATCTGAATTTCGCAATTGGCGGCCTCCCCTTGTCAGTATCATATCTCTTATCTCATCTTCCTCCACTTCGTCATCTATTTCTAGAATACTGCATTCAAGTTTACTTCCTTGTATAGGCCTTCTATATATTACTTCCACAGTTCAGGCTTCCCCTCTTTGCTTAGTACTGGTTTTCCATCTGAGTTCTTGATATTCATACAGCTGCTTTTCTTGTCTACAAATGTCTCTTATTTTCCTGTAGGCGGTATCTATCTTTCCCCTAGTTATGCATTCTTCTACGGTTCTGCATTTGTCCTGTAGCCACTCCTGCTTAGCCAGTCTGCACTTCCTGTCAATCTCATTTTTCAGACGATTGTACTCCCTTTTTCCTGTTTCACTTGCTGAATTTTTATATTTTCTCATCTCATCAATTCAGCATATCCTGTGTTATCCAGGGATTTCTATTAGGCCTAGTCCTTCTGCCTATATGATCCTCTGCGGCCTTCACAACCCTATCTCTCAGAGCTACCCATTCTTCTTCTACTGTATTACTCTCCCCCGTTTCAGCCAATCCTTGCCTAATGCTCCCTCTGAAATTCTCAACCACCTCTGGTTCCTTCAATTTGTCCGGGTTCCACCTCCTAACCTTTCTACCTTTTTGCAATCTCTCAAGTTTTAATCTGCGGTTCATACCAATAAGTTATGGTCAGAACAAACTGTGTTTAACGTTAGAAAACCAACAGTCTTAAGTGCATTCAGTGTGTGTTGAGAGTGACAGCGGTGGGTGTGGGTGGTGTGTTGTTGCAGGGTTCCACGCGCTGGTGAACAACGCGGGCGTGATGGTGTTCGGCGAGTTCGAGTGGCAGACGGAGGCCCAGCTGCGCCACCAGCTGGAGGTGAACCTGCTGGGCACCATGCGCGTCACGCACGCCTTCTGCCCGCTGCTGCGCAGGCACGCCGGTCAGTAGCGCAGCCTAGCCAGGCCAGGCCATTGCTCTGCCACACGAGTGTCCGCAGGTGCTAGTCAATGCAGTCAAGTCTGAAAAGCGACCACATCATGGTCTGTCCCGAACCGCTAGTGGTATCAAAACAATTGGAGTGATACAGCTGTTGTGCAAATCTGATGGTCCAAAGGTTCTTGAATGCTGTACAACAGTGGTTTCCAAACTAGTGGATCGCGGATCTACGCGGCTCGATCTCCGAATCTAATATATAAAGCAGAGTGTTCATATGTTTGTACGTGTTGCATACAAATCCACAGTTTTGTTCCAATCTTTATGAAATTTTGTACACGTAAGCTTCAATCCATGAGGACGGTCGCCGTAGGTGTAAGAATCACATAAGATATATAGTTCACGAGATATGACGTCATAAACAATGAGATGCGCGAAAAACTGCTGCATTTTGCGACAATGCTACTCATTTTCTCCTAAACCATTGGACCGATTTCAAACAAATTTGGTACACACATTCCTTGCCGTGAGGTAACAATTGCTGCATGGTTAAGAATCACATACGGCACATGCTTCAATAGATATTACGCCATAACCAATAGAAATCACAGAAAATGGCATATAATGCGGCGAGACTTTCTAAATACACTGTATGAGAATGAGAGTACTTAGCGACTTGCAACAAACTTTAAACATAATTTCAAACCTTAATTGCACTTTTTATCGCTGGTAACCATGGTAAAATGATGAAAGGAAAAATGTTTCTCGCCTACTACTTTTCCGCTGTTTATGTACTAAAACTACGGCATTCGGTATGACGTATGACTATAAATTGTAGCCGCAGGAAATTTTACAGACTGTACACACATATATAGTTGGATGTACTTTCTAAATTGTATCACAATACTACACGTAGTTCATGAGATATGAGCACGTAAACAGTAACGTTCCGCTGTTCATGGACTAATAGTACGGCACGGGGTATGACGTTACAATTTATAATTTCTACTCTATAAATTCTAGCCGAAAGAAATTTTGCAGACAGTACGCACGCATATATTTGAGTGCACCTTCTAAATTGTATCACACTACCATACGTAATTTATGATATATGAGCACATAAACAGTAACGTTCTTGGAAAACCGCCCCATCACGCACTAAATTTTAATCTATTACTTCATTACTACTTATTGTATTCTAAAGACATACAGCCCTTATACAAATGAATATATACCTGAAAAATGGTAACAATAAATAAATAAATACCCGGGCAAGCCGGGTATTTATTTATTTATGTCATTTTTCAGGTATATAGTCATTTGTATAACGGCTGTATGTCTGAAGAATCTCTTGGGTATACAATTAGTACTAAAGAAGTAATAGATTAAAACTTGCTGCATGATGAGGCGGTTTTCCATGGACGTTACTGTTTATGTGCACGTATGAACTATGTCTCGCTCTGTGAACAATTTAGAAGGTACACTCGACTATATGCGTGTATACTGTCTGTAAAATTTCCTGTGCCTACAGTTCGTAGTGTAGAAATTATAAATTGTAACGTCATACGGAAAGCCGTAGTTTTAGTCCATGAACAGCGGAACGTTATTGTTTATGTGCTCATATCTCATGACCTAATGTTGTACTACGATACAATTTAGAAGCTACATTCAACTATATATGTGTATACTGTCTCTATAATTTCCTGTAGCTACAATTTGTAGTGTTCAAATTATAAATTGTAACGTCATACCGAGAGCCGTAGTTTTACTCTATAAACAGCGGAAAAATAGTAAGCGAGAAACTTTTTTCCTTTCATCATTTTACCATGGTTACCAGCGATAAAAAGTTTAATAAAGGTTTGAAATTATGTTTAAAGTTTGTTGCAAGTCGCTAAGTACTCTCATTCCCATACCGTGTATTTCGAAAGTCTCGCCGCATTATATGAAATTTTTTGCGATTTCTATTGGTTATGACGTAATATCTTTTGAACCATGTGCCGTATGTCATTCTTAACCATGCAGCAATTGTTACCTCACGGTAAGGAATGTGTGTACCAAATTTGGTTGAAATCGGTCTAATGGTTTAGGAGAAAATGAGCAGCATTGTGGCAAAATGCATCAGTTTTTCGTGCGTCTCATTGTTTATGATGTCATATCTCGTGAACTACATATCGTACGTGATTCTTACACTTACGGCGCCCGTCCTCACGGATTGAAGCTTACGTGTACAAAATTTCATAAAGATAGGAACAAAACTGTAGATTCGTATGCAACACGTACACACATACGGACACTCTGCGTTATATATTAGAAGACTTAAAATTAATATTTATCCGACGTAAAGACAATGACCGTGGCGGATTAGCCGAACGCACTGCGGCGCCGTGCTGCGGTGCGCACGGCCGTTCGCCGTTGGGGTATTAGAGGCCCCCCCCCCCCCTGGGGCATGGGTGTTTGTGTTGTCCTTAAGTTAGTTTACCGTAGTTTAAGTAGTTTGTAAGCTACGGACTAATGACCAAGCAGTTGAATCCCACAGATTTACAAACATTTTTCCAAAGAAAATAAGAATTGATATAATCAGCATAATTGTTATAATCAGTTCAAATCGGGGAAGATCAGTTTGGATTAATGAGAAATGTAGGAACCCGGGAGGAAATACTCACCTTACGACTTATCTTAGAAGATAAAGTAAGGCAAACCTACATATCTAGTCTTTGTAGATTTGGAGAAAACTTTTGACAGTGTTGATTGGAATCCTCTTTCAAATTCTGAAATCGCCAGGGGTAAATTTAGGCAACGAAAGGTTATTTATAACTTGTACAAAAACCAGACAGTTCCGATTAGAATCGAAGGGCCTCAAAGGGCCGCAGTTATTGGGAAGGGGGTTGAGTTGTTTGGTTGGGACAGGGGTTATCAGTCAAAATGTTCAGATGTTTGTTAAGCTTATGTGACTTAACTACGGGGTCATCAGCCCCTAAACGTACAAACTACTTATGAACTAGCTAACACTATGGACGGCACAAATATCCATGCCCGAGGGGGGATTCGAACCCCCCGACCGTAGTGGCCGTGCAGACCGTGACTGGCGCGCCGCAGTCCTCTCGGCCTCCACGGCCGGCGGTTATCAGTCCCCCGGTGTGAAGAGGAAGGAATGAAGATAGGAAAGGAGGGCAGGGGGAAAGGAAGTAAAGAAGGAACGAAGACTGCATTAGCTCGCTGCACACGTTCTCACCAAAGAACCATGACCCCCCTTGCTGGCGGGTGGTTGGGGGGGGGAGGGAGTAAGTGAGGATTGAAGCCTTTCTCCATTTTAATCCAATCTGTACATTGAAGAAGCTGCGAAGGAAAGCAAGGAGAAATTTCGAGGAGCAATTACATTTCAGCGGAAAGAAATAAAAACATTGCTTTTTGCCGATGACATTGTAATTCTGCTGGAAGAGCAATAGTATGTAATTGACAGTGTGAAAGGAGCATTCAAGATGAACATTAACAAGAGCAAAAGAAGAGTAATGGAATGAAGTCTAAGAAAATTTAAAAAATGTTCAAATGTTTGTAAATCTATGGGACGTAACTGCTCTGGTTGTCAGTCCCTAGGCTTACAAACTACTTAAACGAACTTATACTAAGGACAACAAATACTTATGCCCGAGGGAGGACTCGAACCTCAGTCTTCCGGCAACTGCCACCTTGGTCTGAGGGGCTCTCGCATTTATAGAGGCCATGGATGTCGACATTGTACTATCAAGATGACTTTTAATCGAGAATGACGACGTCATTCAAAGATAACCACAAAGCCTCACGTGACGTATGGTGGTGCCCTTTATAAGTGCGAGAGCCTCTCAGACCACAGTGGCAGTTGCCGGAAGACCCTGGAAGATGTCTCCCGCAGTTGGAGACGAAACGTCGAGAGCAAGTTTTATACCTGGACCACGGCCTATCCGCCCGAAGTTTCGCCTGAAGACAACGCCGGACGTGAAAGTTTACATTGTATATCACAACTGCTTAGTTACGGGTGTCTCTTTTTTGTAGTTTCTAATGTAAAATTAAAAAAAATAATTATTTGTGGTAAACCATAATGCCTAAAAATAACAAGTATCAATCCTAATATCCTAAGCATTTCTAACGTGTCTAAACAGTACCACTTAATTTGTATAAAATAATCTTTACTATTTCAGAAAATATTTTGTAATAAATGTTCCAGTCATCAGTTTCGAAGGTCTTACTCAGCAAATCACAACTTCTGTTTCATATCACATATAAAATAATGTTGCTATTAATTGCCGTGAAGCCAGTGTACATTGGGTCGCGAAAAACTTTCCAGAAAAACTGTGGGTCACACAACAAAAGAGACTAGGAACAACTGCTGTAGAACATCGCCTACTAAAAATAAAAAATTAAATATATATTTTTGACGAATTACAGCGTTCAAATAAATGAAATAAATCCAATTTGCGATTTTATGGCTTAACTGTATTCGGTTTAGATGGAATACCAAACTGTGACGAATGAAAATTTGTGCTCGGCCGGGATTCGAACCCGGGATCTCCTGCTTACTAGGCAGACGTGTTGACCACTCCGCCACCGAGAACACAGTGACCAGCCTGACTGCAGAGGACTCTTCCCTGCACGTCTCCCACTGTGGTATACTAAAGAGATAGCGTGACGAATGGAGATTTGTGTGTGGCGGGAGACGTGCAGGGAAGAGTCCTCTTCAGTCAGGCTGGTCATAGTGTCCTCGGTGGCGGAGTGGTCAACGCGTCTGCCTAGTAAGCAGGAGATCCCGGGTTCGAATCCCTGCTGCGCACAAATTTTCATTCGTCACAGTTTGGTATTCCATCTAAACCGAATACAGTGAAGCAAATTGCGATTTATTTCATTCATAAAAAATTAAACTTAATAATAATTTAACAAGCAATGTAAACATGTTCAAATGTTTGTGAAGCTTAAGGGACTTAACTATGGGGTAATCAGTCCCTAAACTTACAAACACCTTATGAACTACCTTATCCTAAAGACAACACAAACATCCATGCCCGAGGGGGGATTCGAACCCCCGACCGTAGCGGCTGTGCAGACTGGGACTGGTACGCCGCAGACCGCTCGGTCACTGCGGCGGGCTAATCAGCAATGTAGAGTGTTTCAGGAAGAACAGGAAATATTTTAGAAGGTGGTAGTATCGACGAATTGTAATACAAATGCAATATAACAGGTGTCCAGGTTTTATTGAGTACATAGATATATAGGGTGGTCCATTGATAGTGACCGGGCCAAATGTTTCACGAAGTAAGCATCAAACGAAAAAACTACAAAGAACAAAACTTTCTAGCTTGAAGGGGGAAAAACAGATGGAGCTATGGTTGTGGTTGGCCCGCTAGATGGCGCTGCCATATGTCAAACGGATATCAACTGCATTTTTTTTTTTTAAATAGGTACCCCCATTTTTTAATTACATATTCGTCTAGTATAAATAAATATGAATATTTTATTTCGAACACTTTTGCCGCTTTGTTATAGATGGCGCTGTAATATTCACAAACATATTGCTCACAATTTTAGACGAGCAGTGGGTACAAGTAGGTTTTTAAAATTAAAACACAGAATGTAGATACATTTGAATTTTATTTCGGTTGTTCCAATATGATACATGTACTTTTGTGGAATTATCGTACGTTATAAGAACATATGCTGTTACTGCGTGATTACCTGTAATTACCTCATGACTCCAATAAATGCTAAAATGATGTCCTTCAACTTCAATGCACTTGGCAACACCCGTAACGAAATTACTCTCAACAGCGAGTAGTTCGCCTTCAGTAATGTTCTCACATGGATTGACAATGCGCTGACGCATGTTTTCAGGCGTTGTCGGTGAATCGCGATAATAAATATCCTTCAGTTTTTCGCACAGAAAGAAATCCAGTGATGTAAGATCCGGTAACGTGCGGGCCATGCTTCTAAGACTAATCCACCTCTCATTAAATATTCCATTTAAGACCACTTTAACTGCACGCGAGCCATGTGCCGGACATCCGTCATGTTGAAAGTACATCGCCATTCTGTCATGCAGTGAAACATCTCGTAGTAAAATCGGCAGAACATTACGTAAGAAATCAGCATACATTGCACCATTTAGATTGCCATCGATAAAATAGGGACCAATTATCCTTCCTCCCATAATGCCGCACCATACATTAACCGGCCAAGGTCGCTGATGTTCCACTTGTTGCAGCCATCGTGGATTTTCCGTTGCCTAATAGTGCATATCATGCCCATTTACGTTACCTGAGTTTGTGAATGACGCTTCGTCACTAAACAGAAAGCGTGAAAAAAATCTGTTATCGTCACGTAATTTATTTTGTGCCCAGTGTCAAAAGTGTACACGACGTTCAAAGTCTTCGCCATGCAAATCCTGGTGCATAGAAATACGGTACAGGTGAAATTTGTTGATCTAGAATTCTCAACACCGACGTTTTGGAGATTTGGAGATTTGGAGATTCTCGCTCAGTTTGTCTGCCACTGCTGTGCGGATTAGCCGCAACTGCAGCTAAAACACTTACTTGGGCATCATCATTTGTTACAGGTTGTGGTTGACGTTTCACTTGTGGCTGAACACTTCCTGTCTCTGTGGCGTATCCAGGATCGTGGTCTGGTGGGGGCTGAGGTCAATCACCGAGCCGGCCGCGGTGGCCGAGGAGACTGAGGCGCTCCAGTCACGGTCTGCACGGCCACTACGGTCGGGGGTTCCAATCCCCCCTCGGGCATGGATATTTGTGCCGTCCTTAGTATTAGCTAGTTCATAAGTACTTTGTAAGTTTAGGGACTGATGACCCCGCAGTTAAGTCCAAATGTTCAAATGTTTGTATAGTCTATGGGACTTAACTACGGGGTCATCAGTCCCTAAACTTACAAACTACGTATGAACTACTTACGAATTAGGACGGCACAAAATATCCATGTCCAAGGGGGGATTCGAACCCCCGACCGTAGTTGCCGTGCAGATCGTGACTGAAGCGCCTCAGTCCCCTCGGCCACTGCGGCCGGCCTAGTTAAGTCCCATAAGCTATACAAACATTATATAATTTTTTTTGTACCCCAAAAACTGGAAAGTTGCAGAGGTCACTCCAGTATTCAAGAAACGCAATAGGAGTAACCCACTACAGGCCTATATCACTGACGTTGATTTGCAGTAGGATTTTGGAACATATTATTAATTACCTCGATCAGTACGATCTATTGGTACAAGGTCAACACGGGTTTAGAAACAGCTGTTTGCTTCCTCACTCCCAAAAGCCAGCCAACCAATGGTTTTAGAAAATATAATTCTTGTGAAACATAACCAGCTATTTACTCACATGAAATGGTGATAATCGACACAGTATCTCAAATTGATTCGATATTTGTAGATTGTCACTGTACTTTACAAATGGCTTTTACTCAAATTCTGTGGTTATGGAATATTGTCTCAGATTTGTAACTGGACTTGAGAGAGGACACAGTTCGTAGTAAATGATGAAAACGTATCAGCTAAAACAAAGGTGACATTTGGCGTTCCTCAGGGTAGTATTGGTCCTCCTCTGCTCTTATCTACCTAAGCGATCTGGGAGAAAATCTGAACAGTCCTCTTAGGTTGTTTACAGATAATGGTGTTATTTATTATCTACTGAAGTCATCTGAAGGTGAAAACCAATTGCAGAATGATTTAGGTAAGATATCTGTATGGTGTTAAAGTTGGTTATTGACAATAAATAGGGAAAAGTGCAAAGTTATCCACGTGAGCACTAAAAAGAAGCTGTAAAAGTTCGTTTATAAGTTAAATCCATGAAATATGAAGACGGTGAACTCAAGTAGCTGCCTGGGAATAACAATGCGTTTTATGGGCATAATTCTAAAAAGATGCAACAGAAGCACTGAAGATGCTGGGTACACTACTCTTGTCCGTCCTGTTTTTGACTATTGCTGCCCACTGTGAGATCGTTATTAGGCAGGATTGACGGAGGACCTCGGAAGAGTACAAAGAAGGGCAGATGGTTTTGTGTTATCGCAATACACGGGAGAGAGTGTGACGTAAATGATACATGGGTTCGAGTGGGAATCAACAACGATGTATATCGTAGCGGCATGATCTATTTACGAAATTTCGATCGTTGACACTCTTTCTACCTAAGTACAGAGAAATGATCGTCATAAAATACGAGAAATCAGAGCTCGGAAAGATTCGATGTGCTTTCTTCCAGTATGCTATTCGATGATTGAATGGTAGATAAATCGTGAGGATGTGTTTCAATGAACCATCTGCCAGCTGTGATTTGCTGTGTACAGCATGGAGGTGTAGAACCGACGTGGGTTGGGGGTAGTATGAAGGGCCTCAGTGAAACCACCGCTTCCCTTCGATGTCGATTTCCTCACAAATGACAGTTTGCGCTGTGATGGAGAACAAGACGACGTTCTTGGGAATGTTACACACACACACACACACACACACACACACACCAGCTGTCACTTCTTGTACTGTACAATGCTCTTCACCCGTATAAGAAACTCACTCGTTAAAATCTTAGGAGCTGAGTAGCACGAAAAATAGAACGCACTGGCAGTGTCCCTCTGCACAAACTTCACACGTACTCTATACTTGCAAGACATAAGACAAATATGTAACAACTCTTCTCACTTAGAGAGCCGTCATTAGAAAAAAACGACAGTCGATTTTCATTGTTATAGTTCTTATTTAAACACAATTTATAGCTTTCATATGTGACGTAATATTATGTTTAATACATCATGGTGAGAAAATTATTCGTTATACGAGGAGCAACCTTTCAAAACGCATTATATCCACTGGATAAAATTCAGTTTGATACGAAATCCGGCATTTTATTTTCCGCTCTACACACTCCAGCAATCATATTGTGTCAAAATTCTTTCTAACACGTTAAAAAGAGCGTAGAAAAGTAGCGGGTGCAACAAACAGCATTTTGTCCTCTAGTGTGAATGAATCAAACTGCATTAAGTCTAACAGTTGCTTTCATTCTGTTTTATCAAGCTATGTTGGCTGCATTGTAAGACTCGTGGACCAAATCGAAACTATTTAACTAACCAACAATAACCAGTTAATATTCGTTTTCAGTATATACGGCATTGATGTATGTAAACGTTTACCATTCTGTCTGTTAGACTTACAAAAGTCAGACGTAAAAACGTTTTTGTGCTAAGGTGGAGAGTATTATAGCGAGTGAATGTGTGACTGTTGAAGAGCAAATGAATCGTGGAACAGGCAATATCAGTTATTCATACAACTGCTTTCTGGTTATTCAAAGACTCTTCTCGGCATGTTAGTGATGTACTTGTCTGCTTTCCACTTCCAGAACATTTCCCTTTATCTCCTGGCAATTTGGACGAGTAGAATAGAAACTTTCTAAAATTTCAGAATTTTCTACCAGAATGTTTATGCAGAGTGGGCGAAATAAAGATTTTAAGAAAAGACTCGGAAATATTTGAATTCAAGAAAGTAAGTACAATTTTCAGGCTTGCAGATGGGATCAGTGATCTGAAAAGGATCCATATCAAAAATATATATGGTAGGTGAAAGGGTAACTGATGACAAAATGCCGGCCGCGTTGGCCGAGGTGACTGAGACGCTCCAGTCACGGTCAGCACGGCCACTACGGTCGGGGGTTCGAATCCCCCCTCGGGCATGGATATTTGTGCCGTCCTAGTTCGTAAGTAGTTCATAAGTAGTTTGTAAGTTTAGGGACTGATGACCCCATAGTTAAGTCCCATAAGCTTAACAAACATTTGAACATTTTTTTTTTGATGACATAATCAAAATGCACATCCCCCTACTATTCTAATGATCCTTCAAAGCGCTTTTTGCCATTAGGTAAACATGGATACAGGTTTAACAAAATATCAGATATCGCCAAAGTGTCACTGATCACTGATAAGATTGAAACAAGAAAAGGAAGACGATGTGGAAAAACTGGTAAGTCTCAGATTTGAAAACAACTGGAGAGAAAATTAAATACTTGAGTTTTTCACTCAGACTATCAGCCTTCCATGTAACGAACTTATTGCCCAAGATACTGTTTGTGACTGTTTAGAAAAGGAGCCTGTTCTTGGAAAAATATTGTGAACTTTGTTATTGCAAATGAAGCACATTTTCGGTTTTGTTCCTTAACTTTTCACTGAATCCTAAAAATTGTATTTTCATACAATAAATAGTATTTTTACCAGTTCTATGTTACTGTAAACTAATCAAAACGCAACATGTCCAAAATAGCTTGCATCAAAAGAACAAATTGTCCAACAGAACCCAACAAACGCATTTTGTCCATCACTAAAGTGCTCATAGCTTGAAAGTATGAAAGTAATTTCCTTTTATTACACATATTTTGATCGACAGCCCTACCCGAGTATGTGGTGTAAAATTCGGAAAAATTAATCGAATATTTTTCTGCGGTATACGTTTTTCGCTTCTCCTGGAAAAATTTACTTTTTGGGACATAATGCGCTTTGAAAAGTAGCTTAATTTTTAATTTAAAAATGGAAAGATTATATCCAGTTTATAAAAATGAAAGTACAAAAGTAAAAGAAATCCGCGCCTGGTAACACCGCATAGTCCAGGTACGGCGAACCAGCGGCCCGCGTGGCACTGCTGGCCCACGGCCAGTTAATTTGTGCACGGCACCAGTTTTAAGACTCCACCTGCCTAATGGAAATGCTGATTTGCTCGTGTGTATTTGAAGGTACAGTACCAAAGGTGTTTCTCGTTAACGTTAATGCTGCCGGTTCCACGCGATGGGTAAAGATTTCGTTGGGGGTATTAGACCAGACAGGAATGGGCCGGAGCGGGCTGTGGAGCAGAGAAGTCGCGAAACGAACCACAGTTCAGGCGCGACTGCTAAGACCCTTGCTACGGCGAATGCTGCGAGCAATAATTGTCTGTAGCAGTGTTGCCAGATGGCAGAGAGAGAAAATACCTACCGTCTCACAAAAACGTACCTACGTTTT
The DNA here is from genome assembly GCA_026315105.1 of Locusta migratoria. Lineage (NCBI taxonomy): Eukaryota > Metazoa > Arthropoda > Insecta > Orthoptera > Acrididae > Locusta > Locusta migratoria. The sequence goes on from CM048744.1 coordinate 293,095,567, forward strand.
GCCTACTTTCTCCCTACCACCTCATTAATGCCCCTACATCAAGGTCGTAGCCAGGATTCGGGTCTGGGAGGGGCTGAATCTAGGAGTCCAGCCAGCAGAGGTCAACCAATTCATTGTGACATGTTACAATTTTGAAAAACTTTAAAATAAATATTTGGCATCATGCTTCACTTGCTAGAGATGTTTTTTTTTTTTTTTTTTTTTCATTGATTAAATTCAAATGTTCAAATGTTTGTATAGCTTATGGGATTTAACTACGGGGTCATCAGTCCCTAAACTTACGACTTATGAACTAGCTAACACTAAGGACGGCACAAATATCCATGCGCGAGGAGGGATTCGAACCCCCGACCGTAGTGGCCGTGCAGACCGTGACTGGCGCGCCTCAGTCCGCTCGGCGACCGCGGCCGGCTTTTTTCATTGAATAATATTTATTGATTGATGGAGTTAAGTGTACATTATGCCGCGAATTCCAAGTGCTCTGTTACAAGAGGATTACGGATTTATCGATCGGACTAGGGTACATCAAGAACCTGTCAACCATAGAGAGGAACTGCATTAATTAGTTTCCCCAAATATGCCGCGAATTCAGAGTGCACTGTTACAGGAGGGTAACTGATTTATTGACCGCACAAAGATACATCGAGGCACCATCAACAGTACAGTATGAACAGCAGTAATTATTTAGTTCAGTCAGCACAAAAAAGGAAAACCGTCATTCTGCATGATTCGATTTTCAAACAGTAATGCTACTAGCGCTTTGTTAATTTATAACGTTGGCTGTAGCAAATATTTTAGCGTTTTCTTGTCAGCATCTTCTCATTTACAACTACTAACTAGTATATGGTCCTGACGCAAATAAATAACAATCTAGTATATAACGTCTTTCATTCATGGAAACAATGCATTTTCCTTTATGCTGACATTTTCTAACACTATTTCCAAACCGACTCTCCATTCCACTGATATACATTGAAATCATAATATTTCGCATCAATTTTAATGTGCCCGAAACTAATTTTTCAAATTAATAATGTTTACTATGAACAGAAAACAACTATGCCGTCTAAAATATCATCGGCTACTTCAAACTCAGCCACAATTGGTCGGCTTCATTCCCGCGTGCTGACAACTGTTCTGTTGTCAACATTACCCGCTAGGCACGTGTCGACTATTGTAAAATTTTACCAAATTACCTACGCGTTGGGGACTTTTCGGTGAAAATTCCCCCACATGATTTTAATGCTTAAAAGTACCTACGTGTAGGGAAAATTCCCTACGTCTGGCAACACTGGTCTGTAGTAGTCTGAAGTAGGAACCGAGCTCAGAGATCCAGTAATGAAATGGCCACATTTGATCATGCAAACAATACTCTTCAACGAAATCTGGTTAATCTTCGGGCGCAGTGACATCTACATCTACATGGGATACTCTGCAAATCACGTTTAAGTGCCTGGAAGAGGGTTCATCAAACCACCTTTATACTATTTATCTCCCATTCCATTCTCGAATAGTGCGCGGGAAGAAACAACAGCTGAATCTCTCCGTTCGAGCTCTGATTTCTTGTATTTTATTCTGATGATCATTTCTACCTATGTATGTGGCAGTCGACAACATATTTTCGCATTCGGGGGAGAATGTTGGCGATTGGAGTTTCGTAAGTAGACCACGCCTCAGTGATAAACGTCGTTGTTGTAATGATTCCCATCCCAGATCCTGTATCATTTCCGTAACGCTGTCTCCCCTGTATCGTGACAATACGAAACGAGCTGCCCTTCTTTGGACTCTTTCGATGTCCTCCGTCGAACCCGCCTGATAAGAATCCCACACTGGGCAGCAATACTCCAAATGAGGACGAACAAGTGTGGTGTATACAGTCTTTTTAGTAGTTCTGTTTCGTCGTTTAAACGTTCGGCCAATAAAACGCAGTCTCTGGTACGCCTCTCCTACGACATTATCTACGTGTTCTTTCCAGTTTGTCTTATTTAATAGTAATTCCTAAGTATTTAGTGTAGTTTACGGCCTTCTTTTGATTGATGTATCTTATAAACAAAGTTTAACGGATTTCTTTTCGTACTCGTGTGGACGTCAAACTTCTCATTATTTACAATCAATTGCCGTTTTTTACTTCATATTGATATCATATTCAGATCGTTATGCAGTTGGTTTTGATCTTAAGATGACTTTACTGCACGATAAATGACGGCGTCATCTCCAAACAACCTACGAGGACTGCTCAGATTTTCTCCCATATCGTTTATGTAGATAAGGAACAATAGAGGACCAATAACAGTACCTTGTGAAACGCCCGATATCACCTCAGTTTTAGTCGATGCCTTACCATCGATTACTACAAAGTGTGTCCTCTCTGATGAGAAATCCCCTATCCAGTCACAAATTTGGGGCGATGTTCTATAACCTCGCAATTTGGTTAAAAGCCTTTTGTGAGGTATGGTGTCAAAAGCATTCAGGAAATCTAGAAATACGAAATCAATCTGAGATCCTTTGTCGATAGCACTCATTACTTCGTGTGATTAAAGAGCTAATTATGCTTCATACGAACGATATTTTCTAAATCCGCGTCAAGATCATTCTATTAGAGATAACACTTGAATACAGGATATGTTCTAAAATTCTGCTGCAAATTGACGTCAATAAAATAGGGCTGTAGTTTAGCGGGTTACTCCTACTGCCTTTTTTGAACATTTGTGTGACCTGTACAACTTTCCAGTCTTTGGTACAGATCCTTCGTTGAGCGAACGGTTGTATATGGCTGTTAAGGAGCTATCGCATCAGCATAATCACACAGAAATCTAGTGGGTATATAGTCCGGACCAGAAGCTTGTTCTTGTTGAGTGATTTCAGTTGATTCACTACTCAGAGGCTATCTACTTCAACGTTACTCATTCTGGCATCTGTTCGTAATTCGAAATCTGGAATATTGGTTTCGTCTTCTTTTGTGAATGACTTTCGAAAAGCTGTGTTTAGTAACTCAGCTTTAGTAGCGCTGTCATCTCAGTGCACTAGTTCAGCGTGAGTGTGTTGGCGGCACTGACAATGGCACCGCAGCATCCATAGCACCCCTGTGTGCTTGGTGGCGAAGTGACATGTTTTCGCGGCTGAGTAGTAATAATTACGAGTAGGAGGTGGAAAATAAGTTTCCCCTGTCGACTGTGGTCAGAGCTGCGTATGAAAGGAAAAAATAGAATGTACATTAAAGATAAGACATATCTTTATTTTTCTAGATAATTTCAAAGTACATTGAAACATTAGTCATACTGCTTTATAAGCTTCAAAAGCCTTCCAGGAAAAAATCAGGCCGTTGCATACTGAAGAATCGTCTAACGGCTTGATTGACGTCAGCAATGCTTCGAAAGCTGGAAACTGATCATGTACCACTGATCACTCATGAAAGATCCGTACCCAAAGACTGGAAAGTTGCCCAGGTCACTCCAATATTCAAGAAAGGCAATAAGAGTGATCCCCGAATTACACGATAAATCAGTCAAACCTTAAGGTAGTAAATCCTACCAAATACCTAGGAGTTTCATTTACGAACAACTTAGACTGGAGAGAACACATAGAAAATACTGTGGGGAAGGCGAACCAAAGGTTACGTTTTATTGGCAGAACGCTTCGAAGATGCAACAGCTCCACCAAAGAGACTACCTACATTACACTTGTGTGTCCTCTCCTGAAGTACTGTTGCTCACCAGGTGGGACTAACGGAAGACATTGAGAAGGTTCAGAGGACAGCTCGTTTTATCACGTTACCGCTTTCAATTTCAACGTAGTGGCACAGTACCGCGCAGCATTGAAGGTTGCAACCTTCAAAAAGTCCAGCAACAAAACTCCTTGGGCGTCACAGAAAACGGTGAGTAGTGCTTTACTTGGAGACGGAGTGTATTTCAACTTCTTTCGGACAGGTGATGACGGATCTTTCCACTCCATAGACGTTAAACGCTTCTTCCGTTTGCAACGTCCAGATTTTTCCTGGAAGCCTTTTTGAAGCTTATAAAGCGGTATGACTAATGTCTCAATGTACTTGGAAATTATGCAGAAAAATAAAAATGTCTTATCTTTAATGACTCATTCTTTTCCTTTCGTACAGAACGCTTCCCACAATCGATAGGTGAGACTTATTTTCGAATTCCCCCTCGTACTTTCGTTATGCGAAACACTGCACACTAAGAGAGTTAATTGTTTACATTTTGTTAGGAACAGCAGCCAAGATAGCTTTTAATTTTTATTTAAATGACCGGTTTCGGCAATTTAACTGCCATCTTCGTATCTTTCATTCCTCGCATTACGAATAGTATAGGTATTAAGTTAAACTGCCCGAAACCGATAATCTAAATAAAAATTAAAAGCGATCTTGGCTGCTGTGGTTAATAAATTAATTGAAAGAATCGCCTTCCCCCCCCCCCTAAATATGACAAAACTTTGTTTGTATTTTGCTTTTCTAATCACACAAAAACAGGATATACGTCGAGATACTCGAGAAACAGGTTATTGCGTGGTTTAAAATAATTTTTGTGAGATTTTTTTCCCAAGGAAGTGGTTCCTTTAGTGATTTACTTAAATTTCTGATCACTTTTCATTTGTTTCATAATATGAAGGGTATGTGGTTTCCATGTAAGTGCAACGTAGGAAACATAATGATTTATTCAAAAAATACCATAAATTCATGAAGCTGCAGACATGCTAAAATTTACACTGTGTACTGTCTATTCTCCAAATATAGATCTACAATGCATGGCACTATGTTTAATGTTCACAAACTCAATCTGTAGTGAATATTATTGTTGTTATGGTCTTCAGTCCGGAGACTGGTTTGATGCAGCTCTCCACCCTACTCTATCCTTACCAACCCTCTTCATCTCCTCATAAGAACGGCAACCCACATCCATTTGAATCTGCTTACTATATTCGTCTCTTGTTCTCCCTCTACGATTTTTACCCCACACACTTCCCTCCAATGCTAAACTAAGATTTCCTGCTGTTTAAGAATGTGTCCTACCAATCGATCCCTCCTTTTAGTCAAGGTATGTTATAGTTGAATACCTCCTTGGAATAAGGATGTAACCATCAAATCAGTAAGTTTTCAGGAGAGAGGAAAATTGTTTGTGAGGTCTATTTTGTATATACAATATTGGAACTCGTTGCATATGTAAGTGTACAAATGTGTTCAGCTATTAAAAGCAATATTTTATTTTTGTAACTTAAGGTTTTACAAATAGCATAATAATTGTGATACAATGGAAAAAAGGACGTATGATCAGCAATATATTTTGTAGTATTTCTTACATGTAACATATGAGACATACTGTACATGCACTTAGTATTCAAATTAAAGAAAGTAATATTATAATAATAAATAAAATAACAATGTGGATGAAGATGTCAACAACATACTAAGACAACAAAATATTTCAGAATATAGATTTGAAACTTCATTTTGTGCATGATTTTACAATATTATTGTGGTTTGCAGGTCTCATCATTTAACTTATTTTGAAGTGCCATTGGTATGCTGAAACGACATTCAAAATGTCACATTGTTAAACTCTAATGGTGTCTGTTCCATACTTATTTCATGGAGGGAAACGTTCAGCTGGTTGTAAACCAGCTTTGATGTTCAAATATAGGACACAAGATGGCACCACAGCATAGAGGCATGCAGATACATCCTATTTCTACTGAAATCACACTTTTCGATAATTTGTGGGTTACATCCTTATTCGAGGGAGGTATTCAATTTTTCTCCCCAATTCTGTTCATTTCCTCTTCATTAGTTACGCGATCTCCCAACTAATCTTCAGCATTTTCTGTAGCACCACATTTCAGAAGCCTCTATCCTCTTTTTGTCTGAACTACTTATAGGGTTACCATATGTTCATCGCCAAAAAAGAGGTCAGTTCATATAAAAAAGAGGACACTTTAACATAATGTAATTTAAAACTTTATTAATGGGCAACGTAAAACTACTACAAACTAAAACGGTAACCCTGTGTGCTTGTTGGAAAACGAAATATTATGAACCTTGACAATTTATTCCTCATCAGTACTCTCAATTGTCTCATTCTGGTCTTATTCACTTATGAATCAACTGTATTTGGTGGACGACGAAATATCTCTCTAGAGCTTTTATTTTATTTTATTTTTTCTCAAGTACTGAGAAAAGCTCAGATATTTCAAATGTTTGAAATTAGACTGTACAAATACAGTATAATTATAGTTTATTTTAAATGTATTCCTGTCTTTTGTCCACTGTGTGTTCACAAGAGAAAACACAGGTTCTGTGTCGGCATTATGACCTGTTATAGGAAAAAAAGAAGTCTACAATTTTCAGCAGTTCAGAATAACTAGCAACACTAGATGACTGATTTAAATATGCACACCACACTTCAGCTGCTGGTATGTTCTGATTCCTTTGATAATCTTTAAATTTTTTTTATAAAATTACAAAGCTGATCGGAGCGCAATGTATCATTAGTTCTTACATTCTTTTGATCATTTTCTTGAACGCTACGTATTTCTCCAGGAGCATATTTTTAACACTGATTTTCTCTTCGGTCTTGTTATATTTAAGTTCGTAATTTATTTTGAAGCAAAAGGCTACCTACGATCTCGAACATACAATACAGCTTTAACCTAAACCACAAGCTATATTAAAAGCAACGCCATAGAACGTAATGTAGAAGACAGAATGCACTGGTTGAATACAGGATAGACAACCGGGTTCCTTCGCAGAAAAGTTCCGAATCGTTTGCAACTGTCAGACCCATGCGGAGTGCGAAATTGTGAACGGCAATTTCACTCTGTGTATGCGCGTAATAGTTGCGAACGGTTTGGAACTGCAGTGCGAATGAACATGTCGCCAATGACACAAAAATAAATTTTCTTTCTCGGAGCCCAAAAAAAGAGTACATTTTGCAGACTTTTATAAATTCCGGCCGGACACATTTTCTTGCCTCAAAAAGAGGACGTGTCTGGGAAAAAGAGGACGTATGGTAACCCAAACTACTTATCGTCCAACTTGCATTCCCGTAGAAGGCAAAACACTCGACATAAATGCCTTCAGAAGAGACTTCCTCATGCTTCAATTAATATTCGATGTTAACAAATTTATTTTTTTCAAAAACGCTTTTCTTCCCATTGCATTTTTTATCCTGCGACCGTCACATGTTATTTTACTACCCAAGTAACAAAACCCATCTACTACGTTTATTGTTTCGTTACCTAATCTAATTCCTTCAGCGTCGTCTGACTTTCTAAGGCTGCATTCCATTACCTCCCCCCCTTTTTTTTAATGTTCATTGTTAACGCTACACTACATGAATATCATTTTGGTGCAAAAAATGTATATGATAAAAAATGTTTATCTATGCAAGGGAAAAATATTGAAAAAACTATATAACTCATTTAAAAATGTGAAAGTAATTATTTACCTGTTGCCTTTGTCAACATCATGCAGTTAGACATAAGTCACTCAGCAGGAAAATATTGGTACCTAACATGCTTTCTACTCCGATTAGAAGTCTGAAACTTGATAAATATTTTTTTTACTTGACAGAAGTCATATCAGTTTGTAATTACATTAATGTTCAACAGTGAGTAAAATCCGCTGGAGCGCTCTTTGTTCCATTTATCCTCAGTGCATTATAACGTTACAGGATCGATGGTAGAGCGTAGTGTTGCGGGATCGATATTCAACTATTTGAATATCGATGACGATATAATCGATAGGCAAAAGGAAAGAGCTCGGTTGTATTAATGCGCCACATCCTATGATAAAAATATTGTAAAATAATCAGAAAAGTGTTAGAAAATGGGGGCCTGTCCGGGATTTGAACCCGGGACTTCCCCCATTTTCTAACACTAACCGTCGCGATTTACAAAATCGGTAAAACTTTGTTTTGCTTTCGACTCGCTAGGGGAAATGCAACATCAGGTCAGCGTTAGCGTTTATATAGATATTCAGTTATGTGCAGGTGGTGTGGCCAAAAGAAAAGAATTTCAAGACATACTTTTTAATGCGTCTTCACACAACAGCCCAACGGAAAAGACCGCGAGCACCCGTTTCCGAGTCCCGCGCTACATACCTTTTTTTTACATAAAATAGTTCCCACATTAAATAATAAAATTTAACATTCTTAAAAGTATTGCATAGGTCTAAAATGTATATAAATGTGCCAAATCTGCTTGCGATTAACAATCTCCATTTATTTTCTCATTATTTTACAATATTTTTATCATAGGATGTGGCGCATTAATACAACCAAGCAGTTTCCTTTTGCCTATCGATTATATCGTCATCGATATTCAAATAGTTGAATTTCGATCCCGCAACACTACGCTCTACCATCGATCCTGTAACGTTATAGCATGACTACGCTGCCTTCTATGGAGGAAACGATCAACTAAATGCTTAGAACAGACTCCAATGTATACGATATGAATGGTGTTGCCATCTGCCAACAACAAGTATGTCTGAAAAAGTAACAATAATTTGCGTTGCCAAACGGCAACACCATGCAGTGTAGGGTTAATTCATAATATTATTAATATCACTAATAAATGTAAAATGTTTGTAGAAGCGTAATGCCAGGGCCCGTGTTGGTCACATGGTGTGTATGTTCCTTTAGTGTCACATATGTGAGGATGTGGCTGCGGTCGTGTTACAGGGCGCGTGGTGATGGTGAGCAGCCACTGCACGCAGGTGTCTCTGCCCGGCGTGTCGGTGTACGGCGCCACCAAGGCGGGCCTGGCCGCCTGGAGCGACGCGCTGCGCATTGAGCTCGCCAAGTTCGGCGTCCTCGTCGTGCAGGTGCTGCCAGGTAACCGGCCGCACCGCCCTAGCCACACCACAAACACACACAACTCCTCTTTCCCATTTACAGTTTGCATACTGAGCAGAAGTTTTAAACAATCACGCAAAAATCTCAGAAAAACAATTTTTTTATTGATAAATCTGAAGCATTGAATTAAAATTTGTGGTGCGGCCGGGAATCGAACCCGGACCTCCATGCTTACAAGGCAGACGTCTTAACCGTTAGACCACCACACCACTAACGATTAAGGCGCCTTGGAATAGTCTGAGTACGATTTCCCTCCACGTTACAAACTTTAATTCAGCTTCTGTATTAAATTGATATTTATATTACCTTAACATGATTGTTCCAATATGTCCAACGCCGAGGTGCTATTCCGCTGCATGGAGAACCTTGGCAGTAGTGGCAATTATCTTCGGAACACAGAAGCTGAATTAAAGTTTGTGACGTGGAGGGAAATCTAACATAGACTATTCCAAGGCGCCTTAATCGTTAGTGGTGTGGTGGTCTAACGGTTAAAGCCGGGCGCCGTGGCTCAGCGCATCCGGTCAGGGGGTTGTACCCACTCTGTAATAATAATAATAATAATAATAATAATAATAATAATAATAATAATAATAATAATAATAATAATAATAATAAAGCTGAGCCAACCATTCAACGAACAAACTGAACGAACGACCGTGAAGCATGGATCAACCAGAAGAACAAACAAGTTAAGATGTCTGTCTAATTAGCATAGAAGCCCGGGTTCAATTCCCGGCCGCACCACAAATTTTAATTCAATGCTTCAGATTTATCAATAATGTCTTTGACATATTCGAGACGAAAATCCGTCTGAGGGATTGTTTATTTGTATTAAATTTTTATTTTTTTATTTAATTTAATCTTTTTTTTTTGGAGGGGGAGGAATAATGAACTCATCGTGCCGTATTAGCTACATTCTGGTACTTCATTAGGTCCGCAGCCGGTTTCGCGTCGTTTGAAGTTCATCTTCAGGTGGGTCTATATAAAAACAAAACTTACTTTTAGATACACTCATGGTAAATCATATTGCATACTAGCGGAAAACAGGTCTTCTACTTACAAAGAAACCGACAGAAGCGCCACTCTTGTGACTGGGCGGGGACATGGTTTGGTTTGGTTTGGTGACTGGGGCGACAGTTGTGTTGACTTCGTTTTGTATTCGGCTTTAGCTTCCGACTTTTAAGCTGTAGATTACGTCTTGATTTTCACAGTTGTATTGGATGTATAGGTTCAAAATTCTATTTGTCACCTCAGTATGAAAATTAAGTTGGTAGACCTGGTACTTCTTCGCAGTTAATAAAATTTATATCTTTGTTGAATTTTTCACTGTAAATATTGGTTCTGGATTTCATTTAAACTTAAAGACTTTTTGTAATGTTTGAGCATGAAAATCCGTTTCTCAGGGGCTGATATTTAATAAACCAAAGAATTAAAATTTGAATCATTGAGTCCCGGTAATTCAGATAATTTGACGTCCGTCACAGAGATACTGTATTTGCCTGATCCTTTTCGTTTATAGAATTATTCTTTAGAAAATTTCATCATAAGTTTCTCCTGACCAAAACTGTTAGATATATTCCTTCACACATTAAGTTCTTAGGAACGTCACAGATATATTTTCACTTTTAGAATATGCTGGGACAATATTAGGGAACTAAATACTCGAATAACTGTTTAAGACTTTTTAAGGTTCATAAATTCTCTATTCTGAAATCAATACTTACATTCACAACACTTTCACAGTACACACTTTATAAGTTCACAATTCGTCATTATTTTCGTAAAGTTTCCTTGTATTAATATCTCTGGATCCTATACATTGATTAAGAACTTTAATTCTTCAAGATACGTCTTTGAAAAGTTATTGCATTAAACTTGCCAAATAAGTTCAAATTTCAATCTCACGAATGTTCATCAGTTTATTACGGGAAGCAGAAGTTTCTAATTCTTCCGTCCTAGCCTATCCAGATCAAAGTCCAAAGATATTGTTCGCTTTCGCGTATGATCACGCTATAAAAGTTTATAATAAAAATTTAATATTTTCTCGAGTTTTGGCTATCTTGGAATACTTTAAGCTAAGTACTGAGAGCTAGTCCCACTGAGAGCTAAGCACGTAGTGAAATCTAGTGACTTAGAGAGCTAAGCACATAGAGAGTAACTCAACTGCGGGTACTATTTATAATAGCAATCTGACAAGTGAACTCTGATATACGAGATGTTTTGACCTAAGTATTCCCTGACTACTATTACTCTGAATTACGCTGATATAATTTGAATTTACTAAAAATATTGAAAAATGAGAAAATTCTGCCTCTTAACAAATTATTAAAATTACGTAACGATGAAAACTGTCGGAATACCGTGATTTTAATGGTATGGTCGCGATGTGGTATTACACTCTCCAATATTTCTGTAATTTGAATATGTTGTAATGCATCAGAAACTAAGACACTTTTTCCTGGTTTTCTGGTTTAATACATACTTAACCGGAAGAAAGCAGAAAATTGAAATAAGTGATTCATGTAATATCAAAACATCAGCCGATTCCTCAAACTGGGGGACTATCAAGGATGGGGTGCCACAGGGTTCGGTCGTAGGTCCTGTTCTGTTCATGATATACACAAATGACTTGCCATTCTACATTGATGAAGATGCAAAATTAGTTCTTTTGGCTGATGATACAAATATAGTTATCACACCCAAAAAACAAAACTAAGTAAATAATGTTTTTCACAAAGTTATTAAGTGGTTCTCTAGAAACACCAACATTAAATTTTGATGAAACCCAGTATATACAGTTCTGCACAACTCCAGCAATAAATATAGGTTTTGAACAGAAGTCTGTAACTACGGTAGAATTTTCAAAATTTTTAGCTGAGTGCATTGATGAGAGATTAAACTGCACGGTACACATAGACGGTCTGCTGAAACATTTGAGTTCAGCTACGTATGCTGTTAGTGTTATTGCAAATTTTGGCAATAAGAATCTCAGTAAATTAGCTTAATATGCCTATTTTCATTTACTGCTTTCCTATGGCATCATATTATGGGGTAATTCATCATTGAGTAAAAAGGTATTCATTGCACAACCAGTTCAAAAGTAACAGCAGTGTGCAGAAAGGATGATCTTCACTATGTAGGGCTAAATCTGAGTTTGGCACAGAAAGGGGTAAATTATGCTTCCACAAAAGTCTTTAGCCACCTACCAAGCAGCGTCAGAAGCCTGACAGATAGCCAACTAGCTTTTAAAAGTAAATTAAAATATTTTCTGAATGACAACTCCTACTCATTGGATCAGTTTTTAAATATAAATTAATATAAAAATTGTCCTATATTTTGTGTAATGTAACGTCTTGTACAGACACTCTTCATTACAAAGTGTCGTATGATCTAGGGAACAAGTATTAATGTAATCTAATCTGCGGCGGCGAAACATATTTAAGGGGTGAAACGATCCTCACCACAAGAGGGTTAAAATGGGGAAAAAAATAGTTTTGTGAAGTGGTTTCATTAATTTTTGTTGTGAAAGTATCTTTTGATATAAGATATGTGTTGTTTACTGCTATAATATGTATACATATAAAAATACGTGTTTATTAACTAGCCTTCCTTTTGAAGTTTTAATTGATTCTATTTCGATTAAATCAAAACTAATTGTTGTAGCAAAAAAAAAAAAAAAAAAAAAAAAAAAAAAGCAACGTCTCTTACGGGATAGTTAAGTCCCTAATTTTCATTCCCCCTTCAATATACTGTATGTAGGCCAATTTCATAGCAAAAGTCGTTAAATCGCTTCACTAATCTCTAAGTTATACCAATTTTTCCATTTTAGCCCCCATTTTTGTCGGACCATTTCACTCCTTAAATATGTTTTACCTCCGCTTAAAAAAATTAATAATAATAATAAAAATAAAAATTCGTGTCCCTTATTTTTTTCATGTATTAGAACATATTCAAATTTCAGAAAAATCGGAGCTTGACATTTCTGTAGGTTTACTTGTTAGAGATGTTATTTCAGAGGCCCATTAGAAATTTAAAAGTCCCAGCTTTCTAGCTGTAAGTGCTTTCTGTGTCAATAAATTTAATAATGGGGGCTCGGTACGGATCAAAAACATCCACGAAAAAGTGTAGTCACGAATAGACAAAATAATTAGACCCCTAAAGGCAAGTAATAAAACGAAATGAACTTATAATAGTAGTTGAGCAAAAACAATAAAACGTGTGGGGAGGGGGTATACGACCAATTTGAATAAATGAGTAACTTTTTGGCAACTTAACGATAAAAATGTGCTTTAACAGGAGCAAGGCGACTTCAACCTGCTACGTATAGACTGGGACGTCTATCTATGGTTTCACTACCGGGGGTACAGACAATCAGTTTTGCGAACTACTATTGTTCACATTTTCCGAACACTGCTTTGAGCAGCTAAATTGTTAGAACACACGCAATGGAAATATTTCTGTAATGGCAGGGATTCGTGATCACGTGAGTGCGATAATGACGACCGAAGTTAGTAAATCAGTCAAGAAGGCTAGGAGAGTATCTGTGTTAGAAAGAGCGGATAAGCATTTTTTAGCGTCCCACTTAAGGAATGAGTGGACATCGTTTAGTTCCGGTATGGTGGATGTAGAGGAATTACGAGCAAAATTTTAATGCATTGTAAATAAAGCGCTGGAGAAATATGTGCCGACAAACTAAACTAAGGGCGGGGAAGACCCACTGTGGTTTAATAATAAAAAAATAATCGAAAAATGCTGAGAAAACAGTTCAAAGAAATAGTCAGGCAAACGTTAGACTCGAGCATCTATAAAAAGAGCGATGCACGAATCATACAATTACCACCGTCATACCTTAGCAAAAGATCTTGCCGTGAACCTGAAAAAAGTCTGGTCCTATGTAAAAACAGTAAGTGGATCAAAGGGCTCTGTCCAATCACTCGATCGTTCTGGGGTGGATAGAAGACAACAAATGAAGGCTGAACTTTTAAATTGAACATTTAATAAATCTTTCATGGAGGAGCACCATGCATACATATCTTCATTTGATGGTCGCACTAACTCTCAAATGTAGGACATAGTAATAGGCATAGCTGGTCTAGAGCAGCAGATGAGAGAGTTCAAAAGAAACAAATAAGTCTCAAGGTCCAGATGGGGTACCAATCCGGTTTTAGAAAGAGTACTCTGCGCCAAAGGCCCATTACATAGCTCACATTTGGTGTGAATCTCTGATACAGCGCAAAGTTCCAGTTTTTCTCAGTACCTAATATAATAAATTTCCTTGAGACTCCGCCAATCGGGAGGATGAACACCATACTTGGCTCGAAATGCACGATGAACGACTATCGTCCATAACACAAAGTACTTTTTTTTTTATCAGTCATCATATTTGCATTAACAACAGAAATTGGCCAACAGCACTTTTAGCGAGGAAATGAAACCTGAGATCTTCCACAAGTCGACCACAGAAAGAACTCTCCTTTCCATCTTTGCAGAGTTCTCGATTCTGATATTTGTGATATTCATTTTGAATCACCCTGTATTTATTTCGTGTTCAGCCAAGCACCGACGGGAATGTCGTGACAGATGAATTTTTTTTAAGAAGACGGTTTAAAAGTCGTTGTTTTAGAAACAGGATTAAGCTTTCAGAACTTTAACTTTTTTATGGCCACTTAAAGTCGGCATTAGCCGTGCATACTACATCTACATGGGATACTCTGCAAATCACATTTAAGTGCCTGGCAGAGGGTTCATCGAACCACTGTTGTACTTTTTATCTCCCATTCCATTTTCGAATAGCGCGGGGGGAAGAAAGAACACCTGAATCTCCGTTCGAGATCTGATTTCTCGCCGGCAGCGGTGGCAGAGCGTTCTGCGGCGCGCCAGTCACAGTCTGCACGGCCACTCGGTCGGGTGTTCGAATCCCCCCTCGGGCTTGTATATTTGTGCCATCCCTAGTATTATCTAGTTAAGTAGTTTGTAAGTTTAGGGACTGATGACCCCGTAGTTAAGTCCCATAAACTCTACAAACATATGAATTTTGAATCTGATTTCTCGTATTTTATTCTGATGATCATTTCTAGCTATGTAAGTGGGAGTCAACAATATATTTTCGCATTTGGAGACGAATGTTGGCGATTGGAGTTTCGCAAGTAGCCTGCGCCGCAGCGATAAGCGCCGCTATTGTAATGATTCCCATCCCAGATCCTGTATCATTTCCGTAACGCTGTCTCCTCTGTATCGTGACAATACGAAACGAGCTGCCCTTCTTTGGACTCTTTCGATGTTCTCCATCAAACCCACCTGATACGAATCGCACACTGGGCAGCAATACTCCAAAAAAGGACGGACAAACGTAGTGTATGCAGTTTCTTTAGCAGTTCTGCTGCATCTTTTAAGGGTTCTGCCAATAAAACGCAGTCTCTGGTTCGCCTTTCCCACGACATTATCTACGTGTTCTTTTCAGTTTAAGTCTGAAGTAATTGTAATTCGTAGGTATTTTGTGGAGTTTACGGCCTTCACTTTTGGTTAATTTATAATGCAAACAAAGTTTAACGGATTTATTTTCGCCGGCCGCGGTGGCCGAGGGGACTGAGGCGCTCCAGTCACGGTCTGCACGGCCACTACGGTCGGGGGTTCAAATCCTCCCCCCTCGGGCATGGATATTTGTGCCGTCCTTAGTATTAGTTCATAAGTAGTTTGTAAGTTTAGGGACTGATGACCCCGTAGTTAAGTCCCATAAGGTATACAAACATTTGAACATTTGATTTATTTTCGTACTCATGTGGACGACTTCACTCTTCTCATTATTTAGAGTCAATTGCTAATTTGTACACCATAGTGATATCTTATTCAGATCGTTCTGCAGTTGGTTTTGATCTTCATACGATTTTTTACTAGACGGTAAATGACGGCGTCATCTGCAAACAATCTACTAAAGATACATTGGTATGACCTCTCTTGCTCTGTCACTACGGTAGCGGCGACTGTAGTGCAGCTGGTGGACGTGTCGTGTTGCAGGCTCGTTCTTCACGCACAGCGGCCTGCTGTCCCGCCAGCAGCAGCACGCGGCCGAGATGGAGGAGGCCATGAGCGACGAGCAGCGGCAGTTCTACGGAGAGTACTTCAAGCGCTACCAGGTGGGCTGTCGCCAACTCTTCCAAACTGCAGTATTCATTTACCTGCACACATCGCTGATGACATATGGGTGGATCGGATGGCGTTCTTTGTTGCTGGTTCATTGCAAGATCTCGACTAACAAGGGGAGGTCGCCAATTGTGACACTCAGATTTGATTCATAATGCGCATAATAAAAGCTCATGGCAAAGCACCAAGATGCACTTCTCAGCCGTTGTCGAGAAAATCGACAATTAAAAAAAAAACCATTTCGGTGAAATACTCTCTACGATTAACAATTTTCTACAGCGGCGTGGCGCAGCGGTAAGAGCTCGGGTTCGTAATCCGAAGGTTGCCGGATCGAATTTCGTGGCATGGAATTTTTATCATTTGTTTAACAAAACTCTCACGTATGCACTGATTTTCGACGATGTTATAAGTTGCGCTATGGACCGCATCTACGTTCTTTCGAAGTTGGCAGGCAACTACGCTGTTATGCGGCGGCTCGTTTCGGCCCATTCAACATCTGTCCTTAAAGTGTAACGAGCGAATAACGGAGTTTATATTTCATACCTGCCACAGCAAATTTGTATTCGTGGAGTCTCTATTCTAATTCGAACGTTTGACTTACACTATACGTATTCGTTTCGGAATATCGTTTATACTTCCGTTAACTGTACGTAGTAAACATTATGAAGACAATTAATAACACTTGTGAAATACAAATTTGTTTGCGGAAAAAACAATGATGTTCGAAGTCGCCAGTTTTTCACGACAAACGACTTTCAAACAACTTATTAGATACATAATTGTTGAAACTGATTGCCGGGAATTGTTTGTTTGTGTGTGTGTGTGTGTGTGTGTGTGTGTGTGTGTGTGTGTGTGTGTGTGTGTGTGTACATTTGAATTACAAAAAACAAATAATAAAAAAAAAAATGTTGGATGCCGCGAGATCCGGCGACCTTCGGGAACCCGAGCCCTTACCGCTACTCCACGACGCTGTAGAAAATTATTAATCGTAGAGAGTATTTCACCGCAATGGTTTTTTTTAATTGTCGATTTTCTGGACAACGGCTGAAAAGTGCTCCTTGGTGCTTTGCCAGATTACACCTCTGGCCATGAGCTTTCATTATGCGCAGTATGAATCGAATCTGAGTTTCACAATTGGCGGCCTCCGCTTGTAAGTTGGTTTGTCATTGTATATGTCACTTGCCATGTAAAGACTAAACGGGTGCTCGTTGCCCACAGAAAAGACATCTGCAATTTTGTTCTTTGCTGTCGTTAGCCACTACTGATAATACGTACATGATAAACATTGATTCCGCCCTCCTCTCTCTCTCTCTCTCTCTCTCTCTCTCTCTCTCTCTCTCTCTCTCTCTCTCTCTCTCTCTCTCTCTGGTGACACATAGGTTAACTCACTGGACTTGCATTCGGAAAGATGCCGGTTAAAACCCACCTCTGGCCATCTAGTTATTGGGGTTTGCTGTGATTTCCCCATGTCGCTCCAGGAAAATTCTGGGAAGGTTCCTTTGAAAAATGGAATGGCTGATTTATTTCATTGGGCTCCCTCTCTAATGACCATTTTGTCGCAATAATACTTTCATTTATAGTGACGACCGCATTCGGCACATAATGATATCATTATTACATTTATATACAATATAATATGGAAAGTCCAGGTTGGAATAAATAATATAGTGAGGACAGTTACAACTCACCGCAAAGACGTGGCGACGAGATGCGACAGGCACATACAAAAGACACACACATACAACACATTCAGCTATCGGCCATGGCCTTCCTCAGAAATAGAGCACTCACGCAATCACACAGGCACACAAATTTTTGTTACCCTCCCAACTCGTTATACTTCACTTGTTTTTTTGCTGTTTTACCTATTTGTGTATTTGATTTTGTTTTCTTTCTCTGTCTATTTTCCTTTGATTTTCTTTAGTTCCTACCTATCTCCTTTTTTCCCCTCTGTATTTCCTTATATTTGATTGCTTTACGACTCTTTCCTTCTCTCTCTCTCTCTCTCTCTCTCTCTCTCTCTCTCTCTCTCTCTCTCTCTCTCTCTCTCTCTCTCTCTCTCTGTGTGTGTGTGTGTGTGTGTGTGTGTGTGTGTGTGTGTGTGTGTTCACTCTCTTCTTGTTTCTGTTCCTCTGCCTTTGTTCTCTTAATGTATCTCCATATTCTTCTTTCTTTTTCCCCGTGCTATCTTTTTCATTCTGTCGTAGATGTCAGTTTTTGCAGACATGTCAAGAGTCGACCTGCTTGTCCATGCCAAATATGGACATTAGAACTCTGTGTTTTAAGCGCAATCCCCTTTCTTCATTACATCTCCCCCTCCCCAAACGTTTCTAAACAGTAGTTTTTACTGGGCATTCATAAGTTGTGTGTGTCACTTAGAAATCCTCCCTGTAGTTAACCCATTTCCACATACCATTTCGCCTGTGTCATACCTGCTTTTATTTCTCCAACCTCCAGCACCATACCACTCCACCGACGTCACTGAAAGAGAGGAACCGTGGCTCGGTTGTGCCACGTCACACAGAGCAGGTCGCTATCGCGTAGATGAGTGGCTGATCGGTGGGGCACAACCCACTAAGCCCCAGCAGCCAGCCACTCAGCTACACGCTAGCGACCTGCTCTGTGTGACGTGGCACAACCGAGCCGCGGCCTTCTCTTTTGGTGGTGTTGACTCCACTCACCCCTGTTTACGGTCATGTCTGTTGTTGTTGATGTGTGTTACTTCGAGTTAGGTTTCTCTACGCTCCTTTTTTTATATGAATAGTTTTATTTTTATTTTTAATATAGCATTGTATAGATGTAGGTTTTTTTCGTAGAGAAGCAGCACCATAACAATTCACTCTGCATTATATCAGCTTAGTAAATTATCGTCTTAGTTTTCAAGCTGCCAATCTCCTTTTCCCCCCTCACTTTTTATAGGACTCGAATATTGTACTTTCCTTAATTGGTGTTAATGAAGGCAGTTGAAACCCCTCATCCAGCCATCAGATTTAGGTTTTCCATGACTCCCTGAACTCACGTTCTGTGCTGTATTTTGGTTTTACCACAGTTAGGCACATCCCATTATAGTGGCACCACATGCACTATAACTGGATTATGTAAATGTTTTATTGTTCTTTGTTACTGATATTACAATTATATGTTTGACATCCACAGATATACTGTCACGTCGATACTGCTGTGCTCATGTTCTTAGTTTCATGTAGAGAAGGGGTGTAAAATATGAAAAACTTTTTCTTTCTTTCTTTCTTTCTTTTTTTTTTTTTTTTTTTATTTTTTTTTTTTTATTTTATTTTATTTTTTTTTTTTTTTTTTTGTATGAAACAAACATTTACTGCAGTTTTACCTTCACGTATTGTTCAAATTATGTTTTAAAACTGAATCCAATTTTATTAAATTGTGTCTTAAAAATGTTTAGAAAATGAGTTTGGTCGAATAGATTTACAGGCATTTGAATATTTTTAGATTAGATTAGATTGGTACTTGTTCCATAGATCATGAATACGACACTTCATAATGATGTGGAACGTGTCAGCTTAATAAAAGGTGTCTTCACAAGATATTACATTTTTTCAGATTTACTCATTTATATATAAAAATTCATCTAATGGGTAGAGGGAGTTGCCATTCAGAAATTGTTTTATTTTTAAATGCTAGTTTGCTATCTGTCAGACCTTTGATGCTATTTGGTAAGTGACCAAAGACTTCATGGCAGCATAATTCACCCCTTTCTGAGCCAAAATTAGATTTAACCTTAAATAGTGAAGATCATTCAGTTGGTAATAACAAATGTCATTGATGAATATATATACACATACTGCAAAGCTACTGTGAAGATCCCTAGCTCGTTAAATAAGTGTCTGAAGGAAGATCTCGGATGGGCTCCAACAATTATTCTGATTACACGCTTTTGTGCAATGAATATGATTTAACTCACTGATGAATTACCCCAGTATACAATGCCATATGAAAGCAGAGAATGAATATAGGCATGTATATCTCCAAAATTTGTAATGACACTAATAGCATAAGTAGCTGAACTCAAACATTTCAGCAGATCTTAAATGTTATTTTTTCCCTCTATTTCAGCTCCTCATCAATGCAAAACCTAAAAATTTTGAATACTCTACGATCAAAGTCTACAATTTTTATTAATGTTGTCATTTCATTTCCTGTATGGAACTGTGTATAGTTTTTTTTTTTTTTATCAAAATAGAATGATAGTCCATTTGCGGAGAACCACTTAATTATTTTTCTGAAATACGTCAGTTATAATTTCATTAGTTAGTTCTTGTCTGCCAGGTGTGATAACTATTCTTGTATCATCAGCAAAACAAACCATCTTTGTATCTTCGTGAATGTAGAATGGCAAGTCATTAATTTTGTGTCCCAGCCTCGTCGCCGCTTTTGTGTCTCGTTTCCGTCCTAGGTGTCGGTGGCCGAGTAGAAAGACCGACACAGGAATAAAGGATGCACGCTTGTGCAGGTAGGAGGTGACCAGCCAGTGGGACAGCAGAAACTAGAAACACTAGAGTAAATTAGAACAAGATATATATTTCTTAGAGACTTAGTAATACTTAACTTTTACATAGCTCAACACTGGAGAATGCTGATACATAGTTGAGCTAGAGGCCTGCCTAGTGCCTGTCCGATAGCCAAGTCTTCACTGGTGCCTATCTGATTCCGAAGTGTTAGCTGGTTCCTATCTCAGTCCCAAGTGAACGATGCCGTTCAGTGGTGGCCACGAGCGGAGTTGTAGCAGAGGGTGCTCGTGGCTGTCGTCGTAAGAACGCCGCGCCGTGCGTGCATGGCGGGGCGCGGCAAAAGTAGGTGGCGCGCACTTTATACCTGTGCGACACCACAATTAATATATACTAAGAACAGCAAAAGACCCAATTCCGAACCTTGTAGCACCCAATTCTTGATTGTTCCCCAGCTTGAGGAATCAACCGGTTTTTTTTTTTTTTTTTTGCATATTATGTGGACTACTCATTTCAGATTTCTACACTCTTCTTGTATCCTCCATCTTGCTTGTGGTCTCCATGTGGATTATATGCCATTCTTTTAACAAAGCCAAACCATTTAAGCCTATTACTTTCTATAATTCATTTTAGGGGCTTGATGTGTAAAGTGCTTTGTTGAATGGTTTCTTTTCTTTCTCTTCTTACAAGGAGACCTCCCAGTCTCAGAAATTCAGTTTAGGATGAGACTTCACATGTTGTTAGTATATGTCAATGATGTCTGCTCATAGAACTTTATCCAGAAAATTCAGAGAAAAAGGGCCCCAAAGTTTTGAGCGCAGCACATATGTACCTTATACACTACTACTGTGTGTGCAGTAGCATAGCACATTGGCATGCAGGTTATCAGTTTTCCATCCTACTTGTGGAGGACGTTTAATTTGTATTAATTGTTTCAAAATTTTTAGATAAAATGTATTATAATTAAATGCCAAAGCTGCATTTTACTGATTGTGCTAAAAGTTTCAAGCTTTGTTCATTTTCAAGCAGTACCTATAAACAAGCTGTCATCAGTCCATAAATCTACACAAAAAGATAAATGTAATATTAAACCTTATTATAGTTTTTACTTACACAGTAGGATGGTAAATAATATTTATTCATTCTCTGCTGTTATCAGTTGCATCACAAAGAACTTATTTTATTTATGAAGTGATGGTACTAAAAATTATGTACTGCAATATTTTCTTTTTAAAAATGGGAAGATTTCCGTATTCAATTTACAGTTGATGTTAGTAGAGTCAGGCATTAAATACTATTGTCATTACTATTTCATTACAAAATTAAATTAGGCGAAATTGTAAGCTGCAGAAAGATTATAAATATTAATTGTAAATTCAAGGAACCGGTTTGTTCATGGAAAAGTGGAGTATATCTGTTTCCCTACTGTGTCTATACAAATATGCAGACTGTCACAAATTTTTAAAACAAATTATAAATATAAAATGTTTCTTCTGGACAGGATCCTCCTCAAGGGGGCTCAGATTAGTCTGTTAGGTACGGGTGTTGCGAACCTGGGTCTCTGAGCTGAGGACTTTGTCGTGCTAACAGTCCTCCACACCATAAGCTCTGTGCGTGCTTCAGTGATCTCTGTATAGTGCGACAACGCAACGTTGTATGTTACGGACCCGAAGATCTTGGCTTAATTGCCCAGGTCGTAAGGACAATACAAACCTCTATAAAAAAAAACTTTCAAACCCAAGGTGTGCTGTGTGCTGAGGAGATTCATGGCTGTTCAGGTGGAACGGTGCCTAGAGGGTAACCGTCGTGGGAACCGGCAGCACCTCTGTATCAGGCTTACCCATGCAAGTGAGGCTCTGCCTGGGTGAACTTATACTTCTTTAGCTGCTCGTGGGACGAAGATGTAACGAGCAAAGAACAAATTTGGCGGACATTCAACTCCCGTCTCTTATCTGGGGAAATTCCAATAAATGAAATGCCCTATGATGCCAAGTCATTAATAAAAGTTTGTTAAGCTTATGGGACTTAACTGTGGGGTCATCAGTCCCTAAGCTTACAAACTACTTATAAGCTGACTTATACTAAAGACACCACAAACATCCATGCCCAATGGGGGATTCGAACCCCTGACAGGGACCGGCCTCTTGCATTGCATCAATGTGCTCGGCCACTCCACTGTATGTCATTTCCTTCCACTGGCACACCTTGAGAAGATCGACGGGCAGCAAAGCAAACAGAACCCACCTCATCCTAGTTTCTCATTTGCACAAGGACTGATGGGGATTCCTTTGCTTTCACTAAGCCCTTGTTCTTCATGGACAATTTTTAAGTCCTCAGACGTCCCTCAGTATCGTACAGTGAATCATCTTTCACTGGGATCTTCTCTTGCAGTTTGATGAGGAACTATATGCTAACCTCGAGCAACAGGATATCCACTTCATCCAGTACATACGTAGAGGATTTAAAAACCACAGAGTTGCCACTGGTGCCTCTATCTTGCCCCTCCACCTGCACTGCCATATGCAGGGACTGTGCGAGTCCATCCCATATGGATGCCCCTTGCACCCCACTCCCCTTTTGATAAATATTAACTGTTGCCAACCCTACCCTCCTTGCTCACTGAACTGCACCATATTACATAAAAACAGAAGGATAATGGAGTTAAAAGACACTCAACTGTCTCGTTTCATTGAGGCTAAGTACAAGTATGTGCGACTGAATCATATGTAGCTAAAATCAAACCTTTGGTGAAGCTGCATCTATGCCACCCTCCATTTCACCATTTACTGTGGACCCTCTGGGTCACAGGCCATCACATGCTCCCTTGATGGTTTGGATCTCCCCATCTCTTGTTGATCCCAAACCACTCTTGGATCCATTCCTTGCATGGATTCCACCTCTATCAACACCAGCCAGTGGCTAAAAGTGCCACTGACTGAGCGCCAGGCTTTCAGGTCATCTTCAGACCATGAGACAGTCAGAGAAACCCACCTACTTTGTGGAACCGAAGGAACGACGAGACCCTTCCGAAAAGGCAGAGGAGGAGGAGAAGAAGAAAAAGGAGAATAGGAAAAGGGAGAGAGTCCAAATCCGTATCTGAGGCTGACATGGATCATAGACCATCCACTCAGTACCTACAACTCATCACACCCTCAGATTCGAGGGAGATCGACCGGGCTACCTTCCAAACTGACAAGTACTGATGAAAAATAAATTGCCTCATGGATCATTTCATGTCTTCCCTGCCCACTAAATACGTCATCCTTCAGTAGAATTGTAGCAGTTCCTTCCAGCACATAGCCAAGTTACAACTGCTGAGCTACTTCCCTGCCATCAGTCTAGCCCAAAGGAAGTCTAGTTTCCTGTCCAGCAGAACCCGGCCCTTCGTGGCTACCAGGGTTGTTACAAAAACCATACATCCTGAGACAGGGTGTCTGGAGGAGTACGCCTCAATGTACTTTGTACTGTCACCAGTGCATCAGTGCCATTTAAAATGGCTCTCAAAGCAGTGGCTGTGCGAATCAGGGCAGGATGGGAGATAACGATGTGCTATGTACAACTTCCACAGGATGAGGTAATGCCTTCTGCAGACCTCCTGCCTTGGTGGCCCAACTTCCCTCGCCATTCCTCCTCCTGGGAGATTTCAATGCCCACAATACCTTGTAGGGCGACACTCAGACCTTGGGGCGTGGTAGGTACATCGAGGTTCTATTTGCACAGATGGAATTCTGCCTTCTCAATACAGTTGCTGCCACACACTTCAGTGTGGCCAATAGCACGTATTTGGGTATTGATCTTTCTCTCTGTAGTCTGAGACTGACCACTCCCCCATCCATATTTCTTTCCTTGAGTTTCAATCTCTGGATCACCTGCTCCACTGGTCTCTCTATGCAGAGCTAACAGCTGGCTCAGACCTCAACCACTAGAATCCCAGCACACTTCCAGATGATATCGACACTGTGGTTCACGAAGTCACTGAGGTCATTGTTTCTGATGCTGAGGCAATTGTCCTCTTTACAGCTGTTCTCTCCATCATGTCAGCTTCTTGGTGGAAGCCTGAGATCACTGAGGCCATCTGGAAGTGTCAGTGGGTTTTTCAGTACCACTGACACCAACCATCTGTAGAGCGTTATTTGCTTTCAAACAGCTCAGGCCCAAGCCTGGCAATTGATCTGACAGAGTACTATTGGGGGCATTATGTTGATTGATGTCACGCCTCCTCTTCACATGTATGGTTGCAGTCGGGCACCTTTTTGGCTTCTGCCCACCTGTAGGATCCCCTGTCTCTCCACCCAGGGTACTATCAGTACCGATCCAACCACTATCGCTGGACTGATAACCGTCGCTGTTTAGTCCCTTCCAAAAACCAACCACTATCGCCGACAATCTGGCAGAGCACTACACTCGCAGTTCTGTGACTGCTGCTTATTGCCCGGAGTTCAGCATATTCAAAGAACAGGTTAAGTGTAAACAGCTGTCGTTCATCATGTGTTATAGGGAGAAATAAAATACCCCATTTAGCAAGTGGGAGTTCCAGAGTGCTCTCACTGATTGCCATAATACTTCTCCAGGCCAAGATTGAGTACACAGCCAATTCCCCTGCCACATCTCAGCTGAGTTTCATTGTCAACTGCTCGCTTTGTTCAACCGTATCTGGGCAGAGGGCATATTCATGTCCCAATGGTGGGATAGTATCGTCAACCCAGTGTTGAAACATGCTTCAGATCATGCTGGCGGTTGATAGTTACTGCCCTGTCAGTCTCACCAACTTTTGTGCAAAGTCTTTGAATACATGCTGAGTCAACGGCTCATATTGCTCCTCGAAGATAGGATCTTCTTTCGGGCCACTCCGCTATTAACAATTTAGTATCCCTGGAGTTGGTCATTTGTACTGCCTCCGCTCGGCGTGAGCACCTCATTGCGGTCTTTTTTTAACCTCCAAAAGGCTTTTGATACTACCTGGCGCCATAATATACTTGCAACACTGTTTGAATGGGATTTTCTGCGGTTCACTGCCAATTTTCATCCAAAGCTCCCTGTCACTTTCCTCTTTTAGGGTTAGGGTAGATACCTCCATCAGCTCAACCCATGTCCAGGAGAATGGTGTCCCACAAGGCTCTGTTCTTAATGTTTCCCTCTCTCTGGTTGCCATCAATGGGCTTGCTGCAGTAGTCAGGACCATGGTCACATCCTCCTTCTTCGCTGATAACTTCTGTGTGAACTTCAGCTCTGATAGCATAGGCATTACTGAAGAGTGGCTGCAGGGAGCTGTCACAAAGCAACCTGTTGCTTCCAGTTTTCTGCTACAAAAACGAGGGTTATAGATTTCGTTCGCCATAGGGCAGTTCATCCAGATCCAGAGCTCTATTTAGCCACATTGAGGTAATGCATAGCTTCTTGGGTATGCTCCTTGATGCCAGGTTCACCTGGTTACTCCACCACTATCGGCTTAAACTAAAATGCTGGCGGTTTCTGAAATCCATATGCCTTAGCCATACTGTTTGCAGAGCCACCCATCCTACTCTTCTGCAGCTGAACAAGGCCCTCATCCAATCCAACCTGGCCTATGGGAGCCTGGTGTATGCTTCTGCATTGCAGATCCTTGATCCAATCCTACACAATGGTGTCAGATTGGCGACAGGTGCCTTCCACACACGTCTGGTGACAAGCCTCCTTACTGAAACTGGGATACTTACCCTGGGGTTCTGCTGTCAACAGCGTTTTGCCTCCTATGTTGCCCATGTTCATTCCTCACACTAGGACCCAAACTGCAAGCTCCTTTTCCAGCTGCTTCACCTGCCTCCCCATCTCGGCGAACCATGCTGGGCCTCCCAATTGCAGTATGGGTCTGTTCCCACCTTTCATAGTTCGAATGCCCATCTTTCCCTCCTGCTATCTCCTGTCTACCATATCCACCTCCTTAGCCCATCCCCCACTTGCATCCACCTGGAATTGTACCATGATTCAAAAACATCAGTTTCACCACTAATTTTCTGTCACAAGTGCTTGGCCATTCCCGAAACATTTCATGGTGCAGAAGTGGTTTACTCTGACGGTCCCTTGGCAGAAGGCAACGTTAGGTTGTCTTATGTTCATAGCAACCACCTTGAACTACGCTCCCTGCCTCCTGGCTGTAGCGTTTTCGCAGTGGGGCAGATTGCAACATTCCTTGCTCTTGAACATGTCTGAACATGCTCCAGGAAGTTATTTGTCATCTGTAGCGACTGCCTGGGTGGTCTACAGGTGTTTTTCTTACCATCTTCTGGTGCTAGTGATTCATAACTCCATTTTCATCCTTTGAAAGTCTGGTTGTTCGGTAAACTTTGTTTGTACCCCAGGCCACGTCAGGATCTTAGGAAAAAAGTACGTCGGTTGGCTGATCAAGAAAGCCACTACCTCCCAGTCCCTAGGTATTGGTATCCCAAAAAGGGGTATTAGATTGGGTTTACACTGTAAGGACTTTGGAGCTTGGAATGGTCCACTTCGACCATGTCAAACAAGATCCGTATAATCAAGACCTCTATGCTACCATGGAAGTCCTCCCTCAGGCCCTGGACTCATAACCTTTGTCGTTTAGTCCCTTTCAACATCAAACCAACCAAACCTCAGGCCCTCTCGTAGGGACTCGGTTGTCCTTTGCCTTTGTCGCCTACGTATTGACCATGCATGCCATCTTCTCCATTGTGAGGATCCGCCCAAGTGTCGCTGTGACGCTTTTATGACAGTAGTCCACATCCTGCTGGACTGGCCCCTTTTAGCTACTGCGCTACCTTTAATTCTTGGCGATGATGTCTCTTTGGCTAATAGTACCCTATACTTCATCTGCGCAGCTGGTTTCTATCAAACTATCTGGGGGGTGAGAACTTTAGCCTAACTTTTCAGGCTTACACCCACTCCCACTTTAAAATGTTTCAGAATTTTCTTCAGTCCGTCCAGCTTCTGACTGGTGTATTCTCTTGCCTTCTCTTTTGTGTAATCCTTCTTTTGTGTTGCCACTGCTGTTTTAGCGTATGACTCAGTATGCCCTGAGGCTTTCCCCTTCTGGGTTCTGCATCTAGATTTTACTTTGTTCCTTTGATTTTAGATTTTAGTAAGGAACAGGGGAGTGATGACCTCGAAATTCAGTCCGCTTAAAACCCATAGTAAGCAGCTGACTAATCCTGGGTAGAATCGAACAATGATCATCTGCATGACAGACAAAATGTTCAAATGTTTGTATAGCTTATCGGAGTTAACTACGGGGCCATCAGTCCCTAAACTTACAAACTACTTACGTACTAGCTAATACTAAGGACGGCACAAATATCCATGCCCGAGGGGGGATTCGAACCCCCGACCGTGGTGGCCGTGCAGACCGTGACTGGAGCGCCTCAGTCTCCTTGGCCACCGCGGCCGGCTGCATGACAGATAGGCACGCTACTGCCTGAGCTATTTTCCCGTGCTCCTAAATTTCATCTAATGCCTAGTATCTATCATATATATGTGCTGCACTTTAAACTTTGGAACCGTTTTTCTCGAAATTTTCTGTTTGATGCCCTTTAAAACTTCGAGTGCCACCCTCTGTGTTGTTGCACGACAACCCGGGTGCAAAGAGCCCTATTGGGGCCTGCAACTGCACCTCATTTCCCTTGTATACCAATCTGCTCGGCATTAAACAGGGAAAACAAACCTAACATCTGTGCGTGCAGCTAGTAAATTCTTGTTGTAGCCGCTCTATTATCTCTTGAGTAGAAATCAATGATAAAATTAGGTCCAGCTATGCTGTGCCTGCAAACTTTTTCGAACTCTTACGCCACCAAGGTAATCAGACGTCTTCATAATTTCTTGTATTAAACATGAGAGTGAAAATAGTAATTTCACACCACACATCAATCTTGAAATTCTTCACTTTGTTTTTTGTTGGCCGTTATTACAAAGCCAAATTGAATACATGTATTTGCTTCTACAGAACTTCCGACATTAACATATGAACAGCAATAATTGAAACAAAACAGAGTTTATACATAATCTATTCTGTGAACTCACCACTTTCTCCTAGCATCCACTGTGCAGTGACCTACTGCTTGTCATATCTGCAATAAAGACAGATGCTCGCAGTAGCTACTGCATTGCTAGGCTGCTCGTATGCAAATTAATGCCTTGATAAACTCAAGTCGATACAGAAGGAAAATGTAGTTTATGTTGTAAGCCTACACCTTGACGTATACTACTAACACGCGAAGTCTCAGCCCAAACTGCATTTCCGAGACTGTAAGGTCTCGTTGTTAGTAAGAATCCCTCGTAGAAAGCGCATTTACTAGTGTTGCTTGTCACATGTTCAGATCTTTCTTTGTACAAGTCCGACATTCTGACCCATAGGTCAAAAGTAGTACATACTGTGACTCTACATCATGATTTATTGCTTCAGCAATTGTCCAATTTCTAATTTTGTTCGATTAGTCCAGTCAATGAGTACTCAAAAGAGGGGAGTAGAGTGCATGGAATATGCTAGAATTTTTGAATTCAGGAGTTTGTTAGGGATAGTTAGGAGGTGAACAGACAAAGTCCCTACCCCTGGAGGGTGATCTAAAGCGGCGAGGGGGGGGGGGGGTAGTGGAAAAGTTTCATTTTTTGGGGTTTGGCTAATATCTCGAAACAGTCCGCTTTAGGAAAAATGTTCCAAATAAAAAGGAAAGATACTAGAATTTGGTACATGTTCTGATACATATACGTCGCTTTCCAACTGTTTTCGAGATATACGTTATTGAAATGTTCAAATGTTTGTAGAACTTGTGGGATGGGGTCATCAGTCCCTAAGCTTACAAACTACTTACGAACTAGATAAGACTAAAGACGGCACAAATATCCATGCCCGAGGGGAGATGCGAACCCCCGACCGCAGTGGACGTGCAGACCGTGACTGGAGTGCCTCATTCCCCTCGGCCTCCGCGACCGGCAACACGTTATTGATGTTGCGTTGAATACATTTTTTTTTATTTCATTTTGAATCACTATCAGTGCTTCCAAATATTTTCATTGTATGATTCATAATATTATCATAAAAGTTACAATTATAAAGGTGTTCTGTTTCAATTGCAATTACATAATTACAACGGTTAAGGTGTTATTTACCATGCTAGCACGTTTCATAAGATAAAAACGTCACAGCCCCTCAAAAATCTTATTTCCGGAGGGACATCGAAACGGAGTGCACATCTTGTAAATTATGTATTTTGTGAGTGGCTGAAGATAAGGTAGTAAACGCGCACATCAAATCGAAGGAAATTTAATGCGCTACAATTTTCCTTCTGACAAATTTTATGAGAAACGATCGAGTGAGGGAGCAGAAGTAATTGTTTGACAAAATTAGTGAGGTAAAAACGATTTTTACCGAACTTGTCTGTTTATCTCGAAAATCGTTGAGAATTCGACGTATATGTATTGAAACATTTTTATAGCAAATTGAATTATCTTTCATTTTTATTTGGAACATTTTTTCCTTACGCGGACCGTTTTCGAGATATAAGCGGAAAACCAAATAATGGTACCTTTTCCCCCCTCCCCGCTTTAGCTCACCCACCAGGGGTGGGGACTTTTAGTATGTTCACCGCCAAACTACCCCCAACAAATTCCTGAAGTCAAAATTCTCGCATATTCCATGCATTCTACAATGCATTCATTGATCGGACTAGATATCCAATAACAGAATTTGTGAAACTTCCTGGCAGATTAAAATTGTGTGCCGGAACCGGGACTCGAACCTGGGACTTTTGCCTTTCGCGGGCAAGCGCACTACTGACTGAGCTACCCCGACACGACTCACGATGCCGCCTCACAACTTTACTTCCGCCAGTACATCGCCTCCTATGTTCCAAACTTCACAGAAGCTCTCCTGCGAAACACGCAAGACTAGCACTCCTGGAAGAAAGGATATGGTGGAGACATGGCTTAGCCACAGGCTAAGGCCGTGGCCTGAGTGCAGCGGGGCGTAAAGCGGAGCGTGAAGCGGGGTGTACAGCGGGCAACACAAACCAATGTGACGCTATGGAGGTGTCCTGGCGGAGGGCGTTTCGGGCGGCGGTTGCAGCGGACGGCAGCAGCGGAGAGCGGAGCGTGCGCGGCCACCGCAAACATGCTTCTGTTTCTGCAGCAGGCGGCGAAACATGTCCTTTGAGGAAATTATCTCTGCGGTGCAAGAAAGGCGAGAAATTTGCCAATCTAGTTACACTCAGTATAAAAATACGTCAGTTGGGAAGAAAATATGGAGTTAAATAGCAACGAAGCTGAATACTGATGTTAAGTAACAGAACAAGAAGACTGATGGGCAGTCGCGACCCATGACTCACTCATTACCTACCAGGAAAAGAAAGAGAAACGGAAATGCTTCGCGAGAGGACATGCTGATGTTAGAAAAGCAGAAATTATTACTGATGTAGAAGAGACGATCTGAAGCTAGATTATTTGCTTCCGATGCGTATTCTGCCTGCGATGAAGAAGTTGTCTGACCTACAGAAACTCCGTTTTCGGGGAAAGTTCAATGATTGGTTGTTTGAGCCATGACTGAAAATAAGACTGGTTTTCCGTATCCCCCAGGACAATATCAAAATCAACTAAATCAATTGTTAAATAATACTTCACAAGTAACTCACATTATGCTACCTCTTATGGCCGCCTTTAAATTAAGAGGGGTCAAATGTAATTTTTCAAATAATGTAATGCTAACTTCAGATGTTTGTAAAGCTTATGGGACTTAAATGCGGGGTAATCAGTCCCTAAACTTAAAAACTACTTATGAAGTACCTTATACTAAAGACGTTACAAACATCCGTGGGGGGATTCGAACCCCCGATGGGGACATCGTAGCATAGCGCCTCAATGCGCTTGCTCATTCCGCCGCCGCTAGGATCTGATCGTAAACTTTCATACAGTGTACTGAACACTCCAAACAAATTTCTCTGTTTCACTAGAAAAATTAGACATTTCTTTACACTGAATAAATCGATTTAAAAAAAAAGTATTTTCTTCCAATAAGAAACGAGTCAACACTGCAACCGACTCCATTGTTTGCCCTCTCCCGGACACAAAACGCGTTGTTGTCAGCTGGCCGTGGCCTGCCGCGTCAGCTGGGTTGTGACGTCATGAGCGTCCTGCCCGCCCTCAGGCCGTGTGTTGCCCGCTGTACGCCCCGCTTCACGCTCCTCTTTACGCCCCGCTGCACTCAGGCCACGGCCTAAGGGGTGCTTGCCCGCGAAAGGCAAAGATCCCGGGTTCGAGTGCCGGTTCCAGCACATAATTTTAATCTGCCAAGAAGTTTCATATCAGGCACACTCCGCTGCAGAGTGAAAACAAAATTTGTAACAATTTTCTATTGAAGAACTGGCCGTTGGTGTGTGTTTGCATAGTGTTGTATTTGTTCGTGCTTCCTCAGGCGTACCTGCGTCCGCTGGGCGAGGCGTGCGTGAGCAGCGCGGCGTGCCCGCGCGCGGTGCCGGACGGCGCGCTGATGGGCGCGCTGGACCGCGCGCTGGTGCGCGCTGCGCCTCGCGCGCTGTACGAGCGCGCGCCGCTGCGCTACCGCGTCTACCACGCGCTGTGCCGCCTCGCGCCCTGCACAGCGCTGCGCGACGCGCTCGTGCGCAGGTTCGTGGGCCTGCCGCCCTGGAAGCTGCCGCCCTGACAACCACCAGCCGCGCCGCTGACGCCGCCTTCTACCACCTGCTGAGCACCGTCATTGCGTGTCGCCAAGATTGTTGTTGTTTTGTAATAAAGATACCTGGAAATAAACTGAGTCACCTTTCTGTGTCACACCAAGCAGCAACTTTTGTATTGCATTTCAATTTCTTTCTCGTATACACGATGTCTCCATAAAGACAGATGACCAACGTAGTTTGTTACAAACATCTGTTTCCATAAGAGTGTCAAAAATGTCTATTTTCTATTTATCACGTACTGCAGAGCTGAACTGAGGAGCAAGTCTGCATAGTCATAGGCTACTGCTACACCTACATCTACATGGGATACTCCGCAAATCACATTAAAGTACCTGGCAGAGGGTTCATCGAACCACCGTTATACTATTTATCTCCCATTCCATTCTCGAATAGCTCGCTGGAAAAAGAAACACCTGAATCTCTACGTTCAAGCTCTGATTTCTCGTATTTTATTCTGATGGTCATTTCTACCTATGTAAGTGGAAGTAAACAATATATTTTCGCATTCGGAGGAGAATGTTGGCGATTACAGTTTCGTAAGTAGCCAACATGGCAGCGTTAAGCGCCGTTGTTGTAATGATTCCCATACCAGATCCTGTATCATTTCCGTAGCGCTGTCTCCCCTGTATCGTGACAATACAAAACGAGCTGCCATTCTCTGGACTCTTTCGATGTCCTCCTTCAAACCCATCTGATAAGGATTCTGCCAATAAAACACAGTCTCTGGTTCTCCTTTCCCACGACATTATCTACGTGTTCTTTCCAATTTAAGTCTGAAGTAATAATAATTCCTAGTATTTTGTGGAGTTTACAGCCTTCACTTTTGATTGATTTATCTTCTAAACAAAGTTTAACGGATTTCTTTTCGTACACATGTGGACGACTTCACACTTCTCATTATTTAGAGTCAATTGCCAATTTTTACACCATAGTTATATCTTATTCAGATCGTTCTGCAGTTGGTTTTGATCTTCAGATGATTTTACTAGACGGTAAATGACGGCGTCATCTGCAAACAATCTAAGAGAGCTACTTAGATTTCTCCCTAAATCTTTATGTAAATAAGGAACAGCAGAGGACCAATAACACTACCCTGTGGAACGCCTGATATCACTACTGTTTTAGTCGATGCCTTACCATTACTACGAACTGTGTCCTCTCTGACAGGAAATCCCCTATCCAGTAGCAAATTTGGGGCAATATATAATAACCACGCAATTTGATTAAAAGCCGTTTGTGAGGTACGGTGTCAAAAGCCTTTGAAAATAATGAAATACGGAATCAATTTGAGAACCCATGTCGATAGCGCCCATCACTTCGTGTGAATAAAGAGCTAGTTGTTTCGCATGAACGATATTTTCTAAATCCGTGTTGACCTTGAGTCAATAGATCATTCTGTTCGAGATAATTCATAATATTTGAATACAGGATATGTTCCAAAATCCTGCTACAAATTGACGCCAATGAAATAGGCCTGTACTTTAGTGGGTTACTCGTACTGCCTTTCTTGAATATAGGTATGATTTGAGCCCTAGAGGCTAACTTGAACCCAAAACAGAAAAAAATGTTGTTTGGTTCTCTGCGCACTGTCAACATCAGTACGACGACGTTGTTTACTGCTTCGCTGGTAGGTGGCAGCAGTAAGCAGACCATAGCGTGAGTCTAGGTGGTTTGGGAAGTCGTCCCTAGTAGCAGCAATGGTTGTGCTACTTACTAACGTGTTTGTTGTTTATTTCACTCTGCAAATTTTCGCCTGCATAGATATCACGAATAGCCTAAAACTGGAGGTAAGTGCATATATTTAATATTCAGTTTATATCAAAGCTAATTGACGACTGTTCATGACCTGGATAACTCATTAATTGTGGTTATGTACAACTGGTACACTTTACCTGCAATTGTGGGTTACTTGAGCTCATGGGTCATTGACCATTGGAAGAAATCGGATGCAGGTAAAAGAATGGTGTGCTTCCAAAAGATCGGTTCCCAATGCTGTTGCGAACTGTTTTAGAAGAAATTGGTCCAAACATGAAAAGCAACCTAAAGGCAGGTTTCAACACAGCTGGATTAGTGCCTGTAGACGAAAATCAGATCATACGCCGTTTGACAAAGCAAGACAAATCCAAGCCGGTCGCGGTGGCCGAGGGGACTGAGGCGCTCCAGTCACGGTCTGCACGGCCACTACGGTCGGGGGTTCGAATCCCTCCTCGGGCATGGATATTTGTGCCGTCCTTAGTATAAAATAGTTGATAAGTAGTTTGTAAGTTTAGGGACTGATGACCCCATAGTTAAGTCCCATAAGCTATACAAACATTTGAACATTTGAAGACAAATCCAAGGCAAATGTAAAATTAACTATGACTGGGAATACATTTCTTCAACGACTTTAAGAGAAGGGCGAGTCTGTTACACCTCGCTCTACTAAGAAGAAAAAATTCCAAGTGCCACCTGGACAGAGTGTGAGTGTATCTGATTTCTGCTCTACCAGTAATACCATTTTGAGATCAGGAGGTTACAGCGACATCAGCCTCCACAATAGTGATGCTATGTATTTTGGCCAAACCAAAGCCAAACACCACCATTCCGGCACCTGTAACGAAAGATGACTAGATATAGGCATGTTTGTTCTGGTAAAATGGAACGAGAAGTAATACTCAAGAGTCATCCTCGCTATAGAAGCGGAAGCTGTTACAGTCTACTGCGTAGAGACTACACTAAAAGCCTGGAGGTGGCCCAAAAATGATGTATTTTTGCACAAATTTGAAAACGTTATAATGACAATAGAACCCCCAAAATTAATAAAAACAGGTTTGTTTTCTTTAAATGAACTCTAAACATTATTTCTCTACAGTCTATTGTTTGTGCAATATCTAAGAAGTGTTGTTCAAAATTAACGTTAAAAATTAATATTTTTCCTTAAAATAAACGTTTGGAAGTTCACTGGATGTTCAGAAATTATTATTCAAATAACCATCAACCTACTTGGACCCAAACTGCCTTCAAATGGTAGCATCTATGGGAATTAGTCTGGGTTCAAGTAACCCAACTGTAAGGTTAACTTGATGCCAAATAAAATGGAAAAATAAAAAGATTTACTTCGTCACAAACAATGTTTACTGCACGTTAAACTATCCATAAAACTATAGCTTAATAATATAAGGTGAGTATGTCGATGAAAAAATCTGTTGTGCTCATTTTTAAACACAATGTTAGAAGTTTCGAAATCTGGGCTCAAGTAGCCCATGCTTGCGGTACATCAAATTGTAACAAAAGAGTGGTAATAGATAAACTGAAACTTATAGCTATCCTGTGCACACGACAGGCCCAAGCATAAGAAAAAGCAATCAACAAACATGAAACAGAAATTCTCTCTCTCTCTCTCTCTCTCTCTCTCTCTCTCTCTCTCTCTCTCTCTCTCTCTCTCCCTACATAATTGTGGGCCATGAGGAAACTTTTCAATTCAGCCTTCAAAGTGCGTAGTTTGCTACTATGCTTCACATTTGATTTCCACCCAGTACTAAATGAGTGAAAGTTGCTATATTTGGGATTAATCAAATTTTATTAAAAACAAACGACACTAAAGAAGGGTGGACCCACCCGTTTCTGCGCAAGAAATACCCTTTTAAGGATTCCTTCTATAAAATAATACACCTTTGCGCAACAGATAGTATAGGTTTAGCACAGGATCCTCTTCATCACGGAGTCTCCTCTTCATCACGGAGTCTCCTCTTCACCTCTTTCCAGGCCGCATCTTTATCTTTTTCACGCGCAATATTCACGACTGCTTTGTGCGCGTAATTTTCGAAGGTAACGCCCTGCACGTAAACCTAAATTCTTGTAAGAAGAGCGCCCACCTGGCGAGTCTTCGGTGAGTTAACTTTTCTCTCATCAGGAACTGCAACGCTTTGGGGTCCGAGTAGATCTTTGTCAGTCGACCAAACAGGAAGTATCGGATTTACTAAATCCCCACACTAAGGCAAGAGCCTCCAGCTCTGTGACAGTGTAGATCTTTTCTGTCTTATTCGGCACCCTGCTGGCAGAAGCGATGGGTTTCTGAACAACTTCACTGTACAGAATGTGTTGTGTTTATTCTGTGCTGACTTGCCTTCTCCTTGAAAAATAAACACTTTGATGGAGAGGAGACTGATTATAATATGTTTCTTGAAGATTGTTTTGTTTCTTGTATTCATTGTATCCAGCTACATTATATTTTAATTGCACTGTTTAAGAATCTAAGTCATGAACATTATTTCTGCTTTTACAACTATGCTGTATATTCCGGTATGTGAACAGTGCCTTTTATATTATTATAAACACATGGGATACTGCTTGTGTTGAAGTTTAAGCAAACAAAAGCATTTTTGGTCCTCTGGGCCGGATATATTGCAGTAATTGTGATGAAGAAAGTATTAAGTGAAGTGTTCAACCATTATTATTATTATTATTTTTTTTTTAAGCTTATGGGACTTAACTACGGGGTCATCAGTCCCTAAACTTACAAACTACTTATGAACTACTTACGAACTAGGACGGCACAAATATCCATGCCCGAGGGGGGATTCGAACCCCCGACCGTAGTGGCCGTGCTGACCGTGACTGGAGCGCCTCAGTCACCTCGGCCACCGCGGCCGGCAACCATTATTAAGAAATTATACTTGTGAAGTGTCTTTGCCAGTACATTAAGGTTATTGCACCGCTTCAACAACGTCATACTTTATTATTAAGCAATATGGATTCATACCAAGTCAAGGCTTTAATTAAGTCGAGGCTTTAATTAAGCAAAGAGGTATTTACAAGGCAGCCTTGACACGCAATGCAATCATTTGTAAATAATTTTGATGGAAGTAGCAGTGTTGATGAGGTGACTTGTAGACTAGACAACATCACTAAGGTCTATTCACAGTATGATGTACAAACTAAGCTTGAAATAGGAGATGAAAGTGATCATTCAGAGGATAGGGTAGCTTTTGAAGAACTGTACTTCACAGTTGTTGGTGACTTACGTTATTTGTTGACATCGCAGCATACGAGAAGAGAAGGTTCAGCACATGGTAATGAACATTCTCCACGTAGCTCCAATAATGTACCACCTCTTCCTAAGATAACTTTACCTTTCGTCTCTGGGAACTATAAAGATTGGATAAGTTTTAAAGATATGGACCACGGCCTTATAACCCGGAAGCCAATGAATACCTGTTAGCATCAGGAGCCTTAAGACAAGATTTCTATATGGATGATGTACTAACTGGAGGGAGAAACTTACAGAAGCCTTACAGTTGCAATCTGGGTTGATTGAGCTGCTTGCCAGTGGAGGATTCCTATTAAAAAAATTCTGTTCCAATCATACAGCAGTACCACCAGAAAGCCGGCCGCGGTGGCCGAGGGGATTGAGGCGCTCCAGTCACGGTCTGCACGCCCACTACGGTCGGGCGTTCGAATCCCCCCCTCGGGCATGGATATTTGTGCCGTTCTGAGTAGAAGGTAGTTGATAACTACGGGGTCATCAGTCCCTAAACTTACAAACTACTTAAGTCCCATAAGCTTAACAAACATTTGAACATTTTTGAACCACCAGAAAGCAGAGAGAGACAGCTTCCAATCTCCTTTGAAAAGGAAGAAGGGGTCAGAACGTTAGGTATCTTGTGGCATCCTATGTCAGACAATTTTATGATATTATCGAAGGTGTTAGACAGCTCCAATTTTCCTGAGGATTCCTCGCTCTGTGACTAAGCGGCAAGTGATATTAATTGTATCATCTATATTTGACCCTCTTGGGATTATAGGTTCTGTTGTAATTTCCTTTAAGATATTTCTTCTGTTTCTTTGGTGTCATCGCTTGGAGCGGGATGAACCATTACCTCAACCTTTGTTAAATCAGTGGCACAGCATGGTCAAACTGTTGTTTCATGTGAAGGACATTAAGATTGATAGATATGTGTTGACTTTCTCATATGTAAAGGATGTTCAAGTGCAGGCCTTCGCAGATGCTAGCGAGGCTGCTTATGGTTGTGCTATCTATGTTCGATCAGTCAGCAATCAAGGTGAGGTTGCAGTCAGATTGTTAAGTGCCAAGTTTAGGGTAGCACCTATCAAACAGATCACGTTGCCCAGGTTGGAATTATGTGGTGCGAGACTGGTTAGCAAAACTCTCCCTGCCTTAAATTTAAGAATTTCTAAGGTGTTCTGCTGGACTGATTCAACCATTGTTTTGTCTTGGCTAAGTGCACCATCATCTCGGTAGAAGACATTTGTATCCCATCGCGTGGCAGAGATACAAGAATTGACTGATGTGCAACAATGGAGACATGTTTCCTCTGCAGAAATCTCTGCTGATCTTATATCGCGGGGGTTGAATGCAGAAACACTAAAGTATTCACTCTTGTAGTGGCAAATACCACCCTATTTGAAGAACCCATCTTCTATGTGGCCTGAGCGAAACATGAAGATGAAGGAAAGCAGCATTCCAGAAAGGAAGATGTCAACAATATCCCTGTATACTAACATTTCTGATGAAATCTTCTGCACTGAGGCGATTGATTAGAGTCCTGGCATACTGTAAAAGATTCGTTCATAATGTACGGCACACTTACAAATTCACTGGCAGTCTTTCTTCGGAAGAGTTGAAGTCAAGTCTACACTTGTGCATAAAGAACAAAGTATCAAACAAAAGTACGCTACTCAACCTCCATCCATTCCTGGGTAATGAAGACCTATTAAGAGTTGGTGGAAGGCTTAGCAAATCCCCATTACCATTTGAAGTGTAGCATCGGATAATTTTACCACCTAATCACTGTTTAACAACACTCGTATTCCAAGATGAGCATCTACGTTCAATTCACGGAGGGTCACAACTCTTGACTATAATTTTACCTGAGCGATATTGGATTCCAAGAATTCGTCAGACAATTCGATCAGTGCTTCATAATTGTTTAACATGTTTTAAGTTGAAAAAAGAAACATCTGAGAAGCTGATGGGACATTTACAAAATCCTCGTGTGCAACTGTCGCGTCAATTTTTTAATACTGGTGTCGACTACACTGGACCATTAATCATAAAACTTGGATCTCAGCGAAGTAAATCTACAGAAGTGCTATGTTGCTTTGTTTATTCGCCTCTGTACTAAGGCTGTACATTTGGAGCTAGTGACTAATTTATCATCTCAGGCTTTCCTTACAGCATTTCGAAGATTTGTCGCAAGAAGAGGCAAGTGTCTCCATCTCTATTTAGACAATGGGACTAATTTCGTAGGTGGAAACAAAGAGTTGCAGGAAATGAGAAATTTGTTACAAGATAGTGATTTCCAAAGAGAAGTACAGGAATTTGCCTCTACTGAGATGTTCACTTGGCATTTTATACCACCAAGTGCTCCACATTTTGGAGGTTTATGGGAAGATAATATTAAGTCAATAAAGCATCACCTTCATCGTGTAGTAGGTCCTACTTCGCTAACTTATGAAGAATTAAGTACTCTCTCGTGCCAAGTTGAAGCCTGTTAAAATTCCAGACCTTTAACCACATTTTGATAATCCCAATGATTTGTCACCTCTGAATCCTCCTCACTACCTTATTGGTTCTTCCCTTTTAAGCTATCCTGAAGTTGATATCACTGATGTGCCTATCAATAAGCTGTCCAGATGGAGACGTTTACAGCAGTTCTTGCAGCATAGTCACAGCAGCGTCTGAAGTGGAAGTCATCCCAGCCCAAGATCTGTATTGGCACTGCTGTGTTACTGAAGGATGACGGAACAAGTCCCATGCAGTGGAAGGTGGGAGTGATACAAAGGACCCATCCTGGAATGGATGGACTAATTCGTGTGGCCACTGTACGTACATCCAAAAGGGAAATGCGACGACCAGTGCACAAACTTGTTCCATTACCTGCAAATTAGTGTTGTTTCAGTTGATCTTATTGATCAAGGGGGAGGGGGGTAATATGTACAGAATCTGAGTTATGTTTATTCTGTGCTGACTTGCCTTCTCCTTGAAATATAAACACTTTGATGTTTTTGAAGTTCGTTTTGTTTCATGTATTTATTGTATCCAGCTACATAATTTTTTAATTACAGTGATTAATAATATACGTCTTGAACATGATTTCTACTTTTACAACTATGCTGTATATTCCGGTATATGAACAGTGCCTTTGATATTATTATAAACACATAGGATACTGCTTGTGTTGATGTTTAAGCAGACAAAAACACTCGCCATCCTGTTCCTCCCCTTGAAACAGTGTAAGACCTAGGCCAGACTGCGAGCTGTCCATTGGCAGACAGAATTCCTTTGACAAATCGGGGTGTGCCAGTCGTGGAGCTGGCAGAAGCGCCTTCTCAAGACTATTGAATTCCCTCTGTGGTTTTGAGTCCCAGTCCAAGGTTGTATGTTTTCCTGTTAGACTGCACAGCTTCGGGGTCGTAAGCCCGTCCAGTTTAATGAACCTTTTTATAAAAATTAATTAGGCCGAGGTATGTGCGCAGCTGTCGCTTCGTCCTTGGCACTACAAAATATCTTACAGCATGTAGTTTGTCTGAGTTTGGACGTATTCCGCCGCGTGTTACTACATGGCCTAGGAATTGCAGCTCATTCCTACCAAACTCTGACTTACTCAGGTTTACGATCAATTCATACTCCTGGAAAGCGTCAAGCAGTCGGGACTTAACTACGGGTTCGTCAGTCCATAAACTTACAAACTAGTTATGAATTATCTAATACTAAGGACATCCATGCCCGAGGAGGGATTCGAACCCCCGACCGTAGTGGCCGTGCAGATCTTGACTGCCGCAGTCCCCTCGGCCACCGCGGCCGGCCTTCATCTATTTCTCTCGCTCTTTTCAACCTAGCTGGTGGTACCTCATTTGAACTCGTGCATCCCAATTGTAAGTGGCCAATGATCTCTCTATGCCGCTGGTTATTTCACCCTCTCTCCTAAATTGTGCAGCCTCCTGATCACTTGATCTTACGGGCTGCATACTGTCAGACGTCGCATCACCACTAATGGTAATATACTTCACAGCAGTGGTAAGTGAATCGACTTTATTAACCACTTGTAGCAACATCCTTTGCTTGTGCGTGAAGTGCGCCTTCCTGCTGCGTAATCTTTTGACGGACGCTGTCAATTACTTCCAGTTGATCTGCACAGACACTAGCCACCGCTTCTTTAACACGTTCAGCGTCGGGAATTGCGCAATTGCGCTCTACAACGTCTCGCTCTATGGCCACAAACTGACTCTGCAGGGTTTCTACCTCCTTTGTTAGCTCACTACGCATTGATTCTGTGATGGCACTAGTATCCCCAATGACAGGGTGAACTCGTGCTAACACGTCTATCCTCTTACTATTCCCATCTGATTTTACACTAAGGTCAGCAGAATTTACGTCCATCTTCTCTGTCAAATTATTCACTGTTATCGTTCTCTTGTAGTCTCCTTTCTACTCCCTCCCTCGGTTTCGCCAATTTCTCCTACAACTCGACATTATTTTTTCGATTTTCTTTTCAATTTCTGTCAACTTATCCTTTAATTCCCTTTTTATTTCCGACAATTGTTCCGACATTTTCACATTTTTGTTTTTGTAAAATCTGTTACGACATTAGAGTATCAGTCATGGTTACCGCCGCGCCAAACTGCCTCGAAAATTGGCTGTGGTACTGCGGCGGCCGCAACAGCTGTGTCAGCCGACAGAAGCTCCCCCACCTGCCTTAACGGTACTGGCATTCTCTGCGCTCCCCGCACCTGTGAATGGGCTACCAGCTGAACGTCCTCACCGGGCTGTCTTCAGCCGGGACAGAAACATATTCGTTTTGTTCACTTGCTGCTTTGACTACTGAACTTCCAGACCGGCTAAAGCTATCCACCATTAAACTTTTCTTTGTACGTAACTACTGACATTCCCTGATTAGGGATGGGAGCGTGAGGCGCGACGACTCGAGCGCACCGAGAATTTCTCGAGCTGCTGGCGCTCGAGCAGTTCTCGAGAAGCGGCGCTGCAGCGGTTGGCTGGGGCAGCACAGCACGGTCACACCACGCGCTGAGGTTGTTTGCAACGCTCGCAGCTTACTGTGATTATGATTGGATTCACGAAAACTAAAGTCATGGGGCTGGCTGTACTTTACGGAGGATGGAGATATCTGTTGCAAAGCTCCGTGTTGTAGCGAAAAATACAACAGACATGGTAATACATTTAAAATTACACAATATATATAGCAATCAAACAGATGTTTACGGATGCAAAAGTGCGTTCTTATATTAATACAAGTCAGACAAAATACCCAGCTATTGTGTATGTTATCCATTCAAACTACATTAAAAGTAAATTCGGTAAAAAGATTGGATAGTGCCTGAAACATGCCGCCAGTATCGGAAGACTGTAGTTTTTAAGTTGGCTCCAATAACGTGCAAACGTTTCAAAACAGAATGAATAATTAACAACCAACAGTCAGTATTGTAGTTGTAAATTATGGTGGCTATGTTGAGAAAGTACCACAGCTTTGAGCTGAAATAGAGACGGAAGCTCAAGTACGTAACGCTGGCAAATACTGTAAACTCTGCCGAATGTTTTTTCTACAATTAGTGGGTAACGAATTTTTTGCTGTAATATGTTGTAGCATTTTTCCTCATGTAGGCCTAAGTATAAATACATGCGGAATGCAAATTTGGTTTTGAAATGATCAAATGTTTGTATAGCTTATGGGACTTAACTACGGGGTCATCAGTCCTTAAACTTACAAACTACTTACGAACTACCTTATACCAAGGACGTCACAAATATCCATGCCCGAGGGGGGATTCAAACCCCCGACCGTAGTGGCCGTCAGACCGTGACTGGAGCGCCTCGGTCACCGCGGCCGGCCATTCGGTTTTGGTTACAATGAAGTTCTTGTTTCGCTTAAGATACGTGTTTTAATAATATAGTCCTATGATTTTTGCCTTTTGGGAAACATTACAATAATAATTATTCAGTTTCTTCCTTGCACATACGGAAGACAACGATTACGACTGCTCTGCCGTAATGCATCCTTGTAGAGTAGTTTCGCTCAGCCTCCAAAGAGAGCAGCTCTGTCCACAACTTCTCGAGAGTACTCGAGAATTTGCCTTAGCGTCGCGCGTTTCTCGAGAGCGCTCATAGCCCATACCTATCCCTGATATCTACACACAAGACTATGTTGTTGTGGTCTTCAGTCCGGAGACTGGTTTGATGCAGCTCTCCACAATACCCTGTCCTGAGCAAGCGTCTTCATCTCCACATAAGAACGGCAACCTACATCTGTATGAACCTGCTTACTGTATCCATCTCTTGGTCTTCCTCTGCGGTTTTTACCCCACACACTTCCCTCCAACGCTAAATTCACAATTCCTTGATGTCTAAGAATGTGCCCTACCAATCTATCCCTTCTTTTAGTCAAGGTATGCCAGAAATTTCTTTTCTCCCCAATTCTGTTCAGTACCTCGTCATTAGTTACGCGATCCACCCACCTAATCTTCAGCATTCTTCTGTAGCACCATATTTCAAAAGCCTCTATCCTCTTCCTGTCCGCACTGTTTATCGTCCATGTTTCACTCCCATACAAGGCAACACTCCATACAAATGCCTTCAGAAAGGACTTTCTTAGGCTTAAATCAATATTCGATGTTAACAAATTTCTCTTTTTCAAGAACGCTTTCCTACCCATTGCCATTCTGCATTTTATATCCTCTGTACTGCGACCATTATTTGTTATTTTACTGCCCAAGTAACAAAACTCATCTAACTCCTTTATTGCTTCGTTACCTAATCTAATTCCTTCAGCATCACCTGATTTTCTTA
Source organism: Locusta migratoria (assembly GCA_026315105.1). Lineage (NCBI taxonomy): Eukaryota > Metazoa > Arthropoda > Insecta > Orthoptera > Acrididae > Locusta > Locusta migratoria. The sequence continues at coordinate 293,139,542 of CM048744.1, forward strand.
GACTGCACTCCATTACCCTAGTTTTGCTGTTGTTAATCTTCATCTTATATGCACCTTTCAGCACACTGTCCATTCCGTTCAACTGCTCTTCCATATCCTTTGTTGTCTCTGCCAGAATTACTATGTCGTCGGCAAAACGTAATGTTTTTAATTCTTCCCCCTGAACTTTAATACCTTCACCAAATTTCTCCTTGCTTTCCTTTATAGCTTGCTCAATGTACAAATTGAATAACATTGGAGAAAGGCTACAACCCTGTCTTACTCCCTTTCCAACCACTGCATCCCTTTCATGCCCTTCAACTCTGACAACCGCTGTCTGGTTTTTGTACAAGTTGTAGATAATCTTACGCTCCCTATATTTCACTCCTGCTTGCTTCAGAACTTGAAAGAGTTTATTCCAATCAACATTGTCAAAAGCCTTCTCCAAATCTACAAAAGCTAGAAATGTAGGTTTGCCTTTTCTTAGTCTATCTTCTAGGATAAGCCGTAAAGTGAGTATTGCCTCCCGTGTTCCTACATTTCTCCTGAACCCAAACTGATCTTCCCCGAGGTCGGCTTCTACCAGCTTTCCCATCCTTCTGTAAATAATTCGTATTAATATTTTGCAACCATGACTTATTAAACTGATGGTTCTGTAGTTTTCACACCTGTCTGCACCTGCTTTCTTTGGTATGGGGATTATAACATTTTTCTTAAAGTCTGAGGGTACTTCACCTGTCTCATACATCTTACACACCAGGTGAAACAATTTTGTCATGGCTGGCTCTCCCAGAGACTTTAGTAGCTCTGAGGGTATGTCATCTACTCCTGGGGCCTTGTTCCGACCTAGGTCTTTCAGCGCTCTGTCAAATTCATCTCTCAGTATAGTATCTCCTATTTCATCTTGATCTACTTCCTCTTCTCTTTCTACAACATTGTCTCTAAGTTCATTTCCTTTGTAAAGCTGCTCTATGTACTCTTTCCACCTTCCAGCTTTCCCTTCTTTGCTGAGAACTGGTTTCCCATCTGATTTCTTGATATTCATAGAGTTGCTTTTCTTGTCCCCAAATGTCTCTTTTATTTTCCTGTAGGCTGTATCTATTTTTACCCTATTTATACATTCTTCTACAACCTTGCATTTGCCTTCTAGCCACTCCTGCTTAGCCATTTTGCACTTCCTGACAATCTCATTTCTTAGTCGTCTGTAGTTCATTTTGCCTGTTTCATTTACTGCATTTTTATATGTTCTCCTTTCATCGATTAAATTTAGTATCTCCTGTGATATCCAAGGATTTTTTGTAGGTCTTGCCTTCCTACCTATTTTGTCCTCTGCTGCCTTCACTATTTCATCTCTCAATTTTACCCATTCCTCCTCTACTGTTTTATTTCCCCCCGTTTCTGTCAATTGTTGCCTAACGCTCCCTCTGAAATTCTTAAGAACTTCAGGTTCCTTCAATTTATCCAGGTTCCATCTCCTTATTTTCCTACCTTTTTGTAGTTTCTTCAGTTTCAGCCTACAGTTCATAACCAACAAGTTATGGTCAGAGTCTATATCTGCTCCTGGGTATGTTTTACAGTTTAAAACCTGGTTCCGAAATCTATGTCTTACCATTATAAAATCTATCTGGTATCTCCCGGTGTCTCCTGGTCTCTTCCACGTATACAACCTTCTTTTGTGATTCTTAAACCAGGTGTTTGTTATAACCAAATTATGTTCCGCGCAAAATTCTACCAGGCGACTTCCTCTTTCGTTCCTTTTCCCCAAACCATATTCACCCACTATCTTCCCTTCCCTTCCTTGTCCTACTACCGAATTCCAGTCTCCCATAACAATTAAGTTTTCCTCTCCCTTAATTGTCTGAATAATTTCCTTTAGCTCCTCATATATTTCTTCGATCTCCTACGTACACCTTATACAAATAGACGACAAATAAAGCCCTATTAAGCGAATTGCACAGTAACACTTTGCAACACACCATAAATAAACCCCCAAAATCACACACAAATACACTGAGAAACAACACCGTACGCAATGCTGAATCAAAACACAAATTACAACACAACAAAATAGACCCCCTGAGTGCAAAATGAACTAATTTATTCTTCAAAATGTTCAAATGTTTGTATAGCTTATGGGACTTAATTACGGAGTCATCAGTCCCTAAACTTACAAACTACTTACGAACAAGGTAACACTAAGGACGGCACAAATATCCATGCCCGAGGGGGGATTCGGATCCCCGACCGTAGTGGCCGTGCAGACCATGACTGGAGCGCCTCAGTCCCCTCGGCCACCGCGGCTGGCATTTATTCTTCAATTCAAATGTTTGTAGATCTATCGGACAAAACTGCGTGGTCATCAGTCCGTAGCTTACAAACTACTTAAACCTAGGTAAACTAACCTAAGGACAAACACACACACCCATGCCCCAGGGAGGACTCGAACCTCCACAGCGAGCAACCGCGCGCTCCGCAGCGAGACGCTTTAGACCGCTCGGCTACTCCACCGCGGCTATTCTTCAATTCCCTCCACTAGAAACCCAGGACGTTATCATTGATCTCCCCCTGACCGGCAGTTGCGATTCAGAACCCATGTAATAATAAAATATAAGAACCAAAAATTATAATGTGGTCTCTACTTGTCCACTGATTAAATAAATTATATTGTGCAACGGAAAGCGCGGCTACTGGTTTGAACTTAGTCGGGACATCCGTACTTCATATTTTAATCTCTAACATATGTTCATTGTTTTGGATCTCCTATCCATTTGAGTTACTGGTTATTGAAACACACATACTTGTGGTAGGGGGCAATAAGGATTGGGCCGTGATAAAAATGAATAAGAAGGTGAGGAGAATTAATCTTGACTTGCACAATTTATTACTTCCAACACAATAAAAAAAATCAAGAAATTGGATGAAGTTTCATTACTTTTCCGGCTGGCTGAATTATAAGTTAAATCCTGTTCGTCTCGTAATTTGCGTAATTTCGTGCCGTAGAAATCCCTCTAGTTTGTGGAAGCGGGTATAAAGGAAAAACAAACATCATTCATTCAACCTCGTTGCATGAGTGTATGTCTACAAAAGCAAATACTACGATCTCAAGTGATATTTGTATTGCAAGACATTATTATAATGTATAAGGAACACATTGTTGGGGCGATCCAGAATTGTTTAATAAAAGGTTTTCAGCCAAGATCGCTTTCTTCTTTTAATTATATGACTGGTTTCGGCGTGCTAGACGCCATCTTCAGACCTGTCGTAATTTTTTTACATCACTGCTATAACAACAATTGCTAATATAGCACATTGGTATACATCAATATTAATGTGTCACGCAAATAATAGAGCCAATATTGTGTTTCACTTAAGTCACTACTAAGCTTGATTCTGAAGTGCCTCTAACGTAAACCTTGAGAAGCATGGATTCTATCATTTTCTTATTGACATGTAAATTTTATTTGCGTGACACATTAATATGGATGTATACCAATGTGCTATATTAGCAATTGTTGTTATAGCAGTGATGTAAAAAAATTACGACAGGTCTGAAGATGGCGTCTAGCACGCCGAAACCGGTCATATAATTAAAAGAAGAAAGCGATCTTGGCTGAAAACCTTTTATTAAAATAATGGTCCTCCCGAGAGAGCGTGTAGGATCTAGATCTCACAAGGAGAGGACGCGTACTCGTCGTCGCCGAATTCGTCCAAATTTTTGGACGTGGTGGAGACACTTCGACCATAGATACTAACAGACCGGACAAACAGCAGAGCAGCTACACACATGGCGTGGTTCAAACATACGACCACGTGACTGTTGGCAAACATTAGCCGGATATAATAAACAACTCCCCTGTTTTCAAGAAATGCCATCATTTTAAACTAATAATACTTTCACTTGAAATAAAATATTACTGCTCTTCACAAAAAGCTCTGTATAATCCTAAGGCAAAGCTGTACACTTCCACGTGACTGTTGGCAAAATAATGGTTTAGCTGCAGAGATGTTGGTGCCATTAAAACTATGACGTGCCCAGGCTACCATTATCTATGGTCGAAGTGGAGACACGAAAGTGCCCCAAGTGGCAACTCTAGATGGCGAAGCGTTTAGGAAATAAAAGGAAGTGCTTCAACAAGTGTAGTGCGATATAGTTGCTTTTTTAATTTTTTTTAATTTTTACAACAGTGAACGGCCAACCCGCAGCCAACAACATCAGTTTTAAATTGTGTGTTTCTCCGTGTGTGTGCTATGTTTTTCTTTTTAATTCCACATTAGCGGACGGTCTACCCATGGTCGCCGCCCTGTGCTCATATTAACTGTGTGTGTGCCACTGACCTTCGAGCAGCTGTTTTTATTCTCCACTATCGCCGTTTCACATCTTTTATGACGCCACTGTTGCCCTCCATTTTATATACTTTGTTTTATCTCAATTTTGCATCTCCGTATTATGTATGTGTTATCTCCAAAATTTTATCTCCTTTCTGTTCCTCTGTTTCCCCTGTGTCAAATTTTATTTCTGTAGGCTGAAGAGCGCCAGTGAGTGCTGCCAGCCCGCCCCTTTTTAGGGGAGTTGAAATTGAAATAAAGAAAAAAAAAAAAAAAAAGAGGTATCTAAACAATCATTCTTTCCACGCTCAATACGTGAATGCAATGGGAAAAACCCTAATAACTGGTACCGTGGGCCGTACCCTTTACCATGCACATCACAGTGGTTTTGCAGAGTACTGATGTAGATGTAGACTGACAACACTTATTAATCCGCCGCGTGACGTCACGCTAATCCCAGCTGGCAACCGGAACATACATACAACTGTCGGCCGTACGCTGATGTTGTGCACATACAAAATAACATATATGATGTTCCGAAGTCAGTAGGGTACACATTGCCAAGGAGCAAAAAAAGTGTTTGCCGCCGGACGGAATCGAACCCACAAACATTTCATTAAAAAATTCCACCTCTTAGCGCTGAGTATATTCAACAATGGTGAAAGTTTTAATTCGGAAGAGTTTCACAATATTTCACGAGTTTGTTTGAGTGCTTGCTGTATTCTCCAATATTTAGATAATTCGTACCATCAAAAAATGAAAGAGCTGCCTGAAACGGCTAATTTTAAAAATCGACTCTGAAAATGAAATATCCCATCAGACACAAAACTGTAAAATAGCTTCTTAGCTTGTTAATACAGCAACCAGCCACTACGAAATTCTTTTAAGAACCTAAAGTGCGCCATAATTTTTTCTTAACTAAGTGCACGTAACATTATCATTAGGGTATCTAGCTCGAATATTAGCATTTTTAATGCTATAAGCCAAATACCTTACAGAAGCGTGAACTGCTCAAAAGTCAGCCTCCGTCTTCATAGGGTTCAGCTTCACTATGTGACATTCATATATGGAACCATACACAGTTCTGCAAACCTCTTTCAGTTGTTATACCTACATGTAAAGCAGATGAATTTTGAATTCTGTGTTTCAAGTTGCTAATATTTCATAAACAAAAATTCGAAATGCAGTGAGGTAACTGATCTCGTGCCCCCAATAGTCATTCTACACATCATAAAATGAAACTTTTTGAACTTCCTGTCCACCATTACTGCCTAAAGAAGCTAGTTATTAAGAGCTACCAGTATTGTAAAAGCCTGTTATTTATTTCATTCAGAATCCCATATTGTCTTGACTGACAGCCTGTTAAACAAGAGCAACTACCTCTGAACACAAGTAGTAGGGCTACTTGTATTCCTGAGGAATAAAAATGGGAAGACAGTATTAGTTCTTTTTGTTCCTTTCTTAAAACGATTTGTGCGATTAAACGCTACACAACTCTTCACCATCGTTCTTAATTTACACTGCAATATTCAAACAGTACAGACGTGACTATGAATTGGGTATTCATATTGAAGTAGCTATATTATACACGATTTATCTTCTAACAACGCTCCTGTTTGTCTGACTCTTACCACTATCATGGCTGCCAGCAGAAGGTTCAAATTATCCCGCGACAGCAGCGCCGTTAGTGAGTCTAGTTATTTTTTACAAGGTGTTTGGCACATACACACACACATTCACTCTAGGAGGGAGAGATGGGAGCTGTGGAGCTTAGCTCCTTGTTCTTTTCTTTATTGATAGCTTTGCCGTGTCCACTGGCCTCTATCCCTAACATGAACTGCATCTAAACACGTACCAACATATCTTCTTAACTTATACAAAGATTAAAGTATTGATCCACCTTGTTGCCATTAATTAAATTCAATAAAATGATGAGCGATAGTATCGCTTCGACTTCTATAATCAACCACGTCGACCCAGAGCAAGCGGGAAAAGACACAAGAGACAGAATAAAGGTTGAGGAGAATGAACAGGAGTTGAACAGAAACAGAATGACGACAGAGATCGAGTAAAAGATTGTGGAATATTGAAACCCAGACAACGCCGGGATTTTAGATAGCTACACATAAAAAAATCTATATCTTATGACGAAAAAGGTATTCCTATGATGTTAGTCAAAAACATTTTTAGGTTAGGACACATTTTAAATATTTTTACAAGCCGGGAGTGACGTATGCTTCTACCAAATAGACCCTTTAGTTACTTGCATTCGTACTGCTAACAGTGTTTTATTTCAGGGATTGCTGTTATCAGAATCAGAATTGGTCCTTCATTTCCGAATCACTGTACAGAGGAAATTGGAACTAGATCTATGTTTGTGACTGCAACGTGCTCCGGATATCAAGCTACGCAAAACTTTATAAAATCAATGAGACAGGCAACAGTGAGACACGTTCGCAATCCATTCTCTATGTCACCAAGGAACGTGCTCAAATTGAAACTAGTGTTGGATGTAAATGGAACGCTACTTATTGTAGAAAGATTTTTCTTCGATAACACTTCGCTTGTAGTTTCCATATTGGCGTGAGACATTTTAGTTTATCAGGAAATAAATTAGAGGAAAACTGGACAAAATTTGAGAATTCATAAATTTGCCAGTATTCCTGTTATTTAATGTTCTAACGCAAACATAACGCCGCGGTGGCGTGGCCGAGCGCTCTAAGGCACCTTTGTGGAGCGCGTGGCTGCTCACCATCGGAGGTTCGAGTCCTCCCTCGGAGATGACTCTGTAGTTTGTCCTTAGGTCAGTTTAGGTGTTTTTTTTTTTTTCTTTTTTTTTTTTTTTTTTTTTTTTTTTTTACAGATATACAGAATTACAGATACATACAGATTTGCCACATCGTAGGTAGTGTGTGGCAACTCAGGTTTCGTGTAGGTGTGATCTGACTTGTAATTCTAAAGCCGAATATGACACATTGTGGTAGTAAACAGAATTTATTTGTCCTCATGCAGTAGCTACTCCTATTCTTTTTCACTTTGCGAACATGCTTTGTAGTTCAATGAGGTAAGTTTTACTGCAGTAATTCTTAGCTGTATAATGGTCACTTACTAAATGGCACCTCATTTCGGAATCGGCTTAAATTTCTTGCAAAAGAAGTATCTTCTCAATTCGTCTTGTTACTTCTTTAATTTATCCCCTTAATTGCCAAAACAAAATCCTCTAAGTCATCTACAACGAGCCTCATAGCAGATGTCATAGCCATCTACTTCGCGAATATCAAGTTATATCACAAAAAACGAAAGAAAGTGTCTGCAAACTATCTAAGTAATTGTAAGGGACACGGATTTGCATTATGTTCGTCACCATGGTATCAAGCAATACGAGAGAGTGATAAACGTATGAATGTGTACAACTGCCCAACTATTCCTGAAATGTGAGCCCGTTGACACGAGATTGAACGTAGATACAGTCCGTTTTCTGACAATAGTGCGTAGTTTTTTTTGGAGAAAGTGTTCGTTTCTCACTTTTTTTCTGCATTTTTCAATGCTGTAATCTGCTGTGTGTCTGTAACCTTCCCTTAGAATGTAGTTTGTTACGTGGCATGGCTAAAAGCCAACTAAGGATGTTCTGGGCTGCCCAAAAGGTTCTCCCTATTTCTTGGCAGTATTCTCTGTGATCGTTCACTGACTTCCAGTATTCGGGCTGAGTTATGCTGCTACATTTTCGTAATTTTTCAACGGTGATGAGAAAATAAGATCAGTAATTGCATTTTTATGACACTGATTTCGTGAATTTAATTTTTGACCGCAGAAAGGTCTGCTTAAATTGCAAACAGTTCTGTGTTTTATGTCCTGAACTTTCTGTATTAGCTGCCAACAGAAAGAAAAATGTCAGACAGCTAAACCAGCATTGCTATGTTAGCTCTGTGGCACCATTCTCGTCTCCTGATCTACAGCAAGCATACTTGATTAGGGGAAGATCGCTTTGTAGAACTGACGTGTGTGGCTTCACGTCTATTTTTTTCATCTGCAAATATCCTAAATGGTAATCGGTAACAAAATGCTAAAATTCTTTACAGTGTGCCAACCAACAGATAGGCCTTTCTAATTGTCATTTTAATCGTCATTATTCTTCTTTAGTGCAGTATAAATCCTTAATAACAATTTTTTATTATCATATAATCAGCTGCAAAAGCGTTCCTGTCGCTCATTGTGGCTAGTAGATAAAAAAGAATGGCTGGTTTTAACGGAAATTCAAAGATTTATCTCAGCTTCTTGTGTTCAGGACAATAGGAGAAGATAATTCACAAAAGATGACGGCATGAGGTCAATGACTCAGGAAAAAATTGCTGTTGAGTGATGAACGGAACGACAGATACTAAGCAACAATATAAAAAAAATTAGTGGAAAAATTCGTAGAATCTATTATAAATTGCTGTCCAAACAAGAGTGCATCAGTGTGAAAGCAATAAGTAAGCTGGTTAGTAGCTACAGATTAAATATATTTGTCTGTAGATGAAAAACCGCAGAATTGCACATTCACTACATTTACAACTCCTGTGTTACTGGACGTAATTTAAGTATATGACCTTCTGAATCCACAAATACAGTTATTACTGTGTTGCAGAAAATAACCAGGTAAGTACGTTTATTGTGGCTTTCATCCAAACCAACCCATTTCTGTATTTATGTTAATTTTTCCTGTAGGCTGCATTTAGAAGCGCAGTCGATTTCAAGATGCGAATTGTTTGATACTTTACTGTTTCGTGACGGATGGGGCAACGTTCATTTGCAGTAACTTTGCATGAGACCAAAATTAATATAACAAAGTAATTGTTTTATTCTTTTGTATTGTGTGGGAAATTGTAATCGTGATGGAAGATTATATATGTCAATCTTTGACCTGCCGTATATTGCATGCACTATACCAGTATCTCTAACTTCCCTATTAATTCGGTGAAATTATATCATAATGCTGCTAAACTTCAAAAATTTGAATGCTGATTTCGGGCTAATTGTACGACTCAAATATCTGCAGCTTAAAAGTGACGTTGGAAACTATCAGTAGATGGAGCTGCACATTAATCAAAATCCGCGACTCGCTCTGAAATCTCCGGATTTGACATCGCTAATCGCTACAGAGGTCTGCATAACACGACCAGAGTCCAACATACGAGTCGCGGAACTCGCAGTGATTTTCTGCAACTTCGCGCTGCAGCGCTGCCAAGCGGCCGGGTCGTAAAATCACACCGCGAAGCGATTGAGTATTAAATGTGTATTTGGACTGAATCAGCATTTTCAAAATAACTTCTTATTTACGAGCTTTTGTGGCGCTATAAATTGTATCAACTGTCAAAAATATAATTTGGAAATCTCTCATTTGCAAAGGATGTTCAGAAATAACAGAATAATGTTATGAATAAAAGGTGTTCGTTTACAGTGGTTAGTTATACTTTTAGGCATAGAGTTAAATCTTTAACAATTCACTCACGTCTAAACTTCTGCTGTTAATGAGAATCGCAAATACTTGACCACTATTTCGTAATATTGCTGCTGAATAAAAGTAATATATGAATGACTGCTTAGGTTCGTACCTCAGGTTCACAAAAATGATAACCCTGTATACTAACATATTTTGTCGGTTACCTACTAGTTTGATAAAGTGAATACGTAGCTACAAATAAATAATATGTCCATATATAACCTGTTAATGTTAGCATGTCACATTCTTGAAGATATTTAGTTTGATACCTACCAAGTAGCTAAAAAATTGCGATAGGTACACGAAAGGCACAGAAACAAGGACGAGGTGAAAAGATGGTTTAAACGACGATGTAGAATTTAGTCCCCTACGATGTAAAAATCACGTGTACTTTTGAAAACTTTGCAATGTCCAAAAAAAAAAAAAAAAAAAAAAAAAAAAAAAAAAAAAAAAAAAAAAAAAAAAAAACCTCTTGCAACATGTCAGTATGCACCAAGCACGCGAACATAATCATAATCAGTTCCTTTTATATACTTCAGCACATCAGGTTGCAATTCATTTCTGCTTTCAAAAGGTTTCAGACGATATTAATATGACTCGGGTATTGTGAAATGTATGAATTACATTGCACTGACAGTTTTTTCAATTATAGAATGCCATTAACAGAAGCAGTGACATTTCGTTAATGTTTTCGTATTTGTATTAGAAAGTTCACAGCAACGTTCAGTGACCAGGAAATATGACAGTAACAGCATTAAAAACGGCGACGTCTCAGTTTGCATCGTGCCATTCCACTGTCATTCCCTAATGGACGCTTGGACCGCTAGTATCGCTTCAGCTGCAATTTTTTGCCTAGACAGTTTCGCGACTGTCTGTGATAGACTGTGACACGACTAAGAACTGGCAACATCTTTGCTATATCTGCCAACACTGTGACAGTGCAGTACTTCGGCAAGTGGTACTAAATTTTCTCGCTAAATTCACTTGACATTCTCTTCCACTTCCATGACCCACACTGTATAATCCTCATGTGATATGAGAGACTGAAATAGAAATGTAATTTTTGGAGTAAAGGAATGCCGTTATTTGTATTCAGATTATGTTTGGCGGTGCGTCAGAGGCTCAGCGTTCCATATGACATGGACAGAGGGCGTCTGGCGGCAGCACGTCTTGGTCCTGTGGTTCTGCGTGTAAGTCTGGCACGAGTCGGCAGCTGTAATCGCTGTGGGAGACAGTACGATTAAGGGGAGTCGTATCGCCCAAAATGACAGACTTTCACATTTTTATTTTTTATGAAACTATGGATGATTATGCTTAATTTGGTGTTAGTTTTATTGAAATATTCGATTATTTACTATTTTCAATAAATATTTGAATATAATCATGCAATGACATTCCTGATAATTTTGTGTTCAATCATTTCGCATATTGGCACTTTTCTCTGGAACTATATAGTAGAGAAGACAACGGTTTCTTTTGTTTTGTAGAGAACTGTTCGTTTCGTAAGTTGCCTACACTAGCGGTACTTCGCAGTAAACTCTTTGAAGAGTACAGTTGCTTGTATTTGTCAATAACAGTTATCCACAAGCTATGTTCTAGTTTTCTGTGGTTCCTGTGATAGTTTACATCATGATTTGGTGTTTTTGATTCTGTTCCTAATTATGACTACTCTGGAAGACTACTTGCTGGTTTTGGAATATCTTGGAATTCATAAAGGTTACAACACCACTAAGAGCGTGATGGACTTGGACCAGCTGCGAATCATGAAGGCAGAGATTGGAACAAACTATATGTCAAAAGAAGCCAGATACAAGAGGAGGAGGCCAGCACTGGGTGAGGACGATGAACGAGGAGGTGAGGGCTACCATCCAGGAGGATTCCAACACAGTCATTATGTATCAGTTGGCTGTGTATTAAATTAATTCTTTTAACGCATTTTTTTTAAATGACATTTTTCAGTATAAAATCCCTATTTTCTCAGAAACTTCTGTATCTACATCAATTAATTATTTACCATATAACATAGGTAGTACAATGATGTTACAGCTCTACTATAGTAGTGTTTACTGTAATAGTTAAAATTAAAGAAATTAAAATTGTGAAAATTTACACCAAAAATGATATGTTTAGGAGAAAAAAATCATAACTATTTTGCAGCTGTTATTTTAAAGTGATTGTAGAGCTATACAGTTACAAAACCTGCGAGAACACGTGATAAAAAGAACCGCATTTAAGTGCTCAGCAGTTATTGAGAAAAGGGGGCATTTATATAACCAATTTAACATTGTCGAGATAGAGCGGTACGACTGCCCTTAAAGATGTTTTTATTTTTTATTTTACGAGGTGTGTTAGAAAAGTAATGAGATTGGCAACACTGCGAGAGATCTGTTAACGTTGTGTCTACCGGCCGATGCTAAATCTGATTGTTGATCCCTTCCACTTCCTCAGTCCGAGTTACAACTCCGTACAGTTAACATATTAGTTTTCACAATGCCATTAGTAAAGTTGTGTTTTCATTGTGCATCACAGAAATGGAACATCGGAATTTAGAGCAAAGTTGTGCAATAAAGTTTTGTGTTAAACGTGGTGAATCCGCGAGTGTCAGTTTTGAAAAGGTGAAACAGGCATATGGGGAACAGTGCTTATCGAGATCACAAGTTTTCAGCTGGCACAAATCATTTTTGGAAGGCCGAGAACGCGTTGAAGATGTACCTCGCTCAGGGAGACCTTCAAAAACTGACGAAATAATTGATCGTATGAGGGCTCTTGTGAGATCAGACCGTCGTTTAACAATAAGGATTATCAGTGAACAGCTAAATTTAAACACTTTCACCGTGCATCAAATTGTGACAGATGATTTGAACATGCGAATGGTTTGTGCCAAATTGGTGCCAAAAAATCTCACAACTGAACAGAAGGACATTCGAAAAAACGTGTGCGTTGATCTTCTTGAGAGGCTTGCTAACGACCAAGAATTCTTCAATTGTGTGATCACTGGTGGTGAATCCTGGATATTTGAGTACGATCCTGAAACAAAGCGGCAAAGTAAAGAATGGCACACTCCGTCATCTCCTCGGCCGAAAAAATGTCGAATGAGCAAGTCAAAGATCAAGACATGCTGATTTGTTTTTTTTTAACAGGAAGGGTATCGTGCACAAAGAATTCGTTCCACCAGGACAAACTGTCAACCAAGTGTTTTATAAAAGTGTCCTTGAAAAGTTGAGGAGAAGAGTGATCCGTGTGAGGCCAGAAATTGCAGACAAGTGGATGCTTCACCGTGACAATGATCTGTGTCACACGGCCATTTGCATCGGTGAATTTTTGACCTCAAAACGCATTACTGTTGTTCCTCAACCCCCCCCCCCCCCTATTCACCTGATTTGAGTCCTTGTGACTTTTTCCTCTTCCAGAAATTGAAACATGCACTAAAAGGACGTCATTTTGGAACTCTGGAGAACATTCAAAAGACAGTGGCCGACCAGTTACAAGCCATACCAATTGAAGACTTCCAGCGCTGCTACCAAGAGTGGGAACGACGACTCCGCCGATGTGTAGCTGCCCAAGGAAACTACTTTGAAGGGGATAACATTGTTGTTTGAAAATAATAAAAACTTTGGTTAGTATGAAATCAGTCTCATTACTTTTCTCACACACCTCGCATGTGCTGCAAATTACAAATTCCTTAACGAAATCAGAAGAAAACCTTTACACAATAAGCCCTTCCGAAAGGTCGACTCCATTTTATGGTAATGGTCATCGATATGTGCTTTGCTTCACCATAGAAATGCATCTGAAAAAAAATCGAAATGACCTTCATTGATACGAATTTAATTTTTATTACTCCCTTAGGTCCCACATGCTAGCGGGGATACTTACAGAGGAAGATAACACAGTGATTATTACAGTTCCTTCATGAGAAACCAGCTGTAGAAATTAGACACGAACCTTGGAGGGTGCCTACATTGCTATACATCATGCACTGAAAGGTATTCATATAATGTATCGCTTATGTTTACTGTAATGAATCAAACAATGACACTAAAACATTATAGTGCAGTTTCGCACCATGGCTTGGGGAAATAATACGAAGTGATTATAATTACAAATTACGTGCAGGGCTCTTGTAAAGGGAAAAGGAATAAGGTTTAAACCAGAAATAACAATGTTAACCATTGTAGAGTGCTATCTGATTGAATCAAAGACTATGAGAATTTTATGCCTCTCTGCTGTATTGCGTATTAGTGTAATAAAATACAAATAATACAAAACGGGTGGTCTGCCCCTTTGATTTCGAGTGTGAAATGCAATTCGCAACCTTTCTTGTGGCTCACCAGTCAACAACAATAAGGCATTGTGCATATTAGAGGTCTGCAAATCGCCGTTTTCGCTCGCTCGTACTCGGTCGAGTGCGCAACGCTCGGCGGTGGCGCGGCGAATGTGTACGCTCGCATAGCTAGTTCAACTGGATAGAGAGAACAGCTTTCGAAGCACCCGGGAAAGGAAACAATTCCAAATTTCGCAGTCAGGATGTATTCTCTAGCGTCTAGTTTGCTCCAGACACTCGCCTTGGATTCGAGTGGCGCTGCGGTTGACCTCCGAGTGGCGAGCTGGCAGTGTGGACGGTCGGGCCAGTCGAGCGTGCCCCGCTTGAACGAGCGTGGAGGAAGTCGAGCGCAGCCACACGCCTTGCCGCAAGCTGCAGTACCGACACCTGCCGGATTGTCACAGAACGACGTGTATCACGCGATTGGAGCGAGCAACCGAGCGACGTGCAGACCTCTAGTGCATATGCAGAGGGATGGGCGGCAGCAGGCACTGTGGGCAGAGGGCGAGGCAGCGCTGTGTAGCGCCGCCACCGCTGCTGCCGGCGAGGTATATCAACACCACCTATATACAGGTGGTGTTAATATAGGTGGTGTTGGGTATATGGGCCGCGGAAAGCTCTGCCAAGTGCTGCGGTCAGAGGCAGCAATGTTATTGGGCCGGAATGTTGTTACCGGTGTATCACAAAGTGAAATAAGTTATGGGTATGCTCCCATTACACTCGTGGCATCAGTATTCACAAGTAAGGTCATAAAAAATTTGTCTATTAGTGGTTTCGATCGCTATCCCCAGCTCTTGCAACTCACGCATTTTATCGCGGGATGACCGTCGTCGCTGGCCTAGACTAATTCTACCTGAAGACAAGACCTCCTGCATGAACTGCCGCAGTCTGCAGTGTTGTCAGATTGTGCACATAGCCGCATATCAGCGCGGTCATGTCTTTTGTGCCGTGTCGTGATCGGCGCGGACTATAGTCGAGCCACCGAAAGAACGACTCTGACAGCTAGCGGCTATGTTGCCAATGCTGTTAGGCGGCCGTTTGTTGTTACGCCGTGTCGGTCGCCGGCATACGAATATCACGTCCGAATATTTTGGAACCGTGGAACCGTTGCTATGTACCACTAAAGCGTGAACGAACGATAACAACCACGAAGTGATGAAAAACACTTTTTTTTTGCAGTTAAAAAGAAAGGTTTAGAAATATATGTCGAGCTAAAGTAAAGCTTCATATGTTCCAGTATTCCTTTAATATAATGTATAATTTAGTCTTCAGCCAAAGGGCGCTAGTTGAAGAATTTTATTTATATATTTCATCTTCTATAACCATTTCCACAAACTCGGTGTTATTACTCAGACACTGTATTGTGGCAGGTTTTTTTTTTTTTTTTTTTTTTTTTTTTTTTTTTTTTTTTTTTTTTTGTCGCTGTTGTTGACTGCCATAGTATAGTGTCTGAGTAATATCATCAGATCAGTTTCGACAGCCAGTCTATTGGTCACAGAAGTGACTTTCTTACGGTTAGAGGACGAAGCCATCTCACACACGCTTGAAATTAACGACACGTAACACGGCACGAATAAAACCAGTAACGATGAACACACAACAGATGTTTTGCAGCGAGTGAAGCATGCCACCCCGCGCGATCTTGAGTGGCTGGGTGGCAACGCGGCACCGTTACCCTGGCAACGTTTACGAATTCTAGAGCTCAGGTTGGTGGTTGAGTGTCCCCCCCCCCCTCCCCACCCTCTGCGGCCCACGTGCGAGAACTGTCAGGTTCGTTCTTTCGGCGGCCCGACTATAGAGGTCTGCATTTAGCAGTCACGCTTGCTCCATCACGTAGTTCCGTGACAGTCCGGTAGATGTCATTGTAACCGCTTCGCCCGTAAAGCTCTATACAGAGCTTTATTCGCCCGTAGAGCCCTGTA
Source organism: Locusta migratoria (assembly GCA_026315105.1). NCBI lineage: Eukaryota > Metazoa > Arthropoda > Insecta > Orthoptera > Acrididae > Locusta > Locusta migratoria. The sequence continues at coordinate 293,155,575 of CM048744.1, forward strand.
TTGGGAGAGTAGCGCCAACCTTTTATGTGTGGCTTGCCGACAACCGCCGGCTGCTATTGGTCAGTTGAGCGCGGGTGGGGCACGTCCGCCATTTTAGGCCTAAGCAATCCATCAGCGTAAATGGCATATTTCACTTAACTACCTGTTATTTTAGCATTGAGGGGTGTTGGAAATCTGTAGACTCATTATGTATTAAATTAAGAGCTTAACATAGCATATTCCATTTTTATATGGTGAAAAATGACGCATTGTTGGCAGTGAATTGTTATACTAAGACAGTCCGAGGTAGCAAGTTGTACGCATTCCACGGGCCAAAGAGATGCGAAAAGACGCGAATTGTGGGTACACCGCATTGGAAGAAAAAATGCATTTCCATACGAGAATGCAAAATTTTGCGAAGTAAGTGAATTTGTATTGAAATATCGAGTAAACTTCTAGGTTTATCTGTTCAAGTTTCTTGCGAGCAATGTTGGACGGACAACACATGTAAGAAAAAAGATATTTTTAAAAGATACAAATACATGAGAATCTAACATAACGTGCCGTTTTTGACGAATTTCGTATTTATACTTAGCCTGCATATTACGAAAGTTTGACTGTAAATGAAACCGCCCATTAAATAGATCTCCAAAACTCGAATTTTAAGATAAAGTTTGTTTTACTGAAGTACCCAGCAGTGCGATAACAATGTGTAAAAACTTAAACCTTCCCAAAATGTTAGCTCAGTTAATGTTATGTGATAATATCACATGTAGATTAGCACACAACACCTACCAACATTAGGCACTAGATTAATGGAAAGCAACATGTATTAATTACATCTACTTTGATAAAAACCAATATATTAGATATGAAAACTTCAGTCCTTAGCTAATTTGAAAGCCGGAAGTCACTTATTGCGAAAGCAGTGCATTTCTTACGCAAGTTTTTGAAACATAACCATTTTCTGTGGCCTGGCCGGCTCTGTATGTCGGACATACAGAGCCGGCCAGGCCACAGAAAATGGTTATGTTTCAAAAACTTGCGTAAGAAATGTTACTGTAAAGAGTGTAAAATAGTGTAAATATAAGCAGTGACAGCAAGTGACAAGGTGCTACAAACCACACATGAAGATAAAAACATAAAAAATTCCTGACCACTGAAGATGCTTTAAAATAAAGCGAAACGCGTCTGGACTAAAGTAGACTAATTTACAGTTGCAAAAGACGGTCCCACAACCTATACAAAATTTATTGATCAGTTCCGAGTAGACATACCAAATCATTGGAGTTTCGCACACAGATTAGATTTTGAATACGCCCATATGCAGGACCAGTGGCAGAGGTTTATGCAAAGATAGCGCAAACCTGTACATCATATCAACAGTTTAGGACTGCATTTCTGGAAAGATATTGGTCGCAAGAGGCACATAATAAAATTAAGCACGAGTTGTTGCAAATGGTACCGTTCGATAATTCAGGCGACTTAAGTGTAGTCAAATTTTTTATTTCATGGACAAAAAGAACCAATGCCTAGACAGACCGTATAGCAATTGGAAAGTCTATGTAAAATGAAATTACCAGTAAAGCACCAACAGTCAACTGTAGGATAGAAAGAGGAAGTTGAGGGATTTAAAGAAGTTTTAAGGAAACTCCCTGGCGGATTAAAATTGTGTGCCGGAACCGGGACTCGAACCTGGGCCCTTTGCCTTTCGCGGGCAAGAGCTCTACCGACTGAGCTACCCCGACATAACTCACGATACCGCCTCACAACTTTACTTCCGCCAGTACCTCGCCTCCTACTTTCCTAACTTCACAGAAGCCCTCTTGCGAAACTTGCAAGACTAGCAATCCTGGAAGAAAGGATATGGTGGAGACACGGCTTAGCTACAGCCTAAGGGATGTTTCCAGAATGAAACTTTCACTCTGCAGCGGAGTGTGCGCTGATATGAAACTTCCTGGCAGATTAAAATTTTAATCCGCCAGGAAGTTTCATGTCAGCGCACACTCCGCCTTAGAGTGAAAGTTTCATTCTTCAAGTTTTAAGGAAACTAGAATTTATGTTTAAGGAGGAAGAGTTGAAGGAGAAGAAAAATAGGAAGATTTATCGAAATGACAAGACAAGGAATGAATATCCAAATAATTATAACAGAAACAATAATGGAAATTTCATGCACTTCAACAACAATAATAATTATCACAAAATAAAACAGATACAGATGGAAGGAAGAAGCATTACAAGATTTAGATAATGCCAAGAGTTATTTGCAGTATACAAAGGACCACTAACTATAACAAGAATTGCTCACGCTAATGCGATGGAGCTTACAAACCCAAAAACAGGGAAAAATCTAGGCGTTTACCATACAAGTCATTCGAAATCATATGGCTAACCCGCGAATACGATTAAATTCAATTGGAAAAAAGAAGAGGAAGAAGAGACAAAAAGAGGTAAAACATCTTTATATTTACTCGCCTAGAAACTTGTAAATAACTGAGGAAGGAAGACAGACAAACAAATTTTTAATTTAATAATTTTGTACATAGCAGTAGGTGCACAAACACTGAACTACACAAGATTAAGAAATAGAATGAAGAAGTAGTAAAAATATGAGGTACATTTTATTAAAATGATAACAATATTACCATAGAGAATAAGAACTTTTGCATTGTATAAGATGGGATTGGAATTGAAAACAAAACAAAAAAGTGTTAAAACGTATGTGGCTCTACAATTCGAGACATAATCGTCATTAACCATGACCATATATTTCAGCAACTGCAACGAGATAGCGACGGAGAGTGTACAGTCATGTTGAGTGAGCACTTAGGTTAAATATGATGTGAAGACCAGCGCACCACTGGAAAGGTTGCATCCAGGTTGGACTCTACAAAAAATAACATACACCATGGACATTTTACATGTCACGTTAATGGTCTACAAGAGATCTTCAGAATATTGAGACTGATGATTATCTCAACATATAGATGGAAACACAGCCAAATCCTATTAATCCTTTATATTCCGTAAAGAAATTTACGATTTCTAGCCCAAAAAGAGTTCAAGAAAGAAGATGAGAAGCAAAGGAGGTCTCAAAAGGACAGAAGATGGGCAGATACGTTTCTCTCCTATCTTAAAATACTCGATAAAGTCTTTCCGTAGTCATTACAGAATGGTCACAACACTAGCCATTTCTCAATTATACCTTTCCATCGCCATATAAATGCAAACTGAGGCGATAATCCATTTGAGTCTCGAACTTATATCTTCAAGAAAAAATAAGCAACATGAAAAACTGCTGCAAAGTATATTCTATGAAAAACAACGTCGAGGTGTCGTACTGCTCCAGGTGTGATATAAGAGTTCCGTCATGTCATCAACATACCAGCTGACAGTCACCAACTTCTGTCAACTGGAGGCGGCACAGTTCCATCTCATTGAGCCTCAGCAACAACAAAACTCGGCATCGCATGCTCACATGATATGTACCACCCACATGTTTCCAAATCCATACGGTACCTTTATTGTCGTTGTGATCAGTCAGCCATAGTATCCTGCTTTCAAATTGTAGTTCAGTTTGTGACTCGGTTTCCTCGCTTCTGTGTTAGGAACCTAATCAATGTCGCTCTGTACATTTTGTGGCTTTTCCGTATAGGTGTTATTTTGTTTTTTAGCCTTTGACTGTTAACTCTTCGCTTTGAACAGGAGACTGATGACCGAGATGTTTATTCCCCTCCAACTCCTAACAACAACAACAACTACTACTACATCCATAATGGACCGTCGAACGAGAAAACAACGAGTGTAGCAATACAGTAAAAACGTATATTGAGAGACACAGAACAAAGTTAACAATGCAGGTTCAGAAAACATGACTTTTTATTATTAATTTGTGAAAAAAATTTAAACTGAAACTTATTCTTATGTAAATTATTCATGTAAAGTGGAATTAATTTTTTTCATTTGTATGTAATTTATTTTATTGATTTGTATGTAAAGCTAAAACTGATGTTCTGTAGTTTCTAGTAAAGTTATTTAGTATTTGGAACTTTGAAATTTTTTGAAAGACGAATTAATATATTTACAATATAATATAAGAGAATCAAGAGGAGAGTCATAGTGAAAAGCTTGTTTTTTCTTTAAACGAAACAGAAATTCAAATAAAAGCCAAGTCTAAAAAAATGAAACAGATTAACAAAGCGAAATTCTTGCAGACTTCGTGCAAAGCTGACGTACAAAAATAAACCATAAAAAGTCATGTACATAAAGGTTGTGCACTCACTAGTTTAAAGGAAGAAGTAAAATTTTGTAACGTTTTTGTGAAGAAAAACAGAAACACAATGGCAACGATAAAATACTACTTTTTTTTTTTTTTTTTTTTTTTTTTTTTTTTGAAACAGCAAAACTTTTGCTATAAAACAAGACATAATTTTATCGATAGTAGGTAAGAAAATAATCTTGAATTGTTTGGATTGGACGAAAGGTAATTTTGAATGAGTAATTTTTGCCTGACTTGTTAAGCTTATTTCGGCTGTTAATCGCCATCCTCATGTGTTCTGAAATTATGACAGTACATATTTTATGACGGTAATAAAATTATATGTTATGCTGTGTTTAACTTTGATTGAAATGTTCTATTACATACGTGAGATTTTATTCAGTTCCGTTCAATAACGTTGGAAATCGATCTGTCAAATGTTGTACACTGTTGTTCTATTGTATCAATCTGTATTTACGGCTATTTATGACTGGATCTTCATTTGACATTTGTGTCAACGATATTGAACGTTTCCATAATGTTTACATCAGAGAGTGTTTTCTGTGTTGTGTATTATCTGGGTTGCTATGGATCTGTGTATAGATTATCTTTGCTAATGTTACCCGTTTACATGCTGGAAGATGTGAATAGTTTTCGATATAATTTTTATGTTTTAGTTCTATTTGTTCATTTAGTAAATTTTGGACGTGGTTTAGGAAGTCTAAATACATTTCTTCTTCCTCAATAAAGTTGATATTACCAAAAAGTCCTGAAATGAACAGAAGTCGATCAAGGCTGAGAAAGATATTATTTTTGGTTTCAGCTGAGACGTCGCAGCCAGCAGCCAGCCGTCGCAGCTAATAGTACAGTGTGCAAAAACTTATTCCACCCCTCTCCCCAATCAGTAATTGCAGACGTCATTTCCAACACTTCACAACATTTATTATGACGTGACAGCTTCGACCGTAAAAAAATAATTGATTCAGTTTAAAGTCTAGTAGGTGTGGCACTGGAGACATTCTGCCGATTTTTCTTTGATTAATCATTCAAACAATTGTAAATGAAATATCTGTAAAACTGTTTATAGTTTTCCCAACAACAGCGGCTACTATCGTGTAAATTGTAAACAATAGTAATTAATTATATTATCCTGGTTTCATTTCTAGAGAAAACATTCTAAACATAATAAATACCCAGGTTTCACTTTCTTTTTTGTGTTTTCTTCCAGCGACATCACTTAAGGACCAGAACTGATCCTTACTAGTTACACGTTACTTAATTTTTTTTTTCCTTTTCTTACAGGAAATGTCATCTAAATCCATTTCTGCATACGTACAATCCTGGCCATTAAAATTGCTACACCACGAAGATGACGTGCTACAGACGCGAAATTTAACCGACAGGAAGAAGATGCTGTGATATGCAAATGGTTAGCGTTTCAGAGCATTCACACAAGGTTGGGGCCGGTGGCGACACCTACAACGTGCTGACAAGAAGAAAGTTTCCAACCGATTTCTCATACACAAACAGCAGTTGACCGGCGTTGCCTGGTGAAACGTTGTTGTGATGCCTGGTGTAAGGAGGAGAAATGCGTACCATCACGTTTCCGACTTTGATAAAGGTCGGATTGTAGCCTATGGTGATTGCGGTTTATCGTATCGCGAATTGCTGCGCCATCCAATGATTGTTAGCAGAATATGTAATCGGTGGGTTGAGGAGGACAATACGGAACGTCGTGCTGGATCCCAACGTCCTCATACCACTAGCAGTCGACATGACAGGCATCTTATCCCCATGGCTGTAACGGATCGTGCAGCCACGTCTCAATCCCTGAGTCAACAGAGGGGGATGTTTGCAAGACAACAACCATCTGCACGAACAGTTCGCCGACGTTTGCAGCAGCATGGACTATCATCTCGAAGACCATGGCTGCAGCTACCCTTGACGCTGCATCACAGACAGGAGCGTCTGTGATGGTGTATGCAACGACGAACCTGGGTGCACGAATGGCAAAACGTCATTTTTTCGGATGAATCCAGATTCTGTTTATAGCATCATGATGGTCGCAGCCGTGTTTGGCGACATCGCGGTGAACGCACATCGGAAGCGTGTATTCGTCATCGCCATACTGGCGTATCACCCGGCGTGATGGCATGGGGGTCCATTGGTTACACGTCTCGGTCACCTCTTGTTCTTATCGACGCACTTTGAAAAGTGGCTGTTCCATTTCAGATGTCTTGCGACCCGTGGCTGTAAACTTCATTCGATCCCTTCGAAACCCTACATTTTAGCATGATAAGGCACGACCGCATGTTGCAGGTCTTGTACTGGCCTTTCTGGATACCGAAAATGTTCGAGTGCTGCCCTGGCCAGCATATTCTCCATATCTCTCACCAATTGAAAACGTCTGGTCAATGGTAGCCGAGCAACTGGCTCATCACAATACGCCAGTCACTACTCTTGATGAACTGTGGTATCGGGTTGAAGCTGCATGTGCATCTGTACCTGTACACGCCATCCAAGCTCTGTTTGACTCAATGTCCAGGCGTATCAAGGCCGTTATTACGGCCTGAGGTGGTTGTTCTGGGTACTGATTTCTCAGGATCTATGCACCCAAACTGCGTGAAAATGTAATCACAAGTCAGTTCTAGTATAACACATTTGTCCAGTGAATAGCCGTTTATCATCTGCATTTATTCTTGGTCTAGCAATTTTAATGGCCAGTAGTGTTTAATTCCTAAAAGTCTCCATATTTTATACAATTGTGTAAATCAAAAACGTGATATACGACTCAATTATAATTCTCATGGATAAAGGGTCAGGATCTTTTCTTTTAATAACAATGGTATATAATCAATAAGTTTATTAATACAAGATTATAAATACTATATTTACATTAATAAACAAGCCAGTTTCTGTTGTATAGTAGTAGAAACAACATGAAGCTCGGAAATAATTACATACTCCACAATTGATTTTATTTTTGAATCCAAGATGTACTGTCTATAGTCATTAATAGTTAACGTCTTTGAAGAAGAATGTTTTAAAACTTTCGCCCGACGCATAACGAGGTCAGTGTCTACCTCAGAGGTATTGAACCTTTTATGCATATAATTTCTGAAATCCTCGTAGATTCGGGATTTTAATATGACAAACGAAGCTATCTATGTCTGTATAGCACAGTTTTACGTGAGTTGGTTGAAATGTCTTTAATTATACCCATAGTGAAAGTCGTAAAGAAGCGCCTTAGAAATATTTAAAACAAACATGCCATCTGCAATTGGACTGCGCTCTCCAAAATATCTGGTTCTAGTTTTAAAATATCATTGGCATCATCAACAGCAGCAGCAGACTACATTAAGCTTGGTCAGATCAATGCCAACCAGATTCTCATTAAAATACACTTCTCTGAAAATTTGGTTTTGCGATTAATGCACCTGCATCGTATCTGCCTTCCCATGATGTTGCCAGTTTAATGTCCCGCATCTTTCGTACATTCTGTATGGTCTCGACGAAAACGCCATTATTTATGAGTTTGAAGAAGTTGAAGAATGATTGGCTTCATCCAGGGAGCGTGCTTAGACGATAAAATTCGATGAATCTTTTTCAGAACCAGATTATGTTACAAACACTGTTTTAAATTTACGTAATGAATGACAGTTATTTTTGTAGTAAAGCGTAACTTATTTTTTTGGTTTCTGATTGTTTGATGGTGGAGCCATTTTCTCTGGACAAAAGAGTAAATCTGAATGTATGTAAATCTTGAATACTTTCAGGGTAATGTAACATGTAGCCTGTGTCCTAATCGGTTTTCATACTGTTAACAAAGCCTGTACCACCTCCTCTGGATTTCATTAAAGATGTAAATGTGAAATATTTTTGTTCTTACTCAAGAAACCTCCATTCAGTTCAGAGCTTAAAATGTTGGTTATCATTGTAGTTTACTTCTCCATCCACGTCAAATATTTTAATAAGTTGTTGTCAGCAAAATAATGACCAATCGTAATAATGAATGATTTGGATGTCAATGTGTTTAGATCTTATACATTTTGTAGCCATTCCATTTACATTTAAATTCCATGCTACATTTTTTCCGCAATATAACCGGCAATCTCTTTTAAATATACCGCGATGTCCGATTTTCAGTGTTTTTAAAATCTCCATTACCATCGCTGTAACTTCAATACCATTTTCCACAAGGTTAGCTACACACGTTTAAATTACTAATTATACGTCCAAATCAATCACTACGGCGAGCGGTTACCAAAACTTTGGCCGATTTTATACTGCCATAAGAAGTCCACAACGACGCAACGACAAAGTCAAGGTAAACGACTCGCTATTTTTTTAACATGGTGTCTGTTGAAATACTTCCCACTTTTGTCATAGTAAATTCATTCATTCATGTCAGTTTCCTTCATCAAAATTAATTCAGATCTCTTTTCCGTCTATCGCATTTCGAAATTATTCCCTTTTTTGTATTTTTCGTAATTTTCCGACTTCAACTATAATAAACAGGGAGCAATATTAAACGACTGGCGACCGAAAAGACAAGTCTTTTGTTGAGTTCCCATAGAAATCAGATTACAACAGCTACAGTAGTTCTGAAATATATTGTGTTACTCTATTTCATGTGCACTGATACATTTTTGCATTTTCATGTTCTACTACAACTATTGTGCCGAGAGAGTTTAAAAAAAATATATTTGGAAAAATATGGATTATAAAAATTCAAAATATCTGGAGAAAAAAATTTCAAGAAAGATGTCTAAAAATTCACAACAATAGAGCAACCTGAAAACTTCGTAACACAGGGTAAGGTAAGAATAGACCGAAATTTTACGCTTGTTAGACGCTTCTGTAGTTTCTATCGTCCGTATACAGCTTGAAATTGTGCCACTTTCCAGCCTTTTGCTAATTTTCAAAACATTTTCTATCATATTTTCAGTAATTTCAATAGTAAATTCTAAAAAATGGCAAATATGGCTTCCGCAAGTGTGTTTTAACAAAACGTTCCTCACTTGTCTACCGCGGCGGTCTTGCTTGCGTGTGCCGTTCTATGATAGTAATATCTCAGAGTTTATGTCAACAAACGCCATTACGTGTGACAGAGCTAGTATTTACATTTTTCACTTGATAATGACACGCAGACAGGTGACAAATATGGACAGAGTAAATTCTGACAGTTAGACGCTACAGACATAACAGATAGCAAACCAAAACACAACTGACGACCGAATAGAAAACATTTCACCCGTCACGGACGCAAATGAAGCGTCGATAGCAGACCGAGCTACATACACAACAAACATACTGTAATACACACGCAGGAAACATTACGTAGCAGATTTCAAGTTTTGTTTACCAACCTGAGTCAGCAAGTAGCTGCCATGTCCCAACAAATTTGAGACACAACGACAATAATTTCGAGAACAACAACACCACCTGATCCTATTGGAACAACAACAATAGAAAATAGCAGGTTCGTCATTGCGTACACCATCGCAGGCGCTTCTGTCTGTGATGCAGCGTCAAGGGTAACCGCAGCCACGGTCTCCGAGCTGATAGTCCATGCTGCTGCAAACGTCGTCGAACTGTTAGTGCAGATGGTTGTTGTCTTGCAAACGTCCCCATCTGTTGACTCACGGATCGAGACGTGGCTGCACGATCCGTTACAGCCATGGAGAAAGCTATTGACAATGTTGACTGGATTACACTCTTTCAAATTCTCAAGGTAGCAAAGCGAAGAGTTATTTATATTCAACCTGTACAAAAACCAGACAGCAATTATTAGAGTCGAAGGGCATGAAAGGTTCGCAGTGGTTGTCAAGGAAGTAAGACAGTGTTGTGGCCTTTCCCAAAAGTTGATCAATCTATACATTGAGCAAGCTGTGAAGGAATGCAAGGAGAAATTTGGAGAGAGAATTTAAGGACAGGGAAAGGGAATAATAACCATGTGGTTTGCTGACGACAAAGTCATTCTAAGACAGCAAAAGACCTGGAAGAGCAATTAAACGCAATGGACAGGGCCTTTAAAAGAAGGCATAGATGAACATTAACAAGAGTACTGCCAGGGTAGCGGAATGTAGTGGCAGAAAATCAGGCGATGCTGAAGGAACTAGATTAGGTAATGAGACAATAATAGTAGTAGATGAGGTGGGTTACGTGGGTAGCAAGATCTGATGGCCGAAGTAAAGAGGATATAAAATGCAGAATAGTTATGGGAAGAAAAGCGTTTCTGGAGAATCGAAATTTGTTGATTATCAAATAATAATAATAATAATAATAATAATAGAAGGTTTCGAAATGTGTTGCTACAGACGAATGATGAAGATTAGATTGGTAGATCACTTAACTAATGAGGAAGTGCACAAAAGATTTGGGAAGAAAAGGATTTTCTGGCATATCCTGACCAAGAGAAGGGATAGGCTGCTCGGACACATTCTGAGACATCAAGGAATCTTCATCTTAGCATTAGAAGGAGGTGTTTGGTTTAAAACATCGTAGAGGGAGACCGAGGGACGAATATAGTAAGCAGATTCAAAAGTATGTAGGTTGCCCTACGTATTCTCAGATGAAGTAATAAAATAATTCACTGTATAGTAGCTCTGTTGCCATAGAAATATCATTACGGGGGCGTGGTGCAGTGCAAGATACTGTGGAGTGCAATGGCAGACCAAAACATACGAACACGGCAGCAGTATTAAAAGTTACAGTACAGAACAATTATTTGCTTAAAATTCTCGAGTTGTTACATTTACTTTTTTCAGTCTTCCATTAAGCTTTCCCATCTGTAAGTTCAACTGATACGGCCCCTCAGACTTTACGTGTCCTGTTGCACTTCTGTCGTCCATTTCTTCCACCCCCTCTCCATAACCTCTTCTCTCCATCACCTCGTTCCCAATTTTCCTTGTAATCCTTCTGTCTACCAGCTCCTCCTTCTTCATCTTCTCCTCTTAGTTTTGTACTTAAAGATTTGTTCTCTGGGATGTGCCTTACGGTCAATATTACAGGGTAGAAGTGGTGGTGAGGCTTAATGTGCACAGTCATCCGATTTCTGAAATGTGCAAATGCTTGTGTACCTTATGGACCAAACTGCTGAGGTTATCGCCGCGGCGGATTAGCCGTGCGTACTGGGGCGCCGTGCTGTAGTGCGCGCGGCCGTTCGCCGTCGAGGGTTCGAGTCCCACCTCGGGCATGGGTGTTTGTGTTGTTGTTGCTGGTTTTTTGGGGACTAAACAGCTAGGTCATTAGTCCCTGTCTGTGTTGTCCTTATGTTTACCTTAGTTTAAGTAGTTTGTATGCTACGGAGTAATAACCACGTAGTTGAGTACGATATATTTACAAACATTTGAACATTTGCTTTGGTCATCAGTCTCCATTGTAAAAAAAACTACTTAATTTAACTTACACTTACGAGAACACATACAGCCAACCCCTTGGGAGGAAGCGTGCCTAATTGCTTAAGGCGACCCTTGGCATACAGCAGAAAATCCGGGTTCGAATCCCGGCCCATTATAAATTTTCATCTTTGCCACTGGATTTATTTCAAAGCCCTGAAACGGTCGTAATGTTTAAATATTTGTAATTCGTAAAATTACTATGTACCTTGAAAAATTACTGTTCATAGCGACTATCAAAATTTTCAGCTACCGTGGATAGTAGAAGACTGACTAGCTAAATCTGGCCATGCTGTTTTGGGTCATTCTAATGCGAAATGAATGGAGAAGTGGATAACAGAACTCTAGCTAACGTAGACTCAATGAGAAAATATATAAATTAATAACGTGTTTTTCAGCAATATGCAATGAAAGGGAAAAGTGATACTGAGCCATAGTGGCTCAGATCCAGCCAAGCTTTCCTCTCGGAGGGCTTCGCACAGGGAAGAGCCTTTGAGCGTACCCTCTGGGTGGCGTTCTCATCTGCCACATTGACAGCTGCCACTGGGCTGAAACTCGTCGTGACATCCTTTAACACAACCTCGATTCTCCTTCACCCTTCGCCTCCTCCACCCCAAATTTAAGCGCTTCAAGTTAATAGCAAACTGTCTTATCGGTTTCTTATTGGTTGATTTACAGTCTTCCAGATTTTTTTGATTTTTATTTTTATTTTTTTTAGGTAAAAACGGAAGATGAATTTATAACACCCGTATTACGGATGAAATTTTTTTGAATCTATTGTACTCTTTGAATTGCATTGTAGTCGGGGGTTCGAATCCCCCCTCGGGCATGGATATTTGTTCAAATGTTTGTAAATCTATCGGACCAAACTGCGTGGTCATCGGTCCGTAGCTTAGAAACTACTTAAACTAAGGTAAACTAACCTAAGGACAACACACACCCCCATGCCCCAGGAAGGACTCGAACCTCCGACGGCGAGCAAAAGGCGCCTTAGACCGCTCGGCTATTCCAGCAGGTCATGGACATATATGCTTTCTTTAGTATTAGCTAGTTCATAAGTTCTTTGTAAGTTTAGGGACTGATGACCCCGTAATTAAGTCCCATAAGCTTAACAAACATTTGAACATTTGAAACTTCCTGGCAGATTAAAATTGTGTGCCGGAACCGGGACTCGAACCTGGGACCTCCACCATATCCTTTCTTCCAGGAGTGCTAGTCTTGCATGTTTCGCAGGAGAGCTTCTGTGAAGTTTGGAAAGTAGGAGGCGAGGTACTGGCGGAAGTAAAGTTGTGAGGCGGCATCGTGAGTCGTGTCGAGATAGCATAGTCGGTAGTGCGCTTGCCCGCGAAAGGCAAAGGTCCCAGGTTCGAGTCCCGATTCCGGCACACAATTATAATCTGCCAGGAAGTTTCCTATCAGCGCACACTCCGCTGCAGAGTGAAAGTTTCATTCTATTTGAACATTTGATTTTCTCTGCGGCCCACTCGCCGGCAGCAGCAGCGGTGGCGGCGCTGCGCTGCCTCGCCCTCAGCCCACAGCGCCTGCTGCCGACCATCCCTCTGCATGTGTAAAATGCTTTACTGTTAATGAATGGTGATCCAAAAAAAGGTTGCGATTTGCATTTCACATCCGATATCAAAGGGGCAGACCACCCGTTTCGTATTATTTGTATTTTATTACACAAAGATCCAATCAGATAGCACTCTACAATGGTTAACTCTGTTATTTGTGGTTTAAACCTTATTCCTTTTCCCTTTACAAGAGCCCTGCATGTAATTTGTAATTGTCATCACTTCGTATCTTTTCACCAAGCCATAGTGGGAAACTGCACTATAATGTTTCTACATCTACATACATACTCCGCAATCCACCGAAAGGTGCGTGGCGGAAGGTACACTGTACCACTACTAGTCATTTCCTTTCCTATTCCACTCCCAAATAGAACGAGAAAAAAAGAATGCCTATATGCCCCCGTACGAGCCCTCTCTTATCTTCTCATTGTGATCAGTACGGGAAACGAAAGTAGGTGGCAGCAAGATCGTACTACACTCAGCTTCAAATCCCGACCCTCTAAATTTCCTCAAAGGAAATTCACGAAAAGAACGTCGTCTTTCCTCTAGCGATCCCCAATTGAGTTGCCGGAGCATTTCCGTGACACTCGCGCATTGGTCGAACCTACCAGTAACAAATCTAGCTGCTCGCCTCTAAACTGCTTCTATGTCTTCCTTTAAACTGATCTGTTGCGGGGCCCAAATACTTGAGCAATACTCGAGACGTGGTCCTACAAGCGTTTTATATGCGGTCTCCTTTACAGGTGAAGTACATCTTCCCAAAATTCTCCCAATAAACTGAGGTCGGCTGTCCGTCGTACTCACAACTGTCCTTACATGTTCGTTCCATTTCATATCGCTCTGCAATGTTGCGCCTAGATATTTGAACGACGCGACAGCATCAAGAAACTCACTACTAAAGCTGTATTTGAATGTTATAGGATTCTTTTTCCTACTCATGCGCATCATCTTACATTTTTCTACATTGAGGGCTAGCCGCCATTCTTCGCACCATCTAGAAATTTTGTCTAAGTCATCCTGTATGCTATTACAGTCAGTTAAAGACGACACCCTCCCATACACCACAGCATCATCAGCAAACAGCCGCAAATTACAAGTTACTCTGTTCATCAGATCGTTTATATAGATAGAAAATAATAGCGGTCCTATCACACTCCCCTGGGGCACGCCTGACGATACACTCGTCTCTGATGAACACTCGCCGTCGAGAACGACGTACTGCGTTCTATTACTTAGGAAATCTTACAGCCAGTCACAAATCTGAGAACCTATTCCATAAGCTCGTATCTTCGTTAGCAGTCTGCAGTGCGGCACAGCGTCGAACGCCTTTTTGAAGTAGAGAAAAACACAATCCGCCTGTTGCCCTTCATCTATGGCTCGCAAGATGTCATGTGAGAAAAGGGCAAGCTGAGTTTCACATGAACGATGTTTTCTGAACCCGTGCTGGTTCGTAGAAAGAAGCTTTTCCGTCTCAAGGAAATTTACTATATTCGACTGAGAATATGCTCCAAAATTCTACAGGAAACTGATGTCAACGAGATTGGCCTGTAATTATATGGGTCAGTTGTCTTTCCTCTCTTATAAACGGGAGTTAACTGCGCTTTTTTCCAATCACTAGGAACTTTGCGCTGAATTAAAGATTCGCGATGAATGCAAGCTAAGTAAGGGACCAATGCCGCAGAATACTCTTTATAAAACCGAACTGGTATTCCATCCGGACCAGCAGACTTTTTCGTACTTAGCTCTCTCAGCTGCTTCTCTACACTGGAAATACCTATTACTATGTCCTCCATTTCGCGATCAGTACGTTGATCAAATGATGGTATATTTGTGCGGTCCTCCTACGTGAAAAATTTCTTAAAGGTAAAATTCAGAACTTCAGCTTTCCGTTTACTTTCTTCTGTTACTTCCCCGGAATGATCAACGAGTGACTGGATAGTGGGCTTTAACCCGCTTATCTATTTTACATAGGACCAATTTTTTTTTTTTTTATATTTTTTTTGAGCTATCGGAAAGATTTTTTGCTAAGGTATGGCTGTGGTAATTATTGTATACTTGGCGCATGGATCGTTTTATAGATGCACGAATCTCAACCAACTTTTGCCTGTCATCATTTGCGTGTTCTTTTTTGAACCGAGAGTGTAACAGTGTCTTCTTTCTCAGTAGCTTTCTGACATTATTATTATAACATGGTCGATCTTTTCCATCCTTAATCGACTTAACAGGCACATATTTCTCTAACCTTTTATGTACAATTTACTTAAATTTAGTCCACAATTCTTCTACATCCATAGTACCGGAACTAAACGATGCCCATTCATTTTCTAAGTGCGATCCTAACAATTGCTTATCTGCTCTTCCCAACAAAAACACGCTCCTAGACTTGTTGATTGGCTTGTGAACTTTGGTCACCATCGACGGTATGCTGATATCATGATAATTAATTCCTGTCTCTACACAGACATCGTTAATAAGGTCAGGCCTGTTCGTAGCTATAAGGTCTAAAAAATTTCCATTGCGCGTGGGTTGCCGGTTAAGCTGCTCAAGACAGTTTTCGGAGAATGTATCTAAAAGTAACTCGCAAGACTGCTTGTCTGTACCGCCTGAAGTGTAACTAGAGAGTTCCCAACCTATACTCTTAAGGTTGAAGTCTCCCACGACTAATATTACATGGCCCGGATACATACGCACTACCTGGTGTAGACTTTCTTTGAATGACTATAAAACTGCTACAGCAGCAGTGGGGGCCCGGTAAAAACACCCAACTATTAACTTTACTTCTTTTAGACCTGTTATACGTGCCCAGATAACTTCACAGTTACTTTCAACTTCGATCTCAGTAGATACAATATCTTTGTCCACGGCGATGAACACTCCTTCTCCAGTTGTGTCCGATCTATCTTTCCGATATACATTCCATGCCTCGCTAAATATTTCTGAACATCATGATTTAGCCAGCTTTCGGTGCCTAACACTATCTGAGCACAATAATTTCCATGCAGTGCGGCAAATTCGGAAACTTTGTTTTTAATTCTTTGAAAGTTCGCGGCTAATATTTTGACAGTCGAATTTTTGAAGCGAACGTGGTCTGAATTCGCTTTCTGAATGTTGACAGGCGAGTGCTCATCAGAGTAAGCGCCTAGCCTACAAAATCCCCATGTGGACTTCACAAGTACTCAGCTACCCGAGTAGCCCTTTCCTTAGTGTAGTGCACCTCTGATCTATCTAGGGGTGTCCTACAAGTTCCCACCCGATAACGCAGATCCAGTGTGTGTCATTGTTTGATTCATTACGGTAAATGTATGCGATCAATTATATGAATACCTTTCAGTGCATGACGTACAGCAATGTAGGCACCCTCCAAGGTTCGTGTCTTCTTATATAATTTCTACAGCTGATATTTCTCATTAAGGAACTGTGCTAATCATGATGTTCTCTTGCTCTGTAAGTATCTCCCCTAGCATGTGCAACGGGGTGACACGTCTGCTTGAATCAGTAATGTAATGAATTATGTGTGGAGGTGGAAAAGTTGATCCTTACTGAAAATTAATAAAAATTATACTACGTGGAGATCAATAAATTACCTTGATAGTGCGCAATGGTGAGCTGTCTAGCATACGGCAGCAACAGCAATCTAGAAAATTTCGCAATCTGACTGCAACAACAACAAAACATAAGGGCAAAATAATCGTGAGCTGACAAACTAGTCTAACACGAGCAGTGAACAAATGGTGAAAAGTTCTGTACCTGACAGTGTTGGCCCTGCTCTCAAATGACAATAGTTAAAAAAAGAAAATTTAGCGATTATGCCCAAACAATTCAATATTCACGTTAAGTGTAATATTTGTGTTCGACGTTTGGTATAGACTTGTACCAAATACTTAAATGTAAAACACTATTAAAGCGAAACTAACCATTAATGACATGTAGCAGAACGATGGTGTAGCACGTTGTAACAGTAGCAATTAAAAATATTACGCAACATCTTTTCTCGTCAAGTTCTGGGGAAAGTCTGAATCTAGTCTGCACTGTACAAAATTAGCTGTTCTCTCATGTGAGCAGGTATGAAACAAACTAATAGTCCTGATAGCACGTATTTATAAAAGAAATGTAATCATAAAAATATTACTTTTCTTTTAGTCATGGGAGAATGACCTCGCTTCGCAGAAATTCACATTCTTCACTTCAAATTGTTCATGAAATTACCTACAGTAGCAAGTCTGCTGTCAATCAAAAATAAACCAATGATACTAAATAGATCTACGTTCAACAAAATTTCAAGATTAGTAATAAGCGAATTCGACACAGGTAACATAAACCATAGAAACGAAGAATGTGCGTATTATTACGAAGTCGTGCATTGAGGCAATTTCTAAATCTGGAATGCGACCCTAGCCACAGGAAAGGTATAATTATAAGTGTCAAAAAGTAACTGGCGTTAATTAATTTTTTTATACTGAAAGTATCATAGTAACTAACAATGGGCCTAACAAAGGTGATTAACAATGTTCACAAATCAATCGAGAGGGTACCAAAATTCATACTGAATGGAAAGAAAACCTAAATGAAATAAGCAAAATTCGCACAATGCAAAAATATTAAAAATGATTTACCAAAAAATTAATACCGTAATGATGGATGCCACGGACTGCTTCAGCCGCGAGCTCCAATGCTTCCGACCGCGCCAAGCTCCAGATCCCCACTCTCACTACCGCCCGGCAACAGAGAGGGCAACCTACTGCCTACTGGCTGCTAAAGATAATCAGGTCAAATAATTTTAAATTTGCGACCGAGGGCTGCTTTTTCATCCACTGATTTGCATTACTTACTTTAGATATTTCATTGGAATAAATTTTAGTACATATTACTTACATACACAGAGAAATAAACATTTTGTGTCGTTACTTACTTTCGATTTTTCATTGGCGTAACTTGCACACAAGCCATATATAACACGAACGATTTCTTTGATCGAATCCGAAGACCTTGTAATAAATAACGGCGCTGCTGTCGCGGGATAATTTGAACCTGCGGCCGGCCACCATGATAGGGTAAGCATCAGATACGTAGGAGTGTTGTTAGAGATAAATCGTGCATTATATAGCTACTGCTATACCCAATTCATAGTCACGTCTTTACTGTTTGACTATTGCAGTGTACATGGAGCACAATGGTGAAGAGCTGCTCATAACAACAAGAGGATTCTGATAATATAGTTTCCGTGTCGGCGGCTGCTGTTAAAGTAGTATCAACAACAAAAATTAAAATTTCTTCACTATCTTTGAACCGCTACAGAGAAGCAACTGCATAAAACATGCACTACGCTTTGTTACGGTTCGTAGAGCTTCTGTCACGAGAGATGACAGTGTAGCGGCCGTATTTCTAGATGGCACTGGTATCGAAAGTAAGGATACGTTTGTAATGTTATAGTAACGAATACATACGCATACACTTCTGTTCGTCCCTCTCACGGCGCTATAAAATTTCAACAAAGATCGGAGCCTAACTACTGTGGATTTTGGTGATATACATAAGTGCTTCCGCCACGCACCGCAAAAATTTATGTAGACAGAGAACTTTCTCTTGTTTTGAAGTTCAAGTATGCAACAGTTTCAAAATGTTCAAATGTTTGTAAATCTATCGGACCAAACTGAGTGTTCATCAGTCCGTAGCTTACAAACTACTTAAACCTAGGTAAACTAACCTAAGGACAAACACACACACACCCATGTCCCAGGGAGGACTCGAACCTCCACGGCGAGCAACCGCGCGCTCCGCAGCGAGACGCTTTAGACCGCTCGGCTACTCCATCGCGGCTACAACAGTTTATTAAGATCGGTAAAAACCTTCAGGTGTATAAGCATCATAAACATACATTACAAAACGCACTTTCAGGTTACAAGGAACATCAGGAGCGTGTAATCTCTTACCTCTTACATAAATAAAAACTGGAAAACGCGGCGTCGCCTGGGTGAAATGGTACTTAAGATTATTGCAAGGTATCCTCCCTCATGCACCGTATGAAATTTTAGGTAGTCGATGACCTTCCTCTTGTTTAGAAGATCAAGCGTGCATAATTTCATGAAGTTAGGAATGAAACTGCAGATTTCGTCAATCTGTAGGAAAAGTATCCTCCGCCATGCATCGTAATTCGACCCTATCGTAAAATACTTTCTTAGCTGACTTCTACCTGTGAACTACATACCTGCTAAACTTCAGCTTCATATGTGCAGTAGTTTTCAAGATTTCGTGTTTAGTCAGTGAGGGAGTATATATAAATTTAACCTTTCGATAGCTCAGGCTCAGATAAATGCAGTGATTGCTGAGTTTAAAAGTACGTTTCATCGTCATGTGTATGACTAAACAGGAAGAGTAACTATCAGAGGCTGCCTAACACAGCACGATAGCTGGCAAGGCACTGTGGCACGAAGATGGGCAAGCATCTGACGACCAAATGTTTGCTGACTTCGTGTGCTGGCGAACGTATCGTGGACGCAAATATTTCACTAACCGTACGTCCCTCTAGAGAACGGGATAAACACGTTTTGTTTGTTACGGAAAACAAACTGACGTTTCCTATTGAGACTGAATAAACAAGATACCCAAATTCAGGTAGCGGACAAAATAATACGAACACCTTGCCTTATACTACGTCTGTTGCTAGTTGGCACCACTGCAGACGCGACTGCAGTGGACATTTCACGTGCGAAATATTGTACTTACCCACACACACATATATTACTAGACTGGCGAACTTACCTCTTTGGCGGAAGCATAAACCTACGACGGAAGCCTGACGCCGCCATCTTGCTTTACCTCACGTCGAAAGTTTCGTATAGTGCTACTATGTTCTTTTGACACGAAATGACGTTGTAAGCTTTACTAGTTCGTTTAAACATGTTTTTCAGTTGAGCTAATACTTCCGTAGTAGTCGAATCTAACACATACATTATAGGATCATGTTATGAGAAGAACTTGTGACATACAGTTAAAACATCTTGTAGTTATCGTAAAAGCACTAAGAAAAATTGCACTGATGTGTTTTACGGCCCACTTTGGATCTGTAGTTTTATAAAGTTTTGCAAACATTTTGGACCAAAATAATACAAAATTATTGTGGTAATATCTATGCACCCAACACGTAATATTCTCTCTGACCGTATTTTAACAAACAGCCAAAATTACATGATGTTTGAGTTTAGCTTTGACAAACGTACTCTTTTTTGAACTTTTACCTCTTTGAACTATCATTTTAATATCTCTCCCACATTTTCATTATATTTTTCCGTTAAAATATTATCACCTGTCTTGCCTTGGTATTCTAAGATTATTTTCTTTGCCTGTACTGGTTACGAATGACTATAGGCTGGAACGAACGTAGCGTACATTTGGCGTTCGGACGAGTGACTATAGCCTGGATGGAACACAGCGTACATTTGGCAGAGATACATTGACTCTAATTAATAACTTTCAATATATTCCAGAAATAGTGTATGAACGCTTAGAAAAAAAATGTAATTTGTTGCAATGTATACACTTCCCTTCTGTTTGATTAAGGAACTACACTTTCCACAGAAACTACCTGTATCAGCACTTTGTGCAGAATGTTCATTATTACAGTATCCTTCCAGTTTACGTGCATATGCTTCAGAAGACCATTGTTCAGTTCGTTGTTACGTATTTCATGGCATGTTCACGAAATGAAACAAACACGCATTGTAGAGGGAGCATTCTTACATATGCACAATTCTAAACATTGAAAAACATAGCTTTATTTAATTAATAAGAGTGTCTGAAACCCTTTTAGGGAGAAAAAAGGTAGTGACGTGTTTCGAACCACTGACCGTCAGCATCACAGTCCAACGCATTGCCCACTACTCTACGGCTAACAATCAGAAGTTACGTTCTTTAATCTCGTATTATTGATGGCAGTCGTTAACTGACGCTAACACTGCATTTTTAGACACTACATTATTATTTATCGCACGAAAAACGACGTGTTTCTGTTAACTCTTCAGTGCGCTATTGCTTTGAAATGACAACGTGTAAGTTACTATAAGAAAATCATTAAATACGCAACCCAAGATAGTGTATGCCAGAGAGAGATCTGGGCGAGGAATGTCACGTGACATATCCGAAAGGCTGGTTTTCGTTAATTCAATGGAGGATGTCAAATCTCCGTTATTTTTGCAAATATCTCTCAAACAATATGAGAAATGAAAAAAAAAAAAAAAAAAAAAAAAAAAAAAAAAAAAAAAAAACATAAGGGAGCAAAGTTGTAGAGAATCGTCTTCTCTACAAATTCGGTTATTCAGTTTTTGCGTTAGATCAACGGTTTATTTGCAATTAAAATTACATTACAAACGGCTTGTTTCGGCATTGCAAACGTATTTCTTATACGAAATATTTGAAAAAGCGACGTTCTGGTCTCTGGTACCCAACAATTATGTCTGTAAAACTTGGTGCCGATTGGTTGAACGGTTCGACCTAAAAAGTTGGAACACGTTACAGACATCGTCAAATCGCCGCTATTTTTGCAAATATCTTTGAAACGATGAGAGATATGAAAAAACATAAAAGTGCAAAGTTGTAGAGAATTTTCTCCTCTACAAATTCGGTTATTCAATTTTCGTGTCAGATGAATGGTTAAGCAGTTATTTTCATTTAAATTTAGAGCTATCAAAAGACGATCGCAAAAGCCCACTTTTAGTGTTACTACCGTAACCTAAAGTGGTCCGATAAAGGTACGTGTTATCCACGACAAATGCAAATTTAAAACGGGTGTAGTATTAAAAGAAAATCCTAAATTGACCGAAATTGATAATAGGTTTATAAAAACAGCAAATAAAAGCGACTCATTACTTTATGTGTCAAAGCAGACTTGTATTCGTAAGAACAGTGAAATGAATGAAGATAAGTATTACCCACGGCAAACAGCTCTTTTATAACAACCATGCTACTGAAAGAAAAGCCGAAGATGAAAGAAGTTGTTAACACATTAACAGAAACATGAAGCAATGAATTCGTTGCGGTACTGCATGTATCTTCCGTTTGTTGTACGAAAAGTTACAGCCAGATACAACACACGAATTGACTGTTATGTCAAAATTCTAAGAATAGTGTAGTTATGTGAGTTCATCAGTATTTTTACGACTGTTTTCTGTAATTACACACACTATCCCTTACCTGTTTATAGGATAGAAATATGGCGGCGAGAGTTCACTGACACCATTGATACTGTATACGGAGTTGCCAGTCTAGTAGTAGGTCTGTGGCGTTCCCTTACAGCAGCGTTTTTCAATCTTCTTGAGTTCGCGACCCCCTCCAAGTAAAAATATTCCGACGATCCCCTCCCCCACACCGTCCCCTTTTTTAATTCCATGACGTCGAATTTAATATTTTCTTCTGTTTAAAAAAAAAGGACAATAATTTACATTATAGGGTGAATTTTTAATCTGCTTTCCAGAATGGAACACATTATTCTATTTTTCATTACTTTTGACAGAAAAAATATGTGTTTCATGACGAATGTTTCACGTTGCATGTAAGATTCGGAAACCAATTACTCTTGTTAAATCCTACTGTCTAAGCAATTTCTAGAGAAGTTGATATTTTTTCGAATTTCTCATAATTACTAGCTTATGATTTCCCGCTTCGCTGGGTTAAAGTTTTATATGAGTAGTTTTATAAATATAATATTGAAGGGAAAAGACTGCAGTGAGAGACTTTGCGTTTAGTTCTTTTTATTATTACTTTTTTTTATTTGTTCACATATCTTACATGCAAAATCTTTACATTAAATTACATTCATATAAACTATATTTGATGTTTGGTTGTGTTGTGCCTACACATATGCTTTAGGATGATCATTAATTTACTGACCGGAACAGCACTAATTATTTATTTCATCACTAACTTAATGAAATATGCCCCTTATTCTAAGTGACTGATTTTTCAAAAAGCCGTTGCCAACATCAGCACACTACGCCAATGCCGTAAGTAAAATTGTACCCCTTGATGCATCGACATCTGTTAGTTACTTGGTGTGCTATGTAACTAACAACTCAATTTGTCCTTTCCTGTACGATGACGTTTTCTATGACTTTCTAAACATAACGAACTCAAAATGAAATGAGGATAGGCCTACACCGAAATCAGAAAGGAAACTGCATAAATTCGATTTTTCTTGCAAAGAATTATGTAAATATATTCAAAGAATTCACATGGAGGTAATTTTGGAACTGGCAATGCAATTTTATCCCTTGAGCAGCATATACTTATATATGACTTACCAATTTTCCATCACCGACCTACACAAGGAGGTTAAAATAAGGGGAGGCGGCGCTACTATGAAGAGCTTATATCTGTATCTGCCAGGCACTTAAATGTGTTTTGCAGAGTATCCCATGTAGATGTAGATGTCAACTGAAGCCAGTCCGCCATCTTGTGGAGTCAACGAAATATGATATTCAACCCTCCTTGTATGATTCCGACTAAAGCACTGTGTGGTTTTTGACCTGTTAACTTTCATACATTTAAATAACTGTCATTTCTGGTAGATGTTTGATATAGTACAGACCTTTCAAATAGGTGAACTGTGATTTAATAACATAAAATTATTGGCTCCACAATATGGCGACAGAGGCTTCACTTCTGTGGCGTTAAGGGCATCTCCCCCTATTATAACCTCATTGAACATACATTAACGTATGATTACAGTCTGCGTATTGCAGTGAGTTCAAAGGTAATATGGAGATGGTATTATGTATTATGAAACCTTGACGCTCGACGTATATTTGTCTGTCTAATCCAGTTGTCAGTATTTTGATCCTAAGCACTACAGTTGCTTTCCAGTGTTTATATTGAGATCATTGGTGTATTGCCAGTGTAGTTAATGCTCAGTAATGTATGTCTCTGTTTCCCAGTGTTTTATCTTTGAGTCTTTTTATATTTGAGCATCTGTTGATCGTCGTATTGCTGCACATTTTATGGATTTTTGTTCGCCACACTCACCCACCGCCACACACCGCGACCAAACACCATAGTGCAAACAGCGAACCTACAGGCTGCTCTCATGGATAACCGCCATTGGTCTGCAGTGAATAATTTTGTCTACCAAGCTAAATATACAGACACACGTCCCACGTTCCATTTTTATATATGTATATTGATGATTTATTACCTCTCGGTGATTTAGCTATCGATTGGTCCCTGAAAAGTTTTTAGGCTTTTCTTTTATTCGCCATTAACGTGGCGTATTTACTGTAAATAAGTCTGTTCTATTCTTAACGGAACTGACGATAATAAGGAATTACGTAATTTTAGTATACAATAAATTTCACTTTTCTTAGGCAATTTTGGTATTACGGAGCGCAAAGTAGCCAGACGTGCACTGGTCTGGTCGTGTGGTGGTGCAAGTACTTCCTCCTGCGACGGCGGTCCCCTGAAAAGACTTACAGGTTAAAAAACACTGCCTTTACAGCACACACCATTGATAACAGCCTGCGCGTGCCCCTATCTCTGCTGTCTTATAGCTTGAAACCAACATCTAACACTGGTAATTATGAGCAACAGTTTTTCTCATTTGCAAGTGAAATCAACCGTTGATTTTAACAGTAAAATGACTTCTCGTATTTCTATTACACATGTAGTAGTCAAAGGTACGCAATTTCTACATGTTACTAATATTAATGTGGTGATTACCTTCTTCACAAATGGCGAAGGTGAAAACTATTGTCAGTCATTTTTACAAGCAACAAAATTACATATCCTTGCGTTGCACTACGAATCTTTTCCTTTTTGTGACTTATGAATGTGATTATCGATGGGAAGATTATTCAAGCTGCTCTTGACCGAGTTTATATGTCAAATATGTCACTTCTGGTACAGATCTGCTTTCAACAACGTTACACAAAGCTAAAAATACTTAGACTATAATAGGCTACCTATAAAATCACTTCTTACTCGAATGATGAAAACGGTTTCCTGCCCCGACTCATGTGACGTGATGTTGCTTTCAGTATGACCACAGTCGGTATGACTTCACACGCAGTCTATGTTATCTTTTGTCTATGCCTTAACGGCTTTCTGGAGCGTCACGTTACGGATGACGCGGCCTCCCGCGTCGAGGGTTCGAATCCCCCTTCGGACATGGATGTGTGTGTTGTCCTTAGGTTAGTTTGGTCCCATAGGAATTACAAACATTTGATTTTCTTAACGGCTTACAGTATACGCATGCGTTTCGTTCTGCAACGCTCAATACAGATGATCGGTGAAACGCGAGGTCTCTGTCTTTCAAAGAGGCCAACTGGATGGTGCGAGCTAGAGGGAGCTGCACTGTGTGATAATGGTTCACTACTGACAGTATCGTCGGTAAGGCAGCGTAGATACAACACGAGGACATCATTGGCAAAATGAATAGTGGGCGAAACTCGAAGTTAACTGACAATGACTGGCGAGCAGTTTGAACAATTGTGGCCAGCAGAAGCACTGTCCCTCCCCCCCCCCCCCTGGCTAATGACTCCCCCCTCCAAACTGCGACCATCTCCCCCCCCCCCCACACACACACACATACACACGGGATATAAGGTCCTGGATTCGGAAGATGATTTTATTTTGATATAAACATTGGAAGTATATGGTATGGTCCAATGAATCATAGTTTGTCGCGTGGGAATGGCTGCGCGTTCTAAGGGCCATGTCACGGATTGAAAGCGGCTCCCGCCGGAGGTTCCAAACCTCCCTCGGGTATGTGTGTGTGTGCGTGTGTGTGTGTGTGTGTGTGTGTGTGTGCGCGCGCGCGCGCGCGCAAGTTAGTTTAAGTAGATTGATCTCAGCAGTTTGGTCCCTTAGGTGTACAAACAGTTTTTTTTTTTTAATTTTTTTAATCATCGTTTACATTGCTTCCAACAAATTCAAATGTTCAAATGTTTGTAGAGTCTATGGGACTTAACTACAGGGTCATCAGTCCCTAAACTTACAAACTACTTACAACTAAGGACGGCACAAATATCCATGCCCGAGGGGGGATTCGAACCCCCGACCGTAGTGGCCGTGCAGACCGTGACTGGAGCGCCTTAGTCTCCTCGGCCACCGCGGCCGGCGCTTCCAACAAATAACCGGCTTTATGTATGAAAACCCTAAAACATGCTTACGATACGACATGCTTGCTCCCTACCTGAATCGGGTATCTATATCATGCTATTCAACTATCATTACTATCATTGTCGGATAATTATGAATTAATACCTCTCATCCTCGACAACAGACTACTTACTATGGCTTATATATTGCTAACAAACTCTGTCAAATTCCAAAATGATGATGCGCCACCCACACAGCCAAAATGGTTCAGGTGTGCTTTCTACAGCATCAGAAAATTATCAGTCATCTCCCTTGGACAGCAGATTTCCTATGTTCCAACATGACTGAACGGCTATGGAAAGTTTTAGAGCAAAAGGTGAGGACCAATTTAAAACTCCAATATCGATTAAATAATCGGCGAATGTTTCGGTACAAGAATGGATGACATTCTGTTGGAAAAAGACACTTTAAGAATGGGATCCTCAGAAGACTTCGGACTGTTTTCAATGCCAATGGTGGGACAACTCCTTACTAATACATAAATATTGTGTTTATGTTAGGTGTTCATATTATTTTGTTCACCCCGTTGTTTGCGTCTGCTTTTAACCCTCTATTGCACTGTATATGTTTAAATATACATATTTTCAGAACTCTATACTAGCTCACGTAATGTAAATGTGCGCCGGCCGCAGTGGCCGAGCGTTCTGCGGTGCGCCAGTCACAGTCTGCACGGCCGCTATTGTCTGGGGTTCGAATCTCCCCTCGGACATGGATGTTTGTGTCGTCTTTAGTGTAAGGTAGTTCATAAGTAGTTTGTAAGATAAGGGATTGATGACCCCGCAGTTAAGTCCTTTAAGCTTAACAAACAACAATTTCTGTAACTGTGCCATTCAAGATCAGTGTATACTACGATATATATAGGTGTGCGTCTTGTGTATCATGGCAGATGGCAGCATTTGCTTACAGCAGTTGAGTAAAGCCGGTATTACACGACACATCTATATAAGTCTGGAACTTCAAATGTTTTCTTCCGTCCTATTATACGACAAACGTGTAGAAGTCCGCATTAACGCCTCAAGAGTACTTGACATGAGTTTGCTTGGATCTTTACGAGATAGTATTGAAGAGAAAACCGAGATGGCTTTGTTTGATTTCAAGTTTGATATTGCTGAATCATTATGCTGGTCAGGAAAACTATCCAAGAGACAATCGCTGGATAGCTCACCAGGCAAGCGCACAGAAAAGAGAAGGCAGCCAAATACAGCAACTGCTGATATTAGGAAGGACCTAATCGATTACTGGCCCACCTACTGTGGAAAATCTGCCAGATGTAAATATAATAGATCTCAATATAATGTGTACAAAACGTGACACGTATTTGTGTTTGGTACCAGATAGAAATTGTTTCTACAACTTTCACAATGTATAAATTAGGGAAGTACGTATGTTATTGCAAAGCAGTGACATTTTGTTAACTGCTGTATACCCAACTTTCTAATGTTTTTCATTGTTTTAATAAATACATTTTACTTTAAAGTCGTAATTTGCTGACTTATTATAAATTCTGAACGCTGTTCCCCAAAAATTTAGTAACTTCTACTAATATGCAGGTACTCACAACATCCATATTTGTGCAGTGTATATTTCAATATATGGAGTGATATTTTCCAATATATATATATACTAGAAAGTTTACCATCATATATTTTACATTCAGGGGCAACATGAAATATAATTCCAATGTTGTTACTGGAAAATTCTTACTTTAATTATTCTTGTGCAATAGAGGGTAAAGTCGGTTACATAATAGCAGTTATGGCTAACATTAATTACGTCGCACTAGCCTTTGTAATGCTTTGTCCTGCGCATGCTGTGAGGAGATATTCGATGCGCTCAATGAGACCAATTTTAACTGTAATCGATTAAAAATGTGGTTTCACATGTCCCTTAACTCTTTCGAGGCGAACCCGAGACTCATTGGTAAATTGGACCATAGCCATAGACGTAATACTGTATCTCCGGCACTACTGGACGTACATTCAGTGATATGTGTGCTTACTGTATGAAAACTTTGGAGCTAATAGAGTTGTAGGAATAAACTAATAAATATGTTGATCTGGCCGAGTGCAGAATCGCGATTTAGCGGTCTTAATACTCGGTTCCTATTTGAGCTAAGATCATGGGGTAAAAAGGTTTGGTTAGGCTCGGAGCAGCACTTATTTGAATTGCCGTCAAAGCATTTGTCTTGTTGAAGTTATTTTACAGCAGGCCTATACAGGCAAAGTTTATCGACGAACCGGAGATGGTTCCTAGACAAATTACGCGAATCGTTTAATTCCTTTTAGAAACGATATCAACTGGCCTGAAGTCAAATATGTAGCTAAGGGCACCGTTTAAAGGTCCCGATCGGATTTTACAAGCAAAAATCTGTTGCCCTGGAAGGCTTTTTAAGCGCATTAGTTCTACCTTTTAAACTTCTACATATCGGTCCCAGTATGGGTGAAATCAAAACGATTTTTTCTTGGAATAATCGTTATCCGTTATCCAATTATTATGGCTTAAGGTCCAGCTAAATTTAACACGTGATGAGAGACCCGTTGAACGTCCGGTCAATGGCGGACTTAAAAATCGTTGACAGTTCACTAGCGTTTCATTGTTTATATTTAAATCCAGTTAAGTCTTAAAGACGACGTTTCATTAATTTTATGTGAAGAAAATTTGAAGAACTTCTCGCTTCTGAAGGAAAAGTAATTACACTTTCTAAATTAGCCGTGTATTAGAAAGTCAAGTTCAGAGTAAAAATGGACGAATCATTAGGCTCTATAAAAAAATTACCTTGCAGGGTGATTGCCTTAGAGCTCATTATAAGCGACTTAAAGATAATATAGGTACAAATTTCTTCGTCGTAAATTGCCTAATGCAGTAGTAGCCAAACTTCAATAATGATAATAATAATAATATATTTAAATGAAAAATACAACCAATTGCTTCGGACAAAGATGCAAACCTTTCAAGGTCAAGGTAAATGAGGGGGGGGGGGGGGGGCTTTTCAACTAACTAAAAACCTTTTAACAAGAAATATATTTCTATAACTTCAAAACTCGGCTCTGAAACACTGCCAGTAAACCAGAAGCCTAAATGCTCCAGTTTTTAAATACATCTAAACAAATAAATGATAAAGAAAACAGGGAAAGGAAAATAATCAAGTAAATCTTGGCAGAATAGGAAATCGAAATATAGTAAGTGATAAAGAAGGTTACGGGAAAAAATAATGAAAGAATACGCCCTGAGGAAGAGAAGAGTTACATTCTGCTGACATCTAAAAGGACTAGATTAAAAATAAAATAACAATATGAATTTTTAATTTTTATATATCAAATGTTCAAATGTTTGTAGAACTTATGGGACTTAACTACGGGGTCATCAGTCCCTAAGCTTTCAAACTACTTATGAACTAGCTAATACTAAGGACGGCACAAATATCCGTGTCCGAGGGGGGATTCGAACCCCCGCCCGTAATGGCCGAGCAGACCGAGACTGGCGCGCCGCAGACCGCACGGCCACGTCGGCCGGCAATTTTTATATTTTATCAGAATAAGAAATAGGAGAAAGACAATAATTCAGAGCAAAATGAAACTAGGCTATACTGAAAAGAAAGAAAGGAGAAAAAAACAAAAGATAGGATAGTCGTATTTCATGTGGTCATTATTAGGTAAAATTAATAAAAAATAATAATCAATCATAATATTACCGCGAATGGAAATATGCTATCAGTCGCAAAACAATCTGATTTATTACAAATCTATTTCGCCTCTAGGATAGCCATCAATGCTGCATACGTCAGGAACTACACCCACATTAAATTTCATCTCTACAAATCCGTTAGCAACTATTTGAAACCTGAATCCTATAGTTACTGTACTTGCTGGTGTATGCACTCAGGATGACTGTCATACACGAAATGGAATTGAAATAAATTCAAATATTTGTAAATCTATGGGACTCAAATACTAAGGTTATGAGTCCCTAGCCTTACAAAGTACTTAAAACACACACGTGCCAGTAGGAGGACTGAAATCTTCGACGGAGCAACCGCGCGCTCCGCAGGAAGGAGCCTTAGAGCGTTCGGCCATTCCACCACAGCTTGACATAAATCAGACTATTAAAACACCAAGGGATTGACGACGGTAGGCCTTGAAATAAATCAATAGGGAAAGTTGAAAATGTGTACCCAGCCGGGATTCGAACGCTGGTCTTCCTGCTTCGCGACTGATCACTGTTTTCTTTTCGCAGATTTCAACCGTCGCTGCACACCGATCCAAATGGTTTCTTACATAAACATAACAGTGATGATAATAAAAACATGTTAATATGAAAATTTTACCGTAACAGTTATCTACCAGGGCTGTTAATTAAAGAATGATAATTTTTTTGACAACATACCTTTGCCATCCTCATAATTATGATGGTCTTTCTCAAAATGATCTCCCGCGAATGCAATGCTCTCGTCCCAGCGTTTCTGCCAGTCTTCAGATACATGCTGAAACCATTTTCTGAGAGGTCCTGCAAAATCGCCTCGCAGCCTTCATCATTGATCATTTCGTGTGACATTTTTGATCGTTTGACCCCAACCGGGGTCGTGTGCAACCTACCTGGTGCAAGACTTTTGAGGTGACTTGCGAGTCAATGATGATGAGGACGACACAACACCCAGTCCCCGCCCCGAGCGGAGAAAATCTCCGTCCCGACCGGGAATCGAACCCGTGCCTCCTCCGTGGCAACCCATCACGCTCTCCACTAGATGATGATGGATAACATCTCCCACGACGGCGTTTCTTCAAGTCCTAGAAAAGAAAAAAAAAACTAATAAGTGGCTCAATCCGGACTATAGGGAGGGTGAGGCTTGCACTACACGTTGATTTTTGCAAGATATTCAGCAACAACGCTGGCAATATGCTGTCGCGCATCCAGGTTGCTTCACGGAAATGTGGTGCTTAGCGCCTGATACGGATCTGCCATGTTTTCAGGACATCCCTACAGCATTGTCCAGTTACTGATATGTGTGCAGGTACGACATGCTGTTAAACCATTCCATGAATATCAAATAATGAAATGACCATAACTTTCCCACTAAGAAGCAGACACTTTTGCTTTTTTGGGGGTTGGTGATGAAGGAGATTTCCACACTGAGCTTTGCTGTTTACTCTCAGGATCAAAATGATGTCGCCACGTTTCGTCAGCGGTGATTACATTTAAGAGAAACGCCGGATCTTCCTTTAACATCAACTTTAACTGCATGCAGATCTGATGCGAATGTCGTTTTGTTCGGAACCTATAGCACACAAACACGTCTCATATGTAATGCATTTGTCAACAACGTATGGGTAGCACCCAATGAAGTGTTCAGTATTTCAGAAAGTGATCTTAGGGTAATTCCTCTTTTACAATGACAGCAGCAGTGTTGATGTTTTCTTGCCTAAGAGCAGTAACTAGAGCACCGGGTCCACCTTCCTTTGAAATTGATTTTTCCCCCTCTGTAAAAATTTTAAACCACCTTCGAGCTGTGTTGGTAGGGAAGAACATACTCTCTCTATATGCCTCCTGTAACATTTTATACGCCTCAGCTGAAGATTTCTTGAGACGAAAGCAGAATTTCAAAGCCGCGTATTGTTCCTCGTGTGTTACCTCCACTGCAGCGGAGGGATATACTGAACAGTGTTGCTATGTTCCTGCAGAAAAATGTCCCCAGACCTGCTTTAAATATCCCTCTGTCAAAGTACCCTACGTTATGACCTGAGTATAAATTACAAGCCATCGAAACTAAATGACAAATACATGTATTTTGAAGTGGACAGGGGGGAGGCCTCATTTTGTTTTGCTGCCACCCCAGGCCTCCGACAGCCTTAGTCCGTCACTGTATAGAGGGCTGGCTGTTTTGTAGTGCAAGTACTCCCTCCATTGACAGTGACCCCCCGAGAGTTGTTACGTTGTTGTTATTATTATCAATCATCAGCAGTGGCATGCAGCACTACAGTAATAACGTACTCAAATTACAGGAAACGTGTACCATCGTTGCCTTCTCCATTCATTGCCGGCCGCAGTGGCCGAGCGTAGCCGGGCGCCATGGCTCAGCGCGCCCGGTCAGAGGACTGAACGCTCTCTGTAATAAAAAAAGCTGAGCCAAAGAACACGTAGAACCAAATCGAACAAACACGATCAGCGTCCGCAAGGACAAGACCTCCCCATAGAAGAGAGAAAAAAAAAAAAAAAAAAAAAAAAAAAAAAAAAAAAAAAAAAAAAAAAAAAAAAGCGTTCTGCGGCGCGTCAGTCACGTTCTGCACGGGCACTACGGTTGGGGGTTCGAATCCTCCCTCGGGAATGGATATTTGTGCCGTACTTAGTATTAGCTAGTTCATAAGTAGTTTGTAAGTTTAGGGACTGATGACCCCGTAGTAAAGTCCCATAAGCTCTACAAACATTTGAAACATTTTGATTTCTCCATTCATTCTCCTCTCCCTCCCCCCCTCCCTTTCTCCCTGTACTACAAGACGTGCTACTTCTTTGCTCTGTGCATCCTTTTGAACACATTGTCATTAAATAATGATAGCATTTCCAGAGTAACAGGATAATCACACTTTTTATTTCATGGCACACACATCTAACTTACGCACAAGAGACGCGACTATATGTGTATGTAATCTATTTAGTCGTTCCCAATCGTCTGCTGTCATTCGTCTACTGCGTTCTCCTGGTCTATTTTAGACTAGAGTTTTTTTTTTTAACAATGATCCAAACAATGTGACTGGATGAGCGGTCCTCAAACAGTTGCATAATCGACGAACCTATCAGTTTGGTCAGCATTAAAATAATATTTTTAGAATATTTTTTTATTATTATTAATATCTTCTACAAGCAATATTTAGTATATAAACGGAAATAGTGACCTGGAAAATTTTCAAAATTGGCAGTCCAAAAATTCCTAATAGTCTTTGGATTTTGACAATTAAATCCCTTAATACCTTTCAGGTTGAAATGTCCCTACGCTGGGGGATTTATCCCTCAACATCGCAACCCTGACTGGGGGGTAAACGACCGATTAACACTGTGAGACTCAGTATTCGTCGTCGTACTTTATAGAAGTAGGAAATTTTTGTAGGAGGGAGTGTACGTGATACATAACGCTGTAATAGCTAACTACAAACAGCGATACACTCCGAAATCTTTCGTCAGGTTTCTGAAAAATAGAGAATTCTAAATAAGATTAAGGAGGCTACTACAATGCCTACTGAGATCGTTTAATTGCAATAAACACTATTTTAATGCGTTTATTTGCCCCTTTTTATAAGTTCTTTGTAGATAGAGACAGTGGTTTATTCGTAAGCGAAGCACTGATTTGGATGAAATTTTGAAAAAGAAGGGTGCAGAGCATTTGAATAAAAGGTATGTATTATGGCTAGACTACTTTGTGAGAAGAATTTCAGAAATAAGATTTTAAAGCCAAGAGTGAATGTAATTTGTTCATAACCTTTAGTCCTGAAAATGATGTTAACGAATGTATAACGCCAAGTTTTATTCGTATCCATTCATTTAAAGCGTAGACAAGGCTTCAGACACATCAGCACAATACCTTCACTGAGAGCTTTTTGTATTAAAGCAAAAATTATATTTTATGAAACGCCAGGTCAACAGAAATTCAGAACAATGTCTTACATTTTCGTTGTCATTTCCAGTACTTGACCTTCCGCTCTGCTGCTTAACTACTTCAAACGTTTGTAATTCTATGGGACCGCTTGGATATTAGTCCCTAGCTTACAAATAATTTGAACTAAGTTAAACTAACCAAAGGACAACACGCACATCCATGCCCGAGGGCAGTGCGCGGTATTAATATGTTCGTAAACGGCGCGTTAGCATTAGCAAATATATACTTCTATTCATGGCAATTCGTCGAAATTTTTACGATGCATTCTAATATTATGATTCCGGAAAGGTTTGAAATATAAAATACTACCCAAATTTTACTCACCATTGATTTCATGTTATATAAATAGTACACTCTGACGTAACAGGAAAAAGACGGGAACGAGCGGGAAAATGCTACTGCCGGAGCACAGAAAAGGCGAATATGTTCTCTGACACAAAAGTGTGGAACCAGCTGCTTCAATCCTCATTCCGACTTCGTCACCAAACATTTTGGCATGCGAAAATATTCGCGCTTATTTTAGTTGAATGTGAGTAGGACAGAGACAGTGCAACAGCAGAGAGTGGCAGTTCAGGAGAAAGGCATATGCATGAAAATGCAGTGGAAAGCGAAACGAGATGTCGGAAGTCAGGAACAGTGGCAACAACGAACTAAGACAGGTGCAAATAGTAGCAATTGGAGCAAAAGAGAAAACAGTGGGAAACTGAGACGAATGGAGACCATACATAAAGCATGAGTGTGCGGCTCTCCAATACTATAGCACAATTTGTCCAATTTTTCCCATCCCCAGTACCCGCGTGTTAAAGTTTTCCGGTCTACAGGTCAAACCCCAGGCAAACCATCCCCATGCGCATATGTGTAAAGGAGACAATCGTGATTGAAGACAATGAAAGCTGACTCTGAGAAAGAAAGGATACTGGCAACAGGTCAGGAAGTGAATGGGACAACGTGAACGGGGCGAGGGGGGATTCGAACCCCCGACCGTAGTGGCCGTGCTGACCGTGACTGGAGCGCCTCAGTCACCTCGGCCACCGCGGCCGACGAGGATTGAGACAGCTGGTTTGTGTCAGAGAACATATTCGCCTTTCCTGTGCTTCGGCAGGAGCATTTTTCAGCTGGTAAGCTATTTGCGGGAACCTCCAGCGGGAGCAGCCGTGCATTCCGCGACGAGGCGGCACAGTCCGCGCGGCCACCCCTCGACGCGACTAGAGCAGTGTGTCGGTGAGCCGTGCTATCTGTCACGTACGTCCGGAGACGGCTCATATAGTTGCCAGCTACGCGGCCAAACAAATGCTTCAAGCTGGCAAACTATGCGCGCAAACATCTGCGGCTATCTCTAACGAGCGAAGGTTAGTGTCGAACAAGCCATTGACGAAGGTCACACCGAGCTCTAAACTCGAGCTGAACGAGGAACGAGCAGGCGTCCATACAGAAATACAACCCCAGCAGTCAGGGCATAAAAATGTTAACTTGGCGACACTTCTGTCGCCCAGTGCTGACATTTTGTCGCCCAGTGGTTATGGATAGTGCCGGCAATTTATTTTTATTGAATGACATATCAAATGTACCGGGAATTAAAAAATAACCTCTTGTAAATTTTTTAGAGCATAGGTTCCCAACCTTTTCAGTATTGTTACCCCTAAGACCTACTAGGGAAACTCATTTAACCCCCCCCCCCCCAAAAAAAATCACCCATTAAAATATTATCAAAGAAAGCAATACATGAAAACACTACCAATCTTTGTTAATCATAATACACTGCATAAGACACATATCTT
Source organism: Locusta migratoria (assembly GCA_026315105.1). Classification (NCBI taxonomy): domain Eukaryota; kingdom Metazoa; phylum Arthropoda; class Insecta; order Orthoptera; family Acrididae; genus Locusta; species Locusta migratoria. The sequence continues at coordinate 293,191,346 of CM048744.1, forward strand.
TTACATTTTCGATGCAGCAATGAAACAATTATATTCAATGAAAAGGTGGGTACTGTTTATCAATCGCAAGTTTTCTAATATTTGGTTTTGTTTTGCTTAATTGCTTAATTGCCAAATTCCATCATACAAAGACAATGGTTTAGAATCCGAGTTTTCTCCTCTCACTCCTCCGGCTTTATTGCAGTACAGAAACCCTGTAATGTATCGCGACATGCTTGATGTTGTAGGGGAAGTGATAATGGAAGGTGTGGTCACACAGTTAAAAAAACTCGGGAATGTTTTTCCATTCAGGTTGACGGCTCCGTAGACAAATACGGAGTTGACAACAAGTTCATTACTGCACGGTTCATTACAGAAGATAACGAGATGAAATCTGTGTTTCTAGGCGAAAGCAAATCGAGTCTGCGAGGGGCAGAAGTTCTTATGGAATCGGTCAAAGTTTTATTGGAATATTTAGACCTTGGTGATACAGCAAAAGATAAGTTCATAGCATTGACTACAGATGGAGAGAGTGCTAATACAGGCAAATCTAGTGGCCTATGGGTTCGAATGAAATAGTACTTAGGAAGAGACTTACTTTGTATTTGATGTGTGACTCACCGATCTGATCTAGCCACGTCAGACTTAAAATCAGCAGTCATTGAAGTTCAGCATTGGAAGACGAATTTAAGCCGTGGGAACGTTTTATAGGGCATCGGCTTTACGCTTTGAAGAACTTGAAGAGCTGGCTGAGTTAACCAAGAAAACTGTCTACCGCTTTCCAGCACACTTCGAACACCTCAAAAATTTAGCCAAAGCAGTTTGGAACAACCTTCCATTAATGCAACTACATTGGAGTAATGTTCTTGGAAAGACTGATTCCTCAAAAGTTGAAAAAGCTTCAGCACGTGGGTTTCTACGTTTTTGGGAGACAGGTGGCGAACAACAGCGACTTACCAGATCTTCTGAAACGTCTGGAAAAACAGCAAAAAGATTGTCAGAGGCCATTTGTTACAATCCATGATACTGAACTATCTAAAAAAAATATTTGTTGATTCATTATCTTTGGAAGAAGACTGTTATCCTGGTGGATACGAAGAAAAGTTGGAAAGAGAAGGTGCAAGAGAACTGTTATCCTGGTGGATACGAAGAAAAGTTGGAAAGAGAAGGTGCAATAGAACTGTTATCCTGGTGGATACGAAGAAAAGTTGGAAAGAGAAGGTGCAAGAGAACTTGAAAGTGACGAATCAGATACTGAAGATCTTCCTAGAAGACGTCAAGTAAACAGATTTGTTTCAACAAAGTGACACTGAAAGAGAGGTTGTGAGCAACAAAAAGTTTATCTTACAACGGCTTCCCGAAGATCAGAAGGAAATCTGCAGTAGGATTAATAGATTATTAAATTATAAAAATTCTATTGAGATTGTGAACGCAGCTCGTGCAGACGTTGGAGGCCTGTTTGGTAGAGATAAAGTATCAGATTTTACTGATGATGTTGTAGGGTTGTTTGCAGTAGAAAAACTCCCTGCTCCGTCTAGTATGACATCTATTGGAAAGCTGTACCACTGTTTGAAAGTATCTCAACCTCACTCGATCCTAAGAAAGTTGGTGCAGTAGTATACTTCTCTGACACCGCACAGTGCAGGTCCTGAAAGAGCAATGTCACTACATACGACTTTAAAATCAAACAAACAATCTGGCCTGTCACAAGAAGCTCTCAACTCTAGAATGTGCATCGCTCTCAACGGTGTTGGGACAGCCTTTTTCGACCCAAGGCCATCCGTGGCGAAGTTCCGAGAGAAGAAGGAAGCTGCCCGATTTTGAACTTTATCAAGACCACCAAGAGTTTGTAACAAAGTTTTATGCAAATGACAGTAACCTTTAAATCTGATGTTCTTCGATTCTTTTAGTTAGGGATTTTGTAACTTTTTTTTATCAAAATATTTTGTAAACCCAGTAATTTCATTATCCTTTAAAATTTTGTTGTAAGCCTATTTTAAAATATTTCTTGAAAATTGTTTCTTGTGTGCATTAAAACATTTATAAAAACGGCAAAAGAGTTGTTTTTAGCTACAATCGTGCAAGTGAAGGTATAAAATTAATGTTCAATACACTTTGAAATAAAATTGTTACACTAGAACTTTACGTTCTTTAAAGACGTTTTTAGCACCAGCATCTCATTACTCATTTTCTTCAGAATTAAGTACTTTTCTTAGATAGCTTAAAATTGTAATTGTGTGTCTTTCCCGTTGGTGTACAGAATTCTCTAGAGCAAAAATGCAAATTGAGGAACCATAACGTAATATGAGCTTTTAAGACAAATAATGATTTATTAACTTTTACAGAAAGTGTACAGGAAGGTATTTTAAGTAATAATAGTACTGATATTAGTTTAATACTATTTTCACTTAATAGACGTATCAAATTAAAGTGAACTTATAACAGGTACTGTATTCTATTTAACTACCTAACAAATAAAAGACAAAAAAGCAATTGAAAGGAGACGTAAATGATTTCTTCAAAGTCTAAATTTAGTATTGTTGCACAAACATGTTTATTTATCATTAAAAACATATGTGAATAAAAATCTATTAATGAAAAATTAAGCAGCTTTGATTTTAATAAAAAAAAGGCTTCAAAATACGGTTTTAGGCATCAATGTTTTGAAATTTTTCCGGGGAGGGCCCCCGGAACCCCCTGATCATCCTTCCAATGTCGCCCAGTGAAAACCTCTTAAAATATGGTTTGCCAGCAGTGGCGCAGCCAGCATTTGGTTCTGGGGGCGGGGGACGTAATTCTTTTAAAAATAAAGCCTATTGAATTTATTAATCTATGACTTATTTTTACACTTTCTATAATTTTACCCGTTATACTAAGAAAACTTTTGTAGATTTGGAGAAGGCTTTTGACAAAGTTGATTGGAATAAACTCTTGCAAGTTCTGAAGCAAGCAGGAGTAAAATATAGAGAGCGTACGGTTATACAACTTGTACAAAAACCAGACAGCGGTTGTCAGAGTTGAAGGGCATGAAAGGGATGCAGTGGTTGGGAAGGGAGTAAGACAGGGTTGTGGCCTTTCTACAATGTTATTCAATTTGTACATTGAGCACGCTGCAAAGTAAAGCAAGGAGAAATTTGGAGAAGGAATTAAAGTTCCGGGTGAAGAATTAAAAACATTGCGTTTTGCCGACGACATAGTAGTTCTGTCAGAGACAGCAAAGGACCTGGAAGAGCAGTTGAACGGAATGGACAGTGTGCTGAAAGGTGCATATAAGATGAAGATTAACGAGAGCAAAACTAGGATAATGGAGTGCAGTCTAAGAAAATCAGGTGATGCCGAAAGAATTAGATTAGATAACAAAGCAATAAAGGAGGTAGATGTGTTTTGTTACTTGGGATGTAAAATATCAAATGATGGTCGCAATACAGAGGATATAAAATGCAGAATGGCAATGGGTAGAAAAGCGTTCTTGAAAAATAGAAATTTGTTAACATCGAATATTGATTTAAACCTAAGGAAGTCCTTTCTGAAGGCATTTGTATGGAGTGTTGCCTTGTATGGGAGTGAGACATGGACGATAAACAGTGCGGACAGGAAGAGGATAGAGGCTTTTGAAATGTGGTGCTACAGAGGAATGCTGAAGATTAGGTGGGTGGATCGCGTAACTAATGAGGAGGTACTGAACAGAATTGAGGAGAAAAGGAATTTTTGGCATTCCTTGACTAAAAGAAGGGATTGATTGGTAGGACACATTCTTAGACATCAACGAATTGTGAAATTAGCATTGGAGGGAAGTGTGTGGGGTAAAAACCGCAGAGGAAGACCAAGAGATGGATACAGTAAGCAGATTGAGTCAGATGTAGGTTGCCGGTCTTATGTGGAGATGATGAGGCTTGCTCAGGATAGAGTAGGATGGAGGGCTGCATCAAACCAGTCTCTGGACTGAAGACCACAACAACAACTAAGAAATCAACTGCTTACCAAATAAAATGAGTAGGCTCGATTTAATTTGAAAGTTGAAGAGGAGCAACGTGGTGGAAATAGAAACTTCAGCATATCAGTGACAATAGTGGCAGTATCAAAGCTGCTCGCAGTAACAGCAGCACACGTTCTCAGTGGCGGCATAACGTTGGCGACCCATTCTCATGTTCACTTGTGCTTGGCAAATTATAGTTACCTTGTGATTTACTACATGTGTACTATTTCAATTTTCCGGTATCGTCCAGTTAAAAAAAATGAGCCATAGACTTACGAAATAAAAACTAGACCGCTCGCTTGGCGCTGGTGTCGCGTCCCCACATTGACCGTGATCAACGACCTATATAAACAACATAGACTGGGTAAGGTGCTGCCACACTTGAAGCAAATTGAAAGCTCGGCAGCCATGTTTTACAACGTCACGTAGGCGTAACCAGTAGTCTGCTATAGCACTAAATCATATCACTTTCACTTTGTGCAATGACTAAACAAACCATTCATTCTCTACCGGATTATTGTTATTTTTATAGCCAAGCTAATATGGATAAAGGACAAATGATAGACAACAAGTGTGTGGCAGACAAATCGGAAAGTTTAATTACAAATGTCAAATACAATGGATCGGCTAAACATTGTCTCATTCATACAAAAAACATGCCGTTTCACTGTTAAACAATATTAATTCGTGTAAATAATGTGTTCTACAACTGAAGTAATGTTTTAGTAACAGATTTATTAGACTGGAGTAATGAGATTCCTCACAAAATTCCGAGGATACCATTAAGTGCTCGTAGTTGGTAAATAAAGTAGGTCTGTTTTCCAACATTCTAAATATATCTACCTACATTCGCAAAAGAAAATTTTTCTTCCCTAATTAGAGCGTTTTTGTAGTTTGAAGATATTCAGCCGGCCGCGGTGGCCGAAGGGACTGAGGCGCTTCAGTCACGGTCTGCACGGCCACCACGGTCAGGGGTTCGAATCCCCCCCTCGGGCATGGATATTTGTGCCGTCCTTAGTGTTAGCTAGTTCATAAGTAGTTTGTAAGTTTAGGGACTGATGACCCCGTAGTTAAGTCCCATAAGCTTTACAAACATTTGAAAATTGTTGAAGATATTCAGGGAACGAAAATATCGTCGGAATCGCATTAGCAGAAGCAGCTTTGTATCACTTGTTGCACACATGATTTCTCATCAAAATACGATGAACAAATATAACAGTATGCAGTAGGTTTCCATTTATCTCACCTTATATAGCCTAACCATCGTTTTGTAAGTTCTACGTTTCTCAAAGGAAAACTGAAAAATATATTTACAGCTTACTTTAGTTACAGTTAAACACTTACAAATTCCATAGGACTAATGTATGCAGAAATGTGGTAAGTACAAAAGACGAGTACACGAAATTTTATAAACGAATGCATAAAAATAGTTACTGAAAATACGATATTCCAATAGTCTTATTACTGCTATTTGTACAGTTATATGCTGCGCATTCACTTGGCATGATTTCAGCTTAATAAATAACCTTTGAAGCTTACTACGATACATAAAATGTGAAACCAAAACACGTAAATAGCGTCGGTCTACCTTTCGTAATTCGGCGCACTAGACGTTGAAAAACATGGCTGCCACAGTTCCTGGTTGCTACCACAAGGAGCGCTGTTAACCCAGAGATAGCCACTCTATGTAGTTTATATAGCTCGTTAACCGTGACAGAAGGCGCCGTTTGCAGGGAAACAGTGCGTAAACATGGTCCGATCGTGTGCTGCTTCTAATTGTAGCTGTAATAATGGAGGCAAAGACAAAAACGGAAACAATGTTACATTTCACAGCTCAGTCGTTTATGATTGTTTGTTATTTTCTATTACTTGTATACCGTGCAATATTTTCATGGAGAAATAATAAATCATGAGCGTTTGTTTTTGTTTAGGTTTCCTCTTACAAATTATTTTCTAAAACTTAAAAAAGTACCTTGTTGCATGTCAAGTACTTATATTGTAATTGCATATAAATTACTAAAATACTAACACGATTAATGTACTAAGTTGAGCTGCATGGAAAACTAGCCATATTAGAGATATTTAGATCTTTAATCAAATATATAGGTATGATGCAGAGGTAGGTCGAATAATTGCTTTTAGATACTTAATAGGTGGTGAATGTACTTCGTAAATGGTCAAATATTTGATCGAATGTTGCAACTCAAGCACTTAAAAAGGTACTATCTCTGTTAAAAAGTACTGTACGAATTCTACGTCTATGTACCGAGTGATCAAAAAGTCTATATAAATTTGTAAACTTAATAAATCACGGAATAAAGTAGATAGAGAGTTAAAAATTGATACGCATGCTTGGAATGATATGGGGTTTTATTAGAACCAAAAAAAAAAAAAGTTCAAAAATATCCGATAATGGCGTGTGATTCTGCTTTTGTAACTGCTACCGTGACGGGTGAGAGGTACGCCGATATGTTACAGAATCGCATCATTCCCAGCCTGGCTGATAAACACCTGCTGGAACGTACGGTTTTTAAGCAGGATGGCGCTCCACCCCATATTGCTAGACGCGTGAAAGATCTCTTGCTCGCGTCAGTTGGCGATGATCATGGACTCAGCCGCCACTTCCGTCATGCTTGGCCTCCCAGGTCCCCAGACCTCAGTCCGAGCGATTACTGTCTTTGGGGTTACCTGAAGTCGCAAGTGTATCGTGATCGACCGACATCTCTAGGGATTCTGAAAGACAACATCCGACGCCAATGCCTCACCATAACTACGGACATGCTTTACAATGTTGTTCACAACATTATTCCTCGACTATAGCTATTGTTGAGGAATGATGGTGAACATATAGCCGGCCGCGGTGGCCGAGGGGACTGAGGCGCTCCAGTCACGGTCAGCACGGCCACTACGGCCGGGGGTTCGAATCCCCCCTCGGGCATGGATATTTGTGCCATCTTTAGTCTTAGCTAGTTCATAAGTAGTTTGTAAGCTTAGGGACTGATGACCCCGTAGTTCAGTCCCATAAGTTGTACAAACATTTGAACATTTTTGTGAACATATAGAGCATTTCCTGTAAAGAACACCATCTTTGCTTTGTCTTAATTTGTTATGCTAATTATTGCTTTTCTGATCAGATGAAGCGCCGGCCGCGGTGGCCGAGGGGACTGAGGCGCTCCAGTCACGGTCTGCACGGCCACTACGGTCGGGGGTTCGAATCCTCCCTCGGGCATGGATATTTGTGACGTCCTAGTTCGTAAGTACTTCATAAGTAGTTTGTAAGTTTAGGGACTGATGACCCCGTAGTTAAGTCCCATAAGCTTAACAAACATTTGAACATTTGATCAGATGAAGCGTCATCTGTCGGACATTTTTGAACTTTTGTTTGTTTGTTTGTTTGTTCTAATAAAACCCCATGTCATTTTTACCTCTCTATCTACATTATTCCGTGATTTATTAAGTTCTCAAATTTATACTGACTTTTTGATCACTCGGTATATACTCCGCAGTCCACCGTAACGTGCGTGACGGAGAGTACACTGTACCACTACTAGGCATTTCCTTTCCTATTCCACTCCCACACAGAAGGGAGGGGTGGGGGTGGGGAAAGAATGTCTATATGCCTCTGTAAGAGCCCTAATTTCCCTTATCTTGTGTTTGTAACCTTTGCGCGAAATGTAAGTAGGCGGCAGGAAGATCGTTCTACAGTCAGCTTCAAATTCCGGTCCTCTAGATTTCAGAATTTCCAGAAAAGAACGTCGTCTTTCCTCCAGCGTTTCCCATTTGAGTTCCCCGAGTATAAAAAAATTCAAATGTTTGTTAAGCTTATGGGACTTTACTACGGGGTCATCAGTCCCTAAACTGACAAACTACTTATCAACTACTATGGATGACACAGATATCCATGCCCGAGGGGGGATTCGAACCCCCGACCGTAGTGGCCGTGCAGACCGTGACTGGAGTGCCTCAGTCCCCTCGGCCACCGCGGCCGGCTCCCGGAGTATATTTAAAGTTGTAGGGGTTATTTCAATTATTCATACTCATATTCGAGCAAGTAGAAAGAAAAATTCTAGCCGCGGTGGATTAGCCGTGCGCACTGAGGCGCCGTGCTGCGGTGCGCGTGGCCGTTCGCCGTCGGGGGTTCGAGTCCTCCCTCGGGCATGGGTGTATTACCCAGCAAGGCGAAGTGGTGATGCGGCAGCGGCAGGAACTAACTTGGTCACGTGACGAGGTACAGTCGGGCTACGATTACACTAGTTGTTACCTGTAAGTGCGAGAAAGGAAGGCGAGCGTGCAAAGTGTCTTCTCTGAATGGCGCGGCGGCTTGCGGTTAACGTAATTGAATTCGTTGACGAAAAACGGATTGGCCGTGCCGGTGCAGAAGGCGACGGAACGTGCTACCAAAACGTTAATGCTGAGCAAGAGGTTGGTTTCTAAATTACGGAAAGAAGGACACAATGCCAAGCAAAGTGGAACTTATGTTTCTACGCCGAAGAAAAAGAAGCAAGAACCTCACAATCTACATCTACATCTACTTCGGATACTCTGCAAATCACATTTAAGTGCCTGGCCGAGAGCTCATCGAACCACCATTGTACTATTTATCTCCCATTCCATTCTCGAATACCGCGCGGGAATAAAGAACACTTGAATCTCTCCGTACGAGCCCTGATTTGTCGTATTTTATTGTGATGATCATTTCTATCTATGTCATGGGCAGACAGCAATATATTTTTCGCATTCGAAGGAGAATATTGGCGATTGGAGTTTTGTAAGTAGCCCACGCCTCAGCGATAAGCGCCGTTGTTGTAATGATTCCCAGATCCTGTATGATTTCCATAACGCTGTCCCCCCTGTATCGTGACAATACAAACCGAGCTGCCCTTCTTTGGACTCTTTCGATGTGCTCCGTCAAACCCACCTGATAAGGATCACACACTGGGCAGCAATACTCCAAAAATGGACGGACAAGCGTAGTGTATGCAGTTTCTTTAGTAGTTCTGTTGCATCTTTTAAGGGTTCTACTTCAACGTTACTCATTACGGCCTCTGTTTGTAATTCGAAATCTGGAATGAGTATGTGATCGATGATATGAATAAATGTATTATCAGGTAGCAATTTCAACGGTATTACGAACAGTATAAAGAAATACCAAGTTTGCGAAAACTGCACAACTTTTGTCGAACAAAACTGAGTTTCAGAGCAAGGAAATTATTTTGTCTATGGGATTTCGTTTTAGAAGGTGCCAAAATTAACGTGTTGTTTTGTGCGAAAGAGAGGACATTGTTGCTAAAAGGGCTTACTTGCTCAGGTTTTTACGTAAAAATCTAGCATCAGAATCAAAGCGACCAGTGGTTTACTTAGACGCAACATGGAGTCACACGCATTATACAGTAAATGTTGGCAAAGTGATAGTGTGCGAGAAGTATTGTCAAACAAAAGTGCCGGTCACCGTTAAATTGTTGTTCATGCAGGGGGAGACATTGGTTTCATTCCAGCTACACTTCTCACATATGATTAAAAAACCAAAACGTCCGACTACCACTCAGAAATGGACAGCAAAAATTTTCAAAAATACGATGAAACTCAACTTATGTCGGTCTTACCTCCAAAAAGTATTGTTGTTTTTCATAATGCTACATATCACAATAAACAAGAGAATAAACCGAGTTCCTTTAGCTCTCTAAGAAGTGAAATACAATCCTGGCTGACCAACAACAACATACGTCATGACTCCGACCTACGGAAAGGCGAATTCTGGCACTAGTTAAGGGGCACCAAACTTCTCCAGTTTATTGTATTGACCCCTCCGACTGCCTCCGTACTATCCAGACCTGAATCTCATCGAATTAGTCTGGAATATTGTAAAAAATAAAATCCGTACTCAGAATATCTCAAGCGTTTCGCTCACGGAGCTGAAAAAATTACAGCTGAAAGGCAGTAAGTCACGTAGAAAAAGTGTGCGACGACAATTGGAGAAGAGGTGCTCTGATGGACGAAGGTATAGAAACAATAATATCAGTTGGACTGGATTCAAGTGACGAAGCGTTATCGTCAGTGACCGAATCGGCAGACGACGAATCGATAGAGACAGCTGAGGAAGGCGAGATCCGCACGGGAGGCAGTTCTGCAGATACTGCCAGCGAAGCTCCTTGAACAGCTGAGGTAAGATACTGTTGTCAGGAATATATCGTAGAATCAGTATTCTAGCTATTGTTTCTAATTGAAATTTATTTTCAATGTTGTTCATTGGAAGAAATACTTTGTTTCGATTACTAGCTTTTTCTTTACCCCTTCTGAGAACTAGCGACGTCTTTATCCATTCGGAATACTTCTAGCCATCGTAGGTGTTGGACATGCTTGACTGCAGTAATGTTCAACCAATGACTGCTTCGCAATTTTCTTCAGAATGGGAGAAGAATAAAACACTCGGAAACCGCCACTGAAAGGATTAGTAAAATTGATGCAGGCTTAACATCTAACCACAGCATCAAACATTGCATTCGAATTTCCAACTTAGATTTCGTCTTCCGCGAAATTAATCGGGAGTAAACGCGCTGCGTGTAAGAGGCTAGCAGCGGCCCACTTACAAGGATACTGGAGCGAACATGTGTCATGTATGACATACTGCTCCCCCCCCCCCTCTCTCTGTTTCTTCGGCGTAAGCACGACGGTGCAGCCATCGTCACCAGATAGCACTTGGCTTTGCCGCGTAATATGTGTTGTCCTTAGGTTGTTTACCTTAGTCTGGGTAGTTTGTAAGCTAGGGACTAATAACCAAGCAGTTGAGTCCCATAGATTTACAAACATTTGATGCGGTGATGCTGTCGTTTATCGGTAAGTGAAGTCAACGGAGGATCAAAAGCAACTGCAAAGCGATTTAGACAAAATTTCCACATGGTGCGAAAATTGGCAATTGACACTAAATAAAGAAAAGTCTGAGGTAATACACATGACCACGAAAAGAAATCCGCTGAACTTCAATTACGTGATAAATCAGTCAAACCTTAAGGTTGTAAATTCTACTAAATACCTAGGAGTTACAATTACGAACAACGTAGACTGGAGAGAACACATAGAAAATATTGTGGGGAAGGCGAACCAAAGATTACGTTTCATTGGCAGAACGCTTCGAAGATGCACCAGCTCCACCAAAGAGACTGCCTTCATCACACTTGTGCGTCCTCTCCTGGAATACTGTTACCCATTGTGGGACCCTCACCAGGTTGGACGACGGAAGACATTGAGAAGGTTCAGAGAAGGGCAGCTCCTTTTGTTTTATCACGTTACTGGGGGAAAAGCGTCACGGAAATGTTGCACGAATTGGGGTGGAAATCATCAAAAGAAAGACGTTATTCATTGCGGCGTGATCTGTTTGCGAAGTTTCAATGACCGACTTTTATTTGTGAATGTGAAAATATTTTGCTAGCACCCACCTACTTAGGGAGACATGACCATCCCAATAAAATAACAGAAATCAGATCGAAAACGGAACGATTTAGATGTTCTTTCTTCCCGCGCGCTATTAGAGAATGGAACGGTAGAGAAAAGTTATGAAAGTGGTTAATGAACTCTCTACCAGGCACTTAAATGTGATTTGTAGAGTATCTATGTAGATGTTAAAGTTTTTTTTAATGTCTATGTAATATGGAAAGGAATGTAGACAGAATTGTGCTATACAAAAATAAGTACTCAGCAAAAAAATAAACAACACCTAAAACTGCGTAAACTAAATAATAATCGCCCTCTCTACTACTTTACAAGTTTCATGCGGTCATCTTATGCAAATAAGTCGATTCAAAATCGCTCCACCTTATCGGAGAGCCTTAGATTCGTAAGTTTCGTGTCTCTGTGCAGACGTATTTCCGATATTAGGAAACTTCATTCATTTAAGAATACTTTATAAACATACTCCAGTACTTGGTGATTTTTTTTAAAAATAAGCCTGCATTTATTTCTTGCTCTTCTTGCGTCTCATAAATTTTCACATGTTTGTGTAGCTTATGGGACTTAATTACGGGGTCATCAATCCCTAAACTTACAAACTACTTATGAACTAGCTTACACTAAGGAGGGCACAAATATCCATTCCCGAGGGGGGATTCGAACCCCCGACCGTAGTGGCCGTGCAGACCGTGACTGACGCGCCTCAGTACCCTCGTCCACCGCGGCCGGTTGCGTCTCATATCACAGGCTCACAAGGAGAGGACGTCTACTCGTCATCGCCGAATTCGTCCAAATTTATGATACATGTAGAGAGGGCGTGCTGAGATATGAAAGTGGACCAAGTGGGAACTCCAGATAGCCAAGCGTTTAGGAAATAAAAGGAAGTTTGATACGGATCTATCACCATATGCATGTTATCAACTGTCCCTGTGACGGCGAGATTAGGAAGAGGTGTTTCTGTAATAAAAAAAAAAAAAAAAAAAAAAAAAAAAAAAAATGAGCCAAATGCTCAACTAAAGACCAAGTACGAACAATGAAAACGACCGCAAATCATAGTTACACCCGAAGAAAATAACAATAAAAAATAATAAAAGCGGCAAAAGAACGGATCGGTATTGAGAATGTCACGATTTCAACTCCACCCAGCGGCAATTTTTTTTACTCCTCCTTGGCAATGCGTACACCTACATATTGTTCCTGTAGGGATCCCGAGGACAAGATTAGATTAATTGCAGCACGCGCGGAGGCATTTAAACAATCGTTCATCCCACGCTCAATACGTGAATGCAATGGGATAAAACCTAACAACTTGTACAACGGGACGTACCATCTGCCATGCACTTCACAATTGTTTGCAGAGTATTGATGTAGATGTAGACTGCCGTCCCAATTAACCGCAACATCGTATAGGTTATTTTATTAAATTATATAAGCAAAAAAAAAAAAAAAAAAAAAAAAAAAAAAAAAAAAAAAAAAAAAAGGGAAAGAGGTCTTTGGATGAAATTCGCCGCGGTTGATTAGCCGAACGAGTGGTCTAAGGCGCCTCGCTGCCCATGGGGCATGGGTGTGTGTTGTTCTTAGGATAGTTTACCTTAGTTTTAGTAGTTTGTAAGCTACGGACTGATGACGACGCAGTTTGGTCCGATAGATTTACAGACATTTGAACATTTGGATGAAATTCGGGACTACAAACATTTAAAAAGGGACTGTAGTTAAGGCGTGCTTGGGGACGTCGTGTATGTAATTTGATACTTCCATTCTTTTGCAATTGATCAATTACATGTACCGGAATGATATTCATCGAAAACACAGGGAAAGCGATAATTTTGACCGCATCTTGCGCACTTTATGAACGCCGCCCTTTTGCATATACATGTCTTTTTTGTTAATGTCTCCGTAGAAACACAAACTTGATTGACATTCTGGAAACCAAGTTCAAATTAAACTCACAATTATTGGTGTTTGCACCTTATGGACCTTTCACAACCCCAACTTTGCAAGATAATATGCTTGTTTTAAATGATGATGTCACATCCTGATGTTGTGCACATATAAATAAAAGAAAAAAGAAAAAAATATATATATGATTTTGCGGTTAATTGTGAAGTCAGTAGTGTACGCATTGCCAAGGAGCAAAAAAGTAATGGCCGCCGGGCGGAATCGAACCCGCGAACCTTTCAATAAAAATTCCGATCTCTTACCGCCGAGCAAAAACCTGTTTTTACACAGGCTCTCTGAGGGGCAGTTGATAAGGTGCATATCGTGATAGATACATGTCAATCTTCCCAAACGCTTGGCCATCTGGAGTTCCCACTTGGTGCACTTTCATATCTCACCACGCCCTACATGTACCATACATGTGGACGAATTCGGCTATGACGAGTAGGCGTCCTCTCCTTGTCAGTACTAGGATTCATACCTGCAAATGGCGGCTATCAGCTTCTTCACTTGGGCGAGAGTTGCCTCGCTGCTCCGCTACAGCGTGGTAGAGGCTTGTTAGAACAGCCGGGGCAAACACGAATCTAGATTATGGGATGAAGACTGGAAGCTGCTACTATCCAACACGAATCCTGGACTTGAAAAACGTAGCAGTGGTTAACCTGAAATCACTGTAGTGAAATTCAACCCAGTGAGTGACTTCATAAGGCGGAGGTTCTCATCCAGGTGGCAGACGCCAATTAAGGCCCTTATTACACAAGGCCAGCCAACTGTGTCACCAGCGGCGCAGTGGTTGTTGTTCCTGCTACAGCAGCTCTCGTCCTTCGACCAGTCTCCTATTTTCTGTTTTCCCCTCATTCTTGCCTGTACTCAGATTAGATTAGATTAGATCAGATTAGTTTTTAGTTCCGTAGATCCATGTTAAGGAGATCCTCGTGGATGTGGAACATGTCAAGAAACAAAATTTACAAGCTGAATAATAGATAGCCGCGACGGAGCGGCTGAGCGCATTGAGGCGCTCTGCTTCAATGCGCTTAGCCGTTCCCCGTCGGGGGTTCGAATTCCGCCCTCGGGCAAGAATATTTGTGACGTCGTTACTATAAGCTAGTTCATAAGTAGTTTGTAAGTTTAGGGACTGATGACCCCCGTAAGCTCTACAAACATCTGAACATCTGAATAATAGATAATACTAATAATATACAGATACACACATTTTTTTTAAGTTTTCTCCCTCCATGGTTTTCTGTTAGTACGAAATGTGCTCATTCTGACATTCACTTGTGAAGTGCCTAGTGATATTCAGACTGAAAAGAGGGAAAGTGTAGACATGACGAAAAAGAAAAACACGAAGCTGCAATAAAGCCTGAATGAATGCCGAAAGTTATACCTTGAATCAATTTTCTCTCGGAACAGACGCCACATGTATATATATATATATATAGTATGCCGGTGACAGGCAATGATCCTTTCGTTAGTGGGGAGGGATGAAGAAGTTTGGGGCCCTTACTCTTACGGCAATTAGTTTCTGAAACTAAGAGTTTGAGTACTGTGGGCAGGGTAAGGCTGGGAATTTGTGTCTGACGGGAGGCGTGATTAGGTAGTCCTTGCAGGTGCGGGGATCACTGTGTCCCCAGTGGTGTAGTGGTCAGCGTAATTGCCTAGAAAGCAGGAGACTCGGGTTAGAATCCTTGCTGGGTACACATTTTCAGCTTTCCCCATTCGCAGTTGATGTCATATATTCTGTGAATATGCGATATTGTTGTGTTTTTGGATTGGATCTAATCTGATTGATAGTTTGCAGGGCAGCCTATATGGCAGGGGCTCATCCTGCACTTCTCTCACTGTTTCTTACCGCCGCGGTGGAGTAGCCGAGCGGTCTAAGGCGTTTCGCTGCGGAGCTCTCGGTTGCTCGTCGTCGGGGGTTCGAGTCACCCCTGGGGCATGGATGTTTGTGTTGCCCTTAGGTTAGTTTACCTTAGTTTAAGTAGTTTGTAAGCTACGGACTGCTGACCACGCAGTTTGGTCCGATAGATTTACAAACATTTGAACCATCGTTTTGTTTCTTACCCCCGACTTGTAGACTGCCCTGGAGAGCAGGTCGATAAGGCAGACTGAGACTATTCCCACACAACACTCTGGTTGTGCAGGGCAGGCTATATGGCAGGGGCTGTAAAACTCTAACTGTATCTCTACTGCTATGGGTTGTAAACCCCATGGTGCTGATTCTCATCTTGCAAGAAGTATGTGTACCAAAGTTTGTTGGAATTGATCCTGTAGTTTCAGAAGAGATGTGGAATATACATTCACACATACAGCCATTTTTATAAAATATATAGATTTCGTTGACGTCAGTGACTCAATTTTTCATTAATTAAGATTTAAAAATTATCTAAATTTATTGATTTCTGAGGAAATGTAGTTTGGAATATATACACAAACATTGGAGCAAACTAAAACAAAAAGGATATAAATGAAAACTGACTTCAAAGTTTTAAAGGGCCAGTTGCTGACTCGTTCAGTTGTCAAACGTTTTAAGCCTCCGACCTCAGGGTCAAGTATTCAAGAAGCAGTTGACCCAAACAAAATGGCAGAATATGTTGTAAAATTACTTCAGCTCAAGAGTGATTTTTTACATAACCAAAAGACTGATATAGTTCATAAAAATGAAGAACATATTAGGGACGTAATTCTCGATGAAAATGAATAGCTTAAAAATATGGGAATTCTTATAGGTAAACGTAATGCAATCAAAAATGCATCGAAAGGCAGCATTGAAGATGAAGAGAGCAAATTAAGAGAGATATGCTGAAAGTAATAGTAGGCTAATATCTTCTTTCTCACATCACCCAGTGGAGAGGCCTACGCCTTACTGAAAATCTAAGAGAGGAATTATTGAAACATTTTTGTTAACAGACAAGGTGATAATGATAAGAAATTCTAACCAACATTTGACATCTAAGAAATGTTCAAATGTTTGTATAGCTTATGGGACTTAACTACGGGGTCATCAGTCCCTAAACTTACAAACTACGTATGAACTAACTAATACTAAGGACGGCACAAATATCAATGCCCGAGGGGGGATTCGAACCCCAAACCGTAGTGGCCGTGCAGACCGTGACTGGAGCGCCTCAGTCCCCTCGGCCACCGCGGCCGGCGACATCTAAGACTTAACCGCTTCTATATCTACCAGGCAAAGGGAGGGAAAGTTTTTAGAGTTTCCGTGGTTCACTCAACAAAACATCATTGTTTTATAGTACTTCTGTTGTACCTTCTTTAGTACAGAGAAGAGTTTGAATAATGTATGTAAATTTGTTAATGGTTTTCAAGTAGGCCTATTGACGAAACTTAAAACTATAAGACCTACATCTACATCCATGCGTGGTGGAGGGTACACTGTACCACTACTAAGCATTTCCTTTCCTTTTTCATTCCCAAATAGAACGAAGAAAAAAAGAATGCCTATATGCCTCTGTATGAGCCGTAATTTCCTTTATCTTGTCTGTGTGATCATTACACGAAATGTAAGTAGGCGACAGCAAGATCGTTCTACACTCAACTTCAAATTCCGGCCCTCTAAATTTCCTCGACAAATTTCTCGAAAAGAACGTCGATCCCTATTTGAGTTCCTGGAGCATTTCCGTGACACTCGCGCATTGGTCGAACCTACCAGTAATGAATTTAGCTGCTTCTATGCCAAGAAAACTGATCTGCTGTGGGTCCCAAACACTTGAACAATACTCAAGTCGTGGTCATAAAAGCGTTTTATACGCGATCTCCTTTACAGATGAAGTACATCTTCCCAAAGTCGGCTGTCCGCCTTACTCACAACTGTTCTTACATGTTCGTTCCATTTCATATTGCCCTGCAATGTTACGCCTAGATATTTGAACGACGTGACTAATCAAGACTCTCACTACTAATGCTGTATTCAAACATTATGGGATTTTTTTCCCTACTCATGTGCATCACCTTACGTTTTTCAAATGTTCAAATGTTTGTAGAGCTTATGGGACTTAACTACGGGGTCATCAGTCCCTAAACTTACAAACTACTTATGATCTATCTAATACTAAGGACGGCACAAATACCCATGCCCGGGGGGGGATTCGAACAAAATGTTCAAATGTTTGTATCGCTTATGGGACTTAACTAAGGGGTCATCAGTCCCTAAACTTACAAACTACTTATGAACTAGCTAATCCTAAGGACGGCACAATTATCCATGCCCGAAGGGGGATTCGAACCCCCGACCGTAGTGGCCGTGAAGACCGTGACTGGAGCGCCTCAGTCCCCTCGGCCATCGCGACCGGCGGGATTCGAACCCCGACCGTAGTGGCCGTGCAGACCGTGACTGAAGCGCCTCAGTCCCCTCGGCCACCGCGGCCGGCTACATTTTTCTATATTGAGAGCTAGCTGTCATTCTTTGCACCAACTAGAAATTTTGTCCAAGTAATTCTGTGTATTATTACAGTCAATTAAAGACGACACCCTCCCATACACTACAGCATCATCAGTAAACAGCCGTAAATTACTAGTTACTCTGTCCATCAGATAATTTATATAGAAAATAATAGCGGTCCTATCACACTCCCCTGGGGCACGCCTGACGATACACTCGTCTCTGATGAACACTCGCCGTCGAGAACAATACTGCGTTCTATTGTTTAGGAAGTCTTCCAGCCAGCCACAAATCTGTGAACCTATTCCATAAGCTCGTATCTTCGTTGGCAGTCTGCAGTGTGGCACCGCGTCGAACGCCTTTTTGCAGTCGAGAAAGACACAATCCGCCTGTCGCCCTTCATCCGTGGCTCGCAAGATGTCATGTTAGAAAAGGACAAGTTAAGTTTCACATGAACGATGTTTCCTAACCCGTACTGATTCATAGAAAGAAGCTTTTCCTTTTCAAGAAAATTTACTATATTCGAACTGAAAATATGCTCCAAAATTCTACAGGCAACTGATGTCAACGATATTGGCCTGTAATTATGTGGGTCAGTTCTCTTTCCTTTCTTATAAAAGGGTGTCTTCTGCGCTTTTTTCCAATCATTAGGAACTTTGCGCTGAATTAAAGAATCGCGATAAATGCAAGCTAATTTAGGGGGCAATGCAACAGAATACTCCTTGTAAAACCGAACTGGTACTCCATCTGGACCAGGTGACTTTTTTGTGTTTAGCTCTCTCAGCTGCTTCTCTACACCGGAAATGCCTATTACAATGTCCTCCATTTGGGAGTTAGTGCGTTGATCTAATGATGCTACGATTGTACGGTACTCCTACTTGAAAGATTTCTTAAAGGTTAAATTTAGAACTTCAGCTTTCCGTTTGCTTTCTTCTATTACTATCCCGGGATGATCGAGTGACAGGATAGTGGTCTTTGACCCAGAAGAAGCCTGTCGTTATAAATATTGCTTCCGTTACCTAGCCAGTATTTGAAACAGAAGACGTGAAATGTAATACATTTTTGTCACTCATTACTATGATTTTGACTGAATAAAATCATCCATTCTACACCCAGGGAGCAAAAATGCTGCCAGAGGTGGTGGGAAACTTGTTACAGCCTGGTAAAGTACTTACGCACTATTTGTACCCGACATACGCAAAATAATATATCTTACCTCTTAAGATCTTAAGCTATGTAAAAATTTAATTGTATTTTTAATCATATTAGATAGTACGCAGAGTGCATCGATAGCGTTCGACAAGAAATCGATACACGTTGCAAAACCATAGAACTTATATCAGACACTGTTTAAGATCCTAGTCATTTAATGAGAAAATCAAGATGTGAGGTTTAAAAAGTGAATACTAGAATTATTTACAAACATGTTGTAATAAATACATATGGTAGAAATAATACGATAGTTCCTGTCTTTTTCTCATTTGTTGGCGTCTGTGTATTTTCATTGGTATATAGTTTGTTTACTGATTTAAACGTTAATGTTCAAATGTTTGTAAATCTATCGGATCAAACTGCGTAGTCATCAGTTCGTAGCTTACAAACTACTTAAACCTAGATAAACTAACCTAAGGACAAACACACACAGCCATGCCCCAGGGAGGTTCAACACCCCCCCCCCCTCCGAACGTTTTTTGCCACTTGTGCTAAAATTAGAAATTGACAATTATTTGCGTAAAGAATATGAGAGTTACACAGAAAACTTTACCAACAAAGAGAGGTATCAGGGTGTCTGTAAGTTGTAATCGGTGATTAGTTCAGCTTTGGCTTCTTATTTGTTGTCGGGACACTTTGTCTCGAGGCCTAGGCAAGCGTCGCGCACAAGTTAAACGACTGTAAATCTTTCCAATTAAAAAAATTGCTCAGGTAGCCACCACCTAACAATGAACAAGTATTGTTGAATTCCAGCCAGAAACACGCTCCACAGACTGTTTAAAGTACTGCGCGAGGCTTGCATAGCCTATAACGAAGGCTACCGTGTCGTATGTTTACTACTGCTACCAACTTCAGTGATCAGCTAACTTTATTACTACAGTATGGCAGCAAATTTGTACGTGACACAGACAAATATTTTTTTTTTAACGAGTGTGATTAAACGAGATCAAATGTATGACATCACAACCTTATTACTTCTGGGTATAACGTATACCACAGATGGTGATCATCTGCACGCAGCATTGTATAGTAGATAGATTAAATTCCCCCTCTTTTGACAGATATTAATCGTGTGAAAGGAATTGCAATTTTCGACGTTTTGGATCTAATTTTCGAGTTTGCGTTTTATTGAAATAAGTACGTCTATAGGCTGTCAGTGCTTTTTAATACTCGTATTAACGTAATCTGTAGATATTTAGCTTCGATTTCGTGTCTCTAACCTAATTCTTTCGAAAAATCTCAGGCTTTAAATTGACGTTGTTAGCCATATTTTGCAAATGGGGGAATGACGCCATGGTGGGGACTTTAGGAAAAATGAAGTGTAATACAGATGCATACATTTTGTGAAATGGGCACTTGCAGAATGTAGAGAAGTGTCAGAAACTGTATTTCTGGTTTTTGCGGTGTCTTAATCAAGTCTAAATTATAAAATCTGCTTTCATTCCAATTTTACGTCGACAAGTACTTCAAGCCTTCAAATGTTCAAATGTGACGTAACTGCGGGGTCATCAGCCCATAAACTTATCAACTACTTATGAACTAACTTATACTAAACACAACACAAACATCCATGCCCGAGGGAGGATTCGAAACCTCCGACGCGCGATTCGCAACTTGGCGCTCCAGACCGCTCGGCTACTCCCGCGCGGCACTTGAAGCCTTCTAAATGTCTAATACAGTAGAGTGATAAGTATAAATTAGAACAGTTGTCATACCTATTTACTACTACTCATTCATCGTGTAGGTTTATCCTTGATTTTCAAATGTATGGCGTCATTGCCCTGGAACCCAGGGTACTGGCGCGACTGTGTATACTTACACAATATATTTTTAACAATAAAACTTAACAAAACACATGTCTGAATAAAATTATAATAAAGTAGTATTAGCTGGCGAAGCTGTGGTATTATTCTGTATGAAAAAGACACACTTAAGGTAAAAAAAAATGGCTTCCCTTAAGGTGGCGCCATTCCCCTGCTCTTATATTATTTATCTGAAGGCTTTCAACTTTTAACGATTTCTGACAACTTATGACTTGAGCCAGATGTGGTAGTGCGGAAGGTATTTTTAATTTACTAATCCCTACAGCGATTACTTTTGTTCTGAAAATTGGGCTTATTCTGTATGTTATGTTCAAATAATTTATAGGAACATAGTTGGGGCAACATCTTCGACAACAGCCAGTATTCGGGAGGTGAACGCCCGTTATTTTAAGGTATAACAGAAAAGACTGCTCTTCATGTCTACAATCTTTTTCAATAACGCTTCATTCTTTTATCAAGTACTCACAAAATTTCCCGAATTTATAGAAAAAAATCGTAAGTTTGTTTTAGGGGGGGGGGGGGGGGGGGCGTCACAGCTTTGGCACGTGTCAACTGTGTGAGGGCACCTCAATATAGCTCTGGCTCTGGACGTCGCCCCCCCCCCCCCCCGTCCCAAGAGGAAAGGTTTAACTACGCCCCTGTACGGAATACAGAATGCAAGTCTATGCTCTTGTTCTAAGCATTTGCTGTATGGGAAATTCTAAATCTTGCAGATAAAATGCTAAATGTGTTTTCCACAACTCTGACGATCCTTGATAAAAAGCAGTTGACAACGTGTCTATTTTCTGTTAAATGCTTCTGGCTGAATGGTTTCAAAAAATTCGTTTCCAATGAAAATGTCTCGTCTCCGACGTCGCTTTCGGGAGGACGGCGGTGCAACCTCCCTCCAGTCATCTTGATTTAGGTTTTCTGTAATTTCCCAAATCACTCAAGACAAATGCCGGGATGATTCCTTTGAAAGGGCGCGACCGATTTTCTTCCCCATCCTTAGTAAAATTTAAATCCACGCGTGCTCGGTCTCAAATGACCAAGCTGTTGTCGGAACGTTGAAACTCAATCTTCCTTCCGTCATCTCCGACGAAAATTGGGATTTTTCAGCATTTTATTCTTTAGTGTTAGCAAGAACTCCGTATATTGCAGAATACCTTCATCATAAATACGGCCACTGATTCCAAAATCAACCATCATGAGCTCGTAGTTAGTGTTGACTATAGCCACCAAAACGTGAATATAGTAGTGTCCAAGGGCGGGTTATGGGGGAAGGGGAGGGCACAGGGGGGTAAGAGAGAGGGGGCAAAGGGAGGGAGGGAGAGAGAGAATCTCAGCATGAGAAAGATTAACTTTTACTTACAGACAGCATGTAACTGTGATTTTAAAAGGGCAAAATTCCTGTAATTAGCATAACTTAAATTGACTTTTTGTGTTACGCTTCCTTTTGTTTCTTACTCTTTTTTTGTCAGTAATTTACGACAAAACTAAATAAAAGTCGTTTATTGTTTGTAATTGCTTGGAAGATAAATGAGATTTATTTACACGTATATATAGTCATAGGATTTAATTATGGGAAAAATCGTGAATTTTTTAGGACCACGTTCAGGCTGGCACATTCAGGCGTTAAAAAAAAAAAAAAAAAAAAAAAAAAAAAAAAAAAAAAAAGTTCAAATGTTTGTAAATCTATCGGACCAAACTGCGTGGTCATCAGTCTGTAGCTTACAAACTACTTAAACTAAGGTAAACTAACCTAAGGACAACACACACACACACACACACACACACACACACACATATGCCCCAAGGAGGACTCGAACCTCCGACGGCGAGCAACCGCGCAAGCCGCAGCGAGACGCCTTGGATCGCTCGCAGGTGTTTTCGGTAATCAGTTTATCACTCTGGTTTCTTTTCCTGGACACTAAGAAATAGTAGTGCCACGCATTATAAACAGTTTTATTTGTAGCTACACGTTTCGATTTTCCAGAAATTTCAATGGCATTTTTCCACACATCAGATACAAAGGATTTTCATGGTAGTAGAAAATGGAAATGACCGGGAGAACCCTTGGAGGTTTGTTCGCCCGCCGTAGTGTAAGTCTTTTCTATTTCACGCAGCGTGGGGGAATTACATGCCAATGATGATGATATGATGATGATTAGGACAACACACAACACCCAGTCACCCGCCGGGAATCGAACCGGGCCTCCTGCGTGATAGTCAGCGACGCTACCGCTCAGCTACGGAGGCGGACATGGTAGTAGAAATTCTTCGAGAAACTCAATCGAGTGTAATTTTGTTGCTCGGGAAAGCTTTCTTGAAAACTTATCACATTTTGCGCCGTAACTTTACAGAGCACGAAGAAGAAATTGATTCGGTACAACGCGACACAGGAAATCTTAAGTTTTGAGGGGATATCAAACTTATCGCGACGTATTTACTGGCTGTTTGATTGTTTTTTAGTGCCTTGTTTGATAATGAAACAGTTACGTCGAATACAGTATTGTTTGTCCACGGTAAGTTGACGATCCGTGCGCTGGCTGTTGGCCGAGGCAGGAGGCGTACGGTATACCGAGGCTGCCGGGAGGAGCAGTGAGCGAAAGGCAGTGTCGCAGTGTTGGAAACGTTACCCGTAACAATGTGTGCAGTAATATTTCGTGGCTAGGGGCAGCGTAACGTTGGCAGCGCGCCGAAATAAATGAATGTCCTGCAACGTCGCGGAGTACGCTGCCGCTCCCGCTAGGGGTTCAAGTCCTCCCTCGGGAATGGGTGTGCGTGTTGTCCTTAGAATGAGTTAGTTTAAGTAGTTTCTAAGACTAGGGACCGAGACCTTAGCAGTTTCGTTTCTTAGGATTACAAATATTTGAACTTTTTTCATTATTTTTTATTTATTTAGTTTTTTTATTTATTTATTTGTGAACCGTATGCCCCAGGTTTTTGTACAGTCACCATTAATTCATTTGGTACAGTTAATATCGTAATCCTGTGAGCATAATTGTACAAAACCTATTTTTATACCGCTTTGTAGACTTGTTTGAGTTTTCAAGTAGCCAGTCTTATTCTATCTTATAGTCCAATTATTCGAAAGCTGTAAATATGTGGAGAAACCAATGCCAGTTTCGCATGGCTTGTTCTGTATACGGATTCACATATACCCATCTGGCCAAGCTGAGAAACAGTTACAAATCGAATTAAATTCAGAGCCTGGATACCCTGTGTTCAGCTGTGGGCATGTGTTTCTTCCTTTATGATGATAAAGGAAAAGAAATGTACCCACAGCTCAACAAAGGGCATTCAGACACTGAATTCTCTTTTTTTTATATTGTGGTAAATTTTGAAACTTTTCACTATTTAATGTAGTTTAATCACTTGATATTTTTGTAATCATGGGCACTTGAAAATGACGCCATAAAGCATAGAACACTAATAGTGCAATTAATAGTACTAATATTAAGATAGAAGTATATTAAAAGTTTTTCTAGAAGCGATTGTGGCTTTGGAGCATATTTTGGATGTTTCGTATATCAGTTATATGTGATAATAAGTGTAATAAAATTTATTTTTATTTCTAATATGCATAAATTAGTCTCACAAAGCCTTGTCGCCCCCCCCTTCCCCAGAAGAATATCCTGTATATCCGCCACTGGTAGTGTCCGTGTGTTTGTATCACATACAAATCTAGAGTTCTGTCTCATCTTGATGAAATTTTGCACACATGACCTTCAAACAAAAGGAACGTCGGCGCGAGTGTAAAAATCACGTACAACTCACAGCTCAGGAGATACCATCAACAGCCGTGGTGAAGTAGCCGAGCGGTCTAAGGCGCCTCGCTGTGGAGCGAGTTTAAGTAGTTTGTAACCTACGGACTGATGACCATGCATTTTGGTCCGATAGATTTACAAACATTTGAACGTCTTCTATCATCGACAACGAGATGCAACTGCTGCAACACGCGACAATGCTGCACAAACTCCTCCTAAACCACCGGAATGATTTCAACCAAATTTGGTACACATATTGCTTACTATGTGGCCAGGAGAGAAAGTAACATATATTTTCGGGTAAGAGGGCGGTGGGGGTAAGATTAATGTCAAGATAAGTTATGTAATTTTAAGTAGACATCCCATCATATTTTGTATCAGTTTTACTGATCATACTCAGAGGATAATTTGCACTTAAGCCCCTTTTGCATTACTGAGATCAAGCTTTTCATTGATGATATTAAAGCATAAAAAATAGCTTTAAAAAAACTGGCACAAAATTCACACCACTCCCGTCACCAATACAGCGAAGTATGCTTGTCTACCACAGCGATGCCTTAGGCCATCTTTCATTATGACTCAGATACCGTACTTATTTCTGTTTTTATATGTATTCATTATTTTGGGGGGGGGGGGATTTGGATTTATTCTGGAAGGATATCAATTGTATTATCTTGTTTATATTCAATTTCTTTCATTTTGTCTTGTAATTATCAGAGGATAGGAGTTGGGGAGGTAGATTTCTGTTCTCTCAGAGTATGACTATGTTTTTGATTATTGTATCGCCAATGGGATAACTGTCTTCCAAGGCGGAAGGTGCTGGCGACACCCGCAGACGGCGGGGGGTCGCTGGTGGCACATTCTCTGATGCTGCTTTCAAGGCATTCGCTGGCCACCACCTCCCGTGGTGAAACCACTCAGACTGCAGACGAACATTTATATTTGGGCTGGGCGCGTCTGTGGCTGACCTGAGTCCAGGTAGTTTGTTTACCGCTTCGATGCTGCTTTTGTGTAGGGAGGCTCTCTGGTCACAAAGCACCAGAAGGGCGCTAAAGTACAGTGAGCAGAGGCAGTAAAAGTTGGCGTCATTCTGGCACAGAGTAACATATACAGAGGAGAAGCCCCCCCTAAAGCACTGTCCTATGCTCCCCTCGTAGTTCCATAAGATGCTAGCAGGTGTAAGGCGGTTCCCTGGCTTAGTACTGGTAGACCACACTAGAGGCACTTCTCTGAGGGTGCCTCTCACACGTCAGAGGGTAGCGTGGAGGGGAGGCTGAGGGGAGAGCTCGCGCCGTCTGCCACGAGGCCACGGCTGTGTCCGGCTTGCTGGCGTTTGAGGGGAGGTGGTGGTGGGGACGGCCGCTACCTGCCGCCTGCTCTGGCCAGTTTAAAGGACTGCTTCTGACCGCAGCGCCATCATGGGACATCTTACAGAACTGCTTCTGCACACCCTGCCCTGCACCCTGAGTGGGGGACCAGGCCCTTACGGAGGTTTCCCGTCTGTATATATTTGTTTGTGGTTCTGGTCTGCACGTGCACCCGAGGTTTGGAACGCCATGGGTGGGCATCTGCGAATGTTTGTGATTTGCCACAGGTGATTTCTGGGGAAGTTAGAGCGGCGCTCTCGCAACGGGACGCTGGCATCTGGTCGACAGTAAAGTCATTTCAGCGTCTGCAGTTTCGTTCCAATGGTCCGCAATTTCTATGGATTTCTGGGAAATGCTGGCTTACGTGCAGAATGCAGCGTGGGACAGTTTTGTGGGAAGGAGACTAGCATGTTCAACATTAGCTCTCGTATTTCATTGGTTTGACCATTAAGCAAAATTTGTGATTGGCTTGACGTCACCGATGGGAGGGCCTTGAGAGGAAGATTTTGGAGTTGTGGTATTTTGCTGTGGAGAGAGGTGACTCTGGTGTTGGCGGAGCTGCTGGCCGCATCGCGCTGTTTTTGGGGACTCTGGTCTGGGCCGCGCTCCTTACTGGATCGCACTGTTTTGAGTTGTGTAATTTTCGGTGTTAACTTTGAATTATTTCAGTGTGCTTTCTGCACAGTCAGGTGTTAGTCCTGCGTAGCTACTATAGAGTAAATTGAAACTTGTAATATTCTGAAGTGCGTGTTTGCTGTCAGCTACACCACTCGTAATCAGAATTTTTACCGTTTCTTGAGAGTACAGTTTTATTTTCACTTTAGTATTGTCGTCGGCTTAACCGACAAAACGTATTGTAATCGTATCAATCCACATTTGCGATCACTGCTGTCAACACTGCACTACCCTCAGCTGATCTTCTCCACCTGCAACACCGTTCTACAGAAAGACGGTAAGGTTGCGCCAACGCATCTGCTGAAAAATGGGAGTTGAATGGTACTATTAAGTGGGAGTTTATCGTGTGCTAGAAGGGACGTCCTTATTCTTTGTAGATCAAAAATAGACTTGATCAGATTTGGGGTAAATTTTCATTTTTGTATTTAATTTTATACTTCGTGAGTTTGCCACTTCCCTCCTGTGACTTAGCCAGTCAAAACATTTTATTTCGTGTACAAACTTTAGTTAATTTATAATTTTCATGTAAAGGCACCCATTTAGGTATTAAGTGTATTTTATTGTCTTTCAAAACTGATCTATTTGTAAATTATATATATGGTCACATGTGTTGTTGTATCAGGCAAGTTGTAAGATAGAAATTGTGAATATAGTTTTTATTCAAAGTTGTGCCTACCTCATTTCAACCACCTTTAACCGTAAATATTTTGGAGGGACAAGTATTCTAAAGATAGGTAGGTCAGGAGGAAATATTTCCATTGCACAGAGTGTGCAATTAAAAAGCTTGCATGTCGCCACTGCATACAGTTAGTAACAGTATACAGTAAATTCACTAAATGAAAGCTAGTGGCGACCCTTAAATCAGATTCCACAGAGGTAGAAGCAAAAATTATTGCATCAATCCGATAAGGAACTTAATTTCACATATAACATTCATATTTTAAAGACCACGTACTTTCAAAATGACACAAAGACTTTGATTTTAAGTAAACTTTCCTAGGACCAAAATGTCTGTAAGGCAGATGAGTGTGCCAAATTACTTTATTTACAAGTTCATCATGCACGCACGGACGCCAGGGATCTGCCTCACCACCAGAGGTGTAAAACAAAACTCCTTTGCGAAAAAGCATGTAATATTTGCGAATAGCAGACTCGGTCTTGTTTCTAACTCGTTCCTTAATTTTCAACAGGCCAGGGTCCTTGTCTTGTTCCTTACCAATACTGCGTAAATTCGTAGAGATAAGGTTTTCGAAAGCCACCTTCTTGATATAGTACAAACTGTAGTGCTCCAGCTCTAGTGGCTGAAGGCCCAATTCTTCGAAACCAATAGGTGATCTCGAAAGTGCGTCGGCGATGTATTCTCTACGCCAGGAACATGTTCTATGGTGAACTCATATTCCTGAAGGGTCAACACCCATCGAGCAATTCTTTTATTCTTCAGTTTTGCAGACATGATAAATTCTAATACCTTGTGGGTGGTATACACCCGGGTTTTTCGACCGTACAGAAAGTATCGAAACTTTTCGAACCCCCATACAACCGCCAGGGCTTCCAACTCGGTAACAGAATAGTTACGTTCGGCTTTATTAAGAATTCTGCTCTCAAATGCAATGGTTTTGAAAACATGATTCCCTCCATCTGTATATTTCTGTAATATCACTACTCCCAAACCCGTGTACGAGCTGTCTGTTGTCATACATAACTCTTCCGAAAAATTTGGATGAGACAAAATCAGAGCCTCTACCAATGCTTGCTTCAAACTCTGGAATTCCGCTTCTGCTTCATCATCCCAATTCCAGATGGTGTTCTTTCTCGTGAGAGGACAGACGTGGCGTAGTCAGCTTTTGGATCAAAATGTATCGTTTATTATAATTTATTATTCCTAAAAAAAAAAAAACTTTTATTGTCTCTTTTTTACAGGCGTCGGAAATTTAGCTATGGTTTCCATCTCTTCGGGGTCTGATGCAATTCCATCTGCAGAAATAACGTGTCCCAAATATTTTACCTTAGGGGCTCCTATGCACGACTTTTTTATATTGACGGTTAATCCGGACTGCCGAAAGGCACTAAGTACCTCCCTGAGCAGGAGGTTATGCTGTTCCCTGTTCGGCAATAAGGAGGTCGTCAACATAACTTGTAATCCTATCTTTGATCCAACTTGGAAGTACTGTGTCAAATCCCCTGATAAATGCGGAACAACTCACATTGAGCCCAAATGGTAATCGTTTGAATCTGTAGCGGGTTCCAAATGCAACAAATGCGGTATACTGCCTGCATTCCGGATCTAACACGATCTGCCAGAAGCTTGACCAAAGGTCAAGAGTCGTAAAACCTTTTGCTCCTTGGAAATTTTGTAACAATTCATCAATACGCTCCGGTCTGTCCGTCTCAGGTTCTATGATTATGTTTATTTGTCTGGAATCTAAGACAAGGCGTACTGATTTATCTTGTTTTTCTCCCACGACAAGTGGAGAATTGTAGGTCGATGTTGTCCTCTCTATCACGCCTTCATCTTCCATTCTTTTTAACTCCATCCGGACTGCCTCCCTATGTGCGACAGGAATTGAGTATGGAGCAACGGCTAACTTTTGATGGGGTTTAACTTTAAACGAATAGACGAAGTCTTTAATAGCACCTGTCTTTGGAAAGAATACTTCAGCGTTTTCCTTTAATAAATTATCGAGTTCCTGTCTGTCATTAGGCGAAATGTTTGTCTGTTTGCCAAGCACTTCATCTATTGTCTCACATCGTTGGTTGGTGAAGGCTGGGTTACAGTGCAGACTAAAAAAAAATTCGAGGTCCGACCGGGTTTTGAACCCACGACCCTTCGGTTTCCAGTCGAGCACTTTACCCCAAGACCACCTTTTTTTTTTTTTTTTTTTTTTTCCTATGTGCAGTTCTGTTCGTTGCGGACGTTGATCAAGTTTGTTCGTTTTTGTTCGATTTGTTCTTGGCTCAGCTTTTTTTATTACAGAGGCCGTTTAGCCCTCTGACCGGGCGCGCTGAGCCACGGCGCCCGGCGTAGACCACCGGGCCCGACGGTTGCCATCTGGAGAGCCAGAAGCTGTCATCAGTGGCTTCCTGACGAGATTTCCTTCTCGCACGGTGGACTGCACTTCCGCGCCTCTGAGCCAAATCTTCGGTGATACCAGGATTTTCTTGCCGATGAGGGTGAGCGGCTGTGCTTTCCGAGCGAGCGGTAGTGACTAGATTTACGACTGGTACTCTGACAATGAGTTACAAGGCAGCAACCTCCGCTGCGAGCTAGGCGATCTGTACCTGTGATGCAGGGAGGCTGCTATCTGACCGAGGCTGTGAACAAACTGTTGCGATGCAAGTCGACGAACACATTTGTGCTTTGCGATCCGCGGTTTGCGCGAGCGCATCAAGATCGCCAGCACACACTGTCAGTATCTCCAGTGCGTCAGGTGGCAAGCGTGATAACCAACTGTTTCGTAGGATGTCCTCGTTAACGGCATTGTTGGCTAACGTACGCAGGCGACGCAGCAGCTGCAACGGATTGCGATCACACGGCTATTCTGTGCGGAGCAGCTTCTCTAATCTCTTCGTCTCGGATTGAGAGAGGCGGGAAATTAGTGCGTTTATATATATATGGAAAGGCAGTAAGACACGGTTGTAGCCTTTCTCCAATGTTATTCAATTTGTACATTGAGCAAGCTATAAAGGAAAGCAAGGAGAAATTTGGTGAAGGAATTAAAGTTCAAGGGGAAGAATTAAAAACATTACGTTTTGCCGACGACATAGTAATTCTGGCAGAGACAGCAAAGGATCTGGAAGAGCAGTTGAACGGAATGGACAGTGTGCTGAAAGGTTCATATAAGATGAACATTAACAAGAGCAAAACTAGGGTAATGGAGTGCAGTCTAAGAAAATCAGGTGATGCTAAAGGAATTAGATTAGGTAACGAAGCACTAAAGGAGTTAGATGAGTTTTGTTACTTGGGCAGTAAAATAACAAATGATGGTCGCAGTACAGAAGATATAAAATGCAGAATGGCAATGGGTAGAAAAGCGTTCTTGAAAAAGAGAAATTTGTTAACATCGAATATTGATTTAAGCCTAAGAAAGTCCTTTCTGAGGGCATTTGTATGGAGTGTTGACTTGTATGGGAGTGAAACATGGACGATAAACAGTTCGGACAGGAAGAGGATTGAGGCTTTTGAAATGTGGTGCTACAGAAGAATGCTGAAGATTAGGTGGGTGGATCGCGTAACTAATGAAGAGGTACTGAACAGAATTGGGGAGAAAAGAAATTTCTGGCATACCTTGACTAAAAGAAGGGTAGATTGGTAGGGCACATTCTTAGACATCAAGGGATTGTGAATTTAGCATTGGATGGAAGTGTGTGGGGTAAAAACCGCAGAGGAAGACCAAGAGATGGCTACAGTAAGCAGATTCATACAGATATACGTTGCCGTTCTTATGTGGAGATGAAGAGGCTTGCTCAGGATATGGTATTGTGGAGAGCTGCATCAAACCAGTCTCCGGACTGAAGACGACAACTAGTTTTTTAGTAATCATTGCTCGGTGGCGACGCTAGAATGGCTTCAACTTCTCTTCACTGAGCGCTGCAAAAACGTAGCTATACTTCGTATCGTCTGCAGTTAACGCCCGCTAGCACAAATTGGATTTCTAGCTATGCGAACCAAAGTATATCTCCAATAGGAAGCGAAGGGTGTCAATAGGAAAGAGAGGTGTACTGAACTATCAGGCCTCATCAAATTGGGAACTAATAACATGAGGGGTCCCCCAAGGCTCTATCTTAGGCCCCCTGCTCTTTCTTGTATATATCAATGACTTTTCATCAACGACATTATCGGAGGCCAATTTTGTTTCATTTGCAGATGACACAAATATTGCAATAAATAATAAATGAAATATAGCCGTAGAAAGATCTGCTAATGAAATTTTCATGGACATTAATAAATGGTTCTTAGCCAATTCTCTGTCGCTAAACCTTGAAAAAACACACTATATGCAATTTAGGACTTGTAAAAGGTTTCCTGCCAGTATATGTCTAGAGTATGACAACAAGGAAATAGAAGAAGTTGAAAGTGTTAAATTCTTAGGATTACAGCTGGATAATAAATTTAACTGGGAGGAGCATACCACAGAACTGCTGAAGCGCCTAAACAAGTCCCTGTTTGCTATGCGAATGTTATCAGATGTAGGAGAAATAAAAATAAAAAAGCTAGCATATTATGCATACTTTCACTCCATAATATCATACGGGATTATTTTCTGGGGCAACTCATCAGGCCAAGCAAAAGTTTTCAGAGCACAAAAACGTGCGTTACGGATCATTTGTGGTGTCAACTCAAGAAGCTCATATAGAGGGCTATTTAAGGAACTGGGGATACTTACTACTGCTTCCCAATACATTTATTCTCTAATGAAATTTGTCGTTAAAATATATCTTTTTTTTTTTCAAATCAATAGCTCAGTCCATGGGATCAATACTAGAAACAAGAATAACTTGCATAAAGATTTAAAATCACTTACTTTGGCTCAGAAAGGTGTCCAATATTCAGCAGTACACATTTTCAATAACATGCTAGCAGCCATAAAAAAATTTAACTCACAATAAAGTACAGTTTGAAAAGAGTCTAAAGGATTTTTTGGTGGCCAACTCCTTCTACTCCATTGATGAATTTCTTACCAGAAGTGATTGATTGTAACTTATTGTATATAATATTCACAAATATGACTACTGTATTCAGTTTGACTTCAGTACAAGTTTTGTGCAGTAATGTAATTATTTTAAATCAGTGTAAAAAAATAAAATAAGATAAATTAAATTAAATTTAAAAAATAAAAAAAATAAAAAAATAAATTAATTGCTAAGAATTTTAATATGCACCAAGTAAATTAGAAAGTAGTAGTACATTTAAAAGGTAAATATTTTTAAGATTACATATGGTGTCTGTGGAAGGTACATTAACACATATGCTCTCTTTTTGTAAGTATAAAAAGTAAAGCAGTCAACAATCCGAAGATTGGTTTGAACACCACAGTGCTTTACTAGGCATGGTCTTATTTGGAGGTGGTATGCCGTTGCCTTCCTCCGACCTTGGAACTGACTTACCCAGCCAGTTATAGGGGGACCTACAGTTTAACGTGGGTTCCGAACCACGGTGCTACTCGGTATTTTTCACATCAGCATCACTGCCAGAGGTGAAAGAAGTGGAAAGTGATAGATAAAAATCCTAGTACCTAGCGGGGTCGAACCCAGGACCTTTGGATTTGTAGTCTGCCACTCAACCACTGTGCAACCGAGGCGTGTGTATTTTATTCTGACATGTTCTACATCCAAGAGGATTCCCTCAATTCGGATCTACTGGAATGAAAAGTACATCTAATCTAATCTAAGAAGTGGATTCTGTTTGCAAAATGTTGGTTGTTTTACTGCAGCGCGATTAATTACTGCGCCTGTAGGCACGTCTGCAGTTGGTGGCTGCTCTGACATCGCGGAGTTAACGGCTGCAAAAACGCGAAGCGCCTGACGCGAATGTACTTTTTTTACGTGACGCGACACGGTAAGTGACGTTAGTGACCATAAAATCACGTCGAGGTCACCTATTGTTGCGAGTTTAGCAACTTCATTATACAATGCCGTGTAACTCGTACGACAACTTAAGACAACTGAATATGGACTACAGGATAATTAAAAAAGCATAGAATAAATACAAGTCAGAAATATTAATGTATGGAGTGAAATCACTCTACTCACCCTAGACAAGTGATCTGTATATAAACTGGAAGTATAACTCGGGTGATTCTATTTACACTTCCGTAAAATCAGACGTGACGTCATTATGACGTATCCACGCTATCGACGTCCAGAAGAGCGGCGCATCGACTTTTGCGATCGTTCGAGACGCTGGTTTTGGGTGGGACAACATGCTTAATTTGACATTCTTTCTGAACTGCATACTTTTTTCCTTCGTAGTTTAGTGACAAAACTAGGCCTTACTTAATACTGGTATCATGTTTTGGATAACACTGACGGAAATTTCAGTAAATGTAAATTGAAAAGTATGTCAGAAATAACGCATACCGAGCCTTAGAGAACGACAACTTCCCACATTTTCAAAGAAAAGAACTAGCATGTTGCAGCAACTTGGCCGTAGATGAGTACCCAGTTTTAAGCCTCTGTAACAAATGACTGTATTAATATCCAGCTCATTTGATTTATAGTTTCGGCGAAAACATACATATACCTCTGGCGACTATATGCTGTTTTTGTATATTGCATATTTTGACATGTCCAAGTACACATTGTCGATTCATAACCTGGTAACAGTATTTTGTCCTCTTAGTTTAACGTAGACTCAGTACTACAATGCAACTCGGTACCATTTT
This sequence comes from Locusta migratoria, assembly GCA_026315105.1. Taxonomy (NCBI): domain Eukaryota; kingdom Metazoa; phylum Arthropoda; class Insecta; order Orthoptera; family Acrididae; genus Locusta; species Locusta migratoria. Next base: position 293,225,292 of record CM048744.1, read on the forward strand.
TCACTTAGAGAAAAAGTTTCCATTAGTTTTAAACACAACCTTCACAAATGGGCCACGATGACAACATCAGATTTGGCTGAATAACGTTTCAGAGCGTACAGTGTAGGTCCTTTTTTGGAAAGTTTATAGCTTCTTACTTTCAAAAAAAGAAAGCAAAGTTATACTTTCCGAAACTGTAATGAATATACCATTACCAACTGAAGATATTATCAGCTACTCATTTAATTCGTCTGCTACAATTGCAAGCGCAGTTTTGCGTCTAGAACGACCACAAAAGTCGATCATGGCTCCATTCGTCTTCGATAGTGTGGATACGTCATGTCTGATTTTACCGAAGTGTAAATAGAATAACCCGTATAACTCTGGTGTCTGAGCATAGAACTGCAGCGTGTCTACACATTCACATGTTTCGTACACGATTTCGCATTGTTCGCCATGTTTGAATTTAGCAAACGATTTTTATCAGTTATTACGAGGGAAAGAATTGCTTGCTTACATCCTGATTTGAATTTTTAGTCAATATGTGATGCAATACATTGTTAAGGCAGCGGAATTGAAACGTATTTTCTTTTGGTTTTCTTCTAATACTTCATAGCCGCCATATCTGAATTTGGCAAGAAACGAAATATGAACATGTATGGCTGGCACGCTCAGACAACTGAAGTTCAACATCCAGGTAGCATAGAGATCAATGCCCTGGATGTATAACTCAGGTGTCTGAGCATACAACTACAGCGTGCCTGCACATACAGATGTTTCCACACGTTTTCTTGTTGTCTGCCATGCTTAAGTTTGGCATACGAACTTACATCACTTATTACGTGACAGGGAATTGCTTGTTTGCCTTTTGATTTGAAATTTATGTCAATACAAGCTGTAATAGGCTAATATGGAAGCGTAATCGAAACGAATTTTCTTCTCGTTTTCTTGCAATACTTCAAAGCAGCCATATTTGAATTTGACAAGCAACGAAATATGGACATCTATGGCTGGCATGCTCGGGCAGATGTAGTTCAACATCCAGGAGGTATAGAGATCACTGGAGAAAAATCACCTAACAATATGTTCAAATGTTTGTAAATTTTGGGACTTTACTACGCTCGTCATCAGTCCCTAGGCTTAAAAACTACTTAAACTGACTCACGCTAAGAACAACAAATACACCCATGCCCGAGGGAGGGGTCGAACCTCCGACGGCGAGCAGCGGCTCGCTCCACGGCTAGACGCCTTGGAACGCTCAGCCACTCCACTGCGGCAATCACCTAACACTGCACTTCACATATATAAAAGAAAAATAGAGTATATCTTGGTAATGAGTCTGTAGTGTGAAATGATGAAAATGTGATTTGCGAATAATTATCACATAGTGTAAATAATGGTCATAGAACTTAACGGGACTGCCGCGTGAAAGCGTGGGTTTTGGGCAGGAGCATATTAAACTGAAAGATATAAAACTGCTCAAAATATAACTGACATTAATTATCGTGTGTTATAAATAATATTCATCGAACGTAATGGACTACCACAAGAAAGTGGGGGTTTGGGGCAAGGAAACACAAAATTGAAACATAAAAATATTGATGGAAACATATTTCTGAAGTAAAATGCTGACAATATTTTCGAAATGTGTTGTTGGTATCCATAACTAGACTTGACTACTTAGCTCAAGTCTAATTACCGATACCAGCTCTTCATATTTTAGTTAAGATAAATTAATTGGTTATTGATATCTAGATATGACCTTTCTAGGTCAAGCCTAGTTAACGATACCACTTCTTAATAATTTTTGGCTCAGATATATTTAGAGGATATTGGTAAACTAGAACTATACTTGAGCAATAAAGGCGAAGTCTACTTACCGATACCAGCTCTTCGTATTTTAGTTCAGATGTATTTTTATCTATATTTGATCTGTGTAGGTCAAGTCTAGTTACCAATACCAGCTCATCGTCTTTGTTTTTCACATACGCATATTTAATGGGTACCGGTATATATCAGAAAAAATTGAAGTGCTGGTTTCGATCATTAGACATACAGGGTGCGTCAAAAAAATGTATACACACTTTGAACCGTCATATAAAATTTATTTCCCAGTCTACAATGTTAAATTTCTGGAAATGGAAAGCTTAAAGTCCAATATGAAAAATAAATTTACTTTGAAAATGTGATAAATGTTCACATTGAATTTTCAATGTAGGGTATAGTGATATTCTGCTAATCTGGCTCTGTGAGAATGTCCATGCAAAGTGATACCTATTTACAGAGTAATAACTCAAGTCTTAAAGAAGCTTTAGATTTAAATATTTTCCTCACTGTTAAGGGAGCAATATAATTAACGGTAATGCATTTATTTAAGCAGTGAAGTTTCAAGAAAAGTGCAAAATACTTATCCTCTGCAACCAAAGGGAATTATATACTTGTTTTAACCCATTACTGGCCATTTTCCCTTTTTAGGACGCAAATATTCCATTTATTTCTATGTTAGCAATGAAAATTTTAGCTTTTATTGTTGTACCTGAAGCAAGAACTGACTTTTGCAATACCTGCAAATTCGAAAGAAAATAATTTTAAGTAGTTTACGGTAGGAATGGATTTAATCTCTCTCTCTCTCTCTTTTTTTTTTTTTTTTTTTTTTTTTTTTTTATTAGTCTTCGCATTTGGTTTTACTGTATGGCTGCTGGCAGTTCCTGTACTACAATGAATTATGATTTAGTTGTGTAGGTGTGTTTGTTACGAACATACAGATGTCCCGGTAACATTCAGCAAATTTCAGATATCCTGAAGTGAGTGTATCTTCTGCGTCCCAATCAAGGGATAATGACATGTTCTGCTATTGATCTTTTTCCAATGTATCCTATTATTGTAACTAAGTCTTATATACTAAAAATACTTTTACAATCTTGAGACATGTTTTTTTATTGTATGAGATTTTTCCCTTATTCACATTTAACGATTCCAACAGAATAATATGTCATGATCATTTAAACTGGAAGTAATTCTAGAGGAACTGGAGGAAGACTTGGTGAGTGAAGATGAAGCTGTTGACTTCAAATTGGTGATCAATACATTTCTGAGTACGAGACACCACTGATTCTGTACATCGCACCAAAGTGTCCAATGAGATTTCTGTGCACACCGCTTGAATCTCATTCCAAAGAGTGTCCAGGTTACGTGGTTTTCGTTTGTACACCTCATCTTTTACTGTGCCCCATAAGAAGAAATCCAGCGGCGTGAGGTCTGGAGAGCTTGCAGGAAACTGGATTGGTCCCCTGCGTCCTATCCACTGGCCCGGCACATTATGAAACAGGTCTGCTCGTGCGTCCCTAAGATAGTGCGGCGGGGCGCCATCTTGTTGGAAATAAAACTCATCGTTACCGTATAATGCACGAATGGCAGGGAATATGGAGTCAGCAAACATTGTTAGGTACGTTTCTCCGGTACCAGTACCTTCAAAGCGGAAAGGCCCAATGAGTTCCCTTGCATACAAACCACACCACACATTTACACCAGGCAAATTCACAGCCTTTTCAACTGTAATGTGAGGATTATCTCCAGCCCAGTATACAGAATTGTGTCTATTGACAGTTCCACTGAGTTCGAATTGGGCTTCATCCGACCAAATTATGCTACCCATAAATCCCGGTTCACGTCTCACCATCTCCTGAACCCATCACAAAATTCTAACCTGCGATCTGGATCGTCGTCACTTAGCTGTTGCAGCAACCTTGGAATGTACACACGAAACCAGCCTTTCTTCAGAATGCGTAGCACACTACTAGCATTTACATTACTCTCACGTGCCGCTTGCCGTGAAGATTTTTGAGGCGAACGCTGAAACAGTTACAAGACCGCAGTTGTGGAAACATCACTTGTAGCTGAACGAGGTCGCCCTGAACGATCTTTATCCACATAAAACACTGTTCCATGAATTTCGAATTTGTCTCGTAGACGTGTAATTGTTAACGTTGAAGGTGGTTCTGTACCATACTCACTTCTCCATTGTCTTCGAACCGCAGCTACATTCTCAAACTTCCAGTACCACTTAATTATCTGCTTCCGCGCTTCAAAGCTCAAACGCACGTCCGCCATGTTGAAGTTACTTCCTTGCCACGGCTACCACCTGTTGAAAAAACATAACATTACTTTCTCACAGATATTTAACCTTGTAAACGGGAAATAAATTTTCTATGACACTTCAAAGTGTGTATACATTTTTGACGCACCCTGTATATAGGTCAAATCTAGTTACCGACACTCACTACACATTTAGAAACCAAAAATTGCGAGGATGATCTATCGGTAACTAGACAGGACCTACGTAGGTTAGGTGTAGATACCGATATCCAGTACATAATTCTAAACTAAAAATACGAAAAACTGATATCGAATATGTTTTTTTTTTCTTTTTTTTAAGCAACCAAAAAAAAAAAAAGTCATTGGACGCGAACAGATTCACCTATTATGACGCTCACAGAGATGCCCAGATCAGTGTGTGTTTTTCTCTTTATTTGTATTATTTTCGATTATTCCCTATTAAGAGAGCGATTTTTTCTTCTTTTCCCTTTCTTCCCAAATTCTCATCATACGCTCGCTGTGTTCTTTCTTGTCCTATTCCGATCATTTATTTCTTTTTCGATATGTTTTTATTTAAATGTATGTTTATTTGTGATATTTCTGAACTGCTCTAGATTGTTTATGTTGTTCTGTGTGATTCCCACTTCTTTAATGCTTTCTTTTGTCCCAGTTATCCATTTGGTATTGTTTTTGCTAGTTTTAACTATCTCAAACATTTGCCGTTTAAGTTGTTCTTGCCCATCCTGCTGATACGTCCACAGAATTTCATCCTTCTCTTTCTAAAGATGTTAGTTATTATGTTTGTGTCTTTATAAATTTTCCTTGTCGGTCTCTTTATCCAAATTCCTTCACGATAGACTTTACTTGGAATCTTCCTTTCCTGCTTTTCAATTTCTCTTATTTTCGTGTGGCCATGAATCACTATAGTTTCTGCGGCATAGAGTGTTGCGGGTAAAACTAGTACACTACCGGCCAGTAAAACTGCTACACCAAGAAGAAATGCAGACGATAAACGGGTATTCACTGGACAAATATATTATACTAGAACTGACATGTGATTACATTTTTACGCAATTTGGGTGCATAGATCCTGAGAAATCAGTACCCAGAACAACCACCTCTGGCCGTAATAACGGCCTTGATACGCCTGGGCATTGAGTCAAACATAGCTTGAATGGTGTGTACAGGACTACAGGTACAGATGCCCATGCAGCTTCTACACGATACCACAGTTCATCAAGAGTAGTGACTGGCGTATTGTGACGAGTCAGTTGCTCGGCCACCATTGACCAGACGTTTTCAATTGGTTAGAGATCTGGAGAATGTGCTGGCCAGTGCAGCAGTTGAACATTTTCCGTATCCAGAAAGGCCCGTACAGGACCTGCAACATGCGGTTATGCATTATCCTGCTGAAATGTAGGGTTTCGCACGGGTCGTAACACATCTGAAATGTAACGGCCACTGTTCAAAGTGCCGTCGATGCGAACAAGACGTAACCGAGACGTGTAACCAATGACACCCCATAACATCACGCCGGGTGATACGCCAGTATGGCGATGACGAATACACGCTTCCAATGTGCGTTCACCGCGCTGTCGCCAAATAGGATGCGACCATCATAATGCTGTAAACAGAACCTGGAGTCATCCAAAAAAAAATGACGTTTTGCCATTCGTGCACCCAGGTTTATCGTTGCGTACACCGTCGCATGCGTTCCTGTCTGTGATGCAGCATCAAGGGTAACCGCAGCCATGGTCTCAGAGCTGATAGTCCATACTGCTCCAAACGTCGTCGAACTGTTCGTGCAGATGGTTGTTGTCTTGCAAACTTCCCCATCTGTTGACTCAGGGGTCGAGACGTGGCTGCACGATACGCTACAGCCATGCAGATAAGATGCCTGTCATCTCGACTGCTAGTGATACGAGGCAGTTGGGATCCAGCACGGCGTTCCGTATTGCCCTCCTGAGCCCACCGATTCCATATTCTGCTAATAGTCATTGGAACGTGACCAACGCGAGCAGCAATGTCGCTATACGATAAACCGCAATGGCGACAGCCGGCCGCGGTGGCCGAGGGGACTGAGGCGCTCCAGTCACGGTCTGCACGGCCACTATGCTGTTTGTGTATAAGAAATCGGTTGGAAACTTTCCTCGTGTCAGCACGTTGTAGGTATCGGCGCCAACCTTGTGTCAATACTCTGAAAAGCTAACCATTTTCATATCACAGCATCTTCTTCCCGTCGGCTAAATTTCGCGTCTTTACCACGTCGTCTTCGTGGTGTAGCAAATTTAATGGCCGGGAGTGTATTTTGTAATGTCCTATATTTGCATTGACAGAAATAGATTTTTATTTGTATTGATTAGAAGTGAGCATATATATACATATTTACGTCAAAATTACTAGTATTTACACTGAAAAATTTTACTAAGTAAAGTTGTGTTCTTTAAGAATAATTTTTTTAATGAAAAAAAAAAAAAAATAGTGGCCATATACATACGCACCAAGGAGGTTAGACTCTAACCTCCTTGGTACGCACCCGTAAAATATTATCTCTATGACGTAAGATATGATGGGTTTGGTCAATGTCGACGAGTGGTATCGAACACGAGACTTGACTCCAAAATACGCTACAATAATAATAATTCATCCCTCAAAGAAAACGCGAAAGACATATTACTACCGAATATTTACAGCAAATCAAGAAGTGTAATATTAGAAAGAATGTCTGTTTACTCCATGATGCACAGAGTATGCAAGTCATCTGTCTACGTTGGAGATACGATTTTCAAGAAATTGCCTTATAACTACAATAAGTGTGTTCGACGAAAACGAATTACGAGATTTGTTGGACCTGGACTATCGTTACAGACTGAAGTAAGCCCAATACTTGAATTCAAACGTTGAGGATACCGGTATGTGAAATTATAATTATGTTGTACCATTACACTTGTAGTAGTGCATCTACGACTCAAAAACATACACTATAATGCTAGCTGCGGCCGAACCTATCCGAAATGGCGCAAACCAAAGGCAGAGCAATATTTCGATGTGTTATCCCCCTTACGCCAACTGAAACAAACGTATAATAAATATGTAACGCACCGGGCTTAACTCCAGAATAGCCGATACATCCGTAGCTCAGGCTCAACCAATGTTGGCAACAGCAGTTTCTCCCGGGAATTTTGTTAGCCAACCGGGTGATAGAATCCAGTAACTAATCATATTTGCAGAGTTGTTTTCGCGGAATATCTGAATGTGTGAAATAGGTCGTCGTTTTGTTTCGTGATTGTCTCTGACGATGTATTGTGGAAGATTGTGTTTCGCGATGGAGGATTTCATGATTAGATTTACAGACCTCATCTTAAGTCGTTCGCTGCGACTGACGCATATAAGCGTTTCCGCCAGTGCTGCCGACGCTTATAAGCGTTTCCGTGATCAACAAGCCAGTGCGGGTAACGCTTATAAGCGGCACGTTCGCTAGCTGAGTACTCAGTTTAGTTTATTTGGCTCTGCACTCGTGTTCGTACAAGTCACCAAAAAATATCACGTACCGTTTTCCTATCTACAGTCGTGTGTTTTCGTCTTTACTGGTTTGCTATAAAAACATCACCTATACACCTTGCAAATTGATTTGTTATATGGGATTGGGGTAATTTGGAAGAATCCGTGTACATCGAACGACAGGGCATTGCGATCGATATATATATTCAACGTTCGATTCTTGCTCCACATTCGATGTGACAAACGCGAAGTGATTGACTGAAATTGTATTTTTGATTGCGTTGTATCTGTGATGTTTTCTTGTACCTTTCCGACTTAATATGTGGTTGCCATTTGGAATACCGAAAGAAATAACGGTAATTTCCAAGAATGGTATATATTGAACGTGCAACTTTAAACGATTTTATGTTTCTGAACCTGAGATTCGGGCGCTACGCACCCTCACGTACTAAATTAAAAAAATCTCTTGTTTGACCTATACTGTTAAATTATACGACGCTTCTCGCCGGGCTGCAGTGATTATGTTGACACCATTGGTAATTATGGCAACTCAGATGACCGATAAATGTTTTTTTGTGACAACTGCAATTAAAAACGAATTTTTATTTTTCCAGAACGGACAAGGGTACATACAAGAACCTGTCGACCATAGAGCAGTTACAGTATTAAATTTGCTGCGAGTGAAACGAGCAGCAATAACATTTACTCTGTAGCTCGTGAAAAATATTTACGCAATTCTACACTTCATTGTTCATCTGTTGCCAACATAAGCAGTGGAGCCCGGCGAGAAGCGTAGTGTAATTTTACCGACATATACTTACCTTCTTAAGGCTACGCTGCATATCAATTTTTTAAAAGTGAAAGTTAGTTATAGGTTAAATAAGAATTATTATTATTATTATTTTCTTTTTTTAGTACGCGAGGGCGCGTAGCGCCCGAATCCCCGGTTTAAGAACACTCAATCGATTTACAGCTGTACGTTAGATATATATAATTTCAGGCCGAGTTTTCTTCGATTCCAAGCATTCTTTGAAATTACCGAAATATTGGCATAACTGAAGACAAGGATAACATCCGTCAGCTTTAACCCATGATTAATTACAATCTCGGAAAACACATATACGGGATAATATCTTAATACTTACGTATTGTAGGTAATAAATAACCTGTGGTTATCCTCGTAAAATACATATTACAACATAATACACCATCCATAACATACCATCGTCTACAACTCAGCCACAACAAAATTACTCACGCCACCAACAAATACGAACGTACACGACAACATGCTACTACCACGGGTCAAATCTAACGGGTGATAGCCCAGTCTTCAGATAAGCCAAAATTTCATAAAATCATCACGTCAGAAAACGACATCGCAATTAGCTATATAAATCAGCTGTACCGCCATGTCATTTTTCCGTCATTAGTTTGCGAAGCGAAAGTCGAACGTTCGATATATATCGATCGCAATCCGTTTCCTTCGATGTACACGGATTTTTCCAAATTACCGGGATTGGGTTTCCATAGCACAATATTGCAGATGAGACCTGTTTCTTTTTCTCCGTTTGATAAACCTTTTGATGTTTTCAGATTAATTATTTCTCAATGAAGCGGATTTATCGCTTGTTTGAATATCATTTGCTTTCCAGTTTGCAATAAAATCAATAATACAGAGGTGTTAGAATTGTTTGCAATACACGCATATGACGGTTATAAACGCCAGCTTGCAGCATTTATCACATAATCGGCTTGCAGCTAAAGCGTACTTGTATTTCTATATCTAGCACCACCTCTTGTGCAGACGTTACATTCGCTTTCCATATTACAGGTTTCGCAGGGGTAACGATTTCAGCTCTTTTTATTTATTTATTTATTTTTAAAATTAAAGAGAAATAAAAAATTCTACGTTATACCTAAACACGTGCGTATCATTTTTCCAGGTGGTTCATGTAGCTCTCTGACTGCCATAAAACATAGATCTGTCTGCATCCCGTGAGTCTTTTTTTAAACAAGCAGAAATAGAAAATGCTACGTTATATCTAAACCCACTCGCGAAAGCGCGTGCGTACAATTTTTCGTGGCTGTTGATGTACCTCTGTGACTGCCATAAAACATAGATCTGTCTGCATCCTGTGAGTTCTTTTTTATTATTTATTTATTTTTTATTTTTATTTATTTTTTTATTTTACATGCAGAAACACAATGTCGCTACAAACATGTATGGTACGACTTTGAAAACAGAATCTCCTACTAGATATAGATAATTATTCACTACATAATTGCTTCTTTTACGTAAATGTACATTCGCCCGACTTATTCACTAAGAAATTTCATTCATTCTCAATTAAAAGATTTAAGTCAAATTTATATAATTAAATGTTACACGAATGTAGCGACTTTTTCTCCGCGTAGTTTTGTTTAATCTTTTCTCTGTCGATTTATGCATATAACTTTGTAGAATTTCTTTTCGAACCTGTAATGCGTGTTACATTAATTCCTTTCGGGTACATCTACATACATACTCCGCAATTCACCGTAAGGTGCGTGGCGGAGGGTACACTGTACCACTACTAGGCATTTCCTTTCCTATTCCACTCCCAAATTGAACGAGGAAAAAAAAGAGGTACTTTCAAATTACTGTCGTTTACTCAGATAACAAAACATTCGATGCCGCCCACAATTTCATTGTCTTCCTCAAAATTAGCTACGATTGGTTACTTAATAAGAACGAAAAATGTTGTCGCTGCCTATAATCTCATTGGCTATTTGAAACTTATCGCGATTCGTCATCTTCATTTCCGCCTTGTTCCCGCCACTTCATCACTGTTACCAACATTCACCCTACGGATGTATCAGTTATTCTGGAGTGTTACTCTTTTCTTTATCTTGTGCTTTCAAACCCTACACACATAACAGGATATGCACGGAATTTTAGCGCCGGCCGCTGGCCGAGGGGACTGCGGCGCGCCAGTCACAGTCTGCACGGCCTCTACGGTCGGGGGTTCGAATCCCCCCTCAGGCATGGATATTTGTGCCGTCCTTAGTATTAGCTAGTTTATAAGTAGTTAGTAAGTTTAGGGACTGGTGACCCCATAGTTAAGTCCCATAAGCTATACAAACATTTGAACATTTTTGAACGGAATTTTAGTCTCTGCATCACTTTTAGTGCACTATCGCCTACGTCATCTGAGACTGCACATGCATCTATTCAAATATTGAGGGCAGACAGCATCAGATTCTTCACTTCAACCATTGTTAATGTTGTCCCATTTCCGTTTTTGTCTGCAACTGATCTGCATTAACTCTTTATTATTGGATTGTTCAGACTGCAGCATTTTGTTATTTCCCACTAAATGTTTATACAACATGTACATACAACCATGAACACTAGTTACTCATGAGGAGAAAACTTGTTTACTAATCATTAAATTGAGCAAAATTACAGACATCCTTAGACTTGTGCCCATTACAATGGTGTCTTCATTTGTTGTAGATCGAAAGAATGTAATGCAATTTCTTTAATACAATTTTATTTTCATGATTTTACTATCAGATAGCCCCGTATAAAAGCAAGCTGAATATTCATTAAGTCAATAATCATCAGATTAGCCGGCCGCGGTGGCCGAGCGTTCTGCGACGCGCCAGTCACAGTCTGCACGGCCACTACGGTCGGGGCTTCGAATCCCCCCTCGGGCATGGATATTTGTGCCGTCCTTAGTATTAGATAGTTTCATAAGTAGTTTGTAAGTTTAGGGACTGATGACCCAGTAGTTAAGTCCCATAAGCTCGACAAACATTTGATTTCATCAGATTACCTAATACTTGAGAACAAAATTACAATTTATGTAATTTCCAAGAAAGCTTACACTCGAAGTGGTACGGTCGGAATCAATATATATCGAATGTCAATTACACGGCTATTCAGTGCTCGGGTAGTGAAATTATGGGTATTTACTAATTCATCATAACGTAAAAAAGATTTTATTTACTAGAAATCTACCGATAATAAAAACAGTTAATTCATTTGCTAGATGAGTAAAGACCAATAGTTACTAATGTATCATAACGTACAAATACAGAAATCTAACGATAACAAGGAAGTTGCTTCACTTTATTAATGAGCAAAGTATTCGTCTTGAAGTACTCTTATTTTTTGTATAAGCACTTTCTTGTAGAATTCACAGAAACGTATTCCAAGAATAGACAACTTACGCATCAGTGGACCTAAACATTCTAGTGTCAATTTTCGTAAGATGAATGTTCAGTTATGTTTACTTATTTACGAAAACATCTGACGTTCATTGAAGCTATTGGTGCAATGTTGACCCTGTATCTCGCAGATACAACGCGACCACCAATGTTTCTCCTCCTGTCTACAAATGATGTGGTCATTACCAAAGTTTTCTCAAAAGGAATCTCTCACTTGGCGATCAAAATGTGGTGTCTCCATACCGTGGACAAAAACAGCGGTGTGATCACAGTTCTGTTCTTCCAAAGCTGTAATGAAATGTTGCAGAAGGAGGTCCTTATAATTTCCAAATGCCACTGTACACCTATTAACTCAGCAAGATGTTATTTCTCTTAAGAAAAATAGATCAAACTGATGCTCCTTTTCAAATCACATCAAAGTGTCGTAAGCCAAAAGCAGTGGATGTTACCAACAGTATATGATGGAGTAGAACCAAATATCAGTCAGTTCTGTTGTTTCTTAAATGTTGCACATTCCATACATCGCGAGTATACATTCAGCATTGCCAACTAGACGTATAATTTGTAATATTCGCCAGGGGTGTACCTAGAGGTTGGCAGAAGTGGCCCTCGTAAGAGGAAGGGGGCGCGCAAATTCAGGCCGGTGTTATCTTTTTAGATAAACTTTTGAAAAACACTGCTACTAATAATTTATTCTTGATTTCTTGGCAGTACTTAGCTAATATATGTTACCCAAGCTGAACCTCCTTACTCCATGAACTTTTTTATCAGAGCACGAGAGCACATAACCTTGCAAATCCGTTTTGACATCTTCATCTTCCTGCAAATGCATAAAATGCGATTGTGGCCAGATCCAGTCGACATATTTCTTGTTTAATTGGGCAAATAAAAGTATACTGTATATTCACGGTGTTGTTGTTGTGGTCTTCAGTCCGGAGACTGGTTTGATGCAGCTCTCCACCCTACTTTATCCTGAGCAAGCCTCTTCATCTCCACATAAGAACGACAACCTACATCTGTCTGAATCTGCTTACTGTATCCATCTCTTGGTCTTCCCCTGCGATTTTTTCCCCATACACTTCCCTCCAACGCTAAATTCACAATTCCTTGATGTCTAAGAATGTGTCCTACCAATCTATCCCTTCTTTTCGTCAAGGTATGCCAGAAATTACTTTTCTCCCCAATTCTGTTCAGTACCTCCTCATTAGTTACGCGATCCACCCACCTAATCTTCAGCATTCTTCTGTAGCACCATATTTCAAAAGCCTCAATCCTCTTCCTGTCCGCACTGTTTATCGTCCATGTCTCACTCCCATACAAGGCAACACTCCATACAAATGCCCTCAGAAAGGACTTCCTTAGGCTTAAATCAATATTCGAGGTTAACAGATTTCTCTTTTTCAAGAACGCTTTTCTACCCATTGCCATTCTGCATTTTATATCCTCTGTACTGCGACCATCATTTGTTATTTTACTGCCCAAGTAGCAAAACTCATCTACCTCTTTTATTGCTTCGTTTCCCAATTTAATTCCTTGAGCATCACCTGATTTTCTTACACTGCACTCCATTACCCTAGTTTTGCTCTTGTTAATGTTCATCTTATATGCACCTCTCAGCACACTGTCCATTCCGTTCAATTGCTCTTCCAGGTCCTTTGCTGTATCTGACAGAATTACTATGTCGTCGGCAAAACGCAATGTTTTTAATTCTTCACCCTGAACTTTAATTCCTTCACCAAATTTCTCCTTGCTTTCCTTTATAGCTTGCTCAATATACAAATTGAACAACATTGGAGAAAGGCTACAACCCTGTCTTACTCCCTTCCCAACTGATGCTTCCCTTTCATGCCCTTCGAGTCTAATAACTGCGGTCTGGCTTTTGTACAAGTTGTAAATAACTCTCCTTTCCCTATATTTTACTCCTGCTTGCTTCAGAACTTGAAAGAGTTCATTCCAATTAACATTGTCAAAAGCCTTCTCCAAATCTACAAAAGCTAGAAATGTAGGTTTGCCTTTTCTTAATCTATCTTCTAGGATAAGCCGTAAAGTGAGTATTGCCTCCCGAGTTCCTACATTTCTCCTGAACCCAAACTGATCTTCCCCGAGGTCGGCTTCTACCAGCTTTTCCATCCTTCTGTATATAATTCGCGTTAATATTTTGCAACCATGACTTATTAAACTGATGGTTCTGTAGTTTTCACACTTGTCTGCACCTGCTTTCTTAGGGATAGGGATTATAACATTTTTCTTAAAGTCTGATGGTACTTCACCTGTCTCATACATCTTACACACTAGGTGAAACAATTTTGTCATGGCTGGTTCTCCCAGAGACTTCAGTAGCTCTGAGGGAATATCATCTACTCCAGGGGCCTTGTTTCGACTTAGGTCTTTCAGGGCTCTGTCAAATTCTTCTCTCAGTACAGTATCTCCTATTTCAGCATCATCTACACCCTCTTCCCTTCCTACAATATTGTCTCCAAGTTCATTTCCTTTGTAGAGCCGCTCTATATACTCTTGCCACCTTTCAGCTTTCCCTTGTTTGCTGAGAACTGGTTTTCCATCAGTGTCCTTGATATTCATAGAGCTGTTTTTCTTATCTCCAAATGTTTCTTTTATTTTCCTGTAGGCTGTATCTATTTTTCCCCTATTTATACATTCTTCTACATCTACATCTACATCTACATCTACATCGATACTCTGCAAATCACATTTAAGTGCCTGGCAGAGGGTTCATTAACCACCTTCATAACTTTTCTCTACCGTTCCATTCTCTAATAGCGCGCGGGAAGAAAGAACACCTAAATCGTTCCGTTTTCGATCTGATTTCTCTTATTTTATTGGGATGGTCATGTCTCCCTAAGTAGGTGGGTGCTAGCAAAATATTTTCACATTCAGAACTAAAAGTCGGTGATTGAAACTTCGCAAACAGATCACGCCGCAATGAATAACGTCTTTCTTTTAATGATTTCCACCCCAATTCGTGCAACATTTCCGTGACGCTTTCCCCCCCGTAACGTGATAAAACAAAACGAGCTGCCCTTCTCTGAACCTTCTCAATATCTTCCGTCAGTCCCACCTGGTGAGGGTCCCACAAGGGGCAACAGTACTCCAAGAGAGGACGCACAAGTGTGATGTAGGCAGTCTCTTTGGTGGAGCTGGTGCATCGTCTAAGCGTTCTGCCAATGAAACGTAACCTTTGGTTCGCCTTCCCCACAATATTTTCTATGTGTTCTCTCCAGTCAAAGTTGTTCGTAATTGTAACTCCTAGGTATTTGGTAGAATTTACGACCTTAAGGTTTGACTGATTTATCGCGTAATTGAAGTTCAGCGGATTTCTTTTAGTGGTCATGTGTATTACTTCACACTTTTCTTTATTTAGTGTCAATTGCCAATTTTCGCACCAAGTAGAAATTTTGTCTAAATCGCTTTGCAGTTGCTTTTGATCCTCTGTTGACTTCACTAACCGATAAACGACAGCATCATCCGCGAACAGTCTAAGGGAGCTATTCAGATTATCTCCTAAATCGTTTATAAACACGAGGAAGAGTAGGGGACCAATAACGCTTCCCTGTGGAACGCCAGATATCACTTCTGTTTTACTCGATGACTTACCGTCAATTACAACGAACTGTGTCCTTTCTGATAGGAAATCGTGAATCCAATCGCACAATTGGGGAGATATTCCATAAGCACGCAATTTCATTAGAAGCCGCTTGTGGGGTACAGTATCAAAAGCCTTCCGGAAATCCAGAAATATGGAATCGATTTGAGATCCCTTGTCGATGGCACTTAACACTTCATGTGAATAAAGGGCAAGCTGTGTTTCGCAAGAGCGATACTTTCTGAATCCGTGCTGACTATTGGTTAATAGGTCGTTCTCTTCGAGGTAGTACATAATATTCGAACAAAGTATATGTTCCAAAATCCTACTGCAAATCGACGTCAATGAGATAGGCCTGTAATTTTGGGGATCACTCCTATTGCCTTTCTTGAATATTGGAGTAATTTGGGCAACTTTCCAGTCTTTGGGTACGGATCTTTCGCTGAGTGATCGGTTGTAAATTATAGCTAAGTACGGAGCTATTTCATCAGCATACTCTGAGAGGAATCTAGTTGGTATACAATCTGGCCCGGAAGATTTAGTTTTGTTTAGTGACTTAAGTTGTTTTACTACTCCAGGAACATCTACTTCTAAGTTTCGCATGCTGGCAGCTGTTCTTGGATTGAATACTGGAGTGTTCACTTCGTCTTCTTTGGTGAAAGAATTTCGGAAAGCTGTGTTTAGTAGTTCTGCCTTAGCAGTACTGTCGTCGGTAGTATTACCATTGCTATCGCGTAGTGAAGGTATTGTTTGTGTTTTGCCGCTAGTGTACTTCACATATGACCAGAATTTCTTTGGATTTTCTGCAAGATTACGAGACAGGATTTCGTTGTGGAAACAACTATAAGATTCTCGCATTGAAGTCCGCGCTAGGTTGCGAGTTTCAGTAAAAGATTGGCAGTCTTGCGGATTCTGTGTCTTTTTAAATTTTGCATGCGTTTTTCTTTGTTTCTGCAACAGTGATCTGACCTGTTTTGTGTACCACGGGGGGTCAGCCCCCTCTTTTATTAATTTATTTGGTATAAATCTCTCGATTGCTACTGATATTATGTCTTTGAATGTAAGCCACAACTGATCTACACTCGCATTTTTAGTTTTGAAGGACTGGAGACTATCACTCAGGAAAGCGTGAAGCGAATTTTTATCTGCTTTATTGAATAGATATATTTTTCGTTTATTTTTGGTGCATTTGGGAATTTCGATATTCAGTCTCGCTACTACAACTCGATGTTCGCTAATCCCTGTATCTGTTTTGATGCTCTTTACTATCTCGGGATTATTTGTTGCTAGGAGATCAAGAGTATTTTCGCAACCACGTACTATTCTAGTGGGTTCATGAACTAACTGTTCGAAGTAGTTCTCAGAAAAAGCATTCAGAACTAGTTCGGACGATGTTTTATATTTGCCTCCGGTTTTGAATACGTAATTATGCCAACATATCGAGGGTAAATTAAAGTCGCCACCGATTATAACAGTATGCTTCGGATACCTATTTGAAATATGATTCAAGCTTTCTTTGAACATTTCTGCAACCGCATCGTCTGAGTCAGGGGGCCGATAAAAAGATCCAATTATTAATTTATTTCGGTGGTCAGGTATAACCTCTACCCAGACCAATTCACAGGAAGTATCTGCCTCAATTTCGTTGCAGGATAAACCATTTGTGACAGCAATAAACACGCCACCCCCTGTTTTATTTATTCTATCCTTTCTGAAGACCATTTGGCCCTTTGAAAAAATTTCGGCCGAATTTATCTCAGGCGTCAGCCAGCTTTCAGAACCTATAACGATTTGTGCCTCAGTACTTTCTATCAGCGCTTGGAGCTCTGGAATTTTCCCAACACAGCTACGACAATTTACAACTGTTACACCAATGGTTTTTATGTCTACTTTCTTCCCGTGTCTGACCTGCCCCCTTTGAGACTGAAACCCATTTTGTGTATTCCCGAGGCCATCTAACCTAAAAAACCGCCCAGTCCACGCCACACAGCCCCCGCTACCCGTGTAGCCGCTTCCTGAGTGTAGTGGACTCCTGACCTATTTAGCGGAACCCGAAAACCCACCACCCTTTGGCGCAAGTCGAGGAATCTGCAGCCGACACGGTCGCAGAACCGTCTGAGCCTCTGATTCAGACCCTCCACTCGGCTCTGAACCAAAGGTCCACAGTCAGTCCTGTCGACAATGCTGCAGATGGTGAGCTCCGCTTTCATCTTGCAAGCAAGACTAGCAGTCTTAACCAATTCTGATAGCCGCTCAAAACCAGAGAGGATCTCTTCCGATCCAAAGCGACACACATCATTGGTTCCAACATGAGCCACCACCTGCAGTTGGCTGCACCCTGTGCTCTTCATGGCATCCGGAAGGAGCCGTTCCACATCCGGAATGACTCCCCCCGGTATGCACACGGAGTGCACATTGGAATTCTTCCCCTCCCTAGTAGCCATTTTCCTAAGGGGCTCCATTACCCGCCTAACGTTGGAGCTCCCAACTACCAACAAACCCACCCTCTGTGAGCGCCCGGATCTTGAAGGCAGAGGGGCGAGTACAGGACAAGCGACACCATCCGCATCAGGAACATCCCCTGTCACAGACAGCGCCTCGAATCTGTTGGCAAGACTAACCGGGGAGGCCTCCACTTCGGTCCCCCGGGAAGTCTTACGCCGCCTGACACGCGCTGAGGGGACCTCCCAATCCACCACGGATTGAGGGGCTACCTCCTCGCGGGCAGTGAGCGGGCTGGCCACAGCCGCAGGCCGATCGGAGGGCACAACAGACGCACAGGGCGTCTGCTGTACCCCCGCGAGCGGCCCACAACAGCGGCGCCCACCCACCGCAGTCTCAAGCGTTGCCAGCGAAGCCAACGCCGCCTGAAGCTGCGAGCGAAGAGTCACCAACTCTGCCTCCATCCGTTCGCAGCAGTCACAGTTCCTAGCCATTCTAAAAACCTTTGATTCTTCCAAGTAAGTACGTCAGAGGACTCAGTAGTTTGATAAACAGTGAGCTTTGTAAAGTATAGACCTAACGCTGAACTGTTTATTAACGGCGAATCTGAAAAATATATACGCGAGCTAATAAATAAAAAATGCAGTAACTGAGCTGACAAATAAACGCGATTCTTAATAAACAAACACGCGAGCACACTAAAGTTTAAAGAGCTGCAAGAGAAAGTACACACGAAATGTAAATAAGTCGCTTCTATTAAGAAGCCGGTTACCGTAAAATCTACATCCTTGCATTTGCCTTCTAGCCACTCCTGCTTAGCCATTTTGCATTTCCTGTCAATCTCATTTCTTAGTCGTCTGTACTCCATTTTGCCTGTTTCATTTACTGCATTTTTATATTTTCTCCTTTCATCGATTAAATTTAGTATTTCCTGTGATATCCAAGGGTTTTTTGTAGGTCTTTCCTTCCTACCTATTTTGTCCTCTGCTACCTTCACTATTTCATCTCTCAATTTTACCCATTCCTCCTCTACTGTTTTATTTTCCCCTGTTTCTGTCAATTGTTGCCTAAAGCTCCCTCTGAAATCCTTAAGAACCTCAGGTTCCTTCAATTTATCCAGGTCCCATCTCCTTATTTTCCTACCTTTCTGTAGTTTCTTTAGTTTCAGCCTACAGTTCATAACCAACAAGTTATGGTCAGAGTCTATATCTGCTCCTGGGTATGTCTTACACTGTAGAATCTGGTTCCGAAATCTATGTCTTACCATTATAAAATCTATCTGGTATCTCCCGGTGTCTCCTGGTCTCTTCCACGTATACAACCTTCTTTTGTGATTCTTGAACCAGGTGTTTGTTATAACTAAATTATGTTCTGTGCAAAATTCTACCAGGCGGCTTCCTCTTTCATTCCTTTTGCCCAGACCATGTTCACCTACTATCCTCCCTTCCCTTCCTTGTCCCACAACCGAATTCCAGTCTCCCATAACAATTAAGTTTTCCTCTCCCTTAATTGTCTGAATAATGTCCTTTAGCTCCTCATATATTTCTTCGATTTCTTCGTCGTCGGCAGAGCTAGTTGGCATATAAACCTGTACTACTGTTGTCGGTGTTGGCTTCGTATCTATCTTGACAATGATAATGCGATCATTGTGCTGGTCATAGTAGTTTACCCGCATTCCTATTTTCTTATTCATTATCAATCCTACTCCTGTGATACCCCTAATTGATTTTGTATTTATAATCCTGTACTCACCTGACCAGAAATCCTGTTCATCCTGCCACCGAACTTCACTAATCCCCACTATATCTAATTTCAACCTATCCATTTCCCTTTTTAAATTTTCTAATTTTCCTACTCGATTAAGGGATCTAACATTCCACGCTCCGACTCGTAGAATGCCAGTATTGTCTTTCCTGATGATCACATCCTCCTGAGTAGTCCCCGCCCGGAGATCCGAATGGGGGACTATTTTACCTCCGGAATATTTTACCCGAGAGGATGCCATCATCATATGTTCATACAGTAGAGCTGCATGTCCTCGGGAAAGGTAACGGCTATAGTTTCCCCTTGCTTTCAGCCGTTCGCAGTAACTGTGTGGCAAAGCCACATTAGCTGATGTTACAAGGCCAGCTCAGTCAATCATCCAGACTGTTGCCCCTGTAACTACTGAAAAGGCTGCTGCCCCTCTTCAGGAACCACACGTTTGTCTGGCCTCTCCACAGATAACCCTCCGGTGTGGTTGCACCTACGGTACGGCTATCTGTATCGTTGAGGCACACAAGCCACCCCACCTCGGCAATGTCTGTGGTTCATAGGAGTGGATATTCACGGTAAGTAAATAATATTTACTTGATATATTAGCTTATGCCAGCAGTTGCAAAATATTACCTTAACAAAGTACCCAAAAGTCATATTATAACTATTTAATAATTATTATCACATAGGCTAAACAAATTTCGTTGTTAATATTACTGGTCTTGTTAATTTTGGTATGTTAATTGCCATATCAAATCTTTTTCTTTTATCTCTGCTGAGTCGACAATATATTATCAGATTCCTACAAGTGATTTGAAACTGCCGATATTAAAAAATTACAATGAATGGTGCGAAGAAAATTGATCCTTTGACAATATTGATTAATTAAAAATTGATTAATCACTACGTTAGTTCCATTTTACATTTACTTTTAAAAAGTAGTAGCGTATCAATCTTGTCCTAGCGCGGCACAGGTATCTGGCTGTTTATTGGCAGATTCATTTAAGCAATTTGAATGAGCCAATAAAATATCCATAAACAAGAGGCTTGGAAGGAACACCCTTTTGGCTTAATTATACTCTCGCCAGGTCAAGGCAATTCCGACTTGCCAAACGTTTGGGATTGAGGATTTTGAAGCACGAGACCTTACGAGAGCGACGTAGAACCAGTCATGCTGAACGCCTGTGTACACTCTCCGCATTACCTGGTTATCACAGTGACAAATAATTTAACACTTAAAATAAAAGTCGATTGGCAATGACGACTACCTCCCCATCCTGGTCGGCTTTCCATCACGTTTCAAGATCGCCACCCACCTTTATCATGTTTGAATGAAACTCTTATTTTATCTGGCAGTTAAAAATATTCCAAGTTTTTCTCCCAGTAGAAGAGCACGATTTATGATTTGACGCTTCTTATGTATATCTGATTTTTTTAAGTCTGGTTCTCTTTCGCAGGCAATTTTTTGATTTGAAATGTGTAGAAGTAGGTAAAACTGTATTCTAACAATATATATACCTATCAAAATATATGGAAAGCATATGTCACTACGTCTCAACCGACATAGGTGTTGCCAAAAGCATCCCTTGGAAGATTCTAAAATTTTCAGTCTTGATGTTTTCGAGTACATAAAAAAACAGAGTTTAACTTTTTATCATTCAAAATAATTGAACTCATTCATCTACAATGCCAGACATACAATTTTTCTTTGTCATAACTACAATGGCAGACCTTGAATGCAAAGTCGCCTTTGTATTTTTCACCTTTTGATTGAAAGTGTCCTAACGCTCATTCCCTTTTTAATATCAGATCTACGTGCATTGTACATCCAAGGTTCACTAAAACTGACGATACCGCATTAGTCTACTTGCATTCTTAAAACAAGCTCTGAGCACTTCAGTTTCAGTCATATCTGGTACGACGTTCAGAGCAGTTCAGAGTGTCGATGGATGCGTATTTTGAAATATATAAATCTATATATCTCCACTATTTAAACACTAGTCTTCGGAGTAGTGATCGTTCAGGGCATCTCATAATCTTCAAGAATGTTTCTTCTTCATACATTCAGTTTTCTATATATTCCCATAGCAAGGAGAAAAATAACAAAATATTCACATCACCTGGATGATTAACATGGCTTAAACCTAGAAAACTCATTGCTCACCCTAGCATGACAACCAACCACAACCATCAACTTCCCATCATATAGCCCCACTAGTTTCAGAAAACAACTATGAAGAGGACGAATCTTCCACACATAGTTCTTTAGATGAGGAAGGATCAGCAGTTGGTTGTCATGATTTACCCCCACTAGAAGAAGACTGTTTAATTATATGATTTTTAATGATAAAATAGTCCTAGCTATCCATTGTTTACTGATAATATTCGAATTCTGATGGTTGAACGTGGCCCTCAAATAGTTGAAGTGTCAACCTTAAAGTTTCCCGTGTCGGATGGAGATAGACATTTCGATGTCAAGTGGTATTACAAAACGCTACCAAATGGCGAACGTGTTCGAAGGCAACGGTTACTTTATAGCCAATCGGAAGATTCTCACTGTTGATTTCCCTGTCTCCTCTTTGGGAAGGATCCCCGTGGAAAGTCGTCTTCATTTTCAGATGTTAATAAAGGATTCAATGACTGGAAACACTTAAAACCTCTCATTTACAACCACGAAAACACATCCAGCCACAGGTTGTGTTGCATGCAGTGGAAAGATTGGCAAAACCGGCTAAAACAAAAGAAAACTGTAGATGCTGAAATTTAAGAAAGTATTCAGAAGGAGGTAGAGAAGTGGAGGAACACTCTGAAAGTAGTCATAGATGTAATTATATTTTGTGCTAAGAATAATGATCTACCACTTCGAGGAACAGCAAAGAAAGAAATCATTTGCGAGTCAAGTAGTGGAGGGTGGCCTTTTTTTTTTTTTTTTTTTTTTTTTTTTTTTTTTTTTTTTTTTTTTTTTTTTACACACATGAGAACTAATAAGTCACTATCCATCCTAAACTAGCAGATATGGCTTACTTTAATTCAAATAAAATGGCACTGAGTTAATTTTCTCCTAAAGTCCAAAATTAGCTCATCACTGTAATAGAAGTAATCTGAGGCAGAAAAAAATGGAAAATACTTTATCATCATCTTTGACTGCACACCAGACAGTGCTCATAATGAGCCAAGTTATTAGATTTGTTGACTTGCCAGATGGGAAGTGTCAGGTTAAAAATAGTTTTATTGACTTTATCAACACTAATGAAAAAACAGGAGAAAATGTTCAAATGTTTGTAAATCTGTGAGACTTAACTATGTTGGTCATCAGTCCCTAGACTTACAAATTACTTACACACTTAAATACACCCATGCCCGAGGGAGGACTCGAGCCGCCGACGGCGAGCAGCGGCGCGATCCGCCGCTAGGCGCCTTGGAACGCTCTGCCACTCCACCGCGGCGAAAAGCAGGAGAAGGTATTTCAGTGGACATCCTTAAAAAACTTTAAGTATTGATACTTGCAGAGGTCAGGGTTATGATAAAGACAGCAATATGACTGGAAAATATGTCGGTGTGCAAGCTCAAATCGTCAAACAAAATGATAATGCTCGGTTTTTGTCATGTGCTGCACATATTTAAACTTTATCGGATCGCATTCTACTACTGTTTCGCCTGTAATGATTTTTTATTTTTATTTATTTATTTATTCTATAATATTTTGGACATTTCAAAATATATTTACTTTCTTCAGTGGCTCTACAGGAAGATGGCAGGATGTGTTAAGTAACTTCGACATTACTTTGAAGGATGATTGTGACACTAGGTGGTCAACTAAAAGAAGATCAGTTGCAGCTTTAAAAAGAACACTGAACTAACTGTATGCAAGTCTGGAGGAAATGGCTGATATTAACCAAGACAAATGGTACCTGGAAACGTCAATGGGGGCTCAAGGACTCGTCAAGCAAATCGACTTCAAATTCCTATGTTTTTTTAATCTGTGGGAAAGGATTCTAGCCTCGATTGATAGAACAAGAAGTTACTACAGTCGACAAGGGATGATAAATGGATTGTCAAATACGATTCAGGAAATCCGAGATGAAGGCATTGGTCCAGCAATCGACTATGCAACAAAGCAAGCGCAGGAAATCGGTATCGATGATAATTTTGCTGAAAAAAAGACGGAAGATCATAAGCCAACGTGTTTCGGATTCAAACAAACAAACGCTTGATGACTATCTTGACTCAAAACAGGAGTTTCAGAGGGAAATAAATTTGGTTTATGATCAAATCCTGACAGAACTCACGAAGAGGTATAAGGCAATGGCTTCAATATCTTCATAATTCTATTTTCGAACGGGAGAAACTCTAAAAAAAGAGCCAATTTATGTTCTCCTTAAACATGCTACAGAATTTGGGATTCAATATTCTCATGATGGAGATGTAGTTGAGCTGTCAAACAAATTCTAAATATTTCGAATGCAAGCTAAAGAACTCATTAACGATATTGAAAAAGCAACACCACTTTACACTCTTAAAAAGATTCAAGAGCTTTGTTATTATATATTTCTGAATATCCAAATATGTCTTAGAATTTGCTTAACATTTCCTGTTACGGTGGCATCTTGTGAGCAAAGCTTCAGAAAAATCAAGCTCATCAAGAATTATTTAAGATCATCCGTGGAACAAGAATGTCTATCAAATTTAGCCATTTTATCGATTCAACACGAAAAGGTGGCGAAACTTAACTTAGAGGAAATAACTGATTATTTTGCGAAACTCAAAGGTAGGAAATTAGTATTTAGGTAGACTAACTAAGTTTAATAACAGTGTTAAGTTAAATTTCATATAGGTATTCTTAGCAATTCAATGTATTTTGAAATAGACTTTGTAAAATAGAAGGAGTTTTTGTATTTAAATGTGTGTTTCTGTTTCTTAATTCTTCGTAACACCTTTGATTTTGGGCTGTAAATTAATTTCATTTTTTCTTAAATTTCCGTAAATTAACAATATTGCCTACCTAGCCAAGAAATGCCTTCACATTTCTTGGGACAAGAGAAAATATCAATCTCTGTATTGATAAGGGGGTGAGTTATTTGCTTACGGGGTTCATTAGAGGGCGCCATTTTAAATTCTTGCCAGGCGCGCGACATGCCTAAGGTACACCACTGATATTCTCATTCTGATTAAACTACTATGGTTAAATACATTTACATGAAACTAGACTGTTTATTTAAAGAACTTACTAATCTTTGGCATCTCACTATTGAATATTGTGTTTTGATACTTTGGTAAATAACAATAACAACCACTAAGAATGCATTACACACAGTTACGGAATTTGCTGTTCCCATAAATTCATTTACCAATATAAATATAACAACGGTACACACTGTAACTATTGCGCAACGTAATTACATATTTACCTTGTTTATAAATAAATTAAGGCAGTACACGAAACACTAATTACAAACTATTGACCTACACACCTAAAAATCATAAATACAGTTAATAAATTGAATATGTAAATTTATAAAGTCAAATGAATGCTTGTTATTCGTGTATCTTGTGAAATGCAATTACAGTAGCTACATTCATCCATTTAGCCTCAACAATTAATTATTACAAAACAAATGTAAAAACAAAATTATGACCTCTTTCAAATGTTACTTTAACGTAGGCTGTATATAAAAACTGCATAATGCAATTGTTTCCATGTTTGTGGAGTCTTTTCTCAAATGTCTTGAAAGAAGCCATGTCAACACACTCTTAGACTGTCCATCATGATACATGGCTGTTCTGTGTAGTATTTTAATCGAATTATAAAGTGTTGTAAACGACTTTGTTGAATTGGAACTATAAAACTCAAGATTCTTTGTAAAGTTTATTTACATCTAAGTTTCATCCCTGCTCCTGAAATTTAAAAAGCTAACACCGAGGACTTTCTTTCTCTTGAGCCATGTTCCCACACAAGCAGCTTCGGCTTTGTTAAATGGATTTGGCGCGTTAATATTTATGGGGTGGCCGGATGCCTTTCCTGTCGCCATCCCCTCCCCCCCGGCCCCGGAACGAAATGTGTACTCGAGGCCTACGAGAGAGACAGGCCGCGGCGCGCACGTCATATCACGTGATCAAGTGAGGCCTGTGCCGGCTCGATCGCTAGCGAATTGGCCGCTCGCTGAGGCACTCGTGTATACTTCAAATGTCTGTATATAATGGTATACATGTGAAAAGTGTAAAGTGTTATTAAATATTTACGAGTCGTGTAACTGAGGTGTGACTTGGGGACCAGCCGGTATTCACCTAGGGGAATATGGAAAACCGTCTAAAAACCACATCCAGGCTGGACGGTACTCCGAACCCCTTCGTTAATCCGCAAGGTAGATTCGAACCGGGGCTGGTCACCACCATCTAGAGAGAAGGCCGCGGCGCTCTCGTGTGACGTCAGGCAGAGTAGGTTGCGCGCGCATAGCTGACTGGCTCTCTGCTTCGGCATAGTGGGCCGTGCCCCAGCGGCTATCCAGTCAGCTATGCGCGCGCAACCTACTCTCCCTGACGTCACACGAGATTGCTGCGCGGCCTTCTCCCTAGGTGGTGTTGGGCTGATGCACCTCCCTGTCTCGGAAAGTGGTGCATATTACACCACACGGCTAACAGAGCAGGTTAAAAGCTAACACAGATGACCTGCTGAATTATAACCACAGACTGAAGCAGATTATTAGCTGGCCGCAGAATCTAAGTAAAGTAATAAAACTCTTTTTTACTTGGGTTTCTACCTCTCCCGCAGTCCACTAAAGTTCGTTAGCCCACAGTACTGGAGTGGCACAACAAGGAGGACACGTATAGGGAGCAGCAAATGGGAAAATCATACTGTGCATTCACAGCACCATTCACAGTGAACTGTGCTTCGTTCATCCAAAGAATATTTCCCAGCCATGTGTTCGAAAAAAATAAAGCCCAAAGACAAGGTATTGCGATCTATCCTTGGAGCTTCATTTTGTGCGGATTGTGAATCTTCCAGGGCTAAGAGTATGAATTACATCGAAAAACCTTTTGAACTTTTGACCAGGGGAAAGGGAATTTTTGTGACATACCCCCCCCCCCCCCAGCACTGTCTGCAGACTTTGAGACGTGTTGCACAGCAATTTAATCAAAAACTCCCATGGACATGTACACCCTCTCCCTGCTGCACCACCTAATACAGGGTCGTCCAAACTGTGCCCCTGGTGCTCCGGGCGACTTGGCCTGTCTCTGCAGTGTCACTCAGCTGGGTTTGGAACACTTGCACGGCGACATTTCTTAGAAGTATTACTGCATAATATTCGATGCTATGTAAAAATACGTACGCACCCTCTGAGGAGTCAGTTTATTGGATTCGTTTTATGAAGAGGACAGTGTGCACCTCACTTAGAGTAAAATACGCACTTATTGTTTCACGTATTGCATTTTACACGTTCTTAACATTCTGCTACCGAATAGTAACATTGACCGTGGAAGCATGATCTATTAAGGTTTCCTAAAAAGCGAGACTCTTTCAATAATCTTCGTGTTGTGAAGGTTTATTCTAATTTTATATCGCACAGTTTGTCATGAAACTTTCATTATTCCCTGCACTTATTGACGTAAAATGCAACTTTTATAAGAGTCTCAGGTTCATAGTTTATTTATTTATTTAAGACTATCACAGAACATATCGAACATAAGCACAAGCGCGGAAATAAGCGGTTCAATAGAGGTAAAGCAGAAATTCCACTCTTTTGATTTGGTAAACAGTGTGATTCCAGCAACTGATACCGCCGACAACTGTCGCTAGAGCGCGCTGTGGTCGCGTGTAGCTTAAAGCTCTGTCCCTATACAGAGCTTTAGTGTAGCTCGTTGAGACACACGCCTCGTATGCTCAAGTTGCGACGTCTCCGAGCGTTCAGCCGCACGGTGGACTCGGCACGTTGACCACACACGTTCAGACACACGCTCCGTGTGCCGACGGCTTAACCGGCTTTTGGCCACTACACGTGCACTAAGAAGTCCAGCAGTTCCGCACAGACGCTGGCGCTCACATCACGGTCGTAAGCAACCGAGTATCGCTCATTAACGTGTTTCGTGGCAAGTTTATTTTTAAGACTGTTGTAGTAACGAGAAGCGACAATGAAATTCAGCATAATGAGAACGGACGATGAAATTCCTAACATATTCTAATATTTTGATGCTGCAAGGATCAGGTGGCAGCCAAGTACAAAACATGGTAGTTCCTACAACTGTGGGGACTGATGACCTAGCTGTTTAGTCCCCTAAAAAACAACAACAACCTACGACTGTTACAGCCTTATTGCCGTTTTAAGACAAAATTTAATTGGGCAATTTTATATATAATTAGCATCTACAAGTAAGTCAAAACATCGACATAATCATAGTTGTAAATTTAAATTTCGGAAAGAGAAGTCTACGAGATTAATGCTGCTAAGAAACTAATAACGCAAACTTCATGCTGTAGGTGTACGTGTTCTAGCTGTAGACACGTTTCCACACTGTCAACATAAGACCAAAATCACAATCCTTTGCTAGCTGAAGAGCAGTATAGTAACTTGACCTAACTATAGATTATTTCGTTGAGTGTTCTTGCTGTAATCAAAAATGTATTTTCTAAGTGGAAATGATTGGAAAGTTATTGAGACGTTTATATCTATCCTAAAATATAATGACTTTCTTCAGTTATACCTTTCGAAAGCATTTTATTTAGAACAGTAAGCATAGAGTAAACATATTAGGCAGCCTGCATAATGTATGTCGATGTTTCTAACCCTACCATCTTGTTACTTTCATCCCTTTTAAAAGTTATTTTGCATTTTATAGGAAGACTCCACTTTAAAGCTTCAATTAACACGTTCGCTGCGACAGACGCTTACAAGCGTTTCCGCGATCAACACGCCAGTGCGGGTAACTAAGCGGCGCATACACTAGCTGAGTACTCAGTTTAGTTTGTTAGGATCTGCACTCGTGTTAGTACAAGCCACCAAAAAATATCACGTAACGTTTTCCTATCTGCAGTCGTGTGTTTTCGTCTTTAGTGGTTTGCTATAAAAACATTGCCTATACACCTTGCAAACTTCTTTCTCAATGAAGCGGATTTATCGCTTGTTTGAATTTCATTTTCTTTCCATTTTGCAATAAAATCAATAATTCAGAGGCGTTGTTAGAACTGTTTGCAATAAATGCATATGACGCTTATAAACGTCAACTTGCAGCATTTATCACATAATCGGCTTTCACCTAAAGCGTACTTGTATTTCTATATCTAGCACCACCTCTTGTGCAGACGTTACATTCGCTTTCAATATTACAGATTTCTCAGGGGTGTGATTTCAGCTCTCAGCGCACGTGCGCTTACAGGTGTACGCCTAGAGCGTTAGCGGTCCACACTGGTGACCGCAGCGAACGTAAGAAAAAAAATTAGACTATTTCACATATTTAGAGTGTTTACTCTTAAATCGTAAAGCGATTTGGCTGTATTCGAAATACAATTTTGTCTAAGAAATGTTTCAAATACCGACTGTGAAACGGGTTGTGGCACCCCGCAATAAGCCAAAGATTTCATTTCTGTCATCAAACAGAACCGGCCAGCCGCGGTGGCCGAGGGGACTGAGGCGCTCCAGTCACGGTCTGCACGGCCACTACGGTCGGGGGTTCGAATCCCCCCTCGGGCATGGATATTTGTGCCGTCCTTAGTATAAGGTAGTTGATAAGTAGTTTGTAAGTTTAGGGACTGATGACCTCGTATTTAGGTCCCATAAGCTTAACAAACATTTTTTTGAAACAGAACCGGTTTTACCCGAACTTGATATAAACTTATACAGGGAGAAACAAGGTGGAAGATTTCCAGGACAACTGAAACGAAACAATGGCAGCCGCCCTGGAGGAATAGCCGTGCGCACTTAGGCGCCTTGCTGCGGTGCGCACGGCCGTTCGCCTTCGGAGGTTCGAGTCGTCCTCAGGCAATATATATATATATATATATATATATATATATATATATATATATATATATATATATATATATATATATATATTATATATATGTATATATGTGTGTGTGTGTGTGTGTGTGTGTGTGTGTGAAATAGGCAACCCTGTTGTCGAAATAACGAGAAGTAGCCTCATATGAGCAAGAAGGAGAAAAAGTAATTTTCAAAAATGTTCAAATGTTTGTATAGCTTATGGGACTTAACGACGGGGTCATCAGTCCTTAAACTTACAAACTAGCTAATACTAAGGACGGCACAAATATCCACGCCCGAGGGGGGATTCGAACCCCCGACCGTAGTGGCCGTGCAGACCGTGACTGGAGCGCCTCAGTCCCATCGGCCACCGCGGCCGGTAGAGTAAGTTTATGGTGCCGGTAAATTTTACAGTAACATTCATTTTTTATAGAATTTAAAATCCATTTTATCTGAAATTTATTTTTTTAAATCGATAAAAACTTTTTTATAATCAGTATTAACCAATCACAATGAAATTTTTACAGGAAGTAGTCTTGATGTGAATCTTCAGGTTTTGGCGGCGCAAAGACTGTTCCATTCAGTTTCGGCTCACTCTGAAGATGGCTGAACGTTATACAGCCGAAATATTAGAAGAAGGAGAATTCTTGCGCCTGGACACTCGAAAGAAACTTAATGGAAGAGTCTTGATGTGTTTGCATACTTCTATGCATTAATATTATAGAACATGTAACTTGTTTATTTTATGGTCTCATTTAAGTACCAATAACTGAAGAAAATTTAACGCTGAAATTTGTAATAAACACTGAAAACATAATCAATACACTTCATAAAATGAGTAGAACTGTTTAACTGTCTTATGAAAGTACCTACAAAATTATTTGACAGTACCAAAAATTGATTATCTAGAATAGTATTAAAGCAAATTAAAAATTCAGAACTCGAAAATCAATGAAGTTACGGACGTAAAACGTTGTGTACTTCTACGTGTTTAACTCGCAAGGACTCGCGCGTGATCATTTTGCTCACAGTAATTTTAAAACAATCGGCATTTTACCAATTTTAAATAGTCAAATATTTGTGTTTTCTTATAAACGCAACTAGAAATACTTATTTAGACGTATTAAGTGCATTACAAACTTTTCTTTGACTGTCAGAAAAATGCTATAGACACAATCGGCTTTTAAAGGCGTGAGTTCTCACGGTTTAAATAACAGACACAATTTTAAAATTTTGTTGCTACTGTTAAAATAGAAGAAAAGTTAAATTTTTGGGTGGAGTTTCTCCTTAAACACTTCGCAGTATATACTGTATGTTAGTTGATAGGTCTACGCCGAACCTCATTATGATCGTTCCTCTGAACACAGCATATTGTTTGCACTTGTCCTACGATTCCAGTCGATAGTGCTGTGCTATATAACGACATCGGATGTATCCATTTTATCACGAGCTCTCACAACTCAGACAGCGAGCGAGCCCAAAGCTACCAGCGGCAGACAGATCGCTGTGCCATACTTGTGAGACACCCTGTCCACTACCTGCAGTGTCCGGGGCTCCGAGCAAGTGTCAACACTTTCCGTCTCCGGGAAAGTGTCACTCCATGCAACTGTCACAAACTCCGCTCAGTAGTGCGTGCCACACCATGCCTCACCGTGCCGCTGTACGGAAGGCAGGCCAGTGTTGCCAACCCACGGGATTTCTCCCATATCGTGGGACATTTGAGAATTATTTTTCAGAAAGGGACAAAGGGTGGTTTTTGGTGAAAAGCGAGAAGAATATGGGACATTTAGTTGGGGCTTCCTAATGCTGCCGATCGCACCTTCCCTGCGTCTTGATGAAGACAAGAATGGCCTGTCAACCTGTCTGGCTATATAATGGCGTGGTACGTCAATCCATCATAGATCACAAACAGCATTAATTATAAAAAAAATTCTCATGTTTTTGTTTGCCGTGGGACACTTTATGCTGAAAAGGGATATTTTGAATTCCTGGATGAAGCAGGTAGTCAACAGTGAGGCTACAGTGGATCGAGATGGATGTACAACAGCAGCAGACAAGGGCGGATCCAGGACGGCCTGCTGGGGGGTGGGGGTGGGTGGTGGAACAATTCTCATCGTCAGATAAACTCTGGCTCAGTAGGAAGACTCTAGGACCGGCCACCCATTTTTACCCGACACCCAATCAAACACAAAAGTCTCACAGCGTTGAAGACTCAGTGCAGTGATGGCATGCTAGCTTTGCACCCTAAAAAAAAAAAAAAAAAAAGAGAGAGAGAGAGAACTGCTGGGAGGGGTGGAGGCAACGACCGTTGCCCCCCCCCCCCCCCCTTTGGATCCGCCTATGGCAGCAGACAAAGGAGGAGCGGAGAGGCCGCATTGTTTAAACCTGAGAGGGACATTGATTTCTTTTGGATTGCTTTCGAAAATCGTGCCAAATGTTTAATATATCGTCGCAACCTCATGCACTTAAAAAAGGCATTCGATTGGACGGCACAAAGATCAGTTCGAAAATTTGTCGCAAGTGGAACGCCAGTCAAAGCTTGAAGAACTGAAAGAAAATTTCAGACAGCATTACATTGAAGTAAGTGTATCCTATCGTACCATTCCTTATTATTTATAAAGATGATAAACTATATTTTATAATCTGATATGTCACTTAGCAATGTGCTAGTTATTGACTATCACACTGTCAGCGGCAAGCGGTCGGACCTCAGATTTTTTCAGTCTGCGTTTTAACCCGTCCTTCACCTCTCACGATGTGAGGAGTCGCCAGAAACGACACGTGGTTCGGATTCCACTTAAGGTCCCCTTTCCCCGGTTGGCTAACGGTGGTAGGCTAGGGACACGAAAGTCGCCGGAGTGAAGTCCAATTGAAAGACTTGCACCAGGCCAATGAGCCACACGAAATTATTATTATAGCGACAAGGAACATTTCTTTTCGGTTAATTTTTATATTTGGGTTGCATTAAATCGCGTCGCACGACAAGAAAAAGCTTCAGGTGCGTTATTTTGTACCATTTTCTGAAAAGCCGTCACAAATGCGCTCTAGGACAGCAAAGTGTCATTAAGAGTCAATCTTTGTTTTTGTGTACTCGGGCTTTGATGGTTGAGAAAACATTTGTTGCAGTTTGATTCCTGTTTTTAATTAAAACGTAAATATTGCAATAGATAAAATTTTATTTTGCGATCCATTTCGCTGTCCTCCCTAGCGTCTATGGTCGCTTTTCAGAGGAAATGGGGGAAAACGCACCTAAACCCAATCTTTCTTTGTCAGTTTTTTTATTTGGGTTCCAATGAATGATACAAGTTTTAAATTGATAAAAGGGTTTGAAAAACAGAAATTTAAACAGTTAACTGTACGTTTTTCTTCCGTTGTAAGAACAGTAAACAGGTAGCCAAAGGAAGGAAGAAGAAAGTCGGCCGCGGTGGCCGAGGGGACTGAGGCGCTCCAGTCACGGTCTGCACGGCCACTACGGTCGGGGGTTCGAATCCCCCCTCGGGCATGGATATTTGTGCCGTCCTTAGTCTTAGTTAGTTCATAAGTAGTTTGTAAGTTTAGGGACTGATGTCCCTGTAGTTAAGTCCCATAGACTATACAAACATTTGAACATTTGAAGGAAGAAGAAAGGAAGATTAGTGTTTAACACCGACAGCGGGGTCATTAGAGGAAGGTGGCCATGTTTGAGCACCAGTTACAAATGCTCGATGAGAATTGAAACCCTTTGCGGCTGAGGAGCTCATCAAGGATTGCTTGGTCGACTCGGCATCTTGTTTTTGTCCAACACATGTCACGGAAAAATTTGAAAAAATAAGCTCTTTCACCTCAATCTGTTGCTCGCCGAGACGAAGTATGGACACAGATATGAAGCAGCAATTAATGGAGAGAGAGGAAAACTTCATTTCATTTTCTACCGCTCTTGACGAGTCCACAGACGTTTCAGACATTTCTCAGCTTGCCATATTCAGTCGGGGTGTCGATGACAATCTGCGAGTCACCGCAGAATTTCTCGATCTTATGCAATATTTTTCTAGCCCTGAAAAACGTGTTCTAGGTAATGCGTTTAAAGTGAGAACGTCTCACCAGCATAACAACCAACCGAGCCCCAGCGCTACGAGGCCTACGCACTGGATTCCTGAGTTACGTCAGCTCAAAAACGACTGAACTCGGCTGTTTCATTTCCACCTGTTCCTTATTCGCGACAGTCCACTGTCTGATACACCAGGAGGCACTTTGTGCGCATATTGTCAATATAAAACACGTTGTGGACACAGTTGTTCAAACTGTTATTTATTTTCGATCGCATGGAGACACACACCACCAATTTAAATAATTTCTGACTGATATCAAAGTGGAATACCCGGACACCCCTTACAACGCAGAAGTAAGATGGCTGAGCAGAGGGAATGTACTTCATCGGTTTTTCGAAATGAAAGATTGTCCAGGAGAAGTACTTCGTGATTCTAAGTGGCTGGGCAAATTTGGCTTTTGTGGGTGGCGTAACTGGTCATTTATATATTTTAAACATTTCACTCCAAGGCGAAAATCACACTGTTGTTAATTTAGTGCAAACGATTCAAGCATTTCAAATAATAATAACGATAACTTATTTTGTAGGAAAAACAGTCTCGCGACTAGATTATGGACACTTTCCCGCATTAGACAGCGTTAAAAAAAGATGTAGATTTTTCAGATTATATTCAAATCATTTGCGAATTACGAGTTTGAGAAGAAATTTTTTGGAAATAAGTGAGCTTCAACTGGCCTAATTATTCGTCCGTTTTCCCTTCGGGCAGAGGACGTCTCATAAACGTGTCAACTAGAGCTAATTGATCTGCAGTGCAATATACGCCTGAAGGACCGCTTTCCACGATACAAGTATCCTCTTTTGCACAAGCGCCGGTCAAAGTTCTCTCAATGTTCGGTTCCACTTATATTTGTGATCACGTTTTGTCTCATCTAATGATTGCTAAAACTAATGAACCGTTCACTACTTAGCGATAAAAATATGACTAATTCTTTGAGGTTAGTAGTATTCTGAAATATTGTATTCTTTAACAATATTTTAATTCTATTTTTATATAATTTTGCAACCTTGGTGAATTAAAATTATTGCGCACAAAACAGCAAACTAAGGATCTGTTGTCTAAACTCTGAAAAGGGGTTCAAAAAGCTGTAACACGAAGTACAACAAAAATATTTAACTACTTACAATAAGAATTATGTAGAATTATTGCTAAAATAGAATATTTATGATGCCTACTGTACATATGGCGATTTTGCTTGTGCAGTACTAATAGAACAAACCTGGCACTACATGGCAGTGGGCTGTGCCCCAGCGGCCAGCGATGGCAGCCTATCGGTGTGACGTATCATGGACTACTTGTGAGGCCTTGAATTTAGACGATGTTGGCCTACAGACGGTTGCGTACGCAGCACTGAACTAAACTGCCCTGCACCTGCCAGGCAAAAATCATGGTTGCTTGTTTCTTCCAGATATTATCATATTCTTTAGCCCATTTATTGACTCAGGGTTTCTTCAGAACTGTTTCTGTCAGTGATATTCCCACAATGCAGTGCTACTGTTGCATTTCTTGTAAAACACCTTTACAATAGCCATTTTGTGTTGTATTGAGAACTTCAAGCTTCTTAACTCATTACACCAAGTCACTTCCCAAAAGAATCAATAATGACAAAAATGAAATCATCATATTATCGAGAGACCCATGTGGGTTTGGCCACCTGGTGAATATATTTTTATTTGATGGCATATTGACAAACAGCATATTCACATCAAAAACGGGAACTTTTTCACAACCTGACTGCTTAAAGTGCTAAATTTTCACCTAGTGACAGAAAGTTGAAGTATTACATTTTTCAGCATACTCTGAATGCACCTCTGTCTCTAATGAGTAATGACCATGCTGTTGAAAGGACAGTGGTGGACTAAGGGAGGGGCCGGACCACCCCGGCCCTCTTGTCTTGGGGGCCTCCAAATACCATGAAAGCAGGCTGCCCCCCCTCCCCCCCCCAATTTTGCACCCTTGGCTTCTTGTTCTGGGGTCTGCAAATCTCAAAAGCTATTTTTATTACACTGTCCCATGCCTCTCGTCCTGGAAGGCCTCCAAATCTCAAAAGTTACTTTGTTTATAGTAATACATGTATTTCCAAGTGGATGGGGGGGGGGGCCTCATTATTTTGTTTTGCTGCAACTCCGGGTCTCTGACAGCCTTAGTCCGCCACTGCAAAGGGCTTAGAGACTAATCTTACATTTGTTTTTCTTCAGAGTGCCTCAATTACTGAACATACATACAATGGTTTGGCATCCTGCAATGTAGGGCCTATAGAAGTAGCATTTGAAATGCCTTTAGTTTAGGGTCACCAGATTTCCAAAATCAAAATGCAGGACACACATTGATACTGAAGATTGTGAAAACAAATGTTGACTTTACCTGTGGTGTCATCAACCTGACTGTTATTCCTGAAAGCTTATACAATATGAGAGACTTCGTGTCACTCATTAATGCAGAGCATCAAACAATTACCACAATACGAAAAAGTATTTAATTGCTGAATAAAGATGAAATCAACGGGACAAGTGTAGGCATTACTGTACAGGTTTTTGGAATGGGACAAACTACATATACGACCGTTTCAATGAGTAAGACATGCCAAGTCACATAGTAATACATAAATTAACCAGACATACTCACACAACAAAATTACAAATAAATTGCATTACTATTTCAAGAAATACTTCATTGTATTATAGTAGTCACATGCAAACAAGAAGGATGGATAGTGATCCGCTCTAGCATTAACACTGCCCTGGCCAAAAAAGTTCTCTCATCAAGTGTGCGCATCAAAGGGAGGAGAGAAGGGGGGGGGGGGGGTTGGAGTCTGATTTACATATTTCTAGACTTCGTGTCACTTTATTATTATTATTATTATCACTATTGCTGTTACTGTTGTATTCATTTCACACAAAATGGCAACCTTTCCCATCCCTAAAACCTCCATCCACACCTGCCCCTTGTAATTGCGCAATTTGAATATTTTATTTATTGAAATAAAATTTAAAGCTTTTAAATAATATAAAAATTATGTATTTAAATGGATATAAATTAGAAAATTACATTATGTATTAGGCAGAAAGTTATATTACTACACTAAAGAATTAAAGCATAATCTCACAGTTACACAATTTAGAAAATTTAGGTAAACATACTATTTGGCCACGATAACTTGACGATTTTCTTGGTGCTGCCACAAGCGGAGAAAATCGACACCAGTTGAAAGTTATTCTTTTATTTACATGCGCTGCCAACCTTACAATGGTCCTTGACGCGAAGAATTAATGTACACATTGTTAGGGTAACGGTTCCAACACTGCAGCAAGCAGCCGATGCTGCCTTCCGTTCGTGTAAGACAAGCTCCCAGCAGCCACCGCGCGAATCGTCAAGTTATCGTGGCCAAATAGTATACATAACACTAACGACTTTTAAATGGAAACAATTTACAAAGTTGCATTCTCTGCATCATTAAAATAAACAAGTATCCTAATCTAATTACTACGTGTCTTAATATTGACGTTTCTCACTTAGTAAGTCCTTTTTGGCGACCACCTCATTTTTATTGTTTCCCACTCATCTACACAGAACATCGCAGTCACACTGATCTATGTGTGGAAGCAATATGCCCCAAAAGCACAGAACACTGCCAAAATTTAAGGTAGACTGAAAAATTGAGCAAAAACTATTGAGGAAATAATATATTGTAGCATTAAACCAGAAACATAAGCCCTTCGAAGAGTCAGTAACAGTGTCAAGTACATATTGTAAAATGCTGCAAACAGGTCAAATCTTTGCCCTGTGAATAGCAATCAAACTTTATGCATAGCGTTAGAGAATTTATGGGCTTTAAGTGAACCATAAAGATTGAAATGTTCGAGACTAGAAATAATCTATTGCACCAGTAAAAACTAGACCTTATTCATAGTGCTTTCAAAATTGTTGGCTGTCAGAAACATAGAAATGTGGTTCCCTATACATAAAGTGCAAAGTAACGTGTAGTACAAGTGATTAGGTACGGTAACTAGATATAATTTTTAAGTTTTGACAGCATAGTGAAATGACCCAAAATGAAGCCCCACAGATTTGCCGTCACAACAAAAGGCTGGAATGTCTGGACATAGAGCGAGCTCTGATGACATCTTAAGTTGTCAGGTGTTCTTCCGGATAAGTGTCAAACTAGCACAATATTTTGATTACGTAGCTTGTAACCTTCTTCAGTCATATTTGGCCACCATTGAGGTCCATCCAACTGAAGATGTCGAACAGTTGCTCCAAGGAAATATTATGAGATTTACACAATGTTATCCGGCAGCAAACTTATGAAGACTATTTGCAACATATCCACAGGGAAAGCTTGAAGAGTAGATTAGTATTACTTTTTTCAGCATACTCTGTACCTCTGTCTCTAATGGCTGTGTTGCCGATGGGATGTTAAACAATAATCTTCCTTTTGTTTTCATTTGCCCACATTCTGATCATGGCATTAATCATGCTGAAACCAAAATTCTAGCACAGACGCTCAGATTTTGGGACAATGTCATAAGGAAATTGATAGAGAAGAGTGACAGACAAACTCGTGAACCACAACACGGGGTACCAGCTAAGTAGAGCATGGGATCCTGTCCTGGAAAACTTCAGCTTACCTCAAAGAGAAGAACTCAAGGTGTAGATATGGAAAATGATCCCCAGGTTCTGTGACATGTGTACCAGATCAAATATGGAACATCTATAAGTGAATCTGATGGGAGTGAACCACAAACTGAATGTCCTGAAGTGCAGTGGACTAAAAATGAAATGTGAACACTATATCAGATCACAGTATGGGGCTCGAACAATAGGGTGAGTGCCAGACCAAAGATGGAACACCTGGGGACAAATTTGATGGATCACAAAGGGAACGCCCGCAACCACAGTGGTCGAAGAATGGAATGGCTCCAGCAGATAGCAACGCGTGGGTGTGGATCACAAAGTAACAGACCGTAGATGGAAAACCCAGGAGTGGGTGTGGTGGGTGCAGACCACAAAGGGAAAAGCCAGAACCACAGCAGTTGGGAAACGGAACAGCAACACTCCAGCATGCTGCAGTGAGCAGGTGCAGACTTCATAGGGAGTGCCAGACTGAAGACAGAACATCCGGCAGCAGGTTAGTGGGCTCAGACAGAACAAAGGAAATGCAGCTAATAGCAGATGGGAAATGAATCAGCAGCACTCCAACAGGTTGCAGTGGACAGTCGTGGTCTGCACAGGGAGCGCCTTCAACTGCCAGTGAAGGGAGAAAGCCACAGACATAAATACTGGACCTCTTCCACTTAAGGAGCAGTCTTAGATCATGCTCGATTCAGGTTATGAGCTACCTAACTGAAATATCATACTCATATGACACTGACATCCATCAGAAAACCCAACAGCCCAAGATGTCATTAGATCTTGAGGAAAGCATGAAGAGTTACTTGGGCCTTGAATATTCTCTATAAAGTCTGGGATAGTAATGTCCAGACTGGTTTTGTAACAACTTCTCAGTCCAGGTCATGGAGCAGGTATTTCTTCCACATACTTCCACAGAAAAAGGAATTTTCCATAGACAGAAAGCCATTGTCCTCCTGTTGTCATGATGATATAATAAAAAAATAAAAGTAAAACACTTGAGTGAGATTTGCTATTTGGAAGTTTTACCAACAATGTATGGGCTACAACCCTCTACACAATGTCATACCTTTGTAATTAACAAAACCCATTTTAAATGTTTTTATTCTCATATCTTTATAAAGGAGTCATGTATTGTATGTAGTGCTAGTTCAGTTGATCTTTTCCAAATATCAATGAAGACTGCTCATTTGATCGAATAATGGCCACACAAAACTCCTCACATTTACTTATTCAAGCTGGAGGATAAACTGACATAGGCCTACCCTACGCTAAAAACAGTAGAAATCTATTATAAAATATAACAACATTAGTATGTTTATTAATATATAAACTCTGTTTTTCAGCAGTTTTGAGTTTTACTTTCTCAGAATTAGGCTTTTTTCATACACCCTTTCCTCTCCATGCAACCGATATGGTATGCCCCACTCTCCCCCTCTCCCATTTACATCATGGTACTCTCTTAAGAGTCATTCTGCCAAAGCTTCGAAGAAGCAAGACAACATTTTAACGTGACATTGAGGATGAGGTCATTAGAGATGTGCACAAGCTTGGATCGGAAGTGTGATAGAAGAGAATGGATGTATACTTTTCAAAAGCCTCCCCCTGGCATTTGCTTGGGATGAAGGGGGAAAACCACACACTGGAACTGAAATTTGTACCCTGGTCCTGCCAAATGACAGTTCACTGTCTTGCTCACTGCACCATCTTGCTCTAGACAACTACCCTGAGAAAGGTGTCACCATTCCTTCCATAACAGCTGAATTCAGTCTTTCTTATCTCGATCAACTGCTCAAGGCATGTGAATCACATGCAGTGTTCCTAACATATTATTCTTGTACAAGTCTCATCTGTCATGAATGGTCATTCCTCTTTACACGTCAGCACCAAAACGGACTTTGTCAGATGGCTGTGATGTAGTTTCATACCCACCCTAACAGTGAGTGAGAAAATGAGACACTATCCTTCTTGTAAAATGTTGAAATTTAATGACAGTATTAAAGAACTAGTAATAATAACAAAACAATTCTGTTGATTTCAGTGGAAGTTCTTGTAAGGCCTTATGCCATCTTTACAAAGGGTTTACAAAAGCACAAAATCTACAAAGAGTGAGTGCAGTGTGGGTGGGTCAAATAACAGTGTTATAGCAAACAATGTCAATCATGCATGCTCCACGAGTAGTTTCTATTGACCAGAAAGTTGTTCGTATAAAATAGGTTTTAATGAACATTTTGTAATGCCCATGCTTTATCTTGACTAGGTTTCCTGCACAACACACACTTCGCTGTGCTAGTGGTGGTATGCTACGATGGGTGGTGGTTGCATTCGCGGTGACAGCAGCCGGAGCACTGTATTGTTACCAGTGCGTGTCTGACAGCCGTGACGAAGAGCCACTGTGTGACACAGACTTCTGGAGACAGACAACGAACCGTGAACGGCACAGCATGCTCACTGTGTGCCCAGTACGCTACTCTGCCTTCTGCATCAAAACTGTGGTGGTTGGGAGCACCTACACGCACACATCACGAGGCTGTTTCGGTGCTAAAGACGACTTGGGTGCTCGTCTCGCAGAAGGCTGTGCTGTTATGCAGGTTGAAGATATTGAGACCACTGCCTGCTTCTGCAGCACACATGCCTGCAATGCCACAAAGTCTCTGCAAAGTGTGCTGACATATGCATTCATTCTGGCAACTGTTACTGAAATGCTTAAATGAAATCTGCATGCAAAAGTCTAATCTTCAACACATCCTAGACACCATGTATGACATACCACTTTGTATGCAACCCTGATGTCTTAGTTACACTTCTTTCTTGTTACAGTATTACTACCCTCAACATTTACAATTTCATTACTAACTGACATTACATATTTAAAATATTAACAACAAAGTAAAGATTGTTTAGAAATAATGACATGGCATATGCAAACTTTGAAATTAACCAGGCTACTAAAACTAAAGGTTACAGAAAATCATCACCACCACCTAGTTACGAATATGTATTTTGAGGTACATTGTAACTTTCCCTACTCAATCCAGTCATTATTTATCTTTGCTTGACATTCTGCAGTAGTTATATTTAACAGACATGTACAGCAAGTCAAATGTTACACATCATTCAGGTTGATTAAGAGTTTTTTCTGTTAACTAAACATCTTTATTTCTGTACTGAATATTTCAATGTGTAATAACCTTTTACATGTTTCAGAAAATCAATTTCATTGTTCAATTTGGCTCCTGTCTTCAGTGTTAGATCTTTGTTCATCTCTTATGTAGGAAAAATGGGACCTGCTGATGACACTTAAGAAGATAGTTTTTTTTTACAAAACAGGTATGATAAACTAGACAAGACAACTGGATCACAATATCAGTGTCATTCATATGTGGTGGTGTGGTCAAGTACATTGAGAAATGTTTGGAGAATTAGCAGTGCATCACCTTGCATTATTTTACCATTCTCTTTACCTAAATATTCAAAACATTGTGACAGTATTTTGCAATACTTACATTGCTTACTTCTTCAGTTCTCTTTGAATATGGTAATTGGTAAAGAGCACACTAACGAGCTTAGCACTCTTTTCGGTTCCTAATCTGTTTCGTACTTTACTGTGTACAAACCCATAGTTTGAGAAAAGGCGTTCAATCCCAGCTGATAAAGCCACAACACTATGAAGTTGTTGTGCCAGACTTAAGGTTGCGAGGTGCATACTGTTTTCCAATGACATCCACCAAACTATAGGTTTTATGTTCACAAGTGTTTCACGACTAAATAAATGTGCCTTGAAAGGTGAACATTTGGCTTTAAGCTTAGGCTAATAAAATCTGGCATTGTGTCTGGATGGTAAACAGTAGCATATTCCATAGCAGCATCATACTCTTCTTCATTTATTCTATCCCCCTGAAAGTGAGGATCCATAATGTTGGCTAAGTAATGAGCATTTGTCATGGCAGTAGTATACCATTTTGTAAAGTGAACCAGATCCCCAGGGTTAGGGCTGTCACATTTTTAAAAAATCTGTAAGATCCAACCATACTTCAACTGTTTCTCCAATGGTGCAGACATCACGTTGAGCCTTATCAAGAGAAACTGACACTGCCTTGAGTGTTTTCATATAATCTTGGGCATTCTGCTTTAAGTTTACATAATTTACTTTGACAATTATATTTAAGCTAATTGCATTTCTGTTTTCAATGCACACTTTAGCTATTATATTCCACTTTTTTTTAAAAAAAAATGACTATATACAGTCAGCTAAGGAATTCCAGCGAGCATGTACAGGAAGAACAAGAGCAGTCCCTCCTGCTTGTTTGTATTTGGATGCTGTAAAATGTGTGTAAAAAAAAAGAAAAAAAAAGTGACAATCTACTTAATGTGTTCCTTAATACCAGCTATCTCTAAGTCATGTGTCAAAAGATTTAGAAGATGAGCTGAACAACAAGGCATCTTCTATGTCTCCTTTGCCAGTTTCTCCCTCATTTTAGCCATGTTGGCCGCAGCGGAGCGGCCAAGTGCATTGAGGCGCTGTGCTGCGATGCGCAAGGTCTTTCCCTGTCGGGGGTTCGAATTCCCCCCTTGGGCATGGATGTTTGTGCTGTCTTTAGCATTGTAGCATCATCAGTGGGATGTTTAATTCATATTGTCTTAATACCACATGTAGTTATGTTTGTGGTACTTCAACTCACAAAATGTCACTGATATTTTTTGACAGTTTGTCATCTTAAAAGATATTTGTGGATCTTTCGTAGGCAGTTTAAGATGACAAACTGTCAAAAAATATCAGTGATGTTTTGTGAGTTGAAGAACCACAAACATAACTACATGTGGTATTAAGACAATATGAATTAAACATCCCACTGATGATGCTGCAATGCCAGCGAAACATGTATGGGAGAAATCAAAAAACATTTGTGTTTGCTCAAGGCGGACCTTACCTATAAAGCAAATTTAGTTCATAAGTAGCTTGTAAGTTTAGGGACTGATGACCCCGTAGTTAAGTCTCATAAGCTAAACAAACATTTGAACATTTTTAGTCATGTTGGCAGCATTATCAGTGACAAAACTTCTTACTTTGCACCCATATTTTTCACAGTTTTAATTGATCTTTCTGCAACCTCTAAAAGGTAATCAGAAGTGTGACATTTATCTTCAGTGTCAATTGTTTCTGTTAAATGTGTACAGCCATCCACAGTGTCACTGAGACACAAAGAATTGGGTCATTGTGCACATTACTCCAACCATCCAAAGCCATACATACAAATTTGCCAGTTTTATCTTATGGGACTTAACTACGGGGTCATCAGTCCCTAAACTTACAAACTACTTATGAACTACTTACGAACTAGGACGGCACAAATATCCATGCCCGAGGGGGGATTCGAACCCCCGACCGTAGTGGCCGTGCTAACCGTGACTGGAGCGCCTCAGTCACCTCGGCCAAATTTGCCAGTCAGAGATTGTTTTATCTCATGCTATTTCTCATTATAAACAGCACCAAGAAGTTCATCTGCGACTTCTTTTTTGTTTGGTTGCTTATAGTCACGAAGATGTTTTATCATAAATCCTTACCTTTTCAAGAAAGTTGTACGAAAGATATTTCAACCTGTTTTTGAAAAGCTTGAATGCTAAAGTATACAATTTGCAAATTATGATAGGATTGAAAAGTAGCTAGGGAAATTAATTTAAAAACTAGGGTGTGCAAAATACATGGGCGAAAAATTTCTCGAATAAACACGGTAATTTGTTTAAAACATTTTTATTGTTTAAACATTACAGTTTTCAACATTGTTTAAAATGTGTTTTAAACAAAAAACAGTTTAAAAACCTGTTTGTTTTGTTCTTTTTTAATTAAACACATTTTTGCTGACCCTGGTAAAGAGTAATGCA
Source organism: Locusta migratoria (assembly GCA_026315105.1). NCBI lineage: Eukaryota > Metazoa > Arthropoda > Insecta > Orthoptera > Acrididae > Locusta > Locusta migratoria. The sequence continues at coordinate 293,269,451 of CM048744.1, forward strand.
TTTATTGCTTTTTGGTGAATGCGTCATGCTTGTTGCATTCCATTAGACATGACACGAGTGACATGGGGGACACATGATTAGTAATTTATTAAGGTCTTTGTCAGAAGTGCCGACCTGGGGAGGTGAGTGTAGCAATGTACTTTTGACACCTCCCTCTCCCCATATTTAGAATTAGGAGCCTACTCCCTCCTCTCCCACTGATGTATGAACATTTTGTCAGCACTCTCCCCTCATCTGGAAAATCAAACTTGATTATACATTTTTGCACATTAGTATGTAGTGATTAGGTACAAGTAAAATCCTAATATTATAAGCTATTTTGTATTCAACTCTGCTATTGCTCCAACCTCTGCATATGATTAGCTACCTTGACAGGGTTTCTCCTGTGTCTGTACTAATAACACACTATTACTTGGCCCCTGTGTGGATTCCTGCTGGAAATAAAAGCATAGCATTGGCTTGTAGCGGACTGGCTCCTAGCATCAGCTCTGCCTTCTTCTCCCAGGTCAGCCAGCTTATGGCTTGTAGAAGAGATGAATGCAGAGTAGGTTAATATGGTGCAAAGTGACGCGAAAGTTGATGGTGAGTCACTACAAGGAGAAGGTAACACTAAAGCTTCGTCATTCATTATTGGAAATATTTGCAATTACTAGGAACTACCATGCACACTAGTCAACACTATTTATACAATGACTACTTATCACTATGGCAAACAATACTGTGACATGACTATTGTTGGCAGTGATTGTAAACATTGCGGAGCTGGACAGTGGCAATGGTTATTCAGTCTTACTGTGACACACTTGAACTGCATCACTATTACATCCTTACTGTGCAGATCAAAATGGAAAGTTTGTAACAGAGAAGAAATAAGTAAATGTAATACGTGTTAGAGGTGGTGGACCTACACCCAATGTTATTTGTGCTGTGTGTGAAAATGAAGAGACAGGTATTAGAAAAAAAAATGACTGGTGACAAAAAGCAACAAAAAACACTGTTTCCAGAAAACAAAGTCTCAGTTCCAGTCCATTTGGAGAATACAATTTCCATGGATCGATTACAATAAGGTAAAATGAATATATCAGACAAGACCATCATCTCTAGCTTCTGTGGCCAGACTGCCATCCCTCTGTTCCTTAGCATTTGAGGGGATTGTAACTAGGGATGGGCTCTACTATATATAAAATATCACAGCTCCATTTGACATTATCATCAATATTTTAAAAAAAAGTTTGATTTGCTGCTACGTCTAACTGAAGAAGCCAGTGCTTTGATGGTTCCACCAACCTGACCGTATCATTCAGGGCGAATCTAACAGATTAGCACAACTTTGAAATTCTGTATTTAAGCAAAGAAACATAATGGCACCTTGGGTAATTAATCAATGTGAAGAATACTTAAAGAGCTCTCCCCCAGTAGGAAACAAGTTCACAGTAGGGATGGGACTGTGAGGTGTGGCAATTCGAGTGCATGGAAAATCTCTCTTCACTTAAACAACCCTTGGAAAAAACTTGAACCAATTTCAGATGGTAAGGTTTCATCACTAACTCTTTTTTTTTTTTCTTACCACTCTGCAAATGGTTGGTTGAGGAATTTGCAGCTCTCTGCTAGCTCAGTAGGTCCAAGCAAATAAATGCTTCCCGAATAAGGCCAACATATTCTTTGCTCGTTTATAGCTATTAAGAACTTTTCCCTTTCTTTGTGAACTATCCATACCAGTGTTTGATACACCATCTGCCAAGACATTTAACATCATACTTGGTTCAAAATACTTACTGAATAACTGTCCTTTCAGTTTTCGCATATTTGATAACACAAAACTCTTCTGTTGGCCAGATGTCATCTCTTCTTTAGCAGCAGCAATGAATCACCAGTGCTCTTAGCAACCAAATGAAACTTCCTTAAATTGATTCTTTTCTTTTTTGCAGAGTTCTCTATTTCTAAAGTTGTGGTATCCTTTTTGGATCACCCCATATAATGGCGAAAATGCAAAAATCGAGAAGGAAGCTGTATTTATGTACGGTTTTGCACATTCTTCAAAAGAGTAACAGATACTGTGAAAGCAATTCAGGCAAGTAGAAATTCATTGAATATTTTGAAGCATTTGATACATTTTTTTTAGTGATTCACTGGAAAGATTGTATCTTTATTCCACTTAAAGGCAGGTGGCACTAAAAATCTGAAATTACTCCATCCTGCAAGGTGGGCCATAATGTACTTGGCAATGTCTTCAATTGTCCAACTGCTCAGAACTTCAGGACTTACGATTTTTGTTTTAATGACAATTCAGACACTGGTGACAAAGAAAAAAATTTGTTCAATTAACATGCAGACTTTTGATGAGGAATTCCCTACTATTTGAGGAAGCTTATAAGAGGATCCAGTTATTTGTAACAACAATTAAATTCACAAGGATGAAAAACTTTGAATTATTTTGGGCTCAAATAATGCAAAGATATGCATGTTGATTCCCCAAAATTACTCCAAAAAAGGAAAGTCACAAAGAAACACAGTAACTATCAATTCATCTGTAGTTATAGTTACTGAAGTGCACAATAAATATAGAAGATTGTATTATGAAACAATGGATTTGTTCATAAGCTGTCTGTAAATAGAAATGGGCTATGAGCGCACTTGAGGAATGCACGATGGTAAGGCGCTGCGCTCTCTGTAGGCTGAGCGAATCTACTGTACAAGGAAGCATTGAAACAGAGTAGTCACAATCACTGTCTTCTGTATGTGAAAGTTAGAAGTTTTATGTTTCACACATTGTTATCAAGTACATGGGTTTCTTTTTGTTAAAACACATATTTCATATGAAAACTTCATTCTTCCTTAAAACAAGTATGCATTCTGCATGAGAGAGAAATGCTAAAACATATTACACCCAAAACCCCCTTGCACACATTTACTTATAAAAGAAGAAAAATTCGACAGAACATAACAGTATCGTCAGTTTTTGCTTCTGTCCTTATTTCAGCTTAAATCTCTGGTACTTTCTGAACAGATCTGCCACAATTTACAACTGCAATAGTGACTGGTGGCTGCTCTATCCTCCGACTGTCCAAAAGTTAGGATAGTGTTAATTTTAATGCATGTTGTATGCTGTCAGAGCTAAATTAAAAAGTAAAGTTTTTCAATATTGACGGACTGTTTCCACATATATCAAACTTTTTAACGGAATTTTCATGTAGTATGAATGGATAACATACATAAAACCTTGGGTATTTTGTCTGACTTTCTTTAACAGAAGAATGCACTACTCTATTCATGAACGTATGTGTCTGATTGCTGGATATATTGTGTAGTTTTAAATGTCTTATCAACGACTTTCATTTTTGCATATCCAAATTTGAATCGCTATCACAAGTGTTGCCTGTCAGCATCGGCAGTCAGCTCAAACAACCAAGCATGTGGCACCCCAGTCAACTGCCACACAGCAACACTAGCCTGAGCACTGTTTCTCTTGAGCTTGTCGAGAATTGCTTGAGCTTGTCGAGAATTGCTTGAGTGCCGTCAGCTTGAGAAATTCTCAGTGTGCTCGAGTTGCTGCCCTCAGTCACATCTCAATCTGGAATCGTGCTTCAACACACAATCAACGCTGTGATAATCATTCTAATTATATTTTGACTTTTTATTAATCAGATATACACAATGAATCCTTGCTGCTCCACCAAAGTATGTTTCATGAAATTATCCAAAGTAGTGATGATGTAAACATTAGTTCATTACATGATATATTTCATGAACCCACTAAAATAGTAAATTATTGTGGAAACATACCTGACCACCTAGCAACAAATAATCCAGAGCTAATAACATGTACCAAAACACACACAGTAGTTATAGCAAGACTGAATATTGAAATTCCCAAATGCAACAAAATCAAACGAAAAATATATTTATTGAAAAAAGTAGATAAAAATTTGCTAAACACTTTCTTGAAAGAGAATCTGCAGTCTTTTGAAACTAACAATCTAAGTACAGTTCAGATGTGGCTTACATTGAAAGTAACAGTATCAACAGCTATCAAGAGTATTATAACAAACAAATTAACAAAGAAAGGGGCTGGGCCCCGGTACACAAAACAGCTTTGCTCACTCTTGCAGAAGCAAAGAAAACAGATGCCAATTTCAACAGAGACAGAATCCCCAAAAACTGGCAAATCATTTACTGAAACATGAAATGTAGCTCAAACTTCAATGTGTGAAGCTTAGTTTCCACAATGAAACCCTGTGAAGTAACTTTCAGAAAATCCGAAAAAATTATGGCCGTATCTAAAGTACATTATCAGCAAAACCAATGGATACCTTCACCAAGCAATAGCAATTATGGCGCTACTGATGACAGCTATACTAAAGCAGAAATGTTAAACACAGCTTTCCAAAACTTCTTCACCCAAGAAGAGGAAGCAAATACTCTAGACTTTGAAGCAAGAACAGCTACAAAGCATGCGTAATTTAGAAGTACACATTCCTGGAGTAATAAAGCAACTTAAATCACTTAACAGATTTATACCAATTAAGTTCCTTTCAGAGTCTGCTGATGCAATAGCTCCATACCTAGTTATCATGTACAATCGCTCACTCAGCGAAAGATCTGTACCTAGGGATGGGACTGTGAAGTGCGGTGACTCAAGCGCACCGAGAATTTCTCAAGCTGCTGGTACTCAAGCAATTCTCGAGCAGCTTACGAGAAAATGCGTGGCACTGCAGTGCTTGTTGCTGTGAGCCACTTGACTGGGGCAGCACGCACTTGGTTATTTGAACTAAATGCTGACACTGACAGGCAACACTTGCTGTGATTGTGACTCAAATACGGATAGACAAAAACTAGAGTCGTGAAGCTGGCAGTACTTTATGGAGAAAATGTTTATTGCAACATGTATTTTTTAAGCTCCGTAATGTAGCAAAAAGTGCAATAGGCATATTAAGAAATTTAAAATTACACACTATATCCAGCAATCAAACACAAAGGTCCACTAATATAGGAGCAGGAGCGCAAGCTTCTATTACTGAAAGATAAAATACCCGAGGTTTTATGTATGTATTCATTCATAGTGCGGCTCCGTAGGACAGTGGTAGAGTGCCAGACTACAAATCCAAAGGTCGCGGGTTCGATCCCCGCCAGGTCCTAGGATTTTTATCTGTCACTTTCCACTTCTTTCACCTCTGGCAGTGTTGCTAAGGTGAAAAATACGGAGTAGCACCGTGGTTCGGAACCCACCTTAAATTGTAGGTCCCCCTATAACTGGCTGGGTAAGTCAGTTCGAAGGTCGGAGGAAGGCAAAGGCATACCACCTCCAAACAGGACCATGCCCAGTAAAGCACTGTGGTGTTCAAACCAATCTTCGGATTGTTGACTGCTTTACCTTTTTTTTTTTATTTTTTTTTTATTCATTCATACTATATGAAAAGGAAATTCAGTAAAAAAGTTGGATAGTTCCAGAATCTCCACCAGTATGAGAACAGAACAACTAACAGTTGTAAACTGTGACAGCTGTGTTCAGAAAGTACCAGAGCTTTACGCTGAAATAAGGACGGAAGCAAGAACCTTCGATACTGTTCAGTTATGCCAATTTTTTTTTTCTACAATAAGAAAATTCATGCAAGGAGATTTTTTAGGTGTAATATGTTTTATCATTTCTCTTTCATTTAAGTATAAATAGATGCAAAATGTATACTTGTTTTAAGTACATAGTTTTTGTTTCATGTGAAATGCATCTTTTATTAATAGTCCTATGATTTTGTCTTTTGCAAAAGATACTACTACTACTACCACCACCACCACCACAACCACCACCACCACCACCACCACCAGAGAGCGTAGAACTGTTGACAACTTCGAGGGTACTTGTGAATTAACTTTAGCGTCGCACTTTTCTCGAGCATGCTCACAGCCCATCCCTTTCGGTACCTACAGACTGAAAAGTTACTCAAATCACTCCAATATTAAAAAAAATTACAGTTCCATTTCATCAACGTCTGTTTCCAGCAGGCTTTTGTAACATATACTTTTTTCAAAATTCAAATGTCAAGCTTATGGGACTTAACTACGGGGTCATCAGTCCCTAAACTTACAAACTACTTATCAACTACCTTATACTAAGGATGGCACAAATATCCATGCCCGAGGGGGGATTCGAACCCTCGACCGTAGTGGCCGTGCAGACCGTGACTGAAGCGCCTCAGTCTCCTCGGCCACCACCACCGCGGCCGGCATACTTTTTTTGAATATTCTGAACTATATCAAAGAGAAAGACCTATTGACTCATAGACAGCATGGACTCAGAAAGTATTGTTCTTGTGAAACACAGCTAGTTCTTTACTCACATCAAATGATGAGTGCTATTGGCAAGGGATGTCAAATAGATTCCGTATTTCTAGATTTCCAGAAGACTTTTGACACTGTACCTCACAAGAGGCTTCTAATCAGATTGCGTGCTTATGGAATAACATATCAGTTGTGTGATTGGATTCGCGATTTCCTGCCAGGAAAGACACAGTATGTATTAATTGATGAAAAGTTATCAGGTAAAACTGCAATCCCCAGGGAAGTCTTATGGCCCCTACTGTTCCTTATCTTAAAAAAAAATATTAGGAGCCAATGTGAGCAGCTCTCTTGGGCTGTTTATAGATGATGCTGTCTTTAGTTAGTACAGTCACCTGAAGATCAAAAGTATCTGCAAAAAAATTGGCAGTTGCCCTAAATAATGAAAAGTGTGAAGTCATCAATATGTAAGGGAAGGTCGGGTAGCCCCGGACGGCGGGTAGCCCCGGACGTTTCAATTTCTAAGAAACCAAGCACATTGCGCTGGCAAGACTGCATTTGAAATGCGCGCCCTGTGGAGTAAAAACACATGCAAGTCAGTTGTGGCATAGGCACCGAGCGAGCTACTCGCAACGGTGAATTTTGTTCGTGCAAAAACTTTTCGCCGTTCCTGTTTAACTTCGTTGGCAGTTTTCACCCATAAGAAGAGTTTTTGAAATTAGCATTTGATCTTGCAAAAGCTCTGAAAATCCCTCATAGGTTTAATAAGGAGAAGAGTCATTTCCATTTAAAAAAAAAAAAAAAGAGAGAGAGAGGTTTAGAAGAGAGACAGAAAAGGAAATGCAATAAAAAGGACAAGCCAAAAAACAAAAAATGCAAATGCACTAAAGAAACGTTCATGGCAAAGATAAATATTCAGTCTCTCCGAAGAGGATCAAGGAAAAGAGACAGAATGAATCACATGTGGAGAAATCTTCGAAGAAGACTGTATTCAGTGCTATAACTGCAAGGACAGGTACCATGAAAACTGATTTTATGTAGATGCTTGAGATATTTATTACAACTGTATGTTTTCAAGGCCAAGAAACAAGTGGAGTACCACTGAATGCTGTGTCCAGAGCTACCCTCCAAATTTTTTAGTGCCAATAAACTGATTCAAAAGTGTATTTAAGATAGTTCATAAAAATTATTATTTATGCTTAGTTCTAAGTGATATGACTAAAGAAGTTACTGGTTTCATTTTACGATGAAAGTTAACAGAGAAAAATTGTTTATTGTTGTTTTATTAGAAATTCATTTTTGTGTCCATGGCTACCTGAACTTCCCCTACTCCAAAAGAAATTCATTAAACTACATTTACACCATAAATCTGTCAAATATAAAGGCCAGAAATTCAACTAAATACCTATGACAATTACAAACAACCTTAATTGTAGAGAGCATTAGTATATATCATGGGGAAGGTGAACCAAAGGTTATGTTTCATTGGCAGAACACTTAGAAGATGCAACAGTTCTACTAAAGAAATTGCCTACACTACACTTGTCCAGCGTATTTCAGAGCATTGCTGCGCATTATGGGATCCTCACCAGTGGGAATAACAGAGAACATAGAAAAAGTTCAGAGAAGGGCAGCTTGTCTCTTATTATTGTAGAGTGTCACAGAAATTGTGTACGAGTTGGGGTGGAAGTCTTTAAAAGAAGGCGTTATTCATCATGGCGAGATCTATTTGCAAAATTGTCAAAATAATAAAAATCAGATCTACTTGCACTATTAGAGAATGGAACAGTAAAAAAATATTATGAAAGCAGTTCAATAAACCCTATGCCATGCACTTAAATGTCATCTGCAGAGTACACATGTTGATGTAGATAAACACAAGTGAGGAAAAACACCTATTTGGCCTGGTGCCACAACTAACAAAATTCATGTGTATAGTGACGAATTTCAGTAACGTCCTACATTGCAGAGCAACAGTTTTCTTCTATGTGAAGGCTGGAAACTTATCTTCCATCTATAATGACACAGGATCATCTTAATGTCATTGCCCTTCTCAGGACCCAAAGAGAAGAATCGATGAGACTTTATCTTGATGCCATATTTTGTAATGAACCAATGTGATCTCAATAAGGGCAAGACTATTTTCTCATGTTGTTGGCTAAATGACATTCATTTATAATGAAATGCATCTACCTCACTGGTTATAAACTAGCAGAATACATTAGCAACTGTAAGAAAACGTTTTCGTAGTTTTTTCCCAATAATATTCAATAATTTCAATATTTTAAAAAACAAGTGGTAACATTCTCTCTCTCTCTCTCTCTCTCTCTCTCTCTCTCTCTCTCTCTCTCTCTCTCTCTGTCTGTCTGTCTGTCGTGTGTGTGTGTGTGTGTGTGTGTGTGTGTGTGTGTGTGTGTGTGTGTCTAATAGTGATCTAATATATAGAGATCTAAGTTGATACTAACATCCAATAGAGAATAATAAGTTATATTACTATCACTACAAGAGCCACCACAAAATGGGTTTTACACTGTTTGATAGAAAATTTAACCTGAAATAAATGAACTACTTCCTTTGCATGCACAGTACCAAACACTAGGAATGGACTATGAACACGCTCAAGAAATGCGCAATGCTAAAGCAAATCTTAGGAAATTCTCGAGTACTCTCAAGAAGTTGTCGACAGTGCTGCACACTTTGGAGGCTGACCAAAACAATTATACAATGAAGCATTGCAACAGGGCATTTGTAATCTGTGTTTTCCGTATGTGCAAGGAAGAAGCTGAATTAGTAGAAGTAGAATGTTTCACAAAAGAGAAAAATTGTAGGATCATTATTAGTTAAAACACATGTCAGATGAAAGAAAAACATTATTACAAAAGAAAGTAGTTTCATAATATTTCTCAGACGTCCACGAGGGGGGGGGGGGATAAATTGAAATCATAGCAAAGAAAAGACTCATTTACTCTTCTTTTTTTTATGTATGTGGTGATCCATAATCAGAAGACAAAAATCATAGGCCTATTATTAAAATATGTATCTTACATGAAACAAGAACTTCATTGTTAGCAAAAACAAATATGAATTCTGTATGTATTTATATTTACATAAGAAAAATTGCTCCAACAGGTTACACCCAAGAACTCCTTACATACATTTACAGATTATAGAAGAAATTCGGCACAGCTTCAGGTTAAAGCTCTGGTACTTTCTAAACACAGCCACCACAATTTACAACTACAATATGGACTGTTAGTAGTTGTGTCCTCATTCTGTTCAAAAGTTTGGATAGTGTTAATTTTGATGCATGTTATTGGAGTCAAATTAAAATTACATTTTTACGATACTGGTGGACTGTTTCAGGCACTATTTACCAAATTTTCTTTTAATGTAGTTTGAATGGATAACATACATAATAGCTGGGTATTTTGCCTGACCTGTATTAATATAAGAATGGACCTCTGTGTCCGTGAACGTATCTGTTCGATTGCTGGATATGTTGTGAAATAATGTCTTATCACACCTGCTGTATTTTTTGTTGCACTACGGATCTTTGCAACGGACATATCCATCCTTCGTAAAGTACTGTCAGCTCCATGACTTCGGTTTTTTTGTATCCAATGACCATATTTAAATGATAATCACAGCGAGCTGCGAGCGTTGCAAATAACTGCAGCACGCAACTTGTCGTCCTGCCCCAGTCAACCGTGCTGCACCACCGCTTCTTGCAAGCTTCTCGAGAATTGCTTGAGCGCCAGCAGCTCGAGAAATTCTCGGTGTGCTCCACCTCGCAGTCCCAAACACACATTACAGGAATAAAAAAAAAAAAAATAAGGTGAAACTGGATAATTGTTGTTGACTGCATATATTCTGTAATTGAACAGAAGGTGCTTTGATATTTTTCCATGGATATTGGTATTCACCAAAATTTATTGTAACAAAGAAGGTAAATAAAATAAGGTACATTTGTGTGGCTACTATTTAATTGGATAATGGACCACATGAAGAAAATATGTAGGTGTATTGGGCACACTTAGAATTTTAACAAGTAAAAGTTGTAGCAATATGTATTATTTGGTTGGTAATTGGCAATGGAAATAGGATGTAAACTACCATTTCTTTCGTTTTTGTAAAATAAACAGATTACAGAGGTATTACATAGACCTTACTCACTATAGATAATTCTTTCCATACGTTTTACAGTATAATTTTTGTGGCTTATGACTATTCAGGATCCAAGTTCTATTAGCATGATAGTAGAGTTTAAGAAAGGCACTGGTGCCACACTTTGACACCAGTACCAGAGAAGGCACGGTGCCACAATTTGAAATACACCAAGTGCTAGTAGCACTTAATTAATTCTGTGAAACTTTTGCAAGAATAAAAAGGTCTGTCAATTGAACATTGACCTTAAGGAGCAACTCATTTAGTAAACACATGAACACTCACAAATTAAATCTGCTTTTGCATTAGTACATCAAAAGTATGATAGACACAGGCACTGGAATTGTTGCTGAAAGAAGCATTATTGTGTGTGGCAACATGACTGCCTTGACCATGCACATCCATTTTCTAGTGCAAGCAACAAGGCATGGCACTTACAGTTAAGAGGCCAGTGCTTTCAGATCTGTGCTGGTGACGCAGTGTCAGTACTGGTTCCCATGCGAGTAGCAGACTAGCATTGCAGCTGACTAGCTTGACCGTCAAATGCGCCACTCGCTCTCTCTGGCCTAGTGCGGGGCGCTGTGTGACACATGACCAGCAGAGAATTCAATATTTGATTAATGATGGAAATTCTCCTCAGAGATGATAAATTATTTTTCAGAAGCGCTAGACTGGCTGGCCAGTACTTACCTTTGTGCTGCACTGTCGATAGTGACACAGATGAAGAAAAAAAGAAAAAACTGACGAAAAAGGATGTCCTTTTTCATCCGTATTCTTTTTTTCTTCATTTGTGTCACTATCGGCATTGCAGCACAAAGGTAAGTACTGGCCAGCCAATCTATCGCTTTTAAAAAAGAGAATTCAATATCTAACATGAGGGAGAATTGGGTGGCGATGCAATATGTATTTGCTCTTTAGTCCAACAGACGTTATATCTGTATGTAGTTAACTTTTTTGTCACTAGATGAAGCATAAACATTATTATATGATGCATTGAATAAGCAGGCGTCATGGCACTGACACTGCTGCGGCACCGGTGCTTTTGCATGGTGACTGACACTGTCACTGTGCGCACCAGTTACACCAAAGGCACTAGAATTTGCATCATTACATCGTAATCTTTTCTTTGCTGTTGGGAGAATAAAGAGATTTACTAACAATGAAAGTTATTGAGGTTAAAACATTGACAGGAAAATTATTACCAATGGCTAAATATGCCACACAATTTTCACATTCATGACTAGTGACCTGCGCTGGCTTTGCATGCGTGGAACTTATATTCTGTATCTACAAAAATCTGTGTGTGTGTGTATTTTATTGGTTGCTATGTTGCACTTAATGTGATTAAACACAATGTATACCATGCTTATATATTTACATAGTAATATCACAGTTTAATATAGATGTAAAGTTTACATCTGGTACTTGGAATGACAGTAGCACCCCTAGTGGAGAAAGATTCAACTTTAGTGATGCTCTCAATGTACATTCTAACACCAATGACACTGCTGCAGTTACAGAAGAATGGCGTGATAGAAATGGTTAGCTCTTTCTCCACTACGGAAGCTACTATTGTTCTAAGAACCAGAAGTAAGTTATATCTTGATCCGATCTCTACCAAACTTCACAGGATCACCATCTGGTCTAATCTTTAGATGTCCTAAGATTTCTTCAAAATTGCTCCAGCCATCTGTAAGTTTACATTACTTGTTTGTAATGCATATTGCAATAGTTGAAACTTCTGCATTATAATTAAATATAGTCAGAGGAACTTAAAAACAAATCATGTCAATATTATGTCCAAGGCGTGTGGGGGAACCTTCATTCTATCATTTTCATTCAGAATTGAAGTAGGTGAGTGCTGGCACTGAATATCAACCTCAGGTACATTTCAGTAACACAAAAGCTGATCTGTGATGCATTCTGGACAGTTGCACAGTTTCGTACCCAGAGTAACAACCTTTTATTACAGATGTTCTGCTTGGCATACTTTCAAATCTGCTGTAAATTAGCACTCAGTCATTCTCTGCTGCATTTGTCAATGTTACTATCACCAATGATAAATTTATTTTAAGTGTTATTGCATTTCACACTATGGTAAGAATAACAACATACTATTTCTTTTTGACCAAATTTAAAAAACAGGTCAGGGAGTAAGCGATAGTGTGTGTATGAGAATCAGTTATACAGAGTAGGTACACGTCTAAAATGGTGTAGGATAAAACCCATCTCATAGTGTGGCTAGTTCATAAACAGAAACAAGTACATTTGGTATCAAAAATTAAGGTACGTTTCTTCAATTTTATTTATTTTGTGTCACTAAAGAGCTACACTTCATTTAAAATTACTTTCTGATTGACTTTTCAGTGAGTTGGGTGATAAGGTTCAGGCACCAAACTTACGAGTTATTTTTTAAGCTTCACACACTGTTTGCCAGTTTTTTTTTTTTTTTTTTTTTTTTTTTTTTTTTTTTTTTTTTTTTTTTTTTTTTTTTTTTGTACAGTTACCTGCACAGCCTTGTCCAGCATTACTGGTTGCACGCATTCAACACTGCCCTTGGCATTATGTCAAAAACAAAACAATAAATATAAAGTACATGATGTTTACTTACAAAGCGAAGGAGCACAAGTAGTGACAACAACATAAATAAATACATAAAACACACACACACACACACACACACACACACACACACACACACATGCGCGCGCGCGCGCGCGCGCAGCCTTTCGCAACCATTTGTTGCTTCTTCAGGCAGAATAAGGAAGGAGAGGGATAAGGAAGGGATTTGGATTTAAAGGAGCGGGTGAGGAGTCATTCCCATCCCGAGAGAGAAAAGACTTACCTTTGGGGGAAAAGGATAGGTAAACAAACAGCCACACACACACACACACACACACACACACACACACACACACACACACACACACACACACACATATATATACACGCGCACACACACAAAGGCAGACATGTGCAAAATGCACAGAGGTTGGACAGAGAAGCCAGTGGAGGCAGAGGCTCTGGCCAGAGATTGGAGGCAAAGATGTAGAATGATGGGTGGGAATTTGAAACTAACGAAGGTTGAGACCAGGTGGGCAACACGAAGAGAGAATATGCTGAAGGGCAAGTTCCCATCTCCGGAGTTCTGAAAGACTTGTATCAGTGGGAAGTATCCAGATAACCCAAATGGTGTAACACTGTGCAAAGATGTGCTGGCCATGCACCAAGGCGTGTTTAGCCACAGGGTAATCCTCATTACCAACAAACACTGTCTGACTGTGACCGTTCATGCGAATGGACAGTTTGTTGCTGGTCATTCCCACATAGAACGCTTCACAGTGCAGACATGTCAGTTGATAAAATCACATGGGTCCTGTCACAAGTGGCTCTGCCCCCCATTGGGTAAATCTTCTGGGTTACAGGACTGGAGTAAGTGGTGGTGGGACGATGCGTAGGGCAGGTTTTAAACCTGGGGGTGGTTACATGGGTAGGAGCCGGAGGGTAAGGAATGTGGTTTGGGGATTTCATATGTATGGACTAGGAGGTTATGGAGGTTAGGTGGACTGTGGAAAGACACACTCGGTGGAATGGGAAGGATTTAAGGAAGTCGTATGCTTGCTGGAGAGCCTTATTTAGAGTCCGCTCCAGTCCTGGAAAGTAACTGGTGACAAGACGGGCACGTTTGGGCTCTATGGGAGGTTCTGGGTTTGGGGGGAAGAGCAAGTGGCCCTGGTTGTTTGCCTTTGTACCAGATCAGGTTATTGGTGTACTGGTTCAGGGCTTGAGGACTGGAGCAGACTTGTTTGCCACGAAGAGCTAGGCTGTAGGAAAGGGATCGTTTAATATGGAACGGATGGCAGCTGTCATAATGGAGGTACTGTTGTTTGTTGGTTGGTTTGATGTGGACAGATGTGTGAAGCTGACCACTGGATAAATGGAGGTCAACATCAAAGAAAGTGGCATGGGATTTGAAATAGGACGAGATTAATCTGATGGAACCAAAGGAGTTGAGGTTGGTTCACTCTGAGTCTAGATCATAAAGAGTCATCAATGAATATATACCAAACTTTGGGTTGACAGGCTTGGGTATCCAGGAAGGCTTCCTCTAAGTGCCCATAAATAAGTTAGTGTACGAGGGGGCCATCCTGGTTCCCATGGCTGTTCGCTTTAGTTGTTGGTATGTCTGGCACTCTGGCATTCAATCCTGGGCACTGTAGTGTAACGCCGATTTATGATTGCACTGTGAATAAGTTTCCAGTACAGGCTGATCCTACATGTAAAAATGGGGTTTTTGGCTAGTTAGAGATCACATACTGTGTGTGTGTCGCACGTCTGCCACAGGGCCACAGTTGCTACTAGTTGCGGCAGTCAGCACAGTGCGGGAAGCCGAGGAGTAACCCACTCTACTCTTCCCGATATGCTCTGAGGAACATTGTGACATATATTTAAATCTTTGTTCATTGTATGTATGAGATGTCATTATGTAATAACATTGCCAATTGGGATTACTTAATGAGATTAGTGACTTTCAATGTTTTAGGCAATCTGTACATTGTGTTATACAAAATATACTGGTTAAGTAGGCTACTGTTATCATTCAGTAGAGCAGCATTGGATTTTCCTTCTTCCTAAAATTAAGCCTGCCTACTAATAGGAAGACAATGCTTGTTCACTAAGAGTTAGTGAGGAGCTTTTACTAGCAGAGCCCTCTCACTCTAAAAAGAATTTGAAGGAGATGCTACAAAGAATGTGAAA
The DNA here is from genome assembly GCA_026315105.1 of Locusta migratoria. Taxonomy (NCBI): domain Eukaryota; kingdom Metazoa; phylum Arthropoda; class Insecta; order Orthoptera; family Acrididae; genus Locusta; species Locusta migratoria. Next base: position 293,284,643 of record CM048744.1, read on the forward strand.
ACTTACAATGCTTTAATTATATGATGTGTCTGCCTTCAAGGTACGCTAGTCTTGGATAACCTCCATTCTTAAGCAAGCAGTTACACTTTAACGCACATGGACAAATGCAAAGTTATCTGTCAATTTTTTTTGCACACGCCCTCCCCCAAATAATAATCCTGCTAATTTCTGCATGTGTCAATTTCTTTAAATACAAGCAATTACATGGGTTTCCATTTTTGCATTGTATACCACCATTGTAAGGTGTAAAATAATAATTTGTTTTTAAGCATCAAGAACCCCAGTTTTTAAACACTAAAATGGTAGACTGGGTAGGAACCCTTTCGTCTTCCACCTACTGTGACATTTTGTATCCTTAAATGGCATACTTATTTTAAAAACAGAACAGTGAAGCCAAACACTACTCACTGTCAACAACTTAATCCAGTAAAAACAATTCTTCTCCTGCTGACTTAGGTCTTGGGAATGTGGAACTTGTGCTTATTGTCTTACCAACCATATTTGAACTGTTTTGTACATATGTGCTTTTCCACTACTATGTGAATGCTTTATCAGTCATATTCTTATTCACTTACTCGTATAGCACAGCTATGAGCATTACATCTCATTCATTTGCACATTCTGAGCTTGCAATAATTGCCTTTATTTTCTTCAAAAAGATATCTATATTATCAAACAGTACCACAGTTCCTGCAGCAAGGGCTTCAGTTCAGTAAAGTCTATTTTTAAAGGCACTCTCCAAAACAGTGAAAGTTAACAACTGTTAAACATATAATAATCTGAAGTGCTTGATGGAGCCGAGTTAGAGCTGTATATACGCTGTTTAAACAACAATTGAGCATAAAGGATTACGATTATGAAAGTAGGCGACATATAAATGTGTGTATACATAGTGGTTCGTGGAGTGCCTTCCCCCATGTATCGTCTGAAAATTTTAATAAATCCCAAATGCATTTCTGGAAACGTTCCATTCACATAGCAAAAGAAAATAGTTATATAAAAATAGTACTTTGAAATTATCAAGTACACTGATAACAATGGAATTCATTAATATAGGTAAATTGTAGAAGTATGTTTCATGGTTGTGTCTAAGTACTTACAGTTCAAAACAACAAATTATATTTAATATATCATTCTCTCAAAAACAAGTGTTATTTACATTAATGCAGTGTACTACAACAATATAAAATGAAGCAGTCTTATTTTTCATGTAGTAACAACTGCATTTGAATATCATTTGATCTCATTGATATTATTGACCAAATTTAAAATCCACTTCTCTTGAGGACTATTTAGGCAGTACATGTAAAATACCAAAAAATGAATTTAACATCACCAAGCAGTTAAAACTACTTGTCACTTGTCATCCACATATATAAAATGTTCTATTCGCTCAAACTTCTCCTATTTAGCATCTTCATTTCGATCATGGATAAGAACAGTGTCCTTATTTCGCACATTGGGATTTAAATGCACATCAAAGCTTGGATCATTTTCTGTAGCTATGCGCCCAAGCCAGGAAAATATCATTATGAGAGTAAACAAGCCTATCAAGAAAAGTATCACTGCCATCAAGTAGCGCCGATACAGAGGTCCAGGCTTCTTGTTCCGCAGTGCAGGACCAGAAGCAGTTCTGGAATGGAAAATAAAAGTTTTTTTATTGTGTGTTACAGATAAGCTAAAATAAATAAATGAAGACATAAATGCCACATTTCCTGAGAATGAAGTTCTCTTTTACAATAAATCAGCAGAAGAGAATTATATTGTCAGTTTGACTGACACTAACTTAAGAAGGATTTTTTTTTTTTTTTTTAAAGGAATATCACGAAAAAGATGACACTCCTATTGCAGGTATTTTAACAGTGATAGGTTAACTGATTACAGAAGTTCAGAAAATCTACATGAAAAGGTAGTCATGTCAGTGCAAAATAGTATGGTGCTAACTTCATAACACACAAGTGCCCAATATAAATTTTCAGCTATACATGAATAACAAGACTCAAACCAAAATCCTCAATCATCGATTAACCCCCATGATTTTACAAATTTGAAGTATTGAAACATTTCAACCCTTTCAGGGCACTGAAATAAATTCAACGTTGAAGTTGAAAATTCATGCTAGACCAGGATTCAAACCCGGATTTTCCACTTCATTCCAGTGGTCCCCTTAATCAATTAGGCTATCAAGGCACACTTCTCTTCCTGCCAAATTCTCATCTTGTATCACATTACAGTGTGGTAGTGGCCCCTACCCATTACTTCCTCTTGCTCGCAGCCTATGCTATATTCCCGCAAGGGATCAATCATATTAATGAATCTGTACTGAAACAGTATAATGCCTATTGGGGGTACATATACAATTATTGACATATCTGTTCTTCTGAACATAACCAACAGCAGTTGACAATTTCAATGTGGACACATTAATACAATCAAGCTCTTGTAGGAGTCCAGTATAGGCTGCGAGCAACAGGAACTAATGGTCAGGGGGAACAATGATCATAGTGTGCTAGAAGTTGAGAATTTGGGTTACAAGGGAAGGGTACCTCAATAGCCTGATTTGTTAAGGCAACTACTGGCCTGAAGGGGGATATTCAGATTTGTATCCCAATGCAGCACAAGTTTTCAACTTTAACAATGAATTTATTTCAATGCTCTGAAATGGTCAAAATGTTTGTAATATTTCAAATTTGTAAAATTTCTATAGCAAACAAAATTCTCTACAACTGCTGTACTGTATAGACATTTAAATGAGGATGGGAGAGAGAGAGAGAGAGAGAGAGAGAGAGAGAGAGAGAGAGAGAGAGAGAGAGAGAGAGGAGGGGAAGGGGGGAGGGAGGTAGGGGGAAGGCAGGGGGGGGGCAGTAAAGAATGGGGCATGGAGGGGGGGGAGACAAAAAACCATTGGAGGAATGGGGGGGGCGATGCAAATAAGATTGGAGCATAGGGTAGGGGACAAAAAAGGAAGGGGGATACAAGATAAGAATGGCACAGTGAGGGAGGGAGTTAAAAGGACACAGGGAAGCAAAAAGGAGGAGGCAGGGATATAGGCGCAAGAAGAGGGGTTGGAAAGGACAGGGGAGTAATAAGACAGATAGTGAGAGGGAGGGGGACAGTACAGTACAGTACAGGTGGGAAAATAAGAGGGTTTGGTGTGCAAGAAAGGGGGAGGGGGGTAGGAGTGGCAAAGGAACAAGAATAGAAGAAGAGAAAGGTGGCTAAAGGAGGCAAGTAAGGCGTCATTAGTAAAGGGTGAAAGGGTAGAAGGAGGAAGGGACAGATAAAAGAGCCTACACAGTGAGAGGGAGGGATGAACAAAACAACTCATGTAGGTGAAGGGAGGGGCAGGCAACGAGCCGGCGGAGAGGGGCGGGGCAGGGAGCAGGGGCAGGTATCGGAGGCTTTAGAGTGTAGGGGGTAAGCAATTAGGTCAGGGAGTTGGGAGGGTTCAGGATAAACTATGTAGGGGTGAGTGGTAGGGTAATGTTGGTTTGGGGGGAGGGGGGGGGGGGGGTCAGAGAGTAAATGCACAATGGTTAATAATAATTCTGGGAAGCAGCTGAGGGAGCGGCCCCTACTGAACTCTCCATTTAAAAACTATAACACAAATAGCAACTAACAAAATAGTAGAAGACTATGCTTGTAAAGAGATCTATGGGCATCTCACATTTCCAGCTATCAGAGCCTTAACAATCCACCATGCAATGCAAAACATACCACACCCACCCTTGCCTGGCATCCTTCCCACTGCAATTCTTTCCTCATTCACTGACAAAATGCTTGATGCACTGTAGCTGCTATTTTGTGTGTGTGTCTGCGGCTCGGTGATCACCTTTATGGTGAGCTGTGGTCCCATATTACTGACATTAATTCCAACCTCGATTTTCTGTTAGAGAACATTATCAAAAAAATAAGTACTCTGAGAGGCATATGTCAGAATTCCCAGCCTAGTATACAGTAGGGATGGGGCGTGGCGACTCTAGCACACCAAGAATTTCTCGAGTGTCGGCGTTCAAGCAGCTCACAAGAAGCGGCGTTGCGGAGTGTGCCACTGTCCGGTGGCTGACTGGGGCAGTGCGCTACGCCATGTACTGCAGTTATTTGCAATGCTTGCAGCTTGCTGTGATTATCATTTAAATATGAGCATTGGAGACATGAAAACCAAAGTCACGAAACTAGCAGTACTTTATGGAGGATGGAGACATCCCCTAGGCCACCGCGACCGGCTGCCATGTTCCAGGAGGTAAGTGAGGCAGTGGGACTTTTGGAAGATGATGACTACAATAGAGGACACTGTATTGTGCCAGTCATCAAACAAGTTGACAGAGCACTTTTCTATCATGCTGAGCACCTGTGGACTCCCGAGCATTATGGCACTTTGGAATAAATATAAAAGAGCGTTATCTGAAACATTGGCATCACTACCAAGGGACAGTAGAGGCCAACAATGAAATTATTTTAATGAATCTCTTAAGCTTATTGAGGATTAAGATTTCTCAATGGTGGGGAAATGGCTGTCTGATTTCGACATACCCACCTCACAACGATCAGGAGAGTTGTCCACTGATTTGCTCAGGGAAATCAGTTACGACATGACAGCCTTGAAGGCCAAAGTTGTCCAAACTGAGCCCTGGCTATTCCCAGAATAAAGGCACATTTCTAATAAAATTTTGAGTCGCATGGACAATGGAATAGGGGGGTCTCCTTTCCTTGAACACACCTGGTGGCATTGGCAAGACATTCCTGTCGAATTAGCTGCTGGCCCTGTTGCACAAGGGCAGGAATGTCGCACTAGCTGTTGTGTCCTCTGGTATAGCCACGACCTTGCTCAATGGAGGAAGAACTGCTCACTCTGTATTCAAGCTTCCTTTGAACCTTATAAGTGAGGAAACACCTGCTTACTGTAGAAGCAACACAGTGGTCACGCCGCTGTGATGCAGCAGTGCAAATTGTGTGGAACGAATGCTGGATGTCATACAAGAATGCCACTGAAGGTTGCAAGTCATCCGTGGTAAAGTAATGTTAATGGGTAGAGTCATCGTCTTGCTCGCAGTTGACATCCGACAGAAGGTCATTGAGCGAGGCACTGACAACTGAAAACTAATATGAGGATCCAACTCTACAATGATCAAGAATCTGGCTTCTTTGCTCAATACCTCCTTGACATCATTGAGGGCCGCATCGTAACATATGCGGACGGCCTAATAAAATTTGAAAACCACTTCTGCACTTTGTAAGCTCTGAAGAAAACCTAATTAATGAGGTTTTTCTAAGCTTACATTACAACTTGAGCAATGAGGAATGGTTATGTGAAACAGTTATCTTGGTGCCTAAGAATGAATCGGTGAGAAATATCAATAACAAAATTATTGCTCAAGTACCTCCTGAGGTGACTACCTACATGTCAGTTGATACAGTGATGACTGCAGATGACGCAACTTCATATCCTATAGAGTTCCTAAATTCATTAGAGTTGTCAAAGCTGCCATCCCACAAGTTGGAACTGAAAGTGGCCCGTTTTATTGGAGCAATGGCACCAGATTATGCATCATGGACCTGAGAAGGGCATATCGTGTAGGCCACCATCATCACCGGTGGAGCCAAGGGAGAGACCATATTAATACCACGAGTTCCCATCATCCCAACAAACTTGCCATTCATTTAAACACTTTTAGTTCCCACTGAAAGTGGCCTTCTAAATTGCTATAAACAAGAGTCAAGGACAAACATTAACAGTGACAGGTATTCAAGTGGCTAGTCCATGTTTCTCGCACGGACAGCTCTACGTTGGCTGCTCATGTGTATTGAGAACTAGAAATCTCTAGGTATACTTAGAACAGGAAGTCTTGACGTGTTGTTTACAGGGACATATTGCAATAGATTTTTGGCTCTCCATACATTCCAAGACAACTATATGTTCCATGCTAACCATGTCACAAACAGTTATGCAGTTATTTATGCCCCTTCCTAGCACTTTAATGTCCAACTATTCAACTGTGGGTAACACCGGAGGGCGCAGATAGTGGTAAATAAAACAATCTTTAATATGGACTTTCCAGGGCAGCTTACTAACTATCTGAAGGGCCAGGAATTTGAACTGTTCAATCTCCCTGAGCATATGCCCATTCTTTGTAATTAAAATGTCATTTTGTGTTTAAACTGTAAATAATGGGTCTACTATGATTTAGCATTAATTTATTTTCTACATGCTTATGCCTTTAAATGCATTATTAGATGCTGTGTTAAATGACCCTTAATGACATTATTTTGAAATCACTTATTCATAAAAAGAAGATCATAGACTAAATGAAACACTTCAAACAATACCACACTTGTTACTTATGGGACACTGGAGTTATCTAATACTCACCTCCACCATCTGAAGAACCACTCTATTGCAGACCGCCTCTTATATTTGTTTTCATCATGATCAAATGATGTGTCTTTTACTTCATCTAGTGCTTCAAACACACGGCGAGGTGCATGACCTGTAAGAGATGCCTAAAGTCAAGACTGATGACACCTCGTGGAAGACAAAAAAATTACATGGAAGTGGTGACAATAAGAAAAAAGCTATTGGTACCACACAAGCCTTCAATTTCATAGTGACCATTGCACCAGCCTAGTTCAAAAACAGATTTCCTGGGCCATCACACAAAATCTTAGTACAGTTGATTCTTCAAAAAGATTAACCACTTAAAAAGCAAATATCGACACACAGTACTATTAGGGGTTTTCAATCTTAATATCCTGAACAGACCCTATTCTCCTACAGTAGGGCCAGCCAAATGCTGCACACTGTGCAGAGGTGTGGAAGTGCTGCACAGGTGTACACATGTGAGGCAGTGAGCAACGATCTCTGTTATTAGACACGTGGACATAATGAACAGCAAAGACTTCGCTTCCTGTTTTATGTGGTACAAGCAAGAGTGCAACACACCGAATCTTGTTTGTCCCTGACGACCGTAGGCGTGCATTATACAAGTAGAGCCAGCTGTGGCAAGCACACTATGACCCGGAAGTTGCAGGTGTGCAGCAGTACCACACATGCTGAATTTTTGGCTGGGCCTGTCCTTCACCTTTCTCCTGCACTAAACCTCCACACAAGTTGTTCCCCCACCCCCCTCCCCAATGTAAAGCTTGTCTGGTGCACCCTCCTCCCATCACCCACAACAGCCCTGTAAATGGCAAAATCATACTATAAAATGGATAACAATTTCCAAAATTACTAGTTGTGTATCATTTGCATGTTAACACAGTTCGGCAATTACCATTAAGCTACTGGTTAGGATGAATGGGTGTATACTGAGAATATACAATATCCTATTGCAAAGCACATTCTTGAAAACGACATTCATAATCTCATTGCCTGTTTTAGCACACCTGCCATTTGGAACTGGCTTTTCAATACACACTTCCTTCTCACCAGCCACTAGCTTTAAACTGTGTTTATTTCTGTGGTCTCAGTATTTATTTTCAGAAACTGTTTCTTTCCTGTGTGGATTTGGTGGCACAGTGGTAAAGCCAGATTACAAATCTAAACATCACAGATCCGATCCCTAATCAACCCTTATCAGTTATTTCTTTCACCTACGGCACTGTTGTTGATGTGAAAAATGCCAAGTTGTACCGTGATTCGAATGCATGTTAAATTGTAGATGCCATTTTAAGTGACTGCGTGCAAGGGTAATTCGAGAAGTAACTAAGTTTGATATGAATGACAACGACACGAGTTTTCTAGCTTACCCTACTTTTTGACTTAGTCACCTTAAATTTCAACGCACTTGGTCAAATGTTTCTCCAGGTTGAAGGTTCCATCTCTGAAGTGCTTTTTCTTCAAGATCACAAAAATATTTATTACCTTACGGATGGCTTCCTCATTGCTTACAAATTTTTGCCCAGCCGGGAAAGTTTTTATTTTTGGGATCAAAGGAAAGTCCAGAACGAACACCAGGTGAAAAGGGCAGAAGTGAAAGCAGGTAGAGTGCACATAGGATAAATTGGCCGGTAGATGCGCAGAACGCTGCGCAAGCATGGGGATAATAGTAGCGGTGGGGGTAGCGGCCGGAGCAGTGAGAGAGTGCTGGAGGGGAAGTGCCTAGCTCACAGGCCGGCAGGCGGAAGTGAACTGACACGGCTTCCCCTTCCGAAAGAAGGGATGAACTTGTCTGCATTTCGGACGAAAACTCGTCTCTGCACACCAACCACCTTATCTTGTGCGCACTCTAAAAACAAAATTCAGTCAATTTTTGCTGAGCATAATGACTTGATGAAGGTCCTGGGGCATCATCACGATGGAACAATACACTTTTGCTTGCCATTCCAGGATGTTTCTCCACTATAGCTGCCTTGAGTGGTGACCAGAAGAGGTACACAGTATTATCCAGTGATAATGGCTTTTTATAAGACAACCTTGAAAAGGGAAAAAAAATTATCACCTTCCCAGCTGACAGAGTGTATATAGTCTTTCTTGGTGCTGGTTCCTCTCTTCCAGACCAGTGTTTTGATTATTGCCTTGTTTCCGGAGAAGAAGAGTGAATCCAAGTTTTGTCCATGGTAACAAAACAATGTAATAATCTGCTGATTTTTTCTTGAGTAGCTGCAAACACTCAGCAGATGTCCGTGTACCATTTTGTTTCATCTTTTGTAGTCAGCAATTGTGGCACCCATATTGGGCAAAGATTACTCATGATCAATTCTTGATTCACTCTGTCATTTGAGATACCTGTGTACTCTGCCAACTTGTGCATTTATTCAACAATCAATTTTTCTGGTGCCATAGATGTTTTTGGAGCCCCAAGTCATTGTGTGTCTCCAATGCTTGATCTGTCTCACTTAAATTCATTGACTTAAAAGTCTCACTATTCATAGAAAGGGCACGAGTTACTTAATGTAGGCACTACCCTTTCATGAATTTCTTTTGTGAGTTTACCTTCCATATAAAGGAATTGAGTAACACAATTTATTCTAATGCTATCCATCACTCTGACTAGAAAAGCTACAAAGTCACCACCCAACAATAACTTTTAACAATGAAATTTTCACTACCTTGTTGAAACTTTGTTGTTGTTGGGTTGTTTAAGGGGGACCAAACTACAATGGTCAAAAGTCCCCCATTCCATCCATGGACGTTAAAGAGATACACCCAGAGGTTAAAATGTCGAAGTGAGAGAGGAGTCCCACTGAGTCCATAAAACATCATAAAAATGGACAAGACACAAAACGTAAAGACACGATCACACAATGACATCTGACAACAAAGAAGCCGATGTCTGTGGTTGACCGACCAGAAGAATAAAAAAGGAAAAGTCAACCGCTCGGTTTCACAAAGAAATCTCCAGTTACAGAGAACGATAAAATCCCCCTGCTCGAATAAAACGTAAAACGGTATCTGCCATTTTGGCATCATCACCTAAAATTTCCGATAAAACAGCAGGGAGGTTAAAATGTCTCCGCAAGGCGGTTAAAAGGGGGCAGTCCAACAATATGTGGACGACTGTCAAATTGGAGCCACACCGACATTGGGCTGGGTCCTCACCCCGAAGGAGATGTCCATGGGTGAGCCACGTACGCCCAATGCGGAGGCGACACAAGACCACTGAGTCCCTTCGTGAACCGCACATGGAGGAGCGCCATGCAACCGTCGTTTCCTTGACCACCCGGAGCTTGTTGGGCGTGCACAGGCTACGCCAATCAGTATCCCAAAGCTGACGTACTCGCTGGCGCAACAACGAATGGAGATCAGAAGCCGGGAGGCCGATCTCTAGACAGGACATACCGACAGCCTGCTTGGCAAGCCTGTCAACACGTTCATTGCCCGGGATACCAAAGTGACCCGGAGACCAGATGAACGTCACTGATCGCCCAGACAGTTCAATGGCATGAATCGTCTCCTGTATGGCCAACACCAGGGGAGACCACGGGTAACACTGCTCCAGAGCTCGGAGGCTGCTCAGGAAGTCGCTGCAAACAACAAAAGACTCGCCTGAGCAAGACCGGATATGCATGAGAGCTCTGTGAATGGCCACCAGCTCTGCAGTGTAAACACTGCAGCCATTCGGTAGAGAGTGCTGTTCCACATGGTCACCATGAGTATACGCAAATCCCACACAGTCATCAACCAGAGAACCATCTGTGTAGATCAGGTCATAACCACGGAATTCCGCTATGATAGCCGAGAACTGACAGCGGAGCGCCTCCAGTGGAACTGAGTCTTTGGGCCCCTGGGCCAAGTCCAGCCGAGTAGACGGCCTTGGCAAACACCACGGAGGTGTACGGGCACCGACCCAATAGGAAGATGGAAGGGAAGAAAACTCAAGCTCCTGCAGGAGGGACTGAACCCGATAGGCAATCGTATGACCTGAGATATATATATATATATATATATATATATATATATATATATATATATATATATATATATATATATTAGTATAAAATAAAGATTTTTGACTTACCTAAAGTACAGGCTGGTCGATAGGAACACTAAACACACACAAAAACACACAACCATTCGAGCTTTCGCCACCAGTGGTGGCTTCTTCGGGAAAAAGAGGGAGGAAGGAGAGGAGAAAGGGAAGGATACGGGTTTTAAGGAAGTGGAAAAGGAGCCATTCCAATCCCAGGAGTGGAAGGACTTACCTTAGGGGACAAAAAGGAAGGTAAACAAATACACACACACTCACACATATCCACATCCAAACACACTTAGGCCTAAGTGTGTTTGGATGTGGATATGTGTGAGTGTGTGTGTATTTGTTTACCTTACTTTTTTCCCCCTAAGGTAAGTCCTTCCACTCCTGGGATTGGAATGGCTCCTTTTCCACTTCCTTAAAACCCGTATCCTTCCCTTTCTCCTCTCCTTCCTCCCTCTTTTTCCCGAAGAAGCCACCACTGGTGGCGAAAGCTCGAATGGTTGTGTGTTTTTGTGTGTGTTTAGTGTTCCTATCGACCAGCCTGTACTTTAGCTAAGTCAAAAATCTTTATTTTATACCATTTTCCTACCTGGAAGGTCTCCTTCTATAATATTAGTTTCATCCTTTTGAACCTAACAATTACTTACGTTCATTATTGCTCTGTTGCCTTTCGAAATCTTTTCTGTCCTCTTACTTTCTCCTTCTGTTTTTAATTTTACATTATATTCTCACCCTATATTCGCTCTCATTTACGTTCATTTCGCTCTCATTAAAGTTCATTTTTCTCCTGGCCAAATTAGCCACATACAACAATCAGTATTGACTTCTGAACCTTCACTAATAATACGACTAACGACTTTTCGTGTACGCTTTTCATCATTATTATTTTATTTATTATTTTTTATTTTTTGTTATTTACCGCTTTCATCACTGCATCTCCTGTATAATATCTACCCGTTATCCACATTTACTGTGGTAATACTATTTCACAACTCCATTTTACAATAACCTATAATAACCATTTTCGGCTTTTCCTAGAAACTTCGCGATTATTTCCGATTCTCGTTTTTCCACATTTCCATTCATTCTTCCGACATTCCCGTTCATTTTTCAATAACTTTCTATCCGTTTTAATCCCATTATTCCTTCGTCAGATTATTATTATTATTTCCGATTCCCGTTTTTTCACATTTCCGTTCATTTTTCCGACATTCCCGTTCATTTTTCAATAACGTTTTAACCCTATTATTCCTTCGCCAGCTTATTATTATTATTGCCGAACCCCATTTTTCCACATTTCCGTTCATTCTTCCGACATTCCCGTTCATTTTTCAGTAACTTTCATACGTTTTTAACCCTATTATTCCTTCCTCAGATTATTGTCTACCTCATAGTCGTAATCTGCCACTACTAATCAGTCATTATAATACGCTTTCCTTTGATTTTCTCCTCCCTGTAACTTGTTTTGGACGCCAATACAACCACCAAACTATTGTGCATTACGTTGTTAACCAACTGTAGTTGACCTCAGTTTCCACCAGGTTCAACTTCAACAACTCTCTTGAACAACTTTATAGATTTCTATTTTCTTTGCTGAATCCTTTCGCTATCTATCCACCTTCAAAAATTTTTCTTTCCTTTCTAAATACTTTGAAGTCATTTATTCAACGCATAGTTCTCACTTTTCCATTCCATACATTATGTTACCCTACCTGGACCCCATCAAGTTTTACATACATTCCCTCTGCAAGCATGCTTTCATCCTCGCCAGATTACGGTCCCACATTTTGTTTATTCAGGCATGTCTAACATTTGGCATAACAAAAAAACAAACAAAAGTAAAAAAAAAAAAAAAACAACAAAAAAGAAAATGTCTGCCTAAGTGTGTTTGGATGTGGATATGTGTGAGTGTGTGTGTATTTGTTTACCTTCCTTTTTGTCCCCTAAGGTAAGTCCTTCCACTCCTGGGATTGGAATGGCTCCTTTTCCACTTCCTTAAAACCCCTATCCTTCCCTTTCTCCTCTCCTTCCTCCCTCTTTTTCCCGAAGAAGCCACCACTGGTGGCGAAAGCTCGAATGGTTGTGTGTTTTTGTGTGTGTTTAGTGTTCCTATCGACCAGCCTGTACTTTAGGTAAGTCAAAAATCTTTATTTTATACCATTTTCCTACCTGGAAGGTCTCCTTCTATAATATTATATATTGTGATAAGGTCTTTCAACTGGCTCAATAAAAGTTGATAATTACAACTAAGCCTACTTGCTAAGTAACCTCCTTCACAGCATATTTTCTGCACTTCACTGTTTTCAATACTACGTGATTCTGTGATGGCATATGACTTCTAGGGACGACGGAGAATGGATAAAGTAACAATCTGAGGAAAGGGATCATGGCCAAGAAACAACAGAGTCAAAACCTTATAAGTTAATTACTTGTTCTGATACCTCTGCAAATGCAATACGAGTGCCTGACAAGCACTTTTTATTGATCAAAAGATGGAGCTTCATGCTGGATCCGAACCTTATTCTGTAATGGGTGTTTGTGAACACCTGGATTAGATATTTCCTGTATAGAGGATAAGAACAGTGTCTTCACCCAATCTAAAAATGTTTGTAAATATATCAGACTCAACTTCTTGGTCATTAGTCTGTAGCTTACAAACTACATAAACTAAGGAAAACTAACCTAAGGACAACAAACACCAATGCCCGAAGGTGCACTCAAACCCCTGATGGCGAACGGCTGCACGCACCACAGCACGGCGCCCCAGTGTGCACGGCTAATCCGTCGCGGCCTACCGACCTCATTCCACTTGATTTCTTCTTGTTGGGCAATGCGGAAGGTCAGTGTACAAGACTTAAGAGGATCTCCTGGCAAGAATTCCCACTGGCTTGTGATACTGTTCAAATGACACTGGTGATATTAAAAAGGATATGACAAATTTGTGTGACGGAGCCAACCCTGGCACTAGGATATATCATTTTTAACAACTTTTGTACCTGTTGTAGCTTGTGAAACTTGTGCAGCTATATGGAATTACAATTACTGTACAGTAGACAGGATTTTCCCTCTCTGGCATCACATTACATATGCTGTTACTTGTCCATCATCAGGAAATTACCTGTGGGTATTTGGGAGCATTCAGCAGTAATTCTGTACATCACAATCAGGGTTTGGAAGGTGAGGACCTTAGTTTGAGTGCTGCGAGAAGCTAAGAAAAAAATTGAATAGATGTTTGCTTATAACTTTCAACTCTTGTAGTTTCCAGACTAGTGTCTCCTTACCTGAAATTGGAACATTTACCCATCTGACATCCTTGAAAATTCGTATCAACACCGACATATCATTCTCACCACAAAAATAATAATGTAATGAATATAATATATACTGAATTAAGTCTGCATTTAATATTCACATTATGGCAGTACCCAGGGGTCAGTATCTGCTCACTGATTACTGATACTGCATGCATTTACATATGAAATAATTGAATAAAATAGTCAGAAGCTGATTCCTCTCAGTGAACAGATTTTCCATAAATGTTCTGGCCTAAGGGTATGGTATATATTGTATTGGCAGCATGTGAAAGTAATACTGTGGCTGTGGATAGAGTCCAGAGCTGCATGATGAGTGACGTAGCAACACAAAATCAAATTATTTGGACTGATCAAGCAAAAGATGTTTTAAACATCCTCATATTCTTAATGAATTTCAGTGCACAAATTATGAGAAAAACACAGGAACAACAGTGCTACAGTTTAGCTATGAAGGGTGAGTTTACCTGAAAACTGCAACATGATCTGCTGTTCAACAGTGCCCTCAATGCATGTACTACAGAGAGTCTCTTGCAATACCTCTTCTCAGGTTGTCACATCAATTGGTTTTGTAGGTGCGTACTTCTTCAATTGGTTTTGTAGGTGCATACTTCTACACATACAATCCTCAAGAAAATCTCTTAACTTTCTTGGAAAAATCAGTTTTGTACAAGTGCATTATCTTTGCCTTCTGCACAGAGCTTGAACTTCTCTCTCTCTCTCTCTCTCTCTCTCTCTCTCTCTCTCTCTCTCTATCTATCTATCTATCTATCTATATATCAACTTCTTTGCTTTCTACAGTATGTCTGCCTAGGGGTACTTGTGTCTGTGTGAATGTGTGGGCATGTGTGCACTTGTTTACCCTCCATTTTTTCCCCCAAGGTAAGTCTTTCCTCTCCCGGGATTGGAATGGCTCCTTACCCCCTTCCTTAAAATCCTCATCATTTCCTTTTCCCTCTCCTTCCCTACTGCCTGAAGACGCAACTGGGTTGCGAAAGCTTGCGATTGTGTGTGTATTCATTTATTTATTTGTGATGCTGTCACACCTGTGCTCCTTCGCCTGGTGAGTAATCTTCGTCTATTTTATATATATGTGTGTCTGTCTGTCTAGGTGTGTTTGCGTTTCGATATGTCTGAGTGTGTGTGTATTTGTTTACCTTACTTTTTTCCCCCTAAGGTAAGTCCTTCCACTACTGGGATTGGAATGACTCCTTTTCCACTTCCTTAAAACCCATATCCTTCCCTTTTCCTCCCCTTTTTTCCTCTTTTTCCTGAAGAAGCTGCCAGTGGTGGCGAAAGCTTGTATGTGTGTTTGTGTGTGATTTTATTTGTTTCTCTCGACGAGCCGGTGCTTTTGGTAAGTCATCTCTTTTCTATTTTTATTTTTGTTTTTCAAATAAACACACACACACACACACACACACACACACACACACACACACACAAACGCTAGCTTTCGCAGCCTAGCTGCTTCATCACACAGAAGGGAAGGAGAGGCAAAAGGAAATGATGAGGGTTTTAAGGAAGGGGGTAAGGAGCCACTCCAATCCCGGGACAGGAAAGACTTACCTTGGGGGAAAAAATGGAGGGTAAACAAATGCACACACACCCACACATTTATACAGACACAAGTACACTTAGGCAGACATACTGTAGAACTGTAGAAAGCAAAGAAGTTAGAAGTTAGACAGAGATGCCACTTGAGGCAGAGGCTCTGTCCAGAGAACCAAGGCAAAGATGTTAAGATGGTGGGTGGGAATTCGAATTTAGCGGAGGTTGAGACCAGGTGGGCAACGGGAAGAGAGAATATGCTGAAGGGCTAGTTCCCATCTCCGGAGTTCTGAGTTGGCCCTCAAAGGTGAAGAATTTGTGGGTTAGGATGTAGCTGGCTAGGGTATTAAGGAAAGAGGTTTTAGGTAGGGAAGTATACACAAATATCCCACATGCCCAGGGCCTCGCTGTGATGGAGTATTTCCTTTCACGCCGACCACCCACTTCCCTACCTAAAACCTCTTTCCTTAATACCCTAGCCAGCTACATCCTAACCCACAACTTCTTCACCTTTGAGGGCCAGACATACCAACAACTAAAGGGAACAGCCATGGGAACCAGGATGGCCCCCTCGTACGCAAACTTATTTATGGGACGCTTAGAGGAAGCCTTCCTGGATACCCAAGCCTGTCAACCCAAAGTTTGGTACAGATTCATTGATGACATCTTCATGATCTGGACCAACAGTGAAGAAGAACTCCAGAATTTCCTCTCCAACCTCAACTCCTTTGGTCCCATCAAATTCACCTGGTCCTATTCCAAATCCCATGCCACGTTCCTCGATGTTGACCTCCGTCTGTCCAACGGCCAACTTCACACATCCGTCCAAATCAAACCTACCAACAAACAACAGTACCTCCATTATGACAGCTGCCATCCATTCCATATCAAACGTTCCCTTCCCTACAGCTTAGGTCTTCGTGGCAAAAGAGTCTGCTCCAGTCCCAAATTCCTGAACCAGTACACCAATAACCTAATAACAGCTTTCACATCCCGCAGCTATCCTCCTGATCTGGTTCACAAGCAAATTACCAGAGCCACCTCCTCTTTCCTCCAAATCCAGAACCTTCCACCGAAGAACCCCAGAAGTGCCCCTTTTGTCACCGGATACTTTCCGGGACTGGAGCGGACTCTGAATGTGGCTCTCCAGCAGGGATACGACTTCCTTAAATCCTGCCCCGAAATGAGATCCATCCTTAATGACATCCTTCCCACTCCACCAAGAGTGTCTTTCCGTCGCCCACCTAACCTTCGTAACCTCCTAGTCCATCCCTATGAAATCCCCAAACCACCTTCCCTACCCTCTGGCTCCTACCCATGCAACCGCCCCCACTGTAAAACCTGCCCTATGCACCCTTCCACCACCACTTACTCCAGTCCAGTAACCCGGAAGGTGTACACGATCAAGGGCAGAGCCACTTGCGATAGCACCCACGTGATCTACCAACTGACATGCCTGCACTGTGAAGCGTTCTATGTGGGAATGACCAGCAACAAACTGTCCACTCGCATGAACGGTCACAGGCAGACAGTGTTTGTTGGTAATGAGGATCACCCTGTGGCTAAACATGCCTTGGTGCATGGCCAGCACATCTTGGCGCACTGTTACACCGTCCGGGTTATCTGGATACTTCCCACCGACACCAACCTTTCAGAACTCCGGAGATGGGAACTTGCCCTTCAGCTTATTCTCTCCTCCCGTTGCCCACCTGGTCTCAATCTCCGCTAATTCAAATTCCCGCCCACCATCTTTAGCATCTTTGCCTTGGTTCTGTGGACAGAGCCTCTGCCTCAATTGGTATCTCTGTCCAACTTCTTTGCTTTTTACAAATGTCTGTCTAGGTGTGTTTGCGTTTCGATATGTCTGAGTGTGTGTGTATTTGTTTACCTTCCTTTTTTTCCCCTAAGGTAAGTCCTTCCACTCCTGGGATTGGAATGACTCCTTTTCCACTTCCTTAAAACCCATATCCTTCCCTTTTTCCTCCCCTTGTTTCCTCTTTTTCCTGAAGAAGCCGCCAGTGGTGGCGAAAGCTTGTATGTTTGTGATTTTATTTGTTTTTATTTTATTTGTTTCTATCGACGAGCCGGTCCTTTTGGTAAGTCATCTCTTTTTTATATATATATATATATATATATATATATATATATATATATATATGAACACTTACCAGGCGAAGGGGGCACAGGCCTGTGCCCCTTCGCCTGGTAAGTGTTCATCTATTTTTTACGTATATTTTTTTCCTGTTAGGAATTTTTCCTCTATAATATATATATATATATATATATATATATATATATATATATATATATATTATAGAGGAAAAATTCCTAACAGGAAAAAAATATACGTAAAAAATAGATGAAGAACACTTACCAGGCGAAGGGGCACAGGCAGTAATAGCAACAAATAAACACACAGACACACACACACTCAAAAATGCTAGCTTTCGCAGCCTAGCTGCTTCATCAGGCAGAAGGGAAGGAGAGGGAAAAGGAAATGATGAGGGATTTAAGGAAGGGGGTAAGGAGCCATTCCAATCCCGGGACAGGAAAGACTTACCTTGGGGGAAAAAATGGAAGGTAAATAAATGCACATACACCCACACATTTACACAGACACAAGTACACTTAGGCAGACATACTGTAGAACTGTAGAAAGCTTTCTACAGTTCTACAGTATGTCTACAGTATGTCTGCCTAAGTGTACTTGTGTCTGTGTAAATGTGTGGGTGTATGTGCATTTATTTACCTTCCATTTTTTCCCCCAAGGTAAGTCTTTCCTGTCCCGGGATTGGAATGGCTCCTTACCCCCTTCCTTAAATCCCTCATCATTTCCTTTTCCCTCTCCTTCCCTTCTGCCTGATGAAGCAGCTAGGCTGCGAAAGCTAGCATTTTTGAGTGTGTGTGTGTCTGTGTGTTTATTTGTTGCTATTACTGCCTGTGCCCCTTCGCCTGGTAAGTGTTCTTCATCTATTTTTTACGTATATATATATATATATATATATATATATATATATATATATATATATATATATATATAAATATTGTTGAAATGAGATAGAATGGCTGGCCAGTACTTACCATTGTGCTGTACCGCCGATAGTAACACAAAATGAAAAAACAGATATATTAGTTGGAATAGTTTGTTTTTTCAGTATGGTATACGAGTTTTGCTTGTTTAATAATTCACAGGCAAATGATATTATACTGGTAGTAATTTATGGACTACAATTTATCCTCTGAACTAAGTAAAGATCTCTCTACTAGTACAAGATACTTTTATCTTAAGGGTTGGGAACCCTTATTTCCACTCTGTTTCATTTTACCATATTTTTCTAAAGTAAAAATGAGACAACGTATGTTAGAAATACATTAAAAAAAACACACAAACACTTAATTTTCCACATACACTAATTTGTCTTAAACAATGGTCATATTTTATCATTCTATGATACTCTAGAGCTATCAACACTGAGTTCAAAGAGTTCTTTAAATGCATAGCCTATCCACACCTAGCATGCGTGAGAGATAGTGTGAATACTCTTCGCAAACTGTATTCAAGTTCACTCTCGCACTTCCCAGATGCATGCTAACAATTCTCTACATTCAAAAGAGAAGTGAAATTTCACTGTTTATGAATGATATGTTTCTGTTACATGTAATTACCGGTAAATAAAAGATAACACATGGTGCTACATAAAAGTAAGAACTTCAGATGGTAATGTCACAAGAAAATATTTTTTCACACACGGCAATGGTCTCTACAAATAAAATGGGAAGTAAGAGAGTTGTATTAACATATTTCCACTGTGAGAGTCTTAAGAAAAATAACTGTCTGCTATAGAAATACTTTCTCTCTATTTCTCTCTTTTTACTTAGTCTGTGCATTCTTGTATTGCTCTCTATTTCAAAATGCAAGGCTTTTTCACCAGACACCATCCATATAAACAGAACATTTCAACAGATTGCAGCTACCTGAAGTACTTTAAATAATAATGGGAAAATTATATTTATCCCATTTTTTTCATATATACCAACCTGCTGAAGTAGGGAAGCTCTCTGCACGACTAAATGCTGAAGTGGTTTCTTCAACATGAACAATGGAATGTGGATTATCATTTGAAACAGTTTGCTGGTAGTCCGAATTTGGGACAACAGTTCGTTTTGGAGTACTTTGCCTCTGGTTATTACTGGCATTAGCAATTGATCGCACATCGTCTGGTCTTGTTACACTTGGTACATCATCCACAGTTACCTTAGCTTTGTCAGTAGGTGGTTTTTGTTCCTTGTCCTCACTAAGCTGCAAGTAAAATAATATAGGTATTTAACAAGTGATAAAAATATCTTGTGATAGCTTAAGATTGCCATTTATAGAACAATAAAAACAGTTTTAGTGCAACACACAAGTCAAGAATGAAAGAATTTTCTGACATTAGCTCCTCTTGGGCAATGAAAGAAAAGCAAAGTCTTCACATGAAAATTTGTGCAGAGAGTTAAACCTGAATTTCGGCTTTATGTGAACAGTCGCTTTGTCTATCCAGACACACTTTCCATCCAACACAATTTCTCAAATGCAGCACACTATTGATGCAGTATCCTTGTCCATGTCCCCATTTTGTTCACAACCTTCACCTGTATTCTCACAATGGTTAAATGAGTTTTGTGAAGTCACACTGAAACTGCATTTAACCTGTTAAGAACAGATTTGTAATGGAGCAAAAGAAATTTTATTTATGAATGTTAATCATATAACAAACTACAATACGCACATTTTTCCGCTTTTCAACGTAAGTCAACACGAACATTTACACATTTGTCTACTAATGGCACCAATTTTTGCTCTCTAGTATCAAAGAACTCTGTCGCCAGACTTAAACCAGTTTAATAGTTTCCTACAACATATCATCACTTTTCAAGCAATCTGGAAACTTTAAGAAATTTCTGACGCAGCTCATCAATTGTGACACACCTGTTATGGTGAATTGCCTCATGAAAATCCTGTGTCACGTCTACATTCATAACAATATGCCATCAGATTATAGTTCATAATGAAAATTTGTTCTTCATTAAACAGCCAACACCATGCATGCTCCACAATTCACTGCACCTAGACCATAGATTTCAACAAGTTGATGGGAGAATTTCAGCAGGACAAACTTTGTTTTTCCTGAATAACTAAGCGCACTTCACAATTATGGGGATTACCGATTGACCTGGTAACAAAGTACTATAACCATACAACCAACACTGGCAGAGATGGGATGAAGTGAGAGACTGGCCATGAATGGCCAACAGTGAATTGACAAAAAATGACAGGATGCATGGGCGTGATGCACTACCAGTTCTTACCTTTGAAATGACCCTAGTACAATTACATATATGGTGTCTGTTCTTTAGTTAATGTCCAAATGGATAGAGTTACACATGTTATCGTGTATATACACCTCTATAAGAAAACAACAAATTCAGTGCAGTTGTATAAATATCACCCGCCATACTGCAGGAATATATATGTGGCTATGAGCAATGAGGTACACACAGGGGACACTACAGTTAACACTCTTACTTCTATTTTATTTAGAACTACAGACAGCTAAATTTAAAACAAAGGAATGAACTCACAAGTGGTAAACCAAGACCAGCACGAGCCCAGTTAACTCCAGCGAGCTGCTGACGTAACACATCTGCCACCGGTGACACCAAATTTGGTGCAGGGAATAGTCCGACACGACATGATGGGCACATGTAACCCGCTGGTGCAGTTGTGGGTGGCAACTGACGTGCATACTCATCCAAGCATGCCCAGTGATAGACATCTGAAACATCAAATAAATAATGAGTCCTATCTGAAACATCATTTAATAGATTATTATTTCTCTTGTGCATGCAGTTTAAATTGCAAATATAATTACTACACTACACAAACGACAGACACTGCCGAGGAGGGTTGGCTTGTTTGCCTCAATGATAAAGATACCCATACAGTAGGTGTAACAATAGTGGAGGGATCTCTATGGAGAGGCCACACAAATGTGTGGTTACTGAAGAATGGCAGCAGCCTTTTCAGTAGTTGCAGGGGCAACAGTCTGGATGAATGATTGCTAGCCTTGTAACATCAGCTAATGTGGCTTTGTCATACAGTTACTGTGAATGGCTCAAAGCAAGTAGAAACTGCAGTCTTTACTTTTCCTGAGGACATGTAGCTCTACTGTATGACTATATGATGATGGCAACCTCTCACATAAAATATTCTGGAGGTAAAATACACTATGTGATCTAAAGTATCCAGGCACCCTGAAAAACATGTTTTTCATATTAGGCGCATTGAGCTGCTACCTGCTGTCAGGAAAGTGACCTTATTAGTCAATACACGTCATGAGATTGCAGTGATATCAGAATGGGGCGATCCATAAAACTCATGGAATTTAAACGTGGTCAGGTGACCGGGAGTCATTTGTGTTAAAAGTCTGTATCTAAGATTTCCACACTCGTAAACATCCCCAGGTCCACTGTTTCTGGTGTGATAGTGAAGTGGAAATGTGAAGGGACATGTACAGCACGAAAGCCTACAGGCCTATCTCATCTGTTGACTGACAGAGACCACCAACAGTTGAAGAGGGTCGTACAGTGTAATAGGCAGGCATCTATCCAGACATCCTCCAAAATTCCAAACTTCATTAGGATCCACTCAAAGTACTATGGCAGTTAGGTGGGAGGTGAGAAAAATATGGATTTCATCGTCGAGTGGCTGCCCCTAAGCCACACATCATGCAGGTCAATGCCAAACGACATCTCGCTTGGTGTAAGGAGCATAAACATTGGACAATTGAACGGTGGAAAAATGTTGTGTGGAGTGATGAGTCACAGTGCACAATGTGACGATCTGATGGCACAGTGTGGGTATGGCGAATGCCCAGTGAACGTCATCTGCCAGCCTGTGTAGTGCCAACAGTAAAATTTGGTGGCGAGGTGTTATGGTGTGGTTGTGTTTTTTCCTGGAGGAAGCTTGCTCCCCTCGTTTTACATGGCACTATCACAGCACAGGCCTACATTGATGTTTTAAGCACCTTCCTGCTTTCCACTGTTGAAGACCAATTCGGGGATGGTAATTACATCTTCCAACATGACTGAACACCTGTTCATAATGTACGGTCTGTGGCAGAGTGGTTACAGGTCAATAACATCCCTGTAATGGACTGGCCTGTACAGAGATCTGACTCTAATCATATGGAGCACCTTTGGGATGTTCTGGAATGCCAACTTTGTACTAGTCCTCACTGACCAACATCGGTACCTCGCATCAGTGCAGCACTCCGTAAAGTCCTCAAGAAATCTTCCACCACCTGACTGCTTGCAAGAGTGGAAGCAGTTATCAATGCTACGGGTGGGCCAACACCGTATTTAATTCCAGCATTATCGATGAAGGATGCCATGAACATTTAAGTCATTTTCAGCCAGGTGTCCCAATACTTTTGATCACACAAAGTAGTCCCCCATTTGGGTTTCCAGACAGGGACTATTCAGGAGGATGTCATCATCAAGAAAGACAACGCTGGCATTCTACAGATCGGAGTGTGGAATATTATCTCTCTTAATAGGGTAGGAAGGTTAGAAAAATTAAAAAGGGAAATGGATAGATTGAAGTTAAATACAGTGATGATTAGTGAAGTTTGGGGACAGATGAACAGTATTTCTGGTCAGGTGAGTACAGTGTTATAATTTTAAAAAACAGTTGGGCTATTACAGAAGTAGGTGTAATAATGACTAAGAAAACAGAAATGTGGGTAAACTATGAACAGCACAGTGATCACAATGTGGTGACCAACATCGATCAAAGCAGTACAAGTTTATAATCCAACCAGCTCTGCTGATGAGGAGATAGAAGAATTGTATGAGGAGGTAAAGGAAATTAAGACAGTTAAGGGAGATGAAAACTTGATTGTGTTGGGGAACTGGAATTTGGTAGTAGGGGAAAAAAAAGAAAAGAAAAGAAAAGAAAAGAAAAGAAAAGAAACAGTAGGTGAATGCTTCCTGGGGAAAAGGAATGAAGGAGGAAGCCGCCTGGTAGAATTTTGTACAGAACATAATTTAATCATAACAAATACTTGGTTTAAGAATCATGAGCAACAGTTGTATACATGGAAGAGACCATAAGACACCAGAAGCTACCAGATAGAATGGTAAGACAGATTTTTGAAGCAAATTTAAAAAATATAAGACATATTCCAGGGCAGATATAGAGACTGACCATATTTTATTGGTCATGACCTGTAAACAAACTGAAGAAACTGAAAAAAAAAAAAAAAAAAAAAAAAAAAAAAAAAAAAATTGTAGGAACATAAGGAGATGGGACTTAGATAAACTGAAGGACATTTTCAAAAGCAGATTTTGGCAAAAACTGACAAATGGAGGAAAATAAAACAGTATAAGAGGGATGGGTAGCTTTGAGAGATGAAATAGTGAAGATAGCAGAGGACCAAATGGGAAGAGAGGCAAGACCTACATAAGGATTGTTTGCATGGATGGTTTGATTTTGAAAGGGACTAAACTACAAAGGTTTTGTGTCCCTTGTTCCAATTGTAGAGATTAATGTCAAGATCACCAAAATGTTGTATAAAACAATGTGTTAAAAATTCAGGATTTAGCACATCAAGGAAAAAAAGGAGAAAGGTGAGAAAGATTTAAAGAGGATACCAGAGTGTCTTGGCTGGGTGATCACAGTAAAAAAAAGTAGAACATCCAACCACTTGTGAGGCAAGTGGAGAAATTATAGATGGATACCCAATAAACTTCATATGGTACGATACAATCCACTTGCACCAACAAAATTTAAAACTGAATCAATCATGAAGGCATTGTCAACTAAAACCAGGCTCAGGATGTCAGGGGGATTAAAAGTCCACCTCTGGGTGTTTAGGTTAGGGCAATCAAATAAAATGTGAGCAACTGATAAATGGGCGCCACAGCGATACTGAGGTGGGTCCTTGTGACGTAGAAGATGACCATGTGTTAGCCAAGTATGGCCAATATGGAGCCGGCAGAGGATGACAGAGTTCCTGCAAGAGGCCTGCATAGAGGACCTCCAGAAGTTCATTGTCTCCTTTATTGTCCGTAACTTGTTGGGCGTTTGGTAAGTATGCCATTCTTCCTTCCACAAAAAGGAGCAGCAAAGGAGCGGCCCAAAGCATTGGAAACATCAGCAGGGTCCACAAGGACTGTGTTCTCGACGGTCAGGCCAGAAATCGGGGATTAGACCTTGATGCCGGATAAACGGCATAGGCCACCCCAGACAGCCAAGGAGGAAGTAGAGCGGTTAAAAGAACCAGTAAAAGCAAACCAGCAAGCTTTTTTGGTGTTTTTTATAACACAACGACATTGCGCTCGCAATCGTTTATAATTGATACAATTTTCCAACGTCGGGTGGCAGTGAAAGGTGCAGAAAGCACGTAGCGGGGCTCTAAGAGCGTCGTGGCAGGCTGCAGTCCACCAAGGGACCAGGACGTGATGTGGAGAAGAGGATGTACAAGATATGGTATGTTCGGCAGCGGTGAGAATAACCTCTGTGAGGTATTCAACCTGACTATCACAGCTGGAAAAATTCTGATAGTGAAAAACAGCCATGGAAGAATAAAGACTCCAGTTAGCTTTAGAGATGTTCCAACTGGTGGGGTGAGGAGATGGGGAATGATGCAGGAAGTGGATGACACAAGAGAAATGATCACTCGAGTACGTGTCAGAAAGCGCATACCACTCAAACCGACGCGCAAGCTGAGGACTGCATATTGCGAGGTTTAAGTGGGAGTAAGTGTTGTATCGGAAAGAAAGGTCGGTGCACCGGTGTTGAGGCAGACAAGATTAAGATGGTTGAAGAGGTCTGCTAGAAGGGAGCCTCTGGGGCAAGATGCTGGAGAACCCCATAGGGGGTGGTGGGCATTGAAGTCGCCTACCAACACGAAAGGGGGCTGGTCAACGAGGTGTAGCACATCTGCCCTAGCAAGGGCAGGCGACGATGGCGAATTGATATTACAGAGGGAAAAGGAAAGGGTGGACAGAGTGATGCGGATGGCAACTGCCTGTAGGTGAGTATGCAATGAAATGGGATGGTAATACGTGTCATCCCGAATGAGCATCAGAACCCCTCCATGGGCTGGAGTACCTTCCACAGAGGGCAGGTCGAAACGCACAGAGGTGTAGTGGGTGAAGCCAGCATGATCACATGGACGTAACTTAGTTTCATGGAGACAGACTAGAAGCAGGCAGTGCAGTCGAAGGAGAAGTTTTAATTCCTCCCGATTGGAACGAATGACGCAAATATTCCATTGAAGGATTGCCATGATAAAAAATGAGAGAAGAAAAGAAGGAACAAGGGTCACCTTGACGGCCGCTGAGGACTGGACTTTGAGGGAGCACTGCTATCGCTATCAAGAGGCAAAGGATATGTTCCATGGATTTGACCGACTCGTCTGCCACCTCCCTGAGTTGAACAGGAGGGGCAGCTTCCACCGCCAGTAAAGGGCCGGAGGCCCAGCTGACAGAGCGTCCCGGTGAAACAGAAGATGGCCAAGGCCGCTACTGTTGGATGGCGTGACCGAAGAGTCACGCCATGGCGGGAAAGGGGGGCTGTTCTTTTTGTGAGCCTTCTTAGAGGCATGACGAGTAGAAGAAGCGGATGACGATTGAGAAGAGAGTTTTGAGGAAATCGTCACGAACAGGTTCTTTTTTAGAACTCCGGACAGCGGATTTAGGTGCCCGGGATGTGTGGGAACTGGTCGACGAATTCACTGTAGAAAGGGCAGAAGGGATCGGAGAGGTGGAACGAGCAATTTTCAGGCTAGCCGACCTGACAACAGTGTCACAGAAGGTGAAATCACAGGTCTGAGTGCCTACTTCCTTAGTTGGTCGAAGGGAAGTGAGGACCTGGCTGCAAGTACCAGCTGGGAGTACAGCGGCCTTCCTACTTGCTAATAACTGCCGAGCGGCATAGGTTGAAACCTATTCCTTGACACGAATCTCCTGGATGACCTGCTCTTCTTTATAGACGGGGCAGTCCCTTGAAGAAGCAGCATGGTCACCCACACAATTAATGCATGAGGGGATGGAGGTGGACATTCACCCTCATGGGCGTTCCTGCCACAGGTGGCGCACTTGGCTGCATTAGGACAAGATTTACTGGTATGATTAAATCTCTGGCAATGGTAGCAGTGGGTAGAATTGGGTATATACGGGCGAACGGAGATGACTTCATAGCTCGCTTTCACCTTGTTAACTTTTTTTCATTACGCGATGAACAGTCGTAACTCCCTGATCGGACATATAACTGAGTATATCCTCGTCGGATAACCCATCCAGGGATCTTGTGAAGACTACCCTCCGTGAACAGTTGAGGGTGCTGTGAGCCTCCACTTTCATAGGAAGGGTAGCCCAAAGTACTTTTGTGCCTGAAAGGCATTCTCAATTTCAAGTAACAAGGTCCCATTGCGCTGTCTGGAGCAGGTCTTCAAGGGACCTGCGATCGCATCGACTCCCTTCTGAATAAGAGAAGGATTCACAGAAGAAAAATCCTGATCATCAGTATGCGATACTACAAGGAACTTCGGAATGTTAGGTAAGACTTTCTTGGACTGAGATTCATCATGTTTTCTTTTTTGGGTCAGGGTCAGAATAGATTTGGAAGGTTTCATAGTGGAAGTGTCCCCCATGATTACCGGCATCTCCGATGGCATGCTCCTTCCTTGTGGGGGCCCTCATTGAGGGCACACCCGCCTTAGGTGACTGTTTGCACCTCAGGTCACACCTCTCGAGAACGGACGGAGGGACCAATCGGCATATTCGGAAGGTACCAGTTCGAGTAATCACCCCTCCCTGGGCCCGGCCTTTACTGGGGGGTAAGTACATGCCCTACATGTCTACGTGGGGCGGGGAGTTATGCCTACCCCGTCACGGGCTATGCAGAGTGTGGGTTGACCTTCAGACACGCACAGGGAGGAAAGAAGAGAGGAAAAAGAGAAAGGGGAAAAGGAGGGAGAATCTCAAACTCCGAGGCGGAGATTAAAGGATGGGTCGAGGATAATGAGAAAGGAGCAAGAGGAAAAGGCAAAAGAACAGGAAAGGAAGAGGACCAAGAAAAGGAGAAGTCTTAGAGGAAGAGAAAAAGAAACCTTTGACTTACTGAAAACACCCGTCTCCGGGTGAAGGCACAAACCGGGGGGAAAGAGGGAAGCAGCCTGGGATGGAAGAAAGGCCGCTTTGGCTCGGGGCCCCGTGCGCGCCACACATGTACCCACAAAAGAGCTGTGGGCCCCCTGGGGAGGGGGGTTAGTCAAAATTAATGGGGTAAGTCCTTACCACATAGTTCTAATGTGCTTACAATTTTACGAGTCACTACAATATATAATTAATAGTAATAAAATAACAAAATCAATTAACTGTTAACTGGCTCGAACAAGACAGCAGTGAACAAGTATTGGTCACCCCTGTGTTTTCTTCGATCTTCCACTGATAGTGGGCGACGATCCCTTGTTGTTGGGCCCGAGTCCACCAAGAAGGAAAAAACAAATCACAACAAGAAACAAATTGACACATGCTTCTCATCCTTTATTGATCATCAGTGTCTGAGGGTAAAATAAATATGCGCATTTTTCATTCATTTAAAGTAGAAAAATCTAAATGAAAGTACCATGGAGACAAAGAAAATTGTCATCAGTGATTCAGGAAATTTTCATAGAAAAGCAGTTCCTGTCAAACAGCTTCCTAACAAAATAAATAAATATTCTGAGAACCACATAGAGTTCTTTGAAACTAGACATAATTTGAAACAGTTTGGCATGTCCCACATAAAACCGGCGCACCTCACGTAACCCATGGCCATAAGTTGCAGCATCCTTTATAAGGAGGTAACTAATTTATTTTTAATTTTACTGTTCGTATTCCTTTTTACATAGTTCATTCCTACTTTAGTATTGGGCATGAGGGACAGCGCTTTTATGTGAGAGAATGTATACAAATTGTTTCACCTTGTGGCACAACATTTTCCGAGAGCTACAAAAGCGAAAATTAAAAGAAGGCTATATAGTGTAATAGTCATCTTAGGTGTAGATGCATAATGTAAGTATATTTTTGAACTGCTTCCATTTATCATCTCCAACTAGAAAGTCATTGAGTATAATTTCAGAAAATTTTATTTCAGTCCATCAACAGCAAATTCACAGTTTACGTTAATTTATTCTTCTCTTGTAGTTCCAAAGACGAATTATGTATTCCATCAATTGTACGATGTGAAAAACTAGTTGTATACTTCTTATGAAGTGAAGTATTAACTTATGTAAAACCATAACAGATCATTGTCCATTGTAATCGGTTGCAAAAAAAAAAATAATAGTTTCTAGCTATTTTGTGTTTATGGATTATTAACACATCACGAGCGACAAACATATGTGGGAAGCAAATATTTTTTTTTCGGTACTGCAAGTGCTTAACGCTACGCTCAACACACGTCAAGTTCGTAGGCTTGACGTCGCGGCATGATGCCACTCAGATAACTCATAATTACTTGTGAAAGGAGGTAGATATCAGTGCGACTACTATTTCAAAAACTTTTCTGTTCTTTTAGCTCCATCTCACTTACTGTAATGTATGGTCTAAAATGCACAGAACAGTAAGCTGCCCGCTATCTAACTTTTTCAATACATGATTTGTTACTCAAGTGCACGTACCTGACAAATAGTGTTGTTTTAAAACGATTGTTACAAATTATGAAAATATGAATGATTTATTCGAAATCTAAGATGTTGTTCTACCATCAGTTCAAAAAAAATCAGATTTGTTAACCACATACTTTCATAAAAATCGAGTGAGGAGCATTACGAAACTAAAAACACGGGTGGTATGAAAAGTATACATTTTCTTTTTCTACAGATAAGGCAAAGCTTTTAAGAAGAACATTGGTTGATACAACAATGTGGGATTATTTTTTTCCATCGTGAAAATCTGAACATGGATTTTCCCCCTTTCTTCCATCTCGGCCTGGCCGGCAGTGTGAACGCACCCTAATGTAGATGTGTGCGGGAAAGGTGCCGCAGTGAGGAGGGTCAGCTGTACGCATGTGCACTACTGTCGGCTGTTCTACATGCCTGTCGTGAGTACCAAGTCATCTTGCTCCCGAGACTGTGTACCCGGCATGATCGGCTCCCGGGTGCAGCAGTCTCACCAGGCACTCTTGCTGGCGGGAATGAGCAGGAGCCAGGCCACGTTTGACGGCCTCTACTTTTGTACCACCGTGATTTTTGCCTGTAAATCATGATAATTATGGTCAAATCGTAATACTCGGCGTGTCTGCGTAAGGTTCATAAAGATGGATGCCCTCTTAGGCCTTTTGTGTCAAACACTGGTGCTCCCATATATTGTGTATCAACACATCTTACTGGTTTGTTGAGCCCACTGGTTGGCCATTGTGAACATCACATTAAGAACTCTGTGGATTTCCTATGTTGATTTGATTTCACTTGAATGACTCAGATATTTTAGTTGGTTTTGATGTGGTCTCTCTCTCCACTCACATTCTTCTGTCTGATTCATTGCAGCTAATTGGGGAAAAGTTTGATACTGATTTAAAAAATTTATTTCGACATGTTTTGACTTCCACCTACTTTTTATTCAATGATGAGTACTTTGAGCAGACAGATGGAGTTGCAATTGGAATTTCTTTGTCACCTACCATTGCTAATTTATTCATGGAGGACTTTGAAGATCGTGCACTGGAGTCAGCGGCATGAAACCTGCTTGCTTTTTCAGACATGTAGACGACACTTTTGTTGTTGTTCCCTCATGGTAGTGAGAACTCTAATTATTTTTTGGAACATCTAAATTCAATCCCCCCCAACATCCATGGAAGTGGAAAAGAATGGTTGCCCCTCCTTCTTTGATGTGTTGGTCAGGACGACGGCAGATGGTACGTTGGGACATGCTGTTTATAGGAAGCCAACTCATACTGATTTGTATCTGCAAGTTGATAGTTATCACCACTCAAGCTCAATGTGAAGGGGTTCTTCAAACCTTGGTGTATAAGGGCTCACGTCATTTCTGACCTGGAAAGTTTGTCCACTGAGCTGTCCCATCTGGAGGCACCTTTTTTCAGAATGGCTATAGTGAAGGGCAGATTAAAAGAGCATTGCACTCTACCACATATGCAACAGGCTATTGATGCTAGCACAGAGTTGGCACCAATGTCAGTGGCCTTTCTGCCATATGTTGGCAGCTCTTCCAACAAGATTGGTCGCATTTTGCATATAAACAAAGTGAAATGTGTATTTTGTCCACTACCTAAAATTAAGGCACTATTAGAATCTGTTAAGGATGGCAGATGTCTATCATATCCCATGCAGCTGTGGCATGTCATACGTTGGTCAAAGTATTAGGATTGTTGTATTGAGCATAAACGTCACACACATTTACAACAGCCAAACAAATCTGCTGGGGCCCAACACTGTCTTGACCCATGTACCCAAGGAAATACAACAAAATGGAAATTTTGGCATGCACTTCCAGCTACTAGGACTGTGTTATCTAGTAAGCTATTGAAATAGAACTAGCAGACAACCTTATGAATAGGATTGGAGGATTTTGCTTAAATTCCACATGGGATCCTGCTCTCTCACTGGATAAAAAGAGGGGCAAAACTAATCCGGCATCATCTGTTGAGAATGGATGTTTATTATAGATATCCTGACCGTTTTCATCTTTTGTCATGCTGACACTGCGTGCTTGCTTGCTGTGTGTGTTGTCTTAACTGCTTTACTCATTGAAAACCAGGGTTTTTTAGAATTGTTGCACATTGCTTCCTCACTGCAGTTTTGCCTTGAAAATGGCCGGGTGGTCTCCTGCCAAAATATCAGCCAATGTCAAATTTGACACCTGGCTGCATACCCGTAAGTTTTTCGAAGTTATTTGCCAGGAAAAATTAAGGAATCATACTTGGAGCTGTTAAAAAAATACTTATCATTCCATTTTTAAAAAAATTCTGGATGCCATACCAGGCTGATATCTTCTCTCAATAAATGACTGACTTTCTTTGTTAATCATCATACTGTGTATATAAATATATCCAAGCATATAAATAGTCAAGTGTAACTTTATCTACCAAATTTGTCACCACATGCTGCTGTAACGTGGAAAAGATGGGAAACAAGTTAAAAGCCATCCTGTCTCAGCAAGAAAATGCAAAGACATCCTTGTTTAAAAGGTTCAGACAGAGAAAGGGGAATCAATGGTCTCAGTCTACTGCACCATAATATTTAGCATGCAAACATATTCAAACTATTTTGAGCTGCAAGGGAACAGCAGAAAGTAACTGTAGAGAAGAGAGGAAACAGTGTTAGTGGGAAATAAAGAGAGAGGATGCCAATAACAGAGATATATGAATGGAGATAGTAGTACTGGGAGTAAAGGAGACAGCTGAATGCAAAGGAACAATGAGTGGAGACCATACAGAAGCTTTGGGATCTCGAACAACAAAATTTTTTAACCTTCCCCATGCCCTGTACCACTAACACCTGTTTTTCCGGTGGGTTTTGAACTTTTGTTAGTAACACCCGTCAATTCGGTGAGTGTGATTCCAAACCGACACTCTACCCGTGTACAATTATTCCTAGAAACATCAAAGCTCACTGACAATTTGAACGTAGCTGTCATTTTGACCAATGTTACTAAGTTATGGATAAAGTCTCCGAGTCTAGGGATTACCAGCCCAAGTAAACCATCCACGGCAGTATGTGTAGAGAGAAGACAATAGCAACTGAAACGACACACAGCAGACTTATAATATAGACAGTGGCAAAGTAGAAACAGTATCAAAACAATATTGTCACTACTTGCACCCCAATAATAATAATAACAGTAACTTATGTATTACAATCTGAAAATATATTAGGCAGTCAATTGTCAAACAGTCAATACAACATTTAGACAACCACATCTAGTGGAAACATGGGGAGGGGGGGGCGGCGGAGGGAGTTGGGGCGGCGGCGGCAGCGGAGGAGGAGGAGGGGGGGTGTACGGAAAGATAGGAAATAAGAGATGCAATAGCGTGCATCCCATGTAGGCCACAAATGTCTGAAAGAGCCACCTGAGGCAGTAAGAGAAACTGAGTTGAGGTGCAGCATCTTACATCTCTCTTAGTTCGGAAGCCAGCTAGTTGACACGACAGATGGCTTGTATATTAGCTATGCTATAGATAGTTGCTTCAATGCCCAGAAGATGACACTAGTGTACGGACATTCTAAATGTAATGGATCAAAACAAAGATTAAGTTTGAGAAAACATCATTTTAGTAAATATTGTGTATTTTACTAGTTGTAACTGATTTGTGTGTGTGAATTACTGGTGAATATGAAATTAAAATTCTAGAAGGTAATTGTGCTATTGATTCTATACGTCCATTGCTCTGGAAAGAACAAGCAAATTTTGTTGGCTGTTGATGGAGTGCGGGTTGTCAAGTTATGCTGATTGGTGACGGTTTTGTTTCCAGCCAATGAGAATTAAATTTAGTCGTGTGTATTTTCTGGAAGAATTACGCTTGGTCTAGGTGAGAAAAACAGAGGGGGCTGGAGCAGAGTAATGGACAGGAAAAGGCACGTGGACATAAGCTGAGAAAATTGATTTGTAATTGTTAGATCAAGATGTATGTGAAGTTGTTGTATATTGCTTGAGTATGGTGAAGAGGCAAAAAATTGTGAATTTTATAAGTGAACTGTGATATAATGAACAACCTTAAATCCACATAGCATGCTGTGCAATCTTCCACTGAAAACTGAATATTTTAGTGGTGCACAATAATTGAGCAAGCAAATTTCATCAAAACTCAGACAAACTGATTATTTGGCGACTATTTATTTTTATCAGGCTGCACAAGTGACTGTGCAAATGCGTGTGCAGAACAGTGTTTTTCCTTGGTATGGACTTGGAAGTCATTTTTATGAGCTGCTCACTAAGGTGAATAATAACTCATTTATCAAGAGAAATCCTTCATTATTTTGTGTACTTTAAAGACCTGTTACAAGAATCATATTTCAACACAACCAGTGAAATGTGTGCAATGCGGCCATTTTTTCAATACAGCTTTTTTAGGTCAAAGAACATTGTACATCTTTTACAGTGCTGATGTGGACTGTTGTCAGTAAAGGTCAGCTATGTTGCAGAGTGAAAGGCATGAAGGCAGTAACAGTGAGAGAGACAGCTAGGAGAAAGCCCTAATCAGAGGAAATGAACACACACACGCACGCACGCACGCACGCAGAGAGAGAGAGAGAGAGAGAGAGAGAGAGAGAGAGAGAGAGAGAGAGAGAGAGAAGCTGAGTATACAACCTCACGATATCAAGGGATGGGATAAAAGGATTTAGCATGTTCTGCGTTAAAAGAGCATGAATGTGGAATGTGTTCTTCCTGGAAAGGAAGAATGAGGACTGAAGCAGCTGGTTCCCCACTTTTCTGTCAGTCTCTTTTGCACTCCGACGAAGCATTTTTCAACTGGTTTAATGGTATTGCCACTTTTAGTGTTATAAGTGTCACATTTTTCTTATCTGAATGATGAAGCCAAGTGAAACAGCCCTTTAGTCAATGGAACCTTATCATCAAACATTTACCCGAAGTTCGAGTGACCAAGTGCTCAAACATGATAAAGCGGGATCCTGCCACATAAATATGGAGAGGAGTGGGGGTGACAAAACACCGCACTGTGTGCCAAACCACCCAGCTACACCACTGGGATCAAATGTGTGCATTAACATGTCCAGAGCACATGGGGACAGTGGCAGCAGCAGCCTGTGTGAACACATTAAGGAAGTCAAAGGATTAATCTACCACCTAGCTTTCCATTCTATCACACAATAACTTGGGAACCTTGGATAGAGGACAACAGGCACATTCAACTTTCCTAGATTTCTGATAAGAGAGAGACTCACTGTACCACTATAGACTTTTAATGAATGTTAAAGTATTGCTTGAGTTCTGAAATATGAAATGGCCCAAGAATTGTAACTGGACTAAAAATTCTTTAAATATAAATTATCTGAAATATGTGTTCCACAATCTATGAGTGCCTGCTGATAATACAGTAGGCCTAGTGTAGGGTAAAATTTTGTCATTATCCAACTTGGCAGGTTACAAGACAACTTATACAGAATATTTATTTGGTGTGACGAACAGCAGCTTACCCTACACGTAGAAAATTTTTAAGTTAATATAAGTGAGTAGGAATAACAGTTCTAATGTTTAAATACTGTATTGACAGCGTGATTCTTAATGCACTCCAAATAAATATCTAGGTGTAATGTGGTATGAAAAGAAATGACCACATAAAGTCAGAAGTAGTAAAAATTGTTTATATGGAGTTTTTAGGAAGAATGTAGCTTATTCACAAAGGAAATCGTGTACAGAACTCCAATTTTAACTACTCTTCAAAAGTTAAGGATCCTCACCAGGATAGATTAAAAGTAGATACTACATTGAAGTAATGCAAAACTTACAGCTGGATTTGTCACTGATAGACTGTATGAACACTCCAATATGATGTAAATGCTCTATGAACTCAAATGGAAATCACTGGAGAGAATACAACATTTCTTTCATTTCTTTCACGAAAAACTACTAAGAAAATTTGTGCCAACTGTAGAATGAATCCTATTTGGCTGTCTTCCATTTCATATGAGGACCACAAAAACAAAATACAAGAAATTAGGGCTACTCTGGAGGCATATAGACAATTGTTTTATTCTTACTTTCCAAGGAAAGAAATGCCTAGTAATGGTACAAGGTACCCATCATGCAAAACACAGGGAGTTTCCAAAGCATGTATGTAGACATGCATTGTTAAAAGTCCTAAATTTTGAGCGACAACTTACGATAGCATATCAGTCTGATGCAATCTTCATCTGCCAGTTCCTTCGTGCATAGTTCACATATTGGGTTGTAGTCACTATCCTGTAGCCACTGCAGATATGATTGGACTATACACTGAAAAAGAGAGACTTTGTTTTAGTAGCCCATAGGCACAAAAACAGCATCAAATATAAATATAACAAACCAAAACAACACAAATTAGCAATTTCAAAATATTTCTACTACTATGACATCTGCTTCAAACAGAACAAGTAGCTTTCTCAGTTTGCATAGAGGTCTACATAAAGCAATATTAATGTTCACACAGTTGAATCAAAAATTTCTTCACTGATTGAACAGACTACAATATTTGTATGATTGAATCTGCCGAGTTTTATCACAGCTATTATTTTTGTAAGCAGCAAAAGTTGTCAAGAAATAACCTAAGGAGCACCATTACAGTTGAAATATTAATTATATATTATGCAAGTTTGTTGCTCTACTGCAGCAGCTTTTGTCATTTAGTGTTTCTATTTGGGTGAATAGTTTGCTGTCAACATATTTAGCAATACTCAGAAAGGAAGGAAGGAAGCTTAGAGTTTATTGTCCCGTCGACAGCACGGTCATTAGAGACGGAGGTTACGCTCAGATTTTTGGGAAAGGATGTGGGAGGAAATTGGCCGTGCCCTTTGAAAGGATCTATTCCGGCATCTGCCTGGAGTGATTTAGGGAAATCATGGAAAACCTAAATTATCTAGATGGCCGGAGGTGGATTTGAAACCACAATCCTCCCAAATGCGAGTCCAGTGTCTTACCACTGTGCCACCTCGCTCGGTAGCAATATTCAGATAGTTATCTATATAGAAGGATGACACGGAAATACTACCTTACTTCAATAGTTTGTACTCCAAAATGGAGTAATGGAACTTCTTTTTGTGTAATGTCCGTTACTTGTCCACATGGGTTCCATGGGGTATGGAAGCCAACACCACACGAGTGCCACTATTAACATGATGCCATCATTTACTACGGCTTGTATTTCTCTCCAATGACCACGCACAAACATTAGAACAATGGCAGCATGTGATATGTTGGTCAAATCATTACTTCAACTGCAGAATGCTGATGGAAGATGCAGATCACATGAATTCTGAAAGCAACAATCATGTGAAACAACTCTCACTATTCATCCACGATATCCAGAGGGCAGTAGATACAGGATCACAGGTAGATGTGTGTTTCTCGATTTCTGCACGGTGTTTGATACCATTCCGCATCATCGGCTGACGAACAAAGTGAGAGCATATGGAATATCAGACCAACTGTGTGACTGGATTGGGGGAGTCCCTGGCTAACAAAGCATCATGTCGTTCTCAACGGAGAGAAGTCTTCAGATGTTAAAGAGATCTCAGGTGTGCCTCAGAGGAGTGTTATAGCCCATTGGTTTTCACAATATATATAAATGACCTCATAGATAACATCGGAAGTTCAGTGAGGCTTTTCGTGAATGATGCTGTAGGTTAATGTACAGTCGCAATACTGGAAGAGGGTAGTGGAATGCAGGAGGAACAACAGCTTATTGATACATGGTGCAGGGAATGGCAGCTGAGCCTCAACATAAACAAGTGTTAAGTTCTGCACTTACATCGAAAGAAAGATCCTTTGTAATATAAATACGCAACAGTAGGAGAAACAATGGAAGCAGTTACTTCCATAAAATATCTGGAAGTAGACGTAAGGAGCAATTTGAAATGGAACGACCAAATAAAATCAGTCATGGGTAAGACAGATGCCAGATTGAAATTCTTTGGAAGAATGCTCAGGAAGTGTAGTCTATCAACAAAGGAAGTAGGTTATAAAACACTAATTCAGCCAGCACTTAAGTACTGCTTGTTGTTGTTGGTTCTTAGGAGACTAAACAGCTAGGTCATCAGTCCCCTGTTCCTAGCGAAGAGTCCACTGTCAAGAACGTAACGAATAAAACAAAGCTCAGGAAATAAAACTTACAAAATGGACAGAACGACAATGGTCAATTCGCTGTCAACAAAACGAAGAGACACAAGAGGTAAAACAAAGTCATTAACTCAACTGGAACTGGACAGCAGAGTACTATGGCTGGCTGATCACAGAGATAAAACAGGATGAGCCAGGTGTTCTGTACACATTAAAATCCCCTAGGTATTGTACATAAGGGTCGTAAAAAGATGGACTACTGTCAGCGCTGCTCCACACCGACATGCAGGCCGGGCCTCACGGCGAAGAAGATGCCCATGGGTCAGCCAGGTATGCCAAATATGGAGGCGGCAGATGACAACAGTCTCTCAGCAAATCGGCCGCAGTGAAGATTTCCACTGGGCCGCGGTGCCAGGAAGTATACAACATCACTTTCAGTGAATGGGAGTTCGAAAGTGACCTTGCCGCATGCCTGTTTGGCCATCTGGTCGACACGTTCGTTCCCCGATACACCAACTTGGCCAGGGGTCCACAAAGCGGCCAGATTTGCCAAGAGAGTTAACAGTGTCTTGGATGGACTGTACCAATGGGTGACGAGGGAAGAACTGGTCGATCGCCTGCAACCCACTCAGGGAGTCACTGCAGATGACAAATGACCCCCTGGGGCAGGATTTGAGGTGTTGCAGAGCTCCGAGAATGGCGAGCAGCTCGGCAGAGAAAATGCTACTCTCACGTGGCAGAGAATGCTGTTCTACATGGTCATCATGAAGAAACGCATACCCAGCACGGCCATCGACTATGGAACCACCTGTGTAAATGGCTTCTGCGGCATGGAACGAATCGAGAAGTTGCAGAAACTGGTGACGGAGATATAGTGGGGGAAACAGAGTCCTTCGATGCACGGGACAGATCCAGACGGAGCTGCAAACGGGGAATGGACCAAGGAGGAGTTTGAAAGGAGTAGTGGAGAGTGGTAGTAGTGGATAGGATGCAAGGGACGAGAGAAGGGAACGAACATGGACCGAGATCAGGTAACCCGAACTGGGCCGTCGTGGAGGGATAGGAAGTGCAGCACCTGGAAAAAGAAGCCGGTGGTTCGAATGGTGTGGCAAGGCCTGAACACGGGCAGCGGATGAAGCTAGCAGGTGTTGCCGGCGGAACCGCAGGGGAAGGACCCCAGCTTCATCTAGGTGGTTTGTCACAGGGTTCGTGCGAAAAGCCCATCGCCAAACGAACTCCAGAATGTAAGATTGGGTCTAATGCCTGCAGTGATGAAGGTGCGGCCGAATCATATACTATTCAGCTATAGTCTAGGTGTGACTGAATGAGCGCCTTATAAAGTTGCAGGAGTGTTGGGCATGAGGCTCCCCACACAGTATGGCTGAGACAGTGTTTGCATAGAACGTTGGTGAGGCTGATTGTTCGGTAACTATCAGCCACCTGCGGATCAGCCCCGAGTTTCATCACCGGGATGACAATGCTATCCCGCCATTGGGACGAGAAGACACCATCAACCCAGAGACGATTCAGCAAGGAGAGATGTTGGCGTTTAGAGTCCGCTGATAGTTGTCGGAGGATCCGACTGGATGCGCTCGGGTCCGGGGGACATGGCTGGGCATGCGGCAAGGGCACTTTCGAACTCCCATTCACTGAAAGCGATGTTGTATACTTCTTGGCACCGCGTTCGAAAAGATATCCATTTTCGCTCTGTGCGCTCTTTAAGGGTGCGGAAAACCGCATCATATGCAGCGGTCACTGAGGTGTGAGCGTAGTGGTGTGCCAAATGGTCAGCTATGGTGAGAGGGTCAGTACAAATTGTACCCCGAATGCTGAGGCACGGATTCCCCGCTGGTGGGCGGTGCCCGAAGAGGCGTCGAACTTGCGACCATACCCGCAAAGGCGATGCTCGAGATCCAATGGAGGTGACATAACGCTTTGCTGGATAAATCACCGTGCCCGTGCCCGGAGACGCTTAAAAGCAATAAGGTTATCGATGGAAGGGTTGCGTCAGTGGTGCTGTAGTGCTCGCCGACGTTCCGGGATGGCCTCAGCGATCTCTGGTGTCCACCAGGGCACTGACTTACTGTGGACTGATCCAGGTGAGGTGGTAACAGTTTTCTCAGCAGCAGAAATGATGGTATCTGTGACCTGCTGAACAGTGGCATCAATATCAGCCAGGAGAAAAGAGAGAAGTGCAGCAGCTATCGAATATGCTGGCCAGTCAGCGTTATGGAGGGACCAGTGAAGCAGATGGACACTGTGGGAGCGACAGGAAGATAGGAAAATGGTCACTGCCACACAAGTCATCATGGACCCTCCAAGTGAAGTGTGGAAGCAGGCTAGGGCTGCAGAGAGACAGGTCTATGGCGGAGAATGTTCCGTGTGCTACGCTTAAGTGTGTAGCATCTTGCACTGCCCAGAGCCAAACAGCAACCGCCTCTAGAGGCATTTGAAGAGGCACGGCAGCACTTGGGACAGTGGCTAGGACATAGACACAGACTCCACCAGAAACTCTGTCATGAATGGAGCGATTTTTAAAATAGCCCCGAAGGGCAGGGGACCACATCACTGGAAACCAGGTTTCTTGAAGAGTGATACAGAAAACATGTGTTTGGGCGAGAAGTTGTCATAGCTCAGCCAGATGTTGGAAAAAGCCGCCACAATTCCACTGGAGGATTTTTTTTTTTTGGGGGGGGGGGGGGGAGGCTGTACCACCACAATGAATAAAGCAGCAGATCACTCCATTGGATCGTCAGCTACCACGTGCTTTGAATCAACAGAACCAGAGAGCTTATGGTCTGGTGAGTTAGAGAGGCTAAAAACGAAAGATAAAAGACAATTAAAAGGGTTAAATATCCTTGCATAAGTTGGCCAAGTTGATAAAACGCAAAACTCTAGCAGCTGCTCGTGTGTCATCAGCTAAAATTTCCTCCAGAGTAGACGGAAAGTGAAGGGCTACACCACGGAGATGATGAAAAAGTACGCAAGACAGTAAAACATGTCGCATGGTCAGCAGTTCACCGCAGGAGCACAGCGGTGCAGGGACGGCGGACAGCAAGTGACGGTGGCTTTAACGGCAGTGACCGATCCGCAACCGGGCCAGGATGACCTCCTCCCGCCGAGAGGGGCGTGAGGAGGTCCTCCAAGCGGTCGGGATCGGTTTTACAGTTCGCAATTTGTTGTTGGACATTGAAAACCACGCACTGTGCCATTGCGACACGATACTCCGGCGGAGAGTCCATTGAACATCGTCAGATGGGACGCAAAAGGTAGCCACGCGAGGTAAAAGAGCTGCGGCCTTGGCCGCTATGTCAGCCGTCTCATTCCCGGGCACACCTACGTGGCCAGGGACCCACAGGAAAGAAACGTGACAGCTGTCATCTGCTAGCAACTGGAGGGAGCGTTGGATCCGATACACGAGAGGATGGTGCGACAAAGGGTCCTTAAGACTCTGCAGGGCACTAAGGGAGTCCGAACAGATGGCATAGAAAGGTTGGCGGTGGCGGCAGGTGTACAAAACGGCCTGGTGGAGGGCAAAAAGCTCAGCCGTGAAGTTAGAACACCGGTCAGGGAGCTTGTATTGGAAACGGTTGTCCTCGACAACGAAGGCAGATCCAACACCGGCAGTGCTCTTGGAACCATCAGTGTAGATAAATATGGCGTTATCGAACTGCGAACGGAGTTCGACAAGCCTCGAGCGGTATACCAAATCCGGAGTGCTCTCCTTGGGGAGCGAACTAAGTTCGAGGTGAGTGTGAACCGGGGCCTGATGCCACGGTGGCAATGGGCTTTCACTCAACCGAAAGGTGGAAGGAAGGATAAAATCGAGCCGCTGTAGTAGGCCGCGAAACCGAACTCCAGGTGGAAGCAAGGCAATCGCAGACAACTGATATTGGCGATCGAGTGAGTCGTCAAAAAATAATCGGTAAGATGGATGGTTGGGCATCGACCGCAGGCGGCATGCTTACCGAGACAAAAGTATGTCACGCCGAGTGGTCAAGGGTAATACAGCAGCCTCGGCATACAGACTTTCAACAGGGCTAGTATAAAATGCACCGGTCGCAAGACGTAAACCCCGATGGTGGATAGAGTTGAGACGGCGGAGAATCGACGGCCGTGCAGAAGAGTATACAAGGCTTCCGTAGTCGAGCTTCGACTGAACAATGGCCTGGTAAAGGTGAAGCAGGACGGTACGGTCCGCTCCCCATGACGTGCCACTGAGGACACGAAGGACGTTAAGGGATCGGGCACAACGGGCAGCCAGGTAGGACTCGTGCGTGGACCAGTAAAGTTTACGATCCAACATGAGTCCCAAGAATTTCGTAGTCTCCACGAAAGG
This sequence comes from Locusta migratoria, assembly GCA_026315105.1. NCBI lineage: Eukaryota > Metazoa > Arthropoda > Insecta > Orthoptera > Acrididae > Locusta > Locusta migratoria. The sequence continues at coordinate 293,326,081 of CM048744.1, forward strand.
GAGAGCAACAGGGCCGAGATGTAGAGAGGGTGGAAGAAATTCCTTGTATCTCCAGAAGTTTATACACACAGTTTTCTCAGTGGAGAATCGGAAGCTGTTTGCAATGCTCCAGGAATATAGACGGTCAAGACAGCGTTGAAGAGAACGCTCCAAGAGACACGTCCGCTGGGCGCTACAATAAATTGCGAAATCGTCAACAAAAAGAGATCCGGAGACGTCGGCTGAAAGGCAATCCACGATCGGATTGATTGCAATGGCAAAGAGCGCCACCTCAAGACGGAGCCCTGTGGTACCCCATTCTCCTGGCAAAAGGTATCTGACAAAACAGAACCCACCCATACCCGGAACTTGCGATCCGCCAAAAACTCTTGAATGAAAAGAGGAAGGCGGCCCCGAAGGCCCCACCTGTGCAATGTGCGGAGAATGGCCGCTCTCCAACAGGTATCGTATGCCTTCTCCAAGTCGAAGAACACTGCTACTGTTTGACGCTTCCTTAGAAAGTTGTTCATAATGAAGGTCGACAACGTAAAGAGGTGATCAGCAGCAGAGCGGTGTCGACGAAAACCGCATTGGATATTAGTCAGGAGGCGGCGAGATTCGAGGAGCCAGACCAACCGAGCGTTAACCATGCGTTCCATCACCTTACAGACACAGCTCGTCAGAGAAATAGGACGATAGCTGGAAGGAAGATGTTTGTCCTTCCCTGGTTTGGGGATGGGGACAACAGTGGCTTCACGCCAACTTGTGGGAACATGACCTTCAGTCCATATGCGATTGTAGGTACTGAGAAGAAAGCACTTGCCCGCAGGAGAGAGGTTCATCAGCATTTCAATGTGAATGGAATCGGGCCCAGGAACAGAAGATCGGGACAGGGCGAGAGCACGGTCTAGCTCCTGCATGGTGAAGGCGACGTTATAATTTTCGCGGTTAAAAGAGCGGAAAGAAGGCGGCCGTGCCTCCTCTACCTGTTTGCGAGGGAGAAAGGCAGGGTGGTAATGGGCAGAGCTCGAAACCTCCGCAAAGAAACGGCCCAATGCGTTGGAAACATCAGAGGGGTCCACGAGGACTGCGTTCTCCACGGTCAGGCCAAGAATCGGGGAGTGGACCTTGATGCCGGATAGACGACGTAGGCCACGCCAAACAAACGTGGAGGGAGTAAAACGGTTAAAAGAACTAGTAAAAGCAGTCCAGCAAGCTTTCTTGCTGTCGTTCATGATACGACGACATTGCGCTCTCATACGTTTATAATGTATGCAATTCTCCAAAGTCGGGTGGCGGCGGAAGGTGCGTAAAGCACGGCGCCGGGCTCAAAGCGCGTCGCGGCAGGCTGCAGTCCACCAAGGGACCTGGACACGACGTGGAGAAGAGGAAGTACGAGGTATGGAACGTTCGGCAGCTCTGAGAATAACCTCTGTGAGGTAGTCGACCTGACTGTCACAGGTGGGAAAATCCCGATCGTGAAAAACAGCCATGGAAGAATAAAGCCCCCAGTCGGCTTTAGAAATGTTCCAACTGGTGGGACGAGGAGATGGGGAATGATGCAGAATGTGGATGATACAGGGGAAATGGTCACTCGAGTACGTGTCAGAAAGTGCATACCACTCAAACCGACCGGCAAGCTGGGGAGTGCATATTGTGAGGTCTATATGGGAATAAGTGTGTGTTGTGTCTGAAAGGAAGGTTGGTGCACCAGTGTTGAGGCAGACAAGATCAAGGTGTTGGAGAAGGTCCACCAAAAGGGAACCTCTCGGACAAGGTGCCGGAGAGCCCCATAAGGGGTGGTGGGCATTAAAGTCGCCTATCAACACGAAGGGTGAAGGGAGCTGATCAACAAGGTGTAGCACATCTGCCCTAGTAAGGGCAGATGACGATGGCGAATAAATATTACAGAGGGAAAAGGTAAATGTGGATAGGGTGATGCGGACGGCAACTGCCTGTAGGTGAGTATGCAATGAAATGGGATGGTAATAGACATCGTCTCGAAGGAGCATCAGAACCCCTCCATGGGCTGGGATACCTTCCACGGGTGGCAAGTCGAACCGCACAGAGGTGTAGTGTGGAAAGTCTGCGCGATCACGGGGACGCAACTTAGTTTCCTGGAGGCAGACTAGAAGCGGGCAGTGCAATCGAAGGAGTAGTTTTAACTCCTCCTGATTAGAACGAATGCCGCGAATATTCCATTGAAGGAGCGCCATGATAAAAATGAGAGAAGAAATAAGGATAAAAACCAACTAGCAAGCGGGGTCACCTCGACGGCCGCTGAGGACCCGATTTCGAGGGAGCACTGCTATCGCTGTCCAGGGGCAAAGGGTCGTGGTCCATAGGTTCGACCGACGCGCCTGCCACCTTCCTGAGTTGATCAGGAGGGGCAGTTTCCACCGCCGGTAGAGGGCCGGGTGACCGGCAGACGGAGCGACCCGGTGAAACAGAAGACGGCCGAGGCCGGCAACTGTTGGACGGTGTGACGGATGGGTCACGCCTCGGCGGGGAAGGAGAGGAACTCTTATTCTTGTCAGCTCTTCGGGAAGAGTGACGGCGGGAAGAGGCAGTTGACGGTTGGGAAGCCTGAGAACGCAGAAAATCCTCACAGACGGGTTCCTTTTTCAAGGTCCGGGCATCTTGTTTAGGTGCCCGCGGTTTACTAGAGGTTGACGAAGACTGTACCTTAGAAGCAGCAGGAGGAATTGGGGACGTGGAACGGGCAATCTTCGGGCTGGCGGATCGCACAACTGTGTCAGCGAAAGTGAAGTCACATGTCTGGGTACTGGAATCCTTGGTAGGTCGAGTTGAGGTGAGTACCTTACTGTATGTACCCGCTGGGAGGACAGTGGGCTTTCGACTCGCCAACAACTTACGAGCGGCAGATGTCGATACCTTCTCCGTAACCCGAATTTGCTGGATTACCTTCTCATCCTTGTATACAGGGCAGTCGCGAGAGGAAGCCGCATGGTCACCGTTGCAGTTTAGGCAGTGAGGGGACAGAGGTGGGCAATCCCCCTCATGGGCGTCCCTACCACAAGTGACACACTTTGCTGCATTTGGGCAATGTTCACGGGTATGGTTGTACCTGTGGCACTGAAAACAGCGCGTTGGGTTAGGTACATAAGGGCGGACGGAGATGACTTCATACCCTGCTTTGACCCTCGACGGGAGGTCAACTCTGTCGAACGTCAAAAACACAGTACGAGTCGATGTCAATTGGTTATCGACCTTTTTCATCACCCTGTGGACGGCTGTCATACCCTGATCGGACATATACGATTGGATGTCTTCATCAGACAACCCGTCAAGGGAACTCGTAAAAACTACCCCCCGTGACGAGTTGAGTGTGCGGTGCGCTTCTACCTTAACTGGAAACGTGTGTAACAGTGTAGTCCGGAGTAGTTTCTGAGCTTGGAAGGCACTTTCCACTTCCAGCAACAATGTGCCATTGCGCTGACGTGAACAGGTTTTAACAGGGCCAGCAATTGCATCTACACCTTTCTGTATTACGAAAGGATTGACAGAATTGAAATCCTTTCCGTCGGTGCGAGAGACAACCAGAAACTTAGGTACATTAGGCAGAGTCTTTTTTGGCTGAGGCGAATCTAACTTACGTTTCCGGGTCAACGTCATGAAAGAAGAGAAGGAAGTCATCGCGGAAGTGTCCCCCGTGATTACCGGCGTCTCCGATGGCACGCTCCTTCCTAGTGGGGGCCCTCTCCGAGGGCTTACCCGCCTTAGGTGATTGTCCACACCTCAGGTCACACCTCCCGAGAACTGACGGAGGGACCAATCGGCACGTTCGGAAGGTACCAGCTCGGGTAAATACTCTCCCTGGGCCTGGCCTTTACCAGGGGGTACGTACGTGCCCTACTTGTCTACCTGGGGCGGGGAATTACGTGTTACCCCGTCACCTGCTACGCATGATAATGCGTGGGTCGGCCTTCAGACACGCACAGGGAGGAAAGAAGAAGAATAGAGGAAGTGAAGAGAAAGAAGGAAAGAAGTGTCTCAAACGCCGAGGCGGAGACTTATGAGGAGGAGAAGAAGGCTAGGAGAGTACAAGGAGAGAAAGACAGAAACAAAGGGTAAGAAAGGAAGGAACGAAGGAAGAAAAACGACAACAAGAACCACCGTAGCTCATGAATTATGCCCGTCTCCGGGCGAAGGCATAAACCGGGAGGGAAAGTGAAGCAGTCTGGGGCAGAAGAAAGGCTGCTCCGGCTCGGGGCCCCGTGCGCGCCACACACGTACCCACAAAAGAACTGTGGGTCCCCTGGGGGGGGGCACATAGGGGGAGGAACGTAGGGCTTTACATTGCACCAGTATATCATCACCTTGACCTCGGGCAATGAATCACCCTCAAAAGCCAAGACGAAGGCATCGGTGGCGACCCTGTTGTCCTTCGGACCCCTATGGACTAGCCAAATGAAATGTACTCCCCACTGTTCTAGATTGGCATGCAATTTGTCATCTGACTGCAGCAACAGATCTTTATGAAAGATGATACCCAGTCCCATATTTAAGGTCTTGTGCGGCGTAATGGTAACGGAAACATCACCCAGCTTATCACTTCCAAGCAATGCCCGTGACTGAGCTGAGGAGGACGTCATTATTAACACTGACCCTGACCGCATCTTCGACATCCCTTCCACCTCTCCATACTTATCCTCCAGGTTTTCAACAAAAAATAATGGCTTCATTGTCTTAAACGATTTCCCATCTGTGCGGCTACATACCAGATATTTAGGGGCATAAGCCTCACCCTGATGTCGGGCCTGACGTTCCTCCCATGGTGTGGCCAGGGAAGGAAACATTTGGGGATCATATTCCGCGGCATTGTATTTGCCTCAACCTCTCTTATAGACACCGGTTATACGTCCGGCAATGTTACGTGATCTTTTCATGGTGTTCCCATGAGCAGCTAGGGAAATAAAGGTCCGCCCAGGCAGAGCCCCACTTGCCTGGGTACGCCTTATACAACTGAGGTGCGGCAGGTTCCTCAGAGGTTGCTCGCTAACGACTGTTCAACCTCAACAGCCATGCATCTCCTCAGCACGTAGCACCCCTTGAGATTGAGGTGTGGGTTTTTTTTTTTTTTTTTTTTTGTACCTTCTTCGTGACCCAGGCAATTAAGCCAAGATCCCCGGGCTCTGAAACGTACAACGTTCCACCGTCACACCGAACGATGGTCGTTGAAGCACGCACAGAGCTTACGGTGTAGTGGACTGTTTGCATGACACAGCCCACGGCTCAGGACCCCGAGTACGCCAAGCCCGTACTTGGCAAATTAATTCTGTGCCCCTGAGGGGAGTACTGCTTATCAGTGAGGTATCCATACTAGTTAAGTTTAATAGAAGATGTAGAGAAGATCGAACGGAGAGCAGCGCGCTTCGTTACAGGCTGACTTAGTAAACTCCAAAGCGTTACAGAAATGATTAGGAAACTCCAGTGGCAGACAGTGCAAGAGAGATGATCTGTATTGTGGTACAGGTTTCTGTCAAAGTTCTGAGAACATATGTTTCATGATGAGTCAACCAAAATATTGCTTCCTCCTACGTATATCTCATGAAGTGACCACAAAGATAGGATCAGAGAGATTAGAGCCCACATGAAGGCATGCAGGCAACCATTTTTCCTGCGAACCATACGTGACTGGGATAGGAGGAAGTGACAATGGTACACATAGTACCCTCCAACGCACACCATGAGGTGGGTTGAAAAATCAAATGTTCAAATGCTTATGGGACTTAACTACGGGGTCATCAGTCCCTATGGTGGGTTGAAGAGTATGGATGTACACGTAATCAGCCATACAAGCTTTTTATTAACCAAGTAACCGAAAAATCTGAACTATGCAATGTCCAAGTGTTAAGTACCAAATACAGTGCTAGGGCATAGTGCACCATATGAGTAGGCCTACACAAATGTACGATTCAAATTTTTGCGGTACAGATTTGGAAGCCACAGGAAAGGAGCTTTTAGCCAATCTACATCTACATTTAATCCAACCAAAGGTGCATGGTAGGGGTACCTCATACCACTACTAATTACATGCTTTCATGTTCCACTTCCATTTAAAATGAGCAACAAATAATATTGTATCCATCTGTATGAGCCTTAATCTCTCTGATCTTATATTTGTGGCCTTTACGCGAAATGCGAGATGGAGGGCATCAGAATTATTCTGCAGCCCTCTTCAAATTCCAGCCCTCTAAATTTCTTCAACAGTGTTTCTTGGAAAGATTGTTACCTTCCCTAAGTGAATCCCATTTGAGTTCCTGAAGCATCTCAGTAGTACTCTTGCACGGATCGAATCTACCAGTAAGAATCTTAGCCTCCCGTCTCTGAATTTATTCTATGTCTTCCTTTAAACTGATCTGGTGGGGATCCCAATTACTTGAGCAATACTACGGATGGGGGTGGTCAAGCATTTTATATGCTGTCTCCCTTACAGGCAAATCACATCTTCGCAATATTTTCCCAATAAATCAAAGTCTAACATCCGGCTTCCTCATGACTGTCTTTATATGCTTGTTCCATTTCGTATCTCTGGGTAGCATTATGCCTAGATATTTAATTGATGCTACTGTCAAGCAGCACACTACGAGTGCTGCATTCAAGTATTATGGGACTGTTTCTCCTACTCATCTGCATCCCTTACATTTTTCTACATTTAGAGCTAGCCAATATTCCTCACCATCATCTAGAATTTTGGTCCAAGTCATCCTGCATCCTAATATGATCATTCAATGACATCATCTTCCTTTACACCACAGCATCATCAGCAAACAGCCGCAGACTGCAACTCACTGTCTGTCAGACCATTAATATAGATAGAAAATAACAGTGGTCGTATCACACTTCCCTTCGGCACTCCTGATAATACCCTAGTCTCGGATGAACATTTGCCACTGGGGACAACAAACTAGATTCTACTACTAAAGTAATCTTCGAGCCACTCACATATTTGTGTACCTATTCCATATGCTCATACTGTACCTTTGTTAGCAGTCCGCAATGCAGCACTGTGTTATATGCCTTTCAAAAATCGAGAAATATGCAGTCTGCATTTTAACCTTCATCCATAGCATGCAAGATGACATAAGAGAAAAGGGCATGCTGTGTTTCGCATGATTAATGCTTCCTAAAAACGTGCTGATGCATGGACAAAGTTTTCCATCTCAAGGAAATTTACAATCTAAGAACTTAGACTATGATAAAGAATTCTACAACGCTACATATCAAATCCAAAGGTCACCAACATACATTCCAGTGGCAACCATTTGTTCAACAGAGGTCACTAGTACAATTATGGTAATGATGAAAAGAAACACTCACAAAGGTATACCTTTGACTTTCAATGCTCTGAACTGCATGAAACCAGGCTTAAAAGAAAAATCGATCACTAATAAACAGTAGTGGACATATGCCTGTAGCGGATTAACCTGGTTACAGCAGAAGGCACAGAGTGTTGGTGAGTAAACATCAGTGAAATGCAATTCCTGCAAAATGAGGAGTAAAAAGAAATAAGGTATTTTAACTCCAGAAGGTGACGGTAATAGCCATTACAATTCCATCAAATGAGCACAGTACAGGGACCAAAAAGGAAGCAAACAGGCCGGAGTCTGTCACGCCAATGGATCACCGCCCGTCACCGTTAAGGGAGGGGAGACATCCATCAAAAGAGAATTAGACCTGAGCTGACTGAGAAGAGCTGGATGCGAGGAGGATTTGAGAGTTCATGAAGCTGCAGCCTGAATGGCTTCATCTAAAACTCACTCTTACTGTCACAAAGGTTACACCACAGTACGCACAAAAAAAAAAAAAAAAAAAAAAAAAAAAAAACACCACACTTTACTTTGTTAAAAGTGCTTTGCTGAAGAATTATTAATACTTCAAATAATTTACCTTTAAAAAAATTAAATCCTGGGATTAGGCAGGTGGCTTTTGTGTTGTTGGCATAATTACACAAGACTGTATTTACAATCATAAACATCTACGTGAAATTCGATGCGCTACCAACACATGACCAATAAGGAAATACTGTCAAAGCTACTGCTGGTCCTTATCTATGTTTACCTGTCTACAGGATTTGTGTGCACTCTTTTGTAGACATATGGTACCATATACCTCCAGAAAACAACAGGACAGTATCAAATTCAAATCCTGTGAATCACTGCTGTAATATGCTCCACAAGTTGTTGGACAAACTATTAAGCATGGGAACTTAATGTTTAGCGTAATCACAGTACCTCACTGTAAAATGATTCCTTGATAAAAGGGTGAAAATAATTTCAAAAAGTGTTCGCCCTAGAATCCACTTTCATTAATGGTGATAAAACATGTAAAATCTCCTTTGGAACAGGGAAACATTGAATGTAACACCAGTCCTCTTGTATTTTAATACGCTATTACTAACTTGCATCTTACTTGGTGTGTGAATTTGAATGGTCTCAGACTGATGAGTTGGGTGCAACAGCAGCACAAATGTTTTCAAGCTATAAATCACTTAGTCCTGCCTAAAATAAAAAAAAGGACTGTCAATCCACCAAAAGTCAATACATTGTTGGCTTGAATTAACCCACAAAGAATGTCTCACTAAGCAACCAATCTGGTTGTTTATGTTAATGAGTAAGTAGATAAGTTTGGTTAATAAATTAATCCACATGGTAAAATTTTAGTTACAACAGCAGTGGCATGGTGTGTTAATCTTGACAACGAACACTGAATGTTCTTTGAAAAACTAGTGACATAGAATGAGAGGAATAATCATCTGTGTCACAAACAAAATAAATAACAGCATTTCTGCTCTATGGTTGACAGGCACTTGTATGCAAACATATCATTGCCAACTTTAGCAGGCTATGCCACTGCTGTCATAAGTAAAACGCAATCAAGTATGTCCTGTCAACTATGTCTATTACAATTCAGAATGAGCATTTTGGCCTATTCTTAATGATAAATTACATAAGGTAACTAATATTGTATTTTACTAACAAACATGGTAGTATTTGTTTACATCAATAAAGAGTTCACAATTTGATTGCATCAGATAGCCTACCGGTATTTCAAATAGAAAGAACAACAGTGGAAGAATTAAATAGTAACAATATTGTACACCATCATGGCTCTTGCAGATATTATGGCCACATTAACTACAAACCACAAGATTGTCTACTGGTACACCTATCCCACTCTAAATGACCAATGACTTGTGCAAAAGAGGGCACAGTAGTTTCACAGCCTGTAGGAAGCATAATCACTAGACTGTTCATTCTAACAGAATGAAAGTTAAGTACTATGCAAATTAAAAGACCCCAGAATAAGAACAATCGCATGGCAATTTACAGGTGCCTGGGAGAGAATCAAGCAACTGTGACAACTTATAACGCTAGAAGTTAAAATACTCTTATGCATGTTACTACTGTATTCTTCAGTTCAAACCCTTGATGAACCGGTAGCTTTCCATTGCTAGTCTATCCTGTGTGCAAGCCTCTTCTGCGGCAACAGATACCCATACGAAGCCGCTTACAGTATCATGAACTTTGTCTTCCTAACACTTTTTTATAAACCGCAGCCTCTTAAGTTCCCATAACACGTTGATCATTCCTCTACGAATGAATCGTATTACGTTGTCCTACAAATTTCTATTCTTCCCAGTACTTGCCTGAAAAGCTATTCGTCCACTTTTCACTATACCCGACACTGTCCATTTTGTGCAATTACTCTTCCAAGCACTTTGCTGCCTCTGACGAAATTACTACGTGATAACAAACTTATACTTCTCCAATTTCGTATATTCCATATTGGACTCAAATGTCTGTGTTAATTTGTCAAATTGACACTTCCACATATGAGAGCTCATCTTTAAGGTAAAGATACTTCAGTATCACATAACACATCGCACTTACTTTTGGGTGATTTGTAACCATACAATTTTCGCAGACATTGACTCGGTGTTCGAAACAAAACTGATTCGTTACTCTTCGTTTCGGACATTTACAGAGACCCATAACTATTAAGGCACTTCAGATGTACTGTAAATCACTACAACACACACAAACACTCGTTAAAAACAAAGTAACATAACCATACATCAAAATCTAAGCTACCCGGCCACGTCCGAACAACAAACATCTGACAAACCCATCCCAGACATTTGGCAGCAGAGACACATCTCCATATAACATATGACCAAAGAAGAACTAAGACAGATACTTCAACCGGTCAGCTTGCGGCAGTACACACTTGGATGTTCAGACGTTTAGTTGCCGTAAGTTTATGTCATGTGACTGTCTCATATGTAAACAAAGGTTGCAGTCCTGTTCATGAAGCAATTTGTTGTTAAAACTATTGAAGGATTTAGTTTAGGTGTGCTGTGGTATTTCTATATCATGTTGTATTCGTTTGTATGCAATAAGCAAAACGGGGTAATAGTTACTCAATAGGCCGTCATTGCAATTTACTTAGATTATATTATTTGTACAGAGGATGCACCAAAACTCAGTGGAAACTTGTTTATCGTCTTCTTTATCCCTGTGATTGTTTGGAAGTTTTCATTCTTATAATGAAATGTGTTAATTAATTCAAAATAACTGTGGAGAAATCGTTAAGGCTATGTGTGGTGTCGCACAAGTATGAAGTGCGCGCCACGTACTTACGCCGCGCGCCGCCATGCACGCACGGCGCGGCGTTCGTACGACGTCAGCCACGAGCACCCTCTGCTGCAACTCCGCTCGTGGCCACGACTGCTGCACCCTCCACTTGGGACTGAGATAGGAACCAGTTAACACTTGGGAATCAGATAGGCACTAGGCGACGAGGATGGATAACAAAAGTGGCGACAAGGTTGGGATACAAAAGTGGCGACGAGGCTGGGACACAAAAGTGATTCTGTGATCCACTGCTGGTGTGACTGCTCGGGTGGCCTGCCAGAGCCAAAGACATTCAACGACCTCTGGTTCGACGTTATTTTGTACAACGTCATGCATTGTATTTAAGTCAGGGTGTTCTGTTGTTACATACAGACAATGACCAAACAAGAGTGATTTTTCCTCGTTCCCTGCAACGAGAAGTGTTACGCCTCCTGCATCAAGGACATTGGGGTATTGTTAGGACAAAGCAACTGGCCAGACGTCATTCTACCTGAGTTGGTATGGACGCCCAGATAGAGAACATGACGTCACAGTGTACAGTTTGTGCGGAGCATCAGGCGGCTCCTCCGCAACGTTTCTAACTGGCCACGCCCCAAGGGACCGTGGCAATGTTTACACGTTGACTTTGCCAGACCTTTCTAGAATACGCACTGGTTAATTGTTGTAGACGCTTTCAGCAAGTTTCCTTTAGTGATTGCCATGAACTCAACGACAGCGTCTAGTACAATGAGTGCCTTAACATCAGTGTTTTGCATCGAATGTTTGCCTGAAACTATCGTCAGTGACAATGTACCTCAGTTTGTTAGTGCGCAATTTCAACAGTTTTGTCGTGTGAATGGCATTCAGCATATCACCACCACACCTTTTCACCTCAGTCCAATGGTGAAGCAGAACGTTTCGTTCGAAAATTCAAGTCTCACATGGAAAAGATGAAAGGTCAACACTGCAGGCAGCAAGCTCTTCAAATTTTCCTGTCTACGTATCGGTGCATGCCACGTGACGGCCGAGATGCTACACGGCCGCTGTCACCGCACACTCCTTCACCTGCTGCAGCCTCCCACGCACCGAGTCGGTTTGTATGGTGCTTCGCGTTTTCAGGTTTCTACGCCGGTGCTGTACAGGGTGTTTACTGGAAACAAGACGAGATGGTTCCCGGGCACCATTCAGCCTGTGCTCGGTTGCAATATGTATGTTGTATCTTCTTCCACGGGGTCAGAGCTGCAGTGCCATGCAAACCAGTTGCGCCTGCACAGGCCGCGCGATCCTGTCTCTGGTTTCCTGATTCCAGACCCAGTTCACTGCCAGGGAGCACAGCCACGACGCTCGCCGTCGGGCCCAGTGTCCCCGGACTACGAGATTATCCCTATGGATATCAACGTGCCTCTGCCGCTGTCACCACCACAGATGACAGCGTCACCTGGGCCACGCACCTCAGAAGATGACCTGCTCCCTCTGGGCAGAGGTGTGCGCCCTTCCCCTCGTTTTGGTGGGTTTCCCGAGGAATCGTGAGGTGGATACCAGGGCGCGGACTGCGTCTCAATCCCAGCCTCTGCTACGACGCCCGTCCCACCAGTAACACCCCCACCCAGGCCCTCCTCCCAGTGCCGTCGCCGTGGCCCTCAGCCCTACGCCACGACGGCGCGGCGGTTTGGGGGGAGGGGTGTGGTGTCGCACAAGTATGAAGTGCATGCCACGGACTTATGCCGCGCGCCGCCATGCACGCACGGTGCGGTATTCTTACGACGTCAGCCACGAGCGCCTTCTGCTGCAACTCCGTTCGTGGCCACGACTGCTGCACCCTCAACTTGGCACTGAGATAGGAACCAGTTAACACTTGGGAATCAGATAGGCACCAGTTAAGACTTGGCTATCGGATAGGCACTAGGAATCATCAGTAGGCAGGCCTCTATCTAATCTATGTATCAGCATTCTGCAGTCAAGAACTATGTAAAAGTTAAGTATTACTAAGTCTCTATGAAATATATATCTCGTTCTAATTTACTCTAGTGTTTCTAGTTTCTCCTGTCCCACTGGCTGGTCACCTCCGTACCTGCACAAGCGTGCATCCTTTATTCCTTTGTCGGTCTCTTTCTATTCGGCCACCGACACCCAAGACAACCGGCAGATCAGTTTACCATCACGACTTATTTCGTATTCACAGTGGCTGGCTTCGCCAACTCAAAATAGCTGTCACCGTTCAATATAACCTGCACTATCAATGACTATGAATACATACAAGATTTCAGATGTAAGTTAAGCACTGTCACATTTGGCCAAAAAAGGCAATATCCTTAAATGAGTTACAAGTATTCGATTAACTGTTCTCAGTTGGGCCTAAAATGGGTTGATTTCGCACATGAAATGATTGAACTTAATGAAATATAGCAATTTATCTTCTCAATACTCAATCTCAAATCAGATTGTGTGTGTGTGTGTGTGTGTGTGTGTGTGTGTTTGTGTGTGTGTGTAAGTATTGTGACATAACAAACTTGACACTTGAAAACTGGAAATATCAGACTACTTCAAGTTTTTTTACACAGAAATTCCATAGCATGACATAATCATCCAATATTTCGAATTTCGTTCTCATTCACTGCAGTAAAAACATGACAGAAATCCCATTACTTTACTTATCTTTTATTCATTCGATTACTATACCGAAACTATTTAGACATATGGAAGTATTTCATTGTGCAGTACAGATTAATGTAAAGTCATTAGATGTCACAGAATCATAGGATAGGAAGTAACTCGAATGGAGCGGGTTAACATTTTATGTGATGGGGTTTTAATGAATGTATCTTGATAATGTAGTTCCGCAATCTGGACACAACATTTTCCATTTTTCGACACACGAATGTTCTCAGTTAAATGAACTTACCTTTCGTGACTGTAGAGGTTCTTCAGCATATTGAACTCGGAATTGCATTCCTCTTACTTTTGGAACGTTTTGTGTGAATCATTCATATTCACTGAAAGACAGCAACAACAAATAATAAAAAACACCAATAACGAATTAAAGCAGCAGCTAAGACATCTTCAAACTAGTTGAGAGGTCACGGGAGATCAATTTCCGTCAAATGTCAAAACAGCCATGTGCGTACTGCCACAGACAGACCCACACTTCCACTGCTTAATACTACAACAAAAATACGCACACGATCAGAGACTTTGGGATACATTTATAAAAATAGCAGTCGATGAAGATTAACTGAAAGGAATACAGGTGCTGCTGATCTTGATTTATACATTGTTACTCTCGAAATTGGCTTATTGAAGTCACGGATTATTGGATACGTTGTTTGAGGAGGCTCAAAATTGAGCAAAAACAGCTACACTAGGCATCTGAAGAGCCGACAGTATGCCCTCCAATTACTTGAACAATGCTAACGATGTTTGTAGATACAAATGGTGTGTGATGCTTGCGTAGCAATGGAAATAGTCGACATTTCAGACATCGCTGTCAAATTATTGCTATGGTGCCTGTTCTTTTCGGATATCTCCAAAAGTACAGACACCATTGGTTGACAGTAACGGCACTAATTCTACGAATTCGATATATTGAAACTATTCGACAGCTTCAGGGTGTTGAAATAAATTCAGCAGTGAAGGTGAAAATTTGTGCTTGAGTGGGAATCGAATAATGATTTTTCGCTTCAGGTCGCGTTAACCAATTTTATTTTGTTCTTCAGATTGTTCAGACCATTGCAGATGTGTGTTCGTCTTCGTTCGTTGTTCTTCGTTCAGTTATGTTTTGGTAGAGAGAGCATTCAGCCCTCTGGCCGAACGTGTTGAGCCACTGCACCAGCGACCAGTTAGGCTAACCAGGCACACTTCCCTTCCAACCTAATTTCTCAACTTATAGCACACTACGATAGTAATGCCTCCTGCCCATCAATAAATCTTGATATTAAAGCGTCCACACTGAAATTGTCACTATCTCTTGTGGGAATATTTACAACCAGTGGAAAAATGCTCCTGTCAGAGCACAGAAAAGGCGAATATGTTCTCTGACACAAAATGTGGAGCCAGATGCCTCAATCCTCATTCCGACTTCCTCACCAAAAATTTTGGCATGTGAACATATTCACGCACTTTTAGCGCATAACTTTGTAAATACTTTTGCCCAATTAAGACGTCATCGTCAGCAATATCATCTCACTGTCAGTGTCTGTCTGTCCGTTTGTTTGCTGCAAGGAGGTTAGATTATAACCTCATTGGTTTGCTGTCTCTCCAACTGCTGCTTTATGTCTGTGTCAAACTTTCAATGTGTTCATCTCTTTCCCTCGCGATTCCTCACTACTGTCTGTTTCTGCCACTTTCATCGTCTCTCTGCCCCACTGACGTTGTCCCATTCACTTCCTGTCCTGTTGCCAGTATCCTTTCTTTCTCACTTAGAGTCGGCTTTCATTGTCTTCAGTCACGATTGTCTCCTTTACACATATGTCCATGGGGATAGTTTGCTTGTAGTTTGACCTGTAGACCGGAAAACTTTAGCACGCGGGTACTAGGGATGGGAAAAATGCACAAATTGTTTAGTGCCATAGTATTGGAGAGCCGCACGCTCATGCTTTATGTATGGTCTCCATTCGTCTCAGTTTCCCACTGTTTTCCCTTTTGCTCCAATTGCTACTATCTGTATCTGTCTTAGTTTGTTGTTGTCACTGATCCTGACTTCCGACATCTCGTTTCGCTTCCCACTGTTGTTTTTATGCACATGCCTTTTTCCTGAACTGACACTTTCTCTGTTCCATCATATACAGCTCTCTCTGCCTGTCACACTGTGTCTGTCTACTCACATTCAGCCGAAAAAAGCGCGAATATGTTCGCATGCCAAAATTTTTGGTGAGGAAGTCGGAATGAGGATTGAGGCAGCTGGTTTCACACCTATAAAGGAACTTGTTTTTGCCTTCTAAGTGACAAAATTGTTCTCATTTTTATTATAAGCCACAGTAAAACGTAACCTTAATAGTTACTCAGCCCGTAGTATGCCAGTGACCTCAAAATAGTACAAAACAGTTGTAGGAAAACACGCAGGCAGGATTCCAATTGGTATCCTATGTGAAAGAAGATTATGTTACAAAGAATACCAGAGCCAGACATCAATATTAGTGTGGATGCACAAAAATCATCTGACTCCTGGCATATATGAATAAAACTACAGATCACATACTGTTTTAGTCTGAGTGCGAGCCTTCAGACATCGTTTGCCTGACCATAGTGGCCGTCAGTACTTGGACGCAGCGTCGTTCATTAAGAAAGTATGGCCCCACGAATCCAAGTTAAGCAAGAGAGAAAGTGGGGTAGAAAATCTCCCCCCCCCCCCGAAATAAGAGCATGTTGTTGTCGATCTGGGCGGGTGTTTGCAGGCGATGTCGGTTTACTTGTTTTCTGTTATATAGACTGTTCTCTTCTGTGAGCAACTTCTCCCACTCTGTTATTCTCCGACTACCTTTATTCATGCGAACCCGAGTATGTTCTCTGGAATTCAGAGTATAAAGTAGATACTCCGTTTTTTTATTTATTTTTTATTCATACGGCCCATTATAACCACCTTGACTGTAGTTTTGTGTTTGCTTATGGGACAGTGATTTAAACTTCTGACAGCTTAAACGTCCGAATAACTAAGTGCGTACTGCCGCGAAGCAGCCTCGGAGTTTGTTTGCGCAAGTTTTCTTTGACTCTGGAAATGTAGGCCTGCGGTATATATCTTTGTGTTGGTGAAGCTCTCTGTAATGTTTTCTGTTTATGTTTTGGTTTGACCGGTGGACACCGGGACAGTGCATTACAATAAATGGTTTTGTGATGGTTAGTGGAGTATGGCGAACGACCGTTGACACTGTATCAACCTTTTGAAAAGTGACATCGAAATGGTTGAAGTTACGTGCAGTACAACTCTATTTACTGTTGGGAGATTTCCCATGGTTTTCGTCTTGGAGCAAACTGATGAAAACAAAATTATCGCACAAATGATTAAGGTGATTATAGTGTTACTGCGCTAATCATTATTTCTTGCTATATGACATTCATGCCCGGAACATTGATGTTGCATCTTTTTAACGCAAATATAGGCTAGAATATGTCATTACATGCATATGATTTCACCAAACTTAAATATTATAGGACCATCTATAAAAATTAAATTATTTACTACTTGTTGGCATTATACACTTCGTTGAATGTATGTTAGAAAGATAGCTCTCTAGTGAACTTTTCACAGACACCTATGAGATATGCTTCTGGAAATCTCCAACTGTATTGTAGGTATTTAGATTCTTATTACGTGTAACATAAACATTTAAACTTATTTGGAAATTAAAGCTCTGTAATTGCAGCAAACATACAGCATTGCAGATTATCGTATAATGTTACATAACCCAATATTTAGACAAAATTTATCTTTTAGATTAATTCGTTTGATATCACCTTGGTACCGCCTACTCTGTTGAAGGTTAAAACTATGGTTTCACTATGGCAGTGAACTTTTAGTCAGTATGAAACAATATTGAGTGTATGCCCGCTCTGGTGGAATTATGGTTTTAACCTTCGATGAATTATCACTCGGTGTCAAACCCATAAAAAAAATAGGAACTTTGATAATCAATCCATATTATTTTGTGCAATCTTACATTTTCCTAATTGAGTGAGATGGCACAGTTATTATTGCAGTGGATTTCTAGTGGAATAATGTCATTTCAAAATCCAGTTTTAGATTTATTGTGGTTTCCTAAATCATTATTTAATAGGCCATGGGTAGCCTTCATTGCCAGCTTTCCCCCCAATCTAAGATTGTGGTATGTCACCTAAGAGATGTGAATCCCAAACAATCTTATAATTTTTCAGTCATCAGTCTTATTACTTGTAGGATGCAATTCACCACATATTCCTCTCCTTTGCCAACCTGTTCATTTCAGAGTATGAAGGTTAAATGCAATTTAGGTGATGTTGGCTTCTTCTTGACTTACAGATGTTGGTTGCAGAGCAATGAATGATGGGAGGTGAAGGTAGCCAGTCTGGAGTGGCGTTTAGACAGCCAATAAGAAACTGCCATCATTTTAAGCGTTTCTTCATTCAGTAGTGACTTTTATTAGTTGTCATTTAGAAGACTGCTTCCATTTAAAGCAGTGTAATGAAGAAAAAAAAAAAAACTTTTACAACGGTTTAGTTCTCAACAGAACTTTTTAAAAGATATTTCCAGCCATTACTTCTCTTAAAAAATTGAAATCTAGCCTATAATTTTTTTTATTTCTTTATATAAGTGATTTTGATCTGTTGATCTTTTTCGATATAGATATAGATATATCTTGTTCGATATAGATTTTGTATGGGGTTGTGTTTTCTATAAGGAACACTTTTGTGAGATTTAAAGATGGAAAGTCCAGGTTGGAATTCAACAATATAATAATGACAGTTTATGACTCGTCACTAAAATGTATGTTGAACTGTGACAGGCACATAAAAAAGATACACATTTACACTTAAACTATTGGCCATTGGCGTTGTTCAGAAAAAAAAGAGCATTCACACAAGCACAATTAACAGTTCTCTGGCTGCTGCACTCCAAATCATAGTGCGGCAGCTGGAGATCACGGCTGTGTGACAGTGCAGTGTGATTGTGTGAATGGTCTTTGTTCTGAAGAAGGCTAATGGCCAATAGCTTAAGTGTTTTATGTGTGTGTCTTTTTTATGTGCCTGTCACAGCTCTCATTATATTTCTTTGTGGTGAGTTGTAAACTTTTGTAAAACTAATGTACACTATGCCCGGGCATCAAAAACTAAAAGCTCTTTTCTATGAATATGTCAAAACTTTTGACTCTTGTTAGGCAGGTGCCTTATACCATAAGCCTAGCTGTAATTTCTGTGAGTGAAATGAGCAGTAACATTTTTGTTGTGACTCATCAGAGACAGTATGCAACAAATATGTCACAATTTTACAGTTACTCAAAAAAATGTCCCTTTCACTTACACTAGGGTTGAGAAAAAACCCAGTTAAAAAAACCAGCCCAGTGGGTTCAATTTTTGGGGGGTTGTCGACGAATTGTTGTGATGAAGTCTGGGTCACTTTATTGAAGATACGTGAACGTGCAAATTGGAGAGTTAGGCTGATCCTTAAATGTGTGACTTACTGTCGTTTTATCTTGAATTGGTACATTCATTTCAGTTCTGAAAGTCATTGTTGCATTTTCTCTCGTTGAATGCGAGAATCTGCCAACTTCATACTAATTGTTTATGTCTATTACGAAAAGTAAAAAATGTTTTAAACAATATTACTGTGTTAAAGCAGCACATTTGTCATTGAATAATAACTCAGTCAGTATCATGAAAATAAATCTTGAAGTTCTGAGTCTGAACCCATTCACATCCTTTTTTTACAAGTGCAAAAAGCCAGTTTGCGCCATGATCTACTTTAAACACAGTAAGTTAATTTTAAAAATGGAAGGAGATCAAGCACTGTTAACTGTTTGTGGTGGTAAAGAGTGGCTTTCTTAGCCCAATATTACACTAACACATTTTCTTTGACAAAGATCTGTGATGTGGTGCAAAACGAGGTAACACAATGTTATCAAATATTACATCATGGCCCCTACAAAACTTCTGACAACACTTATTTACTGTGCTCTGCAGTTGCAGGTACTGTAATTGCAATGGCTGTACATTTGAAAGAGGGAAAGGAAATGCGTTAAGCCACGGGTTTCAGAATGAGCTAATAAAAGCATACACCATTTGTTACAGGAGCTTCAAATTAGGATCTTATGAAAATTACTTGACAGTGGAGGAGAGTACATTTCAGTATGTGCTCAGGAGAATTTAGAAGCTAGGAACAACCAAGTATATCAATGGAGAAAGCAAACTTATTAACAAATGCCCTTCAAAACAGTTTGTGTTAAATTACTGGGACTTTAAACTACAGGAAAATGGCTCATGGAGGTGCCTCCAAAATGGATTGCAACTTTTCTATCATTTAGAATTGCTGATATGGACTATTTTCCTGGTACTATGTTTCTGAGACAGTAATTACTCAGTTCCATCCAATCAAGTGGTGGAATGTAATAGAACTCAAAACAACAACAACAAAGGATTCTTACCAACAGGTTTTATTAGTTTCATAAAAAGCCTTATTTTTTACCCTGCCAGCACTGCATCCACCGACAGGATTTTCTACATGTATGGACTTGTGTGGTCAAAACTTAGAAACAATTTAGGAGAAAGAAAAGCAGAAAAGTTAGTAAAGTTTCTGCATTATTTAAAAACAGACTAAATTGTATATTCCTCAAAGTGAAAGATTACCTTTTTTACTGTATTAACTTTATGATATTTATAATAACTATTTAAAAAAATGTTAGTAAAACTAATTGTTGTGCTTAGTAGTTGCCTACAATATATATGATTCCTCTAAGTTTCAATTTGTATCATTAAATCCTTATATGTGTGTATTGTTGGGTTTTATTGGATTTTTTAAAATGGGTATTTCTTTAAAAAAACCACATTTTTTGTCAGGTTAAATTACAACAATCCTGACTTACACACAATTAACAAGGCAGTATGTTACTTAGAAGTTTTGTTAAATATTGTTCCATATCAGAAGTAAGCTGGTGACGTTTGAGCAATCTCATTTAACTACCAGGTTGCGAGTTCTGCCTGAAACTCGCATGAATCTTCATAAGTGTTTTAGTCTGCTCCAACTGAGAAGACTGTGACTTGCAGTATCAAGTTGAAGGAGGTGCAACAGAAAATGAACGTCATTCATCCATAATATGAATTCATTGGGAATAGGCTAATTCTTAAGTAACCTCATGGGAGAAAATGGAAAATGATGCAGGGGACCACTAAATGCATTCCCCTCAGGGGGCTCAGCATTAATTTGTTGAGTAAAGGCTTGGTGAACCCAGGGACCCTGAGCTGAGGGGTGGTAGGTGCCACCAGTCCTTGAGACACCTTAACCTCTGGATACTTTTCAGCAACCATCATGTGGCACGGCTGTGCAACGTTGTGTGTATCAGGGAATGCGGATCTTGGCTTGACTGCCTGGGTCATGAGGAAGTACCTCTTTATATATATTTAAAAAAAAATCTCAATCCCAAGGTGTGCTATGTACTGAGGGGATGCATGGCTGTTGAGGCGGTGGGATGGGTGTACCACTGGGGAGTAACAACATTGTGTAACGGTACAGAACCTTAAACTTACTAACTTTGTCTTAGGGGATGACTTATTCCTGCTACTTTTGGCTTGTTGCTGTCCATATACGTATTGATTCATTTGTAAAACTAAACATTCAATTTCGAAGTCAGGGAATGTTTAACTAGGGTGGCATCTACTAAATAACTGACTACAACAAGAGGTTTGAGTTTTTACTAAAATTGTTTCTTTCCCACTGCATGATTACATCTGGAGAGAACTACTAAATCTGTAGACTGCGTCTGGTATGTAAGCTCGAGCCCCCAATATTGCTAACAAAATAGCTAATGTACGTTTAATCATTTGGATAATGTTCCTAAAATGATTGCTATTAAAGTTTGTTGTTCTATCAAAAAAAACAAAAAACAAAAAAAAAGTCTGAGTTCCGACTACTGTTCAGAATCAAAGTCCACTTCCGAAAATTTTCAGAGTCCAGCGTGGCGGATCCTGCGGCTATGTTCATCAGCTATCGTCTCACTTGATTTCACTGCACTCGCAACACACGTCTGTCATCAAGACTGAACTGCTGGCTACTGGTGCTGGGCCGCTCAAGATACTCCCTTATACAAGATATGTGGGGTCTTTCCAGTAATACTTCCCCCTAACAAGGTTCAGTGGCTCTCCCAGTAGTGTACAAAACTTTTTAAATAATTATTGAAATGTTGATATCATTAGATACACACTAACATTCTAATGCAAATGCATACTTTAATTCCTAAACACTAATAATAGCCCCAAAATCTTAAGTTTAAGTAAGCAAATGAGTACCTTCAGCATGACAAGTAAGTCTTTTGGCAAAGTGTTTTTCAGGTAGATTTTCCAGGCCTCTTTCTAATGCACTGTTCTGAATTACTATGCTCATAAATTTAAACAAATTACAGTCGATAAACAAATAAATTAGTTTACAAGACAACATATTAAAATAAACAAAAATAATATATTTGAAATAGGTCATAATGTGTGTTTACGACACCTGCAACTTATCACCGCCTCGCTGTTTGTGTATATGTCTTGTGTTAATTGTTATCAAATCACTATTGTTTTTCCTTAAAAGTGTTTTATTATGCACAATATAAATGTTGCAGATAATATGGTTATACCAAACTTAGCGTCTTGATGAGACTTTTCATGTGAGTCCTTACTCGTTACTGTAGTTCAATTAGTTTAGCCTCTGGATTTTTTCAAAGTGAATAAATATTAGTTATCTGAATAACTTTTGATGTAAAATTAATATAAATGATGTCAACACATCATCTGAATTGCATTGTTCTCATCTTTCTTTTGCTACTAAGTGCTAATCTGTAACTCTAATAGTGTCAGCATAGTATCTAAAATGAAAGACAATGACTTTTTTGGTGGGAACAGTAGCAGTCACTTGACTTCACATCTGCTGCGTGCTTTGCCCATTTGCATGCGGCCTATCAGCATGGTACCCACGTGCTTTTGACCCGCCACGCAGATGGGGAACCGGCCGAGGCTTACCTCCTCGCGGCAGCTGATTGCCTGTTCACTCATCACAAATTTCAATGCTCTCCGCTTTGTGCTCCAAACGGTGTTGCACATTGTTGTATCGTCACAACCCAACCTAATAAGAGGACTTGGGTAGCCGGTCCTCCTAATTTAGGCGTTATTCAAAACGAGGTGGGAACAGTTGCAGAACACAGAATGTTTGTTTGATTATCAGGCGGAAAGAGGGTAACTTCGAAAAATTGTCACCATTTTACATTCAGAAGGGTCTGGAAGGTATTGCCGGTGACCCAAAATCTGTAAAGCGCTCGCAGAATGGAACGTTGTTGGTGGAAACTAATAACTTCACAACAGGCAGCAATCTTGCAGAAAGCCATATGCCTTGGAGAATATCCTATTGAGACAGAGTTACATGGCACTCTGAACCACAGTAAAGTTTTAGTCACTTTTAGGGATCTCGCAGACATGACAATTTAAGAACTGAAAGGTGAGTAGGCTCTGGATGGCACCGTTGACGTTAGAGTATTATGAAGAGAGAAGATGGGGAGTTAACAAAATCCGACTCCTTTATCCTCACTTTCAATAGCCCGAAACTCCCTGATTACATCAAATCTGGCTTTCTATGGTTAAGAGTACGGGCCTGTGTCCTGAATCCAATGGATTGTTTTAAGTGCCAGCGGTTTGGGCATACCACCCTTGGATGTAGGGGAGAAACTACTTGCTGCAAATGTGGTAAGGCAGATCATGATGGAGTTGATTGTTCAGCTCCTCAGAAGTGTGTCAATTGCTCTGGGAAACACCCAATTTGGAGTATGAACTGAGTGTATAACTGAGTGTATACTTGAAGGAAAAGAAGGTCCGGAAATTAAAACAACAACGAGAATATCCTATAATGAGATCAAAAAGATCTTAAAGGCTATGCAGCCTCCTTCATTTGTCACCTCTTTTGCTGCTGCTATTGAAAGGCTAGTCTCCAAATATGATGTTTTTACACAAACTGTGGTTGCCAGTGTCGATATTAACACATGCTAATGCCTATGCAATATGACAGAAGTTACGGCCCCCGTAGTCATTCCGAAAATGATGGAACGCAGTACTGCTAACTGACAGTGGAGAGCTCCTACCACCTTTGATGCCAGAATCTCTTCCAACGAACAGTGTAGCGACCACTTCCACTATTGAAACATCGAAAAAGCAAGCTAAGGCCAAAAAGGATTAGGAAAAGTCCCAAGTGAAACCTATAAGTAAGCAGTCAAACCCGGTTGATGTAATTATGGTTGATGTGCCATGTGATTTGGCTCCAGAACCCATGGAGTTTGATGTCACTCTGGGGCAGTCAACTCACTACAAAACTGACCTTCCACTGTTGACCCCCCTCCTGTTGCAGGTGGCCAGTCCCTCCTTGATAAATGTCTCCCATCATGGAGTTAAACCTGCAGGGATTTAGAACACATATGGAGGAACTACGCTTATTATCTCAGGGATGATGTATTTTTATCTGTCTCCAGGAGACTAATTTCAAGCCCTCCGGTAACCCTGAGATATGTGGAGACTTTCTCCAAAGGAAGGATGACGTTAATAGAGAGAGAGGAGTGGTGGCTGTTTTCGTCAACACAGCCTACCACTCTGTACTCATCTCTCTCCACACAACCCTACAAGCTGTTGCAATGTCGGTGCATGCGCATCACCCACTGACCATATGCTCCCTGAATCTGCCTCCGCAAGATCCGCTGAATGAAAAGGCTCTTGAAGACCGCCTTCAACAACTCCCCCATCCAGTCATCCTTTTTGTTGATTTTATGCTCACAGTGTGCTTTGGAGCTCTGTAGTGACTTGCCCCAGTGAAAGAGCGGTTGAGGGGTTTCTCTTCTTTTCATGTGCCCATTTATTAAATACAGGCAAGAGTGCACACTTTTGCACTGCAACAGGGTCATTCTCTGCAATTGATCTTACAATATGCTCTCCGGCCCTTGCCCACTTTGCTCAATGGGAAGTGGATGCAGACTTACATTTTTGTGATCACTTCTCAATTTGGATTGGTCTTCCAGACAGAGTAGAGCCCGAAAGGAAGCCATCTCGATGGATGCTTAGTAGGGCAGATGACTCTTTACTACCAACTTGCCGATCTTAAGCACTGTCATGGCATCCAGGAATTGGTGGCTCATGCTACCGAAACTATCCACCACACTGCCGCTGACTCCATTCCAAGGTCTTCCGGGAGCCCAAAAAGGCATCCAGTCTCTTGGTGGAATGCCGAATGCCATTCTGCCATCAGGACAGAAGAGTGACTCTGAGACGTTTCAAGCGCCGCCCGACTGCAGAGAACCTCACAGCCTTTTTGATGTCAACGGCCCAATCTCGCCGGATTATTTATGGGTTAGGTTGTGCCTTGTGACTGCTGTGATGGGGAGTGGTACTCCCCACACCAACCTGCATGACATTGCCCAGACTATGGTGGCCCATTTTTCAAAAGTTACCACTACCGCCAGTTACGATCCAGCTTTCCATTGCCAACGGGTGGCTGCTGAGAGGGGTCTTTTGGACTTCTGGTCCAGCATTGAAGAAGGTTATAACTACCCCTTTACTATGTGGGAACTGAATTCTTCATTGTCTGCGTCTCTTGACACATCCTTGTGTCACGACAGATCTGCTACACTATGATACAACATCTCATGAGGCAAAATCGGGAAATCCTCCTCAAACTTTTTAACTATATCTGTGCATCAGGCCAGTTCCCTGACTTGTGGAGGGAAGCCATTTGTAATTTCTCTTTTGAAGCAGGGGAAAGACCGCACTAGTCTGAGTAGTTACCGTGGTGTTGTCCTGACCAGCTGCGTAGGAAAGACCATAGAGCAGATAGTCAATCGCCGCCTTGTCTGGATACTGGAATCTATGCAGCTTCTCGGCCACTTTCAGTATGGGTTCAGGAGATATTGCTCCACCTTTGATAACCTGGCCTTCTTGGAAGCAGCCCTACAACAGACTTCCCTGCATCAGCATCACGTTCTGGGTGTACTTTTTTATATTGAAAAGGCCTATAACACTACTTGGCAGCATCTTATCCTAAGACAGCTACATGACTGGGGTTTTCATGGTTGTCTTCCCCATCAATCATTCCTTTCTCCACATTATTTTAGATACTGAGGCAGTGACACCCTTTCTGATTGCTTTGAGCAGGAGAACAGAGTCCCTCAGGGTACTGTTTTAAGCATGACCTTGTTTGCAATAGCAATTAACAGTATTACTTCTGTCTTGAAATGTCCTGTCCAGTGTTCTCTATTTGTGGATGACTTCTCTGTCTTTTGCTCTTCTTCCAACCTTGCTATGACTACGTATTAGCTGCAGCTCACTCTTCAGTGGATGGATGAATGGGCGAAAAAGACTGATGTGTGTCCTTTTTAACTGTTCACATACTGTTTTTAATTTACCTGAACTGTGTATGAGGGGCTCTGTACTTACTTTTAAAGACGCAGTGAGGTTTCTGTGCCTCACATTCAATTCCAAACTTACATGGTTGCCACACCTCAATGACCTGAAGACCCGGTGGCTGAAAGCAATGGCAATTTTAAAATGTCTTAGTCACACTTCTTGGGTTTTATAGAGCCTTTGTGTGATCTCGTCTTGCTTACTGGTGCACTGTGTATAGGTCTGTATGTCCGTCTTATTTAAGCGGTACACCACACAGGGATTTGGCTAGCAACTAGTGCAGTTAGGACGATCGCTGTACAAAGTCTCTGTGCTGAGGCTGCAGACCCGCCACTGTAAATCAGGCAATGGCTACTCGTGCTGTGCCAGGCATATGTATCACTGTCCACCCCCTTCACACCAATATACCATACCGTTGCTCAGCCTCCATTGGAAAGACTCTTTCACTATGAGCGACAAGGCCATATGGGATTCGCATATGGGATTGCCTTCTTGAAATGGGGTGGCTGGTTTTTAATGTTCTACAATGTGGTTGAGGCAGGGTTCCCCCTCGGCTTCTCCAGAGGCCCCAACTTGTTTTAGATATGACGAGTTTCAGCAAAGATGAAACTTTTCATATTTTAGATAACCATAACATTTTTACAGTGGTGTATACTGATGACTCCAAGCAAGGTTACTCTGTTGGCTGTTCAGTTGTGTGTCCCTATCGTATTGTCAGGGTTCACCTCCCAGAGAGTTGTTCCGTTCTTTCCGTAGAGCTACATGCGATCTTTAAGGCACTACAGCAGATACGTCACATACAGGGAAAACAGCTTCTGCTTTGCTCTGATTCTCTCAGCACTCTGCAGTCATTGCAACAGCTCTATCTGACATGGTAGTGGGGGCTTTATTCAATCTTCATGTAGATTAATGAATTGTTGTATTAATTAGGCAGTTTCTGAGTCTATTTCTATAATATATAGCCGTAAACACAGTCTGATACCTTCACCCAAATTTATTAATTTATTTGATAAATAAAGTGACTTGTAACTTGTAGTCCACTATATTGGGAGCTCAAGTTATTCATTCATCAACGTAAGAACTTTTAGTGATTACTACTTAGCAGCATTGTAAATTATTGTAAGAAGACTAAATTGTTTCGTTAAAATGTAACTATTTGCAGTTGATGAAAAGATTTAAGGAGACACCTTTTTCAATCTAGAAAATGTCAACATGCCAACAGTTTGTTCCTTTATATTTTTGTAATTTATTAAATTTCAAGTGGTTGTATCTTGGAATATTTAGTACACCTCTAGACAAACAGATAGTCAGAATATCAAAGCCAGTGCATTGCACCCACAGGTGTGTGTGTGTGTGTGTGTGTGTGTGTGTGTGTGTGTGTGTGTGTGTGTTTTATTGAAAGGACCAGCCTCAAGAGATACACACTTCTTCAATTAATATAGTTGACCAAATTGTGAATAACTCTTTCCTTTTAAATTCACTGTATTATTTTGTTGTCAGCATGGTGGTGGCTGCGTTGCAACTTCGACAGGACCATATGGCATCTGCTTATCACCTCCTAATAGTTTGGAGTTATATCAAGATGAAGCAGTCTTCTCCACTGAGTTCATCAGGGACTGCTGTTTGGCCAATAGGATTTTGGATATAAATCAATACAGGTAGAATTTTTTTCTTTTTCTAGAAGCATGCATATAGTTTTGTAACTAAATGTAACATTAAGTTATTTTTGATTAATGATGAAAATTCTACTCAGAGATGATAAATTATTTTTCAAAAGAGATAGATTGACTGGCCAGTACTTACCTTTGTGCTGTACCGCCGATAGTGACACAAACGAAGAAAAAGAAAAAAAGGGATAAAGAAGGACAAGCTTTCGGAACACAGTTCCTTCTTCAGGTGGGAGAGAAGGGAAGAAAAAAGGATGGGAACGGAAGGGAAAGGTAATTCATGACCTAGGTCATGAGGAGTGTGGAAGTTAGAGATACTGCATACTAGTTCTGAGCCAAGCCAGAGAGGATATATAAAACCAAAGAGGAAAGATCAAGCAGTAAAGAGAAGAGATGATGAGTGAACTGAATGATGCTGAGGGGTGTAGGAGGGATGGGGGGGTTGTTTAAAAACGTTTTTGATTAGCAGGGAAAGATGGACACACACACACACACACACACACACACACAGAGAGAGAGAGAGAGAGAGAGAGAGAGAGAGAGAGAGAGAGAGAGAATAGTATTAATGGTATCAATAAAACCATAGGATTATTGCTTAGTCCTTTGAATGTCCTGTAAATAATGGAGGATAGATAACAACTCGGCATAACGAGGCTCGCTGAGCTGTGGACAGGCACGAAAAATAGACAATTACATTCACATAACTTCATCAGAAAAAGAAACATATTCTTACACAGAACCGCCATGCCTGGCTGCTCCAACACCACATGCATCTTGACTGTGAGTTTGGTGGGGAGTGGAGGGGAAGGGTGCTGGGTAAGGGTGGGGATGGAAAGTTCCTTGTTGCATGATGGCTTGTAAAGGCTGTGATAGGTGGGAATGTGAGATGTAGCATTGAATAAGTGAGAAAGGATAAAATGGAGGTGTAAAGTAGTGTGGGGAAGGAGTGGGGGGATTTGAAATGATTAAAAATAATAAGGAAAAACTAAAAGGGGAAAAAATAGAAATAAAAAAGTAAGTAATTGAGGGGATGTTGTAAGAGACAAAACACATTTGCAAGGAAGACATGGACTGGAGAGTTACAAGATAATGAGAGGGGAAGGAGGGGAGGGGGGATAATGTTAGGCATTGGATGTAGGGATGGCAAGTTATCTTATGTTAAGGCCAGGATGCTTGTGGGACCATAGAATGTGTTGGAGGGACAATTCCCATTTGCACAGTTCAGAACAGCTGGTGGTGGAGGGGAGGATGCAGATGGCTTGGGTAGTAAAGCAGCCAATGAAATCCTGAGTGCCTTGTTTAGCCACATGCTTTGCTACATTGTGGTCCATCTTGCTTTTTGCCACTGTTTGGCAGTGGCCATTCATCCTGATTGACAACTGGTTCGTTGTCATATCAATATAAATGCTTTGCTATGACTGCAGTAGAATTGGTAAAAAAACATGGCTGCTTTCACAGGTGCCCCAACCTCTGATGTGATAGGCCAAGCCTGTTACAGGACTGGAATAGGAAGCACTGGCTGGCTGGGTGGGTGGGTGGATTGGGCAGGTTTTGCATTGGGGTCTTCCACAGGAATATGATCCCTATGGTAAGGGGTTGGGAGTGGCATAGGGATGGACTAGGATGTTATGGAGGTTGGTTGGGTGATGGAACATTACTTTAGGAGGGATTGGAAGGATCTTGGGTAGCATGTCTCTCATTTCAGGGCATGATGATAGATAGTCAAAGCCTAGACGAAGGATGTGATTTAGCTGTTCCAATCTGGGGTGGTATTGGGGGACAAGAAGGACACTTCTTAGTGACTGGTTACTGGGGTTGGAGGGAGGATTGGTGGTGTGTGGGGATATAGCCTGGGAAATCTCTTTGTGGGCTAGGTCAGAAGGATATGTCTGTTTGTGAAGGCCTCAGTGAGACCTTTGGCATATTGGATAAGGGACTTCTCATCACTGCAAATTTGTCATCCGTGGGTGGCAAGGCTGTATGGGAGACATTTTTTGATGTGGAATGGATAGCAACTGTCACACATTTGTGAATGGAGGCTTTGTGTAACTTGTGAATTCAAATAAAATAATTTAAGTGCGCTTTAATTAATGGAAGTCAACTGCAAGCACTAAAAGTTCGAAGAAACAATTTCACACTAATGTTGTAAACTAAAGCTCAAAATCCTTGCAAACAAATAGGAAAACATGTAAAAAGTACATCACATAACATGACTACAGATATCAATTGCACCAAATACTTATAGATCACTGCTGCTTCAAATCACATTAACAAACATTATAAACAAAGAAGTTCCCTAAGTATAATGAAAAGTTGAAGTACTTAACTCTCACTCACAGTATTATCTGATGGCCAACTAAAAGTTAGTTTGAAACTGAAACAAATTGTTTTATATCTAATGAAAAGTTCAAGCATATAACTCATTTGGTTGTTTGGGCAAATACTCCTCTCAACTTCACCACTGATCAGGATTGGACCGAAAGTCTACGCACACCCTGTGGCTCATGCATAAATATTTTCCTTTGTATCACACACTACTGAATTCATGTTAATCACTTAAATAATGGCCACCATTCACATCTAAATCTGATCGCTCATAGCTGTAAGATATTAGAGCACACACAAAATTATTGCACTATTTTTGTGACCTCTTATTAAAATTACAACACACTAGTTACCAGTCACAAGCTGTTTACAAAGTTCAAAAAGTATTCCAGTTTTTTCCTGCTGGGGCTCAGCAATCATTGCTGAGAATAGTCCTAGCGAACCTAGGTCCCCTGAGGAGAGGACCAGTGAGTGCCACCAGCCCTCTGTCACTACAAGCTCTGGGCATGGTTCATCGATCACAATGTGGAATGGTGGTGGAATATTGTGTCTCGCAGAAAACGGGGCTCTTGGCTTCACTGCCTGACTGCCAAGGAAGGTACAAACTTGTATGTAACAAAAATCTCAATATGAAGGTGTATTGCATGCATGCCAGTGAGAGACGTGGTGTTGAGGCAGAACAGTCATTAGCAGGCAAACTCTGGGGAATTTGCTGCACCTCAGCTGTTGAAATTAATTGGAAGTAGCCTTTAAAATGAATAATTTTCTTTTACTAAACATTTAATAGTCAAAATAATTTTCTTTCACTACACTTTTAATTATTAAGAGGATACTGTACTAGAAGTGGTTAGAAAATGTATCAGAACAGTGGTGTGTAAAGGCGGGAAGAAACAGACAGCTTGGTGGAATGACACAGTCATGGAATCCTGTGAAAGGAAAAAAGCGGCATCTCAAAAATGGTTCCATACTCAAACTCAGGTAGACAGAGAAAGTTATATTGAAGAAAGGAATAAAACCAAACAGGAAATTGCAACTTTCAAGCAGAAATCGTGGGACAACTTTGAAAGTAAGTTAGAAACTTTGGGCGAAGCCACTGGAAAACATTTCTGGAGTCTTTGAATGAATATGGGAGAAGGAATTGACAAGTGTTCTGTATAGGTCAGGCAAGATGCTAGCGAATCCTGTGAATGTCTTGGGCAGATGGAGGAAATATTTTGAAAAGTTATTCAATGTAGATGAAAACACATTTAGTGATGTTCCATATTTTGATGTTCAATGAGATAGCAATGATGGTGGAAACACAATCACATTTGAGAAAATTGAAGGAATGATCAATACATTGCACAGCAATAAAGTCGCTGTGATAGATAATCTTAAGTCAGAATTTGTCAAATACAGCAGGATGTCAGGTCTCAAATGGTTACAAAGAATAATTGAAATGGCATGGGAGTTGTGGAAGGTTCTGTCTGACTGGAGGAAAGCAGTACTCACACCAGTTTTCAAGCAAGGAAACAGAAAAGATTGTAACAACTACAGATGTATCTTTTAACACTTTGGAGACGAGTGATGTGGCTTCTATATCAGTCAGACTCCAGTGACCATTTCCTGTGTGTCATTCGTCTGCTGACGCCCATCCCATCAGGGCATCCTTGCAACTGTTAACTTTCTAAAGCTAACTGGCAGCTGTTTTCCTCCTTAGCAAATTTCAGGGGAGATCATTTTCCCAGTATTGATGACCAGGTCGACTATCTCACTAATACTATTCTCTTTGCCGCCAAATGTTCCATCCCTCGCACCTCCACCTTACCACGTTGTACCTAGGTGGAATGTGGCATGTCATGAGGCAATCAGAGCTTGGAGACGTGCTCTTCACATTTTCAAACACCATTCTACGTGGGAGAATAGCATTCAGTACAAACGATCGCGTGCGCACTGTCGCTGAGTCATTAGTGAAAGCAAATGAGCTAGCTGGCTCTCGTTCATCAAGTATTTTAACAGTTTCACTCCCTCTTCCATTGTTTGGGGCAACCCCTGTCACGTTTCTGGGACCTCAGCTTATTCCGCAATCTCTGGCCTCACTGTTGCAAACAGTGTCATTGTAGACCCCCTTGCCATCTCGAACACCATGAGCTGATACTTCGACGAGATTTCCAGCTCCTCAAACTACCATCCCAATTTCCTCTCTAGAAAACGGGCAGTAGAAGAAAGGACACCCTCTTTTCACTCTGAAAACAATGAACACTGTAACATCGAATTTACCATGATGAAGCTTCAACATGCACACTCTTCCTCATGGTCCTTATCCGCAGGACCAGACACTGTCCATATACAGATGTTACAGCACTGTCTCAAGAGGGCTTGCATTTTCTTCTTCAACATGTAACTGTGTCTGGAGGAATGGGATGTTTGCTAGATGCTGGCGAGAAGCCATAATCATTCCTTTACCTAAGCCTTGTAAGGACAAACATATCCCTCCCAGTTACTCTCCAATCTCCCTCACTAGTTGCATTTGCAAGGTGATGGAATGTATGATTAATGGTCGGCTCATATGGTGGCTCGAATCTTGGAACCTCCTCACAAACCCACAGGTGGACTTCGCAAATGCCACTCTGGTGTCGATCATCTCATCACCCTATTAAGTTACATTTTGAACAATTTCTTAAGGAAGTGTCAAACATTCACCATGTTTTTTGACTTGGAAAAAGCATATGACACCTGCTGGAGGACAGACATCCTCCACACTTTACACGCCTGGGGAATCTAGGGTCATATGCCTATTTTTATTCAGGAATTTTTAATATATGATGTATATGTGTATGTGTATAGGTTTGAGCCTGACAAACACTTTTCATCAACAGAACGGTGTCCCACAAGGCTCAGTGTTGAGTGTTATTGTCTTTGCAGTTGCAATCAACCATATCATGGGTTGTCTCCTACCAGGCATTTCGGCTTCTTTGTTTGTAGATGACTCTGCCATCTACTGCAGCTCCCAAAGAACCTGCTTACTTGAGCAGCAACTTCAGCAGAGTCTTGATCAACTGTATTTGTGAAGCACCAACAATTGGTTCTGCTTTTCTGCAGACAAGACAGTCTGTATAAACTTCTGGTGGCACACGGTATTTCTCCCACCAACTAGTCATCTCAGCCCATGTTCTACCATTCGTTGAGACAAAAAAACTTCTTGGGACTCAAGTTTTACAGGAAATTTTGTTGGTCCTCCCACATCTCTTCTTTGGTAGTTTGGTGTATCCACTCACATAATGTTCTCAGAGCACTGTATGACACTTCATTGGGTGCAGAACGGTCTACTCTCCTCCAACTGTACTGCTCCCTTGTCCGCTCGAAATTGGACTATGGGTGTATCGTCTACTCCTCTGCATGACTGTTAACTTTATGCTGTCTCAACACATTACATCACCAAGGGATCTGTTTGGCAATGGGCGCCTTCTTCATGGGGAAAGTTTCTACACCGAAGCCACTGAATTACAGCTGTCCTACTCAGTCGATATGCAAGCCAATTGTTATCTATGTGTGACCACCCAACATATGCTATTTTTTTTATGACTCCATCATCTCTATTACTACCCGGGGTATGCTTTTGTTTGTTGCAACTAGACTTTATGCTCCCTGCCACATTCCCAACAGGTGTCAGCTCCTCCCCGCCATCGCTCTATCCTGAGATACATGTCAACTTTGAACTCCATTAGCTTTCCAAGGGCATTATTTCTGGCCCAGTATACTGCAATGAGTTTCTTGCACTCTGTACACAACTTTCTGATAATATCTTCATCTACACTGATGTTCAAAGACCAACCACGGTGTTGGGTGTGCCATGGTACTCAGCGATGAATTCTTCCAATATCATCTGCCTGACCAGCTATGATCTTCACTGTAGAGCTCTTTGCTATATATCAGGCCACCAAGTACCTTTGATGCCTCTTGCCTTCTCATTGTGTCATCTGCTCAGAGTCCCTGAGTGCTCTTCAGAACCTCTGCGTTCTACATCCAGTCCATCCCATGGTACAGTGGATTCAGAAAGGCTTCCACACTCTGTCAGTGGGACAGTGGAGATGTTACTGTGGGTTCCTGGCCTTATTGGAGTGTCGGGAAATGAGATTGTGGATGCTGCTACAGTGGCAGCCATTTCCCTCTCTCGGCATAGTACCCATTCTGTTCCATCGAATGATCTCTCTGCTGTAGTTTCCAGGTGTATGGTATCACTCTGGAATATGCATTGGTCTTCCCTTCAAGGCAACTAACTCCTGGAAATTGAACCCCTCCATTTTGCATGGTATAGTTCCTCCCTGTCCTCTCACTGCGAGAAGGTCATAATAGCTCGCTGTCGCATAGGACACTGTCACTTTAGCCACCGCCAATTACTGTATGGCGATTCTCCCCCCCTTTGTGGCCACTGTTCCCAACTGTTGACTGTGTGCCTCCTTCTGGTGCAATGCCTGTTTTTTTAACCACCTGCATCAAAGTTTGTGCTTTCTGTCTGAGTTGTCTTATATTTTAGCTTATGACCCACATTATGTTGTTTGTGTCCTACTTTTTATCCACCACACTAACATAGAAAAGGAAATGTAACTCTGTCCCTGCTTAGTCATTACAGTCATATTTTGTCATGGGTGCTTATGATCACAGTAGTTTTGTGTGCTTATGAAAAAGAAAAACAACAACAACAATTAGAATAACTGTGATAAGGCTCAATACTAGCCGGTTGAATGACACCCATTGTGCCCAGTCCTCAAAGTAATAATTAGCATTGTGGGCAAAATCTACTTAGTGGGGAAGTGTGAGTATTAGTTGGATGAAAATCATTGTGGGTTTTGGCCTCTTAAAGGTTCTCAAGACCAGAGCCTTAGCTTGTGGAAGATAATGGAGAGGTGCTATGAGAGAAACAATAAACTGTATCTCTGTTTTATAGAACTAGAAAAGGCTTATGATTGTGTTCCTAGGAGGAAGCTATTGCCATTTCTACAAGGTAATGGAATAGGAGGCAATCTTTTGTGGACAGTTAAAGGCCTTTACGTAAATAGTGAACCAGCATTTACAGTTGAAGAGTTGATGGTAAATTGAATTTGTAGTTCAGGGATAGGGCCGGGTTGTAACCTGTCACCACTGTTATCATTTATTTTGAAAATGATAGACTGAGAGGGCGATGTTAAAATAGATGAAAACAAAATAAGCAGTCTTGCATATGTGGACTATGTAGTAGTGATACCAGAGTTGATTGGAAGGTTCCAATATAATGGTCGGTTGGTTGATTGATGGTTTGGAACAAGGGGACCAAACTGCCTGGGTCATCAGTCCTGAAGTGGGGAGGAGAAGGGGTGAGGGTAGGAAAGGAGGGGAGGGGAAAGGAAAGAATGAAGAAAGACTGAATTAGATTGGGGCACCATGCTCACCACACAGGTACTCACAAAAGAATCGTGAGCCTCACAGGAGTGAGGGTGGGGGAGGCAATCTAATGTTTCAGAGATGTAAGGGATATTGTATGAAGATCAGCATCTCCAAAATGTAAGTAATGTCTGTGGGAAAGACCAAGGAGAAAATACTTGATTTTGAAGTAACAGGCTTAACATCAGATGAGACAACAGTGTTAGCATTGAGTAGGGGACTGTGGAGGAATTTTATAAAGGGAACTTTGCCGCAGACTGCTTAAAATGCATAATCAGTCTCTTATAATGCGGAGGAGGAGGAGAAAAAAATCTTTTTAGGAACCAATGAACTATGTTTCTGTAATGCTGTAGTACTTTTTTCAACTCGGTTTTTTAATTATTTGCTGTTTTTATCTCTTGGTTTTGTCTTAAAGTTTAGGTGGTCCTGCCAGCTATCCTGATAACTTTAATGTTATGAAGGTGCTCCTAAGGCAATCTCACTGGCCAACTGTTGCAGAAAGGTATTACTTCTTGTTGAAATACAAGTTTACATTCATAGGATATTTTGAATGTGGATGAAACTTCTTTACCAATGTACTTGCTTCAATTTTTTTTCAGGGACGAAAATGACCCAGCTCAGACTGACAGGAACTCTGATTCTGATTATACCGCAGAATCACAGAATTCTATAAGAGGCATTGTCTTGTGCCACAAGTAAGTGTTGTGCGTTTACCAGTGATGTATGAAATGTCTTCCAAAAGTATCATTTACCACATAGGAAAGGAAGTATTAAATTCAACATTATTGTGAGAAAGATAGTTTGCTACTCACCATTAAGATGACAAACTGAGCAACATACAGGCCTATTGAAGATTGTTCGCAAAGCCTTACACACACACACACACACACACACACACACACACACACACACACAGGTGTCACGAAGTCACACATGTAACTGTTGCTCCAGTTGCACCTGGAGTCAGGACTACATCCACGTTCTGCCTTACGCGATGGGGACTCAAGGTGACAGCTGCCCCATTACTGTGCTACATCTTATCTGTAACAGTCCCAGCAACCAGTAATTGCTGTTGCTGCATATGATACCCTTGATTACTCTTAAGAGGACCAGTATGTTAACACAAATATTGTACAAGAAGTTTGTTTGTGTGGTCATCTTCTGCATCAAGTGCCGAAATATTCATTTTTGGATGATTTTTTTTTGCCACAAGTTTTTTTGTGTGGTCATCTTTTGCAAAGTGCCAAATTATTAGTTTTTTAAGTTTTTATATATAAAAATGCCTAAAAATGCCATTTTTTGCTGCAGTGACATGTTTTGCCTATTTCCTTTAAGGCCTCCTTGTTAGGTTCTATGAATTACAGTTTTGTTTTCCAATGATGTAGTATATATGGATTATAAATGGTTCACTCTTTTTCTAATGTAAATAAGTGCTTACTTACTCTTTATTGTCTTTTGGATTTGTAGTTTTTTGATCATCCAACTTGGTCACAGTTGTTAATGTGTTATTCATCAGTGTCCCACAACTGTGCCCTTTTTTTTTATTTATTACAGAATTTGGCCAATTACAGACCGCTTAGTACTTAAGACTATGGTACAATATTTTTCTTCTTATCTTCCCAGAACTTCTTCATGCGTTGGCTGATGGCCTGCCTCTGTTCAATGGACATCACCCTCCTAGGTTGTTGTTTTTGTTGTTGGATGGGAAATTTTGCAGAATCGATCTGTAGCCTGAAGTTTCCCCTGTCTTGTATTAAGTCTTCTGTGATGTTAAGTTTTCTCAAATCCCTTTTTGTCTCTTCCAGCCATCCTGTAGTGTTCTTCAATTTGGAAATGAAATTAAAAATTTTCTTTGTCAGCCTACTGTCTTTCATTCTGTAAATGTGTCCATAAAACTTTAATCTCCTCTTCCTTATTGAGTCTGTGATGGTTTCTATGTTTCTGTATAAATCTTCATTTCTTCTCTTCGTCCAATTGTTATCCTTGTTTTTTTGTGGTCCTAAAATTTTTCTGAGTATTTTCCTTTCTTTCTTTTCTAGTTCTTCTTGTTCCCCTTTTTTATTCAGAGTTAGGCCTTCAGATCCATATAGTGCTTCCGGTTTAATTACTGTTGCGTAGTGTTTAATTTTTGCCTTAAACGATACCGATATTTTGTTATATAGGTTTTGGGTGAGTTTGTATGCTAATTCCATTTTCCTTGATCTTTCTTTACTTGTGGTGTTATCCAATCCATTTGATTGTATCCATTCTCCCAAATACTTAAACTTCTCAACTCTTTTAATTTTCCTTTGTTGTGTTTGTAGATATTTCTCTCTGTTGTGTTTATGTTCAATGTATTCCGTTTTCTCATATGATATTTGTAAACTGATTTTGGCTGCAGTTCTGTGAAGTGTTTCTATCATTATTTTTGCATCTGTTTTGTCTTTAGAAATAATTGCAATATCGTCAGCAAAAGCGAGACATTTCACTTCGAATCTTCCTCTCCCTTGTCCTAGATAAATTCCTTCAATGTTTTTCCCTTTTAGTTCTTTTTCCCATTCTCTCACTACTTTGTCTAAGACCAGATTGAAGAAAATTGGTGAGAGTCCATCGCCCTGGCGAACTCCTGTGTTAATTCTGAAGGGTTGAGAAACTTCTCCAAGAAATTTAACTTTAGAAGTTGTGTCTGTGAGTGTCTGTTCAACTAACTTTCTTGTGGTTCTATCGATACCTGCTTCTTGCAATGTTAGGAATACTGTTTGTCTGTCTATGGAATCATAGGCTTTTTTGAAATCAACGAATGTAATGACTGTGTTAAGGTTCCGCATTGTTCTGATCCTGAGAATTGTTTTCAAGTTAAATATTTGCTCTGGGCACGATCTACTTTTTCTGAAACCTGCTTGGTACTCACCAATTGTGTGTTCTGCTTGTGCTTCTATGTTATTCAGCAGAGCTTTGGATATAATTTTATATGTGACTGGAAGTAGAGATATGCCTCTGTAGTTGTTCGTATCTGTCCTGTCTCCCTTCTTGTGTAATGGGTGAATTATGGCTTGTTTCCAATCATCCGGTATTCTTTCTTTTTCCCAGCAATCTTTAATAATGTCATAAATGGTTTCAGCAGCCCGCTTCCCTCCCAGTTTCCACATCTCGGCTACTATCGCGTCTTCACCTGGTGCTCTGTTGTTCTTCAGCTGGCTAATGTATTTCTCAATTTGATGCAGTGACGGTGGTTCTGAAGGAGGATTTTCTTTTTGAGGTTTACAGAAAGTTAGTCGTTGTGTTGGTTCATCGCAGTTTAGAAGGTTCTTGAAGTATGCAGCAAGTAACTCACAGTTGTCTTTGTTGTTGGTGATCAGTTTGCCTGTCCAGTCTCTGAAGTGGAGGCTCATCGGTTTGTACCCTGTTATTTCTTCTTTAAAAACTTTGTAGAAATCCCTAGTATTGTTCTGTCTGAAATTTTTATCTGTTGTTGTTGTGGTCTTCAGTCCGGAGACTGGTTTGATGCAGCTCTCCACAATACCCTATCCTGAGCAAGCCTCTTCATCTCCACATAAGAGCGACAACCTACATCTGTCTGAATCTGTTTACTGTATCCATCTCTTGGTCTTCCCCTGCGATTTTTTCCCCATACACTTCCCTCCAACGCTAAATTCACAATTCCTTGATGTCTAAGAATGTGTCCTACCAATCTATCCCTTCTTTTAGTCAAGGTATGCCAGAAATTCCTTTTCTCCCCAATTCTGTTCAGTACCTCCTCATTAGTTACGCGATCCACCCACCTAATCTTCAGCATTCTTCTGTAACACCATATTTCAAAAGCCTCAATCCTCTTCCTGTCCGCACTGTTTATCGTCCATGTCTCACTCCCATACAAGGCAACACTCCATACAAAAGCCTTCAGAAAGGACTTCCTTAGGCTTAAATCAATATTTGATGTTAACAAATTTCTCTTTTTCAAGAACGCTTTTCTACCCATTGCCATTCTGCATTTTATATCCTCTGTACTGCGACCATCATTTGTTATTTTACTGCCCAAGTAACAAAACTCATCTACCTCCTTTATTGCTTCGTTTCCCAATCTAATTCCTTCAGCATCACCTGATTTTCTTACACTGCACTCCATTACCCTAGTTTTGCTCTTGTTAATGTTCATCTTATATGCTCCTTTCAGCACACTGTCCATTCCGTTCAATTGCTCTTCCAGGTCCTTCGCTGCATCTGACAGAATTACTATGTCATCGGCAAAACGCTGATTTCTCCTTGCTTTCCTTTATAGCTTGCTCAATGTACAAATTGAACAACATTGGAGAAAGACTACAACCCTGTCTTACTCCCTTTCCAACTACTGCATCCCTTTCATGCCCTTCAACTCTGAGAACCGCTATCTGGTTTTTGTACAAGTTGTAAATAACCTTACGCTCCCTATATTTTACTCCTGCTTGCTTCAGAACTTGAAAGAGTTTATTCCAATCAACATTGTCAAAAGCCATCTCCAAATCTACAAAAGCTAGAAATGTAGGTTTGCCTTTTCTTAATCTATCTTCTAGGATAAGCCGTAAAGTGAGTATTGCCTCCCGAGTTCCTACATTTCTCCTGAACCCAAACTGATCATCCCCGAGTTCGGCTTCTACCAGCTTTTCCATTCTTCTGTATATAATTCGCGTAAATAGTTTGCAACCATGACTTATTAAACTGATGGTTCTGTAGTTTTCACACCTATCTGCACCTGCTTTCTTAGGGATGGGGATTATGACATTTTTCTTAAAGTCTGAGGGTATCTCACCTGTGTCATACATCTTACACACCAGGTGAAACAATTTTGTCATGGCTGGTTCTCCCAGAGACTTCAGTAGCTCTGAGGGAATATCATCTACTTCAGGGGCCTTGTTTCGACCTAGGTCTTTCAGGGCACTGTCAAATTCTTCTCTCAGTACAGTATCTCCTATTTCATCTTCATCTACATCCTCTTCCCTTCCTACAATATTGTCTCGAAGTTCATTTCCTTTGTAGAGCCCCTCTATATGCTCTTTCCACATTTCAGCTTTCCCTTCTTTGCTGAGAACTGGTTTCCCATCTGATTTCTTGATATTCATAGAGTTGCTTTTCTTGTCCCCAAATGTCTCTTTTATTTTCCTGTAGGCTGTATCTATTTATCCCCTATTTATACATTCTTCTACATCTTTGCATTTGCCTTCTAGCCACTCCTGCTTAGCTGTTTTGCACTTCCTGTCAATCTCATTTCTTAGTCGTCTGTACTCCATTTTGCCTGTTTCATTGACTGCATTTTTATATTTTCTCCTTTCATCGATTAAATTTAGTATCTCCTGTGATATCCAAGGATTTTTTGTAGGTCTTTCCTTCCTACCTATTTTGTCCTCTGCTACCTTCACTATTTCATCTCTCAATTTTACCCATTCCTCCTCTACTGTTTTATTTTGCCCTGTTTCTATCAATTGTTGCCTAAAGCTCCCTCTGAAATTCTTAAGAACTTCAGGTTCCTTCAATTTATCCAGGTCCCATCTCCTTATTTTCCTACGTTTTTGTAGTTTCTTTAGTTTCAGCCTATAGTTCATAACCAACAAGTTATGGTCAGAGTCTATATCTGCCCCTGGGTATGTCTTACACTGTAGAACCTGGTTCCGAAATCTATGTCTTACCATTATAAAATCTATCTGGTATCTTCCGGTGTCTCCTGGTCTCTTCCACATATACAACCTTCTTTTGTGATTCTTGAACCAGGTGTTTGTTATAACTAAATTATGTTCTGTGCAAAATTCTACCAGGCAACTTCCTCTTTCATTCCTCCTGCCCAGTCCATATTCACCTACTATTTTTCCTTCTCTTCCTTCTCCTACTACCGAATTCCAGTCTCCCATAACAATTAAGTTTTCCTCTCCCTTAATTGTCTGAATAATTTCCTTTAGCTCCTCATATAATTCTTCGATTTCCTCATCATCGGCAGAGCTAGTTGGCATATAAACCTGTACTACTGTTGTCGGTGTTGGCTTCGTATCTATCTTGACAATGATAATGCGATCACTGTGCTGGTCATAGTAGTTTACCCGCATTCCTATTTTCTTATTCATTATCAATCCTACTCCTGTGATACCCCCAATTGATTTTGTATTTATAATCCTGTACTCACCTGACCAGAAATCCTGTTCATCCTGCCACCGAACTTCACTAATCCCCACTATATCTAACTTCAACCTATCCATTTCCCTTTTTAAATTTTCTAATTTTCCTACTCGATTAAAGGATCTAACATTCCACGCTCCGACTCGTAGAATGCCAGTGTTGTCTTTCCAGATGATCACATCCTTCTGAGTAGTCCCCGCCCGGAGATCCGAATGGGGGACTATTTTACCTCCGGAATATTTTACCCGAGAGGATGCCATCATCATATGTTCATACAGTAGAGCTGCATGTCCTCGGGAAAGGTAACGGCTATAGTTTCCCCTTGCTTTCAGCCGTTCGCAGTAGCTGTGTGGCAAAGCCACATTAGCTGATGTTACAAGGCCAGCTCAGTCAATCATCCAGACTGTTGCCCCTGTAACTACTGAAAAGGCTGCTGCCCCTCTTCAGGAACCACACGTTTGTCTGGCCTCTCCACAGATACCCCTCCGCTGTGGTTGCACCTACGGTACGGCTATCTGTATCGTTGAGGCACGCAAGCCACCCCACCACAGCAATGTCTGTGGTTCATTTTTATCTATGTCCTCTAATCGTTTTTTGTCATAATTTCGTTTCTCTGCTCGAATAATTTTTGATGTTTGTTTTCTGATCTCAGTGAATGTGTTCCAGTCGCTTTCCTTTTTCCAAGTGTTCCATTTTTTCCAGGCTGTTAGTCTATTCTCTATTGCTTCATCACATGTCTTATTCCACCATCTATGTTTCCTTCTTCTTGGTGGTTGTTCTAGTTCTTTTACCGTTTCTATCATTGCTTCTCTGATCTCGCTCGTTTCCCATCGTCTTTGTCTCAAGCTTTTCAACGAATTTGTCCCTGTCCCTGTGTCCCTGTGCCTTATTTTGTATATTTCCATACTTAATTTTTATTCATGTTTAGCCAACTTTGCGGGGAGTATGTTGACCATACTGGTCTGGTGTTTGTGTGTATGTACAAAAAGTATGGATAAGAGAGTATTTTATTCTAATTTTCTTCCCCCCTCCCTCCCTTTTTTTTCAAGATGGTAATATAGAGTAAACAGATAAGGGGGGGAGGGGTTGAGAGAGAGAGAGAGAGAGAGAGAGAGAGAGAGAGAGAGAGAGAGAGAGAGAGAGAGGGGGGGGGGGTGGAGAAGACGTGTTCTTATTCGAAGTTTCAAAGCAAGTGACACTGTTAGAAGCAGACTGTAATTCGTCCTAAATATTACCATAAAGGTCAATGAAAATAAGAACTGCGGTGGCTAGGATGAAATGTGCACTTGTATAGCAGTATATATTAGTAAGATTTCATTTAAATAATATAGTGAGGACAGTTACAACTCACCGCAAAGACGTGGCGACGAGATGCGACAGGCACATACAAAAGACACACACATACAACACATTCAGCTATCGGCCATGGCCTTCCTCAGAAATAGAGCACTCACGCAATCACACAGGCACACAGCACAGTCATACAACCATCACCTCCGACTGCCACACTTCGAATCACGCTCTGCAGCGAATCGGGGACGGGAGGGGAGGGGAGGGGGAGGGGATAGAAAGGTTACGTCACGGTGGTGGGGATGGGTTAGATGGGAATAACGAGATGCAGCTTAGGAATGGAGTGGGGAGGCGGGTGAGGGGAGAAAATAAAATAAAATAAAATAAAGTATTTTACTTTATTTTATTTTATTTTCTCCCCTCACCCGCCTCCCCACTCCATTCCTAAGCTGCATCTCGTTATTCCCATCTAACCCATCCCCACCACCGTGACGTAACCTTTCTATCCCCTCCCCCTCCCCTCCCCTCCCGTCCCCGATTCGCTGCAGAGCGTGATTCGAAGTGTGGCAGTCGGAGGTGATGGTTGTATGACTGTGCTGTGTGCCTGTGTGATTGCGTGAGTGCTCTATTTCTGAGGAACGCCATGGCCGATAGCTGAATGTGTTGTATGTGTGTGTCTTTTGTATGTGCCTGTCGCATCTCGTCGCCACGTCTTTGCGGTGAGTTGTAACTGTCCTCACTATATTATTTATTCCAACCTGGACTTTCCATTATTATAAGATTTCATTTAGAATTATTCTTAAAAAGGCCAAGTATTCTGTTGGGCATTGTGCCAGATTCTGTCTGTGCAGACTTATTGACCAAAAGTAAACAAATTCTAAAGACAATACACTGAACTTAGGATGGATATGAATAAGAGACGATCACAGTCACAGCCTTCCTCAGAAAAACAACATGTCCAATTAATTACCCAAAATCTAGCCTCTCAAACAAAGATGCAAACCACTTCCAACACTCTACTATTTGTGCCCCTTTACATCATTGATCTCTTCTCATCACTGTTAATACCATTTCCCTATTCAGTAAAATTCTTCATATTCTTGCTCTTGCCACTATTGGACACTACTTTTCCCAATGTTCATCAGACTCCTAAACCCACTGCCCCATTCCTTATACATCTTACTAACTATAACCTAACACACAACCACCTTTCCTTTGAAGGTAAGATATACAATAAAATCTTAAGCAAAGCCATGGAACACTTCTATGCCAATATGATTATAGGTCACCTATAAAAAACCTTTGTACCTTCACAAAATCTCAAACCCCTGGTCTGGTTCAGGTTCATCAATGATTTCGTCTTGGTTCTAGACTCACGGCTAAGACACCTTTCCTCATTCCTTTGCAACCTTGTACTCCTTTTCTTCCAGCCTCTTCAATTGACCCCCCTCAACCATGTGCCACCTTTCTGGACATTGACCTCCACATTTCTGATGACTCAACGCATAACACTGTCCACATTAAATACACCAACAGCACCTGCATTTTGATAGCTGCCATCCATTTCACACCAAAAAATCCCTCCCATACAACCTGGCCACCTGTGTATGGTGTGTCTGCGTGGTCATTAGAGACGGAGCTTACGCTCGGAGTTTTTGGTGTAAGGATATGGAAGGAAATCGGCCGTGCCTTTTCAAAGGACCCATCCTGGCATTTGCCTGGTGTGACTTAGGAAAATCACAGAAAACTAAATCTGGATGGCCGGAGATGGATTTGAACCAACGTCCTTCCAATTGTGAATCCATTGTGTTACCACTGCACCATCTCACTTGGAAGGTCTCACAAAAGATTCATAGGAGGAGCCACTGACTTTGAAAGCACATGCATTTTACATGTCAGCATTTGGTAACAACTTCTTTTTTTTTATTTCTGAAGTTGAACAGTGTGTTCGTAATGTCATGTTCATCACTATAACATCAGAATAGGAGGTAGGAGGTACTGAAAATCGTCTAGCTTAAACTATCAATGTAACTTCCCTCATGTGTATGTCTGATGCATAAAAAAATTGTTGTTGTTGTGGTCGTCAGTCCGTAGACTGGTTTGATGCAGCTCTCCACG
The DNA here is from genome assembly GCA_026315105.1 of Locusta migratoria. Lineage (NCBI taxonomy): Eukaryota > Metazoa > Arthropoda > Insecta > Orthoptera > Acrididae > Locusta > Locusta migratoria. The sequence continues at coordinate 293,370,710 of CM048744.1, forward strand.
CTACCCTTTCCTGTGAAAGTCTCTTCATCTGTGAATACGTTCGGCAACCTACATCCTTTTGAATCTGCTTACTATATTGGTCCCTCAGCCTCCCTCTATGATTTTTACCCCACACGCTTCCTTCTAATGCTAAGTTGACAATTCCTTGATGTCTCGGAATGTGTCCCACCAATCTATCCCTTCTCTTAGTAAGGATATGCCAGAAACTCCTTTTCTTCCCGATTCAGTTAAGTACCTCCTCATTAGTTACATGAGCTACCCATATAATTTTCATCATTCGTCTGTAGCACCACATTTCAAAAGCTTCTATCATCTTTTTATCTGATCTCCTTATCGTCCACGTTTCACTCCCATAGAATGCTACACTCCAGACAAATGCTTTCAGAAAGGATTTCCTAACATTTAAATAAATATTGAATGTAACAAGTTTCGCTTCTTTAGAAACTCTTTTCTTCCCATAGCCATTCTGTATTTTATAACTTCTTTACTTCGGTCATCAGAAGTTATCTTGCTACCCAAATAACAAAATTCATGTTCTAATTTTATAGTCTCATTACCTAATCTAATTCCTTCAGCATCGCCTGATTATCTGACATTGCATTCTATTAGCTTCATTTTACTCTTGTTAATGTTCATCTTATATCTTCCTTTCAAGACACTGTCCATCCCATTCAATTGCTCTTCCAGATCTTTTGCAGTCTCTGACAGAATTACTATATCATCGGCAAACCACAATGTTTTTATTTCTTCTCCCTGCACTTTAATGCCCTCTCCAAATTTCTCCTTCCATTCCTTCACTGCCTGCTCAATGTACAGATTGAACAACATTGGGGAAAGGCTACAGCCCTGTCTTATTCCCTTCCCAACCTCTGCGCCCATTTCTTGCCCTTCGACTCTAATAACCGCTGTCTGGTTTTTGTATAGGTTGAATATAACTCTTAGCTCCCTATATTTTTCCCCTGATTCCTTCAGAATTTGGAAGAGTGCATTCCAGTCGACATAGTCAAAAGCTTTCTCCAAATCGACAAACGCTAAAAATGTAGGTTTCCCTTTCCTTAGCCTATCGTCTAAGATAAGTAGTAAATTGAGTATTGCCTCCCGTGTTCCTACATTTCTTCTAAATCCAAACTGATCTTCCCTGAGGTCGGGTTCCACAAGTATTTCCATTCGTCTGTAAATAATTCGTGTTAATATTTTGCACCCATGACTTATTAAACTGATAGTTCTGTGATTTTCACACTTGTCTGCACTTGCTTTTCTTGGAATTGGAATTACAATATTCTTCTTGAAGTCGGAGGGTATTTCCCCTGTCTCATACATCTTGCATACCAGGTGATTCAATTTTTTCACGACTGGCCCTCCTAATGACATCAGCAGTTCAGACGGAATTTCATCTACTTCAGGGACCTTGTTTCAACTCAAGTCCTTCAGCGCTTTGTCAAATTCTTCTTGCGGTATCGTATCTCCTATCTCACCTTCCTTCACTTCGTCTTCCATTTCTAGAATACTGCCTTCAAGTTTATTTCCTTTGTATAGGACCTCTATATATTCCTTCCACAGTTCACTGTCTGAGTTCTTGATATTCATACAGCCGCTTTTCTTCTCTACAAATATCTCTCTTATTTTCCTGTATGCGGTATCTATCTTTCCCCTATTTATGCATTCTTCAATGGTTCTGCATTTGTCCTCTAGCCACTCCTGCTTAGCCAGTCTGCACTTCCTGTTAATCTCAATTTTCAGACGTTTGAATTCCCTTTTTCCTGTTCCACTTGCTGAATTTTTATACTTTCTCCTCTCATCAGTTAAGTTCAGTATATCCTGTGTTATCCAGGAATTTCTATTAGGTCTTGTCCTTCTGCCTTTATGATCCTCTGCAGCCTTCACTACCCTATCTCTCAGAGGTACCCATTCTTCTTCTACTGTATTAGTTTCCCCCGTTTCAGCCAATCCTTGCCTAATGCTCCCTCTGAAACTTTCAACCACCTCTGGTTCCTTCAATTTGTCCAGGTTCCATCTCCTAACATTTATACCTTTCTGCAATCTCTTAAGTTTTAATCTGCAGTTCATGACCAATAAGTTATGGTCAGAGTTTATATCTGCCCCTGGATATGTCTTAAAGTTTAGAACCTGGTTTCTAAATCCATTTCTTACCATTATAAAGTCAATCTGGTACCTTCCATAGTCTCCTGGTCTCTTCCATGTACACAGCCTTCTTTCATGATGATTAAACCAAGTGCTGGTGATCATTAAATTGTGCTCTGCGCAAAATTCTACCAAGCAATCTCCTCTTTCATTCCTTTTTCCCAGTCCATATTCACCTACCACATTTCCTTCTCTTTCCTTTCCTACTACCGAGTTCCAGTCCCCCATCACAATCAAGTTTTCGTCTCCCTTAACTTTCTGAATGATGTCTTTCATCTTCTCATACATTTTTTCAATATCTTCATCATCGGCCATGCTAGTTGGCATATAAACTTGCACTACTGTGGTCAGTGTTGGCTTCGTGTCTATCTTTACTACGATAATGCATTCACTATGCTGTTCATAGTAACTTACCTGCATTCCTATTTTCTTATTCATTATCAGACCTACTCCTTCATTACCACCAACTGATTTTGTGTTGATAACTCTGTACTCACCTGACCAGAAATCCTGTTCATCCTGCCACCGAACTTCACTAATCCCTACCATACCTAACTTTAACCTATCCAATTCTCTTTTCAAATTTTCTAGCTTACCCACGTGATTAAGGGTTAGAACATTCCACGCTCCGACCCATAGAATGCCTGTTTTGTTTTTCTTGATGACGACATCCTCCTGAGTAGTCCCCGCCCAGAGATCTGAATGGGGGACTATTTTACCTCCAGAATATTTTACCCAAGAAGGCGCCATCATCATATAGTCTTACAGTAGAGCTGCATGTCCTCAGGAGAAGTAACGACTATAGTTTCCCCTTGCTTTCAGCCGTTCGCAGTAACTGCATGACAAAGCCATGTTAGCTGATGTTACAAGGCCAGCTCAGTCAATCATCCAGACTGTTGCTCCTGTAACTACTGAAAAGGCTGCTGCCCCTCTTCAGGAACCACACGTTTGTCTGGCCTCTCCACAGATACCCCTCCACTGTGGTTGCACCTATGGTACGGCTATCTGCATCGTTGAGGCATGCAAGCCACCCCACCTCGGCAATGTCTGTGGTTCATGGGGGTAGATAAAAAAAAATTATAGACCCATATTTCTTATATTGTAATTGTATGTCGTACCACAAATTCAAGTGTAGGTGTCATCTTCCAACTAAATGCCACTCCTCCACACTATTCTGGAATTGTTTGGGAGTTTATGGATACATTATTACCCCAGCAGTTGATAGTAAAATGTCAATTCAAGACATCGCTATTATGATCGCTGGACTTGATGCCCTCCCACTTGTTATAGTGATATTATGTGAAACAATGTGTGTACAGTGTTTGTTGTAATGTCGCAATGTACGACACTCTGAATAACGCACGCCACAACCTATGTATGTGCTGCTGGCCATGAGACAGCTGGCCGTGAGCAGCTGGCACACCACCTAGTGACTGCTGGTACCAAGTCAGATGAGGCCACTTTCCACTCAGGATGTTGCTGTTTATCACAGCGCCCAGGTGAGGTTGTTGTAGTGTGACCATTAGAACATTGGCGACGAAGTGCGTCGAGTTGACGCTTGTTTCTTGCCGGCTACGCGGGCTACAGTTTCCTGGCCGTGCCAGCCGATGGGGACTTGCAACTCCCTTCTTGGGCATACTTTCTGGCTGATTCACTTCAAAAGCTGGTCACAATCATGACGTCTCTCGCAGAACATTGCTACTCCACTCCGTTGGACTCTAATGCATCAGCTTTGCTGGTTGGCGTGTCGTCGTCGGCTCTTACTAAGATTGTTGTTTCTTTACTGCTGCCGTTCTCGGCATTTGACGATAGCCTGAAAAATTGGGATTCATATTAAAAGTGCTTATGCCAACATTTCATCACCTTAGGTGTGTCTGATCTTGCGTTGTGTAAAGCTTTTGTTTCTCTCTTGGATATTGCCACATATATATCAGTTGTTGGGTCAACTTGCCCTCCCCCCCCCCCTCCCCTGCGGGAACCCACGGTGTTATCCTTTGATGACATGTGCCGTCTCCTGTCTTCATACTATCGGCCTCGGATACATGTCATAGCAGCCAGGGTCAAGGTCTATCGGTCATGGAAAAAACTAAACCAGTCTTACCGCGTTTGGGCAGCAGAGTTACATGGGCTTATTAGCCACTGTTGCTTGTTCATCATGGCTACACAGAGGGAATCCTATGCAGATTACATGGTTTGGGACACAATTCTGCATCTCACTCCACATAGGGAGGTGTGTCAGCGGGCTCTGCACCAGCTGACCTTAGCGTACGTCCTCAGTATTGCTCAGTCCTTTGAAGTTTCCCGGGCCACGGGGCAGCAGTGCACGATCACCCCAGCCGCCACGCATGCGGCCGCCAGCCGCCATGTGTGCGGCCACCAGCCGCCCCGCACCGCATTGTCAAGCTAATTCACTACCTTCCTGCGAGTACTGTTTCATCCAACATGACAGGGCGTCTTGCCCTTGACGCTGGGTAACGTGCAACAAATGTTTGAAAAAAAGGGCATATGGCTTCAGATGTCATTCACAGCAGTCTTTTACAGATATGGACCTGGAGATTAACCTCGTACAAGATTTGCAGTCTTCTCCCTCCAAATTATTGGTCAAGGAGCTAATTTTTGATAAATCCATGGATTTACATGGGGCCCTAAGTTTCTTTGCTAAACTACCACACTTATACGTGGCCGGGGTCACCCTCATTATCTCCGGTGGCACGAGCCTTGCACAGTTATAGTCACCAATGTATTTCGGTGGTGGGTCAATTTACTGTCCCCATAGCCTACAAATCTGTGGTTTCTACATCTAGATCCATAATCTGCAAGCCACCTGACAGTGTGTGGCAGAGGATACCTTGAGTACCACTATTCGTTCTCCCTCCTATTCCAGTCTAGTATTGTTTCCGGAAAGAAAGATTGTCAGTATGCCTTTGTGTGGTGCATTCAATCACCTTATTAGTGGTGGATGATTTGGCAGCGGTAAATATTTTTGGCTTGGATGCCTTTACTACTTTTGGCTTTATTATTTCTGAGTCTGTCAATCTTGTGTCTGAGATGGTGCCTTTTCAAGAGCTGGAATCCCTTTGTCAGGAATTTTCATTGCTCTTTTCTGGTGGATTGGGGTATGTTACCGGGTTTACGGCTCATGTTACAATGAAGCCTACAGAACGACCAAGATTTTTTCATGCCCACCACGTTCCTTGCGTGATCAATTGAAAGCTGAGCTGCACCACCTTCAATCTCTGCAGGTTTTGTGTCCCATTTCTTCTAGTGAATAGGTCACACCGCTGGTCATTGTTAAGAAACCCTCGGGCTCCTCACGAATCTGCAGCGACTTAAAGGTGTCAATTGATGCGCAGTCGGTGATTGACTCCTATCCGTTGCCCCGTGCAGATAAGTTGTTGGCATTGCTGTTGGGCTCTTAGGCTTTTCCTCAGGTGGATTTGGCAGAGGTGTGCCTTCGACTTCCCCTTGATGAGGACTCCAAATGCCTGTTGGTTGTTAACACACCTTCTGCTCTTTATGAGTACCAGCAGTTACCATTTGGTGTAGCCATTGCACCAGTGATCTTCCAACATTTCCTGGAGCAACTTCTGCGCCCCATTCAAGGCTGTGTAAATTAACTTGATGACATAGTGATCTCAGGGGCCAGGGGCTTCTCTGTTTTTATTTAAGTGATGAAGCAAAGGTTATCGTTGAGGGGTTCCCTATTAAGTATTCTGAATTATTGGCAGCTGTCTCTTCCGATCCAGTGCTGTGCACAGTCTTGGGATATGTTCGTCATCACTGGCCCATTCTTCCCCCACGACGAACTTCAGATCCCCTGCACAATTGTTATTCATTTCGGTGGTGCTTGTCTGAATGTGAGGGGGTTCTCTTATTGGCTACCAAGGATCGCCAGCCTCACAGGGTCGTGCCTACTGCCCTACGCTCAACAGTCCTGTCATTGCTGTATGTGTGACACTGGAGGGCCTCGTGTACCAAAACATTGGCTCAGCAGCATGTGTTTTGGTCAGGTATGTGTGGGGATATCACTTGCTTGGTTCGGCTTGTTTGTCTTGTGCCTCTCAGCAGGCAGCTCCGTGGGTGTGTGTTTCCCCTTGGCCTTGGCCAAATGCACCTTGGGAGCACATCCATGTGGATTATACTGGTCCCTTTCTCCACTCTGTGGTATTTTGTTATCAAAGCATGCTCAAACTTTCCTTATGTCGTACGCTGCCATATGATGTCTATGGCCATGACCACTCAGTCCCTTTCCAAAGTGTTTGCTATTAAAGGCCTACCCCGTATCTTGTTTTTGGACAATGGACCTCAATTTACCTCTATGGCTTTTCGGGTTTTTTGTGCTCAATTGGGGGTCTGCCATGTCCCGACCCTACCCTTCCACCACCAATCCAACAGTTGGTTCGTACATTCAAAGTCCAAATGCCCAAATATGTTGAATCTTCTTTGGTGGATGAGGCTCTCCTCCAGTTCAAATGTTCATACTGGTTCACTCCGGTGGGTGATCACAGCCTGCAGAACTCCTGCACCACCAACTGTGCACGTTGCTCCATCTTCTTTTGCCACAGTCTTGGGCACCTTCTTCACGGCTGCCACACTGCTACTCCTCAGGCTCTGCCGTCTGGGTGCGGAGCTTCGGCCCACTGGCTACCGTTATCGTCACGGCCTGCCAGAGCTGTCACATCTGTCCTGTCCACACACCGGGGGGGGGGGGGGCATGGTACACTGACATTGGGATCAGTTACACCCCCGAGCCCTAGCTGAGCCAGCTCCACCTCCACGGGCTTCGTCACTACCACCTCTGCCGCCTCCACTGCACCCTTCAACTCTGCCATCATTCGTCGCTGCTCCTTCTTTGCCGGCGACCTCTTCGAAGCTTCCTCGGGTGCCCCTGCTGTGCCAGATGGCCTAGCATCACCCCTCCCTCCCCCTGGTGAAACCCTCTACGCCTTCAGCGATGCTTGCGACCGGCTGGGGCACCTCCACAATTGGGGATGCTGTCTCTGGCTCTGGAGTGACAGCAGTGGTAAAGGCAAGCACAGTACAGGCCGGCTCTACAGTGACCCAAGGGCCAGTCCCATCTTCAGAGATGTGGGCTCCGCTCTCTCTGATATTGGGACAATCCTACGCCTCAAGCTCGTCCACTCTCAGCTCGGGCAGTTGCTGATTATCACCATAAGTGTATAGTTCGCAGCATCCAGGTGTAGTTCTTGTAGTGTGACCGTTGAAAACAGTGTCTGTATCATTGACAGTCAGCATTTAAAGGAGAAAGTCTGAGAAATGCTCCATTACACCTGATGTCCTTCAACATGTTTGGAATGAACTAGACTCTCATTCAGATGTGCCTTGAGCAAAATATGTAATACAAATTAAACTGCTCTGAACAGGTATGCTAACTTGGAGAGTTTTTCTTTCATTTAGTGCAGGTTTCAGATTTCCAACTTTTTTGTTTGCCATCATTACAGAATAGGTAATACTGAGAATTGCATATAATTTTTGGGCTCACTTCCTCTTTTAGGTGGGACATGGAGTTAAAAGTTTTTGGGTTAGCCTGGACCAGTGCCCTTGTGTATAGTCATTAGAACATCTGTCTTACCATAGTTATGTTGCAGTATGTAAGCAAAGTTTGAATGGTGAATTCACACTCAGGCAGATTGTGTGAAAGTTACTTTTGTAAAACATGCCAGTTGGACTGAAATTAATGGTCAGCTAATGGCACGATTTGTATGTGCCCTGGGAGGTTTTTGAAATGTGTCCCTCCTACTCTTAAAACTGTACAAATTGGACAGGTTTTGCACAAAAGCACATAAATGAAAAAATCAAACTTTTTTTTAAAATCAGGTAATCGTTACTTGTTTGACATTTGATGATTTAAAGTGAAGCCAAATTTAGCACATGCTGCGAGTTTTCGTTCAACTAACCAGTGATCGACTTAGAAGTTAATTGTATTTGATCTGTTGATTATTGTTTAGATTTTTATATGTCAGTAACAGTTAGCTAAGGGGAAACGCCCCAAAATGGGCTGCATTTTTAGCATTATCTTCTCCCTTACACTGCTACTGAACCAAAGACTACATTTTGTTGGCAGAACAGTTAGAAGATGCAACAGGGTCAGTCCATCTGAAATCACCCAATATAAATAAAATTTGCAGCTCAACATTTTCTATTTTTTTAAAATTTTTTATCACAAATTCCTTATAGATGGACAGTCACAAAACATTGTTTAAAATTTTTTTATAAGCCAAAGTTTATTTCTAGCAGCCATTTTAAATGGTGGTTGGGAACGTTTATATGCAAAACTTGGTTTGCATAAAGTTTAATTGCCAAGTTATTTTAAAAGATGTCAGAATAATTCAAACACCTGTGTGTTCAGGAAGAAATGAACTTCACACATACATTTTTTAACTTTTTTTTATCGTGTTAGGGAGTCAGTCAAAAACTATCTGTAAAGACATAAAAAAAACTTACTTTTCAAGACCATAAATTCCTATGAAGTCAGAGAGACTCACTTTGGGGTTCTAGAAAGGATTTCTCCTGACAGCCCATAAACAGGTTGGCATAGGAGGGTGCCATGCGGCTGCCCATGGCTGTGCCACAGATTTGATGGTGAACTTTCCCTCAAAGGAAAAGAAGTTGTTAGTTGGGATAAAGTTGGTGAGTGTTATGAGGAATGAGGTATTAGATAAGAATTCAGAGGGATGTTGGGAGAGGTAGAGTTTGAGACTGACAGGCTATGGGCATGTGGGATGTTGGTGTGTAGGGAAGTGGCATCCACAGTGACAAGTAAGGATCCAGGAGGTAAAGAGGTGGGGGTGGTGGATAGTCGGTGAAGGAAGTGGTTGGTATCCTTAGTCCATATTCTGAGGAAGGCCATGGCTGAAAGCTTAAGTGTTGTCCTTTTCATGTGCCTGTCGCAGCCCATAGTTGTAAACTTTCCTTATTACATTGTTTAATTCTAACCTGGACTTTTCATTTTTGTACATCACGTTTTGCAACAAGGCAAGTTGCATGTGGTCTTGGGACATCATGTTCCATGGTGGAATGAGATACATTATTAGCCTTGTAATATTTTGTACACCACTAAATAAAAATTAGTGCATGCTTTTAGTGGTTTCAAATCCACTCAGGATTTATTGGTGAAACAGTGTGTATGAAGTATATGCAGTTGTTACTTTTACAGATCCATAGTTCAAGCGGTACTGAGTACCAGGTGTCAATCCTTGTTGAGACACCCATATTAGTACATGGTGTAACCTCCATGGGTACCAAAGCAGGTGCTGATTCCAGCATCCCTTTCATCATACAGATGGCGAATACTGTCTTAGGATACATTGTTCCACACCTATTCAAATTCAGTTATTTTATGAGTCATATGTTTCAGTTGTTATCTTGTCGTATCCCACATGTGCTCGATTGGAGACAAATCTGGCAATTGAGCTGGCCAGGGAAGTTACTGCATGTCTCACAGAGCACATTGAGTTTCACACACAGTGTGTGGGTGAGCATTAACCTGTTTCAACAAGACATCACCTTACTGCTACAAGAATGGCAAAAGAATGGGTCTTACAATATCTCCCACCGATCAGTGTTCACTTCACAAACACCAAAGGCGAACAAGACTTGTTACTAATTGTACTCCAGCCTTAAGGTCTGGGGGGGGGGGGCATTGTGTCTAGGTCTATGTTGTATGCACAAAATGACCACCACTTGAGTGCATACTTTTACTTCTTATAATTTACGCACGACTACATGTGAAACCACTGTACAAAAATGAAAAAAGAGTGAAAGTTCTTTTGTAAAGTAATATGTGCTACTTAACTACAAATGTGCTTTATACACTGTTCTGATAAACTGTCCAACAAACATCTGTGAATTACCCCAGAGTAGATTAAATGATAATGTATAAATAAAAGTGAAGTGAGAAAACAAGCATCAAAGTCAAGTAGCATGTCATTATCTTCATCTTACAAAACAGTGCTAGAAGTCTTTATTAGTATGTTGCATTATTAAATTAAAAAAAAATAATAATACATTTTATATTTTCATCTTTCTACTCAATTTAATTTAGAGCTCTTTTTAAAAGCTAAATTTCAGTTGTTTTTACTGATTGAAGTTAAAACTTTTCAAGACTTCAGGTATTATCTTAAGTGGAAATGAATTGTTTCTTCTTTTAACATTCACCACTGGTATAATATACAGAAATTATTCGATGCAGAGGAATGTCTAGGAAGAAGTTATTAAAAGAAAAAAAAATATATATATATATGTCTATCTCTAAATTTAGATTTTATTTTTAAGTTCATACGAAGAACCCCATCAAAAGGCGGCTAATAATTGTGAGAGTGGAGAAATATTTACAAAGTGACCATGTATGTTCTGGATACAGTATGATTATGCTTATTATTAATATGCTTGTTCCCCTTTAATCTGAATTGTGGTGGCTGTCTCTAATTTATTTGTATAAATTTAATTTTAAAACATAATGTAGCTTCTACATTACACTTCTTTAAATTTAATGATTGAAAGTCCAGGTTGGAATTCCACCATATAAGGAAAATAGTTTGTAGCTCACCAAAAAGATGTTCATTGAGCTATGGGAGGCCCATAAAGACACTCATACACAAGCAAATGCTTTCAGCCGCAGCCTTCATCAGGAAAAAGGACACATTCTCTCATTCAAACAATCACAGTGTCTGTGAAGTGTGATTGTATGAATGAGAGGATGCGTCTTTTTTACGCCAAAAACTGTGTCTGAAAGCTAAATGACATATCGGTGATTGTCTTTCATATTCCTGTAGTGGCTCGACGAATGTCTTTGCCGTGAGTTGCAAACTTCTTTAAATTTGTCATTCATAGAATGCTAATTTAGTTTTTATGCCTATATGCACTTCACTTAGCATAATATGTGTTTAGTGTGTTGTTCTATTCATCTTTAGAAGATCCAAGTTTAATAGATTTTACTTTATACTGTATATTCACTAATAGCTTCAGTGTGAAGTTAGACAAGTTAAATATTAACTTAAGATTACATCAGACATTTATATTGGTTATGTTTTATTTTATTCAGCAGAACATTTTCTGGAAATGACGAGAAAGAAATTTTGCAGTACATTGTAGAGAACAAGGAAATTGGCCTCGTTCTGGGAAATACTTTGTGGAAGAAAATAGCACAAAAGAAGGTTGGGACTGTATTATAGTGTTACAATTTGTAGTATGTTCTTAATAGTTTAGTAATTTAAATATCGTTGTAACTAACTATGGATTTTTTTCAGTTGTTGTTAACAGATAACACACAAATGATAATTGTGAAAATAGAAAAATAATAGAAATTCTTTTATGGAAAATAAGGGGAAAGCAATGCTTATCTATAGTAAAATGATGCATGACACACAGTAACTTGTAATAGGAAGCAGTTAACACTGAATTTTGAGCTCATGTTGTTTTTCCAGTGAGAGCACAATTATCACAAACAACCAACAGGCAGCCAAACATTATGTACCTTTGATATTGGTGAGAATGATTACTGAGTATTGGTTATTGAAAGTAGTTTCTTTGGCAGATGGAGATTGGGAGGTGATTGTTTCTCTGAACTACATAGGTGGGAACAGTCTTTTCAGTGTCTCCTGTGTTCTCTCACGTCTCCCTGGCATAAACTTCTGTTAATATATTTACACTATAGTTGGAAGGAAACATGATTAAATTTATGTTATTTCATGTTTATTGTGATACTGAGTTTGTTATTACTGACAGTGTGTCTTAACTAATTGACAGAATATGGAGCCACAAGATACTTATGACCAATCAAAACAGCTGAAGGAGACTTATTATACACAACAAGTTCTTAGAGGAATTGAATAAAATTTTGAAAAGTATCTCGAAGATATGATAATGAAATTTTGGAAGACAACAACTCAGATGAAGATTACGAGACAGAAAGTGATGAACAGGAAGTGGATGCCAATAATGTTGATGATGGAATGGAGTACACAAAAGAATTTGAAGATAGTTTATTGAGAACTGCTAACAATGTTACTCTCAAGACTGTACTTGTTGCAATGCTCGTGCCTTTTCACAGTCAATGTAGATTTCCGCTGTACATGCCAAGAAAACCAGCAAAGATTGGATTAAAAATTATATGTATGACTGACATCGGGACCCAGTACTTACGTAACGCCTACATTTACTCAGGAAAAGGCGGTGATGGAAAATTCTCTGCAGCTGAATGGAAGTATTCGCATACCGTCAGTACTGAAGCTTACCAGACCAATCCAAAATACACGCTGGAATATCACTGCAGATAACTTGTCAACAAGCTCCTCAAAATAGAACTCAAGTATGTAGGAACTGTGAAGAAAAATAAAAGAGAGATCCTGTCACAGTTTTAGCCAAGTAAGATAGGTGCAGAGAAGTCTTCTGTCTATGGCTTCACAGAGAACATAACTTTACTTTCTTACATACCAAAGAAGTCAAAAGCATTCTCCATTCACCATTTTGGCATCCTTCATGCACCATTCTGTGGCAGATGATCCAGATACTGGTAAACCAGAAATGATTACTTTTTATAACCCAACTAAGTATGGTGTTGATGGCCTAGATCAGATGGGCACAAACTACAAATCCAGCAGAAGAACTCTCACATGGCCAATGACAATATTTTTTACTGTTGCTGATGTGGGTTGTGGTGTAAATACTTTCATTCTTCTTAAGCCTATGCTCAGGAAATGATGAGGCTCGATTTTATGAGGACTGTTGCAAAGTCACTTGTGTATCCACAAATACATTGAAGACTGACTAATGTAAAGAATCTTCCACATGAACTAACATTCTGCATGAAGAGGATTCTGAATATTGGCGATGAACCACAGAGAATTAACACATTAATTTTTTTGAGGTTTGTAAAATGTGCTATATTTGTGATCCTAAACTGAAGAGAAGAAGAGTACCCATGTCAGAACAGTGGCAAACTGTGCTTGGAACATGCAAGGAAAAATATAAAAATGTTTAAAGTGTTTGGCTGATAAAATCAAACTGTAATAGAAGTGTGTATAAAAAATAGAGGTTGTTTAACTTACCCAAAGCACAGGCTCATTGACGAACACAAAAACACAAATAAAAACACACACAAACACAGATTCAAGCTTTCACAACCGTTGGTCCTTGATCAGGAAGGGTTTTAAGGATTGGATGAGGAGTTATTCCAATCCCGGGAGGGAAGGCCTTACCTTAGGGGAAAACAAGAAAGTTAAACAAACACACACACACACACACACACACACACACACACACACACACACACACAACACCAAGGCAGACATTTGTAGCAAATTTTTTATATACATATTTTTCCTACCAGAAATCTTATAGAAGTGTGTTTCATAAATTTTTATATTTTGAAAATGTTTCTTACAATTTCCACATAGAAGAGTCAAAAGTATAATGAACAACAAATGGTGTATTATATAACAAGGGAAATTATGGCCTTTGATAAACTTAAAATTTACTATCAGATTGTGTAATGAAGGTGATGCTGAAGGAATTAGATTAGATAATGAAACAATAAAGGAGGTAGATGAGTTTTGTTACTTAGGCAGTAAAATAACAAATGATGATCACAGTAAAGAGGATATAAGATGCAGAATGGCAATGGGTAGAAAAGTGTTCATGAAAAAGAGAAATTTGTTAACATCGAATATTGATCTAAGCCTAAGGAAGTCCTTTCTGAAGGCATTTGTGTGGAGTGTTGCCTTGTATGGGAGTGAAACATGGACAATAAACAGTGCAGACAGGAAGAGGATAGAGGCCTTCGAAATGTGGTGCTACAGAAGAATGCTGAAGATTAGGTGGGTGGATCGCGTAACTAATGAGGAGCTACTGAACAGAATTGGGGAGGAAAGGAATTTCTGGCATACCTTGACTAAAAGAAGGGATCAATTGGTCGGACACATTCTTAGACATCAAGTAATTGTGAATTTAGCATTTGAGGGGAGTGTGTGGGGTAAAAACTGTAGAGAAGACCAAGAGATGGATACAGTAACCAGATTCAGACAGATGTGGATTGCAGTTCTGATGTGGAGTTGAAGAGGCTTGCTCAGGATAGGAGATTGTGGAGAGCTGCATCAAACCAGTCTCTGGACTGAAGACCACAACAGCAACAATATGTAATGAACTTAGAAATTTTTCCGTAATTTGGTTTATGTTCATCATGCCACACAGCATTAACAATTAAGTTTTTTTCTAAATTTTTGAAAAATGTAGAATAGCCCACTTCCTTGGAGCATCACTTGTGTATTTTCTCTATTATTAATCTGTTAATAAACAGTGTACTCAATTTTTTGCTTTCACATGCCTGCAAACACATGTTATAACTAATTGATTTCAATAGAAAACAAAATTAGGTATAGTTCAAGAACAATCTTCAAGTGTCTTACAGAGACTGCGATATCAGTGTATTAGAAAATCATGTGGTATCAGTTAAGATTTAACTCTCCGTCCACAGTTCATCAATCACAGTGGCTGGAAAGTAGTGGCATGCAAGTGTGTAAGAAACATATCACTCCACATCCCTTTACACCAACATCCCATGCCCCAAGATCTTTCTGCCCTAAAACACTACCTTTCCCACAGCCCACCTGAAAATCTTCCAAAAACCTCATTCCTTGCCATATGTCCCAATTTCATATTCCCCCCCCCCTCTCCAATTGATTCACCTTTGAGGACTGGACCTACAAACAAATCAGGATAGTTCCATCCTATTCCAACCTTTTCATGGGTTGCTTGGAAGAGGCATTCCTTAACACCCAGCAGCTGCTCCCCTTGGCTTGGTTCAGGTTCATAGATGACATCTTTGTGATTTGAGGAACTTCTGAGCTTTCTTCAAGATCTCAACTCCTTCTCTAACCTGAAGTTCACTTCGAACTTTTCCAGAACTCAAGCCACCTTCCTAGAAGTTGACCTACATCTTATTGATGCCACACCCACATCTCATTCTATATGAAACCTACAAACCATCACTTTGATAGCTGCACAGCCCTTTCCCATTAAATGCTCTATCACCTACAAAATATCAATGACAAATGTATTGGCTCCAGTGATGAATCTCTCACCATCTACACCAACAACTTGTCCCAATGATTTCCTCTCCACAACTACACTACAGCCTTGTCTACAAACAGATCTTCTGAGTAGTAGATTCCTCTTCTCAGTAGCAGTGTTTCCAACTCCAGACCACCCAGTACCATACTGGCCTGGAATGCCTGAACAAATTGATTCAACTGCTGAAGCACCGGTTCACAATTTTCTCCTTGTATTTAGAGCTTACAAATCCCGTGTATCGACTTGAAGCAATTTAACAAGCCCATGCTTGCTTTAAAGTTCATCAGCCCTCCATGTTTTTCATTGAATTTCATTGCCTTCTCACATAGAATGGACCAGAGATAGGATCTCCTTGCAATCTCTTTTTGTCTAAACCACTTGTAAAAAGCATAATTGAACTAGTGGTGAACTTCATAGTTTTATGGTTTGTCGATCCATCAGTAAAATCCAGCTTAGCTATAAAATTTGTGATTTTTTTTTAATTTTTTTTTAATTTTTTTTTTATATATGTCTGTAATTGTTGACTTCCCCACCTTGTACTCAATTAGATAACATGGTTGCAGATTCACCTCCTTACTTTTTCATAATTTCATATTTATCTCTTGTAGAAAGGACAACACGTTTATGTTTAAGCATCTTTTTACTTCTTTTCACTGCACACAAGTGGTCTTGACAGAGAGCAGATGGTAACTGTTAGGTCCACTTCACACAGAGCCACTGAGAAGTTCTTCCTGAAGGCGTGTGGGCCTTCGCTCTGCACAGAGTGACATGTTGCACAGTCACAACTGTTGCTGTGAGCAGCTTTGATGCTGCCACTACTTCTACTGCTACACTGACTGAAGTGTCCCAATTGTTGATTGGCTCGTCAGCAGCACCACAGAGTGGTGTCATGTGAAGGCCTCATTAGAAGGAATGTTCTGCCAGTGATGGCCCACTGTGGCAACTGTAGGAAACTTTAAGAGGGGTGTTGGGAGGGGGGATGATGGACTGTAGGGTGGGAGAGTAACTGGTGCTTGCAAGTATACAGTTAAGTGGTTGTTCAGTTGATCAACATTTGGATAATTGACTTCTGTGCTTTTCTTTTTTTAAGCATCACCTACAAACCAATTTCCGCAATGAGATGTTCATATGTTAAAAAATAGGGCTTCAGGCTAGTTAGAGGTTGCACATTGTGTGCCTGTCTCATGTTTGCACATGCCCACAGTTGCAGTTAATTACGGGAGGACCATGAAGCTCCTACTAGCTACAGCATTCAGGTTTCCCAAGGAGTAAGCCACTCTACCCTTCCAAGTTGCCCCAAGTAACACTGTGACATTTATTTAAATCTTTGTTCATTGTATGTATGTGGTGTTCTTTTGTTATTAACAACTAAATGATCATTATGAAATATCACTGTGAATTCTGATTATGAAATGTCATTTGTGACTTTCGATGCTTTGGGCAATTTGAATAATGTATTACACAAAATATATTGGTTAAATGAGGCTACTAATTTTATGTCTGCCTAGGTGTGTTTACGTTTGTGTCTGTGTGTGGGTGTGTGTGTGTGTGTGTATTTGTTTACCTTCCTTTTTTTGCCCCAAGGTAAGTGTTTCCACTTCCAGGATTGGAATGGCTCCTTACCCACTCCCTTAAAAACCTCATCATTTCCTTTTTCCTCTCCTTCCATACTGCCTGAAGAAACAACTGCTCCTTCCCTACTGCCTGAAGAAACAACTGGGTTGCAAAAGCTTGTATTTGTGTGTGTGTTTTATTTATATTACTATCATTACCTGTGCTCCTTTGCCTGTTAAGTAAACTTCATCTTATTTTTATTTATATTTTTCCTGCTAGAAATTTTTCCTCTATAATAAATGTATTTTGTTATACAGTAAAACATCTTTTTTACATTTCCGGTTTTTACGTTTTCCCGCCATTTACACCATTTTTTGTCAGTTCTGTCAAATTTCCTATGCCCACAAAGTTAATTCACCCTAGTTTTTGTTTGTCAACATATATACACTTTTCCCGCGTTCAGCGCTTTTCAAAAGCATGTTCATGAAGAAATAAATGACGTAATCTACATAAATTGATACTGGCATGGCTTTCTCCTTAAAATATAGCGCTGAAAAATTAATCGCAGTCAAGTTTCTTGACACATTGCATTTATTCAAACGTATATTTTGCATATTGTTGTTGGCAGTATGCAGTTAGTTGACTTAAGACACTCTGATTTGTGGCGATGTAGTTCCTCTTTCCACCAGCTTCTTTGCCAGGGCACCTGGCATGTACTCAAACAGTTGCTTTGTTGATGTGAGAATAAAGAGTTGCATTGTTTTCGTGATACATATTTCTGATTAATAAAGAACATTATCTGTCAAAGTTGGGTATCATAATACCCACAACCTCAAAAAAGCGATAATAGTGTGAGATGCCGATCCTATGCAAATGTCACAAAAATACTTATGCATATGTTTGCACTCGAGAACACGAATAGATTCTCTAATATTGTCATGTGAAACATCGAAAAATACAAAAGGAACGGAACTTTAGCAGTTTTACTACGTAAATAATTAATGCCGGTAAAAGGCAGTTAATTTTGAAGATATGTTATTTAGCCTGTCAACGGCATCCAAACAATATCTACCGAAGCGGTTCAGGTAATTTTGGAGATGTTTTACATAGCCCAGCAGTGGCGTCCTTGATTATAATGAATGAAATTACGTCAAAAATTTCCACTTCCCATAAAATTACCAGTTCTGCCTGGAGCTTAAAATAGCGGCGACCTCGATTATAATGAACGAAATTATGTCAAAAATTTCTAGTACCCATAAAATTACCAGTTCTGCCTGGCTCATAAAATAGTAAAAATTTGGATATCCTTTATTGTGTAATAAACTTCCTGGCGACTATTTAGATGCCTATTATGTACATATATCACAAATAAACTACCATTTAAAACATTATTTCCTGCATTTTACGTTTTCCTGCATTTTACATCAGTTTACTGAAGTCCCTTGAAAAGTGTAAAAACTTGGTTCTACTGTATGTATATAAGAGCTCATAGGTTAGAATAAAGCTGATTTTATGCTGTTGCTATGAAACTAGAGGTTAACAATTAATGCATAGGCTTTAATGGGTTTGATATTGCCCTATTTGTAGACATTAGAGGTAGTTTACAAGAAATATTTTATATGTAGTATACAAGTTTTTTTATAGGATTTTGTAGGGTCAGGGGTTTGACAGTGTTGTGTGTGTCTGTCTAAATACTTGGGGCGAGTGCTCGGTAAAGCATATTTTGAAGCAGAATGGTAGTACATATTTTATTTTGTGGACCAATGGGCCTCTGGGGTAAGGATGCTCGTGGGAGTAGTAGTAACCTCATATATGCGTATGTTTGCTTACTATTAATGGAATTATGGTAAATTGGGTTACATGGCTCTCTCATAGGCGCAAACAGCAAACAAAAACCTCAAAACGATAACAGTTCACTTCACTTGTCCCTGCAACCCTTACCAACTTGAAACAGACTGAGCAGATGTCCAAATACCTGTTTATAAGCGTCGTGGATGTAAGTACCACAGTTGCTGCCACAGAAGCTGTTACTGTTGCCAAGTGTTGGCATCCATGGTTGAGAAGATTCGCTTTTACGATCATTACAAAATCTTTTGGCTGTAACTTTGTTACCTAGCCTACCCTTAATGTCTTTATCGTTCTTTTGTTTCTTAATTGGCAAAAACGGCTATGGCTATCACAGATAAATTTCCGCAACACAATGCGATCGGTGTTACTACCTTTGCTATTATTATTTTTACCATTTCCGTTTATACCAAAAAGCATTTTCTCGTCTTCCCTTTCTTTATTTAAGAGGTCTAGCTGTTCAAGATAATTTAACAATTCTCGCAGTTTTGTCACTCTCTTTCAATCGTTTTTTCCTTAACATCATACAGTAATCTATTTATTAACACACGAATTTGATGAAACTCTATAATAGGCTGCTCGACTAGTATGACTCAGTTTAGATGCCACTCAAAATAGTTCCAATATCATCCCCATTTCCTGGAATAATGTGGAGGATCTAACAGCCCTACGGTCAAATGTTGTTGTCCCCCTTTGTCCAATATTTCTCTTTAAACTGGTTAACGAAATCCAGCCATGTTTTAAATTTTGACTTATGCAGACTGCAACTTGCCTGGCTGCAACTTGTGCACAGGCCACTCCGTCAAACCACAATGCTGATGAACAGGGCCTGTTAGCTTTCAAACAGAGAAAAGTGGTTGGGGGGGGGGGGGGGCTGCAACAGGCCGCCTTCTGACAGAAGCGCTGTCTCGTTGATTCTCAGTAAGTCTGAAAAGCAGTCACCCATGTTCCACTAACAGGGAAGTCGGCACAGGTCTCTCCATGCGAAAACTTCTTGATCTTGGCAATATAGGCGACTCCCTCTCCTGTGCTTGTGTGCCTCTTTGATGTCAGCAGCACATGAGTCCTGCATTGAGGCCACCACGTTTTAGTGGGATGACAGCAAAGCACTGGGAGGCTGCCTGAAAACTCTCAGCTATTTAAGCTCCGTTTAACCGTAAGTAGGCTTTGCTTCTGATTTTTGCCGCCCACTAACACACACAAATACGGTAAGTTCTTCCTCTCTATGTTGTTCTAACAGTCAAAGAGGAATTAAAGTTACTTAACAAGAGCCAGGAGTCGCAAACTAATTTCATAAAGTTATTTCCCCTCATAAGCTTCTATCAGATAAATAAAATTTAATGAGTTACTGTAAGAGTTTCTAAAGTTGGTTACCCTTCTTTTTTTCTCCCCAAACAACCAACAATAATATTTAAATGAACTCTCGTAACTATCAGTCTCTATTTAAGTTCACACAAATGCAAAGTTCCGCTTAAGTTAATTAATGTCACTGAAAGATTTGGGAAAATACTAATCATGTTAATAACTGCAATAAAATCAAGATCTGTTCAAACTAACTGTCTACATATTTCAATAAGAATTCACATGCCTTACTACAATTCATCAAGCATGCACATTTATTAATACAAACGATCTACAGTAAAACCTCGTTTTTACATTCTCGGTTTTTATGTTTTCCCGCCATTTACACCATTTTTTCTTGATCCCGTCAAATTTCCTATGTTTACAATGTTAATTCACCCTCATTTTTGCATTAACATATTTACGCTTTTCCTGCATTGTACACTTTTTGAAAGCATGTTCGTGAAGAAAAATGACGTAATGTACATAAATTGACACTAGCATGGCTTTCCCCTTAAAGTATAGCACTTAAAAATTATTCGCATTCGAGTTTCTTGACACTTTGCGTTTATTCAAATGTATATTTTGCGTTTCGTTGTTGACTTAACGACGCGCCGATTTGTGGCAATGTAGTTGTTCTTTTCACCAGCTTCTTTGGCAGAGCACCTGGCGTGTACTCACACGGTTTGTTGATGAGAGAATAACACAGATTTGTGGCAGTGTAGTTAGTCTTTCCGCTAGCTTCTTTGTCAAAGCGGCTGGCGTGTACTCAAACAATCAGAACCAGTTGCTTTGTTAAAGTGAGAATAAATAGTTGTGTTGTTTTTGTGATACATATTTCTGATTAATAAAGAACTTTATCTGTCAAAGTTGGGTATCATAATACCCACAACCTCAAAAAAGCGATAATAGTGAGAGATGCCGATCCTATGCAAACGTCACAAAAATAGTTATGCAAATGTTTGTACTTGAGAACGCGAATAAATTCTCTAATATTGTCATGTGAAACATCGAAAAATACAAAAAGAACGGAACTGTAGGAGTTTTACTATGTAAATAATTAATTCCGGTAAAAGGCAGTAATTTTGAAGATGTGTTACATAGCCTGGCAGCAGCATCCAAACGATATCTATCGAAGCGGTTTAGGTAATTTTGAAGATGTGTTATAGCCCAGCAGTGGCGTCCTCGATTATAATGAATGAAATCACGTAAAAAATTTCTACTTCCCATAAAATTACCAGTTTGCCTGGCGCTTAAAATTAAAATTGCGGCATCCTCGATTATAATGACTGAAATTTTGTCAAAAATTTCCACTTCCCATAAAATTACCCGTTCTGCCTGGTGCTTAAAATAGTGGCATCCTCGATTATAATGACCAATTTCATCAAAAATTTCCACTTCCCATAAAATTACATTTGCCTGGCGCTTAAAATAGCAGCGTCCTTGATTATAAAGACTGAAATTACGTCAAAAATTTCTACTTCCCATAAAATTACCAGTTTGCCTGGCACTTAAAATAGTGGCTTCCTCGATTATAATGAATGAAATTACGTCAAAAATTTCTACTTCCCATAAAATTACCAGTTTTGCCTGGCGCTTAAAATAGTAAAAATTTGGATAACCTTTACTGTATAATCAACTCCCTGGCGAGTATTTAGATGTCTATTACGTACATATATCACACATAAACTATGAAAATGCAAGGCTGATCCAGTAGCATATTTTACCATTTAAAACATTATTTCCTGCATTTTACATTTTCTTGCATTTTACACCATTCCACTGAAGTCCCCTGAAAAGCGTAAAAACGAGGTTCTACTGTATATAACTTGACGTGACACTGACAACTAACTCATTTTTTCAATGAATTTTTATCCCATAACTTATTATGAAGAGAGATTCAATTATTTTTCAAATATATGTCTCCTTCAATCATGTCGCAACAGCAAACTGCAGCTTGTTCTTATGTCGTATGGCCGTTGACTCGCGATGGTTGATGGTCAGCAATCACATCTTTGGTTCCGCTGTATAGGATTCTGCTGACTGCAGTGTGACCAGTGTTGCCAATGCTTATCAAAGTAATTACCCACCTAGTACTAACATGCAGTATCTCTAACTTCCACACTCCTCAAACACCACCTTCATGACCTAGGTCATGAGTTACCTTTCTCTTCCGTTCCCATCCTTTGTTTCTTCCCTTCTCTCCCACCTGAGGAAGGAACTGTGTTCCGAAAGCTTGTCCTTTTTGTCCCCTTCTTTTCTTTTTCTTCATTTGTGTAACTATCGGTGGTACAGCACAAAGGTAAGTACTGACCAGCCAATCTATCTCTTTTGAAAAATAATTTATCATCTCTGAGGAGAATTTTCACCATTAATTGAATAATTATCCACCCACTATTGTCGAATTACCTGATTTGACTTCAAAATACCCTCTTTCAAAAACAATTGCAAAAATGATTACATACCATAAAAGTTATCATAAATTACATGAAAAATTAAAAAATCATGCATTTCAGATTTTTTACACTCTCACATACCTTGCAGTACGCTATATCATGTCCGTCTCTCCATTTGTTGCTCTCCTATTACCAACCAGCGCACTCAGGCAATCTTAAACAGGGATCACTAGATTGTTTATTTTAGATTTCTTTGATTTCCCATTTGAAGAACATGATGATGAAGTAGAAGCACCATTATCCTCTATTTCAAGCTCATTTTTAAAATTGGGACTTGCAGGTAAATTAGATGAGGCAGAAAACAAGTAGGAGCATGCAGATTGTTTACAGATTTCGCACTAGCACCTGCTTTGCATCACCACCTACCCATTTTAGTGAAATAAAAGCATTATAGGTTCATAACTCTGTACTACTACTGACCAAAGGTATAACCCGCACAATCTACAAGACCGGCAAAACTGTGAGAAACTGCTACCACAAGATCAACAAGCTGACTTGTAGGCTTATGAGTTTACGAGTATGACACACTCGTGGAAGCAAGAGCAGAGAAAGCAGGGAATTCCCAGGCTTGTTGCACAATATAGCTTGTGTCAAAATTATTATATTCTCATACCATGTCTGTAACTGTATTAAAAAGGATATATGATGATTTGAACATAAATGAAAATGTGTGGTGTCAAAATTATCAAATTACCTGGTAAATACCCGCCATGTCATATTACCCTCCAAAATACCCATCAACCAACATTTTACCCGAATATTGGGTAATTACCCTCCAATTGGAAACACTGATTGTGATGCACTTGAAGAGTGATAAAACAGAAGAAACAAATACAAACTTTTAAATACACAATTTATATAAATTAATAACACAATTGCAGAAGATTTACTCAACAAATATTTGAAGTTAACACTTACCTGACAAACTGAGCTTATAAAGTGGCTTGTGATGAGGTTTAGGTCCTTGTCCCACTACATATCCTCACCACAAGCTCAGTTTGCTAGGGCTTTTTTTTCAAACTCTCTAATATTCTTACCAAAAAAATATCTGTAATCCATCTTAATCTATTAAAATGCCAGAGGCATAGCCCATAATTAAGATTAATCACATTTTAGCTCATAGGCTTTAAGTCACCTATAGACTATCTAAGTGCACTAAGCACAGTCTCTCCATTGATTCAGTTTATATGGAATGACTATTACTTTCCCATAATTCCAGTAAAAATAAAGTATTACACTTCTTAACATTGATGACACTTGTTTATAATATATCTAACAAAAATAAATTCGATTAATGATGAAAATTCTCCTCAGAGATAATAAATATTGTTGAAATGAGATAGAATGGCTGGCCAGTACTTACCATTGTGCTGTACCGCCGATAGTAACACAAAATGAAAAAACAGAAAAAAAGGGACAAAGGGACAAGCTTTCGGAACAGAGTTCCTTCGTCAGGTGGGAGAGAAGGGAAGAATAAAGGATGGGAATAGAAGGGAAAGGTGGTTCACGACCTAGGTCATGAAGGTGGTGTTTCGGAAGTGTGGGCGTCAGAGATACTGCATGTATGTACTGAGCCAAGCCAGAGAGGATAAATATAACTAAAAAGGAAAGATCAAGTAGTAAAGAGAAGAGAAGAGAGTGAAATTAATGATGCTGAGGGGTGTAGGAGGGGCGGGGGGGGGTGTCTAAAACGTTTTTCATAAACAGGGAAATATGGATGGATACACACACACACACACACACACACACACACACACACACACGGAGAGAGATAGAGAGAATGACAGAGAGAGCGAGAGGGCGGTAGAGAGAGATGGGGGGGGGGGGTAAGGAACGGATAATGAATAGGTGAGCTGAGGATGGAGGAAGGGGAGGGGTTAGCGTAGATTTAGGCCAGGGGGGTGGCGGGAGGAGAGGATATGTTGGATGGCAAGTTCCCACCTCCGTAGCTCTGAGGGACTGGTGTTGGTTGGTACTATCCAAATGGCACGTGTGGTGTAACACGTGCCCAGGTCCCTGGAGTTATGATGGAGGGCATGTTCTGCCACAGGATATTGGGTGTCCCCCAGGCGAACAGTTCGTCTATGCCCATTCATCCGCTCAGCCAATTTGTTGGTAGTCATACCAACATAAAAGGCTGAACAGTGGACACATGTCAGCTGGTATATGACATGCGTTGTCTCACATGTGGCCCTGCCTTGAATTGGGTAGGTTTTTCCTGTGGTGGGGCTGGAGTATGTGGTAGTGGGAGGATGCATTGGACAGGTTTTGCAGCGGGATCGGTTGCAGGGGTAGGAACCATTAGGTAGGGAGGGTGGTTTTGGGATGTTGTAAGGTTGGACAAGGATGTTGCGGAGGTTGGGAGGACGGCGGAAGGCTACTCTGGGTGGTGTGGGAAGAACAGTTTGGAGTGATGGTCTCATTTCAGGGCATGACTTGAGAAAGTCATAGCCCTGTTTGAGGAATTTGTTGAGGCATTCCAGGCCAGGATGGTACTTTCCTCTCCCGCAACTACCCTACAGACCTCGTCCACAAACAGATCTCACGAGCTGTCCATTCCTCTCCCTCCAAAAACAATGTTCCTAACCCCAGACCACCCAGAAGCACTCCCTTAGTCACCCAGTACCATCCTGGCCTGGAATGCCTCAACAAATTCCTCAAACAGGGCTATGACTTTCTCAAGTCATGCCCTGAAATGAGACCATCACTCCAAACTGTTCTTCCCACACCACCCAGAGTAGCCTTCCGCCGTCCTCCCAACCTCCGCAACATCCTTGTCCAACCTTACAACATCCCAAAACCACCCTCCCTACCTAATGGTTCCTACCCCTGCAACCGATCCCGCTGCAAAACCTGTCCAATGCATCCTCCCACTACCACATACTCCAGCCCCACCACAGGAAAAACCTACCCAATTCAAGGCAGGGCCACATGTGAGACAACGCATGTCATATACCAGCTGACATGTGTCCACTGTTCAGCCTTTTATGTTGGTATGACTACCAACAAATTGGCTGAGCGGATGAATGGGCATAGACGAACTGTTCGCCTGGGGGACACCCAATATCCTGTGGCAGAACATGCCCTCCATCATAACTCCAGGGACCTGGGCACGTGTTACACCACACGTGCCATTTGGATAGTACCAACCAACACCAGTCCCTCAGAGCTACGGAGGTGGGAACTTGCCATCCAACATATCCTCTCCTCCCGCCACCCCCCTGGCCTAAATCTACGCTAACCCCTCCCCTTCCTCCATCCTCAGCTCACCTATTCATTATCCGTTCCTTACCCCCCCCCCCCCTCTCTCTCTACCGCCCTCTCGCTCTCTCTGTCATTCTCTCTATCTCTCTCCGTGTGTGTGTGTGTGTGTGTGTGTGTGTGTGTGTGTGTGTGTGTGTGTGTGTGTGTATCCATCCATATTTCCCTGTTTATGAAAAACGTTTTAGACACCCCCCCCGCCCCTCCTACACCCCTCAGCATCATTAATTTCACTCTCTTCTCTTCTCTTTACTACTTGATCTTTCCTTTTTAGTTATATTTATCCTCTCTGGCTTGGCTCAGTACATACATGCAGTATCTCTGACGCCCACACTTCCGAAACACCACCTTCATGACCTAGGTCGTGAACCACCTTTCCCTTCTATTCCCATCCTTTATTCTTCCCTTCTCTCCCACCTGACGAAGGAACTCTGTTCCGAAAGCTTGTCCCTTTGTCCCTTTTTTTCTGTTTTTTCATTTTGTGTTACTATCGGCGGTACAGCACAATGGTAAGTACTGGCCAGCCATTCTATCTCATTTCAACAATATTTAACAAAAATAAATTGTCATTAATCAGCCCTGTATGTTCAGGAATAACTTTCCTTTTAAACTTATTCAACTTTGGAATGGACATATTATAACAAATTACAGCATTCATACCACAGTGATGTTCTGTACAAACCCATACCACTTTTAAAAATGTCGACTAGCAGGTTCACTCATTATCCATGTGTTGGCTGCACTGATTTCTCAGCTCCTTCCACCTTTCCTAATCATGGGTGATTTCAACACCCATAACCCTTTGTGGGGTGGAAACATAACCACTTGCCGAGATAGGGAAGTTGAACACCTTGTCACCCTGCATGACCTTTATAACTTAAATTCAGGTCCTCCCACACATTTCAGTGTGGTGCATTTGCAGCCCTGGCCTTCTACCATATCTTCACTAGAGAGTGCATGATGACTTGTGCGGTAGTGCCTATTTCCTGTTTTTTCTGTCACTGCCCCAGCATCATTGCCCTAGCCGTTTGCCCTGTTGGACCTTTAACAAAGCTGACTGGGATGCATTCCAAACTGCTGCCACTGTTAGACCTCCACCAGATGGTAACATTGCTGTAGTGGTTGAAAACGCTACACAAGTGGTTGTCTCTGCAGCTCAGTCCGCAATCCCCTGTTCTTCAGGTTCCTCCCGGCAGAGGACTGTGCCCTGGTTGTCGCACGAAATCGCTGAGGCAATTAGGGAAGAGAGGCAGGCTCTTCAGTGCCATAAATGGCACCTGCCTCTGGTGAACCCCATTGCTTTCAGCGACTTCATGCCAAGGCTCAGCAGTTAATCAAATGATGTAAACAAGAAAGCTTGGAGTGATACACATCTCTACCTTCGGTACTCGTGTATTTCCATCTCAGGTATGGACCATGATCAGGCGCCTCTTGTGACATTATCCCCAATAGAAATATTGATAATTAATAGCATTTGATAATTAAACAGTATGAAGTTCACTGCAAACATTGACCACGCCAATGCACTAAATGTTACACAATTTTAATCTTATTAATTATGGTAGTAATGTACGTACACAGTTGGGTGACAACATTTATAGTTAGGCCATAGGTAGAAATTCTTCATGTTGAGATTTGCTGTGTGCTTGTAGCTGATGGGAGGCCAGTGAGCAGGCCGACGTTGGTGGCTTGTTCCAGCTTAGGATTTTCTAGTTTCGTTTCCGGTGAGGGGAGAGAGGGACAATGGCGAGTGCCAGGCACAGTGCAGTGCACAGCGTGAAATAAAATATTATAATACTACTGGCATTTGAAGTAATACAATGCAGTTAGGAACCTTTAAGGCCCTCATTACAAAATAGCCTGTTGGCAAATAAACAATACATTAGCTGATATAGTCACATCTGGCGTAATATGTTTAATTGACAATGAAAAGTAATAAGTTACCAATGAATACAAGACAGTTACACAACTAGGATGGCAATGTTTGTTTATAAAAATAATATATTCACTATTTCTCATTTTATTTTTAATTAATCTTGTGCATTTTACCTTGAAATATTCAGTTAAATCACTAATCTGTGATATAAGAAATTGCACGATTATAATAAATAGTACAAAGGATATTTATACTAATATAAAAACGTAAGAAGATATTTGTTTAATGTGTAGTGTAATTATTTTGATTTTAAGTAAAGTTTTAGAAATGTATTGGCTGAGCGCTGTACGTTGGAAGTCGGTTAGAACAGCTCACAAGGGGAAGTTGATGACGTTGGGAAAAAACCTGGGCAGTTGGGCTTGCGCGTGCGCGATGGCAGGAAGTGACGAGTCAGGAGCAAGTGGGGTAGCTGGCCGGGCGGCGTCGCTCTGCATCAGTCGGCATATGGATCTCCAGGTGGAGACTTTAGATTTTTGTGTGGCAATTGCCAAGTGTGGTTGCTCATCGTAGACTGCACCAAGTTGTATCGAGTGCTACTGTGTGTTGTGAATAATTAGCCGGTGGAACAAGGTGTGCTTCACACTAAAAGTGACTGTGTTTTGTTAATGTAACACGTGTTGTCGCATAGGCATGAACATAAACAGTGTTTGAGACAGGCACATGATGTGAAAACAATTTGTGACAAATATTCATTTTGTCTGGGGGCTCACGAGCTATAATTTTTTTGATAAATGTGTCGACGTACAGACGTATCAGCCACAGGGTTCTAATATTGTGAAATAAACAACATAAAGTGAACTTTCACGTGTTTTCAAAAATAGTATTTAGTACACCCTTTTCTCTCACGAACTTGACTTTATTATGAATATTTTTGTTAATCATATGCAGGGAAGGAAAGCTGTGAACTTGTGATATCATCCCCTAGAAAATGAGTCAAACAGCAGCAATCACAGTTCCAGTGTTTTTGCATGTTTAGGAATATGGTTCACAGTTGGTGGTTGCGAGTTTTTAAAAATTAAACTTACCCTATTTTAAACTCTCACCCCGATCTTCACTCTCACACTCTTCCCTTAAATGGAGCTGTGTGCATGAACCGAGTGTAATCGCCAAACATCTTGCTGACCACTTTGCTTGGTGCTCTACATCAGCAAACTATTGCACAACCTTTCACTAATACAAGGAGGGTGTGGCACAACTGCACCTCTCCTTTGCAATTCGCTGTCATGAGCCTTACAGTGCCACATTCACTGAAAGGGAACTTCTTAGTGCCTTGGCCCATTACCTTGATATGGCTCCAGGCCCTGACCGTATACATTCACAGGTGCTGACACACCTGACCAACGTTATGTGCACATTGCTCGAATCTATGGTGGCGCAGTGCTTGAGTCGCGAGGCCTTCTGGCAGCATCTCAGGGTGGGTTTTGTCAGGGCTGTTCT
Source organism: Locusta migratoria (assembly GCA_026315105.1). Taxonomy (NCBI): domain Eukaryota; kingdom Metazoa; phylum Arthropoda; class Insecta; order Orthoptera; family Acrididae; genus Locusta; species Locusta migratoria. The sequence goes on from CM048744.1 coordinate 293,399,771, forward strand.
CCCACCGATAATCCGGTGTGCCTATAGTTTGCAGTCTGTACAGCTTTTGCCCATCGGCAGTACCTCATTGCAGCCTTCTCTGACCTTCAGGTGGCCTATGATACCATGTGGCGGCATCACATCCTCGTCACACTGCATGAATGGAGCCTTCAAAGGGTCACTCCCCATTTTTATTAAAAACTTTTTCACACTCCGCTCCTTTCGGGTCCAAGTCGCGGTGTTGCCCGTAGTTCCCCCCATGTCCAGGAAAATGAGGTCCCAAAGGGCTCTGTTTTTGGTGGCTCTTAATGGTCTGGCTGCGGTTGTGAGGTCATCAGTATCTCCTTCTCGATATGCTGATGATATCTGCATTTCTTTCTGCTCTACTACAATGAGTGTTGCTGAATGCCAACTCCAGGTGGCCATCCGCCAGGTAGCTATGGGCCCTGCAGTGTGGCTTCCAGTTTTCTGCTGCCAAAACCTGTGTGATACATTTCTGCTGGTATTGGACTGTCCACCCCCACCCAGAACTGTATCTTGACAGCCAACTATTTCCTGTAGTGGGAACTCACTGGTTCCTAGGACTGCTCTTTGATGCCCAGCTGACTTGGCTCCCTCATATTCATCATCTGAAACAGGGATGCTGGCGCCATTTCAACACTCTTTGCTGTCTGGATCATACTACGTGGGGTGCTGACCACTCCAACCTGTTGCAGCTGTATACAATTTTAGTGCAGTCCTGTTTAGGTTTTGGGTGCCTCGCTTATGGCTCTGCATTGTCTTCAGCATTGTGCTTGCTGGACCCCGTCCACCACTGTGGGGTTTGCATTGTGACGGGAGCCTTCCATACCATCCCCGTGACCAGTTTACTCCAGCAACAGCAACCCAGGTCAGGACACACGATAGTGATCCAAGTCTGGTTCCTCCCGTAGGAACTTGAGTCCTATCCTCTTCCACCTTCAGTTCGGGCCCATGCAGTGCAGCTCCATGGTGCCTGCCGCAGCCTTGTCTTCGTCTAGACTTTGCCCATGGGCCCAAGGACTCAGTTCCCACTGAGGCTCTCCGTCGTCAATTTTTTGCTGTCATTACTAAGCTCCCTGGTTGTGACCTAGTTTATACAAACAGTTCATTGGTTGATGATCGCATTCACTTTGCCTGTCTTCATGGCAACCACTATCGATCATATGTGTTTCTGCTCGGGTGAGTCTTTCCTTCTCTGCAGCGATTTCCTGAGCAGTCTTTGCGCTCTGTGCCAGTGTTACCCATGCTTACCTTTGGAGTTGCCTATCCAAGAGACTCTTTTCGCCTTTGATCAGTTTGATTGATCAGGGTTTTTTGTTGGGTCTCTGGGTCACATCGGCATCCCAGGTAACCATCGTGCTGATAGGCTTGCCAAACAGGCTGTCAGTGCATCCGTTTTAGAGATTGGCCTTCTGGCTTCTGATCTCCAATTGGTGCTGCGACGTATGGTTTGTGAGCTATGGGCTACTGAGTGGTGTAGACTGACCATGCCCAACAAACTCAGGGCTGTAAAGGAGACTACGGCTGTGTGGCATTCCTCCATGCGGGCTTCTTGCCGGAACTCAGTTGTCCTGTGCTGGCTCCGCATTGGCCACAGTTGGTTAACCCATGGCCGTCACCTCCGTGGTGAGAACCCGCCCCGTGTCGCTGTGACTTCCTTTGCTTCCTTTTGTTGTTATGTGTTTCTGTGTGATAATCTCATTTCGTGGTTTGTCGACTTCGTTGACTTTTTACTGAGTGAATGGGATTTTCCTCCCATTGCTATTTTTAATTTTGGCCATTTTTATTTTGTTTTGACTCTTTTATTGTGCCACCCTGTGATGGAATGGGGGACTGATGACCTCTGTAGTTTTGTTCCCTTAAAACAAAACAAACCAACCAACCAAGCTTTGTTTGAATTTTGAAATGCAGCCTACAACTTTTTAAAAACTTGAATTTTGAGTCTTATTTTTTGTGTGCGGATTAAATTCAAGTACAATTTTCCCAATTGAAATTCAAGTAAATACAGTAGTCAAAAGCACATAAGCAACTGCCCACCCGGCCGCTCATCTGTAAATGTAGGGTTGCCAAATTTTTAAAGTGTAGATAAGACAACTTAATCACATCCTTCTTCAGGGCTTTGATTATTTGTCATCATGCCCCTCCTAAAGTGGAGTTCCGTTGCCCACCCAACGTCCACAACATTCTAGTGCATCCCTATGCCACTCACAACCCAACCTCATACCACAGGGATCATATCCCTGTGGAAGACCTCGCTGCAAAATCTGCCCAATCCACCCACCCAGTCCTGTCACTGGCTTATCCTAACCCATCTGAGGTTGGGCCACCTGTGTAAGCAGCCATGTGATATACCAACTCTGCTGCAATCATTCCACAGCATTTTATATTGGTATGATGACAAACTAGCTGTCCGTCAGAATGAATGGCCACCGCCAAACTGTGGCAAAACACAAGATACACCACCCTGTGCCACAGCATGCAGCTGAGCAGAGCACTCTGGATTTCAATGGCTGCTTCACTACCTAAGCCATCTGGATCCTCCCCTCCACCACCAGCTCTTCTGAACTGCGCAGATGGGAGTTGTCCCTTCAACACAGTCTACAGTCACACAACCATCCTGGCCTCAACCCAAAATAACTTCTCATTCCTGCACCCTATGCCTAACATCTTCCCCCCCCCCCCTCTCCCCTTCCTTCCTCACGCATTATCCTGTATCCATGGCTTCCTTAAACTGTGTCTTACCACTTACAATATCCCCCTAATTTAGTACATTTATTTATATATATATATATATATATTTTATTCTTCCCTATCTTTCCTAATTTTCTTGTTTCTTTTTCCCCCAACTTAATTTTTCTTTTTTTTTCCCAATTTTACTTTTCCTATTTTTCCTATTTTTCATTATTATTCTTATCATTTCAAATCCCCACACTTCTCTACACCTTCCTTTTATCCTTTCTCGCCCCTTCCCTTCACTGTATTCATTGCCGCAATTCAATTCCTGCAATTTGGAACTTTCCATCCCCACCTTTACCCAGCATTTTCCCCCCTCCACTCCCCACCTCAATCACAGTCTAGCTTGTGTTGCTGGAGTGGCCGGACATGTTGGTTGTGTGTGTATAGTTGTCTGAATTATTGCATGAATGTATGTGTTTCTTTTTCTGATGAAGTCCATGGCTGAAAATTTAAGTTATATGGATGTGATTATCTATTTTTGTGTCTGTCAGCAGCTCAGCGAGCCTTTTTACGGTGAGTTGTTACCTATCCTCCATTATGATATTCCTATAGGATTTTCCATTGTTAAAATTTTGAACACTTCCTTAGTTTCACATCGCAGTCCATGCTATTATAACTTGGCAGTTCTCCTGCATACTTCATCTTGTGTGTGCTAGTCACGAACTTATGTATCTTGTACATAAGCCTGTTTGACCTTTTTGACCTACCATGACATAAAAATAACTAATAACTTGGTTTTACATTTCCTACATTTTGAAATGAATGCTATTACATAAATGTTTTCTATAGGCCAACAATTCACACAAATTACCATTCTATTATTTTCATTGGCAAATTTTATTCCCCTCTATACTCACTAGCAGAGCTAACTCTTTGCAAAATATTTAAGTGCTTAAGTGGTACATGACGTCCTGTTAGACTGCAACTACTATGATTAAATGATACTGAAAGAGAAATACCAGCGGCACTGAAGAGATTTCATATTGATAAACTGCTCATTCATCGTTAGGAGGAGGGAGGAAAACATACTATAATAGATTTTTACATACTACACTAAAACTATATTTTGTATACATCACCTTGTTTTGGTTGTTCAGTGGTAGATCTCGTTGCTTTAGTAGCTCGCCTGCCTTTAAATAATTATGAAAACATCAGGACGATGGATTCTTAGACGTCAAGGAAACTACCATGACACATTTCATTTTATGTGTTTTTATTTATATTCTTGATGAAAGAGAAGCTGACATGATATTGACTCTATTCTATACATCTTTTAACACTGCTTGTTGACTACATTATACTCTCCTTGAGACTAACTTATTACTAAGACCAACTTCTAGACTCTAAGACAAACTTATTACTGACTGCTTAATACTAACTCATGACTGACTGAGTTCGCACCAATTTGTGGAGCATACATGGACTTGCCTCAAGTAAAGATACACAAAATTATGACAAATATAATAATAGGATTTTCGTATCAAAACAAAGCAATACAAAAGATCATAAGTAAATAACAATTAGCCCAGTATTAATATATGTTTACATTATTTAAAATGTTTAAATTAAAGTAATTATGTAATTTTACGGTCAGCAAAGTATTACATTACGGTCAATACATTACAGAATACATTAGGTAGTGTTTGTTATTAATTTCATTAACAAGCACATTATTCTTCAACATTGCAACTTTCAATAATTAATTAATTTGATTTTATTAGAAGACCCAAGTAAAGAAGTGACCAAATCAATGTGACCAGACAGAGGTGCCATAAAATGCATATGTAATATAAATATTGGATATTAGGGCACAATACCACGATCAAATGTGGTATTGTACACTTCATTATTATAAACAAATGAGACTTTCCAGGCCAAATACATTGCAATACAAAAAGAAGTAACAAATAGCATGAAACATTTCATCATCTAATTAAAAAAAAATGAATGACAGAAATTTTGAAAATACCGGATGTATATGGAAAACTATGGGACCCCGAGGTTTTTTTTTTTTCCATAAATATGGATTGCTCGGAATATATGGCAACCCTACATAGTGACCTTCAGTGGGTATGCTTTTCCTGCACCTCAATTGCAGCTTTTGACATTATCTTGCTGCAGTAAACATTCCAGTTTTGTCGCCTCCATAGGGCTATCCACTAGTGAGATTACTGAATCCCTCCCCCTGAAAAGGTCATGTAGGTCCAGAAATGACCAGGCTCGGTCAAACTGCATAGGTACTGCTGTGGAAGGTGCTGTTGTGATCCTCAACAGGGCTTAGACCAGAGGCAAAGGAAGACTGTGAAGGGCGCAAAGAGTGTAGCATTGGAAAGCACGTCCCTGCCTATGTGGGGGGCCTGAGGAATGACAGATCTGCCGCCTGGATGGATGATCCCACAGGTCATGGATGCAACTAATCTGCATGCTGGGTCACCTGTGCTGGCCTGCTTCCACCATAATTAGCTGCCAACGTTTGTGGCCCACCTCAACACCAGGCTGCCACTCCTGTTGACAGCCAAAGGATCGGGCTGAAAGGGCTGCCCCAACAGGAGAATACAGTAGACTGCAGTGCTGGAACACACCCATTTGACTGACCATAATAGAAGTTCGACAATGCGTCATCCTGGAAAGTGTCAGTCACTTCCTTCTTTATTTGTGTCATAAATGTGCCTGCAAAGTGCTACGCATATGAGCTAGAATCCCATTGAAATGAGATAGTCATCAGACGTAGTATTCAAGGGTTTTTCTAGGGAAAACTTGAGTTTCTCTGGGTATTACATTTTATTCCATTGCTTTATGGCAGATACAGCAACGGTGGAGAAATAATAATTTAGTGCATAGCAGTCTATGTTGCAAATTGTAACTGTTTTATTGTAATGGACCCCATAGCAGAGGTAGAGCCGGTGCCTCGATAAGTCCATGATTACAAGTGTGATGAGCAGAGTGCCTCTAGATATTGCGGTAATTACTACCTTAAACTATCTGCTTTACTCTTCTCGTGTCCCTCCCTCCCTGTCTTCTTTGCTTCTTCTTTGCTTTTCTTCCCTGTGGTTTCAGGGTCTCTAACATACCTGTGGTTTTTGCTCATGACTAAAAGGAGTCTCATAGTTCACAAAGCATTGAGTTTTTGAAATAATTGAGTTGTTTCTGACGTGGCATTTTCTGAAAATTTTTAAAATCTTATTGTTTCTTTACCTGAACTTTCATTTTCCTTTGTATTTCAAGTACTTCTGAATATTCCAGGTAGGATGGACAGAGGATGTAGCAGTCTTGTCCCTTTAACCATAAAAGGTTCCAACCTGTTGGTGTGATTATTGGCAACTAGATTTAAATATAGAAAAATTTAAATTAATGGAGATGAGTTGAGAAAAAAAAGTTTGAATATAGCATTACCAATGTGCTGCTTGACAGCCTCATTGATTAAAATACCTAGATGTAACAGATGTAATATTGCAGAGTGCTATGGAATCAGCATCTAAGAACATTTGTGGGGAGATGGATGTCAACTTCAAGTTTGGAAAGAATTTTAGAACAAATAACTTACCTGTAAAGGAGATGACATAGAAAACACTATTGTGACTATTCTTGGGTTCTTGAGTGTTTTGGATCTCCACCAAATTGGATTGAAGGGACACATGGAACCTACTCAGAAGTAGTTTGCTGGATTTGTTACTAGTAGGTTTGACTGACGTGACTTTGGGAAACCAAATGGGAATGAGTGTTGATAGGCGACATTCTATTCAAGAAACAGAACAGAGGTAATTTAAAGAAGCGGCATTTGATGCTTACTGCAGAATGTTTCTACTACTGCCAACAGAGCCACCCCACCCCACCAGAAAAATTGTGATATACTTTTGCAGTATTATATAAAACAGTGTTACAGGAACCCCTCGACATCCTAACTCAATTTACAATGATGCAATCAAATGGTTTCACTTGCCTCTCGCCGCAACATAGCTGAGGGCCCGCTAGCATGTGCCGGCTGGATGTAGAACCCCCTCTCTTCATTATGCAGCCACGCCGACAGCCAAGGGCCATCAGCGAGTGGCCTGTACTCCCGAGCTGTTAAGACTGCAGTCGCAGTGACATCACACAGCTGTTTCCCCTTCTCACCCCTTGTCCTAGTGGTGCTTGTGGCTGGGCGTCCGCAACTCGGCACCCCCTGCACCCTGGTGAAGTGGGCTGCACCTGTCGCACTCCCACTCCCCACCCCTTGTGCACCTGTCCAAAGGTTCACACAGTTTGGGGCCGGTGACTTTTGGCCTTTAGCACCTATGTCAAGTGCATTACTGCCTTCTTTTCAACAGGAAACATGTGAAACAGCAAACAAGGCCACCTGTCAGTAGTGTTCTGTATTCTGGAGTTGTGTCATTGCAACCTGAATGTTTCTAAACTGAGTATAAAATGAATAAAGTAGACTCTTTGTTTAATATGCCCTTTCATTTATTAAGTATGGAAGAGATGCTAGAAATCAAGTGGTTAGGTGCACATCAACGAAAAGATTTCTTGATTTCTTTACTCTGCGGAAAGAAGAAGAGAACTTTCTGCAATACATGGTTATGCAAAAGTCTTGGCTAACTGTGAACGAAGAGAAACAAAAATTGCTTTGTTTCTGCTGTATGTTGTTTGGTGGTGAAGGATTGTGGACAACAGTCGGCTGCAAGAATCTTAAGCATTTAAGCAAATGAATTAAGAAACACGAGGAATGTGGACTTCATTTAGAAAATGCTTGTAAATGTAAAATGTTTGGCAAAATTAACATTGCTGCTTAGATTGATTTGTTGTATAAAATGTCAATTCAGAAACATAATGAATTATTTATGAAGAACAGACACATATTACACAGAATAGTAGAATGCTTAATGTTTTGTTGTGGAACTCATGAGTGAGCACTAAGAGCTCACAATGAAAAACAAGAATCAGCAAACCATGGCAAGCAATTTCTTAGACTTGTTATCTGTTTTGGGAAATCTTGAGAATGTATTAGATGATCACTTAAGCAGCTCTAGTAATTCCATGTGTAAATGTACGTCACACATAATACAAACTGAGCTTCTGGACTGTATGTATTGAGTTTACATCTAAGAACTGATTAAAGAGATTAACAATGCCAGTTTCGTTTCTGTGCAGGCTGACTAAACAACAGATATTACGTGCAGAAGTCAATTTGTCATTATACTGCAGTGTATTAAGGGGAAGAAATCTTTTGAAAGATTTCTTGCCTTTGAAAACGTTAATGACAGGACAGCATACGGACTTAGTGAGGTTTTAAAAAGAAGTCTGGAACCTTTCAATCTTCAAGAAAAACTCATTGCTCAGGCATACAATGGTGCCCCAGTAATGAGTGGCAGTCACAGTGGTGTGCAGACACTGATGCAGAGCACTTTTTCACATGCCAAGTACATTCACTGTGATGCGCACCAATTGAATTTGGTTCTTCAGAATGCTTGCAGTAAAAGCATAAAGTTGATAAGATTGTTCTTTGCAAATATTGCTGATTTTACAACATTTTTTTCTTCATCTCCCAAGCGAAGTGATTTGTTACAGATAGTCTGCAGCAAGATAATTCCTTCAGTCTCTTCAACTAGATAGAACTTTCAGTCCTGCATTGTAAATACTGTTAAGGAAAACAAATTGCACTTATTGGAATGTTTTGAAAAGATTGAGGAAGAAGATTCATGTGATGATGTTGCAATAAGAGAAGCGTTTGCCTTCAGAAATTTATTTCACAATCAACACTGTTTGTTCCTCCTAAATTTTATCTATGATATCTTGAACATGGAGACACCCGATGAATATCATGAACATGCAAATGCCGTTATCATATTCAATGCATTACATCATTTTGAATGTACTGTATCTGAAATATGAGAGAACATTCAATGGTTCGAGTTTCTGATGATGAGCGTATTGTTCCTCCAATAAAACGTTCCAAATGTAGCAGAGAACTTAATCTGACAGCAGATGCCAAGGAATTGCATCTATGACCAACTAACTGAAAAGAAGATTTCAAAACTCTTGTGTATTTAGCATCTTCGAAATCATTGATCCAAGAAAATATGTTTCTTTTAGAGAACTTTTCCCAGTCACTTTGGACAATACTTTTTCATTATACTAAAATTCGTTTATTTGTCATGATAAATTGGAAATTAACTGTCAGTGATTTATCCCAATAATACATTTTGAGGCATTACATCAATTTGTGAGCTTTGTGAAACATTCCTTTGACAAATCATTTATTAAAGTGCACAAAACATAACAAATTGTGCTAATTACACCAGTTTCAACAACAGAAGCTGGGTGCAGTTTCAGCACCTTAAAAAGAATCAAAACCTTCCTCAGGAACAGTATGAGTCAGGAAAGGTTGAACTCACTGGCTGTTTGTTCCATTTACAAGGAGGAAATTAGTGATACTCAAAATTTCAACAACAGAGTAACTGACAAGTTTGCCAGTCAGAAGGACAGACATGCACATTCACTGTATAAATAACCTGTCAGAACACAGACCTCATTAGTTGGCGCTCACGGGGCCCCGAGCCAAAGCAGCCTTCCTTCCCGCCCCAGGCTGCTTCAGTTTCCTCTGTGGTTTATGCCTTCACCCAGAGACGAGTGTCTCATGAGTTTAGGTGGTCTCATGTACCAGCTTTTTTTCCCCCTCGGTTTCTCGTTTCCTAAACCTTGCTTCTGCCTTTCCCTCCTTACTGTACTCTTCTAGCCTTCCTCTTCTCTTTTAGTCTCCGCCTCGGCATTTGAGACTCAACCTTACCCACTTCCTTCTCCTTTTCCTTCTTTCCTCTTTCCTTTCTTCCTCCCTATACATTCCTGAAGGCCACCCACGCACTTGCTGCGTAAGAGGTGACTGGGTAATGTGTAAGTCCCAGTCCCGGGTTGGCATGTAGGGCCCGCATGTACCCCCTGGTAAAGGCCAGGCCCAGGGGGGGTGATTACCCGAGCTGATACCTTCCGACCATGCCAAATGGTCCCTCCGTTTGTTTCTCGGGAGGTGTGATGTGATGTGAGGTGTGGACAATCACCTAAGGCGGGTGAGCCCTCAGTGAGGGTTCCCCATTAGGAAGGAGCGCACCATCGGAGATGCAGGTAATCATGGGGGACAACTTCCAATGACCTCTTCTTCTACTTTGCCCTTTACCCAAAAAAGGAAACTCGATGAATCAAAGTCCAAGAAAATCTTGCCTAACTTGCCAAAGTTCCTTGTCATTTCACGCACTGATGGCCATAATTTCTCGCCAGTAAATCCCTTTGTAATCCAACGGGGTGTCGATGTGAATGCAGTTCCTGTAAAAACTTGTTCCCGCCAACATAATGGGACACTGTTGCTGGAAACCGAAGGTGCCTTTCAAGTTCACAAGTTGCTTCGCACTACACTGTCGCACACCTTTCCTGTTAAGGTCGAACCTCATCATACCCTAAACTCATCGCGGGGGATAGTGTTTTCACGACCCTTTGACGTCCAGTCTGATGAGGAACTACAGGAGTACCTTTCCGACCAGGGTGTAACAGCTGTACATCGTGTGATGAAAAGAGTTAACAACAACCTAATACCGACCCAAACAGTGTTCTTGACCTTTGATAAAGTTGACCTTCCTTCAAAGATAAAAGCAGGCTATGAAATGATCTCCGTTCGTACCGTCTTCACCTCTATCGGTCTACTGTCAGATCCAAGCTGGATTATGGGAGTTTCATGTACTTTTCTGCATGGCCGTCCATTTTACGCTGCCTAAACTCAATTCACCATCAGGGGATATGCCTGGCGATAGGAACCTATTACACTAGTCCTGTTGACAGCCTCTATTCCGAAGCTGCCGAATTACCTTTAACCTATCGATGCAACATATTGCTGTGTCGGTACGCATGCCGTCTGCTTTCGATGCTCCACCACCCTTCCTATCCATCATTCTTTAATGACCCCCTCGATAGCCATTACGGGCTTTCCGTGATTGCCCTGCTCC